>OX352272.1:5000-1474282 GCA_947086405.1 Esperia sulphurella
TAACGCATACCCACCCTCCCCGGGGGGGAGAGTGAGTTATGTCGGGCTTGCACCGACTAAAAACCCGCGGTGGCCATCTCCGGCGCACGGCGAAGGAGGGAACCCGGGCGGTCCACTAGGGTTGGCATCCGGGTGTCCCTCCTCCGTGCGCCCCGCCGCTCGCATTCGGCGGCCCACCTCGGGGGGAGACTACTGGCTCCCCCCCGCACCCTCACGGTGCCTGCAGCAGCAACGAGGCCACCCCGTTGCTGCCGCCCTCCCCGGGGACGCGTCAGATGGTAAGGGTGCACAGAGCCCCCGCTCTGTGCACCCGCGTCCCCGATGACCCCTTTTAGTCGCCTTGTACGACAGGCAGGGGATACCGTGGCTGCATTCCTCGCCCCAGCACACAGGGCACTCGGGCGCTTTCGGCTACCTCATGCCGTCCACGCCCGACTCTCCCGCGGCGGATTGGGCGGACCCGGGAGCTCACCCATTCCGCCGCCATCCACCCCTTCCAGGACCTCCCACCGCCAGCCATGAGGAGGAGACACAGCCGACAGTGAGAGATCCGCCCTCCACTGCCCGCCAGTCCTGCGACTGGACGGGCCCGCACCCCGGGACCTCCCGCCACTGCACCCTAAGCAGCGGGAGATCCATCTGTCTCTCCGCCTCCCCGAAGGGACTTGGAGAGACCCACCTCGGTGTCATTGGCTTCACCCACGGGCTGGATTGCCCGGGGCTACTGAGCCCCCCCGCCACGACAAGGCTGACACCAGGGGGGGAACCTAACCTAACCTAACCTAACCTAACCTAACCTAACCTAACCTAACCTAACCTAACCTAACCTAACCTAACCTAACCTAACCTAACCTTTTTTTTTTTTTTTTTTTTTTTTTTTTTTTTGACGGAGTGGAAATGCTCTTACGCATCCCCTCGACTTAGGGCTGTCGAGGGGTATGTGGGACTCACTCCTCGAGATGGTATGAGGAGTCACTACCCACTAAAACCACTCCGGCGTTTCTCCCTCCTGCCTGTAGTGGGGACACAGTGTGATCCAGCGGACTTCAAACCACTGTGTCCCCAGGCCGCACCGGCCTAAACATGTGGCCGGTGCTCCCGCGCCGATGAGGGGAAGGGTCGAACGCGGCGATCCTTCCCCAGACGGGTGGAGTCCAACTGTGGTCCCTACACCACGGACTCCAAGGGCGTGAGACGAGCGAACTGCGCCCGCCTCCTGCCCCTCCGCCTACGCCGGAGCGGGGGTGCGTCGACCTCGTCTTCGCGCTCCCGCTCCGCGGCCTCCTTCCCTGAGATGACTGTCTCACAGAAGGAGGCCACTGCCTCCCAGGATCTCTCGCTGCTGAGCATGAACGCCACTACGGCGTGCAGCGAGAGATCCTCCGCCCCCATGGCCATCGCCAGGTCTTGGCGCTCCAGATCCCAACGGCCACACTCTTCAAGAGTGTGTTGGGCCGTGTCATCCGGAGCGCCGCATTCATTGCATTGCGGACTCGGCTCCCTTCCTATCCGGTGCAGGTAGTGGCCGAAACAGCCATGTCCGGTCACCACCTGCGTCGTCCGGAATCCGAGTCCGCCGTGCCCTCGATCGAGCCACCCCTCCAGTGACGGGAGGACCGCCCCTATGGTACGGGTTCCATAGGGGGAGTCCTCCAGCTCCTCCTTCCACCTCTCCCGCAACCGTCTTGCCGCCATTCGGCGAGCTCCTTCCACCACTTCGAGGCCAGGGCGGTCCCCACGCGCCCTGGCCTCGGCCCTCACGCGGTACATCTCCGCCTGCACCCCGGCATCCAGCTCCCATGGCGGGGTGAACCTAACCTAACCTAACCTAACCTAACCTAACCTAACCTAACCTAACCTAACCTAACCTAACCTAACCTAACCTAACCTAACCTAACCTAACCTAACCTAACCTAACCTAACCTAACCTAACCTAACCTAACCTAACCTAACCTTCCTTCCTTCCTTCCTTCCCTCCTTCCTTCCTTCCTTCCTTCCTTCCTTCCTTCCTTCCTTCCTTCCTTCCTTCCTTCCTTCCTTCCTTCCTTCCTTCCTTCCTTCCTTCCTTCCTTCCTTCCTTCCTTCCTTCCTTCCTTCCTTCCTTCCTTCCTTCCTTCCTTCCTTCCTTCCTTCCTTCCTTCCTTCCTTCCTTCCTTCCTTCCTTCCTTCCTTCCTTCCACGCGGACGAAGTCGTGGGCTACAGCTAGTCCTAAATAATATTGTTATGTAACAGTCATTTAATTCCGTATGAAACATATACATTATTAATGGCTATTAAATAACACTTGAAACCGGGCTATCAAAATCAAAATATTTATTTTTCAAAATTGGAATACATTATTCTCTTTTTGACGTCAAATTCTGCCTAAAACTACTCCACTTCCACCTGTATAACCGAGGGGAAGAAGTGGCAACAAACCCAACGGCACAGGGCCCTACCTTTGATTTATCTTATTCATTACAATCATTAAGTCTACCTATGCTGAAATTTTTATCATTTAAGTAGTCATCTAACTTATAGTAGGCTTTCTTGCACAGATTAACTTTTATAGAAGATTTGAATTTTTGTTCAGATAAGTTAATAATTTCATTCGGAACCTTATTGTAGTAACGCACGCACAGCCCCACAAAAGAATTATTGATCTTAGACAATCTAGAATGATGTATTTGAATTTTTATTATTATTTCTAAGATTTAAATTATGTCTCTCATTATTTAAGCTGAGTAAAGAAAGGTTCTGTCTAACGAACATACTGTTAGCGAATATGTATTGACATGGCACCGTCATTATATTTATTTCCTTAAATAATTCTCTTAGAGAATCACGACTACGAAGCCCATAAATAGATCTTATTACTCTTTTTTTTTTTTTTTTTTTTTTTTTTTTTGTAAAATGAATATAGAATCGATATCAGCGGCACGACCCCAGAGCAAGAGCCCATAAGACATAAGACTGTGAAAGTAGCTAAAATATACAAGTCTTGCTGTAGCTATATCTGTCAACTCTCTAATCTTTTTAACGGCATATGCTGCGGAGCTTAGCCGACCTGATAACAATTCTATATGTGGACCCCATTGCAGCTTCTTGTCAAGGGTTAGCCCCAAGAAAACCGTATTATCCACAAATGCTAACTTCTCGTTATTTAATATTATGTCATTATCACATGGTTTAACACCTGGAAGTGTGAATTTTATGCATTTAGTTTTTTTTGAGTTTAAAACAAGGTTGTTAGCAATAAACCATTCATGAACTTGCCGAAGGGTGTCGTTCACATCGTCATAGTTTTGGGCATGTCTATTAACTTCAAAAATCAGAGAAGTATCATCTGCAAACAACACAATCTTCGACATATTCTGCACCATGTACGGAAGATCGTTTATATAAACCAAAAAAAGGAAAGGTCCTAATATTGAGCCCTGTGGGACTCCTATTTTAATAAGAGATCCCTGCGACTTTTTACCGTTTATCTGAACCTTTTGAATCCTGTTTGTTAGGTAGGAGTTCAATAAACTAAGGTTTTTATTTTTGATACCGTAATGTTCTAATTTGAAGAGCAACGTTTTATGATCTACGCAATCAAACGCCTTAGATAAATCACAAAAACCCCGATAGCATCGTGGTGCCGCTCAAAAGCATCAAAAATATTTTGCAGAAGAGCAGCACCAGCGTCCGTCGTCGAGCGGCCTTTAGTGAAACCAAACTGTTGGTCATGTAGAAGTTTGTTACAGTTGAAATGTACAAGCATTTGACTGAGCATGACCTTTTCGAAAACCTTGCTAAGTACCGGTAAGATCGAAATGGGTCTAAAGTTGCCAGGATCTCTTTTGTCTCCTGATTTGTACAATGGTATAGTTTTACTTAGCTTCATTAGATCGGGAAAAGTGCCATGATCTATAATAGAGAGATTAAACGCGAAGGCAAGATATGGTGCTAAAATATCAATGATGGAATTACATACTTTAACAGACATACCCCACAGGTCTTCAGTGGTTTTTATTTTTATTTGTTTAAAGGACGTTATAATATCCTGTGGGTTCACGTGCCTAAATTCAAATTCAGTGATGCAAGAGGGAACGTTCTTTCGTAGAAATTCCGCTGAAAGAGCAGCCGATGAATTTAAGTTTTCTGTGGTCTTTAGTGGTATATTAGTAAAGAAAGTTTCAAACTCTTGAGCCACCTCGGCATTCGATGTTAACGTGCCGCGGTCAGTATTTAGGATAATATCGTTGTCGCGAGGTTTGGTTCTTCCCGATTCGCTATTAATTATTGTCCATACTACTTTCATTTTATTTTCCGCGTTTTTTTTTTTTTTTTTTTTAATTTTTTTTTTTTTTTTTTTTTACTAATTAGATTAGATTTGGCAGCAATACAGACAGATTTAAAAATTTTAGAATAATTTTTTTACATGTTCTTTAAAGTTGTAATCTTCGGGTCTTATAGATCTATCTGCATATAATTGAAATAGTACGTCCCTACTTTTCCTAATACCTATTGTTGCCCAATCACTGAATTTAAACTTAGTTTCTTTTTTTTTTTTTTTTTTTTTTTTTTTTTTTTTTTTTTTTTTTTTTTTATTGTAACCTACTTTGAAAATATTATTGTATTCAGTTTCCAATGTATCAAAAAAAAAAAAAAAAAAAAAAAAAAAAAAAAAAAAAAAAAAAAAAAAAAAATTTGGATCACTGATATTATAATTATATTGAGGCAATTTTTGAACCAACACATCAATGTATTCTTCAAGTCGACCAGCATCGGTAGACCTTTTTGTAACTGTGATGCTCTGTTGTTGACGAGCGTACGGAAAAGACACCAACTGTCCCCAGTGATCTGAGTTAAAAGATTTTATCGTTGACTTGTCATTGTATTCACAATCGCAAAAGATGTTATCTATACACGTAGTGGTCGTTGCCGTTACTCTGGTAGGCTCCAAAAACACACAATTTAGATTAAAAGATTTAAATACCTTTAGAAACCTTGTACTGGTTTTATCTTTCACTAAAATGTCTATGTTGAAGTCGCCACAAACAATGATAGACTTTCCCGTTTTGGAAATTATTCTCAAGACATCTTCCAATACTAATTCTATTGTTTCAAACTTACTCCTATCAGGGCAATACGCGCATACCACAATGTACTTGTCCAGCTCAACACAAGATAACTCAATATGTCTCTCAACCGAGAGCCCAACCACATCTTTGCGTTCCTTGCATTTGATGGTGTTCCTAATTAGTATCAAAGAACCGCCGTGAATAGCAGACTCTCGGTTGTAAGAACTTACAATGTTATAATTATCGTAACTTACAAAGGATTGGTGTAATTGCCAATGTTCAGTTAGGCAGACAATATCTAATTGGGTTTTTTCCAAATATAATTATAATTCCTTGCTGCTAGAAAAGCCCCGCATGTTTTGGTGCATTATGTGAATAAAATTGGGCTTTTCTTTTGTCATAAGTGTGCTAGAAGATCCCTGCCTCTTATTTAATAAGGATAAGCTATCATTTGAGGGATTTTCTATTGTCACAGTATCTAGTTTAAAAAAAAAAAAAATGTATGTGTTTATTAGTTTTACAACTAACTTTCGTCATGCAATGTTGTATATTATAGGCTACCAAAGTAGCTAAATGTCTTTTAAATTTATTTGGCAAATACATGTTACTTTTAGTCAAAGTAAAATGGTTAATAAACTTATTTGTATCAAAGTACAAAATAGCGTCACTGTGAATGCTTTACGCATTATATAAGTGTAAATTCATTTTGAATATGCGATTATTGTGCGCCTTTGACAAGTTCGCACAATACGGAAATGCGCAAAAAAAAAAAAAAAAAAAAAATTATTTACACTTAGTCTTATTACTAATTTCTATCATTAATTCTATGCTCCTATTTAAGTCCGCTTGGGTGACGTTTATGTGGTTACCGTACAAGATTACCACAGTCGTATTTGCGTCCAATGTATCTTGCGATATTCTACCAAACATGTCGTTATATGACAACTCCGGACTACATATGTTGGTCACCTGTTGGTCCAAATTATTACACAGAAGAGGACCGAAACCTTTCCCAATAGAATCCGAGTAAACTATGGTTTTCGATTTAGGGGGCGGAAGTGATACCCGCTCCCCCACCGGGGCCCCACCAGCTGCCCTGCTGTCAACCTTGTCGTGTGGGTTATCAAGGATCGGGCACTGGTGTCGTGCCTCGGCCGCAGCGCGGGCGGCCAGCGATAGGCGCTTACGGCGGCTCCGGCGCCTGGTGGAGCGAGTGTCATCCCGCTGTTTGCCCCTGTTCATTTCGGCTGTAGATACACCGCCACCACTAGTACTCGATCGCGAGTGCGGCGGCGGCGATGCCTTCACAGCTCGGTCGCCCTGTTCACTACCAGTGCCATCTACTAACCGTTTATTGCACATAGTTAACTCGATTTTGCCACACGGCGCCTGAGTCACTGAAGTATCCGCGGAATGTGAGGTGATACACACGGACGGGGTTGGCGGTGAATAACCTGATGGCCATTTAGTACATGAGCACTCATAATTAGTAATAAGAGATTTAAATCTTTCTTCATTATATTTACTTAACTCCAACAAGCCATCCATAGCCAGCACGTGTTCACTGGTTTCTCTCATTGCAAGTTCATATTTGGTGATCATTGTTTCCAACGACTGCTTTAACTCCATGATTTCTGAACGCAGGCGCCGTGCGTCGCACTCGCAATTACTATGGCAGTCGTCAGATGTTAAGTCAATAGTCATGGTCTTATTTATATTATTATTTTGTAGGACTAAGGGATTTATAGTGGTACTATGTTGTTCTGTGGATGAGACAGCGGAGTGGGATGTACCGACAAGTTCCCGGAACAGTGACTGTGTGTGCCGCATGTTCCGGTCTTCAGCCGCGTCTGTCAGATGTAAAATCTGGTCCTGAGCCTCACGCAGGCTTCTTTCCAAGGTCTTCACACGGTCCAGGGTCTCCTCAAACAGTCTGTCATCGCGGGTGTACTCGTCAATTAAACATTGAAGTCGGTCTCTCTGTGCAATTACATCCATGAGTTCGATGTGCATCTCCGCTATCTCATTCTTCAAAAATTTGTTTTTATTTACAATTTTAAAAATTTCCTTTTCACTATCTTCCCTTTCCTCTAACAACTGCTCATTCAAATCCTTAACCGATTTCAGTTCTGTCAGAGCTACTTTCAGTTGGCCTTCCAACTCACTGACATGTGCAGTTCTGCGGGTCAGCATTATGATTTTTTATTGAATATAAAAGAGTTGAATGAGCAGTCGATCAGCTGAGCCAACTATCCGCTACAATAAGTGAGCTTGGACCAGCCCCTTACAATTTGGTAAAAACGCTACCGCTTATGGCACTTGTACCACACACACAAAAACAATACAATGTTGCGTGCGGTTCGAATACTAGAATTAGCGGATTTTTGGATTTGCTGACTTATAAATAGGTTCTAAATCGTTATGTAAATTAGTAAAAATTGCTTTACTCGAGAAGCGAGTAAAGTTCCTATGCTTTGGAATAACACATTTAAATATATATATTTTTTAAATATTTAGGAATTATGTGTCATGCATGAGAGTTAGGACAGTCGACGTGCAAATAAAACACACCAATATATACTATATACTCTCTCTGGAGAGGTTGTTCCCCTTAGAAAAATGTTATATTCATTTTTCTAAGTTGTTCCCGCGTTTTTTTTTTTGGAGAACAGTTTGTTTTGTATTTTTTTTTTTTCCAAAATAATGTATACTTCGGGCTTTGGTGTTTAGTAGAGATAGTGTATTACGCAACAAATGTCTGTGCGTGTGAACACTGTGAAGGAAATGTCGTATTTTAAAAGAAAAAGGTGTAGTATATACTTGTCTATGCTCCTCATCCTTTTTTTTTTCTCTCTTCTTTCCTACCTACGTGCTGGAAGGCTGCTCGATCATTTAATTACATATGAATTGTATTTTACTGTTCTTTAGCCACTGTCTTTGTCTTTGTGTGCACATTAAAACCTGAAGTGAATTTAATCGATCAATCTTTTTATTCTGCATTCTTCAAGCCCTTCAAATCAAAACCTCACTCTGATAGGAAACAAATAAACGTGATCTTAAATCAGAGAACTTCCTAACCTCAAACCTTACTAAAGCCAAAGAAAAGCTCACTATCAGCGTTAGTAAGGGAAGTCTGCCAGCGTTGGTCTGAGGCATTCTGATAAAAAAAAAAAAAAAGGAGGCACTTTATTTAAATGTGCGACTACTTGGTGGGTAAGTTAATCCTGTCTGTGCCATAAATCCATAATTAATTATTTGAGATGGGCCGAATATGGGTTTGACTGAATGCGAAAATTCGGTCGAATGTTCGGTAAAATTACCGAATCGAATATTCGACAAAGTTGGGCAGGATTTATCGAGAAACTAAGTAGATAAATATTAAGTAGTCAGTGCCGCGAGTGTGCATGTGAAGCTCGCAGCGCGCGGGAGCCGACATCCGCCCGATAAAAATGAGTAAAAATACTACAAATAAGCTTTTATTTCTTTTATTACACTCAATTTGATAAGTTACATTGCCTCTCCACTATGACAACAGAACTACAAGATATTATGCCAGCCAGGTAAGCTCAATTCAGTCAACACTTTGTTACCGAGTATTCGGCCGAATACGAATATTCGATTGAAGTGCCGAATATGAAACGAATATTCGGCCCATCTCTAATAATTATATTTTTGGGGGAGCCGGTATCGGGCGAGGGACGCGAAGTCACCCGAGGCGTCACGGAGACAAATGAGAGCAACACCACGCAACTACAAACTTACGATGTATATTTCATTCATTAGCAATTAATTAAAATCTATACAAATGTCTTCACTCGTTTGCTGTACAATAATTTATCAGTATTAGCATATTAACAAGATTCATTCAATTATACAGTCGGCCCCGGCGAGCGGGGCCCACCCGACTAGCCGGCACTAGCCCGACAGGTCGCCGTGGTCGAACAGGTCCTGGTCGTAGAGCTGCGCGCGCACCGTGCGGCCCCCGAAGTACCGCCCGTTGAGCGCGCCCGCCGACGCCACCGCCTCTGCAACACGCACGCACATATAGCACCGGCGCTGTGACGTCCCCCCCCCCCCCCCCCCCGTCCCCCCCACTCGCTCCCCCCGCCCACACTCACCCTGCGGTTCCGCGAACTGCACGAAGATCTTGACCTGCGCGTGCGCCGGGTCGTCGTCCTCGCTCTGCCGCTCGTTGTAGATCACCAGCCGCTCCACCGTGCCCCACTTGGTGCACTCCTCCTGCAACACGTCCCGCATGCTGTACACGCTGTACACACACAGTACACACACTCCACACACTACACACACACTACACCCGCACCTGTATCTCGTGGTGCAGCGCCTCGTCCACCTCCTCTGCCGACACCATGTTGCACAGCAGCACGGTGCGCGACGCGCGCCGCCGCATCAGACGCTGCAACACACACCAACAACACACTGCACACTACGGCACACTGCACACTGCACACTGCTGCACGCATCCACAGTGGGAAGCGATACATCCGTCCGCCCGGGCTGGCCGGCTCTGAGGGTTGAGTAGCGCCCCGGTCGCGTGATACGTACGATCGCCGACTCGAACATCACGATGGCCTAGGCGCATCGTGATCTGCCTAATTTTAAGATCGACCTGCGGCATCTCTACAGTATCGAAATAATGTTAAATAATAGTAACTTTTACTTTGATTACGATAGTATTTTTATAAATTTTAGGCGTCCTTGTGAACAAAGTGTTCTGCTTTTCATAATTCATTGTAAAATGATATATTTTATTGCACATTTTCCGCAAACATCAATCGATATATGTTGTATTTGTCCACCTCTATTTGCAAGAAAGAGTCGCTATTTGATAACAGATGTCGCCTCAGTGATGCATCGATTTTAATTAACATCATATAAACTCTATATGTACGTAAATAAAGATCAAACGGAAACAAGGCAAAACGCCATCTGTTTCATTTACAAAAAAAAAAAATTATCCACTTGCCTCATAGCTCAAGTTCTGCAAGGTTCCGGTAGGTGGTAAGATTAGATTAGATTTATTTATTTCACTTTTACATCTTAAAAATTCAATTTTACATGTCATTCTAGTATGACAAAAGGGATCGTCATAAAATAAAATAATGTATAAATTACAATGTCAACAATTCAAATAATGTCATAGTATATAACATACTATCTATGTCAGTATATAATATCAAAATAAAAATTTAAAAATACACTTGGTATTAAATTATCACAAAGTAAATTAAATTAAACGTCAGAGGGCCCACCAATTTAATTTTTTAGAAAATTCATTTATGGAATAATATTCATTTTCCAACAAAAGGTTTTTCAGTCGTCGACTACACGTTTCGTCATTGGTCTCGTTACGTAGATCTGCGGGCAGGTGCTCGTAGTACGTGGGGCCGATGACGCGGGGGTTTTTGGTGGCAAGTGCAGTGCGGCGCGTTACTGTCTTTAATCGACCTTCGTTACGAAGTTCGTGCCCTCCGCCTATACGTCGACTGAGACTGGACATATTTCGCCTAACATACATTATAACTTCGAATAAATATAACGAGTACATAGACATTATGTGTTGATTTTTGAAAAGTCCCTGCACGTTTGTTTTGGCTTTACTCCACACATTACACGTAGTGCTCATTTTTGAAGAATAAAAACTCGGTTCGACTCTGTAGTTTCCCCAAAGAATAATGCCGTACGACATAAGTGAATGAAAATGTGCAAAGTATGTGTCTTAGTACACTGTAAGAAACTAGTGGACGAATCTTTCTTAGCGCATAGGCTGCACTACTCAATTTATCACACAAAGATTCTAGGTGTAGTTTCCAATGCAAGTTGGGGTCTATCACGAATCATAGAAATTTGCATTGTTCAGACAACGGAACAGGACTATTGATACAAGTGGCCTTTGTTAGTGATGGACTACATTATCGAGACTGTATGACTGTGCTAGGTGTTTTAATGATGCCCGAGTACTGAGCAGTTTTTATAATTTAAAAATTTAGTCATTCATTTAAAAAAAAAAAAAAATCTTTTGGAAATCTTTAATTAATATTTTCTACTCAGTTGAATGATGTTTGAAGAGCGAATGGTGAATGAATGTATGTCGATAAATATAATAGCGCCACAGCACTAGTAAAAGTAGCATGAGTGAAAGGTCTGCTACTGAAAACGAGATTGTGGGGGCGGTGGGGGGGTGTGTGGGCGGTGTGGGCGGCGGGGGTACCTGCATGACGAGGTGGCGGGCCGACTGGCCGGAGATGGAGAGCGACTCCTGCTGCTGCAGCGTGTCGGGCGAGCTGTCCAGCAGCTTGCGCTGCAGCGCCGCCTGCTGCCCGCCCGCCGCATCCGCCGCCAGCGCGGCCGCCGCCGCCGCGCCCGCGCCCAGAGGGGGGGGCAGCGCCGGCGCGGGGGGCGGCGGCGGCGGGGCGAGCGCGGGGGCGAGCGGGGGCGCGGGCGCGGGGGCGGCCGGCGCGCCCGCGTCGAGCGCGAGGGGCGGCGGCGGGATGACCACGCCGGGCGGGGGGATGAGGACGGGGGGCGCGGCGGGCAGGGCGGCGGGCAGCGCGGGCAGGGCGGGCAGGGCGGGCGCGAGCAGCGCGGCGGGCAGGGCGGCGGCGAGCGAGGGCAGCGCGGCGACGGGCGAGAGGCCGAGCGCGTTGAGCTTGGTGAGGCCGAGCGCGACGGCGTTGCTGGCGACGGCGTCCATGGCCTGGATCTTGGCGGTGGCGGCGGCGGCGGCCACGGCGGCGGCCGTGGGCATGGCGGAGGGCTGCGGCGGGCCGGCCAGCGCGTTGGGCGGCGTGATGGCGCGGCCCACGCGCAGGTACTGCCCGCCCAGGTCGAACAGGTTCATGGAGGCGATGGCCTCCAGCGCGGCGGCCAGCGACCCGTACTCCAGGAACCCGTACCCCTTGTGCTTGTGCGCCGACGCGCCGTACGCCAGCTTGCAGTACGTGATGGGGCCGAACGCCTCGAACACGCTGCGCACACGGTTTAAAATTTTGATTTTTATTTATTTATTTATTTTATACGTCGGGCCCGCGGGCCAGAATTATCTAGGAACGTTCATTTCGCATCGTCCCGCCGCCGGGACCGGCCCCGCCGGCCCCGGCGGTCAGAAAATGCCTCACATGTGCTCCTCGCGCAACATATTTTGTAGTTTTAAGGAATTTACAAAGATGCAGCCTGCCGAGACTATGTGAGGACCGACAACCCCTGCTTCGACTGCCTGGGAGCGGGGCATCGTTTACAAAAATGACGACTTCCGGTGTTCTGCCGTATTTGTAACAGAGGCTATCGCTCTCTTTCACATCAAATAAAGAGCGTAGATACCGCGGGGCTACGAAGCGACAACTCGCCCGGGGCATCCACGAGTAGTAGAGCAAGGAGAAGATGCACGTGTTAGTAAAATATTTCAAAAAAATAAAATATCAAGGTTAGGCAACTAATGAAAAAAATCACAGAAAATTTTAAAAGCGGTACGAGACCGAGGGTCGCAAACGAGCACAAGAAACTATGAAGCGTGTGGAGTGAGAGCGGGCAGCAATCAGTAATACTTGCGGGCGACTCACTTCTTGATGTCGTCCTCGGTGAGCTCCGGGTGCACGGAGGCGACGTAGATGCGGTTGAACTGCTTGGCCTCCTCCTGGATCTCGTCGATGACGGCCTGCGCCTGCGGCATGTTGGAGGGCCGGCCCACCACCTTGATGTTCCGCCCGCCCAGCATCACGCCGTTCATCTGCTCCAGCGACAGCTGCGCCGCCTCCGGGATCTCGTACTCCACGAAGGCGAACCCCTTGTGCTTCTGCGTCACCGGGTCCCACGACATGTTGATGGACTTGATGGGCCCGAACGGCAGGAAGGCCTGCCGGATCGTGTCCTCCTTCAGCTCGAACGAGATCGACCCCACGTACACCCTGTCCGGCACGATCGTTACACACGAGAAAGCATTCGGCGAGGTTCCGATGGATCGAGTTCCCGAAAGGTGCTAGTTGGAGACAGACTGTGATGTCGGTATGTACGAATGCGGGAGTCACTCGCCAGGAACCCGGCCGGGGTCGAGGCTCGGTTTCAGATTCTATCTGATATAACTGAACTGTCTGGAATTTTAAGTCGGGGGAATGCGTGTCAGTAGTGTAAATCGGCTCAGATCTTTTCAGCTTCAAGTGCATCACGGGCTCGACTCGACCCGACGGCGCCGGGGAGGAGCCTCACGCATCGCTCTCATCACTGCCGCGCGCGCGTGTTAGGGTGTGTGTTGGTGTGTGTCGGGGGGTGTGTCGGGGTGTGTCGGGGAGCGTGTACCTGCACATGAGCGCGAGCGCCTGCTGGCGCTGCACCTGCGTGCGCTGCGAGGCCATCTGCTGCTGCTGGTGCGCCAGCGTCTGCTTCATGAGCACCATCTTGATGCTCTGCTCCATGGCGTACTTCTTGGCGCGCGACACCGCGTCGCTCTGGTCCGACGACAGCCGCGGCAGCGACCCGCCCAGGATGGCCGGCAGCGTCGACCACTTGGCGCCCGGCCCTGGGACACCACGCGCGGACGGATTGTAGAGCGGGCACTGAGGGAGGGGGGCTTAAGGAGGGGGGGCGGGGACACTCACCCGTGAACACGTCGCCCGTCTGGTGCAGGTCGTACACGGGCGCCGCCAGGAAGCCGTCCCCCGCGCCCGCGCCGGCCCCCGCGCCGCCCGCGCCTGCAACACAGTACAGGTGAGGCCGGCGCCGCAGCACCGTCCGGCGCGCTCCGCACACACTGCACTCGCTCGCTCGCTCGCTCGCTCGCTCGCTCCTCGCACGCGCTCTCTCTCTCTCGCACTCGCGCGCCTCGCGCCCCGCACCCCGTACTCCGCGCCCAGCCCGCCTCGCCCCGACTCATTTATATACATACATACACACGCGCGCTCGCACATACGTCGCCCCCGTTTGAAGTCATATGGTTATCGTTTAAAATAACTATCTCAACCTTAAGGAATCTGTCTCTTGTAAAGTGCAAAATACCTAAAAAAAAAATAATCTGACTAAAGGAGGCGCATTTAAAAATGACATCCTTTCTGTTCATCATCTGTCACGCGGTGGTCACACAGCGGGCGGTGTCGGGTGGCGAGGGGGGCGCGAGGGGGGCGCGAGGGCGCCGGGCGGCCCGGGCCCGCGCTGGCGGCGCGCGCCGGGGGCCGCAGGGCGCTAGTCGCTAGTGTGTAGTACGAAGGAGGTAGGTACATTGTGCCGCGCGCCCCGCCGCCGGCGCCCGGCCGCGCCGCGCCGCGCCGCACGCCTAAGCGACTACCAAAAACCTAACTTATATCTAGTCTGAAACAGAAAGCAAAACACTGATCACTGAGTGGAGCTGATAACGAGACGAGAGTGCGACAAGTGCGTCGGGACAGGAGCTCGCCGCCGCCGCCTCGCCGCCGCCGCGCGTCGCCGGCGTCGGTCGGGCGCCGCCTGCAACAGCGAGCACACGCCGGGGGCGTTAGTCGCGTCCGTCTGCTCGTCGCCGCGTCCGGCGGCCCGCCGCGTTCGGCGGCCGCGGCGACATACTCACCGGCGCCGGCGCTCGGGGCCTCGGCGTCTATCGCCGCCGGCGCGGGCGGCACGGGCGGCATGGGCGGCAGGGGCGGCATCATCGCTTGCAGCCCCGGCGGCAGGCCGAGGCCGGGCGGGCCGGCGGGCAGCCCCCCCGGGGGCCCGGCGGGCAGCCCCCCCGGGGGCCCGGCGGGCGGCGCCATGACGTGCGCGGCGGTCGCCGGCAGCGGAGGGATCTGCATCGCGCTCGTGTCCCCGCCCTGCAACTGATGCGGCCGCTCTGTACCCGCCTGCTAGTGCCCAGTGCCCAGTGACCAGTGCCGGGCCACGCTCGCGCCCACCGACCGCATCACAAATAGTAGGTGCGAATCACCATTACAAATGAGTTGCAACCTTTGGTAAAGTTTGGACCCGCTGTGATAACATTTCATTTCAGTGTCCTAGGTAGAGATGAACTGAATATAAGTTTTACCGAATATTCGAATTCGGCCGAATGTTCGGTAAAATGTTTACCGAATCGAATTTTCAGCAAAGTTTGGCGGTATTTATCGAGTACTCCCGAAAGGGTCAATCGTTAGAATCGATTCCTTCTATGTAACATAGTATCTTAAAGGAAGACCATATATAGACAAAATTAAAACAGTATAAAATAAAGTTGGATAATAAAGTATTCTTTGAGTTATTATTTCGATAGACCTAATCTGATAAGTTAATGTTAACAATAACATAACAGACTATTACGCCAGCTAGCAAGCGCAATTCAGGGAAAACTTTGAGTACTAACTTATCGAATATTCGGCACTTCAGCCGAATATTTAGCTGAATAGGAATATTTGGTTAGAGTGTCGAATATCGAATATAAAACGAATATTCGGCTCCTCCCTGGTCCTAAGTGAGCTTTGTAGAGGGGCCAAAATGTACCATGTAGGATATATTTTACAACAGCCATTTATAATGTAATCCTTTAGTGATGTGACTTGTTAAATATTCAGCAATTTTGGCTGATTATTCAGTTAGTGCTGAATATTTTTATTAATTTATTAACCTAATTTGCTGACATACAGAGATTTAAAACTTAGACATATTTAGAAAATTTGATTCTTTTTGCCCATCAGTCCCCGAGCGTGGTCAGCTCGTCGTAGACACGTGGCGTGGTCGCTCACGAGCCCGCCTCGCCCACAGACAGTGGGCGGCTACTCTCCTCAGATTGTTAAACTACTCTTGTGTTGTCCACCTCTTTGTCTTTTGTCATTGTATTGAGGGGTCCACTCTGATATATATTTTTGGTCCATTTCTCAATTTTTTCCCTCTGCATGTGGCCTGTCCAACTCTATTGTAGTTCCTTGACTCGCGTTTCGACCTCTTAGAATTTGTGAATATGCATGAAGTGCTGAATTAGCAGAATACCAAATATAAAACAAATATTTGAGCCATCATTATTAATATGTACCTAAATACAAACATTTATACAGTCACTCTACAAAACAAATTAGTCTGTACATTTATTTTTAAGAACAATTAAAGACCAAACTGACGGAGACTGAAGGAGTCTGTCAACTTTCTTTTGTACTGTTTAGTGATATTATTAAGCATAAGAGGAACTAAGCATTAGGTGAAATAATAACATCAGGTCATGTTGGCGCTAGGACCAATACAGATTGTTCTAAGCCAATAAACATAACAATTTGAAAAGGAACACATTTACTTAGATTTAGGATAGCCATGAAGTTTATTTAGAGTACATATACAGTGGAGAATCAAGATAAAGGGCTTCAGGGCATGAGGTGCAGTGAGGTGGAAGAAAACAAACAAAACAATCGCACAGCACAATTAGCTGTCACATATCTCCTTTAACTCAGTCCCCGCTGTATGTAGTAGTAATGAATCTGCAGTATGTAGCAGTTTAATTAAAAAAAAAAAAAAAAAAAAAACACATAACATAGGTTCTAAAAGAAAAATAGGTAAAGAGCCTAAAAAAAAAAAAAAAAAAAATAATTGAGACATCTGGTTGGAGGTGTGGTGTTGTGAGATGTAGGGTTGCTGGCACTTCCTACCTATGTGCTATCAGTTTGTGCGAAAATCTAGGTTAGGGTGTACAAACGGGGGCGCGAGGAAATTTTTATTGAAAACTAGCTGTGGCCGCGGCGCCGCTCGCGTGGACTACAGAATCCGTTCCCACTCTCGCTCCCGTTCATTTTCCCACTTCTACTCCCACTGTTGTGATAGATTTGAGATTTTAAGTTAATTCGAAGGGAATATGATGAAAAGTAATGTAATAATTATATTGGATAGTTATCAGCCGGTCCAGCATCAGGCTTCTGGTTCAAGGACCGTTCGTTAACATAACACGTGGTGTCCAGTCGGATCCTATGAAGGGATGAATGAAACAAATATTGTTGTGGGGTTTTAACTGCCTCGAGAGGCTATAATTAAAAAATAATATAAAACATCTGTAAATCTAATTTTACAATGAAGAGTGCACTTTATGATTATGGCCAGAGAATAAGTTAATTATAAATAAGAAAACTCACCGGTACCGGATTTCATGATGATTCTACTTAACGTAAAATTAACATCGTCCATACACAAATACCGTGATTAAATTTAGCGCGGGGGTAGTTATTAGTCACACAATAAAGTTCGCTGTTTTGATATTCGTTGATTTTTATCACACGCTCGATGATACGATTCCGCTATGGAATCTGTTGGTTCACAACCGCAGAATGATGGACGTCCTCAGCATCTCGTGGGGACAAAAGAAAACGTGACGGAGATCACCGCATGGCGATCGGGTACACCATCTGCGCCGGGAACCTTTAGTCTGCTGTTCGAACGCGCTGTTGATGGCAGACCTCCCTCGCGGGTCTTCAAACGTCTCTCATCGGGAACATGTGGTCGGACATCTTCTTCCTTCACGTGGTCGCGATTCAAGATGGACGCTCCATTAAAAATAAGCTTCTTTTACTTTAAGTTATGAAATTACATGGCAAATGTATAGATCGTCAGACGCCTGAAGGGCATCGTTCTGACGGAATGAGTCGGTGGAGTTTGCTAGCCGAAATACTCAAGCCATGTCCCGAAAGTAAACCGGGAACTAAAATGATACGGGCGTATCGCGCGAAACTCCAATCCAGACTGTCGCGCTGTCGTTTTCATCGTAAAAAGATTTATTCCCTAGGTCGATGTCGACTGCCGACCTCCTTGTCTGATGGGAGTAAAAGACAGAGACAGCGAATGCCGATCTTTATCGATTGGCTTCGTGACGTCTCTCAGCTGTCATATGAAAATAGGAATTTACTCGCTTTTATAATTAAAAATTATGAAACTACAAAATGTTTCCAAAATCAAAATATATGTTTATCAGGTGAAAGGTAGCTATATGAAAAGCATGCCTACAAAATTTCGTTCCAAACGGAACGGTAGTTTAGGAGATACGAGCGAGAATAGTTTAATGCTATAATTTGCTCAATTCTACTATTAAATGATTTCATTGAAATCTAATAATGCGAGGTAAGCTGTAGGTAAGCATTACCGACAATGTTGGATGGTAATATCATGAGTTGTTGAACTGAAATGCCACAAATTACGATCTTGTAGTTTTTTTGTATGTGATTTATTTATTCACATACCTTCAATTTATATTTTAATTTACTGAACTTATTTGTTAATTAAATAGTGTTTTGATGATATTATGTTTTATTTATCAAGTTTAGTAGCGCTTCGCTACAATACCCCCTTTGTCAGAGGAAAACGCGTGACACAGTCAGCGTTTAGCAGCCCCTCCAATCAATATAATAATTGCAAATCAAAACAAAAAATTTTAGGTAAAATCTACTTTACACATTCTATCAACAGCAACTGACAAAGCTCTTGCTTATGCCTTAAATAAAAAATAAACCTTACTAAAAAATTAAAAAAATAAACTTGCCTAAAATATAATCATGACTTTTTCTTTCCTTGAAATCTTTCTTTACTCAAACACACATACACGCCATATTCATACATACATCTTTCTAATTTACTCGTATTCATTCATCATTATATATATATATACATATACTTATAGATATGTTACATACTTCTCATTTATTCAATCACCTTCATTATCTCTCATCTAATAAATCCAACTGTTTTGCTAGCTATCCGTACTATCCTTTCAATGATGTTGAATAAGTTCATGTTTATAAATTTAAAAATATTGTTATTAGTTTTAAAATGTTGTCTAATAACATTTTTATAACCTATACTTATCCTATCATTCTTACTATTTAATTATGCAAAATGAAAAAACAAGTGAACCTCTAGTAGGTCATAATAACTATGAAACTTACTAACCTATGGTTATACTAACTTACTAGAATCCTCTTATCAACTAGAAATAACTCTTATATTGAGTTTTAAGAAAAATATTAACAAATGACATGCCTTAATGTAACCTATTTTGCATGTGTTTATAAGCACCGCAATTAAGAAAAAATATAAAAAGAAAATGTATCTAAGAAGAATACACATACCGCACTACTAGTCTATCTATTAGAATAGTCTGACATCTGTAGGCTAAAATTGGTCTAAATAGAACCAAAAAATTTATCCATTTGAATACTCTTTGAGACCTACGGTGACAGTGCAGATGTTAGAGTGTCCTACCTTAATATTAGGAGACTCGTTATCATTTTACTGTCCCACTTGCTACTGGAGTTTGGATTTAAAATTTAAAAAATATTTAAAAATATTTACTAAATATATATTATACACATATTTGTATATAATATAATACCTATATAACATTTAAATCAGACTTCACTACCATATCTGGTCTATTTCAAAGTAGTATTGTAGTTCTGATACAATGTTAAAAAATTTGTATGCCGCTCCGGCTATACTAAAAATATTCAGTTTTTATTTTAATGAAAAAAGTATGTGGGTTAGAAACTTCCCAATTGGTGTTCCTAATTCACTAGGTTGTCTAGTTACTAGAACCATAAAGAGAACCTTAAAAATTTTGGTTTTTAAAAATTATCAAAAAAAATTTTTAATTAAAATTTTAAACAAAACCTTCAATGAACTTTTATAATGTCTTTTATGTGAAATTTTCCTGAGTTGTTACTCCCCAAATCTTTTAAAATGTATATGACGTTGGACAATTTCTGTGTAACCTTGCACTTAATAAACCTTGGTGCGAGTTTTGCTGAGAAATATTTTGCAGCTTGCGATTGTACAAAGTTTCTTCGCCAGACTATGTCACCTACACTTAATATTACTTCCTTTCTACGAAGGTTATACCTACTGGCACTCTTTTGATAAGCTTTAGTTAGAGCTGATGTTACGTTTTCGAAGATCTCTGACAGCTCTGTTAATGCTATTGCAGAGCTCTCTCTATCTTTCATGTCTAACTCGTCTAGGTTTTGTGGTAAGTCTCCTCTTATTGTATGAAACTGACCATCTGACACTATATCTCTGCCTGTACTAAGGAAGTATGGGGTGTAACCTGTTGCTAAGTTCACTGAGCTATTTAGGGATAATTGTATTTTTGGTAGAAACTTTGACCAGTTTCTTTGTTCTTGGTCTACCAAAATCGAAAGACATGTCTCAACAGTCTGGTTATATCTCTCTACTGGGTTTGACTGTGGTGCATAATATGCATTATAAAATACTTTTGGAATATTATATTTTTCTCCGAATTTTTTAAATTCTTTCGACTTAAAAATTGTTGCATTGTCGCATATAATTATACATGGTGTTCCATGTTTAAAAATTATTTCATTTTCAATAAAATTCGTTACTGTTTTGGTTGTTGCTGTCTTGAGAGCATGCAACCAGCAGTATTTTGTAAAAATGTCTACAATAGAGAGTATATATACATGACCTGAGTATGCTTTCGGAAAGGGGCCTATTATGTCAATAGACAAAGTGTGCATTGGCTTGTTTACAACTTTTTGATTAACCATTAGACCATTTGGTTGGGCATTTGAATGTTTATAGGCCTTGCAAATTTCACAAGCGCCTACATAATTAACTATATTTTGATACATATTTTTCCAATAATAGTGTTGCCTTATTTTATTATATGTTTTTGCAACACCTAAATGAACTGAATCTATCCCATTATGACATTCTTCAATACAGCACTGTATTTTTTCTTTTGGCAATACAATTTTCCAATTATTGTCATTTTGTAAATTATTTTTTTGTTTGCCAAATCTAAACATTATGTTGTTATTAATTTGAAAGTTTTTATAATTTTGTGGTGTTTTTAAACAACCGTTATAAATTTTACGGAACCATGTGTCTGTTGTATTTTGAACTCCGTCAGAGTAAGTTATCGCTTCTATGGCAACTCGTGACAGTGCATCAGGAACTATATGTAGTTTTCCTTTTTTGTGCTGAATGTCAAAGTTAAATTGGGAAATTTGCATGGCCCATCTGGCCAAGCGACCTGAAGGGTTGCTTAATGATTTGAGCCATTTAAGACTCATGTGGTCTGTGACTACTGAGAATTTTGTACCTTCCAAATATGGTCTAAAGTGATTTATCGAATCAACAACTGCCAATAGTTCTCTCTCCGTAGTACTATAATTTCTCTCTGTTTTTGACAGGATACGTGAATGGAATGCGACTGGATGTTCTGTATTGGTATCGTCTAACTGTGCTAGGACCGACCCTAAACCTACTGATGACGCGTCGCAGTGTAAGACGAAGGGGCGTGAGAAATCTGGGCATGCTAGTACTGGCGCACTTGTTAGTGCCGTTTTTAATGATTCAAATGCCTTTCTAGCTTCTTCGTTCCACTCTATCGACTCCCTACCTTTTCGTTTTCCTATCATCGCTGTCATTGGTGCTATTATAGTAGAGAAATTTTCAACAAACCGTCTATAGTAAGAACATAATCCTATAAAACCTCTCAATTGTTTTGCAGTTGTTGGTAATGGAAAATTTTGAATACAAGTTAACTTATGCGGGTCTGTTTGTAAGCCGTTTTCGTTTACTATGTATCCCAAATACTTTAGTTCGCCAATACAAAATTTACATTTCTCTATGTTCAAAGTTAGCCCCGCCTCTTGTAAAAACTGGTGAACTTTTTTTAATATTTTTATATGTTCATCAAATGTTTCAGTACATATTAATAAATCGTCTATGTACGGGAAAACTCTATCCCCAAATTGGTGACCAAACAGTCTGTCAACCAATCTTTGCATTTCAGAACCAGCGTTTGATAGTCCAAACGGCATACGCCTAAATTCGAATAGTCCTCTGTTTGGTACAACGAATGCTGTCTTTTGACACGATGTACCGTTTCCATCATAATTGTCTGAATTTGACAAATTAATTTGCCAAAAACTACTAGATAGGTCTAGTGCAGTTAGGTACTTAGCCCCCCTCAAGTTGTCAAGTATACTGTTGATGTATGGTATTGGGTATGAATCTTTTACCGTTACATCATTCAATTTCCTAGCATCTAGGCAAAATCGTAATGAACCATCTTTTTTTGTTGCCATTACAATGGGGTTAGACCATGGTGATCTAGAGGGCGCTATTACTCCTAATTCTAGCATACGGTCAACTTCTTCATTTAGGGCTTTCAATTTTGGAGGTGATAAGGGGTAATATCTCTGTTTAATAGGCGTTCCTGTAGTCACTATTCTATGTTCGACTAAATGTGTTTTTCCTAACCCTATTTCATCTGAAGAAATTTCCCTAAACTTCTCAATGACCGAATGTAACTGTTGAGACTGGGATGAACTAAGTTCCTCTCTGGGTACAACCGCTTTTATTTCCTGAACTGTGCTAGTGCTTTCTGGTTCTGTTTTTAATGTTACAATGTCTTCTGACATTGTAAATAAATTTATCAATTTAAAATTATAAATGAAATCCATTCCTAAAATTACATCTGTTTTGATGTTAGGAATTATTAAAAAATCAACATTTTTTGTTAATTTATTACACGTGACCGGCAGTGTAAGTGTACCTACGACATTCAGTGCCGAGTTATCGGCTGTATGCGCACTTATATATGTCTTTTTTATTTCTGATTTGTGCTTCAGAAATTTTTTGTAACTATTGTTACCTAAAACAGACATGTTTGCTCCCGTATCTACCAAGCCTATACACTTACTATTAATAATATTTAGTTTTGCAAAAAGCCTATTCTCTTGTGTCATAGATGCTACTTCCGGAGATAGTATGTTGCATTGGGGTTTCATTGCAAATGTGTTACTATTCCGGGAATTATTTAGTTTTTTGAATTATTATTTTGTCCAGCAGCTGATGGGTTACAATTGGGACAAAATTTTGTAATTACATTTCTAAGTCCACACCTAAAACATACTACACCCTGTACTTTTCTGCACTGCATGTAAGTGTGCCCCCTGGACTTGCATTTTTGGCAGGTAACAGTGGGTTGCTGTGCATACGAATGTTTGTAATGTTGTGTTTGATTAGCTGATTTATTAAGTTTCCCACTTTGTTGGTACCCACTGTTGGACCTGTACCCTTGTGTTGTCCCCTGTGTGTGCGTCAGTACACCAGAATAAGTTTCAAAATTTTTACTGACCTGTACTAATTGGTCTAAACTATTTATGGCATTTATTGCGAGCAACTGTGCATATCCTGGTAGCAGGTTATGTTTAACTATTTCCAATAATGAATGATCTGGGATCTGGCATGCTAATTTTGCATTTAGATCTTTAATGTCTATAATAAATTCAAAAACTGATTGTCCTATATTTTGCTTTTTTTCCCTGATTTCCCTTTCGGTAGAATAATTATAATCTATCGACTGGAAGTTCGATCTAAACTCATAGCATATATCCTGCCATGTGCTAATTTTTGATTTCACTGCCCTATAAAATTTCAATGCAGTTCCATCTAACAATTCTGTAAATCCTCTCACCAATGTGGTTTCATCCACATTGCGAGCGATTCTTATTTCGTCTACTTGCAACAAGAAATCATCAATGCTCGATTTTCCGTCATACCTGATGTTAAAAGATCGTAAATTGTGCTGTTTCATTTCGTACTGAATATATGATTGATGTGGTTCTGGTTTGGCCATGTTAAAGTTCAATAAATTGTCATGACCTGGTTTTGGTGTTGATGTCATATTGACAGAATGGGTATGACTGTGGTGAGCAGCCGCGGTATAAATTGGGGAATTACCATGTACCTGTGGGCGAGGCAACCTTGGTAAAACATTTACTGCATCCATGGGATATTCATGGTGGCTTTCCTTTATCGTGTTATCCGCCGGGCTTGTATTTCGGTCAACCATCTCATTCAAGGCATAATTTAAAAGTGATGGGTTTGTTGATGTCATTTTGTATCTATTTAACAATAATGTAATAATCTAGTCTTGCCTATGGGCACTGTTGGATGGGATATAAAACGAAAAAAAATATAAAAATGACAACCGCACCACTCACAAAAAATTTTGCCAGACAATATAGTTCACATTCAATAGGTAAGCATCTTTAACATCAGTTTTATATAAGTTTCATTCTCCTCCTCAAAGATTCCGTGGAATAAAAATTACTGATTTTAAATAAGTTTAAATTGTGAAATATTAATAAAAGTATGATGACACACGTGTTATATTATATGTTCGGGCGCCATTGTTGTGATAGATTTGAGATTTTAAGTTAATTCGAAGGGAATATGATGAAAAGTAATGTAATAATTATATTGGATAGTTATCAGCCGGTCCAGCATCAGGCTTCTGGTTCAAGGACCGTTCGTTAACATAACACGTGGTGTCCAGTCGGATCCTATGAAGGGATGAATGAAACAAATATTGTTGTGGGGTTTTAACTGCCTCGAGAGGCTATAATTAAAAAATAATATAAAACATCTGTAAATCTAATTTTACAATGAAGAGTGCACTTTATGATTATGGCCAGAGAATAAGTTAATTATAAATAAGAAAACTCACCGGTACCGGATTTCATGATGATTCTACTTAACGTAAAATTAACATCGTCCATACACAAATACCGTGATTAAATTTAGCGCGGGGGTAGTTATTAGTCACACAATAAAGTTCGCTGTTTTGATATTCGTTGATTTTTATCACACGCTCGATGATACGATTCCGCTATGGAATCTGTTGGTTCACAACCGCAGAATGATGGACGTCCTCAGCATCTCGTGGGGACAAAAGAAAACGTGACGGAGATCACCGCATGGCGATCGGGTACACCATCTGCGCCGGGAACCTTTAGTCTGCTGTTCGAACGCGCTGTTGATGGCAGACCTCCCTCGCGGGTCTTCAAACGTCTCTCATCGGGAACATGTGGTCGGACATCTTCTTCCTTCACGTGGTCGCGATTCAAGATGGACGCTCCATTAAAAATAAGCTTCTTTTACTTTAAGTTATGAAATTACATGGCAAATGTATAGATCGTCAGACGCCTGAAGGGCATCGTTCTGACGGAATGAGTCGGTGGAGTTTGCTAGCCGAAATACTCAAGCCATGTCCCGAAAGTAAACCGGGAACTAAAATGATACGGGCGTATCGCGCGAAACTCCAATCCAGACTGTCGCGCTGTCGTTTTCATCGTAAAAAGATTTATTCCCTAGGTCGATGTCGACTGCCGACCTCCTTGTCTGATGGGAGTAAAAGACAGAGACAGCGAATGCCGATCTTTATCGATTGGCTTCGTGACGTCTCTCAGCTGTCATATGAAAATAGGAATTTACTCGCTTTTATAATTAAAAATTATGAAACTACAAAATGTTTCCAAAATCAAAATATATGTTTATCAGGTGAAAGGTAGCTATATGAAAAGCATGCCTACCAAATTTCGTTCCAAACGGAACGGTAGTTTAGGAGATACGAGCGAGAATAGTTTAATGCTATAATTTGCTCAATTCTACTATTAAATGATTTCATTGAAATCTAATAATGCGAGGTAAGCTGTAGGTAAGCATTACCGACAATGTTGGATGGTAATATCATGAGTTGTTGAACTGAAATGCCACAAATTACGATCTTGTAGTTTTTTTGTATGTGATTTATTTATTCACATACCTTCAATTTATATTTTAATTTACTGAACTTATTTGTTAATTAAATAGTGTTTTGATGATATTATGTTTTATTTATCAAGTTTAGTAGCGCTTCGCTACACCACTCAGACTTTCGAACTCCCACTCCCACTGTCCAGATCCAGATCTATGTCGAGGGCCAGGTCAGGATTCAGCTCCAGCTCCATGTCTAGGTCCAGGTCCAGATCCAGCTCCCGCTTCAGGTCCTGCTCCCACTCCCGCATCTACCTCCCTTAACCCTGCCCTCAAACCTCCATCTCTTGTCGCTTCAAATGTATTCCTTTTAATTAATTCATCGCAATCCAAATTCCGTTCAGCATTACTTTGTTGCATATGTATGCAACAAATTCATCGTAATCAGCTAACACAATCAAAAGATATGCAAATTTATAGTTTTCAAAAACTTACATTACATTGGTACCATACCAGCTCCCGCTCACAAATTCAGTTGAGCATTTACACCCTACACTCCTTGCAGTGTATGCGAGTTTTCGGAAAATATAAATTCAAATATCTTTCGATTGACTGCACCAATTCCAATGAAATAAAGCCTATATGTTATACCGAATTAAGCACTATGTTTCTGTGAAAAGTCCATCAAGATCGGTCCAGTGGTGTGATGCCCGCACAAACAAAGCGACAAAAATTTCAAAAATGATTGAAATGTGTTCTATTACTTATCCTTAGACCCCCCAATTTATTTATTATTAATATTATAATTTATATCTTCAATGCACAGACACGCGAAGTTGATGATTTTATTTATTAGGTGTATAAAAAAAAAAATTCATGCCAATCACAGATTTTTTGGTTAGGGTGTACAAAAGGGGGCGCTGGAAAATTATTCACGCCAATCAGAGATTTTTTCCATAGCACCCCCTTTTGTACACTTTGACCCCCCTTTTGTACACTCCGACCGCGCATTCCGTTTACAGGTCACATATTTGGAAGAAATCGGCTGCAAACCGGCATCGGCGGCGAGCACGCCGGCAATCGAGATGGCGTCAATCGACAATATACCTAATTACCACGAGCCACCAACCTGTGCTTTAGCACCGGCCAGATGATTGTCAAAGTCCGTTGGTTGTGATAGAGGAGCAGCGGCCACTTGTATGCAATGGCCACACACAGAGTAAGATAATTAATGAACCAGACAGAATCATACTAGTAGATACGTACCAATTCCATATTTTTTGTTTTTTCACTTTCACAACAATACAATAAGAAACTGAATTTACGTACTTCAAAAGTGGACTTAAAACGACTGGCTAGATACAATGGAATATCTAAAATCCTTTAGCTGTTGTCGTAGTCAAAGAGGATATAATTTCGTAGTAAAAATAGGGAACGAACGAAGCAAACGACGTATTTTTTTTTAATAATGTATTTTACGCCTCTGGAGCAAGCGACGTCAGGTGGTCAGTGTTGCCAACAGCTCGACTAGCTATTCACCAAATTTTACTTTTAAAAGCACCAGATATCTAAAACAAGAAAAAGCGATAACCCTCATTCCCCCTTAATTTTCACACTTTCCTTTTATATATATAATAGATTAAAGTTTCATTAGGTGAATAATTATTTTTGTCGGCATCATCATAAGTTTCAGACTGATATACGATTATGGTATAAGTTTATTTATTTATTTTACAACTATCCGAATTTCAATTTCTTTGCAGCATTTTCCTACCAATATCAAACTGTAGCGTCGTCGTAGCTGCTTGTTGCCTACACAGTAAAAGAGAATACTTCCTCTTTGAAATGAAGTAAAACTTGTATTTCGAAAGGTTTAAGTGACTTAGTGGTTAAGTTATTGTCTTTTTACTAACTGAAGCTGAATTATACTAAAACACTAGAATAACCACTAGCCACTAAATGGAATTTTTCTCCACCAAATGAGGGTTCGAAACTACAAGTTTTAATGGTAAATCCACTAAGTTGGCAACACTGCAGGTGGTTGTTTGGCCGGGGGAACTGTCATATTCATTTATAAATGTCAACTGTCAGTGAAAGCAAGGGTGCGTTCAAAAATGGTTGTATGTTACTAATTCGCGCAAGTCATTGGCATGTTAATCATTCCATTCATTTTATTTTAGTTTATCATTATCATTAAAGGTATAATGACGTATAATGATGTCTGAAATCAAATGAGTGGAATGAATAATTTAATACAAGCTCATGCATGATACCAGACACTTCACAACATTTTCAAAGAAGGCTAAAATTTTTTCAATTAATTAACATATAAATATAAATCAATGTAAAGAGTTTTCAGTATCGGATTCTGAATACCTTTGTTTTACACTGTATTCGTTCTCGATATTTATCCAAGCTAGTTTCGACGCGTATTGAGTAAACATTTAATGATTTAAACAGTACATTGCGTATCGCGCCTACTTCACCGTTTTATTTTGATGAAGTATTTCTGTGTTTTAGTGTCTGATCTGATCATTGAGAGAGAGAGAGGAATAAAACATGATTTTTGTGATTTTACTATAGTTGTAAAACTTTGTAAGTATAAAGTTGAAACTTACAATAAATATTTTATTCTGCCTGCATTTAAACTACATAACAGTCAACAGAAAGGAGAGGGAGAAGTGTCACTAGTTTTGGAGCGTACCTTTAAAAAAATATAAATTATCAAGGATAAAGGGCAAAGGACCATACGTCCATACAGCTGAGTCTGAAAGTATCATAGTATTTTAGTACCATCTATATAATGTTCTGCATACATTATTTCGAAGACGGTAGAACAAAGGGCAAGACCTAGTAATGTGCATATTAACGTGCACGGGTATATTGCATATTATCTGGTAAAGTCACGTTAAGGGGTATCACGGGGCGAAAAGCGGGCACAGAAGAGCCGCTTTGCGACCTCAGATTGCGTAAAGTAGCGATACATCGTCTCTGCCTACCTTCTAGGACCAAGGCGTGAGCATTTTGTATGTATCTGGTAAAACTGAACATTAGGTACCAACCCATTTAGAATCTCCACATAATTCAGAATGAAAAAAAAAAAAAAAGAACAGTCAAAATGAAAGTCCAATAGAAGTTTTTCGAAATAGTAAAATACTTTTCATACAAATAATAATTTTTTATGGGAAGTTGAATTAGACTATTTTTATTTATAATACCATAACTTAGACTACTGTAGTCACTTTTAAACATTAAAATATGTATCTATTACTGCCCGAGGCTAAGTATATACACAGCTATTTAAGCGGGTCCGCAGGTGCGTGTCAAATATTTTCTCACATCCGAGCCCCATATCACAAAGTAAGTAAAGCGGCGCGGCGGTCGCGCGTATTTTGTGCCCATATTGTGAGTGAGCCCCCAGAGAGCCCCCAGTGAGCCCCCGGGGGCACGGGGGCTGTCCGCCGCCCGCGCCGGCCGGCAGCTAGTAGTCAGTCAGTCACTAGTTTGTGGCCGGCAGCTGCGCGCGCGCACGTGAACGCCCTACGCTACACAAATACACTAGAGCTGTATCGTCTCGCGTGTCGCGTCGGCTCAACTCGCTCGTGTTTAAATGTGTGATTGACAGTTTAATCTGTGTATATTCGGATTGAAGTGCCTGCACACTCCATACATTCTACGGCACGTTGTCCTGTAGTGTCGTTAACGAAAGTCTGTTCAAACAAGCAATCCAAATAAGGTCAGTTATTATTACAGTTTATGGGGTTGTAAGGGAGCGCAAGGACATCCGGCGCTCCAAGTGCCAACCACACCTGCAGGCGGTGCACTCTGCCGATTGACCGACAAGGCCCTGGCGACCGACAGTGGCGGTATAACCACTGGAACATCACGAGAAGGGCTGATATGATATTGATCAAACAATATAAAGTATTTGTACCTCCACCTACTTACTTGCTTTTAATAATAAAACGGTCAGTGTACAAAGGGGGGCACTACGAAAAAATACTTTCAGATATATTTTGGCTCCGACTCACGGTCGTGAGGACGATTCGTGTGTTATGTTCCATGGGCTGACTGTAGACTACCCATAGAATAATATTACTGAAGGGTGTCCCGTTCGACAGGGATTCAACTTCAAATAAAAAGAAATTGGAGAGCAATTGGCCATATGTGTTGAGTCACATATTATGAAGTAATACATACCTACTAGTTTTTTTGTACCAGTTGAGCGCTCCCATGCTGGTAGCGGGAACGTTGACAATTTTACAAATACAATGGTAATAACTCAGGATAATTAGAATGAAGGCATTTCCATCAGCAAGAAAACTGAATGAGTATTTCTTTTATATAAAAACCTCGTTTCCTTTTGCTTGCTGATGGTACGTAATTCCTTCGCCTTTAGGAAATTATGCATAAAACATTTGTTTTTCATATTCTGGTCCATAAATTTAGGAAGCATTTGTCTAAGTTCTGGTCGCAAAAATTATTAGGTTGCCGACTTGTAAATTTGATTCGCCAAAAAATGATTGATTGATTGATTGATACATAATCGCCCCGATGATCTTAGTCTATTGAAAATGAGTCTCTCACTCAAAATATAGCAAAAAGTAGTGATTAAAAACACACCGTCGTTCACAAAGAAGTAACTTTTTACAAAAAAGTTATATCACTTATATTTATCAGTAGCTACCTAACTATGGAGAATTAGGTAATCTAATCGAGATAAATAGGACGAAAGGTGAAAAATAGTGGTAGGTAAGGTAATAACGCTTAAAAATTAACTGATAGAGAAATAACTAAGAGTACGCGTATAGGAACCTGGACCTTACGTATCCAGACATAAAGAGAGATAACAGATTTAAAGAGAGATAGCCCCAGCTCGGGCTGTGTGGCATATTGGGGCTTCTCTGGACACACGCTGTTTGTCGTCCCATAACGTATGCTCGGCTCATATAGGTAGGTATTCGTATGTGCTGGTAGAGATAAGAGATGATATGGACATTGAGAGAGAGAGAGAGAGAGGTGGGCCCTGTCGGTCAGTTGTATGCGACCAACGATCTCTAGTACTACTAGATGGAGCGTTCCAAACAATCACTCTGTTCCACGCAACTGCGGCTCCCGGAGCCGCAACTCTGTTAGATTCGCTGTATGTAATATCCTTGCTCGCAGGTTTGGCAAGTGTAGTGAAGACGTCAAAATAACGCTGTTTAAAGCCTACGCTATTTACCCGTCGCGTAAATATTTAGTAAATAATTAAATGTTCTGTGCGTAGAAACTGCACAAGTGTCAAAGTGAATGTGAATAAGGTTGTTTGGAACAGTTGCGTGGAACAGAGTGATTGTTCATCCAGTAAGACATAGAGATCGTGGTAGGTATTCGGCACATTTGTTTTCCCCGCTTACTCGGATTATTCAATTCTAATGTAAGGCTGTGGCTCAGCCAAAATCCTGGATCTTCAATCACAATCCTGGATTGTTGTGTAACACGGGGTCAGGCAGAGACGGTGTCGGTAAATGCTTTGGTTATGCGGTGCTGTAAGCGTGCTGCCTGCGCGTCGCAGTGTGTCCGGCCAGCGGCGGCGTAGTGTACAGTTGGCTCGCCACCTGCCTCTCCACCGCCCGCCCCCTGCCTCGCCCCCGCCCGCCCCTCCAATGGCAATCACAAACGGCCAACATTAGGTAACCTTTGTGCGGTATTCTGGGCGCGCTATTTGTGGGCGCGCGTGCCGTGCCGCGTGCCTAGCGCACGCACCGCAATACCGGTTCTGCGTCATATGTGACCCGCCCACTGCCACTTCAGCTTACTAATGCTTTCGGCTATGTCGGTCACCTTCGTTCTCCGTCGGATCTCTTCATTACGAATCATATATAGAAACCCCGAGCATTGTCCTCTCCATAGCTCGCTGAGCGACTTAAAACTTGAGGATCAGGCCCACCGTCAGTGTCCACGTTTCTGCACCGTAGGTCATGACAGGCAGGATGCACTGATTAAAGACTTTTGTCTTTAAACATTGAAGAATAGGCGACGTGAGGACTAGACGCAGTTTACCAAAAGCTGCCCAGCTTCACTGGATTCTTCTGTCAGCTTGTTCAGTCGAGTACAGTCGAAATTGTTCCTACACAACCGTATTGTTTGCTGTCCTCCTGAACAGCATCGATACCTACATATTGACATTTTCGACTACCACCGGTCTTAGGTCGACGTGTGAGTTTATTGTTTATATTGTTTACATATTATTACGACAATTTACACACTTTCTTAATTCTAACAACTCATACGAGTATATAGGCCGAGCATGCGTTATGGAACGACAGTGTGTGTCCAGAGAAGCCCCGATAGGCCATACAGCCCGTGCCGGGGTTGTCTCTCAATATTTACGACAGGTTTAATGCCTAGAGTCTTTATTGAGACTACGAGTAGGTAGCACGATATTACAAATATGATATTTTTATAAGGACTAGAAGTATATAAAAAGAGTTGGACATGACTTTCATCTTGTCTACGTTCATCCTAAGACCTACTCGTCTGGAAGAGCAGTTGAGGCTGGTCAGCATTTCCTCCAGGTCCTGCAGCGACTCTGCCATCACAACTATGTCGTCTGCAAATCGAAGGTGTGAGATGTGCTCGCCGTTTATACTTTTTTGCACCTTATGAGTCACCTCAAAGCTTATACCTTCATGATTGACACTAATTGGTTATTAAATTAGATAACAGTTTATTATTTGTTATCTAATTTAATAACCAATTAGTGTCAGTCATGAAGGTAAAAACTTTGAGGTGACTTATGAGATGCGAAAATTTATTTTGCTTCGTGGTATGACCTGTAGTCATATATAACTGTATACTCGCTACCGTGAGAGCTGCAAGCCGGCAGCAAGTGGCTGGTTGGAAGGATGTTGATGGGTAATAAATATGCATTCTGTGCTTTATTGCGCTATTTCTGCGTAAACATTAATTACTTTGGTTTCTCCATTAAGGATGTTTTCTTTGTATATATAGGTATTGTTGTATACTGTCTAATTTGCAATTACAGTTGTATCAGCATTTATTAAAAAAAAAATACTAAATTTTAACGGTTTTAATAATGTTTGGGCTTTATTCAGAGACAAGGAAAAGATATAGAGCCCAAAGTGCTAATTTTAGTTATACGGACTTAAAAATTAAAGAACAGATTTCTTTTTTAATAAGGCATACTAAGGCACATGTCGCCCCGTAGCCTAGTCGGTAGTACATCTGCCTGCAAAGCTCGGGGTCGCAGGTTCGAACCCCGCCCAGGGCAAACATTCGTGTGCTGAGCACTTGTGTTTGCCTTGTGACTGGATGTTATTTATATATTATATTATGTATATATGTATGTATGTATATTAGCTGTCTGATACCCATATTACAGGCTCTGCCTAGTTTGGGATGTGTGTGTGAAATATCCCCACATATTTATTTATTTATTTATTTATACTGTTTTGATCTTGTGAAATTTTAATAAATAGACATACGTATACTTACACCAAAGTTCATTTTTTAAAGCCCAATAACTAGAAGACGATACAAATAGTTGGCCCTTATCAGAGTCGATTACAGCTTTCAAAACAAGGTCGAAAAACAATTGGCTGAATTCATCAATGGCCTCATCGGAAGTCTTAAATTTTCTTCCACGGAACATTTTTTTTTATTGTGGGTTTTTAAGAAGGGTTACGTATAAGTTAAAGTAACACTTCTTCGTAACCAGTGACGTACGCGTAAAATTAATTCCTCAATCGAAAAAAGTTGAGAAATTTTGGGTTCTTAATCGGCGACAGGGATTTGGACGCCCGTAGAGGTTAAAAATCCATGGTTCTAGCGGCCGTGCGGGTGAGCGGGTGAGCGGGTGAGCGGGTGAGCGGGTGAGCGGGTGAGCGGGTGAGCGGGTGAGCGGGTGAGCGGGCGCGTTGTCTTGCTGAAAGCGAATTCCGCGAGCGCAGCTCCGTGCGCGACCGACCCATATTCAATAGCTCAAAGGCTTGGAGGCTTGGAGGATCTATGATTTTCTACGGGAATAATTGTTACGGAAACAAACGGCAATAAATAAAATATGGTTTGAGATTAAGATTATTTATTCTCATAAGAAATAACATTTCACCTATATGAGATAGTAAACTAAAATTATATTATGTTCTATTCTAATCTAATCCGAACTGAGCTTATTAAATTAATTTAAATAAAACTTTATTTCAGACTTAATGATAATGCTTAGGTATGTAAGTTAGTATTGTTATATAAAGCAAAATACTTTTAAAAAGAAGCGGGTAGTTACACACTATTTTTATAAAATCACTCTTCGCCTGCGAATTTTTTTTGTGGGTAAACCGTCTTCCTCAAATACCCATTGTGTGTATTGCTTCTTTGTAAAAGGATCATAGCTGTAAATCCAAAATTCTTCGGTAGTATAGGATGTCTTATACTTCTTGCGAAGTCCGTCATAGTTAAAATCATTTATTGCATATGAGTACACTTGGGACCGCTTCGGTATCGACTACCGCTTCATAAGTGTTATTTACCTATTTTTAATTTCAAAGTCTATTGCTTGTAGGTCGCAGCGCGACATTATACAAACAAACATCTACGCATTCACATGTAAATAAAAATAATCTTATCATAGTTTTTTTATAGTTTAACTGACAGCTGCAACTGAGATTAAGACTGTTTAACGTGTAAATCAATAAAAAAAACTAGCCGTCGATCGCCATGAGCCCGCGGCACAGTGCGTGAGGGCCGCTAGCGCCCCCAGCCCGGGCGGGGCCCGAGGCCCGAGGCCCGGGGCGCGGCCGTGGGAACGGGCCGGCCGACGCGACGACTCACCGGCCGATGTTATGCTTCGTATATAAAATATATCATAAAATTGAATGGAGGGCGCCGGCGCCGGCGCAGCGCCCCGCGCCCCCCGCTCCCCACCCCGCGCCCCGCGTCCTGTGACCATGTTTGTTTGTTTTACTCCCCAGAGAGACACGCGGCTGCCATAAACTCAACTATAGATTACAATCTGCCGCCCAAAGCCCACTTTGACTGCGTGCGTGGCTAATTACTGGATAATATAACTTTGTGAACCACATTAGGGCCATAAAATTATATTTAAAGAAAAAAAAAAGTTTGCCCTCCGAATTCGTCCTTGGACATTTTGAGTCTTGATTGACAATGAAACATGAAAACAATGCATGCAACGCCATCTATTGCCATCATTAGCAAATAAAATTTACTCGAAAAATCAATCAACAGAAGACACTTTAAATATGTCTTCTACTAATGTAAAATACTGACGCGGCACCGGCGAACGCTCTGCTTATTATTGTCAATATTTTATATATACATATTATGTTAGTGTAATGAACTTTCTCGGTGCCGCGCACGTGTTGCCCTTCCTGCACACTTCTTCCTTCTGTCCTTATATTTCCAACATGGACCTCGCATCTGCGCCCGCATCCAATAATGTGCAGATACACTGTACATTATTGTTCTGCGAGCCGGATCCGGTTCGAAGGACCAAGTGTGTATAAAATGTTAACAAAGCTATGTATAACAGATTTGAGTTAAAGTGTTATATCGTGTTGGTTGCATGCAGCGGCGAGTGCACGCGGGCAGCGCACCATGTCGCCGGCCGCGGCGCCCGGGGCCGGGTGAGCGCGGGGCGCGGGGCGGGGGGCGCGGGGGGCATGGCGCGCGCGCGCCTGCTGCCGCTGGTGGTGGTGCTGGCCGCGCTCGCAGGTACGCACACCCCCCCCCCCCACACACACACACACACACCCGCAGGGGGAGGCAGTGGGTGCGTGCGTGCGTCCCGCACCCCACTATTAGTTGCCCGGCCCTCTCCCTCGGTCCCCCGCTGCGAGCTGTTTAATTATTATTTTGTGATCTCCTTAATTATTTATTTTACCAAGAAAGTTATTGTAAGACTAAAAATGTATTCTATATCACTAATAATCTCAAAAATCCGAGGATTCTTTTTGCATTCCCGCTGTCTCTCTCTTGTACTGTGGTATAGCACGACGTGAGATTAATAGATAATTAAATAAATATAATAATGACAAATAACCTCACGTAGTGTTATACTAGTTAACAGCACATAGTGTTGTATAAGTTAGTATATAATATGTAAGTAGATAATAAGTCTGTATTCTATTCTATTCTATTGTAGTCTGTATTTGCATCTATAGCAGCTGTATTTGCATCTATAGCAGTCCAATAAACCTCAGTTTACAATGTAGTGAGTTATATTATTCATTGCTCCACCAAGCACATCCACCATTACAGTACAACAAAATAAAAAAAATTACATTTTGTAAAAAACCACTGCTCTAATAATTTTGATCAAACTTTACATGTTCTCCTAGTGTATTATCTTACGGCAGTGTCCATTGGTCTAACAAAATTCTTGTTTTTTTTGTTGTTGATGGGTTTGCGCTTGACCTCAATCTCACCTGATGGTAAGTGATGATGAGGTCTAAGGTGGAGCGCGCTTACCCAGAAGATACCTGTTCACTCTTCCTTTAAAAATATCCAAATTGTACTCGTCCGGAAATAGGTACCCAAGCCGGTAGGGGGTTCCATTCCTTAGCAGTTCGCATTATGAAAGAGGAAGTAAAAATTCATAAGTATAAGGAAAGTTCCAGTACTACCAATATGAGAAACTTCGATTTTCTCGAAATCGGTTGAACTGAACTTAGTTTTAATGTTTTACAATTTGATTTTCTAATTTTTCATGTAAGTATATGATAGTAAACTCTTCATATTTTTGATAAAAAAAAAAAAAAACTTACGTATAAGTTTTATCAGAAACCCAATGTGAGGTCCCAATTTTAAATCAATTGTACGCGATAAATAGTAGTAGTTTAGTACTTTAATGCATTTTGCATTATTATGAGAGAGCCTCCTCTCTGCAGCGCGGGGAGAATGTTTACTGACGCGGGGGTGGTTCCAGCCGGCTTCGCCATCCACTTATATCGTTTTTTTACATATTATTGTTATTTTACTAATATTTTGTAATTGTGTTTCTTATGTAATACGGGTTTTTACCTGATAATAAATGTTTTTGAGGGATCGAGCTTTGAATTCTCTAAGAGAAAAAAACGTCGCTGTCTTTGTGATAAGTAGTTAAGTAGGTATGTAGATGCCTCAGTGTGGTCGGATAAGGGTGTAAGGTCTGCGGCAACGTAACGTAACACACGGCGCCAACAAGCGTCCCGCTTCCCGCCGCGTACAGCGGCATGTGTGTGACGTCACTGCGCCTGCGCCTGCGCCCCGTGCCGACTGCACCCGTGAACTATGTGTGTGTATGTGTTCACAGGGGGGCGGCGATGTGAGGGCGCGGGGGAGGGCGGGGGCGGGGGCGGGGGCGACGAGGCGTTCCCGGCGGGGCAGCGCGTGTTTGTGCGCGCCGTGCGCGGCGGCGTCGCCACGCTGCAGTGCCGCGTGCGCACCGGGGGGGCGGGGGAGGGGGAGGGGGCGAGGGGACTCGCCGGCGCCACGGTCAGTGCTCTACACCATACCACACCACACACCATACTAAATACACACCTCAACGAATCGATGATACATTATAATACCTATATCACAGAGTACCATGTCATACCATGAAAAAAATAATTTCGCACCTCATAACTCACCTCAGTGTTTTTACCTTCGTTCTTGACACTAATTGGTTATTAAATTAGATAACAGATGACATTAAATAATAACCAATTAGTGTCAATGACATCTGTTATCTAATTTAATAACCAATTAGTGTCAATCATGAAGGTAAAAACTTTGACGACAAATTATTTTTTTCGTATACAATTCCGCCTGTATACACAGTGATCATATCGAACGTCGCCGGGAGGAAAAGTACCCTAAATATAAAAAAAAGTAGCAAATTTAACTCGGAGGTAACATTCCTTTAAAGTAAAAGTAAGTCAAACCGCATCTAAAAGTTTAAATAAGTCGCTTGCTTCCATTAGGACTCGTACCAACATAAATGCGAATAAATTACAATTATAATTTATTACTTTAACGGCACCAATAGATAGAATCAATCATAAACATCAAATCTCTCAAACTTGCATAATAATATTAAAATGTAAGGAAAATCGTGAAACTTATTGAACATGGACAATATGGACATGTGGTTTCCTTGTGGACATTGCCGTGTGGTTTCCGGTAGAGTAGAATAGGACCACTCCAACTCTTCCCGTGGACTAGTAAGGCGACTAAGGGAACACATTATAAACATAAATCAGGCCTCCCCAACCCGTCTGGCCAGCGCAGGGAGTGTAGGCCAAATCCTCCGTCTGTCTCCGGCAGATGAGAGAGGGTTGTGCTCCTGCAGTGGAGACAAACATAACCTGATGATAAATATGTACATAGGGTAGTATTCCCGTGGACTCGCCGAGGAGTGACACGCGCCGGAGATGACGCATGAGGTAGGCGCGGGTTCTGGAGATAATGATTACTAATTATAACTTTTTATCCTACTAATATTATAAATGCCAAAGTTTGGATGTTTGTTACTCAATCACGCTTCAACCACTGGACGGATCGGGATGAAACTTGGCACACATATAGATTAATCTAAGGGTAGTAATAACGGATAATCAAATCGACATTAGATTTTGACATTATAAAAAAAGTGTGGAGTTGATAAGAATGTTCAGAAAGTGGTACCTATTTACTACCAATCGCAGCACAGCAATTTTGAGTACCTATCAAAAAACGTAAATGTCTCTACGAGAAGCTACACCAGGTAGAAACGTAACATTATTGCACATCTACTCTCGTATTTCCAAACGCGGATGGCTAGGGAAGTAGGTAGATAGAATACTATATCTATTTTTAAAAATTAATTTAACCGCTGGAATTATTCCAACTCGAAGGCCTAATTTTATGCGATGACAAATGGAAGTTTCGAACTGAGAAGTAAACAATTTGGGCGCGCTCCCGAAATACCAATCTTATGGATGAATCGACAAGTTGGCGTGCGGAGCGCGCCCGGGGATGGCGGACATAGCGCGCGTCGGCGGGCGCGGGCGGGCGGAATGTGCGTCGTAAGCGGTCACCGACTCGATCACACGAGCCGCGCAATATGTAAATATAGCGGGCACGTGGCACGTGGCACGCGCCGGGCACGCGACACTTCCCGGAAGCGGCGCGCGCCAAATGATATCATTTTCGCGGTATCTTAAAAGCTCACCGTCCGCCCGCCGCCCGCCGCCCGCCGCCGGTCGCCAGCGCGGGCGCATTTCGTCCTCGCAGATACATACACCAATATATGTATGTATATCTGCATGAGCCTGCCATGAGCCTGCCAGGTGGTACTGTGTGTGTCGCTGCGTACACAGAATGATGTATTTAATCATCAGTCCCTCCATTCACTACACAAAAATCCCAGCACGCAGCTAATTACACTCGGACTGATTTATTGTGTGTGTCGCGTAATGTGTGTCCGTGTGAGGCCGCGTTACGTAACGCACTACATACTAAAGGTCATACACGAAGCAAAATAATTTTTCACACCTCATAAGTCATTTCACAGTTTTTACCTTCATGATTGACACTAATTGGTTATTAAATTACATAACAGGTGACCATCCCTCATCAGAGCCTCACGGAAAATCAGCGCGGCAGCTCCTGCTACAGCATAAGCTGAGCTTGGGACCCTTTTGGCGTTTTTTTTCTGTTTTGTTTTAACGGTTATGCAGTTTGTTTCCTTTTTTTTTGCATATTTATGTCGTCAGTTTTAATTCTATTCTATCCTGGTATCTAATTTAATAACCAATCAGTGTCAATCACGAAGGTAAAAACTGTGAAGTGACTTAGGAGGTGCGAAAAATTATTTTGCTTCGTGGTATGATTTGGAGGTTTCCTTAAGATGAAGTTGTACACAGGACAGAGAGCGGGTGTCAGATTTCTGTGTGTGTGTCACAGATCAGTTAACAGTGTGTGTGTGTGTGTGTGTGTGTGTGTGCCCGCAGGCGTCGTGGGTGCGCGTGCGCGACGCGGCGGTGGTGGCGCACGACGGGCGCGTGTTCACGGCGGACGCGCGCGTGCGGGCGGGGCGGGCGGGGGGCGCGGGGGGCGAGGCGGTGCACACGCTGGCGGTGTGGCCGGTGCGCGCGGGCGACGCGGGCGGGTACGAGTGCCAGCTCAACACGGAGCCCAAGCGCAGCCTGCTGTTCCACCTCGCGGTGCTAGGTATTGCATACATACTCGATCCCGACTGCTGGAGCACTCCTCGTGTCCGATGCGCGCCGCTGAGACCCTGTCGTGTGTGCAGATGAGCCGGAGCCCGAGGTGGTGGTGCGGGCGTGGGGGGAGGGGGAGGGGGCACAGGAGGGCGAGGTGGAGGTGTCCCTGGGCGGCGCGGCCGCGCTGCACTGCGAGGCGCGCTACGCCCCGCCCGGCCCCGGCCCCGGCCCCGGCCCCGGCCCCGGCCCCGGCCCCGGCCCCCCCCTGCCCCCCCTCGACATCCGGTGGGAGCACGCGGCGGGCGCCGGCGCCCCGCCCCGCCCCGTCTCGCTGCAGGTACACTTTATATTGTTTGTTAAACTGGCGATTGAATTTGCGGCAACACTGAGTGCAGTAACTGTGTGTGTGTGTGTGTGCAGGAGGCGGGCGTGTCGCTGGAGACGTCGCGGTGGGAGGGGGAGGGGGCGGTGGCGGGGGCGGGGGCGGGGGCGGGGGCGGGGGCGGGGGCGGGGGCGGGGGCGGGGGCGGGGGCGGGGGCGGCGCTGCGAGTGACGTCGCAGCTGCGCGTGCTGGGCGTGCGCGCGCGGCACGCGGGCCGCTACACGTGCCGCGTGCTGTCCGCCGCGGGCGCGGGCGGGGGAGCAGGAGGGGGCGGAGGCGCGGGAGGGGGCCCCCTTGACGCGCCGGCCAGCGCACACATAGACCTGCTCGTGCGGGACGCGCCAGGTCGGTCGCTATCCTTTATTTAATGAATCTGGCATTACCACCTCAAAAGCGATCACCATCATGTGTATAGTTTATCTAATAATATAGGCCAGAGAGCCCGGTGACTCGTCGACCCTGTGGGATCTTTTGTGTCTATCCCTCTGTCTATATGGTGCTTCCACCCCCCACAGTCTGCTGCAGCCAGGGGAAGCCTGGAGTCGTGGGGCTCAAGGTGAGCCACACCCCGGACACTCATTGGCCTTGCAGTGCATTGCATTCACACAGCAAGTGCTTCATCGTCTCGCTGTCCACTCCACAGACTCCACATAGGTCTAGGACAGTCCCATCTTATGCAGCAGATGTCTCACACCGAGGTGGTCAACAAAAACAACGATAAGACTCTCTGTTGCTGGCTCTCTTTCCGTATATTACTATTTGACTGAGAAAACGTGTGTCTATGTTGCCGATAAACTCCTAGTCGGTTTTAGCACCCGACATGCTGTCCACTCCGTCAGGTATTCCTGGGCATGTACTTTAAAAGCAGTTTTGATGGTCCTCATCAGGAGTCCCACAATGGGTCCGGTCCTATCATAGTTTGCTCTGACCCTTTACTGGCCAGTGCATCAGCGTTCTCATTACCCATAGCCTCCATGTCCCGGGACCCAAACTAGCATTCTGTTGTTCTTTCCGAGTGTATTTAGTATCTGTATACAGTTTGAGGCCTGCCTGGAGTCCACGCGACATGACTGCAGAGCTTCGAGCGCCGCCTGGCTACGACTGAATATTTAGATGGTTTTATCTCTGATACTCCTATCTAAGTTCTCCCGCTCGCATGCGATTATTGCCTATGTTTGATTACCTGAGGTTTGAGTGGCCAGGTTTTTCCATGCCTAAAGTTTAGAAATAGTTTGCTCCGCATGATGGCTCCACCTCAGTTTCTTTATCCAGCATTATGCATAGATTAATGTGTGAAATACTGCTGAACAGATAATCAGATGGAAGCCATGCAGCGCGACCAGAGCCCCGATGCGCACTCGGCGGCGGGCTGGCCCCGCGCGCCGGGGCCGCTGCTAGCTGCCGCCGCCATACTCGCCGGCCTGCCGCGCCGCCCCACGTGACGCGCGACATCTCGTCGTATCTCAACTGTACATAATGTAAATATTTGTGACATAAATAAATAAGATCAAACATTTGTTGCGTACACTCCATCATGCCCAGCTGAGTGAGCGCGTGGGACGTCGGTGTCGCTGTATGCGCGTGCGCCGGATATACCGCGCGCGCCAGAATAAGAACGCTATTAGAGGCCCGCGCCCCCTGCCCCCCTCCCGCACCCCTCGCGCCCCCGCGCCCGCTCCATTAGCGGGATTATTTGTTTAGGCAACTGGAGCGCGCAGTGTAACACACATACTTATAGCATACTCATATACTTATACGAATACGTGGATAATTGTACGTAGTGCCCTAAATAGTATTACTCGCTCGAGTATCCTCAAATAGTGGAGCAGGTGACCTTCCTCGGAGCACACGAGTATTAAACGTTTACCTCGCAGGCCGCCTCGGAGTGCAACTTTATGAATTGTTTTTAATTTACCCGACAGACTCTGATTACTTAGGAAACCAACACGTGATCAGGTCTTGATGCCGGTACTCCGTAAGCGTTTTGTATAAAATCCGTCTAACTAAAATACCATTTTGTCATTTCCAACGGGTCATGTATTGTAATGAGCGTTTGGCGCCAGACTACGACAACCACTTGTCAGAATGATCCTTTGAAGTCTACTGGACTGGCAGTTCAGCCCTAAGTTACGGCTATTGTACGAAACGACAATTAAGTATCGTAAGTCATATACGCACATATTTTTATCCCAGAGAAAGTCTAAGTCGTGATTTTGCATAAAACTGAACTGAACCGAAGATTTAACCATTTTCGTATTCGTCTCAGCGTGCACTAAGTTCTAATACAATCATTTCACGTGGTTGGTACTCGTAATATTAGTCGCATTCAATTTTTGTTTGTGTTAAAACTGTTCACATTTATTATGAAAAATAGAGAAGTCAAATTAGTTACTGCGAAATGAAGAGCAGTCAGTACCTTTGAAAGATAGTTCATCATCATCATCATCATCAGGTTATTTTTGTCCCCACTGCAGGAGCACAACCCTCTCTCATCTGCCGGAGACAGACGGAGGATTTGGCCTACACTCCCCGCGCTGGCCAGACGGGTCGGGGAGGCCTGACTGATGTTTTATAACGTATTCCCTCAGTCGCCTTGTACGACATCCACGGGAAGAGTTGGAGTGGTCCTATTCTACTCTACCGGAAACCACACGTCACGAAAATTAGTTACTACGGTTTATTAGGGCCTAATTTCAAATACCCGATTAACCCAAACGACTGACAACATAAGTCGTTGAACACAGACTCCCTTTTTGAAGTGCTCGCTCCACCGGCAGATGGCATGCGTGTGTCACGGCTCACGGGCCACATGTCACATGACTCACGCGACACACGCGGCCCGCCCATTGCTCTGTGACACTTCGCCTTATTAATTCTTTCGGCAATCGGTGTACCTATAACTATGGTGTAATATATTGTCTGTGATTGTTGTTTACTAAATAAATAAAATAAAATAAATAAAATAAATAAAATAAATAAAATAAATAAAATAAATAAAATAAATAAAATAAATAAAATAAATAAAATAAATAAAATAAATAAAATAAATAAAATAAATAAAATAAATAAAATAAATAAAATAAATAAAATAAATAAAATAAATAAAATAAATAAAATAAATAAAATAAATAAAATAAATAAAATAAATAAAATAAATAAAATAAATAAAATAAATAAAATAAATAAAATAAATAAAATAAATAAAATAAATAAAATAAATAAAATAAATAAAATAAATAAAATAAATAAAATAAATAAAATAAATAAAATAAATAAAATAAATAAATAAATAAATGTCGCTCTCAGTACCTCGTCGATCTCATTCCGAATCATGCGCTCCACAGCCGTCTCACTGAACTTGCGCCCCCGTCAGTTCCACGTTAATGCGCCTCCTAACATATCCTTGCTCACCTCCCCGAGTGACGAAGTGTGTGGACAAAGGAAATATCGCCAGCAGTGAACTCTATATTTAAAGTCGCGTCAGTCGGAGAAGCATTTTTTAATTTGCATCTGGATTTTATGTGCATATTGTTAAATGCCAATGTAACGAATGAGGGTTCTTTCTTATTGTCCGGAGCGCGGAGTTACACATTAGAGGGCGTTCCGCGCGCAGGTGTGCGTGTCTGGATAAAGAAATGTTGGCGATAATTCAAGTGATTACCATGACAATGGGCGGCCGCACCTACTTACTGGTGCCCCGGCGGGCGGCGGGACAAATTAACTTGGTGGGGAGTCGGCCTGAAGCAATGCGGTAGGTACACATGCAGTACCGAATATCTTCATTATAAAAAATAATCATTGCACATGAAAAGTCGATGGAACTCAACAGTAATCGCACACTCGATCGGGTGCACTCTGTGGTACTACACTGACGACGTTATAACATCCGCAGAAAGCTCAAACAAGCGAGTTATAGGAAGCACGGCAGGGTAAATAATTATAAGAACAAATTAAATTTAATTGGACCTTTTTTAAGTTGCTGTAAAAGTATAAATTCATCATCATCATCAGGTTATTTTTGTCTCCACTGCAGGAGCATAACCCTTTCTCATCTGCCGGAGACAAACGGAGGATTTGGCCTACTCTCCCCGCGCTGGCCAGACGGGTTAAGGAGGCCTGATTGATGTTTCAGAATGTATTCCCTCAGTCGCCTTGTACGACATCCACGGGAAGAGTTGGAGTGGTCCTATTTTACTCTACCGGATCCCACACGGCTATGTATATTTATTTAAATATTGATAAACTGTTAGCCCTAATTAAACAGTTTCTTAGGCAGATTTGCAAGCTCCAGACGCGTCACTCAATCGCTGCGACCGGACGGGGACTCGGGGAGTCGTCCTAAGAGCGTGCGGGACGATCGTAGACGCGCAATAAGAGATCCTTCGTCACTGATTCCTTTACGATACATATTTAAAGGAAATGGAGTATTTGTATTTATTTTGTTAGAAATTCAGGACGCAACTTACAATCACGACAGTTAGGTATCAAATCTAATAGAAAATAACATATTGTCCGTGGTGGCTGAAATAAGCCTCGTGCCAGGAGCACCAGAGTTGTCGGACTATAGCTTGATTCGAACTCAACATTTTATTAGTCTACGGGGTATTATTCCGACTTAGCGTGTAAGTGGTCTCAGAACCGACGGCCGTTGGGGCAGACGAGTTCTGGAGTGGAGACCGCGGGTAGGTGGACCGACGACCTCAGGAAGACGGCTGGACTCATTGGGGAAGGCCTATGTCCAGCAGTGGACGTCTAAGCTCTAATATGATAATGATGAAATATATCACAAATGAAGAATCTGTTACTACTTGTTGTTTAATAAAAACGATGAACTGGTGTTTATTCTTCAACATTTGAAGGTGACGAAACGATCTCGGTTGAATCCATCGAATATTTGTCCGTCACCTGTTCTTGATTAGCTGAGCGTGACCTGCTTACTGCCTGCTTCGCGACATTAATCCGTGCGCCGGGACATGTTGATGTTATTCTATTTATAACGTAGCTCAGGGCGTCTATATCTAGACACGTGGCTGCTTCGACGACATTCCCGCCTCCTCGCCATTAACCATAACTCCTCTGAACGAGGTACAACAGAGGTACCTACACTAACACAGTGAAGGAAGGCTCCCTGGGATTGATTCTACGCTACCTTTGGCCCCAGGTACATTAAATTAAAGAAGTAAAGAGTCGAAGTGGTTTCCGGTAGAGTAGAATAGGACCACTCCAACTCTTCCCGTGGATGTCGTACAAGGCGACTGAGGGAATACATTATAAAACATCAATCAGGTCTACCCAACCCGTCTGGCCAGAGAGGGTTGTGCTCCTGCAGTGGATACAAAAATAACCTGATGATGAAAGAGTCGAAGTAGGAAAAGAGGTCCCACTTCCCTTCTAGCAACTTGAATAGGGTTGTAGCAACGAAATGATGACCTAAGTGGTCAATTAAGGTCGAGGGTTTGGTGTGGCCAAGAGAAGTCTGGCCCCCTAGTTGAACACCACGGTCGTATACTATGTATATTTTGGAGACGGTGAACATTATCCGAGTCGCTCGTCCCGCGCCGCACCCACGGCGGCGCGACAAACGGCGCGACATTCATCTTGCTCGCGTTATCCGACATTAGCGGTAGTAGCGGTAATGTCCCGTCATCGCCGCTAACTGCGGGACGATCGCGGCGCGCTGTCTCCGCGGCGGGACACCTCCGGGACCCGCGCCGGCGACGCTAATACCGCCACATTACCGCCAGCCGCGACGTCTAATGACGCGACACTGATTTGCGAATGATGACGCGATTACACTGCTCTCTACCACCCCCCTATCTATAAGTCTAACATTGTATTATCATTAATTTGTGCGTAAGCCGGCTACAACACATTACAAATCAGATTAAATAAAGGGAACTCTTTGGATTGTTCTAACTGCAGTTGATGCCTCATGATTCGTGAAGAGATCCGACAAAGAACGAAGGTAATCGACATAGCCGAAAGGATTAGCAAGCTGTAGTGGCAGTGGGCGGGCCGCCACATGTCTCAGAATCGACGGCCGTTGGGGCAGACGAGTTCTGGAGTGGAGACCGCGGATCGGCACGCGCAGGTGTACCGACGACCTGTGGAAGGTGGCCGGTAGCGGCTGGATGCGGAGGGCGGAGGACCGGGTGCGGTGGCGTTCATTGGGGAAGGCCTATGTCCAGCAGCGGACTTCTAAGGGTATGATGAATTGCAGTTGCAAATGTGACCTTACTAATCTTACTATAGAAACAGTGATACAAGAAGCATCTCTTACATTTGGGCGCCTGCTGCGATTACAATCGCAATGAGTTTGACGCGCGCGCGCGCGTCGCGGCGTCGCGGCGGCCGCTAATAGCGCCCCTTGTGCGAGCGCGAGCAAACAAAAGGCATTCCCGCCTCCATCCAGATAACACTCACAAATGAACTCCCACCGAGCTCCTTAAGCGCTAACGCTACTACAAATCGCTACAATATTATACTAATTATTTAACGCAGCCCAAAGTCTACAATAGTTCAATTGTACCTACGAGTATTGTGATTACAGAGATTTCCTTGACATGTCTCTTGTGGACATTAAGGAGTCGAAATGAAAACCTCAACTCTTCGGAATTTAGTATAATAATGAGCCCGATTCTGAAGGCACACATTTAAAATTTGACAGCGCTAAAATTGGTTTCGTCTTTATCTTCATAATACTGTGTGACAAGGATAGCAACAGTTTTACTGCTGTCAAATTTTAACATTGTGCCTTCAGAATCGAGCCCATTGTAATTTTAAATTTTTTTTAAGTGATAGTAGATAGAATGACAAGAATATTGAAAGTAAGAAGGTATAAATATATGTCGTAGACAAAATAAAGTGTTACTCTCGACGAGGACACAGGTCACTAGCGCCATACAGCTCATCATTGGTGAAGATCCGAAACAGACAGCAGAATGTTGTTTCTACTGACTTGTTAGTGAGATGGCACCGCCCGGATCACGGCGCTGCCCCTGCATCCTGGTCCAGTACCAGCACCGACCCCCACGACGTTGTCCATGCGCTTACTGCGTCTTTACTTCGTGCGTCACTTCAGCTCGAAGAAGAAGTTCAGTAATCTGACCCTGGCAGGAGATTTAGTACTGCTAACGTACTATTTTGTACTCAAATTTCAGATTTTTACTTAAACAGATCAAACTTTACAAGGGGGTATTGAAATCCGAGCTGGAATGACGTCACTCCAGGTCGGACATTTTGATCACACCACGCTTCACCTTGGAATATGTATTTGTTTGCTTCGTCTTCACTGACCCCGGCTTCGTGCCTCATTCCATTACCTCCAATAGTCCACGTTGCCCACTTCTGGCGTTCACTTAGCCTTCCAATCAACGTACAGGGCATCATCACTCTCAATAATTTCTCGTTCTATTCTATGAGTCCTAAATCCTACCAGGGCCAGATTAATGAAATTCGACTTCGTGAAACGCACACGGCCTCTACACTTACATAGCATGGTATTTATAATTCGTAAAGGGTGGGTCTACGTTTTAATTAAAATGATCGCTCGCAATGCGACCTACAGAAAATGATGCTGAGCCAAATAAATGATGTGGTCGGCCCTTCGCAGTCGATGACCCGTGTCAATTGGGCAGTATAACCTCAGGTATAAATCACTAGCCAGCAGATCATGTTATAAATCAAGTACCTCACGAATTCAGTGACATCATGTTATTAAAGTATATCGAGGCAACAAAGCTTAAACGCTGTAATCCATTCTTTTCTATTAGCCGTAGAGACACGGGACGCACACCATTTGACGTAGATTTGTTTTCGGATTCCGAATTTGCAGTAACAAAAAAAAAATCATGTGGATTAGAGCGTTTATGCTTATTCGTCAATATGGGAAATGTTCAGTCTTCACATATACACGCGTCTCTGAATTTATCTCGAAATCTTTGTTTAAAAAAAAAAAAAAAAAAGGATAGGCCAGCTTTGCCTTTATGTTCCACAACAAACCACTGGCCGGTTATGCTTTCGTGTTAATGTAATTTGTTGTTGTTGAAAGCGATACAACAGTGCAAGAAGACTAAAATCTTCAACCAGTGCGTCCTACCCGTTATGACCTACGGCGTCGAAACGTGGACACTGACAGTGGGACTAGTCAGAAAACTGAAGGTCGCTCAGCGGGCTATGTAAAGAGCTATGCTCGGAGTTTCTCTAAGGGACAGGATCCGAAATGAGGTGTTTCGCCAGAGAACTAAAGCCTTCAACATGGCTTAAAAGATAGATAGATAATTCATTTATTCTTAGACACAGCACAAATACAATGTTACAAATAGGTCACATATTGGTACAGAGGTACCAGGTAAACATAACAACGAGACAGTAGCAGTGCGTGTAGTGCTGTGCTGCAGGAAGGGCCCGCACTCAGCAACTAAGTTAGTACGTTGAAGTGGCAGTGAACTGGTCATATCTGGGGTAAACGAGTTGTCGCAGGCGCAGTGTGGGACGGGCGTCCTGGCTAGATGGGGCGACATGCTGGCAGTGACTGGATGAGAAGCGTCTGTATACTTTAAAGTGTGTGTGACTCAAAACTCGATGGACGTCCAAATATCTGGGACTAAACTCGAGCGGGCGACGACAGCGACGGCGCTTGGCTAATAGGCTGGTGATGACAAATGTGTTCATTATTGGAGAGTTGTTCACACGCAGCTCATTGACAGATGACACGTACTTATTTGTATGAAGCGCCCCGCCCCACTCCCCACCGCCCTGGCCGGCCCGTGACGTACATAACTCACGACGACGACTTGCTGCTGTATCTTAAACAATTTATTGAGGCGGTGGCGAAGGGCGGGCGGGGGCGACGTGGGGGGGGGGGGGGGGGTCTTACTCAAATGTAAAACGATCATTTGATTGTGGCGCATTGTCCGTGGGCGAGATACTGCGCGCGAGACAAATGGGCGCAGCCTTTGTTTGTGGCGAAATATCATAAAAATATAAAGTGCCCTGATTTATTATCCCCCTCCCCCCCCGCCCACGCCCTCTTCCCCCGCTCTCGGCCCCCCAGCCCCGCCGCGATGCACTGCTTGTATTATATTTAAATCAATTTGTCGTACAAAAACAGACGCTACAAAATGTGTAATATAACTGATACCACCAGCGATACCAGGTTTGTCAACTTTGCGGTCCACTTCGGGACACAGTAGTAACGACTATTCGTATACCAATTGATTTGGATTTGAGTTCAGTTGTAGCGCCAGCGTAGCACTGGCGATGGCGTAGCGCCGGAGGCTGTAGCGGGGTGTTCAGGCAGTATGTGATACAGTTGTTGTATGATTTGTCGAACTTTGAGACTACTTACCGAGAGCCGACGAGGTCTCGAACCAGTTACAAGTATTGGGAGGTTACCATTTTATTCAGATCAACAAATCATGTCATCATGTCAGCCCCTAGAAGTCCACTGCTGGACATAGACGAATGCCACCACACCCGGTCCTCCGCCCTCCGCATCCAGCCGCTACCGGCCACCTACTTCAGGTCGTCGGTCCACCTGGCGGCGGGGCGCCCCACCCTGCGAAAGCTGATCCGCGGTCTCCACTCCAGTACTCGTCTGCCCCCAACGACCGTCGGTTCTGCGCCATATGTGGCCCGCCCACTGCCACTTCAGCTTACTAATCCTTACGGCTAAGTCGGTGAGTTTCGTTCTTCGTCGGATCTCTTCATTACGAATCATATCTTTCAAAGAAATTGCTAAGGGAGAATTCATTCAACAAGATCTGTGCGGTGCAGCGCCTGCCGATGTGTGTGTGTGTCGGCCCCCCCCCCCCCCCGCACACTACACTCACCCGGGCTCTGCTCCTGAGAGTCCTGAAAATCTAATTAGTAATACATCCTCCCGAAACAACGGGGAAAAGTCGGCGAGTAATGAGAATTGTATTGCATACAAGATCAAACAGACATTAATTTGCTTGTAAATTAAAGAGGACGGGCTCCGTTTTGCGGAGCGTGTACGTATATACATTTAGCTTACATTAGCCGGAGCCAACGATATGTACTTTCTAGATGGAGCGAATCAAACAATCGCTCTGTTCCACGCAACTGCAGCTCCGAGCCGCAACTCGTTCCCATCCACTTTGCTGAACTTTGCCTCACAATTATTTACTAAATATTGACGCTACTTTAGACGCATGCAAACAAATGTTGCAGCTATATTACATAAGGCGGTTGAAATGCAGTCCACGTGTCCTTATCCAAACCAGTGCGTCAGCTAGGTGTGCGAATAGTTCTTAATTAATAGAGGACTGTAGTTTCTTCCTTAAATTTTGTACATTATTTTATTTTATGACGATCCCTTTTACCATATTAGAATGACATGTAAAATTGAATTTTAAGATGTAAAAGTGAAATAAATAAATCTAATCTAATCTAACAATTATTCAAACTTTATAAATCGATTGCAATTTCAAATCATTGATGTTATCCATCCGAATTGGGATGCCTCGCTTCGTCCCACCAGTTTACCGTCGCCCTCAAAATAAAGCACGCCGTGTTGTACGCAGCCGGTTACAAAGAGAAGCACTTATGCGTTAACGTATATCTATACTTATAATAAAACTGTAACTGGTCTATGTCTGTACATGAGAGATATTGAAAAAAAAAAATTGTATGAGGTACCTTTGTAGGGCCAATAGAAGCTAAAACATTATTTTTTAGAATTTTTGTCTGTCTGTTTCTTTGTCTGTCTGTATGTATGTTTTTTACTGCATCACTTAAAAACGACTGAATGAAATTTGATGCAGTTTTTGCAGTTGTCTTGCTCGTGGTCTAACTTAAAATCTGGTGCATGATTCATCTTGATACGCCGCTTAGAACCTGAGATATTAATAAGGAAAAAAAATGCTAATCTGAAGCTAAATTATTCGGATAAAAACGACTGATAATATTTCTTCCAGTAACTCAGTATCACATTTACAAATCATTCATAAAAAAACATTTCGTTTTTACGAAAATTTTGATTAAAAAATGCTATATTTCTCAAACGTACGAGTATGTTCATCATATGGGCGAGGTCAACGGCCACGGCGCGGCGAACGGCGCGGCGCGAATGGGATTGAGTGAAATTTAGTTTTTTGGGATAGGGATGGGGTTGAAGTTGGGGTTGAGATTGGGATATTGAGAGTCTCGAGTCTGAGTGGGAGTAGCAGTAGAAGTGGGAAGAGGACGGGAGCGGAAGTGGGAACGGGGGCGGATTCTGTAGTTCACGCGAGCGGAGCCGCGGGCACAGCTAGTGACGTTTAAAGTCGTAGGTGATCAAATCTGTTCGCCTGTATGAGTGACGGGGGTGACGGGGGTGTGAGTAGAGCATGCAGAGTGACTCGAGTGACACTATCTACTTTTGCAGAAATCAACCCGAAGAAGCCCGCCTCGCTGACGCATCGGTCTGGATATACTTGCATATAGTTTGTGGCAGTGAGCCCATCAGGCTGGCTGGGAGTACCTCACGGCGCGGGGGGACGCCCGCTCATTGCCTGTGAATATCAGATGAGGCCCAACGAGTAATTCGTATGCATGGAATATCCGCGTAATTTGCGAGCTCATTGCGTGGATCAAGGTGAGATTTAAAAAGGCGCCAGAATCACTGGGGAAATAGGGAAATTCCCGGCCGGCCCTCCCCGCGGCCCGCCTCCTCCCTGATTGTGCCCCCCCCCCCCTCCTATCCCCCCCCGGCCGAGCTCTCCACTAATGTGCCGGGGGGCGCCGCGCGTTCGATTTGTGTTGACGACTCGATCGAGAGCTATTTTCCTTTACGGCCGACGTTGAAGCCGTCTCGCAGCTCGCGGGCAGCAATAAGGTTTAAGGACACCTACTTACGTTGATCTCTTGAACAAACTCAATTAGGTACTTAGTGGAGTATCGCGGAAGCATACGGGGATGGTTTGCTTTTTTCGGGGTCAATTTGAAGAAGATAATACATAGTTGGGAGGGGTTTTAGGACACTAAGGAATAACTTTTAGACCCCTCGCGCTGGTTACTGGGGGGTATACAGTGTGGTTTGCCGTGTGGTTTCCGGTAGAGTAGAATAGAACCACTCCAACTTTTCCCGTGGATGTCGTACAAGGCGACTGAGGGAATACATTATAAAACATTAATCAGACCTCCCCAACCCGTGTGGCCAGCGCGGGGAGTGTAGACCAAATCCTCCGTATGTCTCCGGCAGATGAGCGAGGGTTGTGCTCCTGCAGTGGAGACAAAAATAACATGATGATGATGATGATACAGGGTGGAACAGAAAAATGTCACCAGCCGATTATTTCTTCCTACTGATATTATAAATGCGAAAGTTTGGATATTTGGATGTTTGTTACCCAATCACGCTTCAACCACTGGACGGATTGGGATGGAACTTGGCACACATATAGGTTAGGTCCTGGAATAGGATATACGATAGTTATTATCCCGAAAAACATCTTATTCATATGGGAAATATTTAATAATCTTTAATATTAACTAACGAAGCTAGTAACTAATAAAGATATCCCATCTTATCTTATCTTATCTTTCTTATAAGATAAGAAAGATATCCTAAAAAACTAACATAGCTACTAGGTGGCCTGATGCTAAAAAGGATGTAACTAAAAATAAAAAAATCTCATACAAAAGTGATTTTTTCCCCATTACACATGACCCTTTAGAGATACACCATGGCTCTGTAATTAGATGGATATTATCCGAGATGATCAGGTGACGTGAGTCGCGACGCTGTCAGCGACCGGATGTAGAATCTCTTCAAACGCCGGACACTAAAGCAGGCTCGTAAAGCAGCGAGCCCGGCCGGCCTCCTGCCTGCCTGCAGTAACGAATTGATTTATTAACTTTTTATTTTGCGCGCTCAACGCGAGCTTAATTTATGTTTGTTTCTCGTAATTGAAAACCGGTACCTACCTACTTCACTGACCGTCGACAAACGGAGCTGCGTCGTGTTGTCTTACAACAATAATAATTAAGTACCTATACAGAAACACTTGATGGTTGTAAGTAAAATGAGTAGACGAAATGTAATAAGTAACATTTCGAAAATACTGGTGGAGAATGCCCGGGACCCCAGAGCTGGCGGCTACTTTGCCCAGCCTGCCTTTGATGATGAAACTGTGAGGTGACGCCGGCGGTATGCGATGACAAACTGAGATGTATAGATTCTCATTTAATTAAGTTGCGAGCGGTTGCAAGTTGCAGCGGCAGTAACAATACAATCTATGATCTACAATATAATATATGAATCTGAAATCTATAAGCTATGATCTACTTATGGAGAAAATCGATCTAGCATCGGAAGAGACGATTCCGTGGCTTAAGTTTTGTCGCGACCCTATTTCTAAATTTATTCCAAAATCTTACTGGAACGCTAATATATCTAAAGCAATTGCTGAAAGACGGCAGGCTCTAGCTAGATTGAGACGAAACCCAACTCCTGATAATTATACAATTTACACTAACAAAATTTCTCAAGCACGTAATCTCATGCAAACAGCTCGATTTAAGGGATGGAAAGAATTTTGTTCAAGTATTGAGAGTGAAACTTCACCTGCTGTGATGTGGCGGAAGATGAGGTGGATGAAAGGAATTAAGACGTCGAACCCTTGTGTGGATCCTATAAAAGCCAAAGATTTACTTCATAGCCTTACTCCAGATACAGTTGGAGAACCTCCACCTTCATTTCGTGACATGCCCGAATGTGTTTTAGAAAAAGAAATATCCCTAGCGGAACTACATAATTCATTAAAACGTAAGGATACCACCCCTGGTGCGGATGAAGTTTCATACTCGATGCTGTTTAACCTACCTAACTCTGCAAAACTTTATTTATTGTATATATATAATCTTATTTTAAAAACCGGAATAGTCCCAAAGCAATGGCGTTGCATTAGGGTTTTGCCTATCCCAAAACCGGGTCGTGACTTCAACTTATTATCTTCCCTGCGACCAATTTCATTAATATCATGCCCTTGTAAGATTTTTCACTGGATACTTATGAAGAGAATTGAATGGTCTGTAGAAAGCAGAGAACTATTTTCCTCGTCTACTGTGGGATTCAGGCGAGCCCAATCCTGTCTAGATAATTTGTCGAGACTAGTGACTCGTATTCAAATAGGGTTTTCCAAAAATCAGTCCACTTTGGCATGTTTTATTGATATTGACAGTGCTTATAATAATGTTAGTGTAAGTTCACTTGTCACTACATTGAGGCAAATTGGAGTAGGAGGTAAAATTTGCAGTTATTTGTGGAACTTTTTGTCAAACAGACAACTTCAAATTCAGACAGTTAATGGTGAAGTTATAACAAGGCAGACAAACAGAGGACTGGCTCAAGGAGATCCACTATCACCTTTGCTTTTCAATATCGTTACTATAAGAATTTGTGAAAGTATTTGTAATGTTAGTATCTCACAGTACGCTGACGATTTTGTTATTTATAAGGTTCTAGATAATAATAAAAATAGGAACACCATAGTTAATACTTTCCAAGATGCCATCTGTCTGTTAGTAAAACTACTAGAGGATATCGGTTTAAGCGTATCTGAAGCCAAAAGTAATGTATGTATATTTAGTCGATCTAGGCAAAATCAAAGTTTTCAAATAGCGATAAATGGCAAACAGTTACAATGTTTAAACAAAATTAAATATCTAGGACTTTGGTTGGATACAAAATTACTATGGAGTGCCCACATAAATGAAATGTGTCAAAAGGTTTATAAATATATTAATATACTCAAGGTTCTAGCTGGCAGTAGCTGGGGCGTACATCCGAAACATTTACGTAGACTCTATATCTCTCTCATTAGAAGCCGCATTGATTATGGTAGTTATTTGTATGGTAGCTGTGCGAAGACACACCTTAACAAATTAAATGTACTACAAAATAGAGCGATGCGGATTTGTGGAGGATTTATACGCACTACTCCAATTCATGTAATGGAGAGTGAACTTTGCGTCCCGCCATTATCTGTCCGTAGACATTGGTTGGCGTGCAAGTATTGGCTGGGGGCAGCGTCATTCTCCAATAGCCCAACTATTACTTTAGTGAACGAGCTGGCACTACTATGTCAGAATAGTTATTGGCGCAATAAGAAAAAACCTATGTTAGTAGAAGTTAACAATAAGCTTAAGGAAACAGATATGTATCAGAGATCGATTTTGGAAATGTATACAATGGGCACATGGGTTTCATCTATTGATATCAAAAGATGTATTCATGATGTTATTGACGAATTTCATCTACCTAAACGAGAAATGAATGTGGCTGTCTTGAAACGAGTTGTATCAAATATGATTTATCGCTGTTATGATGGCTATTACATGATTTTTACTGACGCTTCTAAGGTCGCTACGGGTGTAGGAGCAGCTTTCTTCGATCCGCAGGAAAATGTTTCTATGCAATTTCAGCTGACTAATAGTATATGCATTATGAGGGCTGAATTAACAGCTGTCACAGAGGGACTGTCCTATGCTAAATCTTTAACAACAAATAAAATTGTTATACTGACGGATTCGAGGAGTGCACTCCAACATCTGGCTCGGTGTGTCTCGGGATACCGAGGTATGCCGATAGCCTACGAGGCTTTAAAATTGATATCGGCCTTGCACTCTAAAAACATTGATATTAAATTACAATGGGTCCCATCCCATATAGGACTTATCGGTAATGAGGTGGCGGATCGTTTGGCTGGTAGCGCTGTGGCAACAGGTGTAGAACTAGCTTGTAAACCGACTACTACTGAACTCACTCCTTTGGTAAGAGAAATGTGTATGGAAATATGGAAAAACATGTTTAAGGAGAGTTCAGTAGTAAAAGGTATCTGGTACAACACAGTACAGGCACGACCCCCTAGAAAACCTTGGTTTGACAATGCTGGTCTTCCTAGGGAAATTCTGGTTTTGGCGTTTCGATTAAGGTCTGGCCACATTCCATCAAATAAATTTTATCATCTGATAGGTAGAGCAGAATCACCACTCTGTAGCTATTGCCAACAACTTGACGATGTTTATCATCTACTGGTGGAGTGTGGTCGGACGGCGACTGAGAGACAGCGTTTATTTGGCGACAATTTTGGACATAATGCTGACATAAACATGAAACTAAATGACCCAAGTTCTAATGAAGCGAGAGAAATTTATTATTTCGCTAAGCGCTGTCTGACGTCTAGGTAACGCTGAATATTATGTGTTTCCCTATGAGGCTGGCATGGACATGAATAGTCCAAAGCCTCGATAAAATAACAGAAAAAAAAAAAAAAAAAAAAAAAAAAGTGCATTGGTAATGAACCGTGTGTACACTGAGAGCGGTGGAGTACAGTAGGCGACGCGGGCGGCAAGTTTAATTAAACTTGTGAGACGCCGCCGCCGTATTCCCGCAGCTAGCAGCCTCACTTCACCTCACTGCCTGGCCAGAGGACACACTCATTAGTAACTGCTGCCCGTAATTCACTAATTCCCCGACAGGACCTGCGTTCAGCCCGGGCGGTACCAGGGGCGGTAAACTTATCACAAATTATTGACATACCCGTTCCTTACACTCACCATCAGACTAAATACTGAACACAAGCCTCCCCAATAGAATGACACTTGTGGTGGGATGTCCATTGGGAGATTTGTCATAATCAACGATCTCTATGTACTACTAGATGGAGCGTCCCAAACAATCGCTCTGTTTCACGCAAGTAGCCACAACTCTTTCACATTCACAATGAAACTTGTGCAGTTACTACTCAGAAAATTTAAATATTAAATGTTCTGAGTAGTAACTGCACAAGTTTCAAAATGAAAGAGTTGTGGCTACTTGCGTGGAACAGAACGATTGTTTGGAACGCTCCATCTAGTAGTCATAATCACCACGCTTGGCAGACGGATTAGTGATCGCAGTAATGATCTTTGTATACACAGAAGAACGTTGCCCGTTCCTAGTGCAATCCCCTAGTCGCCTTGACCCACACGATTAGCTTCAACTACGATCCGTTTCTTTCGCAAAGACTACAGAATATTTTTATTCCATAACAAGAATTTCTCCTGTACGGTAGGAATTAGAAAAGGACAAACCAATTCACAAATATAACGTACAGACCGTGACCAACTTGTACACATTTCTCTGTCCCTAGTGGAAATAGAACCGACGATCTCCGGCGCTTGAGTCTGCCAGGCCACTAGTCCAAGGCAAATAATGCGTGTACAATTAAGTGGCGGACAATCGCCATCAGTGTAACCGTATCAGAAGACACTCATAACGGAACTGTCTTCAAATTCAAATTCAAATTCGTTTATTGCATAGCTATAGGTACAAAATGATATTAAGTTCTATGTATAACCTCTAAAGCTTACCGTAATGGTGTACAATATTTTACAATAATCTAAATAAAAAAATAATTAATTAATAAAATTGTTAATAAAATTATATCAATGTCAAGTTATGGGACGGGTCTTGGCTTATGGTTTGTATATAATGTATACTAGCTATTGCCAGCGACGTCGTCTGCGTGAATAACTCAACATCACAAACTATTATGTATTTCCCGTAGGAATGAGATGTTTTTTCGGGATAAAAACTATCCTATGTCCTATTCCAGGACCTACCTATATGTGTGTCAAGTTTCATTACGATACGTCCAGTGGTTGAAGCGTGATTGAGTAACAAACATCCAAACCTTCGTATTTATAATATTAGTGGGATTGAGACCAGGGCAGCTTCGGTATTTCGATAAACGACTGGCTCAGGACTGCTCGTTAGTAAGTAAGTATTTAGGCAGCGGTCGGGCGGCAAGGAGCAGTCGTCTGCCTCGCACTACTCTGGATTAATTAATTAATAAGTGTATAAAACCTAGTACCTAGCTAGTGCGGCGCGGTGCCGGCCTCTAATGCAATATCCCCGCGTCGGGCCGGTTGCGTCAACAATGCAAATGCGCTGCAGTTAATTATTTGCACTCGCCCAACAGAGCCGGCGGCGGCCACGGAAACAATTATGTCAGCGCGCCTCGGAGTGTGCGGCGGCCGGCTACCGGACACGGCCGGCCGGACGCTGGGCTTGTAGGGGGGGGGGGGGGGGGGGGGCATTAGCACATGTCGGGATTGTATGCGCTCGGAGCGCATAATTCAATTAACACATAATGTGCGTGCGTGTCGCGCGTCGCACGGCGCCTGCAATTAGTGCGGCGGCTGCGGTCAATCTACTTGTGACGATAAATTTAAAATTATATAATTTTGGCTACAGCGCTGTTGTTTGCGCGCCGGCCGCTGCCATTATTGCAAGTGTAATCTGCATAATAGCCCCCCCCTCCCCCCCCGGGCCCCGATTAGCGGGTATCTGCCGGCATTACATTAATTGCTTTTTTTACTTGCCTCGCTCTGCGGGCCGCGGCCCGCGGGCCGGGGGACGAAATAACCCCTCATTCAAATTTAAACGGCTTCATTACAAATGGCAATGAATGTTTCAGGCGGATGAGTTCAATTGACAATAAAAGGACAATTTCTTTTTTGTTCCGATGGCTTTTTTAATTTTGGAAACAGTTGAGTGAGCGGCGGTGCGCCCGGCGGCTGGAGGGGTCTTGCTGAAGTTAATATAACGGTATCATATCAATTTCATTAAGGTTTGTTATGTAAAAGGGTCCACTGCTGGACATAACCCTCCCCAATAGAATTACACTTTTGGTGCGCTGTCCATTGGGGGATTTGCCATAATCACCACGCTTGGCAGACGAATTGGTGATCGCAGCAGTGATCTTAATATACACAGGAGAACGCTGCTGCCCGTCGCTGGTACAATCCCTTAGTCGCTTTGACGACACCAACGGGAAGATTTGGGGTGACCCTATTCTAAGCCGGGGACCACACGGGATATAGTTAATACACATAAACGATTTCGCGTGTGTTTATGTGTACTTTTGTACTGATATCTTGTGACTTTATTAATTTTTATACGAGTAGCTTCTATAAGCAATTGATTTTTGATACTATACGAGTCTAAAAGTCATACCATGAAGGAAAATAATTCTCGCACCTCATAAGTCACCTCAAAGTTTTACCTCCATGACTGACACTAATTGGTTATTAAATTAGATAGTCATCACAGATGAGGCATCTGTTATCTAATTTATTAACCAATTAGTATGACCTGTGGAAAATCTGGCTTTTTTTACAGCTGAGTTAGCACGTAGTTGGCTCAGCACCGGTAATATCTGTATAACCGGTATTTGCCTATGTTTAATACCGGTAAAATACCGGTAATTTCGTTGGTAGGCAACCGATTTAATAAGTGAGAGTGAGAGACGACTCCGCGTAGCACGAGAGGATATGCGGGAGTTAATGTCCCATTTCGTAGCTAGTTATGAAATTTGGTTATCAAATGAGACGAAAGGATTTGCCTGCATTTCGTATGTGGCAAATAGGGTCAAAGTACCGGTTTTATTTTATTTTATTTTATTTTATTTTATTTTATTTTATTTTATTTTATTTTATTTTATTTTATTTTATTTTATTTTATTTTATTTTATTTTATTTTATTTTATTTTATTTTATTTTATTTTATTTTATTTTATTTTATTTTATTTTATTTTATTTTATTTTATTTTATTTTATTTTATTTTATTTTATTTTATTTTATTTTATTTTATTTTATTTTATTTTATTTTATTTTATTTTATTTTATTTTATTTTATTTTATTTTATTTTATTTTATTTTATTTTATTTTATTTTATTTTATTTTATTTTATTTTATTTTATTTTATTTTATTTTATTTTATTTTATTTTATTTTATTTTATTTTATTTTATTTTATTTTATTTTATTTTATTTTATTTTATTTTATTTTATTTTATTTTATTTTATTTTATTTTATTTTATTTTATTTTATTTTATTTTATTTCTTAGGGGAGCTTACAGCTACAGTTACAATATACATTTTCAGGTAGAAACTAAAAGCCAATTAACAGCTACCACATATAACAAGTTAATTTTTTTTGCTTTGACTCGCACAGCATACATAACAAGCGAATTTATTAGTTAATTTATATATAATTTATATTTTAGTTATTATTATTACAATTGGGATATTTTCTGGATTTACCATTTACCATGTCTTGTGCCACTAAGCATAAGTCGCTTGTCGTGACACAAGAAACGCAATCTACACAGAACCGGTAGTCGGAACATACATTTATTAATTTTGCGTGGCGAAAAATTAACCTTATTAACTTGGATAAAAATGAACCTGTTTGCTAGTTGGCAAACTTATGTTTGTTGTTGATGTTACGTTAAATATCGGTATAAATATAAATAATACCGGTATTTTCTGTACCGATTCGATACCGGCAGCGCTCCTGCCGGCCCCCGCTATCGGCTCGGTCACTAAACCTCTCGCCGATATTCCGAGCTCGTCTTAATTCCCGCCGCTTTAAACTTGAGCACACATTTTAATTTAAACTACAAGTAAACATTCCGGAAGCTATTTACGAGAGTCCGCAGACTCAGTCGTTGGGACTCGGCACTGTATTTAAATTTACTTGTTGAAAGAAAGTTGTCCGAGAAACGTTTTAAAAATAAATACCATGTTTGGTTTCCGACCGTTACCTGACTCTGATCGGTTCCGCAGCCGACCCCACCTGGGGCCCAGATGAGGTCGGTTGCCCACACATCACCAGCCTCAATACGTCCACTGCTGAACATAGGCCTCCCCAACACCATGCCACTTTTGGTGGGCTGTCCAGTCCGTTGGGGGATTTGCCGTAATCACCACGCATGCAGATCGCAGTAGTGATCTTAATATACACAGGAGAACGCTGCTGCCTGTCCCTGGGGCAATCCCTTAGTCGCCTTTATAAGGTTAGGGGTGTGTATTCTAAGCCGGAAACCACACGGCGCTGCTCTCATTGGTCACCAAATGCCACAAATACGGCCATCACATGTTAGCGACCACCGGAGCACGGACCCGGTCAGTCGACCGAGTTTGACATTTGTATTTAAACGTCGAGTCTGCTGGTGACCATCGAGTTCGCTTCGCCAATAATAAAAGTAAGTGCAGCAGCAAGTGGTGGGTATATTTATCGATCTACGTATCACACACCAGGTATAAACGTTCCTATCAAAGCACTACTCGTAACCTGTCCTGCCCGCGCCCGCGCGTCCCGCCCGCGCCCGCCCGTCCCGCCCGCGCCCGCCCGCGCCCGCCCGTCCCGCCCGAGCTTGCCCGCGCCCGCCCGTCCCGCCCGCGCCCGCCCGTCCCGCCCGCGCCCGCCCGCGCCCGCCCGTCCCGCCCGAGCTTGCCCGCGCCCGCCCGTCCCGCCCGCGCCCGCCCGCGCCCGCCCGTCCCGCCCCCGCTCGCCCGCGCCCGCCCGCGCCCGCCCGTCCCGCCCGAGCTTGCCCGCGCCCGCTCGCGTCTGCCCGCGACGGCGACGCCACGTTATAAATCAAATAATTGACGATAGCATGCCCTTTATTTATTTAATGATAATCTGTACAAGTTGGTCCCGGTGATGTTATATTTGTGAATTGTCCTATCCTTTTTTAATTTCCGTAGCACAGGAGTGAATCCTAATTTACGATTAGACAAGTGTATGTATATTATGTATATATGCAATATTTATTTATCAATGAACAGAGCGGACCTGCCCGTCCGTTTGTATTAGTAAATATAATATACTTAATTGTCCTCTTCAAAGTTGACGTGCCGGCGCGGCGTTCCACTGAAGGGTCAGCTCCGACAATTTCCAAGATGCGACACCGGGGCGCGGGCGGTGCGCGAGGGGCGCGGGGGGCGCGGGACCGATAATGCCGAGTGGATATTATGCAAAAGGCCCGGGAGAAGACGTTACCGGGCGCGGCGCGGCGCGGCGCGTCCGACTTGGCTCGCACATCCCTCGGATTAAGAGATTAACCAACTTTATGGAATCGCCGCCGCCGCACCGCGTCGCGGCGCTCGATTGAATTTTTTGCTCACAAAGTACGGAGCGATTAAATACACCCGGATTAGAACATGTTTTCTATTGTCTGTGCTCCCTTGAAGAAGGCAGCGCGAAACGTTATATGTATAGGCAAGTTCTTAATTAATTAATTACGAAATTTGGTAAATTAAACCCTCCAATATGACTGAAATATAGAGGTAACGTCCTACATCACATTACACATACAGCCCCCCCTCCCTCCCCACACACACACGCCAGTAGCGGTACACCACACATACGATATTAAAACGCTGATTATACGTTAGTTTAGTTACTTTAATTGATATTATGTATATCGATAGCCGTGTGGTTCATCTTCATCATCAGCCTGTAAGAGCCCCCTGTTGGACATAGGCCTTTCCCAAGGCGCGCCACTGAACCCGATCCTCGGTTCTTCTCATCCAGTCACTGCCAGCCTTACGCAGATCGTCGCTCCATCTAGCCACGGGGCGTCCCACACTACGTTTGCCCAGTCGCGATCTCCACTTGAGAACTTGTTTACCCTAGGTTACTTGTGGTTCCCGGCTTAGAATAGAGCCACCCCGAATCTTCCCGCGGGTATCATCAGGGTGTTACAAGCTTCAGTATATTTGATCAGATTTTGCTCCGGGCCTGTTCATCGTTTCCTTTAAATTAAATATTATTTTTTAGATTAAAACTCATGTATAAAATACATTATAAAATAGTCAAAAACAGCAAAATAAGAAAGTTTCGAGTAAAATACTGGTCGAACTAATACCTTTTTATTTTTATTTTTTTTATTTTATTTATTAGGTTACCAACAGGATGTACATCAATTGTTGCTTAGGGGAATCTTACTATTGTACATTGGCCAGATGCCATCCCACCTTTTCCTAATACAAGTTTTCACAAATATGCCACATGAAGAAAATACTTATTTTTATTCCTGGTGAGTTTTGTAGTATTTAATAGGCAAGTAGAAAAGTTATTGTACCTTTCTAATGCGTACTACTCGTACATACCCAACCTCAATATACCTCGGTGGACCCTGGGGTGTGACTGGTCACGCATGACGTCATGACGGCTCGCGGCGGCCCGCACTGTGCCCTGATTTTCGCGTCAATATAATTCCAACTGGCATTGTGACTGATAAAAACCGCGAGTGGCGGCCGCAGTGCCGGCGACAGCGTGCTGGCAGCAGCCCCGGGCCGCCCGCTCCGGCCTGCTGTCCGCCGCCGGCGGCCGGGCCGCTCGCCGCTCGCTGGCGCGCCGCCAGGCGGCCGGGCGCGGAGCCAGCTTCGCTTTTTACCTCGCCGATTAGTTGCTCAAAGTGTTAACAAAAACAACTAACTCGCTAACTTATCAACCATTCGCTTTATTATAGTCGGTGAGACTTCGTGACGGCGCCGCCGACGGCCGTCATAACGAACAATGTAGCTATGAACACATAGCATCGCTTCTTTCTTTCTTTCAAAAAATCCTAAAACTGCATTAAATAAGGTTTAATGCTCAAGACTTAAAGTTTAGGTTTTATTTACGTAAAATGATGCCCACCATAGAGTTTGCAGTTTGTATCTTATCTTGTCTTCTCAGGGGGCTAGAAAAACCTGGCGACACTTCGACCCTTCAGGATCTTTTGTGCCAAACCCCTGACGAACGATGCCCAGACATTAATGTGTATGCTGCGAATATAAAAAACAGTTCCCACGTGGCCTGCACCGCGGCTCCGCCCGCCCCGCTCCGAGAGCTTACGCCAGTGTATTCCTTTCAACATGCGATCGTAAACCAGAGCTCGGGGCGCACAATGCAAACAGCGCGCGACGGCGGACAGGTTGAAAAATTATAATGCGCAGGAACACCGCACACAAACTTGCTCTGCCGCCGGCCGGTAATCCGCGCGCGCGGACTAACTGCTTAATTATGCGGCCGCGAGCCCGGATTAGGTTTTTATTTTGGGCTCCGGGATGATAAATTCCTTAGAATATTCTCTTAATGCCTGCCTCTGGGCGGCGACGGCGCGGCTATCGACGAGGATTTCACAATTTTCGTTCTCAGCTTCCAAACAAAATCATTGACGGACTTCGAGCCTAAATCGCGAGTCATTCCAACTATATAGACACTGTTTGTGATGGCCTCTCGAGTATCACGTTTAATTACTGCCAGTCGTGGGACGTTATTTGAACGTGATGGTTACAACACGTACTGGGGTAAAGTGCTTCCACCGGCCGCCTCGGTACAAAGTTACTATGCCAGCGCGCTGTCTACCGCTTCACGATCCACGCTCTAAGTTAGAAAGAGAAGCACGTATAACGACGTCCACACTGAGAAATAATAAGTAGCCCTCCTACTTACGTAAGGATAAAAATATACCACTATTACATAAGTAGCCGCCCCCATTATAAATGGTGTCACCTACAACTGATTCAGTAGCCAGCCACATTACTAAGTAACCAAACTACTTTATAATGTGGCCGGCACACCATTTATAATGGGGGCGGCTACTTATGTAATAGTGGTATATTTTTATCCTTACGTAAGTAGGAGGGCTACTTTTTTTTTTTTCAGAGCAACCTCTCTAGATCGACTATGTTCACAAGCTAGGTGAGCAGCCCTACAGCAGTTTACGTGCACACATAAACGTGTACAGACAGGCTGGTGCTCCTGCAGTAGTAGTGGGTAATTAAATCTGTTCGCTTGTTGAGTGTCCGGGTTGTCCTGCCCCGATTCCAGGATGGATGACACACTTATATATACACTACTCGTTTCGTTACCCACGTTTAAACAAGCATCAGCACTGACGTGCTATGTACGTAAATAATTTATTTGCCACAACGAACATATGTGACATGAGTCACTCAAACACATGTAGGTCACTCAGTACTGGGTTCGTAAAACAAAAGTTTTATAGGCTCTGTTTATGGCACTCGTAGTTTTGGCTGGTGCTCGCATCGTCGCAGCCGGGGCTGTCGGCCGGTCGGTAGCATGGCGCGCCCCGCGGGAGTAGTCGGCTCATATTTGTAGCGATTTAAACTTGCACATTTGCAAACATTGTGTAAAGTATCTTTGAGTTATCAACATCAAAGTCAAAGTCAAAGTCAAAATCATTTATTGCATATGAGTACACTTGGTTCATTTATACACGTCATTTTTTTTTATCGACTACCGCTTCCTAGGTGTTTGCGCTGTGAAGAAGAAACGGCGCAACAAACTTCACGCAATACATCTTTTAAAAATCACCATACACTCACTTATACTCAGGCAAGCATAAAAAGTATTATATAGAATTAAATAGTAACGTTCTCAAAAAGGCTGGGGTCCGCACTGAGAAGAATAAAAAGAGGTGCATGAAAAGGTTGATGAATGTGAGTGAGGCTAGTGAGGTGTGTCAGGATCGCGCACAGTGGCGTTTCATCGTCTTTGCCTACCCCTCTGGGACCAAGGCGTGAGCATTATGTATGTATGTAGAATTAATTGTTATTTATTCTTTATTGCACATAAAAAATACACAAAAAGGTTTTACATCCAGATCTCTTCTATCCAATCTTCACTGCGGGAGAAACTAGAAAAGACAATGTGCAGGACACATTGTTTTTATGCTCATAAATACTATTTGAAATGTGTTGAACGTTGTTATTGCACAATATGTAAGTTTAATAACTTTATATTGTTACGTCCAGTTTACTCAACAAAATCCGTAGAAGTTGTTGCGCTTCGTAGACATTTCGTAGCAAATAAACTTTCATCATTCATCATCAGGTTATTTTTTATCTCCACTGCAGGAGCACAACCCTCTCTCATCTGCCGGAGACAGACGGAGGATTTGGCCTACACTCCCCGAGCTGGCCAGACGGGTTGGGGAGGCCTGATTGATGTTTTATAATGTATTCCCTCAGTCGCCTTGTACGACATCCACGGGAAGAGTTGGAGTGGTCCTATTCTACTCTACCGGAACCACACGGCAAATAAACTTATGCCATTATCCTTATCGGGTGTGGTGGTGATCATTGAGGAAGGCCTATGTCCAGCAGTGGACGTCTATGGGCTGATAATATGACGACGATGATGATCCTTGGCTCTTGTAGCACAAAGTGTACTGAATATAATTCGACCGCCTCGTCTTATAGGCGGAATCGAGTGCTAGAGGTAGTCGTTTCGATTCTCACTGTGGACAGATAGACACCCTGTCTGGGTGTTAAATTTGTAAAGATTAAAAAATCTACAAATTTAATTTATAACATCACTGCAAACCAAGTCAACATGAACATCAAGGTTCTCATATGTGTATTGATGCCATGATCCAGGCCGCTTGTAATTCGCAGATTATCCGGCCGCCAATGCCAATTTGCAGAGCGTCCGTCATACGCACAGACATACGAGACAATATGTACATGCGACACACATGTGTACTCTATTAAACAATAAGTTATATATACATACTCTGTATACCAGTGTCTAAAGCATTTTTTTCAATAACAGTAAGTCTTTGTACAAATACAATCGTAATTCATATCACACACAAAAAATACTTCACCAAAACACTTTAAAATGAACTTTAAGATATTATGAATATAAACACATTACCTTTGCGTAGTGGAGAGCACTTCGGGAGCTGAAACATGCCAAGGAGTTTATCGGCAACACGACATAGGCTTTACCAACAAAAAATAGAAAGCCTCAATCTCAAGTCTTATTCTAAAAGTTTTTGCCGGCCAATTCGATGTGAGGAACCTCCTGCGTAAGATGGCACTGGCAGAGACCGTAGAGCCTGTGGCGAGGCCAGCAAAGTGAACAGGGACTCAACACAATGCAATGCACGTGGTGCTATATCCACAAGCCACAACAGATCAGAAATGTTTGTATGTTGGGAGTTTCGGGCGCGGGCGAGCGAACGAGCGAGCTCGATGAGAGTGTTACGTATTCCGTAGCGAGCTGCCTTAGCCCGTAGCCAGCAGCCGGCGATGGCGGATGGCGACACACCGACCAGTGCCCGGATGCGTCGATGATTGTCACACCTCTCTTGTGCTCCACGAGTTTGCAGTTTAGTTTGCTGTAGCAGAGAATAGGTACTCGTTACGACTACGAAAAGAAACGACCCTCACCTCCACGGCTGGCAGTACGCACTACTGGACTCGCACCGCGTCGCCCGCCGGCACAAAGTTACCACGCCAGCGCTGTTGCCCGGCGTTAGAAAGAGAAGTACTTATGTTGATGTATAACGTTGTCCCACTCACGATTGACTATACTTGCGCGTAGCGTATGGGTGTCGCAGTCTGTTCGCTTGTATAGACTGTAATGAGAAGGGTGAGCGAGACGGCGATGTGTGTGGCCGACTCTCTGTAATATGTACACAATAGATTAATTTTTTTGAATGGACGTTGTGATTTTAGACGTGTAGGTGACAATATGTCAGCCAATTATGTGCATGTGTGTCCCGTCCCACGAGTGTCCACCCCGCGGCGGGACAGGGCCCGGTGCCGGGACCTAATTCACGATATCATGTCCCGATTTAATTAAAAGTCGTTTAATAAAAACAGTAAATTCTCGGCGTTTTTGCAAAGGTAGCTGCGAGCGGAGCGGAGCGGAGTGGCGCGCGCCCAATTATTGGAGAACACGTTTCGATTTAATAAAGCAATTTAGAAAAAGGGCAATTTGCATCCGAATGAGGCAAGGGTTGTCTGGCAAGGAAAAAATCAAATCTGCCGTAACGGTCGCCGCGCCGCCGCCGCCCGCGACCGCAGCCCTGCGTAATTAAACAAGCGTTTGACTTTTTCGACCTCCTGCTCCTACATTTCCTTAACCAAACGACTATTCGACTTCCTGGAGGGTAGATATATGTCTGACGGAGTGGGCGGTCTGTATGAGATGCGACCGTCATCAGTCGCGTCTCTTGGTAAGGGTACCATGGGGCTGGGTACTAGGCAACCAGAAAGTCTTAGGAGACACTTCACATGATTGTCGTGCCAAATAATGCTCACAATAAAATATCTACATAGTAGTGAACTGACAGGTTCGAGACTGCCTCCCGCTCGCCGGCATACCGACTCTGTCCACATGATGCTTCATATACGTCACGGCGTTCACTAGAATAATAACTAAATAGGTACTTATTACAATAGCTTAGGTTGCTCTATCGCTTGCTGCGACATGTTTATTTACACGCGTCTCTCGTGTCAAGTGCCTACTTTGTGGCGCATCATTGAAATAAGTAACCGCGAGAGTGCCTGCTGATGGCGTACTGTATCCGCGCCGCATAATCCCGCCGTTCGTATGCGGCCGCGTCGAGCCGTATCAAATATCACGCTCGAACACTGTACTGTACGCAGGCGATTGAATGATAATCGAGATCAACGCTTTGCTACTGTTTGCATGGCTTCTTTGCGAGAATTTAGGAATGTTTTTGTGGGATTAACTTAGAAACTATTGAACCGATCGAGCTGAAATTAGGAATGTATACGTAAAATTGTCATGTAATGTTTGGATAGTTATGGAAATTATATTATCCGTGACACGTGACACGTGACACTTGGTGGACTTATTAGATTATGTGATACATTTTTATGCCCACCTCCTAAGATGGCCCACTTTAAAAAAATCATAATTCGCGATTTTCAAACAGTTTTAAATCTCGCGCGCATACTCGGTTCCACCCATAGACCAAAGGTGACGTCAGTTTACCGGTAACTCGGCAAACGCTGGTCGATTTATAATGTCAAGTCTAAACTTTTTCAGAATTTCTCTGGCAAAAAGTAGATTTTCTTTTCGTAATTTTGTTTATGATCGATTTAATTTACCTATTGGGACATTGAATTCAAGATATGTTTTTTATTTTTATTTGCAAATTGTTATTTTAGCTAACTTTTTGAAGACCTCGGTAGGGGCTCCAATGAAGGCCCACGTTTTGTTCTCCTGAGAAGGCCCGGGCCTTCCAATCCAGTTGGGCTGGAAAACTGCGACAAGTCTTCATGTCGTCTTCTTTTGTTTCAAGTCGCTCAGCGAGCTATGGAGAGGAATTTGTTCGGGGTTTCTTTGAAGGATATGAATCGTAATGAGTTATTTGTGTATTATTCTGTGTTAGCAAATTTTGCAAAACGTGATTTTTCATAAGCCCAGTAAGGCCCACCTTAAACTTTCGGATGAAAAATAAGTCAGAAAAACTTAGAAATAAATTTTGATTTTATCAGAGTTTCGTTAATTAAGTAGATGCGTATTTTTTTGACAAGTCATTTTTGTTTTATAAGAAGTTAAAGTTTTGATAGTCCTAGAAAGTCTCAAAGTCAAAGTCAAAGTCAAAATCATTTATTGCATATGAGTACACTTGGTACATTTATACACGTAATTTTTTTTTATCGACTACCGCTTCCTATGTCTTAGCGCTGTGAAGAGGAAACGGCGCAACAAACTTCACGCAACACATCTTTTAAAAATCAAGTTTGCATACAATTAATAAAGATTTTGCGAAGCTGGATTAACATTAGTACCAGGCATCTTTGTCATTCAAATAATCGTTTATTTTATAATAGGCTTTCTTACAAAGTTGTTTTTTAATGTGAATCTTAAAGTTTCTGTCCGTCATATTTAAGATTTCCTCTGGTAGTTTGTTGTAGAAGCGCATACATTGCCCCGTGAACGATTTGCTGACCTTACTTAGTCTTAACCCTGGTAAAACAAGTTTATTTTTATTTCTCCTTTCATCTCCATCTCCTTTCATTTCTCGTAGTCTAGTATTATACTGTTTGGCGGACTTATTGTATATATATATTTTGAAGAGATGAATAAATGATTTAATTATTATTATTGCACGCCGCACTGTCGCGGCGAGTGCGCGCGCCTCTATCAGGCTCTGCTCGAGTCGCAGCCTCCTGGCGGCGAGCGGTGGAAATGGAATGTCCACAAAAAATATACGACCACTAGATATAGCCTTAGTTCTCTCGATTTTCAGTCGTAACTCCAAATTGATCGTCACGTGACACCCCGGCCTCGTAACCCGACCCGGTGCGGCCCCCCGCGCCCGGCATTGCATAAGTTTCACCTATAATTTCCGATCCCTTCCAGCCTATAAGCGGAGTTGGGCGCGACTTTGGCCCTTAGTGCCCGCCGTCGAGCGAAGTTATAGTCTTCCACTTGGGAACTTAAACGGCCCTACCTGGGCGGCCGCTCACAGCCACCTCTCTCGGCACAAATGACTATGAACTTGCGATAATTCATATTTATCTAATGTAAATTTTATTCAACACTACCCTTTTCGTTGCTTGTTACTGAAATCGCTGCCCGTTTTACGAGGGTCTACGACGTATAGGCCGTAAATAAAAATAAACCAGACCCTGAGGAGTAAATATGAATTTCATTACAAGGAACTCATAACCAATTTTAAGATGTAGGTACTGCCAAGTTATGGGGTTTTAATAATTTGAAAACAAAACCTTAAACCAACGATCTCTATGTACTACTACATTGAGCGTTCCAAACAAACGGTCTGTTCCACGCAACTGCGGCTCCGGGAGCCGCAACTCGTTAGCATTCACTTTGACACTTGTGCAGTTACTACGCAGAACATTTAATTGTTTAATCAATATTTACTTGTAGCGTCAAATTTAATAATAACTGGTAGGTACATAATTTATTGAATATGAGTATAAAATACAAGCTGAAAATTAACAAATATGAAACACATCTAATTTAAATAAAAAATTTCGCCTAATTTGTCCAGCGAATGGTGCTGCAACGTGCCTAGGACACTCGCTACGTTTCCCCGCTGGACGGCTAGGGCTACGCGCTGTAATAATAACTAAATGTTCTGCGTGGTAACTGCACAAGTTTCATTGAGAATTTAACCGATTTGCGGTTCCCGGAGCCGCAGTTGCGTGGAACGGACCGATTGTTTAGAACGATGGAGCGTTCTAAACAATCGGTCTGTTCCACGCAACTGCGGCTCCGGGAACCGCAAATCGGTAGCACATAGAGATCGTTGGTTTAAACTGTTGAATTTGCGTAGGTTTTAGTGCATAATATGTCTTAACAGTTGCAAGCTCCCGGCCGGGGCCCGGGATGATGATGATGATGATGATAAAGGACGACTTCCTCTATACCGATTTTCGTACGTCTATTGCACTAAAGTTAAACAAATGTACTTATTTATTTAACCATTGATTAATCGTCATCATATCAGCCTTTAGACGTCCACTGCTGGACATAGGCCTTCCCCACACCCGGTCCTCCGCATCCAGCCGCTTCCGGCCACCTTCTTCAGGTCGTCGGTCCATCTGGCGGCGGGGCGTCCCACCTTGCGAGTGACGATCCGCGGTCTCCACTCCAGAGCTCGTCGGCCCCAACGCCCGTCGGTTCTGCGACAGATATAGCCCGCCCACTGCCACTTCTTATTTCACTAAATAATGACACCAGCCCAATATTGGTAACTTTGTTTAACGAAGGGAGACCACCGCGTCTAGCAGTGGAAAGCTAGAGCGGTGGTCTCCCTTTTCCCATTCTCCCTTGAGAAATAAATACTGAACTAGATAGATAGATTCGTTTATTCTTAGACACAGCACAAATACAATGTTACAAATAGGTCACATATTGATACAGAGGTACCAGGTAAACATAACAATGAGACAGTAGCTGTGTGTGTAGTACTGTGCTGCAGAAAGGGCCCGCACTCAGCATAATGTCGCAGCCCAGCGGCGCGACGCTGATATTCTGCCAGGACCGTTACTTTAGAAGCCACAGTACACATTGGAAGGCACAGTACAATTACTCTTTCAATAACGGAATTAATGGCCGAAAATATTGGTTTGCAGACAAGATGTTGAGAGCCCTCGGCAGATGCACAGTGCGTCGCTTCGTTACATTACATTACGCGGCCCCTCGCATCCAGTGACGCGCACGGCGGCGTAATGAATGACGCACTCGTCGCAGCCGATGCGACGCGCTCGCTAATAGCGAAACAGTTATAACGCATTTTAAAATATACATATATGTATTTGAGGGGCTAAAAGTGTATCGGATTTTAGCCTTCTAGCCAAATATCACGTATCGGGCTATGCAGTGATCAATAATTTGGAAATAATAGTTTTAAATGAGAAGCTGAATTATTTAAAATATATTGTAATTATAAGAAAAACAATTATTTACAACAGGTGTACGCCGTCCAACCCCTCGTGATGAGACATAGTTCCTAGGACGCTGGCGCTATTATCAGCCCTCAGACGTCCTCTGCTGGACATAGGCCTTTCCCAATGAGCGCCACCAAACCCGGTCCCCCGCCCTCCGCATCCAGCCACTTCCGCGTGTATATAATACTATAAAATAGGCGCGATTCTAAAGGCACACAATTAAAATTTGACAGCACTTAAAATAGTTTCATCTTTATCTTCATAATACCGTGTGACAGGGATAGCAACAATTTTAGTGCTGTCTAATTTTAACATTGTACCTTCAGAATCAGGCCCAATATGTGTGTTAAAAGTGTATGATTTGTCTGTACGTGTATACATACATACACTTTGTACAACGTCTTCATTCCGCGCTGTAGGCACATTGTATTACAGTCGATGAGCAATTTGCAGTTTTACTTTATGAGAAAAAATGAGCGTTTGGTGGAGGAGCGTTGCCTGGCGCGCCCGTGCCAAAGGGGAAGATAATCTACCTGCCGCCATTCAAGATGAACATTTTAATAATGGCGTCGTCGTACATAAAAGTGTTTTATCAGCGCACAGTACCTCCCTTTAAATGTTGTGCAGTTTTTTAGCTCTTTATGCGTCAGTTCGACGACCCCCGTGGCGGAACGGGTAGCTCTCGGCCTGCCACGCCGGAGGTTGCGGGTTCGAATCCCGCTAGGGGCAAGTGTTCGTATGATGAATATGAATGTTTGTTCCCAAGTCTTGGATGTTTATATATTTATTTAAGTATGTGTATCCGTTATCTAGTAACCATACCACAGGCTCTGCCTAGTTTGGGACTGGATAATTGGTGTGAATGTCTGAGATATTTATTAGATTAGATTAGATTAGATTTATTTATTTCACTTTTACATTTTAAAAATTCAATTTTACATGTCATTCTAATACGGTAAAAGGGTTGATCATAAAATAAAATAATGTACAAAATATAAATTACAATGTCAACAATTCAAATAATGTCATAGTATATAACATACTCAGTAGGTGCGTAGTAGTCGGTGCCAGCCAAAGCAAAAATAAGCTTAATGGATACCTCACTTCACTCAGGCATATCCCCCCGTGTTGCTTAAATTGTTAATTAAACTGTCCTTCTTGGCTGGCACCGACTCCAGAAATAACTTATTATAAATTGTAAATAGGTATATAAGTATCAATAATTTCGTTGATTGTCCCTTAATGCTCTTTGCTTTGAAGTAATTAAAATATTATTTTCTACTTTTTAGTTTAAGTTTGGACGTGTAGGTATAGCCTTGAAGTCGGTTTTTGTTTTTTTCTAATGTACATGTATATTTCATTCCAGATTAATAGTCCTATGAAAACAAACGCATTTGCGTCTCGAAAACAAAATACACAATAGATGGTGTTCCTAAGTGGACTGCAAAGTTTACTTGGTAATACAAACCTGTTTTTGCTGCTGGTGACCCTTTCATGTATATGTTACCGAGACGTAAATAGCGTTGGTTTTCATAGGACTATTAATCTGGAATGAAATATAGGTATAATCTTGAAGGCGTTTTTTTTTTCAAAACTTTTGCTGAAGGGGACCACAAACCATAACGTCATCTGTGTATATATTTATTTGTTTTTGTTGTTTCTTTTTTCAAAGAACGCTGAATTCATTTTGATAAAATTTGCATGGGAACACCTCTGAAGTATGACCTATCAAATAAAAAAAGAACCATCAAAATCAATTTACAATTTTTTTAGTGCGATCACCAACCCGCCTGCCAGGCGTGGTGATTATGGCAAATCCCCCAGTGGACATCTAACCAAAAATGGTGTTCTATTGGGGAGGCCTATGTCCAGCAGTGGACGTATTTAGGCTGATGATGAAACATATAAATAAAACATACCGTCGAATACCTCCTCCTTTTTTGAATTCGGTTAAAAATAGCTGCTTATTTCGTACGTATTTGGGACGTGATCAGCTCTACCTAGTCGCTTGTCGCTTGGGCTGCGCTCGGTCCACAGCAAACCCACATGTGCAGGCTCAGGAAAGAGTGTTAATTGTCCCAAAGTGCGCCCGGTTATGGCTCCACGTGTCACCCTCGTGTGCCGGTAATTACGCGCCTCCCTCCAATAATCTCAAGGCCCGCTCCCCCCGCCCCCCCTCGCCCCCCTAGTACCGGGAAATGCCTTCAAAGAGACGCGTCCGATTGAATTATAATGTTCTTGGGAAAACAAAATTGGCGGCAGAGTTGAGTCTAATAGCGTGTTGAGCGCCGATGACGATTCACAATGTATTTTCTTGACGTGTCAGTGTCTCTTATTGTCGTCACAAATTAGTCATAAATTACCCATGCTTGTAATTTGTAACTTTTGTTACACAAAAGCCCATTCTGCAGGATACCTCACATATATATAATAAAATCCCTAAAACGATACGAGATGTAGATGAGATTAATTTATTAAAAATAAAAACTCCACGATCTGTTGATAGAATTTTTTTATTATAGTTTGGAAGAATTTCTTGGTGACGGTTCAATTTAAGGTTTCAATTTGTATCTAATTAACTCTTAATTTATTTTTTTACTTTGTTTTTAAATGCATGCTTTACTGCGACACAATGTTGTGTGCCCACGTGGCGGGACATAGCTGAGCTCTAATTATGACATGTAATCCTTTATATACCTATGATCCACCATAAATAAAGATATATTGATATATTGATTTGCTTCCTCTTAAATTAACACGTTGGGTCCCGCTACTTAATTCTTACATACTCACAACGATTCATTCGTAAGATTCCTATGCACTCATTAATTTTGGATGAAACTTAAAGTGGTACTGATGTAGCTTAGGTCAATTGATTAATTTTAGCTTTTGCACTTTTGCCCCCCCCTCCCCCCAAATCGGGTGATGGATGCCTTAATAGTTCATACATCGTCCCTCACCGATATGGATAAAACTCGGTACAAATGTTGTTCTGGTAAATTAATTTATTTAAAAATTCATACTTTTATTCGGAACCACCAATCGGTGTCTTTACCAAATAGATATCGGAGAAAATATGACTCGTGACAGCTTTTAAAGTATTTTTTATATAATTGTAATATACCTGGTTATATAGGTACAGTTTGAATGTCAAAATTAATCACATATGATGAATATGAATGTTTGTACCCAAGTCTTGGATGTTTATATATTTATTTAAGTATGTGTATCCGTTATCTAGTAACCATAGCACAGGCTCTGCCTAGTTTGGGACTGGATAATTGGTGTGAATGTCTGACATATTTATTTATTTATTATGTACTAAGTTTCATTACAATCGTGACCTCGTTAGTGTACCGACATTAAAAACAACTCTGCCAAATAAATGGATGAGCAGGGAGTGTAAACTTGCGGCACACGTGGTCCGGAGACAGCGGGCCCGCGACCCCGACTCGAGCTCCGACAAAACATTAATTCAGCGGCGAGTCAACACTCCAGGTGTCGCTGCAGTAATCGAATGGGATTGGTTTTCGCCTCGCTACTGCCGAGCGCCGAGCGGCTCCGGGACCGACCTCCGCCTGATTTACTGCTACGCTCCCCCCTCCCCCTCTACCCCCCCCCCCCCCCCGCACTCGCCACACACCCCCGCGTGACACTACTCGCACCTCTCGCATTGGCTTTATCCGAAGTTAAGACCAAGGTTAAACAGCATCTCTCGTATCGAGGTGTTATTCACAGGTTATGTAATCGAGGTCCACAAACATAGATACATAAAAAAGGCACAGGTTTTAGTTTTCTAAAATATCTCCGAAGAGGTCCCAGATATTTCCCATCATCGCCGGCCAATTTTATGTCAACGATCTCTATGTACTACTAGATGGAGCATTCCAAACAATTCCATGCAACTGCGGCTCAACTCTTTCACATTCACAATGAAACTTGTGCAGTTACTGCGCAGAACATTTAATTATTACTAAATAATGACGATACGGATACGGGTAAATAGCGTCAATATTGAGTAAATAATTAAATGTTCTGCGTAGTAACTGCACAAGTTTCATAGTGAATGTGAAGTTGCGGCTCCTTGCGTGGAACAGAGCGATTGTTTAGAACGCTCCATCTAGTAGTACATAGAGATCGTTGTTTTATGTTCTAAATTACAGCTTAATCGCCAGACGGCCAAAAAGCTTCGGGTATTCACGGATCCCTGAAAAGGCAATCGCTATTAAACTCGTCACAACATGCGTGTCGCACGCCCGCCATTGTCTCGCGCCCGACCAGTCGGTCCGCGCCATCTCCGGGCCCTTATAATCGGGACATCAGCGCCGAATTAAAAAACGTCACAGCAAACAAATGTAAATCCGCCCCGACTCCGCTCTTAACCCTTCGACGACAAACGAAATGAGTTATTTGTGACGTTTTCGGGTTAAGGCTTTTTGCTCGGAGCTATCTCAGGCCGGGGATTTATGTGCCGAGCGCCGGGGGGTGGGGGGGAAGGGCAAGGGACGAATTATGCGGCCCCGCGATAATTACAGGGTTGATCGCGCGGATCGCCTCGCGCGTTACACGCTTGTTTTCATCCCTGATGGATTTATTAAGTTTAGCGGAGCAATGTGAAGTGGACCGACCGAGCCCACGGTAATGCGTGGAGCGCTGCCTGCTGCGATTGTTTTTGTGGAGTTTATTAATCTTACTATATTATAAATGCGAAAGTTTGGATATTTAGATGTTGGATGTTTGTTACTCAATCATGCTTCAACCGCAGGACGGATCGGGATGAAACGTGGCACACATATAGGTTAGGTCCTGGAATAGGACATATGATAGTTTTTATCCCGAAAAAACATCCCATTCCTACGACAAATACATAATAATTTGTGATGTTAAGTTGTCCACGCGGGCGAAGTCGCGGGTTAATTCTTGTCAGTATGTCTGTCAGTTTTGTTCTGTCCCTTACTTTGTCCTAGAGCTTTAGTCTGAGGCCAAAGTAAGCAATATCAAATCAGCAAGGTCAATTCTTTTATGTTGTATTCAAATAATAGCTTACTGTGTCTTTGATTGACTATTCAAGAGCTAAAACGTACTAAAAATAACTTACCTGGTGTGTGACATTGTTTTACAACTGGTTTTGGAAGAGTTAGAACTTAAGATACTATGTCGATGATATGTAATATAGATACAGAGATACTTATGTAAGTCAATTACGGAGGAGTTACAAATTGATCGCTTTCGCCCAAAGCCAAGAGTCAGAGGTAAACACGGCCCGTCCGCAGTCCGACAAACCCCGAAGCTCGCTAAACGGTTTAAAAAGTTATTTCCCCGTCGGGGAAGGGGGGAGGGGGGGAGACACTGCGCGCGGCGCGTCAACCTAATGAGAGCAACAGCCCACACATCCAATCGACAGATAATCCAATAAGTTTGTGCCAACCGAATCAAAACACCATCCACCATAGCAGCGGGGGGCGGCTGTATCACGAGGGGGCAAAAAGGATGGTGAATAATTTTAACTTAAACGCAGACGGCAGGATTGACATTATTTTGGACTTCCAGATTAGATTTGCAATAAAATAAGTAAGGTCGACCTGATCGATCATTGGCAATCAATCATTGACCGCTATTTATAAAAAGGTTGTATTAGGTAAGTACTGTAACTTGCCATTCATACATAGAGCTGGGAGAATCGCGCTTCGACGACATAATTCGACAAAAATAAACCATTTCGAGGACAATCCTTAAACAAACCAAAAGAAATTCGAGCGAAAAAGAGGATATTATGAAAAAATATACCTATCATTTTCCCTCACGTCAGAGAGGATTCCAGTGACGGCGCTGCCGACATACGATATAGCCGATAATGCCGCACGAAAATGACGAAAACGACACTTGCGAGCGACACGAGTCTGCTGCGCTCTGAGACCACCTACGGCAGAGGGCATACGGACCATAGTCGCTTGTGCGACGTGAGCCTGGAGTTGGTCGCACTGTGGGGTTACCAAACGACCAGGTGTTTTGGGACATTTCTCAATATATATGAGATGAGAACTTTTCTAGAATATTCCAGATTTATCCAGAATGTTCTATTGTCATATCGGCTATCTGCGGATCCTTAAAATTCGCACCATTTGTAACTTATCCACGCGACCGAAGTCGCAGGCAACAGCTAGTATACTATATGTTCCCTCAAACCTTTGAGGTGCCTGCTCACATTAGTACATCATAAGAAATACTGACGACAAGGGATCGGAATTAGGTAGTGTTATATATGTACTTGCGACAACATATTTATGATAATATGGATATTCCGGTATTTTTTCCGACATTTATTTAAAAACTAGCTGTTGCCCGCGACTTCGTCCGCGTGGATAAATTAACATCACACATTATTATGATTAAATTATAATTCCACATGAAAATATTTTGCAGGAAGTTGAGGTATCTTTTCTCTGATTCTTAGAACAAATATTTTATCGGAAGGACATATGCCTTTACCCCTCCTCTTAGTCTCCTCTTCCCCCTCGCATTTCCCTCCCCGCGTTTTCCCCTCCCCCTTTCACCCTCTCCTTTACCCCAACCTTTCCCCTACATCTCCTCCCAACCGCTCCCAACTCTCCTTCTCCCAAACCCCTACCTACACCCAGAGGGATGTGGGTAGAGGTTTGGGAGAAGAGAAGGGGAAGGGAAGGGGCTAGGAATAGGGAAGGTAAAGGGGAGAGAGGGTGAGATTGGGAGGGCTAGGACTTTTTCTAGCCCTCACTAACTTATCTGGCATTTTGTTATCCAGTTATTTGGATATGCAAAAACTTAGCACTTTCAGTGAAGGAAGGGAATAGGGAATGGGGAAAGAAACGGGTAGCGGGAAATGAGGGGAAGGGAAAGAGAAGGGGAAGGGGAGGGGGAAGGAATGGGGAAGGTAAAGGGGAGATAGGGTGGGAGTGGGAGGGCTAGGAAGAGTTTCTCCCGTTTCCCGCTACCCGTTCCTTTCCCCATTCCCTTTTCCCTTCCTTCCCTCAAAGTGCTAAGTTTTTGCATATCCAAATAACTGGATAACAAAATGCCGGATAAGTTAGTGATCGGTTCCAGAGCCATTATCGTATAAAGTTTTTTTTATCGCGATGTGTGGTAATACCCAAAAATAAACTATGCAACAGCTAAAATATAAATAAACTATAAATAGGCTATAAAATATTTAAAGATCTGTCACATTCCGCAAAGATTTTTTTCCATGAACAGTAACGTGTAACTGCACTTTCATACTTACAAATGAGAAGAAATGAGAGTTCATCTTCTGGATCAGTGTCTTGATATTTTATTAAGATACAAATATACCAGATTGTGTCCTCAACCCTAAACTATTAAACAGTGAAAACCCCGGCAAACACTGTTCCGTAGTTTCCAAGATTACAAACAACATACATCCTACAAAAAAATATGCAGACAAACACGAAATTTTTAAGTTATATTTTTGGATTCCACTCTAAAGTAATGTCTTGGGACTGCTTTTTTTACTTAAAGCAAAGAAACGCCGTTTTACTGTTATATTATATGAATAGATTATTTACGAATTACTACATTATTAGGCCTATTTCAGGCTAATGATGATAATTACACAGTTAAGACTATCTAATAAATGAAATCGTAAACATCGCGTGTCTGTACATTAAAGGCATTTGAAAAAAAAATTGGAGGTCTAAGGATAAGTAATAGAACACATTTCAATCATTTTTGGAATTTTTGTCTGTTTATCTGTTTGTTTGTCTGTGAGTTTGTGCACGCATCTGAGTTGAGGAGCATGTCTGAAAACTCTTGAGCGTGAGATTGCCCCCAAGTTGGAGCCGCATATAGGTACTTATTGCGTGAGTCTCAATTTCAGTACTCCCGACCATAAGTAGTACAGAGTGCTTGAGGCCGGCCTTCACCTCATCGGCAGTGGTGCCCCGCTTCACCACCGGCAACGACTGGCGAAATTCACCGCAAAAGTAAACCGTGATAGCACCCGTCCCACGATTCCCCCTCCTATTTACACTTGCTACAGCTTTCTTGTGCGCCATAGTGCACTCATCCCAAATGATTATACAGAAGTCCTGGATCAGCCCGGTTTTGTCCCTGTTACTTGACGTGACACACTGGAGTTTCTGCGCTGTGTAAATTGATGGGAAATAAGGCGGTATAAGCTGTTTTACCGCCAGGAAGCAGTGTGGCCGCGATCCCTGAGGACGCTACAGCGCGGGCGATTTTCGCTTGTCGTCTGATTTTTACCAGATTTTTGCCAGTGTGAAATGATTTTTCCGGTGCCTCACGGTGCATCAAGGGAAAACGTTCTATTTGCCCAACTGTGATTCTTGGAAAGATTACCAACTTATCACTCACCATCGCTGACATGTCAGCTGTACTGTAATCGGTTTCCGAAGGGTACACGCCGTTTATACCCGGTACAAATAATCCGCACGCAACGGTCCATGTAGCGTATCGCCGCCGAACCATCTTCGAGCATACATAGTAAGGCAGCGGTTTAGTACCCTCTCATCAGATATGTCCATGTCCACTGGGTTCGAGAGCCCACAGAACATAGCGACAAATGGCGCAGACGTCACTTACAAATGCATCACCGAGAGTTTCGTCCCAATTTCGGTCGTCATCCAGAAGGTGCCTTGCGCTGCGGGCCGCGTGGGGCGTAGAGTGTTCAACACTATCCACCGTTTGAGCAACGTAAATGAGGAAGCGCCGTGGACAGTGTGCAGTAGCATAATTAATAGAATTCACTGTTACTGGGATGAACAGTGTACACGCGCCCTAAAGTGTGCTCTGTGTGACACCCGTGCCCCATCCTCCAATTGCCCCGTCGACGTCGATTAAATAAACCTCTATGTTTGTTTGTTAAATGTGTAGTACGACGGCACCTGGTTATATATAATATACTTTTGGCAAAATCATCTTCTTGACACAGTCTGAATAACGCTAGAAGTGTGTTTTGCCGAGGGTTTTCAAGACGTTCCCTGAATAAATACTTTTCCCCAATAGTCTCTTTTCAGTTTCCTCAATTATAATTTCCTTTTTACCTCAGTTTTGAAAAATGTATTGCAATAAAGATCAAAACCTGCTTTAGTAGACCTCTGAAATAGACCATATTTGTACAGTACTAAAGTTTTTGGTAGCTGGTTTACTATTTCTTAGACATATTTTTAGTTTTTTTTATATATTATGTTATTCCGGGATATACATTGTCACGGTACAAAGTTTCGTCAAAATCCGTTCAGTAGTTTTTGCGTGATGCCCTAACAAACAAACAAACAAACAAAAATTTTAAAAACTGTTCTATCATGTTTAGTTACTTATTTTAAGTCGCCCTGGTTGGTTTTTTTCCGAATATATTCAATGTACAGACTTTTTTGCATTTACGATTTTATTATATTTATAGACTCGGGATATTATATTGATCATTCATTTATGCATTAAACTTATATAGTAATATAAATATGCATACTTTAGTGTGAGTGTATATTTGTGGGTACGTTTCGTTTATAATGTTGGTACTAAACGCATTATACCACTCCTTTCAGTTACTCTAAGATTGACTGGAAGAGATACCTAAGTGGAATAAGTACGCCTTTGTAAACAACTTTAATGTTTTATTTATTTTGTTGTTGTTAATTTTGATACAAGAAAGCGTTTACATACATACATAAATATTGTAATTCCACATAGCTCATTTAACAATCTACAATTTACGGATTACAATTTGTTTGAAAAGTGAAGCATGTGAAAAGGGTGAAGAAACTTGTATTAAAGAGTCACAGGTTTGGCGTCAAGTTAGATGATAACAGGTATACATAATGCTCACGCCTTGGTCCCAGAGGGGTAGGCAGAGACGATGTATCGCCACTTTGCGCAATCTAATATCCCAAAGTGGCTTTCCTTCGCCCGCTTTTCGCCCCGTGATACCCCTTGACGCGATGTGTTGCGAGCAACATCGCCGCCTCCGTGTTGAGGTACCACAACGATAACAGGTTACAATAGTTAATACAATCCCGTGAAAAGGAATGGCCATATTAATCTACCGCGATATATTTTCATCACAAGCCCGTTGACGACACAAACGACCGTAATATAGAGTAAAATGGAGGCGCCACGATCGTTGTCAAGTAGTTTTCTACTTGTTGGAGTTAGTTAAACACAAAGCGCAAATGACTGTATGCAAATGCTGTCCGTAGGTTGTGCGTGCGTCATGGAGGCTCTACGGCGGTAGTAATGTTACGGCAAATGTAGCGTACACAGTTCTCGGTCAAGTCCCGCTGATCCTATTACGATAGGGGCAGAAGATGCGTTCGACAAGAGCGCCTGCGCCGAGACAATAGAGCGCCCACTCGTGTGTGGCCACTCATGAATTCATATTTCGGGGAATGACTGGTAGGTAGGTATATACGAAGTAATAGAATACTAAAGATTTATCGTCCAAACTCGTTTGAGAAAGATTCCAATCAAATAATATCTGAGTCTGCAGCAGTTTGAGGTTAATTAGGTTTCATCCAAGTAAAATATTGTGTCTGACTTTGGTACAATAGATGCTCAGCGATTCGCAGGTAATTTGATAGCCAATTAATGATAGACAATTCTCATTAGTTAAATATTAGGTAGATAGACATTGATTAACATCAATCAGGCCTCCCCAAACCCGTCTGGCCAGCGCACTCTATATATTGTCCTGTCGATAATACGAGCAAGGAATACTACGTAAAGAAATCTCAGTCATCTCCCAACAAGCGCACTTACGAAAATGCAGCTAGGTCCATAGTGGGGATGTTAGTGCTAGGTGCACTAACACCGGTATACCGCCACTATGGATCTGTTTTATAGCTTATGGCTGTGTATTGGGCCAGTGTGCTTGTTGCCCCCCCCCCCCCCCCCAATGAACGTCGCCCACAGAGCACGGTTGGCAGTACTTGCAGTACTGGGCCACTATTATTTATGTGCGCACGCGCACGTGTACGTCAGGCTGGTTCTCCTGTTGACATAGTACATGATTATAAATTAATAATGAAATCTGTTCGCATGCTGGGAGTGTCGGGGAGAGGGGGGGGAGTATGATCTATGTAAAACCGGCGACTGGCGGCACTAGAGCGGACAAAGCTAGTGTGAGATACAGCATAAATCATGTTCGGGAATCGAACCGCCACCGCCCGCCCGCCGTTGCGGCACAATGGGCCGCCTTGCGAGCCTCGAGACGAGGAGCGCCTAAGCAATGGAGCCTTCTACCCTTTAATAACTGAGCCTTTATTAGAATCTAGCTGTGCCCGGGGCTCCGCTCGAAGGACTACAGAATTAAAAAAGTTAAAATTATTTAATGTTAATTCCCCTTCCGCCACCCCTACCTTGATTAAGATAGCCGATAGCCGATTGCCGATGAAATAAAGCCTATATGTTACTCCGAATTAACCCCTATGTATTTTGAAAACTCCATCAGAATTGGTTCAGTCGTTTTTACGTGATGCGTGCACAAACAAACAGACAAACACACAAAAAATGCAATAATGGTCTAATTTTGCAAATATCTTCAATATTGACAGAAACGCGATGTTTATGTTTTTATTTATTAGAAGCGCTCTGAAGTAGTTCAGTATAAAACTATATAGTACTTGCGATGTGGGCATGAGTGACGACAGCAAAGGTTGTACTTCTCCAATGTATTTGTAACATTTGTAAGCAATAAAGTATATTATATATTCATTTAAGAATATCTCTTTCAGAATATCTTTATTCACTCATTTATTCTACTCTTTTGGGTTGAATGAAATCATATTCCTTAAGCGGTTAGTTTCTCGCACTAATGATAGTGTCGCGGAAGCACGTTCCGTTTCGTGGCTCCTCGTGTCGGACGCTGGGCAAAAATAAATGACGTTCGTCCGGGCACCCGGGCGTCGCGCGTCGTCCTCAACCGGACCGGCCTGGATCACGCCAGCCGGCGCCGGGCGCACCTCGCTCTTCGCCGCCCCACCTTGCCGACGCCGCCATTACCCAACCTGCGCTACCTGTCGCCCATTATACCCAATCGCCCTTCGGACGAGTAATCCAACGATCTTACGAGATACGTACAAAGGGTTCCGATTTAGTTTTATTACCAGCAGGGTTTAGGAAAAGACGAGAAACGGATACGGGCGACAGAGATCCATAAATTGATAAAAAATTACGCGGAACTTCTAATAGAATAAAAAATATATTTATACAGGCAACCAGGGCTCGCTTTGTTAGTAGAACTCGTAAAACTGACTAATTATAATTTTAATAAATTTATTTTTATTCGGTACGTGGATCGTGGTTATCTGTAATAAATATAATATGTCAGACATTCACACCAATTATCCAGTCCCAAACTAGGCAGAGCCTGTATTATGGTTACTAGATAACGGATAGACATACTTAAATAAATATATAAACATCCAAGACTTGGGTACAAACATTCATATTCATCATACGAACATTTGCCCCTAGCGGTATTCGACCCCGCAACCTCCGGCGTGGCAGTCCGAGAGCTACCCCGTTCCGCCACGGAGGTCGTCTGTAATAATGGTACTGTAACAGTATTTTAATTTGTTATAGTAGAAGCCGTGGACATCCCTCACGCAAATTTACCATTTATATTTAAGGTATCTTTTTTTAAATGGTGAAATAGTTAAAAACTAAAATTTATTAATCAACTAGCTGTTGCCCGCGACTTTCCCGTAGGAATAGGATGTTTTTTCGGGATAAAAACTATCCTATGTCCTATTCCAGGACCTAACCTATATGTGTGCCATGTTTCATCCCGATCCGTCCAGTGGTTGAAGCGTGATTGAGTAACAAACATCCAAACATTCAAATATCCAAACTTTCACATTTATAATATTAGTAGGAATAGGATTTGATAAATCGGTGTAGTAGGACCGACATGCACCATGGTATCGCTGACGTCATGTCAGACGTCATGCGAAGATCCTGGTTTGTGTCTGTTTGTTTACATACATAAAATTCTAATTATAAAATGAAATTAATAATATTTGGTCTTATAAACTATATACAATAATAATTAATTAAATTAAGGCAATTGAATAGAATAATATAAATTTCTAAATAACATTAATATTAATTCTAATTTAAGTAAGCTTAAATAGTTAATTAAGTTTTTTTTTTCTTTCTATTATTGGGGCACCCATTTACGGGTAAAGGTCTCCTCCATGATACGCCAATGTTTCCTGTCAGCAGCCAGTCTCGTCCACAGAGAGACCTGGAGAGGTTAATAATTGTAATATCTTATCATCTTAGGGGGCCAGTAAGAACTGGCGACACTTCGACCCTTCAGGATCTTTTGTGCCAAACCCCTGACCACCAACGGTGCCCCAAGCCGATTTGGTGGACTTCACATACGCCTCAGAATTTCTTCTTCGGCATATGCAGGTTTCCTTACGATGTTTTCCTTCACCGAAAAGCCTGTGGTATTATAAAGAAACCGTACTTAAGTTTCGTAAAACTCATTGTAATATACCCACAGTGCTGTGAAAATTGTGCGCTAACGAAGATTTCGTTCAAAGTAAGATTATTCAAATGTCCCATCAAATAGTTAAACGATTTTCTTTTACTATAATCCTTAGTATATTTCCTGTCTTTTCGCGACAATTTGGTCCAGACAGCCAGCTCGCATACAATTTTGGGGATTATTTGTTCCATAATCACCACGCTTGGCAGGCGGATTGGTGATCGCAGTAATGATCTTAACATACAGACGAGAGCGTTGCTCGTCCCTGGTGCAACCCCTTAGTCGCCTTGACGACACCCACGGGGAGATTGGGGGTGGCTCTATTCTAAGCCGCGAACCACACTAACAAGAGGTCAAAGTCAAAGTCAAAATCATTTATTGCATATGAGTACACTTGGTACATTTATACACGTCATTTTTTTATCGACTTCCTGGGTGTTAGCGCTGTGAAGAAGAAACGGCGCAACAAACTTCACGCAACACATCTTTTAAAAATCACTTTTGCATACAATTCATAAAGATTTTGCGAAGCTGGATTAACATTAGTACCATGCATCTTTGTCATTCAAATAATCGTTTATTTTATAATAGGCTTTCTTACAAAGTTGTTTTTTAATGTGAATCTTAAACTTTCTGTCCGTCATATTTAAGATTTCCTCTGGTAGTTTGTTGTAGAAGCGTATACATTGCCCGTGAACGATTTACTGACCTTACTTAGTCTTAACCCTGGTAAAACAAGCAAAAGGTAGTTGAAGCTATGAGTTGTGAAAAACGCACGGGACGCACGTCACGTGCTATACCCCTACGTAAAAGGAAATGGTTCATTCAATTACCGGCCGAAAGGGCAATCTGCCTTCTCATAAGGGATAATTACCGACCTTAGTCTCTGGGTAGCTAATAACGTCTACTGCTGAACGTATCCTCCGAGCTAGCTTCACATTTCCGTAGAATACTTAGACCAAGATTTAGGTCAAACATTGGTTACAAAAAGAACAACACCGCTTTGACCTACTATTTAAACAAGACATCGAGTTCTGAACAAAATCTTCTTTAGTCCAAAGTTCTCCCTAAATATAAAAGTATACTTACGTACATTAAAAATGTCTTCAAATCCCACTAATATATGTATGTTTATATTAGTGTATGTATGTATATGTTATTTTATTTACGTACACACTATGTCTGCCTCTCTTAATTCAATTATCTCTCTTGCGGGTCTGCTGGAAGAAATCTCCCTCAGAGATAAGTTCGCCCTTTGTACTTGTGTTTCTTTTTAATGTATTATTTTTGTTTTATCTGTGTGTGTGTGCAATAAAGAGTTAAATAAATAAATAAATAAATACATAATATTATAAATGCGAAAGTTTGGATGTTTGTTACTCAATCACGCTTCAACCACTTTACGGATCGGGATAAAACTTGGCACAATAACAGGTTAGATCCTGGAATAGGATATAGGATACTATTTATCGCGAAAAACATGTCATTCCTACGGGAAACCAAATTAATAGTTAAAAGCAGTGAATGTGTAAATATCGAAACCTACTTATTTACTGTACTACTTAATAACTTATTTTTTAAAGGTTTCGACTTTGTTAGTAATTAAGCAATGTATACAGACAGATTGCTTACCACGCAGTATGACTGTTAAATGTTAGTTTGTAAGTCGTCGCGGTGCACAGACAAACCAAGTCTGGTTTTTGTTGCATTGGAAATATGTAAATTCTGTTTTTATTGGTTAATAAATAAAATAAATAAATAAATAAAAATACGCAGACGAAGTCACGGGCGAATAACTAGAGGTTTATAATTTCTTAGGCCAATGACCCGTCTCTATAGCTTTCCAGTTGTTTTGCTACGAGATTCCTGCTAATAAGTTATTAGGCGACAATGTACGGAAGTTAAAACTTCGTACAGGAAAGTGCTAAGTATTATTTGGTAGGCACCCGGACCTCGCGTAGGACTCGAGGTCCGGACCCGAGTGCTGACTTAACAACTCGAGATTTCTGCGCGCGCGAGGTCCGACGGTCCACAGTACAACTACAGTAAGTCATCTCCCGCCCCGACCTACTCCCGCACGGATCTCAGGGTTGTGCCTCTCTGTTTAGTTGTATACGTAGGTAAAAACCACCCTCGACCAACCTGAAGGCTGCAACGCCAACGACATCCATTTACCTCTCCCGTCTGGATGCGGCAACAACACCAGAAGATGTAATGCAGCACAACCGGGCGAGGCTTAGAGGTCGGACTGGGGAAAGCATCTCGGTCGAATGTGCGATCCTGGAGTCTACTATTTCTAATAACTTTAGGGCCTGTAGACTCCTGGTTCCCACTAAGCACCAGGGTGTATTCCTCAGTCCCGACTTCTGGCCCGAGGGAGTCGTGTTTAGACGCTACAGGGAGGCGAAGACTCTAAAATCCCTGAAATAGTGTGTATTTAATGTGAGGTTATATAATGTATGTATTTCTAGGCTAAGGTATTTGTCTATGGGCTAAGTTGCCTGCAAATAAATGATTTTATTATTATTAGTATTAAAAACAATAGTTTTCAGGTTTGTTAATACTACTGAGATATTGCCGCTGTGTGCATGCGTACAGAGCGAGAACACACACAAGCCGCGTCAGGCGCTGTGAAGGCATCTTACATCGCTTGCTACTACGTTACTACGTCCGCTCTCGAAGGAGAGCCGAGACATTATGCCGCCGCACGGCGCGCTGCGAACTGATATCTAGTGATTTAATTTCCGTGTACATTTCAAACCGAAACTTACGAGTATGTGTCTTTGTAATTTTGGCTCTAAGTTTGTGTTGCGAGAACTGTGGACGCCGTGAATGTTACTCGGTGGAACCTCGAGGACTGTTACAGTCTGCATATCGGTATCACGGCGGCTGTTTGTTTGTATGACGATTATGTCGCGTCGCGGCACCCCTCCCCCCGACAGGGGTTGGGAGGGGGGGGGGGGGGGTGTTTGTGTCGGGCGAGTAACGTCGCTAAACATGTTCCGTCGTTCCTTAATTGGTACTTGTACTTGTATCAAGATTTAAGTTGAGCGGAACGCCCTCCCCGCTTTGCGACATATTCCGTCGCGAATCGTTAAAACAAATTGTAATTGAAACGATGTAAGTAGTTGACAATTAAGCGGTGTGAAGTCAGATACACACGAAACGTTCTGAGGATATCTGAGGCTGTTTACAGATATATGCGAGTCCGCAATGCGTGCTGTAACCGTATACCTACTGTGGGGGCCCAGTTAAAGTTCCCTCGGAGATGCAACGGGACATTTAACTCTGCAAGTGGAAGTTTGATATTAGGCGGGATTCAACTTGTAGCAGCCATTACGGAAGCAGTAAGTATTATATATATTTCATCATCATCATCAGGTTATTTTTGTCTCCACTGCAGGAGCACAACCCTCTCTCATCTGCCGGAGACAGACGGAGGATTTGGCCTACACTCCCCGCGCTGGCCAGACGGGTTGGGGAGGCCTGATTGATGTTTTATAATGTATTCCCTCAGTCGCCTTGTACGACATCCACGGGAAGGGTTGGAGTGGTCCTATTCTACTCTACCGGAAACCACACGGCATTGTATATATTTGTCTTCTGGGTTTAGTTATGCAGTTTTAATTATCACCACAGTACCCATTAATGTTTGTGAATGGAACTAATTTATCAATAATTCAATTAACTTCGTTCAGTTGCTTGTACTTCTGAAGCTATAGAGCTTCTCTATGGGAGTCCACGCGGTCAGATCAAAGGTTATGGTGCTATCCTTTGATCTGACCGACACCCCCTGGCGCAACCCATAGTGCTATCTATGTTCATATTCATCCTTTATACTTGACATTGACCAAGTCCTAAGGAAGGTATGTATGTATGTAAATGCTTTATTGTACCAAAAATAACAACAACAATAATAATAAAATAGGAATTAAACTGTGTACAAAGGCGGACTTTAAAGGACGGAAAGGTCATTTTAGGAAGAAGACATTAGGAATTCTGTAATTTGAAGTTCCCTCCTACTTCACAGCATCTGATTTCTCGAAGCCCTGCAACTTAATCCCACTATAGGTGTATATTTTACTCACAATTTACACATAAAAGAGTAAAAGTAACGTGCGTGGGGGCTTCGGGGATTATATGGCGAGGTAGGGCCTTCCTTAGCACTGGAAACTACCTCATGAGTAGAATTGACAGCGTCGAAGGTGCAGTAGGTGCTCATCGCTAAAACATTCCCGAGGTGATGCTTGTAGGTGGGAACGTAGTTTGTTGTGCGGAGTTGTTTGATGTAAGTTGGTCGACGGAAACAGTATAAGTACTTAACTCCCTTCGACGAAGTTGCCCGGCGTAGGTGCAGCAGATCGCTCTGCACGCTGTGTACACTTTGCGCTACGAAACGCCACGCCACGCCACGCAACGCCACGCCACGCCACGCCACGCCACGTCACAAACACTGTGATCACAGTACACGGTACACCATGAGCACAGTGTATATGTGTCGGCTTTTATAACTTACCCCGCACACTGCGGCGAACCTTTCGCCAACAAAGCCTCTCTTCTCTAGTGACACATAATACTATTATAATACTATCAAGCAGTCTCGGCTGATTTGCTACGAGCTTCTCACAAGCCCCTTATAATATTATTTATATCTTTGTGTGTAGTTTATCTTCTAGCTGTCTAGTTATTAGCTATAATAATAATAATAAATAAATAATAAATATCTCAGACATTCACACCAATTATCCAGTCCCAAACTAGGCAGAGCCTGTGGTATGGTTACTAGATACCGGATAGACATACTTAAATAAATATATAAACATCCAAGACTCGGGTACAAACATTCATATTCTTCATACGAACATTTGCCTCTAGCAGGATTCGAACCCGCAACCTCTGGCGTGGCAGTCCGAGAGCTACCCGTTCCGCCACGGAGGTCGTCAGCTATGGTAGCTTTCCGTGATTCGTTCCGCCCCATTTTCCTCGTCTATCTGGGCTACTATTTACAGATCGTCATTCCATCAAGCAGATCAGCTGGTGCTGTAAACGCTACGACTTCCGAGGTGTCCGTTGTCACCTAGCAGGTGCACCTATACTAAATCACTTGAACTAGTCGCGGGTGGAAGCAAGGTGGGTTGGAGGCGAGGTGGGACGAGGTGGGACGAGGTGGGACTAGCTCCGCATTCAGTGAGGATTAACGGCCGGCGATAGTGGCCCTTTCGCGCCATTAAAAGTGTTAAAAAGCGAGCGGCTCGATATTCGGGTGAGCTCACACTGTCGAACCGTAGTAAATATATATTTATAATAGCTGTTGCCCGCGACTTCGTCCGCGTGGACAACTTAACATTACAAATTATTATGTATTTTCCGTACCAATGGGCTGTTTAAAAACTATCCTATGTCCTATTCCAGGACCTAACCTATATGTGTGCCACGTTTCATCACACTCCGTCCAGTGGTTGTAGCGTGATTGAGTAACAAACATCCAAGTATCCAAACTTTCGCATTTATAATAGTAGTAGGATAGTAGGATACACACACCCAACTGGTAGACAGAAGGTTACTTGTACAACAACGAGGGTATGCAGGCCACAGCCAGAACCACGCGGGGCTAATGAGACGCCGCCGCTTCCTGATATCCTAATACTCTCCGTCGCCTGATGGGCCCAGCTTAAATTAAAAGAACTAAGTTGCATCCTTGTAATTATAAAATAAATAAATATGTCAGACATTCACACCAATTACCCAGTCCCAAACTAGGCAGAGCCTGTGCTATGGTTACTAGATAACGGATACTCATACTTAAATAAATATATAAACATCCAAGACTTGGGTACAGACATTCATATTCATCATACGAACATTTGCCCCTAGCGGGATCCGAACCCGCAACCTCCGGCGTAAATAAATAAATTTAAAAAAATTATTCGGGACTGCTGTAAAGTAAAATGGACGCTTCAAAATTGTTAAAGAAAACTATTGCAATATAAATAAATATCTCTTTCTTTTTGATACACTGTGACAATAAAAGGAAATTATTTGTTTATTTAACAAATTGCACACACAAAAGAAAAAAAACATACAAAACAATAAAAGTAAGGAAAAAAATAACATGTTCGAATGGTAATGCTTGATACAAGACACAAAAATAAACTTGTTTTACCACGATTAAGCCTTACTCTCGTAAAATCAGTTAGTAGGGCAATGATTGATTGACTTTGACATTGACTAAATGAATGAAAGAATTTATTGTGGCGCTCCTCCACTTTAGTTTACTAGTTTTAACTGTGACCTACCAGTTTATGAAATGTTGAAATTGACGATTCTAAGTATATATATGGAAAATTTTGTAAAAAAAAATTATACGATATAAAAGGATAATGACTATTATATAAAATTATTTGTTAGAAAAAACAAAAACCGACTTCAAGGCTATACCTACACGTACAAACTTAGACTAAAAAGTATAAAATAAAATTTTAATTACTTCAAAGCAAAGAGCATTAAAGGACAATCAACGAAATTATTGATACTTATAGACCTATTTGCTGAAGGAAACCTCAAACTAGCATGTCGTCTATGTACCTACATACTAAGCCTATATTTGAGTCTTTGTTGATTTAAAAAAAAAGCGCTGAATGAATTTCGATAAAATTTAAATGAGACCACCTCTGGAGTATGACCTACCATACAAAAAACAAACCATCAAACTCCATTCAGAATTGGCGGAGTAATCGCGTAACAAACATACAGAAAAAACATACCGTCGAATTGAGAACCTCCTCCTTTTTCGGTTTAAAATAAACAACTATTCAATGACAAAGATGCCTGGTATACAAACTTGATTTTAAAAGAAATTCGTTGCGCCGTTTCTATTTCACAGCGCTACCTAGGATGCGGTGGTTAATAAAAATCGGAAGTGTATAAACGTATCAAGTGTCCTCATGTGCAATAAAGGATTTTGGCTTTGTAGCTGCAGTTGCTGCTCGTGCCCCGGCGCTGCTGTCCCCGGTGACAAGAGCCAGCCCAGCCTTTGTGCCCCCGCCAACGATCTCTATGTACTACTAGATGGAGCTTTCCAAACAATCGCTCTGTTCCACGCAAGTAGCCACAACTGTTTCACATTCACAATGAAACTTGTGCAGTTACTACGCAGAATATTTAATTATTACTATATATTGACGCTACGATTAAATAATGTCAATATTTAGAAAATAATCAAATGTTCTGCGTAGTAACTGCACAAGTTTCATTGTGAATGTGAAAGAGTTGTGGCTACTTGCGTGGAACAGAGCGATTGTTTGGAAAGCTCCATCTAGTAGTACATAGAGATCGTTGGCCCCCGCCCTGTAACGAGCGAGACGTGCCCCCGCGCGCCCGCGCCCGCCCGCGCCCGCCCCGGCCGCCCCGGCCGCTCGCCCGGACAGTGCTTGCCTCGCTTTTGCAATAACTGTAGTTTACACGTCACGACACACCGCACCTATTGTTGTTGCTACCTAGGTAGATATATAGAGCTAGAACTAAAGATTACAAGCACCAACCGCAGCCATGTCATAATACCGTTAACTGGCAGCAGTGCCACTAGTGCCAGGCCTAGTACCTATTACTACGATGCCCATGCCTAATTTTTGTCAAAAAAGCTTGCCATTATTTGGGGCAAATTTGATAGGTAAAGTAAGTATACAGATTTGATAATTAAATACCTACAACTTATAATAATGGGCTCGACTCTGAAGGCACAACGTTAAAATTTGACAGCATTAAAACTTTTGCTATCCTTGTCAAACAGTATTATGAAGATAAAGACGAAACTAATTTTAGCACTGTAAAATTTTAAATGTGTGCCTTCAGAATCAGGCCCAATATATGGATAATCCATGTCTATATTATTCATAAATACTTAAATTATACTAATTACAAACAAACTAGGATGATCTCCTATACTACGTGATAGTACAATTCACAAATAAATAAATAATAAATGTCAGACATTCACACCAATTATCCAGTCCCAAACTAGGCAGAGCCTGTGGTATGGTTACTAGATGACGGATACACATACTTAAACATCCAAGACTTGGGTGCAAACATTCATATTCATCATACGAACATTTGCCCCTAGCGGGATTCGAACCCGCAACCTCCGGCGTGGCAGGCCGAGAGCTACCCGTTCCGCTACGGAGGTCGTCAAATATAACGGAACTAACTAGTACAAAGTTGTCTGTCCCCCGTGGAAATCGAACCCACGCCATGAAGCTTACAAGGCAGTGGTATTTATAGCAATGAGCATGTTTAACATAATGCTCTCGCCTTGGTTCTAGAGGGGTAGACAGAGACGATGTTTGCGTCATCCTGACACACCTCACCAGTTTCACTCTTTTCATGCACCAATTATCAACATTTTCATACACATACATACATAATGCTCACGCCTTGGTCCCAGAGGGGTAGGCAGAGACGATGTATCGCCACTTTGCACAATTCAATATCGTAATGCTACTTTCCTTCGCCCGCTTTTCGCTCCGTGATACCCCTTGACATGATGTGTCGCGAATCTATCGCCGCCCCGAATATCTAGACTGACGAGGAGGACAATTATTTCTCTCGATTTCTTGCACATCCTTTTATTCATCTCACTGCGGACCACAGTTTTATTGGTGACGTCACCAACTTGATCCTTGAACGTCCTCTAGCTGTAGTTCTACATTCGCGCAGTAAATGACCGAATCAACGCAACATACCCTTCTCTATCTTCGTTACTACATCTTCTTTCAAACCATACTTTTCGCGTATCACTCTGTCACATAAGATCAAACATCCGCTCTCAAAAATACAAATTAATTTGCGAACGTTACCGGATCCTTTCTAAAAAGCCTCCATCTTAGCTCGCGCGAGCGCACGCTGCAACTTGAACCTTATGAGGCAAGGCGTTAAGAATACGTATTTCATAAATGACAATGAGATGGTAGAGAGTGGGCTGTCGACGATAATAATTGATGGGACGAGCTGCGTCGGGGCCAGGGTTGTTGCTGATTTAGGTTTTTACTGTATCAGCGGATATTGATGCTGATTTTTTCAGATCAATATCAGCGGATGGTGATGCGGATGCTGATATTAATAAACTACTAAAATTAAATATGACTGACCGACAAATATGACTGTCCTGACCTGAAATCCATCTTCAACCTCAGTTCCATCCACAGAGCGAGGCACAGCAATGACATGAAGTTGTTGACAACTCAATCGACTGAAAATCATCGCCTAGCACCTTACTTGGTCTAGGCATATGCTGAGTCGTTTGCCCTTTTGCTGCCACGGCACACGCATACTATTTAAATTGTTTTCTCCAGTTCTCATAATTATTATTTAATTTTTTTTTCTTGCTTTGTTGGTATTTTCTTTGTGTGTGCCAATTGTGGTAGTGAATAAATGATTTTTCTTTCTTTCTTTCTTTCTCTCAATCTAACACCCTCGTCGGCCACAACACGCTCAACAACAGGGTCGCGAGCGCAGGGAACAAGTTACCGCAGGACGTAGTCGATGCCCCCTCAGTGAACACTTTTAAAAACAGACTAGACAAGTTTGTCAAAAACCAGTGTTACAAGTGACAATTCAAAGACTTAAATACACCAGTTCAGATATAGGCATACCAGCAAATTGCTGCTCGCCTATTATCCCTATAATAATAAAATAATAATTACAATAAATTATTTTCATTGGAGGAGGCATTTTTAATTTGAATATCTTATTTTTATTTATATTTATTAACAAAAACACATTCAGAATTAAATATAAGAAATATCTAGTAAACTCATTAACGTAACCTCAATCTTTTTGTGCTAATATCAAAATGAAAAATTTTGTAACTTTGCTTTGCTATTCACCATTGCGTTGCGTAGTATTCTCTGCCATAGATGTGTATAAAGTAAGAGAGCTATTTCTGCCAACAAACTGTATTATACAGTTTGGCGGAGTTATTGTATGTATATTTTTTGGTGAGATGAATAAATGATTTTATTATATTATTATTATTATTCGCGTCGACGCACTGTAATTATCTTGACGTATAACTGGTCACCGGTTTAGAAATTTATGGTTTATAAACGCCACCAACAATACGGAGGCGGCGATGTTGTTCGCCACACATCACGTGGTGTCACGGGGTGAAAAGCGGGCGAACGAAAGTAGCAAAATCAAATCAAAATAAAAATATTTATTTTCAAAATTGGAATACGTTATTCTCTTTTTGACGTCAAATTCTGCCTAAAACTACTCCACTTCCACCTGTATAACCGAGGGGAAGAAGTGGCAACAAACCCAACGGCACAGGGCCCTACCTTTGATTTATCTTATTCATTACAATCATTAAGTCTACCTATGCTGAGCCATCAAGCACTCCATGGACTTTTATCATTTAAGTAGTCATCTACTCGTAACTTATAGTAGGCTTTCTTGCACAGATTAACTTTTATAGAAGATTTAAATTTTTGTTCAGACAAGTTAATAATTTCATTCGGAACCTTATTGTAGTAACGCACGCACAGCCCCACAAAAGAATTATTGATCTTAGACAATCTAGAATGATGTATTCTGCGACGTTTGTCAGGATCGCGCAAAGTGGCGATATATCGTCTCTGCCTACCGCTCTGAGACCAAGGCGTGAGCATTATATATGTATGTTTAATATAACGCGCCAAAGAACAAATTTTCTAAACTGTTCTATAATTGCATTTAAAAGTATCACTTCCAGAGGAATCGTTAGTTTTGCTGCGGGAAGAAATAAATTACCATCGATTATAATCTGACATTAATCCAAGTTTAAAGTCGGGACAAAACAATGCCAGCTGTTGTTCGCTGATAATAAGTTATTATTTTGTACAATATTAATTTGCCGTGTTGTTCCCGGCTTAGAATAGGGCCACCCCTATCTTTCCCGTTGGTGTCGTCAAGGCCACTAAGGGATTGCACCAGGGACGGGCAGCAGCGTTCTCCTGTGTGTTAAGATCATTACTGCGATCACCAATCCTCCTGCCAAGCGTGGTGATTATGGCAAATCCCCCAATGGACAACTTACCAAAAGTGGTATTCTATTGGGGAGGCCTATGTCCAACAGTGGACGTATTTAGGCTGATGATGGTGATGACAATATTAATGTGATATTTAAGGTCATTTCCAGTGCTATTTTGGTACGTCATTTTGTAGAAGAAAAAGGAAGGTATTTTAAGAAAATTAAAAAAAAAAATCTTGTTTGATTTGTTAACATTATTGGTTAACGGTCAACTAGTACGTTGTAGATGCTTACTAAACCATTGCAGATACCATGTGGATCAGCCTGCTTTTTATTTGGAATTTCGGAAAGCGTTCTGCGCCAACGATCTCTATGTACTACTAGATGGAGCGTTCCAAACAATCGCTCTGTTCCACGCAAGTAGCCACAACTTTAATTTAATTAATAAAAAAAAACTCTTTCACATTCACAATGAAACTTGTACAGTTACTACGCAGAACATTTAATTATTACTAAATATTGACGCTACGGTTAAATAATGTCATGTACTCGCGTGGAACAGAGCGATTGTTTGGAACGCTCCATCTGGTAGTACATAGAGATCGTGGTTCTGCGCCTTTCAATTTGGTTTCAAACGCAAGTATATCAGAAACTGTGTCGAACGGAGAGTGGGCGAGTGGGCAAACCTTCTGGCAACACAAATAACGTTTGACGGATGATGATGGATGCAGCGGGCCCGGCCCGAGCCGGCCACAGAGTACCGGAGCCCGAACAGTTACTTGGCGGGGCTCTTGTACTACTGCACTGAAATGTTACTACGGTCAGAAACAGTGTCATCATTAAAGAATGACACTTTTGGTGGGCTGGTCATTGGGGATTTGCCATAATCACCACGTCTGGCAGGCGGGTTGGTGATCGCAGTGATGATCTTAATATACTTAGGTGAACGCTGCTGCCCGTCAAAGTCAAAATCATTTATTGCATATGAGTACACTTGGTACATTTATACACGTCAAAATCAAAATATTTATTTTCAAAATTGGAATACATTATTCTCTTTTTGACGTCAAATTCTGCCTAAAACTGCTCCACTTCCACCTGTATAACCGAGTCATTTTTTTTTATCGACTACTGCTTCCTAGGTGTTAGCGCTGTGAAGAAGAAAAGGCGCAACAAACTTCATCGTCCCTGGTGAAATCCCTAAGTCACCTTGAGACGACCCCCTGGGGAATGCCCTATTCTAAATCAGTATGTTAATTTCCAATACTGGTTTCTTTTTGCAAGATGCGCAGAGCAGCGTATTCAATATGAATGGCTGCCTACGTGAAATCGCTGATAAAATAAGCTGGTGAGTTGTGTAATGTATGTCGGTAATGTCCCGTCACGCCGCGTAACGAGCCCCGCGCTAACGAGTGTCGGGTGCAGAGCGTGCGTGCGGCATCCATCACGCACTACTACGTAACGACCGCCGACCTTTCAGGAGCACCGCGTCACCACACGCCACCACACGTCACCACGCCCACTGCAGCTATTTGTATCGACATCTAGTTCATTATTAATAGATCACATCCAAATTGTGCGTATGAGTGTCGAGATACCGGCACCGACGCGGGACACAAGCGCAAGCAGTGTATACGCTTCTACAACAAACTACCAGAGGAAATCTTAAATATGACCGACAGAAACTATAAGAATCACAATACAACACTGCTCTGTACAAAGTCTATTATAAAATAGACGATTATTTGAACAATCCGTGTGGCTCCGGCTTAGAATAGGGCCACTGGGGCCATGTGGTTTCCGGTAGAGTAGAATAGGACCACTCCAACTCTTCCCGTGGATGTCGTACAAGGAGACTCGTCGAGGGGAGGCGAGTCGTACAAGGGGAATACATTATAAAACGTCAATCAGGCCTCCCCAGCCCGTCTGGCCAGCGCGGGGAGTGTAGGCCAAATCCTCCGTCTGTCTCCGGCAGATGAGAGAGAGTTGTGCTCCTGCAGTGGAGACAAAAATAACCTGATGATGATGTGTGGCTCCAGCTTAGAATAGGGCCACTCCCAATCTTTCCGTGGGTGTCGTCAAGGCGACTAAGAGATTGCATCAGGAACGGGCGTTCTTCTCTGTATATTAAGATCATTACTGCGATCACCAATCCGACTGCCGAGTGTGGTGATTATGACAAATCCAATGGACAGCCCACCAACAGTAGCATTCTATTGGAGAGGCTTGGTTTCAGCCGTGGACGTATTTCGGCTGATGATGATGACCTTGTTCTTGCTCTTGAAGACGGAGGACAGAAATTAGCCATTCTCATTGCAAATACCAAGAGCTTAATAACCACTTTCCAGTTTTCTTACAAGGGAACCTCGCGACGTGTCTCATGTTCAACACTGCAAGTACTACGGCTGATGATGACTATTTGAATGATAAAGATGCCTCTCACTAATGTTATTTCAGCTTCGCACAATATTTCTTATTATTAATTCTCACCTGCACGTGGTACACCCTGCTGAGGAACAAACGAGGCTCTGACGACCGATAGATGGCGGTATAACCATCTACAAAAGTATGGTCAGGCTTAAATGCAGCAGGCCGGTGACGGGCAGCAGCGTTACCTGCGCGACACGCCTGACACTGCGATCGCCAACCCGCCTGCCCAGCGTGGCGATTAGGGCATTTCCTCCCCCCTCATGAATAGCGCCAACCAAATACGGCCCCCAGTTCCCGGCCGCCCTACCATTCCTGACCAAGGTAGCGGTCACGGTTACGGTAGGGCAGGGGGTGCTAAAAATCCCCGGGTTACGGTAGGCTACCAAAAACAACTGACCCTGGCGACGTATAACGGACGAACTCTCAGGCTGGACGAGCACATTGCTGAACTCGAAGTAGAGTTAGAGAAAATACGATGGCACATTTTGGGGTTATGCGAAGTCCGAAGAGAGGGAGAGGACACGATAACCCTAGAATCAGGTCATCTACTCTATTATCGAGAGGGAGACAACCTTTCCCAGGGCGGTGTCGGGTTTCTCATCAATAAGACCCTCACTGACAACATTGTAGAAATCTCAAGTGTGTCGACAAGGGTAGCGTATCTTGTTGTTCAGCTTACCAAGAGGTACTCCCTCAAGGTTGTGCAAGTTTACGCACCGACTTCGACACACTCATATGATGAAGTTCAGGCAGTGTATGAAGACATAGCCAAGGCCTTGAATAACACCACCAAGGCCCACTTCAATGTTGTTATGGGGGACTTCAGCGCCAAAGTAGGAGTACAAACTTGCAGCGAATCGAAGGTAGGACCACACGGCTTGGGACGCAGAAATCACCGGGGCCAAATGCTGGTCAACTTTCTGGAGTCGGAGGGGCTATTCTTGATGAACTCTTTCTTCAAGAAAAAGCCCCAGAGAAAGTGGACTTGGAAAAGCCCCGACGATAGGACAAGAAATGAGATTGACTTCATCATGACGGACAAGAAGCATATATTCAGAGATGTCACAGTGATCAATAAGTTCAACACTGGTAGCGATCACCGATTAGTCAGAGGCACTCTGAATATCGACTATAAGCTGGAGAGAAACCGTCTTATGAAGTCTACGCTCCGACCTACTCAGTACCAGACCGTAGCTGGCTCCGAAAAGTTTCAACTGGAACTACAAAATCGATTCGCTGCTCTGGAAACTACAATCGACGATGTTGATGAGGCTCTCGATAACGTGGTGAAAATTATCAGGGATGAGGGCAACAGGTTTTGCCGACAACAGCGTACGGGTAAGAAGTCGAAACTCTCCGACGAGACTCTGGAACTCATGAGGAAAAGACGAGAAAATTCACAGGCCACATCGTCAGAACAACAGGCGCTCAATACAACTATTCGCAAACGAATACGATTTGACCTCCGACGCTACAATACGCGCCTCATTAAAGAGGCCATTGAGCAGAACAGGGGGTCAAAAGTATTCGTTCAGCAACTACAGAGAAGCCACCTGACGAAACTTAAGACCTCGAGTGGTAGAACCATCACCTCTAAGCCAGAGCTACTCGCTGAGATTAGAGACTTCTATGGCCGATTGTACGCTTCGCATGCCTCGCAACCAGAGCCCCAAGTGACTGATGCCAGAGCCACGTTAACCCGCCACTATACCGACGAACTGCCAGAAGTCAGTCTGGACGAAATTGGGATGGCTCTCAAACAGCTCAGAAATGGGAAAGCCCCTGGAGAAGATGGAGTTACTTCAAAGCTTCTGAAAGCAGGAGGTATACATGTACTCAAGGAGCTACAGAGGCTCTTTAACTCCGTTATTCATACAGGGAGTACCCCGAGGGCGTGGAACAGGAGCATTGTCGTTTTGTTCTTCAAAAAAGGAGACAAAACCCTACTTAAAAATTATCGGCCCATCTCGCTCCTGAGCCACGTCTATAAGCTGTTTTCGAGAGTCATTACAAATCGTCTCGCAAGAAGATTTGACGACTTCCAGCCACCGGAGCAGGCCGGGTTTCGAGGAGGATATGGCACCATAGACCACATACACACGGTGAGGCAGATTATACAGAAGACTGAAGAGTATAATCAGCCCCTATGTCTCGCATTCGTGGACTATGAGAAAGCATTTGACTCCGTCGAGACCTGGGCTGTTCTGGAGTCCTTGCAGCGATGCCAAGTAGACTGGCGGTACATCGAAGTATTGAGATGTCTGTATGACGCCGCGACAATGTCAGTCCAAGTACAAAACCACCAAACACAACCTATCCAATTGCACAGAGGAGTGAGACAGGGTGACGTCATATCCCCAAAATTGTTCACAAATGCATTGGAAGATGTGTTCAAGACGCTGGACTGGAACGGACAGGGCATAAATATAAACGGCGAGTACATCTCCCATTTACGCTTTGCCGATGATATCGTCATCATGGCAGAATCGCTGCAGGACCTTCAGGAAATGCTGAACAGCCTCAACGCTGCATCTCGACGTGTCGGTCTCGGAATGAACTTGGACAAGACTAAATTCATGTTCAATGATCACGCTGCTCCGGGACCGACCATAGTCGATGGTAAGGCACTCGAAGTTGTTCACGAGTATGTCTACCTCGGGCAAACTCTGCAACTAGGCAAAAACAACTTCGAGAAGGAACCCGACAGGAGGATTAGGCTAGGCTGGGCAGCATTTGGGAAGTTACGTCATATCTTCTCGTCGCGTATACCACAGTGCCTGAAGACAAAAGTCTCCAACCAGTGCGTCCTACCCGTAATGACCTACGGCGCCGAAACGTGGACACTGACAGTGGGACTAGTTCGAAAACTCAAGGTCGCTCAGCGGGCTATGGAAAGAGCTATGCTCGGAGTTTCTCTAAGGGACAGGATCCGAAACGAGGTGATCCGCCAGAGAAGTAAAGTCTTCGACATAGCTCAAAAAGTTAGTACGCTGAAGTGGCAGTGGGCTGGTCACATCTGTCGGAGAACCGATTACCGCTGGGGTAAACGAGTTCTCGAGTGGAGACCGCGACTAGGCAAACGTAGTGTGGGACGCCCCCTGGCTAGATGGAGCGACGATCTGCGTAAGGCGGCTGGCAGTAACTGGATGAGAAGAACCGAGGATCGGGTTCAGTGGCGCACCTTGGGAGAGGCCTATGTCCAACAGTGGACTCTTTCGGGCTGATGATGCACAATATTCACATTATTGTATACAACATTTGATTTTAAAACACGTCTTGCTGGAAGCTTGTCGCGCTGTTTCTTCTTCACAGCGCTAACTAACATCTAGGAAGTGGTAGTCTGTAAAAAAAGCGGCCAGGTGCGAGTCGGACTTGCCCATGAAGGGTTCCGTAGCAGCAAGTAACATTTATATATTTATTTATTTTATTTTAAGAACACTTACAGCTATTATAACCAAGTACATTACACATATAGCAAAAAAGAGTCAATTAAAAGTTTCCACTTCTAGAAAAAACATAATATAAAAGTTATTGTAGTTCGTTGTAACTTTGATCGATGTTTTAATAATAGTGTATTTTTTTTTATTAAGTTATCTACTTACTAGATCTCATTCAAACCAATTTTCGGTGGAAGTTTGCATGGCAATGTACATCATATATTTTTTTTAGTTTAATCATTCTCTTATTTTAAAAGTTACAGGGGGGGGGGGGGGGGGACACACATTTTACCACTTTGGAAGTGTCTCTCGCGCAAACTAATCAGTTTAGAAAAAAATGATATTAGAAATTTTTTGAGGTTATATCTAAGTATGGGGAACCCCCAAAATTTATTGTTTTTTTTCTATTTTTGTGAGAAAATCTTAATGCGGTTCACAGAATACATCTACTTACCAAGTTTCAACAGTATAGTTCTTATAGTTTCAGAATAAAGTGGCTGTGACATACGGACGGACAGACAGACAGACAGACAGACAGACATGACGAATCCATAAGGGTTCCGTTTTTTGCTATTTGGCTACGGAACCCTAAAAAAGTACGTGTATAAATGTACCGAGGTGCAATAAAGGATCGTTGTTGATGTAATTAAGGTTCAATTTGTTGGTGTTTAAGAAAAACCACTATACGTTGTTCTTTATTAGGGTCGGTTCTAAAAGTAATGCTACAGTATAAATGAGACAATATGTCACAACAATCGTAGTTCCAACGCGACATTTAAAATCACACTTCCCGGAATTAATGACATATTTAATCAAATATGTGTTTTTTTGTGTGAAAATGCCGGCGCCGTAAAGGAGATTTTGCGCGTCAGCTCCGCCTCTGTGGCGTTTCATGCAATATGTATTCAAATCCGAATCAGCGTGCGCTTAGCGCACCAATATACACTAATATACCCGCCTACCCAGCCTGCCTACCCAGCCTGCCTACTCTATAATGAAGTGTATTTAGTAAGTGGGCACGTATCTCTAAGTACGGATATTTAATTATATATTCTTTATTGCACAAATTTCAAAAGTAAATACAGTTACAAATTTTGTGTACAAAGGCGAGCTTATCTCTAAAAGAGATCTCCTCCAGCTAACCTTACAGGGTGTGAGACAAGGTACTAATAGCGAGGGGGCAAAAAGTGCATAATATACTACATAATAAGTAAATAATATACTTTTTAAACGACGACATTTTCACACGTCGGAAAGATATGAAGGTCAAGATATACCAGAACAACATGGTTTCATCAAAATTGGTAAGAGACACGTCGCGAGGTTCCCTTGTAAGAAAACTGGAAAGTGGTTATTAAGCTCTTGGTATTTGCAATGAGAATGATTAATTTCTGTCCTTCGTATTCAAGAGCAAGAACAAGGTCATCATCATCAGCCGAAATACGTCCACGGCTGAAACCAAGCCTCTCCAATAGTATGCTACTTTTGATAGGCTGTCCATTGGATTTGTCATAATGACCACACTTGGCAGGCGGATTTTTGATCGCAGTAATGATTTTAGGAGAACGCTTTCTCCGTCCCTGGTGCAATCCCTTAACCGCGTTGACGACGCCCACGGGAAGACTAGGGGTGGACCTATCTGAGCCGGGAACCACACGGCCAACAAGAGGGAGTTGAAAGGAAACAAACAGCACCGTGCCTTGCCTGCGCCCGGCGGGCAGGCACATTAATAAAACAAAGTGCGGCCCAAACGAGAGCAAACCCCGGCCCGCGAGCTGCGGCCCGCGGCCAGGGTTCGTTCTAAATCTACCGCCCGAGCTACAAGCATAGAACCTCTCAATGGCAAGTGAATCAAATATATAATTAATCGCATTATTTATGTTCAACGAAAGAAATGCTTCATTTTAAAATGCCCGAGTTGTTATTTTGTTATTACTCCATGTTGCATTCCATATGCAAAGAGTACTGAGTCTGTCTAAAATTGCAAACTGCAGCTCAACGGAGTCTCCCCATTATCGGCCTGTGGATTTTGTTGTCTAGGAAATGTAAAAGATGGCGACAGGATCAAAGCCTCAATCAACTAGCCTGACGATCTTCTATGGGTGACGTGAACATTGTAAAAAGAATCACTTAACTCCGCTGGCCCTCTTAACTTGCACCGAAGACGAACGTCCGCCCGGAATATTAAGTCGCAATTCCAGCCAATAAGAAAAGCAAACAGCTTCTGTAAACCAGATTGCAGTTCCGTGTCCCGCGTCCGTAACTCACGCGCTCTTGAGTTACGGACGCTGACGCTGACCCCCAGTTTAGCTCATCTGCATGTCTTCTACAGTACATTTCCCACCTCCACGCCTGCTCCTCTGAGCGAGGATCAACGGAGGTACTCAACACATAACACCTATACTGAGAAAAAAATAAGTAGCCCTCCTACTTACATAAGGATAAAAATATACCACTATAAGTAGCCGCCCCCATTATAAATGGTGTCGCCTACAAATGATTCAGTAGCCGGTCACATTACTAAGTAGTGTGGTTACTTAGTAATGTGGCCGGCTACTGAATAAGTTGTAGGCGACACCATTTATAATGGGGGCGGCTACTTATAGTGGTATATTTTTATCCTTATGTAAGTAGGAGGGCTACTTATTTTTTCCTCAGAGTACCAGTGAAGGTAGAACAAGTCCCAAGGACTGAATGTACGCTACTTTGGGCCCCAGGAAAATTAAATTAAAGAAGTAATGAGTCAAAGTAGCAAGAGATTTCCCACTTCCCCTCTAGCAATTACTTCTTCTAGAGTACAGATCATTTTAAAAAAGCTTCCTGATTTAAACATTGTATCATCACAATTCATCATCAGCCTGCTCAAATCTGCTGAATAATCCTCTCCAATAGACTGCTACTTGTGGCGGGCTGTCCACGGTGCCCTAATTTGCCATAATCATCACGCTTGGCAGGCGGATTGGTGGCCCTATTCTCAACCGGGAACCGCACGGCCATTGTAACAATTACTTTTAATAACCTCAGTCACCAATTGTCATAATATTGTCTGCAAAAGAAATCCTTCTTTTTCAGTGTTCTACCTCTTAGATAAGCATTATTTACTTATTAAGTGACTCAAAAAACAGAATATAATTATTTAGTTACAAAACAATTCTACAATATTTATGACTTAGTTGCTAAATTGTACTCCAATTACATTATGTGTACAAATGATCATCATCAGGTTATTTTTGTCTCCACTGCAGGAGCACAACCCTCTCTCATCTGCCGGAGACAGACGGAGGATTTGGCCTACACTCCCCGCGCTGGCCAGACGGGTTGGGGAGGCCTGATTGATGTTTTATAATGTATTCCCTCAGTCGCCTTGTACGACATCCACGGGAAGAGTTGGAGTGGTCCTATTCTACTCTACAACCACACGGCAATCCACCCGCCACTGAATTTCTTCGTTCGATCTCCGATGCTTTTTAACTAAAGCCTACAAAATGATAATAAACCCCGCCCTGGAGGGAGGCACCCTTGCACTCTCGCCACCTCGACTCACTGCAAGTGATTTTACTGAACAAAATTGTAGTCGACGATTTTTTTGTTGCAAACCCGTGAAGACACGCGAATTGAAGCAGAAAAACTACTTGTGACACGTCGAGCGTGCGGGAGCACCTTCGACGCCTCCAATATTATCGATATAACATCATAACCACGCCGCCAGCCTCGCTAGACACCCACTCAGATCATATACACCTCAATATGTACATGAGGTGCTGCCCGGGACACGGCAGGGGAGTCCAAGATAAACTGGAAACTCAAATCTCAACATTACTCGAGGGAGTTTCCACAGCCAATGTGATCCCGGAGCCGACACTGGGATCCCGCGATTGGATCCCGCGGCTGTAATGATCCCGGGAATAAATACCGCCGGTTATATTTCCGAACAGATTGCCGTGGAAAATTACATTGAGAACGAGTCACGTAAACATATTTTTGGTTATTTATTTGCTAGCCCTCGGGGAGAGGATTCTTATTTGGGGAGATGTTCTTTCCCTGATTGTGTATTAAATTAGTTTTGCTCAGATACGTGGATTCACGTAGGTGTCATAAAATTCTCTGATTGGATATGTTTTACCTCTATCATAAAAGTGGTCACATATATTATGAACTAGCAATAAGTTGAATGACCTTTTTGATACTATGTGTATCCGTTTTTAGGGTTCCGTAGCTAAATGGCATAAAACGGAACCCTTATGGATTCGTCATGTCTGTCCGTCCGTATGTCACAGCGACTTTATTCCGAAACTATAAGAACTATACTGTTGAAACTTGGTAAGTAGATGTATTCTATGAACCGCATTAAGATTTTCACACAAAAATAGAAAAAAAGCAATAAATTTTGGGGATTCCCCATACTTAGAACTGAAACTCAAATTTTTTTTTTTTATTAAACCCATAAGTGTGGGGTATCTATGGATAGGTCTTCAAAAATGATATTGAGGTTTCTAATATCCTTTTTTTCTAAACTGAATAGTTTGCGCGAGAGACTTCCAAAGTCATAAATCGTAAACCACAATACTATTATTAAAACATCGATCAAGGTTACAACGAACTACAATAACTTTTATATTATGTTACTTGTTGCTATGGAACCCTTCATGGGCGAGTCCGACTCGCACTTGGCCGCTTTTTATTAATATTATTTCGAACAACGAAACGAAATATTTGAGATCATACCTTAAACTGTACCATCATTAGCAGAACGTCCACTGCTGGACAAAAGAATCCCCAATAGATTGTATCCATTGGGGGATTTGCCAGCAGGAATCGAACCCATAATCTCTGTTGCTCGAGTCCAATGACCAAGTAACTAGGAAAATAACAGTAGAACACAATTTCAAGTAAAATTTTATTGCAATTAAGTCTTTGTTCTATGGAATGTCAGATTTCAGAGTCGCATACAGTTTGAGCCGTGTGATTGTCGGCTTAGAATGGGCCACCCAACGATCTCTATGTACTACTAGATGGAGCGTTCCAAGCAATCGCTCTGTACGCTACTAAATAATGTCAATATTTAGTAATAATTAAATGTTCTGAGTAGTAACTGCACAAGTTCCATTGTGAATGTGAAAGAGTTGTGGCTACTTGCGTGGAACAGAGCGATTGCTTGGAACGCTCCATCTAGTAGTACATAGAGATCGTTGGGGCCACCCCATATCTTCCCGTGATTAGATTTATTTATTTCACATTATATTTCATTCCAGATTAATAGTCCTATGAAAACAAACGCATTTGCGTCTCGAAAACAAAATACACAATAGATGGTGTTCCTAAGTGGACTGCAAAGTTTACATGGTAATACAAACCTGTTTTTGCTGCTGGTGACCCTTTCATGTATATGTTACCGAGACGTAAATAGCGTTGGTTTTCATAGGACTATTAATCTGGAATGAAATATACAAATCTTCATAGATTTACTTACGTAATAATTCAAAGTATTATTGTGTAATTCAAAGTTAATATAATTGTCAAAGAATGATAAAAATACAGAGAATAAATGAATAAATAAATGTGTGGGGACATTTCACACACGGCCACCTGATCCCAAACTAGGCAGAGCCTGTAATATGAGTATCAGACAGCTGACATACATACATAAATACATAATATAATATATAAATAACATCCAGTCACAAGGCAAACACAAGTGCTCATCACACGAATGTTTGCCCTGGGCGGGGTTCGAACCCGCGATCCCGAGCTTCGCAGGCAGGTATACTACCGACTAGGCTACGGGGCCGACTACAGTATATTTAAGTGGGTGTCGTCAAGACGACTAAGAGATTGCACCAGGTCCTGGCAGCTGCGTTCTGTTGTGTATGTTAAGACCATTACTGCGATCACCAATCCGCCAGCCAAGCGTGATGATTATGGCAAACCCCCCTATGTACAGCCTACCAAAAGTAGCATTCTATTGGAGAGGCTTATGTTAAGCAGTCGACGTATTTCGGCTGATGATGGAACGATTATGCCCGACACGACAAGTACTTCTGCAGCAATGTAACTTGAAGTGCTTTTATAAAAGCGCCGACGGCTCGTAGAACGATGTCATCATATCAGCCCCTAGACGTCCACTGCTGGACATAGGCCTTCCCCAACGAACGCCCCCACACCCGGTCCTCCGCCCTCCGCATCCACCCGCTGCCGGCCACCTTCTTCAGGTCGTCGGTCCACCTGGCGGCGGGTGTGGCGAAATATCTTCGATTTAGGAAACTGTGAAGGACCAATTGGCAAATAAGTTATATTCAATTTGAGCTAGTCACGATTACAGATCCCTCTAATAATATAACACATGAGAAAGTGCTACTCACCGAAGGGAATAAGGTCGCTTTCTGCTAACACCGGCGCCGGGCTGCCTCGATTGTTTAATGTTCCTTAATCTAGTCTATATTAAATATATTCAGTGTCCAAGCACACACACACACAATAACACACAATTGAGCACTAGGTTTGAACGTTTAGTGTTCCTTTTAATTATTTATAACGTTTTTGGTATAGCACGCGTTACACGTGGAATGAGTTGATATTCTCGAATCCGTAGGGTAGGAGTCGGTCTTGGTATAATTTAATAACAGTGCAGTTCGCGTATTTGAGAACGCTTAGCGACATCTAGCGGCTTTCGTCACCAACTTAAATGATATATTAGAAAAAAGACTATAATCGTGACCTTCTATTGAATCTAATACTAAACATATTCCCCCCCGCTGCGAAATTTTATAGAAATTTCCAGACAGTTTTGAAAAGGATAGAAGCTACCAAAAAATATTTATATATAATAAGGTGGGTACTAGATAATAAGGCGTCGTAAAAGTTAGTCTGTATGTAAAGGTAGGGGACATAATTTAACAGCTGGACGCTTAAATGTTCCAGTGTCAGTGCGTACCGAAGCGACTCGAATCACCCCATCTGAACCGGGATGAATATCTATGATTCGACCTAATCGCCAGTACAAAGGTTTGGTGTCATCATCCTTTATGACAACAAGATCATCAATGGATAGCGTGCCCCTACTTTGGGTCCATTTGGACCGCTGCATTAAAGTATTCAAATAGTCATGATGCCAACGTCGCCAGAAATCTTTGTGCAAACGTTGTAAATGATGCCAACGATTTTTTAATTTTTATTGAGAATCTTGAACCTCGGGAAGCGAAGTTAAAGGTTCTAGAGTCAAGAAATGACCAGGAGTAAGAACCGACAAGTCGTTAGGGTCACTGCTTACTGCACACAATGGGCGAGAGTTAAGCACCGCCTCGACTTGGGTTACAAGTGTTTGGAGCTCCTCGTATGTGAGAAGTTGAGAGCCAACCACCCGATTTAAATGTGCTTTGACAGACTTTACCCCGGCTTCAGCTAGTCCCGAAAAATGTGGACCTGAAGGAGGATGTGTACTGAAAGCAATGTACTCATTTTTAGCTGCCTCTTCCATGAGAGGTGTCAGCTGACGATAGGCACCGACGAAGTTGGACCCACAGTCGCTGAAAATATGCGTGCAACGGCCTCGACGGGCTATAAAGCGCCGGAGGGCTGCAATAAATGCTTCTGATGAAAGATCAGAAGCAATCTCTAAATGTAAAGCCTTTGTGGCAAAACACACGAAAAGGCACAAATAAAGTTTTTGTGATCGAGCTCCGCGTCTACGTTTCCCAATGATGACGTTAAAGGGACCTGCGTAATCACATCCGACTTTTGCGAAGGCCTTCACGCCAGAGACTCGAGTTGAAGGTAATTGGGCCATTACTGGCTGAACAGGAGTGGGATTCACTCGAAAGCAGCGAACGCATCGGTGCAAACAACGTTTAATAGCTCTCCTGGCAGAGAGAACCCAGAATCTCTGGTTTAATAAAAATTGGACAGCTTGAGGTCCAGGATGCATATTCGAGGCATGCACATCCTCTATTATCAAATTTATTAGCCTGTGGTTGTTAGGCAATAAAGCCGGATGTTTGGCGTCATAAGTCAGTGGTGCATTATTTAATCGACCACCAACACGGAGAATCGAGTCCTCGCTAATAAACGGACTTAGCTTCCTCATAGGCTTAGTCAGGGCTTTTCCCTTTTTTAAAGATTCAATTTCCTCGGCGAAAAACTGATGCTGTGTACGCGACACCATCAAACTCTGCGCCTCCTCCATCTCTGATGCCGTAATAGCACCTGTATTACATGGGAGTTTTCGCGCTGTTTTGATGAATCTCTGTACATACACTACCACTCGCTGAATTTTCTTATAAGAAGAAAATCGGAATAGTAGGTGCATGATTCCATCATCGTCTGTGCTGGTTGTAATAAGGACAGTTTTCTTCTGCTCTTGTTCTGACAAGAGAATAGCCTGTGATGGAATGTGTTGTACAGATGGCCAGTGGTCTTGTGATTTAGATAGCCACTCAGGACCATCAAACCACAATGGGTGCTCAATGAGTTTTGCTGGCAGTAGCCCGCGGGACACGCAGTCAGCGGGGTTGGATTTGGTGTCGACGTAACTCCAGGTAGCTTGCGGCAACTTACGTTGGATGCGACTGACACGGTTGGCGATGAATGTCTTCCACCGAGTTGGGGATGACTGGATCCATGCCAATGTGATCATGGAGTCCGACCAAGTGAAAATTCCTTGGGGACTCAATAATGGAGCTAGCGATTTCAATACGAAACACATCAAGTCCACAACCAGCACAGCTGCGGATAGTTCGAGACGCGGTAGTGTGCACCGTTTTATTGGAGCTACCCTCGACTTGGCCGAAAGAAGGTGAACTTGGACTGTACCATCCGGAAGTTCGTATCGGATATAAATGACTACGCCATATCCGGCTTCCGACGCGTCTCCAAATCCATGCAGCTGATAATTGGTTGCCGCTGAGTTTGTAACTTGCCGTGGAATTGTTAATTTCGATAACTGGGGAAGTTCTTGAATGTATTGTGTCCACAACTGAACAATCTCCTGAGGAGGTTCTTCGTCCCAGTTTAAGCCCTGAAGCCATAGTTTCTGGACAAGACATTTTGCAAAAAATGTAAGAGGAGCTATTAAACCCAAAGGGTCAAAAATCCGTGCTAACTCAGACAATATGTTGCGCTTGGAGCAGCTTCGGTCAATAGGGCAAACTTTGTACACAAATTGATCAGTGACCGGAACCCAGGTCAACCCTAAGACCTTGACGAAAATGTCTTGATCTAAATCACACGTTTGGGTTTTAGAAAGACAGTGCGTCGAAGGTAGGTGTTCTAGTAAACTGGGCTCATTGCTGGCCCATTTTCTTAATTCAAATCCGCCTTTAGCCATAATCTCAATGAGCTGCTTTTGCAGAGCGAGAGCTGCTTCTGCTATGGGAGCTCCACACGGGACATCGTCCACGTATAAGTCCCGCTTCAGAACTTCAGCTGCTAAAGTAAATGCTACACCCTCATCGTAAGTCAACTGTTGCATCACACGCAATGCCAAAAAAGGCGAAGATGCAATACCATAGGTGACGGTGTTCAATTCATACTCTGCAATAGGCTGAGATGGGTCAAAACGCCACAGTATGCGTTGTAAATGACGATTTTTGGAGCTCACTAAGATTTGGCGGTACATTTGCCGGATGTCCGTGGTAAATACCACATTATGTAGGCGAAAACGCATAAGAATTGCGGAGATGTCTGTTTGAAGTTTTGGTCCAGTCAACTGAAATTTGTTTAACGAACTTCCGTGAGTATCTCCCGCCGAAGCATCAAAAACCACACGGAGACGCGTTGACGAGCTATTCTCGTTAATGACGCAATGATGCGGAATATAGTACGCGTCAGGCCGGTGTGTATCCTCCGGGGGGACCTTGGTCATATGACCACTATCGACATAATCTTGCATAAAGTCCGAGTAGGCCTTGTTAAGCTCAGGCTTCTGTTTGAGCCGATTCTCACAAGCATAAAACCTTCTCTGGGCAATAGATCGCATGTTTTTAAAAACAGGTGCGTCATTTTTCATAGGAAGTTCAACTATGTATCGTCCTTGATCATCACGTCCATGTGTTTTTGAAAACATATCCTCACAGAGGATATCCTCTGGAGAGCTGGGCAAAGAATCACCAGGGATTTCTTCTACTTCCCACAATCGTTGTATGGCTGCAGCCAAATTTTTATCAGAGATGGCTAAGCAAGCACTCACTTGCTTAGAACCTGCACATGGTACAGACCCCATGAGAACCCAACCATAAACGGTATTTAGGGCCATAGGTGAACTGCCTGTAGCTGGAATGGATCCAGGTAATAAGATGGACGGCCATAATTCAGCCCCCACTAAAGCATCAATCGATCCAGGGATATGATGTGTGGGATCAGCAAAGCTGATGTCTTTAAATATATTCCATACTGTATTATCAACCTTGGAGGAAGGCATGTCTCCACAGATCTGAGGAATGACAATTGCTTCGAATGTCATCTGATTATCTGCAGAACCACCACGAGGTCTGGTGGTGCAATGGACCTTCCCAAGGTCAGCAACTTCATTATTGCTCAAACCAAAAACTGGCACTCCACTTCGCGACTTCGAAAGACCTAACCGTTTCACACAAGCATCGGTCATGAAATTAGCTTGACTACCAGAGTCAAGCATAACACGAATTTCTTGAAAATTACCCCATTTGTCCAGGACTTCAACCTTAGCTGTCGACAGCAAGACTGTTTTACCAGTACTTATAGTATTGGTTAAAACATTAACGGCATTCTTAGCAGAGGAATGGTTTAGCTCCTGGGATGTCAACGGTGCAGTAGATTTAGTGTCCTGGGGAAGATTAGAAGTCTTCGAGGGCCAGTGAAGGGCCGTATGATGGCTACGACCACCACAGATACGGCAACATGACTTGGAACGGCAAGTCTTGCTCGTATGGTTAGTACGTAGGCACCGGACACACCATTGCTTGGCTTTGACAGTTTCGTACCTCTGTTGGGACGATAAAGACTGAAAGTCTGTACAATGGCCTATAAAATGATCTTTAGAACAATATGAGCAAGTATTGTTCGTGCGGGCAATTAGTGTAGTGTGTGGAATGGATTTATCCAATTTACTAGCTACCGGTCTTTTAGGGACGGCGGCGCGCAGGAACGCGGCAGCAGGTGACGTGTCTGATGGTGAGGAAGACCTCTCCCAAGCTTGGCAATATTTTTTTACAAATGTTGTTAAAGTGTCGAACGTTGGAATATCTTGTGACGTCACGGTCATCTCAAACTTTTACGAGTAGATGCGTGTAATTTACTCAACAGAGTATGAAAAAGTAGAAAATCCCATTTTTCGATCGGCAACTGGAGATTTTTGAGAATAGCAAGATTCTCAGAAAATGTGTCTAATAATTGACGTAAACACACTGCATTGTTTGCGGCAAGCTTGGCGTTGAGAATAGCCTCCCACGACATGAATGCAAGATGGCGCTTATTCTCGTATCTATTTATTAATGTACTGTACGCAACTTCATAGTTCGCTTCAGAAAGTGGAAAAACCTTAATTAAGTCTAATGCAGGTCCTTTTAGAGAAGACAGTAGGTAGCTAAACTTTTCTACTTTTGATAGTGACTCATTTTTGTGGATCAATGTATCAAAAAGATCTCGAAATGGTAAAAAGTTTTTGTAATCACCGTCGAATTGTTGCTTGCTATCGTGGTGATTTGCGCGGAACTCACTAGAGTTGGTATTTTGTTCGGGTGTGACAAACGTAGGTTTTGGTGTGACACAACCAAAAACTTTATGCTGAATTTCCAGAATGTCAGAATAAGTCTCATCGAACGTATGCCTAACCATATCTTGCTCTGCGAATAGTTCTTCGTCATCTGGACCTACGTCAGCAAGAATTTTGTTATGAGCATCATCAAAATCTCTTAACATTTCTGGTAAGCGATTACACCAGGTGGTGAATCGATCTCGATACGCTTCATCAGTTTGACACCGCTTTGCACAAAGATAGGCATCATTTAACCGCTTCATAACCACACGCCGTCGGATATTAATAACAGGGTCCACGGAATCCATTACGAGTCACAAACAAACTATGGTACAATACTGAGAATAACAAAATATATAACTACGTCACCCTAATACTGGCAATTCATTAAAAAACGGATTTACAAAATATGCATAAATAAAATATTAAAAATAATATTTATTCGGGTATTAACCCGCTCTATAGAGATCACTTGGAATGCACTAACAAAGAAGCAAGGCGGCCGATCGGGCCACGGACAGATAAGGACAATTTCGACCAAATAATTTTTATATTAGTTTTAAATGCACTATTTGACTAATAAACCTTTTGCCAATATATTTTAATGTAAATCCATAGGTCGCATTAGGTACGAATCTACAAATCCGGCTCGAAGGACCAAAGAATGTGGCGAAATATCTTCGATTTAGGAAACTGTGAAGGACCAATTGGCAAATAAGTTATATTCAATTTGAGCTAGTCACGATTACAGATCCCTCTAATAATATAACACATGAGAAAGTGCTACTCACCGAAGGGAATAAGGTCGCTTTCTGCTAACACCGGCGCCGGGCTGCCTCGATTGTTTAATGTTCCTTAATCTAGTCTATATTAAATATATTCAGTGTCCAAGCACACACACACACAATAACACACAATTGAGCACTAGGTTTGAACGTTTAGTGTTCCTTTTAATTATTTATAACGTTTTTGGTATAGCACGCGTTACACGTGGAATGAGTTGATATTCTCGAATCCGTAGGGTAGGAGTCGGTCTTGGTATAATTTAATAACAGTGCAGTTCGCGTATTTGAGAACGCTTAGCGACATCTAGCGGCTTTCGTCACCAACTTAAATGATATATTAGAAAAAAGACTATAATCGTGACCTTCTATTGAATCTAATACTAAACAGCGGGGCGATCCGCGGTCTCCACTCCAGAACTCGTCTGCTCCAACGGCCGTCGGCTCTGCGGCATATGTGGCCCGCCCACTGCCACTTCAGCTTGCTAATCCTTTCGGCTATGTCGGCGACTTTCGTTCTTCGTCTCTCCCCTCCTCGTTACGAATCATATCCTTTAAAGAAACCCCGAGCATAGCCAGAGAGCCATAGCTCGCTGAGCGACTTGGAACCTGTGGATCAGGCCCACCGTCAGTGTCCACGTTTCTGCACCGTAGGTCATGACAGGCAGGACGCACGACTTTTGTCTTTAAACATTGTGGAATAGGCGACGTGAAGACTTGAACGATGTAGATTTTCATAAATATCGTACATTTCCAGCTGGGGCACGAATTGAGCAACTATCGAAACAAAAAAGGGTAAATAATTCAGCAGGTGAGGTGAACGCGAAATCGGAAGTAAAGGAAAGGCGCAGCAAAGTTCGTCCGACGGCAACTTTCGACCTACAACTATTTATTTATTGCGCCTCGGGGCTTTACGACTTACCAGCGACCGAGCATTATCTGCGCTCGCGACCGCCCGTATCTCAGCGTGCTAGAGCTCAGTATCAGCTGCGGGATGCGTAAAGAGGAGTGTAAATAGTGTCGGCAAGTTCTCGCGCTTTCTCAAGTTGGTTGAACACAAATAAACATATTCTAACTGGAGGTGGCCGTTAACGCCCTGATTTGTTGAATATTCAATGTTAATACAAGTTCCGTAGTTACAGAGAAATTTATAATAACGACGTAAGGACTTGTTATTTTCTCCCGCGTTACCTATTCATAGGGGAGTTTACTTTTGGGGTGTTGAGAGCTTATTATGATTTCAGGTGACCCACATTCAAGGCGCGGGCCGGCGGCGGGCGAGATGGGGTGGTCAAGATGGTATTGAGGCACGAAATAAAAATAATCAAAGTACTTAGGAGATAACTAATAAAATTAAATAATTAATAAATAAATAAAATAAAAATAAAAATAGCCTTTATTCTGGTACTTTGTTTCATTACAGATTTGTTTAGTTGCCTCTAAGTATAAAAAACAATCTGAATAATATAAATAACTACGTTAACTTGGCTCCTCGGTAGCCATCGTTTCTCCCCCAGCTTGTCCTCTGACAAAGGCCTCCTCCAGACTCTTCCAGTTTTCCCGATTTCTGGTCATCCTGGACCATATCGCTCCCGCTACTTCACTAATGTCATCATTCCATCTTTTCACGGGTTTTCCTCTCTTTCTTTTGAATGATCTCGGGTACCATTCAGTTACAATCTTGTTCCATTTGTTTTCTTTGTGTCTCATCATGTGCCCCGTCCAAGCCCACTTCAGCCTCTTTATGGTCTTTAAAACATCTCTAAATTTAATTTCCCTTTTTATGTGTTCTAGTCTGATTTTATCTTTTAGTCTTCGTCCCAGTATGCTTCTTTCCATGCTGTTCTGACATACCCTTAGTTTTCTCAAGTTCTTTTCGGTTAGTCTTGTCTTGTCATGTTTGGCAGCCATATGTCAAGCATGGTAGAATACAGGTATCGAATACTCTTCTTTTATTTTCCGTTGCGATGTACTCGTTCTTCAGTATTTCTTTTAGTGACCAGAACCTTTTCCATGTGTTATTTATTCTTCGTTCTATTTCCTTGTTGGTATCCTCTTTTGCTGATATTATTTGCCCCAAATATACATATTCATCGACATATTCTAATCTTTCTCCATCTAGATTTATATCTGTATTGTCATTGTCATTGTTTGTTATAATTTTCGTTTTGGAGATATTGACAAGGAGACCCACCCTTTTGCTTTCGTCTGATAATTGTTGTATCATGGTTTGTAACTCCATTGGATCTTCTGCATATAGAATTATGTCATCTGCAAACCTTAAGTGGTTTAGCTTTTCTCCATTTATGTTTAGACCACATGAGGACCAATCCAATTTTCGGAATACATGTTCTAGTACCGCTGAGAATAACTTTGGTGAGATGGGGTCCCCCTGCCTTACGCCACGTTCTATAGGGAATTACTAACTATTTATAAAAAATACATAAATAATAATTTATTTCAAACTAGCTATTGCCCGCGATGTCGTCCGCGTGGACAACTTAACATAACAAATTATTATGTATTTCCCGTAGAAATAGGATGTTTTTCCGGATAAAACCAATCCTATGTCCTATTCCAGGACCTATATGTGTGCCAAGTTTCATCACGATCCATCCAGTGGTTAAAGCGTGATTGATTAACAAACATCCAAACATCTAAATATCCAAACTTTCGCATTTATAATATTAGAAGGAATCCGTAGTGAGGGCACTGGACTTTTTAAACTCCAGACCATTGCAAAAAAAGAATTATTAGTATTTATTAGTAATATAATTTGATAATTCTAATATTATAACGAATAATATGCCTAAATTTCATGACGCGAAGTCGCAAAATACTGGAAAGTTTTTGGGTTTCAGTCCATAGTAATACTATGGACACTGGGAAGGTGTTCGATCTAGGAACATAGAGAAAACTTAGGTTTTGTAGTTAAATACAGTAATGATAAAGCCGTTAATAATAGGTCAAAACCTATTGGTTATAAGCACGGTTTAGGAAGTTAGGAAGTGTCATTTGTGACCTGGCACGAAGGATTATTAAGGACTTGCTTATTCGCTGGATTTCATTAATTGTTGTAATGAAAATCCAGGGATCTAATGAATAAAATCGTAAACTTCGCGTGTCTGTACATTGAAGATATTTGCAAAAAAAATGTGGGCGTCTAAGGATAACTGTATAATTAATACAAACAAATGAATATGACTATATGAATATGGATAAGCAACAGAACACATTTCGATCATTTTTGAATTTTTTGTCTGTTTGTCTGTGAGTTTGTGCACGCATCACTTAAAAACTACTGAACGGATTTTGATGGACTTTTCACAGAAATATGGGACTTAACCTGACTTAACATTTAGTCTTTATTTCATCTCAATCGGTTTACTCAATAAAAAGTTATGGACATTTTTAGTTTTTAAATACATTAGTAGGTAAGGTTAGTATGCAATATATTGTATTTCCGTACTATTCAGATTGCGATGAGTTTGGAATACATTTGAAGCTGGTAGTGGGCGTGGGAAAAGGGGAGTGGGAGCGGGAGCGGGAGTGGATTGAGAGTGAAATTGAAAGTGGGAATGGGAGCGGAACCTGTGGTCCACGCGAGCGGAGCCGCGGGCACAGCTAGTTCTTAAATACTTTAATACTTATTACTATGAATGGAGGAATAATGAGGGTAAGCGTCTCGTTTCAGTCGTTACTGTTGTCAGGTCGGACACTTTTCAAGTAATATTAATTCTGGAATTGTCATAGAGGTTGTTGATTATTGGAGATTATTACATGAGCGATGTGGAATCTCCATATTTATATGACTGTATGAGTTTGTGTAGTAATAGTGGGATTCGGAATACATTTTTAAGTAAATCTCGGATAAATCCCGGAATATTCATATTAACATAAACATTGTCACTTAAGGACTCTAATGACACTACCGTTTCCGATCAATGGTTATAATAAGTTACCTACGTATGAAACACAACTAGAGAATAGAACAAAATAAATACAACATTTAATATCATAGGTACATACTGTTATTCACCAAACATTGTCAGTTCATTGTACTGTCTACACCATATTTAGTATTCTCCGTATACACAATAAATAGAATAGAACAGAACAGAGCAGAACGGAATAGAATAGAATATTCATTTAATGAACCGAGAAAAAACGCTCATACGGGCAGACGCCCGTCAAAAAGTGTTTACCTTGATGGTCTACAGATTCTGACAACGTGATTGTAAAAGGATGTATTGTTTTGTACACTAAGTAGAAAACAGAATGGTCTGGGTACACGCGTTTGGAAGTGACGAAACAATGTCGGCGAATCGATTTGTGAGTGGATTACTTTATGTAACAAAGTATCTGAGGTCGTGATGTTTCAAGATAGGTTTGCGCTGTAACTTAGAATAGTTAAGAAATAAGTGATGATGAAATTAAAAAAAAAATACAAAGTGTAATGTACTGCGAGCGTATTGCGAGTAAGGTGCTCATTATATTATAGTCATAGTCATATTTCTTTATTGTATCACAACATGACCCTGCAGGGGGTCGCAGTCTTATATCTAACTTAGTTAATTACTAATTTTTGATAACATCAACTTTGTTAGTTAAAAAATTCTTGTAAATTATAAAAACATCTTGTTACTAATAGCTCTGTTAACTTTTTTAATAAATGTCCAGAATTTTGCTATTAGCTTTATATGTTTCAAAGTCAAAGTCAAAATCATTTATTGCATATGAGTACACTTGGTACATTTATACACGTCATTTTTTTATCGACTACCGCTTCCTAGGTGTTAGCGCTGTGAAGAAGAAACGGCGCAACAAACTTCACGCAACACATCTTTTAAAAATCAAGTTTGCATACAATTAATAAAGATTTTGCGAAGCTGAATCAACATTAGTACCAGGCATCTTTGTCATTCAAATAATCGTTTATTTTATAATAGGCTTTCTTACAAAGTTGTTTTTTAATGTGAATCTTAAACTTTCTGTCCGTCATATTCAAGATTTCCTCTGGTAGTTTGTTGTAGAAGCGTATACATTGCCCCGTGAACGATTTGCTGACCTTACTTAGTCTTAACCCTGGTAAAACAAGTTTATTTTTATTTCTTGTATAATAACTATTATTGTCACAGTGCCTCAAAAAGAGAGATACATTTTTTCTGACATATAAAATATTATCTAAAATGAATTGACCAGCTACTGTTAATATGCTTATTTCTTTAAACTTTTCTCTAAATGAGTCTCTACAACGCAGATTATAGATTGTAATCTTTCTAAGATTTCGGTAAATGATTGAATATTTTTTTTAGCCAATTGGTTTGTGCCTGATATTACAATATGTAGCTTGGTAAATGGTGGAAATTCATTTGCCTCTTACCTACCATGAAGGAAAAAAATCGCACCTCATAGTCTTCAAATAAAGTTCTCGATGTCGATCGTTTTGAAATTCAATCATGAGCTTATAATTATTACATCGAAACATATTAAAAATCATAAAAAAAAATGTTTTTGCTTCTGGAATAATATCTATATTTTAGGCACATACGTTTTTAATTTGACGCAATAGAAAACAGACTGTCATCTTTATCGAACTCCAATAAATTTGTATTTGCTAGAAAGGTGACAAGCTACTTCTGCTCCCGCTCGTCCTTCTTCACCCCGCTACAGCCACACTTCACATTAAACTCACTCTTAAAGTATATAAAAGGTCATTCAAAACTGGCAAAAATGTATAAATATAATTCATCATCATCATCACCAGGTTATTTTTGTCTCCACTGCAGGAGCACAACCCTCTCTCATCTGCCGGAGACAGACGGAGGATTTGGCCTACACTCCCCGCGCTGGCCAGACGGGTTGGGGAGGCCTGATTGATGTTTTATAATGTATTCCCTCAGTCGCCTTGTACGACATCCACGGGAAGAGTTGGAGTGGTCCTATTCTACTCTACCGGAAACCACACGGCAAATGTAATTGCCAATAAAAAAAAGCAACAAGCGGTCTCCAAAATGGACGTAGGAGCCTACCTATAAGTTTTTACCTTCACAGTATACATAGTTAAATATTTTGTAAAATAAACAGATTCCAACATTCATTGTTGAGTCTCACTCCACGCCCGACCAACCTCTCACTGCGGCCAAGACATCTTTCTCTCGTGAGCCTGCTCGACTGGCAGAGATGTCTCACCACTTAGCTGATGAATGATTTCAGAAGTCGACTGTTTGTGTAATTTTTTTTTATGAATTTTCTAATAAAACAAAAAAGGTATAATGTGTTTAACGACCGAAAGAATGTCAACTTTATATTAAGTAATAATAAATCCCAAAATGCACGCCAGCTGATTTAAATAAATTACACTCTGTGCCCAAAAACTCGCTAACATTATCTCACTTTTATAAAAAGATGCAAAGTTTAGCAAAATTTCTCACCTGCTACTTTCAGACGAGCTCAGAACTTTTGAAGTTATCTGCAAAAATAAACCGCCAAGTTTGGTGAAGTTGGTGCGGCGAGTTAGTAAGTCGCGGCCGGGCTTAGCGACGCGGGTCGTGCGGGTAGAGTCGTGTCACCCGACGCGGTCGCGCCGCGAGTCGCATCCCGTCGCGGCGTCACGTGGCCGGAATCACAAAGCGCCGTGACGACTCTCGGGAGCGTCCTAATGGCGCACCTGTTATGATTATTTGTTTTCCTTTTATTAGATTTCTTTTTCCTTCTTTACATTAATTTAAGTAAATGGCTACCCAATACTCATTCTACAAGTTTTTACGATTACCGTCCACGTCTTTGCTGTTTCTTAATATTCTCGTCTTGGAAAAACCATAAACAAAATTAAGTTTTTATTATATAATAATAATAATGTACCAAATCATCTTATATAATAATAATATTAATAAATATCTCAGACATTCACACCAATTATCCAGTCCTAAACTAGGCAGAGCCTGTCTTATCTTATCTTGTCTTCTCAGGGGGCCAGGAAGACCTGGCGACACTTCGACCCTTCAGGATCTTTTGTGCCAAACCCCTGACCACCAACGGTGCCGCAAGCCGATTTGGTGGACTTCACATACGCCTCAGAATTTCTTCTTCGGCATATGCAGGTTTCCTTACTATGTTTTCCTTTACCGAAAAGCCTGTGGTATTATAAATAAACCGTACTTAAGTTTCGTAAAACTCATTGGTACGGGCGGAGTTTGAACCCGTGGCGAACGTGAGGCGAGTGCACTACCAACTGGCTACCACGGCTCTTGGCAGAGCCTGTGGTATGGTTACTAGATAACGGATACACATACTTAAATAAATATATAAACATCCAAGACTTGGGTACAAACATTCATATTCATCATACGAACATTTGCCCCTAGCGGGATTCGAACCCGCAACCTCCGGCGTGGCAGTCCGAGAGCTACCCGTTCCGCCACGGAGGTCGTCAACTACACTTACAACATGTCTATACTCTATATTAATTTCGCCATAGAAAGTAGCACCTATCTCAAATAATATGTAATATTGTATGTGTGCACCGTACAAACAGGGCTTATCAACTCGGGAAACGTTAACTTTCACGCATCTCACCTGCCCTGCACGCACCGTGCGCTCCGAACGTCGCGGCTTGTTTAAACATACCCTTTCGTCCTAATATCTAACTAGGAAAGGTCCGTCTCCAATTGGAGTCGTTTTAAACACAGATAAACAACAAACACGTAATTTTTTATTGGCTCATGTTTATCGGGGGACAGCGCCACGAAATAGGATAACCGGGGTGGTATGTCTATGATTTCATGACATTTTGATTTGAATTACGTTCCCACTTATTTGACTGTTTTATTTAGTATAATAATGCCTTCAGGGGGCTGATGGGGCTGCGACGTCACTGCAGTGCGTCAGGGATGCTGGCAGAAGCTGGAATAGATAGCTTCTCTTCTATCATTAGAAAGCGTATCGCTTCCCTGATCCAGCGGGTGAGGGGCAGCTCCAATAGCCTCCTGCAGACTGTGGCGGCGAGGCTGGACGTGGACAGTGCTGTTATGCAGCACTGGACCCGCGTCCACCTCGCCAAGATACAAAAATTTCATTTTTATTGTTTTAATATTAAGTTACTAACATAGTTATAAGGTATCTTTGTTACTAACACACTATGGGCAACGCCTGAAATAAATGTTTTTTTTTTTGTTTTGTGTAAAGCATATTGTATGCCATCAGGCAGATTATAGATTTAGGACAATATTAACACATTAAGAACTGTATTATGTTCTGCGTAGTAACTGCACAAGTTTCATTGTGAATGTGATAGAGTTGTGGCTACTTGCGTGGAACAGAGCGATTGTTTAGAACGCTCCATCTAGTAGTACACAGGGAGGTAAACTGTCAGTTGGGTTTAACGAGATATTTCGACAAATTGAATGATTTTAGACTTATAACAGTGTCACACGTTCATAGTCACTAGTTTAGTAATTTCACAACAAATTTAGCGCGTAATGGGTATATTATCCCAATTATATGAGACTAGCTGTTGCCCGCGACTTCGTCCGCGTGGACAACTTAACATTACACATTAAGTATGACTAAATCCTTAAACAAATGAAAATATTCATATACATAAAATTAGCCTGCCGACGGCGGTTCCGCCCGTTGGACTACAGAATTAATGTTTTTTTAATAAAGTTGACATTTACTTCATGTTTACTTTATATTTCGGACAATTCACACAATATCTTTATAAATTGTAGCCTATGTGTTACTCTGATGTATAAGCTATATTATTGTAAAGTTTCATTAAAATCCATTCAGTAGTTTTTACGTGAAAGAGTAACAAACATGACTTACAAACTTTCGCGTTTATAATATTAGTAGGATTTTTAAACAGCAGAAATATACCAGCACATCTATTAAATACGGAGGGTAGCAAGAAAATTAAAATACTGGGATGTTTTTCGGGATAAAAACTAACGTATGTCCTATTCCAGGACCTAACCTATATGTGTGCCAAGTTTCATCCCTATCCGTCCAGTGGTTGAAGCGTGATTGAGTAACAAACATCCAAACTTTCACATTTATAATATTAGTGGCCACCCCACTAATATTATAAATGCGGAAGTTTGAAGGTGTGAATTAAAAAAACTACGTTAAATTATAGATTCCTGATGTTATCAAGATTAGAAAATTAAAATGTGGTTAATTAATTATTGTAACACCAGCGAGCACCAACCGCGGCGGGCGGGCGGGCCGGTGTGTCTGCCTGCGGGCCGCACCTCCGGCCGGCGGTACGTGACTACGTGACCCGCATCCCGCATACACTTCGCCAACAACAATAAATACACGCGGAGTTTAAACGTTACCTCCGTTCGAAAGCCGCGAGGAGTTGCTGTCTTGTTCCTGTACTATCTGACAATGCGTTTCAGATACGTGTGAGTTATGTGGTACGGGGCCACGGGTTATAGTAGACATTGCCATCTCACAGCTTATATATGACTTAAAGATATTTCCGCGTTGCTTCATAATACAGTTTAAAAATATTTGTCGAGTTTTATTTGTTTTGGTACAACAAACACGACCCAGCAAATATAAAAATACGATACCACAACACAGAATTTTTCCGCAGAGAATGGGCAAGGTATTTTATTTAGCCGACGATGTTCTGAACTTTGATACATTGAAGACTAGGTATATTATAATTACATTATATATTATTATTTTATAGCTGGTCCACGCCTCCGGAGATGTCAGGGCTGGCGCCTACCTCGCACAACGTGTGAGCCTGGCCATTCAGCGAGGTAATAGCGCCAGCGTCCTGGACACTATGCCTCACCACGAGGGGTTAGACGGCGTACACCTCTTGTAAATAATTGTTTTTCTTATAATTACTGTATTTTTAAACTCAATGTATTACCAATAAAATGTATGATAAGATAAGATAAGATTTATTGTTAAAATTGTAGTTTACAAATGTAGGTCTTACAAAAAATAAATAAATCCTCACAATCTACCCTTTGGGGCAACAATAATTAAAAGTACTATAAAATTTATTCAATATTTAAAATTACAATTTTATACAATATAAGTTATTTAAAATTAATCAATATGTCAAATTTTAATTTATTAATTATAAGTAATAGCATGTTATTTTACATTTTATAGTCAAAAAAATCTTTTAAATCATAAAAACACCTACTCAGCAGCCATTTTTTCAGTGCTTTGCCAAAATGTTTACCTTCCACCCTAAGAATGTCATCAGGAATGTGGTTGTACACTCGGATGGCTGTGAAGTGAAAAGAGTAGCATTTTAGTTCATTATGATAATATAAACGTACATTTTTGCTACAATGGTAACAACCTCAAGATATCAGGTTAGTTTCAACACAAAGGTAATGGCTCCACAAATATAACAAGTCCAATTCAAATGTAGTAAGTTGTTCAGTGGAGGCGGCGCAACTTTCAGCAGGCAGCAGGGCGTCAACCGGCGGGCCGCACGTGACCGCACCGCTTACGGTTGGTAACATCTGAGTTCGCCGAGCACGTCCCAAACTGTCACTATTTAGTTTAATCTGCTTTGCTTACAGTACGATAATGTAAGTAGAAGTATTTTGTGTGACTGTGAAAATAGTGTGAGATTATTTTAAAATTATAAAGTAATGTATCTCTCTATATAATATTATCAAAAGGTAATAAATAGGGTAAACACATAGCGTTATAAAGACAACTGTAACTATTTGCAGGCAACAGAGTATAATACTATTATCATCGACTTACCTTCGCATTTTCGTATCTTGAAAATTTCAAATTTCTATTTATTATATATTATATTTAGTTACGCTATGTCTTAACAACACTAGATATTAACAGTTCTTCACTGTTAACGACCCCCTCCTCCCCCCTTACCCCTAATAAATAAAATAAATATATAATGTATCGATTCGATTTAGATGACTTATTTTAAAATAATATTTCATGATCCAGACATTCCATGGTTTGCTATAAATCAAATAATGAGGACCTAAACCTAAAATAAAATAGGACCATACTTTGTTAGTAATATAAGAGTAATAGCCTTGTGGTGTGTTAGAATAGAGCCACCCTCCAGTCTTCCCGTGGGTGTCGGCGTTCTCCTGCGCATATTAAGATCTTTACTGCGATCACCAATCCGCCTGCCAAGCGTGGTGATTATGGCAAATCCCCCAATGGACATCTAACCAAAAGTGGTATTCTATTGGGGAGGCCTATGTCCAGCAGTGGACGTATTTAGGCTGATGATGAAGTAAATAAAACTGACGCTGACGGTGGGCCTGATCTACAAGTTCCAGGTCGTTCAGCGAGCTATGGAGAGGGCTATGCTCGGGGTTTCTATGAAGGATATGATTCCTAGATGACAGCCCACCAAAAGTAGCGGCGGAGAGTCAGCTAGGAGTATCCTAATGTAATAGTAGCATATTTTATCACTTGGCTGTAAAACTCCGCCGCACTTTATGAAACGTGAAATGATATTACACTATAAAAGGCTTTGAGGTAATATAATTTTGAATTGACAGTGTTCTTGTATTACCTTTGAATTTTAACTTAGATTACTTGAGTATTACACGTCCGTTTGGGAGAGTGTTATTTGTCTATATGCGATGTAATTTAAATAAATCAGTGTATAGGTCCATTGCTGATCAACGCTGCGAGTGGCTTGATACGGAAAACTATTGTTAGAACAATTGATAAACTGTATACAATTAAACCTACAATTTCTTTGGCATAATATTTTATACTTTTTGTATTTTCTACTTTTTTCTATTTTTCTACGGTTGTCTGGAAGAAATCGCTTAAAGCGATAAGACCGCCTAAATTGTACTATTTGTAACTTTTATAACTTGTAACTGTATTTTTTTGTGCAATGAAGTGTATTGTATTGTAAACTGCAAATGCCGACGTAAATATATTCCCAGCACTCCATACATAAGCTTTAATTACGAACACTTACGACTACCACAGGCGCAAGAGACTGTCCCTACACGTGCGGGTGTGTGTGTAAACTATTGTAGAGCTGCTGCACCCAGCGCGCGAACATAGTCCATCGAGAGAGGGATAACGTTATACGTCAACAACATAAATGCTTCTCTTTCTAACATACAGCGTCGATTTCTCGGCGTTTGGTCGATAGCGCACTGGCTTAGTAACTTTATACCGATGCGAGCGTACGCGTACTGCTAGACGTGCTCTTTATTGCGGGCGACGTTAAACTGGCGGGGGAGTGTCGCTGCATTATTTCAGTAATACTTAATATTTAGTATTCTCTACCTGGACCTCGTCTTGTATGTCAAGACTTGTCAAGTCTTTTATGTGTACAGACCAAGGAGTTAAAGATTTAACTAAATCTGTAGTGCACCAGCCACCGCAGCGGTAACTCTGAGGCCATAACATTCAAAGTTGCAAGCGGACGCGACAGACCGAGCGACGCAGGGGACAGTCTTGCGACAGACGTCGCGTCTCTAGTGACGCGGGGGAAAGTCGCGCGACACCGTTCATCTGCACAATCTCAACTAAGTTCAGTCGCCGAGACTCAAGGGACTGCCTATCGGGTGGTACGTTGGTTCAAGTCACACACCTAAACAGATTTTCTAGCCATTTGTATAGTGTAAAATCTTTTAGTTGGTAATTTCGTTCTAATATCTTTAGTTAGAATAACAATAAAACCCAAATATTTGTTGTAACAATTTGCATAAAATGCTTATACAGTACTTTATTGATAAGAAATACGAAACAAATATCGTGTCGTGATTTTAAACTGTATTTATAAAATGTCGTACGTTTAAATTTTAAAGTAAATTCGCTTATAACTTGGCCCACACAAAAGATGATATCTGTATTGCGGGCCCGCTCGGGCGCCGCTTGAGCGCACCTGGCCGGTCGCGAACTAGTATCAAACAACTATTACGCGGCCGCGGCCCGCAGCCCGCCTGCAGCCTGCGGCCCGCGCGCGCTTGCGCTCATAAAAACGTTGCTGTTTATGCAAACGCTAGACTCCAACTGCTCCGGGCCGGGCTTTATTATGATTTGTTTGTGATGACAGCGAGTTAGCTTGCACAAATATATTAAAATCTTCTCTAACTATTTAATAACTGTATTTACGAGTAAAACATACCTATGTGGGTTGTATTTATCCAGTCACAGAGAAATACGACAATACCTCATGTTTGGAACAGAACCAATTAAACAGGCAACGATCTCTATGTACGACTAGATGGAGCGTTCCAAACAATCGCTCTGTTCCACGCAAGTAGCCACAACTCTTTCACATTCACAATGAAACCTGTGCAGTTACTACTCAGAACATTTAATTATTTATTAAATATTGACATTATTTAACCGTAGCGTCAATATTTAGTAATAATTAAATGTTCTGCGTAGAAACTGCACAAGTTTCATTGTGAATGTGAAAGAGTTTATCACGATCCGTCCAGTGGTTGAAGCGTGATTGAGTAATAAACATCCAAACATCCAAACTTTCGCATTTATAATATTAGTAGGATATGATTACCTTATTGATTAATGACAATAAGATATAACTAAATGATTTATAGTCATTCTAACCAATTAATCGGCAATGATCGGTACCTACTCTAATAACAACATAATGTAGATATTTATAATTACAATTATGCGAACAGATGATAAAAGACGACCATATAATTAATCTTTCATCTTATTAACTTAATAAACATCCACGTTGCAAATTAATAAACCAAAGACTAATATAATATTTGACGGCAGCGGAGAGCTCGTTAAATTTACCTACAACTGCACACTTTGTACGGGGATTGCCGGATCTGGAGCCATGAATACGAGACGAGTGCCGGCTTGATCCCAACACTACACCATGCACTCGTGTTACGTACTCGTAGCCGTGAAATGCGTCCTGTACGTAATTTATGTTGGATCGTCTCATTTTTACTGTCACTCACACTTTTGTAAGAGTTTTACGGAACTTAAAAGAAGTATATTGAACGACTCGTATTGAGTAAAAGTACTTCTACCAGAGAATCTATTTTATATATAAAAAGAAAGTGTGTGTATGTATGTCCAGCCCTTTCTAATCATCCACCCCTTAGTTTTAAGATATGTAATTGGTCTGCCTCAGCGGTCGATGGTAATGATTAAATGTTTTGCAGAACTTTAAGTAGGTAGAATACTGACAAATGAATATAGTATTTTAACTTGATAAAAACGGAGGTAATTTGATCATCGTAGTCTATTTATGCTTTGTTTGTTTATGTATTTTAAAGTGCAAAAGCTTAATTATTGTTTTAGGTTTGATTAACTATTTTCCTATAACATAAAAATGCCATCGAGCGTACTTTGGTACTGCAAAATCATCTTAAAAAAAGTCAGTAAAGCTTCGGGTATAACTTTTCATAGGTATGTTTTTACTTCATAAGATTACACTAGGAGGCTAAACTGATCCACAAATATGTTACAGCACAAAACAGCAAAAACTGACGAAACTCATCTTGTTCCATGGTAACCAGGGTTAAAAAAATATATGATGTCTACATTCTATTAAAATGTACTTTATTTAAATTTATTAATACATTATAGGTATTTTTAACAAACAAAATATTTTTTTTTAAATCAAAAAGCGCCCAATAAGTAAAAATGGTAGCGTCATGAGAATGACGGATCTGATTTTTTTCTATAATAAAGAGAACACCCGAATGAGCCCCGCTCAGTCCGCGTGTGGGACATGCATGACTGATGTTAGAAGTAGGATTCTATATGTCTATTTCGATGTTCAACAACATAAGTGCCTCACTCTAGATATCGGCGGCACCAGCCTAGTGTGAGTACTACTGCCAGCCGTTCTCTGACTAGCGGGCGACTTTTAAACTGGGGGGAGGGGGGGAGGGGGTGAGTGTTAGGTAGTAATATTTATTATTCTCTGGTGTAAGTATGAAGTTGCAAGAAAACACGCGCGCAGGTCGCAGGTCACTCCCGCGCCCGCGCCGGCGTCGGTCGGTCGGGCATTATATCACGGCGGGCAATTTAAACGTCCACTCGCCGACCGGCCGGAATAAATTCAACAAAGTGTCAAACAAGCAGCCAACTTTCGCACCTGGGCTCCTGGCTTCGCGCCCCCGCTGCCCGGCGGCGCACCAAGGCATCGGCGTACAGCGGGCGGGCCACGGTGTGTGGAGTGTTCGAACGAAAGAGAAGCAGTTCCTGAGTAAGATGAGGGAAATATGTGCCGAGAGGTGCTTAAAGTGCTCCGCCAAAGGTAGCATGTCTGTTTTGGTTTGCAAATTAGCCCTGACAGCATCGACAAAGATGGGAGCGCCGAGGAGATTCAGATCAGGTTATCTTATCTTCTCAGGGGGCCAGGAAGACCTGGCGAAACTCCAGGATCTTTTGTGCCAAACCCCTGACCACCAACGGTGCCCCAAGCCGACTTGGTGGACTTCACATATGCCTTTGAATTTCTTCTTAGGCAAATGCTAGTTTTCTTCTGATGTTTTCCTTCACCGAAAAGCCCGTGGTATTATAAATAAACCTTACTTAAGTTTCGAGAAACTCATTGGTACGGACGGGGTTTGAACGCACGACCTCATGAACGTGAGGCGAGTGCACAACCAACCAGGCTACCACGGCTCCTCTGAGATCAGGTTTGTCTAATACCCTCAAGCCAGGAATCCGAGTCTTGAATTCCATAGGCCCTCTCAGACCCATAACTATATTATAACTATCATGTGTGGTTTCCGGTAGAGTAGAATAGGACCACTCCAACTCTGCCCGTGGATGTCGTACAAGGCGACTAAGGGAATACATTATAAAACATCAATCAGGCCTCCCCAACCCGTCTGGCCAGCGCGGGGAGTGTAGGCCAAATCCTCCGTCTGTCTCCGGCAGATGAGAGAGGGTTGTGCTCCTGCAGTGGAGACAAAAATAACATCATGATGATGAGGTTTTAAGGATCTGAAAAAATCTCAACAGATTTAAGCTGTAAGACCGTGGTCTTTCCCGTGGGAAAGAACCAGTTGATAATGAATTATATATAAGTCTAAATTAATTATATGGTAAGTCTGTTGAGATTTTTTCAGATCCTTAAAACCTCATCATCATGATGTTATTTTTGTCTCCACTGCAGGAGCACAACCCTCTCTCATCTGCCGGAGACAGACGGAGGATTTGGCCTACACTCCCCGCGCTGGCCAGACGAGTTGGGGAGGCCTGATTGATGTTTTATAATGTATTCCCTTAGTCGCCTTGTAAGACATCCACGGGAAGAGTTGGAGTGGTCCTATTCTACTCTACCGGTAACTAAGCGGCAAAATCTTAAAACCTAACAATGAGAAATGCATAATGGCCAGATTTTAATCCTCGTTCTGCTTTTGTTCTTCAAAGGATCTGATCTTTGGTACATAAGCTAAAGGGCAACAAAGAAAAATAAATCAAGTTATATCGACTTATTATGAACATATTTCCAAGTGTCATTCAAATCCCGCCGTACGCTCATGTCTTGTTTAAAGAAACAGTCGTTCAAAAACATCTTAACTCCGAGCGTAGACAAAAAGTTGGATACTCCCCGGCGACTTGCTCCGCGCCGCCCCGGGCTGCCCCACGGTGCCCCATGGTGCCCCCAGTTATCCCGGACTTCAGGAAGTTACCCCAGCAACAATTAAATTTGATTTTATAATACTCTAAACACAATTAAAATAGTCTGTGGCCTCACATTTCACAACTACATTGCCGTGTGGGTCCCGGCTTAGAATAGAGCCACCCTCAACCTTCCCGTCCACGGTGCCACCTGTCTCTGGAGCACTCTCTTCGTTAACTTGTCGACACCCACGGGAAGATTATGGGGGTGGCCCTATTCTAAGCCGGGAATCACACGGCTGAGTAGACGGTAAGTAAATTTGTTCATGCAGAACCATAACATTCAATATTCCATAATGTTCAGTCTGTCTTTTTTTTTCCAAAATATCGGTAGTAGCATAAGGTTCAAGAGTATGTTTTAGACCAGGGATTCCCAAACTATATTTGGCAAGACCCCTTTTCCAAAATGCACTGACACCTTAGACCCCATAGCCAAATTACTTTAAAAATCTCTAGTTTTTTTTAAAAGTGATAAAATAAGATATAACAATGATACTTCCTACTAAAATATTAGTCATTGTTATAACAAGTTGGTACACGTAACACGATTTATACAGTATCTTGAAAGTTTCAAATAAGATTAGATTAGATTAGATTTCTTTATTTCACATTACAAATTTTAATACATAGATTAACTTACGTGAAATGTCAGAGTGAATGTGATCGTAAAAAAATAATAAAAATATAGTATACAAAATGTCAATTCTACACAACTCGTGTATGAGATTTATAATAAAGTCATAACTTAGTGTGCATAAAAACTTGTGTTAATTAATAGGGGTCTATTTTTAGACCTCTTCCACCCCCAAAATCAGTTTTCGTTTATGTCGATCCCTGGGAAACCGATTTCGACCCCAAGGGGTCGGTATCGACCACTTTGGGAATCCCTGTTATGGACAATCAATTAACAAAAACAATAATATAATTAAGAATTTTGTAAGCAAGGATCGGAATAAGGTAGTGTCATTTATATACTTGCGACTAAATGATGGATATTCCGGAATTAAGTGTCTTTTTAATGTTTATTATTTTTGTCGTCTGCCGCACACTTACCAATAAAAAAAAACTTAATTGTATATATACTTTTTGATTCATACTGCTAAGAGTCCCGGGACTTTATTTATTTATTTAACTGTTTATTGCACAGATAAAACAAAAATAATAAATTAAAAAGAAACACAAGTACAAAGGGCGAACTTATCTCTGAGAGAGATTTTTTCCAGCAGACCCGCGAGAGAGATAATTGAAATAAGAGAGGCAGACATAGTGTGTACGTAAATAAAAAAAAACATATACATACATACACTAATATAAACTATATACCCATTTACATAGATTATAACCTACACGATAAAAAATATAAGTATATAAATAAATATTTACTAATAACATATAAATATAATATACATTATTAAATAATAATAATATACAAACATTCATAAAATACATTTAAGATATGGATTCCAATCCTAACTTAGTGACAGATAGTGTTCTTTAACACGGTTTATGAAAATTAAAAAGGACTTTCATTAAAAAAGTCCCATGAATAAGAATTTCCATATAATCATTATTTTCCTCGCAAGTGAAAATGCGAGGTGTTAAATGTTATTTAACACCTACATTTATACATTATAAATGAAATGAAGTGTTAAATGTTATTTTACGTCAAGCATTAACTTTAAATGAGCCTTCGTAAACAAATGGATTTAGTTTTCATAAACTCATTCAATGCGAATTCGTCTGCAACGGCACTTAACCGAGACATATTCTTCTTGTAATACGACCAGCGTAACCTGAGCTCGCACTATTCACGAACCCTCCATGGGAAGTACGTGACAATGAGCGGCGCAGGGGACGGGGCGGCTTTGTGTTGTCTGGTGCGTGTCACTTTGTTGCATTGCAGTTTTACAGTCCTTAAGTTATGGTCCATTCTGGGTTTACACATATTGTTTCTGTCGACGTTCGTTGAATAATATTATTTGTCTTATCCAGCATTGTTATTTGCTTATTACAAAATCCAGTACACTGCGCAAACTTATTCGTCAGAAATTGTAAGCCAGCGTGGTGGCGCGTCATGGCCGGCTGTCCTGCGCAGCGATTGGTTGGCGGTAAACCATCCGCCAACCGATTTGCCGATTTTAGTACCGATATTTCTGGTATCGGTTCCCTTAAACACCTGTGATACGCGAATCGTTAATGTTCTAGTTTTCTTAACGAAAATATCGGTATATCAAGTGCTACGGGAAGAATATTACCGGTACTGTCTATTACCCTTTTTGACGTTTTGAATACTATATTTTTATTATTTTTTGACGATCACATTAACGCTGACCTTTTACGTAAGTTAATCTATGTATTAAAATTTGTAATGTGAAATAAAGAAATCTAATCTCATCTATAAATCTACGGGTAAAACATACAAAATACAAAAACGCCGATATTTTAGTCCTGATCCGCCCTATTGGCGATGCATAGATTTCCACCAACGCTTATTTATATTGAAATTCGAAACGTTGTCACTACTACTTGACAGTTCGTAAGTAGAGAAATTTATTTCCTGGGTATAACTATAGATTCATCTTTACAATGGGGACCCCACATAACTTCATTAGCTGGCAGATTAAGTTCTGCCGCCTACGCCGTAAGGAAAATCAGACAATTAACTGATGTTGCTACCGCGAGGTTAGTGTACTTTAGCTACTTCCACAGTATCATGGCATACGGTATCCTACTGTGGGGTCAAGCAGCAGATATAGAGACCATTTTTATCTTGCAATAAAGAACAGTTAGGGCAATTTATAATTTGCGTTGTAGAGAGTCGGAGAAGAGTTTAAAGAAATAAACATATTAACAGTAGCTGGTCAATTAATTTTAGATAATATTTTATATGTCAGAATGTGAAATTACAGCAAAAACGTCATAGTGGTCAATTTTTAAGAACTGACTGTAGTTTAGTTATCTTCCCACTTTTGCCACTAGGGGCGCGGTTATGTTGCTGATTAATGGAGTCTTACTCATAGAAATAATAATTGTAATATTTATTTCTTATTTTTGCGGCTTCCGTCAACGCACGGCCATAATTGGACATAATAAAGTCTGGACGTGATAGTAACAATCATATTATCGTAATTTTCTCGGGTAATCGCAGCATTGTTCAACAGTTTAATTATCAAAATATTAATGTACAATTAGCGACGAGTGTACTAATTAACGCTTTCTAAATTAGTGTCGATTTTATGTTTAAGCGAATTTCGCAGTTTTCGAGCACATTCCGCTCGTGCCGCTCAATATGGAATTATCGTTTAAATATAATATATTTATAACGAAGGCTACACGTGTTTACCAGCCCCCCCAACAAAATTTTGATTGCTATGCAATTTTATACCTTTTCGCAACACTATAGCAACCAAAATGGAGTTGGGAGGTTAACACGTGTAGCCGACGATATGTAACTTGTATGTAAATACAAATCCTCTAGTTATTTGCCGCATGGCTGGCTGCTATCGCTGCTGGTAATAACTGACGATTTTAATCACTCTGTACAATATAATTAATTACAGTGTTTTTTTAATCATCATCATCATCATTTCAGCCTTTAGACGCCCACTGCTGGACATAGGCCTTCCTCAATGAACGCCACCACACCCGGTCCTCCGCCCTCCGCATCCAGCCGCTTCCGGCCACCTTCTTTAGGTCGTCGGTCCATCTGGCGGCGGGGCGTCCCACCCTGCTTTTTAATCTATAATAATAATTATAATCGTAGTTAGTTTACCGACTGTGTAGCACGCAAGAGAGTTCTGTTATTATAAGGGTTTTCACGGCAAAAATTAATTACTAGGGATTTCACATTTACCGAGTTTTAAATATATCTAATAAATAAAAACGTAAACTTCGCGTATCTGTACATTGAAGATATTTATAAAAAAAAATGGGGGTCCAAGGATAAGTAATAGAAAACATTTCAACGATTTTTGAAATTTTTGTCTGTTTAACTGTTCGTCTGTTAGTTTGTGCACGCATCACTTAAAAACTACTGAACCGATTTGGACTTGTCACAAAAACGTAGGGCTTAACTCTGAGTAACATACAGGATATATTTAAGAAAGAAAGAAAGAAAGAAAGAAAAATAGTTTTATTGAGTGATGGGCACACGTTGCGGGGTAGTATTTACAACATATAAAAAAAAAAGAATAAAAATAAGAAAAAAAAAATACAAATCAAATGTAAACTTATTTACTAAAATATATATTATTTATTGGAACACCCGCAAGTGTGTGTGCCTCGACACCCAACAGGCCCCAACTCAGCATAATTGCTTTGCTCGCGAGCGAAGCGCTGGTTTTCTGTTGGAGCCTAGTCGGTAGCGTACACAGCGACAGCGAGATAACAATATGATAGGATAAATGGAAAGGTAGATGTAATAAAATAAAACCATACGAATAAAATGCATATATAAATAAAAGACATCACGCTATAACAAGATATGATAACATATGATATGATATAATACTTTATATATTACTAGCTGTTGCCCGCGACTTCGTCCGCGTGGACAACTTAACATTACACATTCTTATGTATCACGTGTTACTAAATCCTAAAAGAAATCTATTAATCTGGTTATGCATTTAAAATATTAATATACATAAAAAAACATATTATCCAATTGAGAACCTCCTTTTTTGAAGTCGGGTAAAAATTTGTGTTTTGGCGGCGTTTTCGCCCGTTGGACCACAGTTTTTTAGGTTTCCGTAGCCAAATGGCAAAAAACGGAACCCTTATGGATTCGTCATGTCTGTCTGTCTGTCCGTGGGTATGCCACAGCCACTTTATTCCGAAACTATAAGAACTTACTATTGAAACTTGGTAAGTGGATGTATTATGTGAACCGCATTAAGATTTTCACACAAAAATAGAAAAAAAAAACACTAAATTTTGGGGGTCCCCATACTTAGAATTGAAACTCAAAAATCAACTTTTTCATCAAACCCATACGTGTGGATAGGTCTTCAAAAATGATATTGAGGTTTCTAATATCATTTTTTTCTAAACTGAATAGTTTGCGCGAGAGGCACTTCCAAAGTGGTAAAATGTGCCCCCCCCCCCCCCCCCCCCTGTAAGAGAATGATAAAACTAAAAAAAATATATGATGTACATTGCCATGCAAACTTCCACCGAAAATTGGTTTGAAAGAGATCTAGTAAGTAGTTTTTATTAATACGTCATAAATCGTAAACCACAATACTATTATTAAAACATCGATCAAAGTTACAACGAACTACAATAACTTTTAGATTATGTTACTTGCTGCTACGGAACCCTTCATGGGCGAGTCCGACTCGCACTTGGCCGCTTTTTTTTAAATAAAGTTGACATTTACATTTATCATAAATTAAAAGATTATCAATAAAAAAAAATATATTTTAATATTGTGCAAATTAGGTGATATTTCCTTCCCCCCCCCCCCCTCCAATTTGTCCTTTCCATACCCTTTCTTTCTTTCCTTCTCCATCCCCTTCCCACAACGTTGAAAACCCTTTCCCCCACCCCTTCCCTCTCCCTACTCCTACCTCTCCCCCTTCCCTTAACCCACCCCTTCCTACACCCTTTATTTACCACTGCCCCCTCATCTTTCCTCTCTTACCCTAATCCCTCTATTCTTTTCCATCCGACTTCCTTCCCCTCCTATTCCCTTCCTATGTTGCATATCCAATTAACTGTACAACAAAATGTCTGTCAAACTGCTGGACATGCCTTCCCCAATGAATGCCACAACGCCCTACAGATCCAGCCGCTTCCGGCCACCATCTTCAGGTCGTCCATACACCTGGCGGCAGGGCGTCCCACCCTGCGCGTGGGACGTCGCGTCCCACTCTAGAACCCGTCTGCCCCAACGGCCGTTCGGTACTACGACAGATGTGACCTGCCATTTCAGCTTACTAATTCTTTCGGCTATGTCGGTCACCTTCGTTATTCATAGGATCTCCTCATTACGAATCATATCCCTCATAGAGACCCCGAGCATTGCCCTCTCTATAGCTTGCAGAGCCACTTGAATCTTGTGGATCAGGCCCACCATCAGTATCCACGTCTCCGCGCTGTAATCATGACAGGTAGGACGCACTGATTAAAGATTTTTGTCTTTAAACATTGTGGAATAGGTGACGTAAAGACTTGACGCAGTTTTCCGAATACTGCCCACCCTAACTGGATTCTTCTGTCAGCATTTGAAATTGATCCTACCCAACTATATTGTCTGTCCTAGGCAGACGTACTCCTGAACAGCTTCGATATTGACATTGTCGACGATCACCGGTCTAATACAGGGCCACTAATTATCGAATAGCGAACTTTTTGTATCGAGACTTGTGGAAATACCTGAAATACATCAGCTAAAATAAATCTATAAATGAGCTTTAAAACATCTCTGTCACTTTCTGTCAAGTTCTTGCATCGACCAGTAATGTTGAACTACACTTTCATACAAATGATATGAAATGAGAGGTCAACTTGTATATCAGCTTCCTGACATTTTATTGAGATATGACTTATACCAGTATGAGGCCCGAACTCAAAGCTATTAAACAATGAAAACGCCGTCAAATTCTGTTCAGCAGTTTCCAAGATTAGCCCGTACATACATACATACATACAGACAGATAGGAAATTTTTTAATTATATTTTTGGACTCTACTGGTCTTCAGTAACGTCCGGGCAGTGAAATTTTTTTTTTAACTTAAATGTACAGATTCGCTTTTCTTTTGTTTTTTCTACTCTTTTATTATATGTATAGATATGAAAGTAATTAAATAAAATAAAGTATATTACGATATAAAAGCATAGTTAAATAAATTAGTAATGAGCCAGATAATGTAATAAAAGGCATAGAGTAGGTAATAATAAAAGGCAAGATAGTATAAAAGATAAAAGATAGTATAAAAGACAGTGTTGTGTTTGTGCGATGCGAGTTAGAGGAGACACTGCATGTAATTAACTTGTTGTGCATTGACTAGGTAAACCTTTAAATTTCTTCTAAATGTAATTCATCGCAATCGGTTTACTAAACCAATAGTAATGGACATTTTTAGTTTTCAAATACATTTGTATGCAATATAACAAAGAAGTATAATTTTAATGTTCGGTACCATTCAGATTACGATGAGTTTGGACTACATTTGGAGCTTCAGTGGGAGTGGGAGCGGGAGTGGGAAGGGGAGCGGATTCTGTAGTCCACGCGAACGAAGCCGCGGACACAGCTAGTCGATAATAAAATTTTGGGCTAGCTTCTAATTATTTATCTATGTTTCTTCGTTTCGGTGTACTCTATTCTTCATCTTCTCCGTCGTTTCCTCACTGCTGAGGATCACAACCGTACAAAACACGCTTCTATGCATTGCGGTCATTGGCCAGCCGCATCGCTTCATCCAAAGATCCGCCAGCTACCCTCCTCACCAGGTCTGGCCACCTCGTCCTCTGGCACGCCTGTCCCCCATTTGTCCCAGGATGATGAGCTTCTCCAGGTCGTGCTTGGGAGACCGCATAATCGAGCCCATTATCAGATCTTGTAATAACTATAACTTTGATACAAGTCAAACATAAGACTAAGTCGAAAAACTTTGTACTCGTATAAACTTGATTGTCGAATTATTTGACAATATCAATACCTATAATAAAACTGTAACTGTTCTGTCTGTACATGAGAGATATTGTAGAAAAATGTGTATGAGAGGTCTTTAAAGGGTCAATAGAAGACAAAATAATTGTTTTTAGAATTTTTGCCTGTCTGTATGTATGTTTGTTACCTCATCATGCAAAAACCACTGAATGAAATTTGATGCAGTTGTCACAGCTGTCTTGCTGGAGGTCTAACATAAAACCTGGTGTATCTTTCATCTTGATTAGCTACTTAGAACCTGAGATATATTTATAAAGTAAATTTTTCTAGACGCCATTATGACAAAGAAGTATTATTATGTTTGATACAATTCATATTGCGATTGGTTTGTACTACAGTTGGAGCGGGAGTGGGAGTGGGAGTGGGATCGGGATCGGGATCGGGATCGGGATCGGGATCGGGATCGGGGTCGGAGTCGGAGTCGGAGTCAGAGTCGGGGTCGAGGTCGGGGTCGGGGTCGGGGTCGGGGTCGGGGTCGGGGTCGGCGTCGGGGTCGGGGTCGGGGTCGGGGTCGGGGTCGGGGTCGGGGTCGGGGTCGGAATAGGGAGCAAGAGTGGGAACGGGAGCGGATTCTGTATTCCACGCGAGCGGAGCCGCGGGCACAGCTAGTGATATATATTTTTAAAGTTTACCTTATGTTTGAAAATAAAATCTCAATTTCAGTACTTTTTAACAAATGTCGTTTAAAGGTATTTTATTGTTTAAGTTAAATATATTGTCAGGTAGATACTTTCCCTCCTTGACATTATCCAATATTTGTTTGGCACAAATTTATAGTACTCGTAAGACAGTTGCCAGCGACGTTATCAACAGCCCGCCGGCCGCCGGCCGCCGCGCCGGGGCGGACCGGCCGGACCGGCGCGGGCGGGCGCGGGGCGGGGCGGGGCGGGGCGGGGCGGGAGGCGGTTAATGAATCAATAGCTCGCAAGCAAACAACTCACTCCCAAACAAACAGCTAACTAAGGAAGCTGTTTAAAGGCGGCATAATTAATCAGTTGAGGTGGAAACTGCGAGCACACACTCGGGCTCGCTGGGGGGAACAGAGCAGACACACCGAGCTCGACAGCAATTTGCAGAATCTGTTAGGGAAATGCGGATGGATCAGTAGCATCATCTAATAAATAAAATCGTAAACTTCGCGTGTCTGTACATTGAAGATATTTCCAAAAAAAATGGGGGGTCTAAGGATAAGCAACAGAACACATTTCGATCATTTTAGAAATTTTTGTCTGTTTGTCTGTGAGTTTGTGCACGCATCACTTAAAAACTACTGAACGGATTTTGATGGACTTTTCACAAAAACATGGGGCTTAACTTAACTTAATATTTAGTATTTATTTCATCGCAATCGGCTAACTCAATCCCAAGTTATAGAAGTTATAGACGGAAGCGGAAGCGGGAATGGGAGTGGATTCTGTAGTTCACGCGAGCGGAGCCGCGGGCACAGCTAGTAGAATATATATTTATCATCATATGAGACCTTAGAAGTCCGCTGCTGGACATAGGCCTTCCCCAATGAACGCCACCACACCCGGTCCTCTGCCCTCCGCATCCAACCGCTTCCGGCCACCTTCTTCAGGTCGTCGGTGCATCTGCCGGCGGGGCGTTCCACACCGCGGTCTCTACTTCTAAACTCATCTGCTCCAACAACCGTCTGTTCTGCATGTGGTGTGGTGGCGTTCATTGGGGAAGGCCTATGTCCAGCAGTGGAAGCCTTAGAGATGATATGATGCTGATGGACGAATTCAGAAAAAATAGAGAAATAAGTTTGATAAATATATTCCATCTATTTATTTGCAGGCGAAATTAAAAGGAGAATGTTCAATCGATATTAATTATCTAAGTACTACACTTATAGGTAACTAGCTGTTGCCCGCGACTTCGTCCGCGTGGACAACTTAACATCACAAATTATTATGTATTTTCTTCTTACTTGATATTTTGGACAATTCACATAATATCTTTATAAATTGTAGCCTATGTGTTATTCTGATGTATAAGTTATATTACTGTAAAGTTTCATTAAAATCTATTCAGTAGTTTTTACGTGAAAGAGTAACAAACATCCATCCGTACTTACAAACTTTCGCGTTTATAATTTTAGTAGGATAGGATAGGATAGGACAATATAAAAATATGATGAAAATATTATTTGTGCTAGAGTAATGTCATTGGGCCCGATTCCGAAGGCACACATTTAAAATTTGACAGCGCTAACATTAGTTTCGTCTTTATCTTCATAATATTGTGTGACAAGGATATCAACAGTTTTAGTGCTGTCAAATTTTAACGTTGTGGCTTCAGAATCGAGCCCAATGTATGTTTATTAACAAATTGTTGGGCTGAACATAACTTTTCAAAGACGTAATATTGTATTGCTGAGTGCGTGTACAGAGGTGGTTAAGTACTCCACTCGCGATATGAGCCAATTATTTGCTTAAGCCTCTCGTGTCAATACACCGGTGTGCCGCGACAGAGCCCTGGCCACCATCTATCGGCGGGGGGGTATACGTACACTTACTGTTTTGGTGGTTTTGATATGGGAAAGTGGGGGGCACCAGCATCACGTCCGTAAGGTCGTGGGATCAAACCCCGCCCTTACTTTATAGTTATTATGTAGTCTATTATGCACTTATTTTGCCTCCCCCCACCCCCCTCGCTCTTACTTGTCTCACACCCTGTAAGATTAGCCAATTCTCAGCCGCCAGCCGGAAGAGATCTCTTTTATAGATAAGCTCACCTTTGTACACAACATTTATTACTGTATTTAGTTTTAAGATGTGCAATAATAAAAGAGTGCAATAATATATCGGCGAAATAATAAAAGAGGAGCTAATTTGAAGGCACAGCGCGTGTTCGGCGCGCCGTTCGGCTTTGTTCGGCTATCGTCGCGAGCACGCGCTGACGGAACGTCGGGTATAACTGGCGCAGGCGCATAACCGAGACAGTCTTCGATGGAAAGGCGTGCGGTGCGCAGACTTTACACTGACGGATCGTCTGCCTTCTAAAATCGCTACTTGATAATGTGATTTCATGTAGTGTCTTTGAAGTGAGTAAACGTGTTAACTTTGAAACGGTGTTAAACTCAATTTGGGAGCCCACACTTTCGGCGGAACCAGGAGCCTACGACATCAGAAGTGGGATTCGAACCCACGCCCTCAGAAGAGGCACCTACGACATATATATTATCGTAATTTAAGTACGGTTTGTTTATAATTCCATAGGCTTCTGCTATGCTACGAAGAAATTCCAAGGCGTATGTGAAGTTCATCAAATCGGCTTGGGGCACGTGGTGTACAGAGGTTTGGCACAAAAGATCCTGAAAGGCCGATAGGTCAGGTCTTCCTGGGCCCTTAAGATAAGTTAAATGATCCACCCCCTGGCTGCGGGCCTGTGCCGTGCTCGCGTCGCCTTCATTACGCACACACAAACATTGCGTCGCCCGTAATGACGACTCTACGTACGACGTGACATGGGGATTGGGCTGTTTGAAGTTATGGAATGTTATGTCAAGTGTGACTAATGTCGGCGTGTGATATGTCTGTATTGATGAGGGTTTTAATAAAACGTCTAATTGGTGAGACACTGGGCCTGATTCTGAAGTCACAACGTTAAAATTTGACAGCATTAAAATTGTTGCTATCCCTGTCAAAAGATATTATGAAGATAAAGACGAAACTAATTTTAGTGCTGTCAAATTTTAAATGTGTGACTTCAGAATCGGGCCCACTATTGTTATTGTTATATTATTATAAAACTATTAATATTATATAGTTTATATAGTGGGTATATAGTTTATATTAGTGTATGTATGTATATGTTGTTTTTTTTTATTTACGTACACACTATGTCTGCCTTTTTATTTCTTTTATGGTCTGCTGGAAGAAATCTCTCTCAGAGATAAGTTCGCCCTTTGTACTTGTGTTTCTTTTAATGTATTATTTTTTATTTTATCTGTGTGTGTGCAATAAAGAGTTAAATAAATAAATAATATTATTATAAAATGTGGGAGATGGTATTAGACGTCCGTCGTAGGTTATAGCTGGAGACAAAGAGGGCGAGGTGCGTTTAAAAGTTTACACCGGGCCTACGGTATTACATTAAGTACGTCATCGGGAATGATCATAAACTTACACTGATCACTACATCTTTTCCTTTTAATAAAAAAATGAATTCAAAAGTCAAAATCATTTATTGCATATGAGTACACTTGGTACATTTATACACGTCATTTTTTATCGACTACCGCTTCCTAGGTGTTAGCGCTGTGAAGAAGAAACGGCGCAACAAACTTCACGCAACACATCTTTTAAAAATCAAGTTTGCATACAATTAATAAAGATTTTGCGAAGCTGGATTAACATTAATTCACAAACTTTATATAAAACAAGTGTATACTTTTCTTTTTCTCCCCTTTCGTTTTTAATAAATTTTTATTACAAACAAAACACATTTATTATTTCTTATAGTGACCCACCATAACATGTTACAAAACAATTTACAGTATATCTTAAAAAACTATGTGATAAATCCACCACAGCAGCACACAGACTATGGATTATATATTATTATGTCTATGGATTGTGATATAGCAGTGACTGCCGATACAACCTTGTAATGAGTGTATCTTGACTTGAGGTGGACTCACCTATCAACTGTTGGCTTTGTCATCAAAAAAGGCAAGTGTATGCCTATGTATTTTTTTGGATAAAAAGTTTTCATCCCTCTTGAATATTATGAATGCGAAAGTTTGGATGTTTGTTACTCAATCACGCTTAAACCACTCGACGGATCGGAATGAAACTTGGCACAAATATAGGTTAGGTCCTGGAACAGGATATACGATAGTTTTTATCCCGAAAAAATATCCCATTCCTACGGGAAGTACGTAATAATTTGTGATGTTAAGTTGTCCACGTGGACGAAGTCGCCGAAATCGAAGTCGCAAGTCGATGCCTGCTCTGCATATTCTCTTTTAATTCCGGGCAAATTAAAAATAAACCATGACTTCGTAGAGCGAAATTTGAGAGCGAAAAGTGCAAAGAATGGTCGACCATACACAACGGGAACGGGTGACACACGAGGGGGAGCCTCATTAAATTTTCGCATCACACATTTGCTCACGAATGGAATTAAGATTTTCCGTATAATTAATGGCGGCCCTGTCGCGATATAATTAAAAGGTTGCGTCGAATTTCAGTATCCTAATATTTAAAATAAACAGCGGCAGAATGAAATTAAGTGAGATACCCTCACCCTCGCCGAGGTCCTGGGGCTACGGGAGATTACTGCACCCTTCGTCTGGTCCACCCGCGGCGCCACAAATATCTGTTTAAATTTAAAGAGGACCCTCACGCGCTAAACTTAACAGCAAAATCTATTATAAGTGATTTGGCCAACCATAATACAATGTCGCTGCCGGCCCAAAATACGGGCCCCCCCAATCTTCACGTGGGAGTCGTCAAGGTGACTAAGGGATTGCACCAGGGATGGGCAGCAGCGTTCTCTTGTGTATATTAAGTTTACTTGTGTTTATAAATATGACGGACAGAAAGTTTAAGATACACATTAAAAAACAACTTTGTAAGAAAGCCTATTATAAAATAAACGATTGTTTGAATGACAAAGATGCCTGGTACTAATGTTAATTCCGCTTCGCAAAACCTTTATTAATTGTATGCAAACTTGATTTTTAAAACATGTGTTGCGTGAAGTTTGTTGCGCCGTTTCTTCTTCAGAGCGCTAACACCTAGGAAGCGGTAGTCGATAAAAAAGCGGACAAGTCCGAGTCGGACTCGCCCATGAAGGGTTCCGTAGCAGCAAGTAACATAATATAAAAGTTATTGTAGTTCGTTGTAACTTTGATCGATGTTTTAATAATAGTATTGTGGTTTACGATTTATGACGTATTAAAAAAAACTACTTACTAGATCTCGTTCAAACCAATTTTCGGTGGAAGTTTGCATGGCAATGTACATCATATATTTTTTTTAGTTTTATCATTCTCTTATTTTAGAAGTTATAGGGGGGGGGGACACATTTTACCACTTTGAAAGTGTCTCTCGCGGAAACCGAAAAAAATGATTTTAGAAACCTCAATATCATTTTTGAAGACCTATCCATAGATAGACACGTATGGGTTTGATGTAAAAAAAAATTTTAGTTTCAGTTCTAAGTATGGGGAACCCCCCAAATTTTTTTTTTCTATTTTTGTATGAAAATGTTAATGCGGTTCACAGATTACATCTACTAACCAAGTTTCAACAGTATAGTTCTTATAGTTTCGGAATAAAGTGGCTGTGACATACGGACGGACAGACAGACAGACAGACAGACAGACAGACATGACGAATCCATAAGGGTTCCGTTTTTGCCATTTGGCTACGGAACCCTAAAAATGACGTGTATGAATGTACCAAGTGAACTCATATGCAATAAATGATTTTGACTTTGACTTGGAAAGTAAAATCTGAAGTGCATTACTACTGATAATATATTAAAATTATATAAAACAAGTATTTAATGAATAATAGTAATAAGTTAATGTGCAAAGGCAAACATGTAAGAGATGTATATTTCATTCCAGATTAATAGTCCTATGAAAACCAACGCTATTTACGTTTCGGTAACATATACATGAAAGGGTCACCAGCAGCAAAAACAGGTTTGTATTACCATGTAAACTTTGCAGTCCACTTAGGAACACCATCTATTGTGTATTTTGTTTTCGAGACGCAAATGCGTTTGTTTTCATAGGACTATTAATCTGGAATGAAATATACGTATTTGTACACAAAAACAATAATTTATTTAAAAAACAAAGCGACATTACACAAAACGGGGTGGAGACGGCTACGAACATAAACTATATGTGCCTGTACAAAAATTAGCCGTATTCAGTAAAAACGCATATTGCATGGCGATTAGGATATACAACCATTTGCCAAACGGTTATAAAGGCGCTAATATTAATTTATTTAAAAAGCAGGTTTTTAAGTACTTTTTGGAGAGTAGTTACTATTCAGTGTTAGAATTTTTCAATGATAAACAAGAGTAGACAAATTACATGAATATTATTTTTGACATTAGGTTTTCATTTATTTAGATCATGCATGACTTTATAGTATTAAAATTAAATGTTATTTCTATATTTAAAGTTATTAAGAATGTAAAACTAAAATTTGCACGCCATGAATGGCAGAATATGTGAAACTATTTTCATTGTATACCATATCATTTTACCATATTCTAGCAAATAAATATTTCATTTCATATTTCATTTCATTTCAAGGCTGTTTCTGTGAATATATTTCGGACTGTGTTAAAGTTTTAAGTTTGAGCTAAGTCGTGTTGGAATACATCATTTTGGGAGGCTCACCGAGTCAGGCTATATACTACTCGTAGCAACCAAAATGTTGGTGCTCTCCTGTGTTCGACGCATTAAAGAGCTTTCTGCGTATTCATCATCAGCCGAAATAAGTCCACGGCTGGACACAAGCCTCCCCAGTAGAATGCCACTTTAGATCGGCTGTCCATTGGGGGATTTGCCATAATCACCACGCTTGACAGGCGGATTGGTGATCGCAGTATACGCAGAAGAACGCTGCGGCCCGTCCCCGGTGCAAGGGACGAGTCGCTTTGAAAATACCTACGGGAAGATTGGGGACGGCGCTGTTCTCAGCCAAGAATCACACTTTACCGTTTGGTCGTCATAGATTAACGAGGATGGCGCAGAAGGGAAGACAAAGTGACGGAGTTTTAAAAAATTGATATTTCCCTGCACTCGTCGGAGAAATGGAATCACGAAGAGCTACGAACGAATAGTCTATGCAGATGTAGCTGCTGCACACAAGTTTTATATTTATTAGCACTATAGTGTACTTTTATATTAAAAAAATTCTCATAAACTTCTGAGCTCTGCGTACTTATGCAGTTAATGGCATAGTAATTAATGAGTAAACATTAGTTAAATAATATCCAGTGCCAACACCATTGTTGAGTTTATGCAAAATTAACTGGGTGTAATAAAGTCCCCAGGCTCGGGCTCTGGTCCGGTACTTGGAGCCATATTGTGTCGGCGCACTGTGACTGCTACCTTGTTACTTTCAACTTAAAACCTAACTCTAACAAATCTACAATCTAAATCATAAATATTTCTAGGTTTTATTAGTTCTGTGGTCGGTTTGTGAAGTGACACTCACCTCTAATTTAGAGCACGACTGGCAGTACGCAATATTGGGATGCCGGCCGCCTGTATAAAGTTATTACGCCAGCGCGCTGTCGACCGGCGCCGAGAGATCGACGCTGTAGGTTAGAAAGAGACGCACTTGTGTTGTTGACGTATACAGTTGTTTCGAACGACTATGCTCGCGCTATCGGTGCCCTACAGTAATTTTCGGGCACACACAAATGTGGACAGACAGGCTGGTGCGCCTGTAGTACATACATACATAAAGCTCACGCCTCGGCCCCAGAGGGGTAGGCAGAGACGATGTATCGCCACTTTGCGCACTCTAATGTCGCAAAGCGGCTTTCCGGCCCGTGATACCCCTTGACGTGATGTATTGCGAACAACATCGCCGCCTTGTTGAGGTACCACGATTAGCTAGGGAAATAATTGTCCACCTCATCAGAGCCCGCATGATTCGGTAAGGCTAATAGTGCCCGGGGTTCACCCAGCTCCGGGATGTCGGCCAGGCTAGCCTCTGGACACGCGTCCATCGGCACGTCAGACCTTGGGTTGGCAGATGGGACAAGAATCCGGGCGAGAGAGACAGGAAATTGGGGTCTGGAGTATAAGGTAGGTATGGGATACCGCTATTACGGAAGTATAGTGGTATTGTAGTAACGATAACTCTGTAAGCCGGGGCCGCATACCGTGACTCGTCTGGATAGCACCGGACAGGCAACTACCTCAACCAAGTCCCCTGACATGTAGTAGTAGTACGTAATTAAATTTGTTCGCTTGTGTGGAGTCCAGGGGGAAGATATTAGTGTGAGTACATTTATAATCTTATGATTCTTTCGGGAAGTCAATGGAAAGGGCACTGACATTGAATCAAAATCAATGATCCCAGCCAAGACGCATGCTGCCTTTCCTAACTCTCAACTTCCGACCTGTTAAACTAGGATTAAAACTATGAGAACAAGCGAGGAGTCGCCGACGGCTGGGGCGGGGCGCGGGGGACGGATTAACGCCGGGATATTAAATAAGTTGGCAGGTTATAGTGCAGCCGGTGGGGACGTACCGGCATACAGTTTAGCCGATTGTGAGAAACCCCTTTCAAAAATCTTGGAACATTTCAAAGAATGGTCCAGAGGTGAAGCTAAATCTTAACTCACTCTTAGTTGGAGCAAGTTATCTTGTCTTACCAGGGTTAAGACTAAGTAAGGGCAGTAAATCGTTTACGGGGCAATATATACGCTTCTACAACAAACTACCAGAGGAAATCTTAAATATGACGGAGAGAAAGTTTAAGGTCCACATTAAAAAACCACTTTGTAAGAAAGCCTATTATAAAATAAACGATTATTTGAATGACAAAGATGCCTGGTACTAATGTTAATTCAGCTTCGCAAAATCTTTATTAATTGTATGCAAACTTGATTTTTAAAAAATGTGTTGCGTGAAGTTTGTTGCGCCGTTTCTTCTTTACAGCGCTAACACCTAGGAAGCGGTAATCGATAAAAAAATGACGTGTATAAATGTACCAAGTGTATTCATATGCAATAAATGATTTTGACTTTGACTTTTGTCACACGTTGGGAATTAGCGGGCTATGGAAAGAGCTATGCTCGGAGTTTCTCTAAGGGACCGGATCCGAAATGAGGTGATCCGCCAGAGAACTAAAGTCTTTCACATAGCTTAAACGGTTCGCACGTTGAGGTGTCAGGCTGATCACATATGTCGGAGAACCGATTACTTTTGGGGTAAACGATTTCTTGAGTGGTGACCGCGACTGGGCAGACTGTAGTGTTTGACGGGCGTCTTGGCTAGATGCGACGTGAGGCGTGAGGCCGGTGGCAGGGACTGGATGAGAAGAGCCGAGGATTGGGTTCAGTGGCGTTCTATGTTCAACAGTCCAATGATGATGATGACGTTGGGACTCTTTAAGGGGACCCTCAGGGTATTCTGCACTCGGGAATTGCACCTTGACGTCGGGATTTCATGGATCTCACGCCCGATCTGCTCGAAGACTTCAGGACCCGAAGTAAAACCTGGACACAAACTCCAGGATGGTTTTATGGATGATTTTATTGAGGTTCAGAGATGATTCAACAGATCTTGGTAGAAAACGTACTATCGGTACGCAATTATTTTAGTTGGTCTGTCGTAGCGGCTGGCGGTGGCTGGATGAGAAAAATCGAGGATCGGGTTCCGTGGCACGCCTTGGGAGAGGCCTATGTCCAGCAGTGGACGCATTCAGGATGATGATTGAGTATACGTGGTACACACGTAATTTTTTATCGACCCAGCTCACCAGGTGTTAGCGATGTGTAGAAAATACGGCGCAACAAACTTTAGGCAACACATTTTTTAAAATCAAGACCGAAGCAAAACAATACGAAATTCAAATACTGACATAAGAAGTAAAGCATACGGTTGATATTAGGAAAAACAAAAAGATTACACAAGCCGCATAGCGTCTTAAAATCTGAAGTTCATCTTGATATCGCCAGAAATATTCGCCCCGAATTTGTGGCTAGCCAGACGCATTTGAGAAAAGAAATTCTCAAAATGATAGCTTCATTGCAACGAAACTGCTGAGTTTGTGAGACAGTGAAGAGACAGCTGATGCAAAGGTTACTTACCTATCTCCTAGCAATATCAGTACCGTAAGTCAACGAGGGACGGTCTCAACACATCAAAATAAATGACATTTTGTGTGTGTGTGTGTATGTATGTATGTATGTATGTATGTAAACGCTTTATTGTACCAAAAATAACAACAAAAACAATAATAAAATAGGAATTAAACTGTGTACAAAGGCGGACTTATCCCACTTCGGGCTCTTTCAGTCAACCTTAGAGTAACCGAAAGGACAAGTATAATGCGTTTAGTACCAAATTTGATAAATAAATGTACCTACTTTTAATAAAGTTTGCAGGAATGCAGGTTGTTCTGAACACAGCCATACATTCTTGAAAATGAAATTATAATGACAGTAGAAAGTATCCGTTGATATCGATGAATTATTTTTGGAGCACAAATACCCATTTCTGCCAGTGTTTGTTTTTTTTTATTCACCTCTTCTGGAGTTTTTTTTTGTATTTTTCGCATTTTTTATCCACCTCTTCTGGAGTAAAAAAAAATTAATGGCCATACTCGTACTATCTAGATGACATATTTGTGTCATATTCCATTAGAAACAGGCACTTGTGGCTCAAAAGGAAATCTTCGATTTAGATTTTCTGGAATGTCATTTTGAAGGTTCCGAAGGTTGAGATTGAGATGGCAAGAAATGCGAGTCTACTTTACGATAGTTCAGAAGTTTCATTCATTTTGGTGTGTTCGGGTTGAGAATCGGGAAGGTTCGCGTTGATATATTCAACGGTTCAGTTACCTAACAAAAAAAAATTTAATTGGTGCATGCACTTAGTAGCAAATGTTGCCAGACGTTGCCTGTCGACTTCCAGCGCGTTAACTCAAAACACTAGTGAAGTTGTTCTTCAGTGTGTATGCAGAGAGGTAGTTTCGTTCATTTACTCTTTGAAAGCTCTCCAGCTGAACATAGGCAGAGCCCAAGAGCACAACCAATATATCAGGGCGCCCGTCGCGGTACAAGCAATACAAATTAATCTGCGCTAACGTCGCGCCGCGTCGCCCGCCGTCGCCCGCCGTCGTCGCACATAAACACGCTCCGGCCTTAATTAAGTACACGCAAGTACGTTCTAACGACTCGAGATGCAGAAATACCCGTAGTATATTTATTTATTTATTTATTTTATTTTAAGAAAACAGCTATTATAACTAAGTACATTACACATATAGCAAAAAAGAGCCAAATAAAAGTTTCCACTTCTAGAAGTAAATTAAATAATAATTAACATTCATAATAAACTAATGATCAAAAATATTTAAAAAATAAATAATACATACATACACAATACAAGCAGCAAACTACAACTGAAATCAACACTAATAAAGACAAATTGATTAAAATAAATACATAATATAAATACAACAAAGGAATATTTCTTAATACTAGCTTTAACGAAAGAATTTAGCACTTAGAATTTGCTTCAATCTAGGAATATAGGAATATAGTTGCGATTTTGAGTAATCTAAATTTAATCTATATATTATTATAAGCCGCAATACCTCCACTGCTGGACATAGGCCTCCCCAATAGAATACCGCTTTTGGTTAGATGTCCATTGGGGGATTTGCCATATACACTACGCTTGGCAGGTGGATTGGTGATCGCAGTAATGATACAATACAATACACTTCATTGCACAAACAAATACAGTTACAAGTTACAAATAGTACAATTTAGGCGGTCTTATCGCTTTAAGCGATTTCTTCCAGACAACCGTTGGGTTGAAAATATTATGCCAGAGAAAAAGGTAGGTTGCGCTGATTAGGACATTTAAATAATAAATAGGTACTTAAACGACCATAATAAATAAAATAAAATAGCAAATAAGTTATAAATATTAAGTTTTTATGGTTCTATGGTTGCCGTGTGGTTTCCGGTAGAGTAGAATAGGACCACTCCAAGTCTTCCTGTGGATGTCGTACAAGACGACTAAGGGAATACATTATAAAACGTCAATCAGGCCTCCCCAACCCATCTGGCCAGCGCGGGGAGTGCAGGCCAAATCCTCCGTCTGTCTCCGGCAGATGAGAGAGGGTTGTGCTCCTGCAGTGGAGACAAAAATAACCTGATGATGTTGATGATGATGGTTTTACACATACACTGCATATATATTTACAACAAATATATACAATACATACATACAATTCTGATACAAAAAATACATACACATACAAACACACATGAGGACGCTGGTGCAACCCCTTAGTCGCCTTGACGACACCCACGGGAAGGTTGTGGGTGGCCCTATTCTAAGCACACGGATAAATATAGAGTTCTATCTCAAATACTGTTTCGTAAAATATCTATTAAATAAAGTTGAATCATCCTTAAACATTTCATATTATTTGTGGGAGACTATTATTTGTACGAGATGGTAGACTTTATTGACGTCTGGTAAAAGGTACGTAAAATTATATTAAAGGCGGTGGTCGTAAAATTATTTGAAGCGGTCTCTTTTTTGCATTAAACGTAACAGTCTTCTCACGTATTTATTCACGAGAAGAGAAATAATATTATTTAATTTAATAAGAGTACAACAAAGTGGAGGCGCAAATATAGACAGATTCAGTCTAGCATAAAAAAGACTTGTCCGTTAAATAATCTAAGTGGAAAACACTTAGAATGCTGGGGTCAAGGGATGGCAAATTTTAGACCTCCAAACACCAAAGTCGAACTTTGTTTTATCGCCAGGGATCGGAATAAGGTAGTATAATTTATGTATTTGCGACTAAAATATGTCGCGGAAGATTGATATGGACATCACATAGCACGGAATTTTATTTACTGCTTTTACATCCGACATTGGCTTCCATGATGCAATAGGCGTCTTTTGCGACCTCTCCAAGGCATTTGAATGCATCCCTAACAGCATCCTGAGGGTAATCGCAGAAAGGTACGACTGCCCTATTATGTGGCACCTTGTTAATATTGTTAAATCAAATTTAATTATTTTATACTAACATAGTTCATAAGTTGCTACTAATAACTTTGTGGATTTTTGTTGTCCTTAATAAAGAATTTTATATTATTATATATTATTATTTGATTGTGTTGATCACGAAACCTTGCTCAGACAGAAAGTTTAAGGGTAATTCTCATTGACACTCAATTTTTATGGTCACACAGTTATATCTCCTAAACAGTATAAGTTAAAAACATAACTTGTGGATCGGATTATAAAACATCTATTAGGTCACAAAATAAATAAAACTTGTCTTAATAGAAGCAAAAATAATATAAATAATTAACATGAACGATCAAAAACGGGGCCATTTTTCGTGTTCTCATCGTGTCACACTTCCCGTTGCAGTAAAACATTTGGTTACTGCTTTACCAAATTTCAGTATATTTGTATGTTATATATACTAAAGTCACCGTAATTAAATACACTTTACATACAATGGTGTAAAAAAAATCTTTTCATCATTATTTTGAATTGGAAACACAATATGTGTCGGTCACACGATTTTAGGTACTTTAGATTTGAGTAGTAATAAAGGCTTGCTGTTGAACACAACAGCAGCAACTAATCACAGAGTTCGATTCGGTCATCGTCAGTCGTGTTCCTACTTCGCAGAAATGGGACGAGCGACTCATCGTTCCGTGAGTAAAAATTATTGGTAAGTTTATATTTATTCGTAGGTGTACCGATCACTTGCGTGGACAACATATTTGCGCATTGTATTTTAGTAATTGAAATTAAAGTTAGCTCATCGAAACTCCAAAATGTTCGAGATATTTATGTAGTATTTGATTTAAAACGTTACACCTAAACTTTGCAGGAATTTATAAAAAATGGATATTTTCGTCACCTTCGTGGCATCACCTTCGTGGCGTTTTATCCACGAAGGTGATTTTTTGCCACGAAAGTGATTTTTTGCATTGTTTTATTTGGAAATATAGCGACTGGTGTATACGTATTCACAAAATCAACTAGCTTGATGTGGTAAATAGTGTTTTGAATACATAAGTATAAGTAAGTATATTTATTTGTTGTAACCATACATGATAAATTAACAACTACACTATTAATAGATAACTAATTAAACATGAAGTATGGGTAGGCACTAATTAAAGTAAGTAAGTACATTAATGTTGTTTTTAGGGTATAAATAAATAAATATCTCAGACACTCACACCAATTATCCAGTCCCAAACTAGGCAGAGCCTGTGGTATGTTTACTAGATACAAACATTCATATTCATCATTCGAACTTAGGCCTCTAGCGGGAATCGAACCCGCAACCTCCGGCGTGGCAGTCCGAGAGCTACCCGTTCCGCCACGGAGGTCGTCACCGGTCCTTACGAACCAAGCTGGTAATACCCTCAACATCAACGTAGCTTCTGGTCTGATGATGATCCAGATTCGAGTTACAATATATTTAATTTACGCAAAAACTAACGTTCTGATATTTTCTTTTATTGTTCGAAGAGGTTACCGTCTTCTTGTTATGAGATTTTTTTTATAGAATAACGTTTTTGTTTTTGAAAAGGAAAAGTGCTATCTAACTATATTTCATTCCAGATTAATAGTCCTATGAAAACAAACGCATTTGCGTCTCGAAAACAAAATACACAATAGATGGTGTTCCTAAGTGGACCGCAAAGTTTACTTGGTAATACAAACCTATTTTTGCTGCTGGTGACCCTTTCATGTATATGTTACCGAGACGTAAATAGCGTTGGTTTTCATAGGACTATTAATCTGGAATGAAATATACGTGTAACGTTTCGTTTTTATTTTTTGAGAGATTAAGACTTTCTAAAGCTCAGACTAAAAGTAGTACATAATCTCAGTTCTAAAGACTTATATGATTCATCATAAGGAAAAAGTTTATATTACAACCAATTAGGTTAAGTTTTTGATTATTTTTTAACACCGGAGACTGATTATTTCTGAATGTCACAAATTACCTGCGATATTTCAATTAAAGTATACTCAAATTATGCACAATTGTTATAAGTTTAGATACTTTATTTCAGTTTTTTGTTACTATGTAAGTATGTTATTGTGTTAACACATGTATAAAGAGGGTTTTTAGAGTAAAACTATCCTCCGAAATATAAGTACCTGATTAATAAAACCACAGTAAAGTTACCTACGTTAATAATGTTCCATAATAAAAACTTTTCACTAAAATTGTGTAGTTTTAATTGACATAGCACATCAAAATCAAATCAAAATCAAATCAAAATATTTATTTTCAAAATTGGAATACATTATTCTCTTTTTGACGTCAACTTCTGCCTAAAACTACTCCACTTCCACCTGCATCAGTAATATTAAGAACCTATTTCGTAGGATGACCGAACCTAGGACCGAACTGGTAATTCTGTTTGCATAGGTATTGAATTGTATTTGCCTGTTTAATTATGAAAATATGATTAATTTGTTATTTCATGAACATTTAGTCTCATAACCAGTAGTCAATTCTAAGAAAATAATGGCTGTAAAGTTACTACGTCACTTTCGTGGATCATCGCGTCACTTTCGTGGCATCTAGAACTTCAAAACATTATTACTTCCAACCGAGACTCACGATTTGATTAATTTACTTATAAATATACTCGTATTATCAAGCGCTATTAGATTGTTTACAAAAATAGTTCATATAAGCAAAAAATAGAATTTACCACGAAGGTGACGATGAGAATCGTGGCGATGAGAATTAGCCTTAAGATTCACATTAAAAAAACAACTTTGTAAGAAAGCCTAAAATAAACGATTATTTGAATGACAAAGATGCCTGGTACTAATGTTGATTCAGCTTCGCACAATCTTTATATAATTGTATGCAAACTTGATTTTTGAAAGATGTGTTGCGTGAAGTTTGTTGCGCCATTTCTTCTTCACAACGCTAACACTTAGGAAGCGGTAGTCGATAAAAAAATTGACGTGTATAAATGTACCAAGTGTACTCATATGCAATAAATGATTTTGACTTTGACTTTGATAGTGAAATCCCGGTACTCTTAGTAAAAATAATTAAAAAGTAAATAATATCCTAACCGCTTGGTTCCGGCTTAGAATAGGGTCACCTATAATTTAGACTTGACGATAAGTCGACTAAGCGAGCACCAGAGCGAGGCAGCAGCGTTCTCCTGCGTATATTAAGGTCATTACTGTGATCACCGAACCGTCTGCTTGGCGTTGGATTATGGAAAATCCTCCATTGAAAAGCCTACTGAAAGTGGCATTCTATTGGGAAGGCTTATGTTCAGCAGTGGACGTGTATCGGCTGATACTGTAGTCGCGTTCCATAATTGAATGGACACATTTTCTTGTACTGCGCGGCGTCGCAGAAAAAAACCATCATCATCATCAGGATATTTTTGTCCTCCACTGCAGGAGCACAACTCTCTCTCATCTGCCGGCGACAGACGGAGGATTTGGCCTACACTCCCCGCGCTGGCCAGACGGGTTGTGGAGGCCTGATTGATGTTTTATAATGTATTCCCTTAGTCGCCTTGTACGACATCCACGGGAAGAGTTGGAGTGGTCCTATTCTATTCTACCGGAAACCACACGGAAAAAACCAAGTTAGCAATTACTGAAATAAAAGGGCAAATCCAGACTTCCTGAACTAATGTTTCAAGCTATCTTCCACACAGACAAGTTAGTAGTAAGTTAAGAGCCCAAATTAATTGAAACAGAGAAGTAAATCGGATTAGGTACAACTCGACAGCTCGCGACGCAGGCGAGGGATTAAGGAGTTAGATGCACGAGTGAGTGCTCGAGGGAGCAGCGAGTGGTGTCGTCCATTGCACGCACAGCACTTAAGACACAAGCGCATTTCATTTTAAAATCAAAGAGAATTCACAGTATATATATCTTTAATGTGTTATTAAATTTAAATAAGGTATTATAATCACTCATAAAAATAAATAAAAAATACAGATAAATAATTAATTAGAGATAAAAAATGGGCTCCAGGTCACTGTCCTGCGGTAGGATGCCTAGAACACTGGCTGCGTCCCCCACGGTCCCATCGTCTCCACAAAGAAAATTTGAAGTAAAAGTGATCGTTTGAAACTCTTTTGATTAACCACCAGAGTTCATAACTAACTAGTTTAACTGTTTAAAACAGCTTTGTCTCCAAAGCTTAAATCGAGATTTAACATACCGTAAATCCCTCATCTAAATTTAAGACCATAAAATGTACCAGCATGAAAGCATTGGACATTTTTACTTTTGGACATTTTTACTTTTGGACATTGGCTTTGGATATGTCATGCAAATCATCATTTCATTTCATTCATTTCCCTTTTGGGATTATTAAAATCCGCTCAGTAGTTTTCGCGTCATACTCGTAAAAACAATGTATTTTATTTTGCAAAAAAAATCCTAACACAATATTATACGACATTTATCTATTCCCAAACTAGGATTTTCTACCTATTTCTAACTATCCTATGTCCTATTCCAGGACCTAACCTATATGTGTGCCAAGTTTCATCCCGATCCGTCCAGTGGTTGAAGCGTGATTTAGTAACAAACATCCAAACTTCCAAATATCCAAACTTTCACATTTATAATATTAGTAGGAAAGATTGCACATCTTAAAACTAAATACAGTTATAACTGGTGTGCACAGAGGCGAGCTTATCTCTAAAAGAGATCTCTTCCAGCCAAATCAAATCATATTTATTGTTGAACTATAGGTGAGATTAGTATATTACATTGCTATTGTATGTTCTCTATGGTTTACCTATTAGGTGTACAATGCTCTCGATTCTGAAGGCACAACGTTAAAATTTGACAGCACTAAAACTGTTGCTATCCTTGTCACACAGTATTATGAAGATAAAGACGAAACCAATTTTAGGGCAGTCAAATTTTAAATGTGTGCCTTCAGAATCGGGCCCATTAATTATTTAACTAACCTAACCCAACCTTACAGGGTGAGAGACAAGGCAGTAAAAGCGAGGGGGGGGGGGGGGAAATAAGTGCATAATAGACTAAATAATAACAAAATACCTGAACTATTACTATACTGAACTAATTGCTTGACATTTATGTGTATTTTAAAACATATCTTGAGGCAGTGTGTCGTCGCCGGCGCGGGCTCTGCGGTCAGCGAGTTATTAAATAAGTTGCATGGACTCGCGGGGCCGGCCGGCCGCGCGGCACTTTGCGACTTTTCACTTATTTATGTCGGGTTTATGCGCCAGCCCGGCGTAATGAGGCTCACTGCTCATAATGATCATTTGAATACTCCACTCTTTAAATATATCGCAGAAGTTTAAGTCGTCAGGAAGGCAACGGATCAAATCAACCCCTGTGATTTCATTACCTTACTTTTGTGATCCCGTAATCCGCCTACCGTCTGTAGTCCACGCGAGCAGAGCCGCGGGCACAGCTAGTATTTTTATTATATTATATTATATTATATTATATTATATTATATTATATTATATTATATTATATTATATTATATTATATATCATATTAAATTCTACTATATATACATATATATTTATGTATCTGTATTGGTATTTATAGTTTATGCTTATTGTGTTATATGTTCTATGATTATTTAATATATAGTAGGTACACGCGACTACTGCCTCTCCATAATCCCTTGTCCTCACCGCAGGTTAGCTGGAAGAAATTTTTTTAGAAATAAGCTTATCCTTTTGTATAATTCTCTTTTCTTTGTGTTGTTCTTTGTATATTTGTGTGTACAATAAACTATTAAATATTATATATAGGAGAACGCTGATAACCGTCTCTGGGGCAATCCGTTAGTCGTGGTTCCCGTATTAAGACGACTAAGGGATTGCACTAGCTGTGCCCGCGGCTCTGCTTGCGTGGCTACAGAATCTGCTTCCCTTCCCACTTATGCTCTCGCTCCCGCTCCCGCTCCCACTCCCGCATGCGATGAAAGACATTTTATGACAAAAAAATTTACACTTTGGGTTACATTATTGAAGTTTTCGTAGGAATCCCTAATTTATTATAGTAACTAGCTGTGCCCGCGGCTCCGCTCGCGTGAACTACAGAATCCGCTCCCATTCCTACTCCCGCTCCCGCTTCCGCTCCCAAACAGACAAACAGATAAAAATTCCAAAAATGATTGAAATGTGTTCTATTACTTATCCTTAGACCCCTCAATTTTTTTTGCAAATATCTTCAATGTACAGACACGCGATGTTTACGATTTTATTTATTAGATAAATATATATAGCCTATGTTATTCAGGGATAATGTAGCATTCTAATGGTGAAAGAATTTTTGAAATCGGTCCATAAGTTTTTGAGTCTATTCGTTACAAACATACAAATCTTTCCTCTTTATAATATTGGTGTAGATGTAGATGATCATTACTGCGATCACCAATCCGGCTGCCAAGCTTGGTGATTATTGCAAATCCCCCAATGGACAGCTCACCAAAAGTGGCATTCCATTGGGGAGGCTTATGTTCAGCAGTGGACGTATTTCAGCTGATGATAGTATAATTATGTTTCAATGTTGTTTTGGAAATTTAACTGAAAGCTTTGAAGGAAGCGGTGGTCGATAAAAAAATAACGTTTACTAATGTATATCAAGTGTACTCGTGTGTACTTGATATGTGTAATGATTTTGAAACACGTGTAGCTGGTGTTTATTTGTATATCATCATCATCATCAGGTTATTTTTGTCTCCACTGCAGGAGCACAATCCTCTCTCATCTGCCGAAGACAGATGGAGGATTTGGCCTACACTCCCCGCGCTGGCCAGACGGGTTGGGGAGGCCTGATTGATGTTTTATATTGTATTCCCTTAGTCGCCTTGTACGACATCCACGGGAAGAGTTGGAGTGGTCCTATTCTACTCTACCGGAAACCACACGGCAATTATTTGTATATATGAAGTCGTAATTGACATTTATTTTGTAGTCAAAGTCAAAATAATTTATTACACACGATAAAAAAATTACATTTAAAAATAAATGTACTAGCTGTTGCCCGCGACTTTGTCCGCGTGGACAACTTAACATCACAAATTTTTCGGGATAAAAACTATCCTATGTCCTATTCCAGGACCTAACCTATATGTGTGCCAAGTTTTACCACGATCCGTCCAATGGTTGAAGCGTGATTGGGTAACAAATATCCAAACATCCAAATATCCAAACTTTCGCATTTATAATATAGTAGGAAATAGGATTACCTCTGGTAGTTTGTTACAAGCGCATATATTCAGTCATTATGACGACCTCCGTGGCGGAACGGGTAGCTCTCGGACTGCCACACCGGAGGTTGCGGGTTCGAATCCCGCTTGGGGCAAATGTTCGTATGATGAATATGAATGTTTGTACTCAAGTCTTGGATGTTTATATATTTATTTAAGTATGTCTATCCGTTATCTAGTAACCATAGCACAGGCTCTGCCTAGTTTGGGTCTGGATAATTGGTGTGAATGTCTGAGATATTTATTTATTATTTATTATATTCTGTTTGTGTATCTGTTAAATAAATTGGAAGTCTAAGTATATGTCGGTGAATTGCACCTACACATTGATGTACAAATGCAATAAGTTGCATTTCATCAACGCGGCCGCAGGTGTCGCCGGCTCCACTTGCTGCAGGGGGATATTGGGGGGATATTGCACATTCCTCCTCACTTTGCGACTCGAACACAAGCCACATGGTACCTAGCTCCGCGATAACGACACACTGTGTCGCGTTAAGATACGATCTATCGAGATGTACTACAGTCGAATTTGTTCCTGGTATTAAGATTCTGAAACCAACATTAATTGAATCATTTAGAATCTACATACATCATTAAATCAACTTAAGAGCTTATTCCCGTGTCGTTCCTGGCTCACAATATCTCCGGGGGTGTCGTCAAGGTACGGGCAGCAGCGTTCTCATGTGTACATCAACATTATTACTGCGATCAACAATCCGCCTGCCAAGCGTAGTGATTATGACAAGTCCCTATGGACAACCCAAAAAATTGGCAGACACACACACACACCCAGGCACACATGCAACGTATTCGCACTTTCTATATTGTACCCAACGATCTCTATGTACTACTAGATGGAGCGTTCCAAACAATAAATAATAATAATAATAATAATAAATATCTCAGACATTCACACCAATTATCCAGTCCCAAACTAGGCAGAGCCTGTGGTATGGTTACTAGATAACGGATAGACATACTTAAATAAATATATATAAACATCCAAGACTTGGGTACAAACATTCATATTCATCACACGAACATTTGCCCCTAGCGGGATTCGAATCACTCTGTTCCACGCAAGTAGCCACAACTCTTTCACATTCACAATGAAACTTGTGCAGTTACTACGCAGAACATTTAATTATTACTAAATATTGACGCTACGGTTAAATAATGTCAATAACGCTACGGTTAAAGTTGATTGTACCCTTTATTTGTGAAGGTTTCGACTCTGTTAATAATTAAGCAATGTATACAGCTTAGCACGTGTATGACTGTTACATTTTAGTTTGTAAGTCGTCGCGGTGCACAGACAAACCAAGTCTGGTTTTTGTTGCACTGGAAATATGTAAAAAAAATTAGAATTAGAATTCATCAATCATAGATTTGTAGAAAACCAGTTTGACCCCATTTTTGTCAATTTCCAAAGGATTGTAAGAGACAGGATCCGAAATGAGGTGATCCGCCAGAGAACTAAAGTCTTCGACAAAAGTTAATACGCTGAAGTGTCAGTGGGCTGGACACATCTGTCGGAGAAGCGATTACCGCTGGGGTAAACGAGTTCTCGAGTGGAGACCGCGACTGGGCAAGCGTAGAGTGGGACGCCCCCTGGCTAGATGGAGCGACGATCTGCGTAAGGCTGGCAGTGGCTGGATGAGAAGAACCGAGGATCAGGTTCAGTGGCGCACCTTGGGAGAGGCCTATGTCCAGCAGTGGACTCTTTCGGGCTGATGATGAAAGGATTGCCAAAACACTTTACAGTTTTCTTAGCCAGCAGGTTTGTATGCCTATCAGTAAGGGCTTTCTAGTTCTACAGATTCGGAGTAGGCCCCCATGTTCTTTGATTTTGTCATCCAAAGTCTTCGCTACTCCTTTCGCGTGCTACCCAACCCACATCCGGTACACCGCTATCGACTCCCGCTACCTACTTCCGGCTTCGCTTTTCCTGTAGTTTGTCCACCTGGTTTGTATTTGTGGTTGTTCTACATATGAGGTTCTATAAAGTGGAGCACTTAGACAGTGTAAGTGAATAACTTCCGTTATACTAATAGTTTGTAAGAGTATTAGTTGCTGGTGAGGACTGCATCGGAAACAAGCACGTTAATTAATGTCAAAGTCGGCTTTACTCTACACTTGCATCTTAATTCTTAATTTTATTAATTCCTACTAGCATATTGTTGCCTGGAAGAAATCGCTAAAAGCGATAAGGCCGCCACTTGTACATTTACTGTATATCTCTCCTACATATTTTCTGTAATTTGTGTGCAATAAAGTATATTCAATCAATCAAAGTCAAAATCATTTATTGCATATGAGTACACTTGGTACATTTATACACGTCATTTTTTTATCGACTACCGCTTCCTAGGTGTTAGCGCTGTGAAGAAGAAACGGCGCAACAAACTTCACGCAACACATCTTTTAAAAATCAAGTTTGCATACAATTAATAAAGATTTTGCGAAGCTGAATTAACATTAGTACCAGGCATCTTTGTCATTCAACGTCGTCGGTCGACGACGTCGGTACTATTCAGATTGTGATGAGTTTGGCAATCTAAATAGATACATTTGGAGCTGGGAGTGGGAGTGGGCATGGGAGCAGGAGCGGGAGCAGAAGTGGGAGCGGGAGCGGGAGCGGGAGTGGGAGCAGGAGCGGGAGCCGATTCTGTAGTCCACGCGAGCGGAGCCGCGGGCAAACCTAGTGAGCCGCGGGCAAACCTATTTATACTTAAAGTTCGAAGTGAGACAGGCCTGCTTTAACTTGACTGATGAACAGTAAACTATCGTCCAGTTGGTTGGTGTCAAAATATTTACCGAGGGAGTCCGGTTCTCTGTAAGTTTTTGATTAATTTCAATATAAGGCAGTGTGTAGAAGGTAAGGGATTATGAGAAGTGGTGCGGTAAGCCTTAATACGTGAAGTTGCCCCGGGGCTTGCGAGGCAAGCGGGGCGCGGGGCGAGCGGGGCGCGGAGGGTCCGGGACCCAATAATTGCATAATGAAGTTTTCGATCGACTGAGCGTCGCCCAAGTTTTAATTGGCCTCGTTTTCAACTCTCCCACCCAACAGTGGGAGATGTAACTGTTTTCATTTTTGCTATTGTAAGTATTCCCATAGACAACTTATATATTTGACCTTGACTGCGACACAAAGAGGTGTCTCCACACTCAAGCCATCTTCCAAAGGTAAGCCATTTGTCATCTGTGTCTTTCGTAACGACAGCGTATAAGAAATTTAGTATTCTCTAGTATAAGCGTGCGTGGATACGGTTTTGGCGTCTAATTATCGCAATTAGAGAGTACAAAATGGTTTTCTAGTACGACGGATATTATCACAGCACAGTGGTTCGTGTTAGTTGATACCCTGTTGTAACTTCCGCTGATGAGCTCCCAGCACACGAGCTCTACCAAATGGTGTGTCTTGTTTTATTGGACAGCTGAACTTATTACCCTGACACGTGACTGAAATATAAATGAAAATAGCGAACATGGAGGGAAAGTAACTTAAATATTGAAGATACATAATGCCCTGGTCCCAGAGGGGTAGGCAGTGACGATGTATAGCCACTATGCGACTTTTACCAGATAAGACCCGTTAGCGAATACAAAATATCGTTTTAGTTTTTATCCGTTTGGTTTGGTTTTTATCAGTTCCGTAATGCTTACGGAGTGTGTGTCCAGGTGTCACATGTTCAAGGTCCCCTAGGGGTCCCCAGGTGTCATATGTTCAAGGTCCCCTTGAGGTCCCCAGGTGTCACATGTTCTAGGTCCCCTTGCGGTCTCCAGGTGTCACATGTTCAAGGTCCCCTTGCGGTCCCCATGCGTCACGTGCTCAAGGTCCCCTTGCGGTCTCCAGGTGTCACATGTTCAAGGTCCCCTTGCGGTCCCCATGCGTCACGTGCTCAAGGTCCCCTTGCGGTCTCCAGGTGTCACATGTTCTAGGTCCCCTTGCGGTCTCCAGGTGTCACATGTTCAAGGTCCCCTTGCGGTCCCCAGGCGTCACGTGTTCTAGGTCCCCCTGCGGTCCCCATGCGTCACGTGCTCAAGGTCCCCTTGCGGTCTCCAGGTGTCACATGTTCAAGGTCCCCTTGCGGTCCCCATGCGTCACGTGCTCAAGGTCCCCTTGCGGTCTCCAGGTGTCACATGTTCTAGGTCCCCTTGCGGTCTCCAGGTGACACATGTTCAAGGTCCCCTTGCGGTCCCCAGGCGTCACGTGTTCTAGGTCCCCTTGCGGTCCCCATGCGTCACGTGCTTAAGGACCCCTTGCGGTCTCCAGGTGTCACATGTTCTAGGTCCCCTTGCGGTCCCCAGGCGTCACGTGTTCTAGGTCCCCTTGCGGTCCCCATGCGTCACGTGCTCAAGGTCCCCTTGCGGTCTCTAGGTGTCACATGTTCAAGGTCCCCTTGCGGTCCCCATGCGTCACGTGCTCAAGGTCCTCTTGCGGTCTCCAGGTGTCACATGTTCTAGGTCCCCTTGCGGTGTCCAGGTGTCACATGTTCAAGGTCCCCTTGCGGTCCCCAGGCGTCACGTGTTCTAGGTCCCCTTGCGGTCCCCATGCGTCACGTACTCAAGGTCCCCTTGCGGTCTCCAGGTGTCACATGTTCAAGGTCCTCTTGCGGTCCCCATGCGTCACGTGCTCAAGGTCCCCTTGCGGTCTCCAGGTGTCACATGTTCTAGGTCCCTTTACGGTCTCCAGGTGTCACATGTTCAAGGTCCCCTTGCGGTCCCCAGGCGTCACGTGTTCTAGGTCCCCTTGCGGTCCCCATGCGTCACGTGCTCAAGGTTCCCTTGCGGTCTCCAGGTGTCACATGTTCAAGGTCCCCTTGCGGTCCCCAGGCGTCACGTGTTCTAGGTCCCCTTGCGGTCCCCATGCGTCACGTGCTCAAGGTCCCCTTGCGGTCTCCGGGTGTCACATGTTCTAGGTCCCCTTGCGGTCTCCAGGTGTCACATATTCAAGGTCCCCTTGCGGTCCCCAGGCGTCACGTGTTCTACGTCCCCTTGCGGCCCCCAGGTGTCATGTGCGTAAGGTCCCCTTGCGATAACCAGGTGTCATCTGTTAAAGGTCCCCTTGCCCCTCATGTCGAGTGGATCCCTGCGACCGTATATCCATCAAAGTGCTCACTATCCCGGTGTTCCCGGTATGTCAACCTGAACCAGGCAAGTTCACCGACCGGTTATTGCTCCGACATTTCCGCCCGTCATTATGACTAGAGCTTATGACACGTATAATCCGACAAGTGGCGGAGATACGAAACAATTAGACAAGTTTGTACTACAAGCTTATAAAGGTTATTCTATTGACGCTACAAAGAAAGTGCTTTAAACTTGTAATTTAAGTTATTTTAATAAAAATCTCATTAAGATCAAAAACCGGACAATAGATAATGAATTTATTAATTAGAAAAGCAAAATGAAATAATTTACGATCCAAAGAAAGACGATTAGGTTTTAAAACTTTTAAACCTTTAGAAGAACGCAAGCTGAACTGTTCCTACAATTCTCTGTTAGCACAACGTATACGTTCATATTGTTAGCGATTCGTATACCTTCTGATTTTGTACAGTTCGTAATTCTTAAATACCAGTTTGTACAGTGAAAATAAAATGTCCGTCATAAAAATTGCATTATTCGGAAACATAAAGTCCAATGATCAAGCCACTAGACCAACGAAGCGGTGATGCTAATCTATGAAGATAATACATACATACACAATGCTCACGCCTTGATCCCAGAGGGGTAGGCAGAGACGATGTATCGCTTTGCACGATCCCGATAAATATCGCAAAGCGACTTTCCTTCGTCCGCTTTTCGTTCCATTATTTTTATTATGAAGATAATAAGAGAGGGCTATGTTCGGCGTATCTTTGAAGGATATGATTCGTAATGAGGAGATCTGACGAAGAACGAAGGTGACCGACATAGCCGAAAGGATTAGTAGCTGAAGTGGCAGTGGGCGGGCCGCATCTGTCGCAGAACCGACGGCCGTCGGGGCAGACGAGTTTTGGAGTGGAGACCGCGGGCCGGCACGCGCAGGGCGGGACGCCCCGCCGCCAGGTGGACCGACGACCTAAAGAAGGTGGCTGGAAGCGGGTGGATGCGGAGGGTGGAGGACCGGGTGTGGTGGCGTTTATTGGGGAAGGCTTATGTCCAGCAGTGGACGTCTTAAGGCTGACATGATGATGATGATGATGAAGATAATAACAATTACACACATATTCCTAAGTTCTGTCTTTGCCAGTAACGACTCAAATGTAAAAGTAGAAACGATACACTCAAAAATCGTTCATCAATTACATGGCTACATTTTACTACATCGTAGCACTCCCGTAGCTCATAGCGCTACGCCGTAGCTAATAATCGCTTCAGCACAAAGGCTGGCCAACATCGTCACTAAAACCACGAATATAAGATAAAATAAAAGATTATTGGAAAAGTGTATGTTTTTTGATGAAATAATTTATTATACAATAAAAAGTTTTTGCAAGGTCCTCGAAATATAAATATCGAGGGTACTTAGAGAAAAAAGTAAAAAAAAAACCGAATATATTTCTAGACCAAGAGCTATCAGGCGGAGTGGTGATCGCAGTAATGATCTTAATGCACTCAGGAGAACGCTGCTGCCCGTCCCTGGTGGAATCCCTTAGTCGCCTTGACGACACCCACGGGAAGATTAGGGGCTTTTCTAAGCCGGGAACCACACGGGTTGGATCACATCGTTTCCACTCTATATACATATATACATAAACTTGTCTATTTATAAACTAGGATTTTGTCCTGTACGATAACAATTAGACTAAATATAACTTACAGACGGGGACCAACTTGTACAGAGTTGTTTGTCCCTGGTGGGAATCGAAGCCACGACCTCTGGCCCTAGAGTCTAACGACTAAGCCAACGAGGCCAACGAATCCCTTATCCTTACTTTAATATTATTTTCATTCAAATAATATGTAATATTCAGTGCAGCGGAGAGGCCTATGTCCAGCAGTGGGCTCTTACAGGCTGATGATGATGATGAATATTAATAATTTTGTGGGAATTTATATACTGTAAATTTTTGTATCAAAATAATTGTAGCAAATTTTGTTTTTACATGAGAAATATTAAAACTTGAGTGGGCGTGGACCTCATTTCCTGTTATAAGTATTAACAGAATTTCATTATAATTATCTCGAAGAAGAGTACCTAACGATAACATTATAATATTCTGTTAGCCTTGTTTCAGAATATTTAAAGGTAATGTGATAAAATCATATTTCCAGCAATAAACTGGATAAATTAATATGAAATCAATTTTAATTTTGTAACTATTATTATTGAAGTTATTAAATACTAGCTGTTGCCCGCGACTTCGTCCGCGTGGACTACTAAACATCACAAATTACTATGTATTTCCTACTTACTTGATATTTTGGACAATTCCCACAATATCTTTATAAATTGTAGCCTATGTGTTATTCTGATGTATAAGCTATATTATTGTAAAGTTTCATTAAAATCCATTCAGTAGTTTTTACGTGAAAGAGTAACAAACATCCATCCATACTTACAAACTTTCGCGTTTATAATATTAGTAGGAAGTAGGAAGGATATCTGCAAATATACCTAATAGAAAAAACTGCTGAAACAAATCTTAGGCTTTACATTATTTATTCGTAATTTATGCTTCAATTATACCATCGTCAGCCTATATACGTCCACTGCTGAACATGAGCCTCCCCAATAGAATGCCACTTTTAGTGGGCTGTTAATTGAGGGCAGAGCCGGATTAACCATGTCGGGGCCTCTAGGCAATGAACATGTCGGAGCCCTTTTACCGTGTTCTAACTTCCTGAAATATAATTTTTTTACCACAATGGAATGCTCCGCACGCGTGGACTACTCACTTTCAATCCGACTACGACTCCGACCCCGAAGGCCACGCCCAGGCCCACGCCTAATCCTCTTTTCACTCTAAGAAACATTTTCAAAAAAGAATCCGGGCGCGGGGCCCCTTGCCGATGCGGGGCTCCTATACTGCCTAATGGATAATCCAGCCCTGATTGGGGGATTTACCATAATCACCACACATGGCAGGCGGATTGGTGATCGCAGTAATGCTCTTAATATACACAGGAGAACGCTGCTGTCCGTCCCTGGTGCAATATATTAGTCGAATTGACGATACCCACAGAAAGATTTAATTATATAATGGTCAATTTATCTCAGTCGACGAGAACCTGCCTGCTATGCTAACGTAACGCAACTCGATTTCGCTCAGTAGATTTTTTCACATTATTGACGATATACTCTATACATAATTGCGAACTGTGGTAAACATACAGTTTCGAATACATATCATCATCATTAGGTTATTTTGTCTCCACTGCAGGAGCACAACCCTCTCTCATCTGCCGGAGACAGACGGAGGATTTGGCCTACACTCCCCGCGCTGGCCAGACGGGTCGGGGAGGCCTGATTGATGTTTTATAATGTATTCCCTTAGTCGCCTTGTACGACATCCACGGGAAGAGTTGGAGTGGTCCTATTCTACTCTACCGGAAACCACACGGCAAATATAGAGAATCATAAATATCCAGAGAATACTAAATATTATTACGTAAAGAAGTGACACTCAGCCCCCCGCACTAGTATAACGTCGCCTGCAAAATAGAGCACGGCTGGCAGCACGCACTACTGTGCTGCCGAGAGATTGACGCTATAAGTTAGAAAGAGATGACCGCCCCGTCGGCCTAGTGGTTTATTGTTTGCATATTATTACGACAATTTACACACTTTCTTAATTCTAACACAACTCATACGAGTATATAGGCCGAGCATGCGTTATGGAACGACAGTGTGTGTCCAAAGAAGCTCCAATAGGCCATACAGCCCGTGCCGGGACTATCTCACAATCTTTACGACAGGTTTTAATGCCTAGACGGTCTTTATTAAGATATTACAAATATGAGAATTTCTTAAGGACTAGTTCGGTCATGTGACCAGAGGTCGTGAGTTTGATTCCCACCAGGCACAGACCACTTTGTACAAGTTGGTCCCTGTCTGGCTGTTATGTTTGTGAATTGTCATTAAGAGTAATAAATAAATAATAAATAAATAAATATGTCAGACATTCACACCAATTATCCAGTTCCAAACTAGGCAGAGCCTGTGGTATGGTTACTAAATAACGGATAGACATACTTAAATAAATATATAAACATCCAAGACTTGGGTACAAACATTCATACTCATCATACGAACATTTGCCCCTTAGCGGGATTCGAACCCGCAACCTCCGGCGTGGCAGTGTGTCCGTCCCTGGTGCAATAATAGTATGAAGGATATTATCCGCAGTTCTGTTTGTTATCTATTTACAAATCGAATCACGTGACGTCAACAGAATGTCTGATATAAATAGCGGATTGATCATTCACGTAAGTGACTTGTAATGAGATAAGGGAATGAGGGATAAAATGAAGTGCCTCTTTCTGTGTAATAACGAGGCAGGCTCCGCTGACAACGGCGCGGGCTAAACGAACCACCGTAACGAGGCCGGGAGTCCTACTAATATTATAAATGCGAAAGTTTGGATATTTGGATGTTTGGATGTTTGTTACTCAAACACGCTTCAACCACTGGACGGATCGTGATGAAACTTGGCACACATATAGGTTAGGTCCTGGAATAGGACATAGGATAGTTTTTATACCGAAAAAATACCCCAATCCTACGGAAATTACATAATAATTTGTAATGTTAAGTTGTCCACGCGGACAAAGTCGCGGGCAACAGCTAGTAATTAATAATGTCATAAAATAATCGAGAGTCACGTCAAATAATACATGATTAAGGACGATCTTAGTTCATCGTCAGTCGGAATACGTCCACTGCTGTTCAGCAGTGTTTATGACAGAATGTTTATGATAGCTATACCTACTCATTTATTCTATGTATAGTACAATATTTTATTATAAAATTTCAATATCCATGCACATTTTACTTTTATTCTTTTTGACCTACCGCTTGTTTTAACTTTTCCCACAGTGAAGGTTGGCTGGAAGAGATCTCTTATAGAGATAAGTCCACCTTTGTACACTTTTATGTTATGCCCTTTTGCTAAAATTTATATGCAATAAAGAATATTGTATATGTACTTATTCCTAGCCTTGTAGAAGTAGAATACGGCCACCCCCAGTCTCCCCGTGGATGTCGTACAAGGCGACTAAGGGAATACATTATAAAACATCAATCAGGCCTCTCCGACCCGTCTGGCCAGCGCGGGGAGTGTAGGCCAAATCCTCCGTCTGTCTCCGGCAGATGAGAGAGGGTTGTGCTCCTGCAGTGGAGACATAAATAACCTGATGATGATTTGGGAGGCTTGTGTTCAGCAGTGGACGTATGTAGGCTGATGAAGATATGTAAATTTGTCACGAGATAGAGTTTCTTCTAAACATACCTCCTCCTTACATATTTTCCTTTAAAAGGTAACGAATAACGGCAGTCAATATTTATTTCGTCTCTAAAACGGAAGAAAACAAACATTAAAGACGTACAAAGTACGCGAAATAATGATTTCTATATAAATATATATCAAATACCTCACCCGCTTTGTATTAATATTTTCATTTTTGTAAAAATAAGTACGCAGTAACAGTAATAAGTATCTTACGAGAGAGTAGAAAATATTACGCGAATATACGCAGGAAGCTTTGAACTCGTCGCGTTTGATGTTCGCTCCACGCAAAGTGCGGGAATGTGAAAAAATCCACCAGCTCGCTACTACCGCCTTCGTAAACTTTAAACGAAAGCTAATTTGCATAAACATTCGATTCGAAACCGTTATAAATTAACAGCCGTGTGAACCATTAGCGTACACGACTCAGGCATAACTCAGGCTAACAGCGTCATTAGCGGCCGACAACGGCCGATAACTAATAAGTGAAAGACTAGCACTTAGGCACTTCTCGAGCAGTCGGGGGCGCGGGGGGTGTTCATTGAGGCTCAGTGACAGGGAAAGGTTTTCTGATGTGATTTTTTTGTGTGTCGAATTGCAGCGGGGAGGTAGGGGGTGAAGGGGTGGGGGCGGGCCCCGCGCGGCGCAGGCGTGCGCGCGGCGGCGGCAGTAGCAGGCCGGCAGCCGCGGCGACTGGAGCTCGGTCCCTCGTCGGGCGCCATTTTCGTAGTCCGCACGTTTCCGCCGCGAACGATGCTGGCAGTACACAGATACTCTTCGGCAAGTGTTAAGTGAAGGATCGCGAACCAGTGGCTTGTGTTTACGTAACTCGGCTCGTTTGCAAAACACCGTTAAATTTGACACATCCAGTGACGAGGCCGGTGTCCGTAAAGATCTGAAAACAATTGAGTGGCTCCGATAAGTGTAGTTCGGGATAAGTTTGAGTAGTTGATAGCAGTCAGTGGAGTGGCACGTGCAGTGTGGCCGCGGGCGCCACTCGCAGGCTGTAAGTACCCCACTTTATCTATGATTGATAGATCTTGGCAACCAGCAAACCAGAGCATTGTATCGTAAAAGAAAGGCTTTCGCGTGTCAGAGAAACAATTAATTTCTTGGCACGAGAGCTCAAAGAAGAATTCCTGCCAAATGTCTTTCCAATGACGTGTGCCGACGGAATGCGAGAATTTTTTCTGCTCGGCGTAGCTTATTGCGTAACTTCGCAAACACGACCTTACTGATACGTCCGTAGATCTATGTCGCACAACGAATTACGAGCGAGGGTCATACTTATAAAATTTAAGGATTTGAGAAGCAACTTCGACATTGTTTCCGAGCACATTGAAAAGGCGGCATTCATTTGAAGGGAAATGACTTGGGAATAAATTAGGAAGTGGAGTGGATCCGGCGCTCCCCCGAGAGCGGCCTGCTTTATTTGGTTACCAGCGAATGTTGCAAACTTTTTTCAGCACGGAATTAATTAAACAAGGATTACTTGGAGGACGAAATAAACGCGTTTTTTAGCTCATTATGTTGAGCGACCTTAAAAATATAGCTTGCTGTTTTACAATACGTACTTTACATTGAAATTATTTTGTTGTAGTTTTAAAACAAACTTAAAAGTCTATGCGAAGCATCGATCTCTATGTGCTACCAGATGGAGCGTTTAAAACAATCGCTCTGTTCCACGCAAGTAGCCACCACTCTTTCACATTCACAATGAAACTTGTGCAGTTACTACGCAGAACATTTAATTATTACTAAATACTGACGCTACGGTTAAATAATGTCAATATTTAGTAAATAATTAAATGTTCTGAGTAGTAACTGCACAACTTTCAAAGTGAATGTGAAAGAGTTGTGGCTACTTGCATGGAACAGAGCGATTGTTAGGAACGCTCCATCTAGTAGTACATAGAGATCGTTGATGTGAAGGCGTTTGAAGAAGGCTTCATGTCCAGCAGTGGGTGTCTAAAGGGTTATATGATAACGATGATGATGAAAAATCTTTTATTAAGCCACAAGAAGTTAATACAACGATGTTTTCGCAATATTACAACATACGTAAATAATTTAACAACTACCAACCGACAAACGTCAAACAAGTGTTGAGTTAGGCAAATGTCTCTCAAGAGCCGTGGTAGCCGGTTGGTTGTGCACTCGCCTCACGTTCATGAGGTCCTGGTACAAACCCCGCCCGTACCAATGCGTTTTACGAAACTTAAGTACGGTTTATTTATAATACCACAGGCTTTTCGGTGAAGGAAAACATCGTAAGGAAACCTGTATATGCCGAAGAGGAAAATTCTGAGGCGTATGTGAAGTCCACCAAATCGGCTTGGGGCACCGTTGGTGGACAGGGGTTTGGCACAAAAGATCCTGAAGGGTCGAAGTGTCGCCAGGTCTTCCTGGCCCCCTAAGAAGATAAGATAGGCAAATGTCTTATAATGTGGGATTGGATTGACTCCTAGCACTCTCACTATGATTGTTCTTAGGAACTATAAGTTGTAATTAATTGGTAGAGGCTTTTTAAAGGCAGGATTTTCGGTAACGGACACTTAATATCGTGCAAAACCTGTATCTTATCATCTTAGAGGGCCAGAAAGACCTGGCGACACTTCGACCCTTCAGGATCTTTTGTGCCAAACCCCTGACCACCAACGGTGCCCCAAGCCGATTTGGTGGACTTCACATACGCCTCAGAATTTCTCCTTTGGCATATGCAGGTTTCCTTACGATGTTTTCCTTCACCGAAAAGCCTGTATAGGGAAATCTCATGTGAAGTCCACCAAGTGGACTATAGCTGTACTACGTCGTTGAAAGAATTGGCATGTGCCCCAACAGAAGGAACGTATTAATGGATTGTTGATTTTGTTACAATAAATACCAGGTAAAAGTTTAACACAGCTCCGTCGGAAAATGTAGTCAGTCAATTTGAATCGTCTATCAATATGTTGTTCATTGCCTGTGATCGGATCGCGAACAAGTGTTGTCTGTAGCAGCGTCGGGAGCCGATAAGTCAATAAAAAGAAACAAGAGAGCGACGCGCGCCGGGAGCGAGACCATATCACGAGATTAATAATGAAGGAGCTCCCGGAAATCGGATTGATTCGAGTGTTACGGGCCTGTCGCGCGACTTCCGGCGCTCTGTAGTTTGTGTTACCTTTCTGAAGTGGGGATACACTCCCAGTGTTGATTTAGTGGGGGAGGTCGGTGTTCTTTTCACGAAGTTAGACACTTAAGGATAAGCTTATAAGTAGACGGCTTTATCTTTGGCTCACGAATGAAAATGACAACCATGAGGAATGCTCAAATTATCGACTTTTAGATGCCAGTTTTAAAGCACTCGTAAATGATTACTTTGACTACCTGTTACCCGCGACTTCATCCGCGTCGACAATTTAACATCAGACATTAGTGTGGTCAAATTATAAAACAACATGAAAGTTGGATTCCTATGATTTGTGATACTAAATGCTAAAAAGACCACAATTAAATAAAATAAATATCTCAGACATTAACACCAATTATCCAGTCCCAATTTAGGCAGAGCCTGTGGTATGGTTACTAGATAACGGATAGACATACTTAAATAAATATATAAACATCCAAGACTTGGGTACAAACATTCATATTCATCATACGAACATTTGCCCCTAGCGGGATTCGAACCCGTAACCTCCGGCGTGGCAGTCCGAGAGCTATCCCGTTCCGCCACGGAGGTCGTCGAACTGGTTATGCATTAAAAAGATTTATTTACCTATTATTTACAAATTTATCAATTGATTTAACTGAAATACAAGTTTAATTATGTTTTCTTTTATCGACTTCCTAACATATGAACATTTAATTACCTATTTGTACTGAGGCTGAAAAAGTGGCCCAACGAGCAAACTTTCTACAGCTCTGACGAATTCATGGAAAATTGTAAATATAATTAATAAAGTTTAATGTTTGTTTATTCATTAATATTGTTTTATGATATAATAATTTTATATATATATATTCTTTATTGCACAAATATTAAAAGTAAATACAGTTACAAATTTTGTGAACAAAGGCGAGCTTATCTCTAAAAGAGATCTCTTCCAGCCAACCTGTAATTACTTACTTACCTTTTTATTTTATATATTTAATAATATTTCGCCTCCCCAACCCGTCTGGCCAGCGCGGGGAGTGTAGGCCAAATCCTCCGTCTGTCTCCGGCAGATGAGAGAGGGTTGTGCTCCTGCAGTGGAGACGAAAATAACCTGATGATGATGTTAAAGATTTAAAAGTAGTATGCCCTGTAATTGCCGATTACCAAGAATTGTCTATGTCTATATTCAAACGGATTATTTTGCCATTCCACTTAATTAAACTAAACTGTTTATTAAATATATAGAACTTGTATTAATAACAGTTATATGTATGTCTTCACAGAGATCGTTGCTTCATAATATAATCGATGTTATCTGTATTATAGATGTCTCGGAAATCAGCATTTCAGCATTCCATCTCTATGATATGTTCATTTTTTAGCCAAAGATAATGGCACTATACTTATAAAATAAGCTTCGATTACGCGAGAAACTGTCCTGAATTAATAATTCACATTGTTGACGGACGTGCTGACCCCCGCCGTAAACTGTTATTTCAAAATCAATAGTCTCAACTGAATCCTGTACATTTGCGAGACGGAAAAATTGACAAAAGGCATTTCCAGCCGCAGCCTTTCATCTCTCTGAGACTGACGGAGACGGATATTTGAAAGCGAAAAAGGATAAGCGGCAGCTTTGAAGCGGTGCGCAGAGTGGAGTGGAAGAACAATATTTAGATATAACACTATTTGTTGTGCAGATAAATTGTGAACAAACTAATTTTGGGAGTGACCCTTGCTCGATAAAGGTCGAATACCACTATATCGTTCCGCTCCGTACTTTATAAATACAAACCGCGGGTTGCGATAAATAATTATGTATTGGTCAATGAGGAGATCCGACGAAGAACGAAACTCACCGACATAGCCGAAAGGATTAGTAAGCTGAAGTGGCAGTGGGCGGGCCACATATGCCGCAGAACCGACGGCCGTTGGGGCAGACGAGTTCTGGAGTGGAGACCGCGGATCGGCACTCGCAGGGTGGGACGTCCCGCCGCCAGGTGGACCGACGACCTAAAGAAGGTGGCCGGCAGCGGCTGGATGCGGAGGGCGGAGGACCGGGTGTGGTGGTGTTCGTTGGCGAAGGCCTATGTCCAGCAGTGGACTTCTAGGGGCTGACATGATGATGATGATAATTGGTCAATGTACAAAAATCAAGTTTAAATTTAAATAACAAATATCTTACGAAAAAATTTCTATTTATTCGTTTTAGAGTCAATATTATTAGCTATTAGAGTACGAGTGTGTATGGGCTAGCGTCTTCGCGCGGGCGCTCGCGATCTCATCGACATTTCGTTTTGCTTTGTTCGTCCGTCCAATACCTTAATGTGATTGTGTATGTGTAGTTTAACCCCGAGGTATGTCATTGTGGAGATGATGTTTGAGAGGGGAGGAGCGGCTGGCCGCACACGAATGCCGAAACCTCTGGCCGGCCACAGACAATACATACTCCTGGCATGCGTACATAATACACTAAGTTGTCTATCCTGTTTTGTATCATCTGAGCGAAGATATTATTAGCAAACCTAAATCTATTCAACTAAAACTTCAAACCTAATTTGGAAAACTGAGTTCGTGTATTAATTATGTTAGGAAAAATTTTGGGAATGAGTTAACTAATCAATTTTATTTTATTGTGAACAATGAATACAGTAGAAATAAAAAATAAAGTCGCTAAACGACGGAATGAACACACTTGAAACTTTCATAGCAATCTTGAAAGTTTGTTTCCGAGTTTCCGAATAGCTAGAGGCCGAAGTGTGAAACTGAAATATTCCCTCCGACAAAAGAGAGAAAGCGATTCTCTCGTAATTTGGGAAATGATGAAAAATTATCAGCAACTCGATCAATTCCAGAGACAAAAACACAATATCTATTCCAGATGACGACACAGAACAAAAGTCGAGTTCCCAAGTTTCCTGGAGTGGAAATTCAATATTGGAGTAAAAATTATCTCGAGAATTTATTTCACAGCACGTCGGCCATTTAATATCGGGAAAGCCCCCAAGTTGAGGAAGCGGGGCGCACGGTCAACAAGGATGTCCAAAGCTTCATCAATTGAGACAGACCCTCGACGTGTTTAAAGTTTGTGAAACTGGATAACCCATAAACGATAGGATACTTACTGGAATAATGGGGATAATTCTCTGATAGGCTCTGTTCACTTTTCTGTTTTTAATGATTTTTATTTTATTTATTTTTGTTTACACCAATTACGCCCAAAATTCAGTACTTCACAGGATAGTACTGACTTATGACACTAAATTCAGATGCAGTTACCTTCTTTCTTAGCCGTGGTCAGTATATCTCATTTATTATTAAAAAATTAAACCCAAGTGGCGATTTATAGTGGCGCTGTGCCATCGTCTTCTTATACAACATACTACACACACCACCGACACACGCACTCCCTTTACACTCACTCACACACACTACACATTCAATACACACAGGTGGATGCAAATATTTTATTAATTAAGTTTATTTTAAATTGCATATAAAACACTTTAGTCATATTTCTTATTCAAATATCCTATTTATCATTGTATCTACTATTTATTTGTATTTTCTTCTGAGTTTGTCTTTAATGTCAATTGTTTAATTATGTTGAACTTCATTATTGGCTGTATAATTTTATAATAATTTCTAATAGTAATCTAATTGTAATGCTGTGAAGTTTATGAAATAAAAAAAATAGATTGTAGTCCGAGCCTAGGGCTGTGAGTCGTCCTAAATTAGCAACTGGCTTGTATTATCAAAATACACCACTAAATCTACAGATCATACCATGAAGCAAAATAATTTTTCGCGTTTCATGGCACCTCAAAGTTTTTACCTTTACGATTGACACTAATTGGTTATTAAATTAAATAACCGATGGCATCTCTTATCTAACTTAATAACCAGTTAGTGTCAATCATGAAGGTAAAAACTTTGAGGTGACTTTTGAGGTGCGAAAAATTATTTTGCTACGTGCTATGACCTGTACATAACCTGGAACGTTTTCCTGTATAGCGTAGCAAAGTGTAGTTATGAGCAGAAATCGCCATTACTCGGCGTACTCATACTCTGCCGTGTGGTTTCCGGTAGAGTAGAATAGGACCACTCCAACTCTTCCCGTGGATGTCGTACAAGGCGACTAAAGGAATACATTATAAAACATCAGTCAGGCCTCCCCAACCCGTCTGGCCAGCGCGGGGAGTGTAGGCCAAATCCTCCGTCTGTCTCCGGCAGATGAGAGAGGGTTGTGCTCCTGCAGTGGATAACTACAACAACAATAATAAAATAGGAAATAAACTGTGTACAAAGGCGGACTTATCCCACTTAGGGATCTCTTCCAGTCAACCTTAGAGTAACCGAAAGGACTATTCGCAAAGCTTCGACAATCTTTTAATGAAACAACTACCTAAATCCTATGGAGCGTTCAATTCAATTCAATTACGCTTTATTGCACTTAAACAATAAAAAAATATACAATAATAAAGTAACTTACATATGTACATCTAAGGCGGTCTTATCGTTAAAAGCGATTCCTTCCAGACGCGTTCTGCTGGACATGCAAGTGACATTCACTCGCACTCAACTTACAAGCGTGACGTGTTGTGACGTCCGGAGCCGCAGAGTGTCGCGCGACCGCGTCGCAGTCGCCAGTCGCATCGCATCGCGGCCGCAATTTATCGGCGCTCCCGAGAACTGACCGGCTTATGAGTTATGGCGCCGGTGTGCCGCTGATTTATGGCGATCACTGTGAATTATCGCCGGCCCTATTGTAAAATAGTGCAACTAAAATAAAAATGCGAATCATATTGGATCCGGAAATACTATTCTTCTCTGTAATTAATTCTTGTCCGTGTGGTTTCCGTTAGAGTAGAATAGGACCACTCCAACTCTTCCCGTGGATGTCGTACAAGGCGACTAATACATAATTTTGTGTTGTTAAGTTGTCCACGCGGACGAAGTCGCGGGCAACAGCTAGTAATAAATAAATAAAATTAAAATAAATCAGCAGGAGCATCCAGCCAACTCTGGAGGATTGCGATATGCCATTCGGGAGAATACCAGATGAGGTTGTGCACTTGCTCTGCTGTCTAACTTCCCCCAACACTACTCAATTACAGAGAAGTATCATCATCATCATCATCAGGTTATTTTTGTCTCCACTGCAGGAGCACAACCCTCCATCATCTGCCGGAGACAGACGGAGGATTTGGCCTACACTCCCCGCGCTGGCCAGACGGGTTGGGGAGGCCTGATTGATGTTTTATAATGTATGTTTTATACTATAAATAGTCATTAGTGACAGTAAGGACGAGAGAAGGGTGGGAGCGGAGGAGGGGTAGAGAGGAAAGAAATACTCATATGTAATTATGGCAGCAACAACGATCTCTATGTACTACTAGATGGAGCGTTCTAAACTCTTTCACATTCACAATTAAACTTGTGTAGTTACTACTCAAAACATTTAATTATTTACTATATATTGACATTATTTAACCGTAGCGTCAATATTTAGTAATAATTAAATGTTCTGCGTAGTAACTGCACAAGTTTCATTGTGAATGTGAAAGAGTTGTGGCTACTTGCGTGGAACAGAGCGATTGTTTAGAACGCTCCATCTAGTAGTACATAGAGATCGTTGGGCAGCATAAATTGAACATGTTAGGCAGCGTGCTCTAAACGAATCCCAAACAAGTAGTGGTCATGCTGACGCCAAATCAGATAGGAAATGAGAAAACACGGTTCCGTTCCTTCGATTGGCTGACACATAACACATGTAGAGGCCGGCTGACACTGACGGCTGACGGGAGAACGTGCAGGACACCAGAGACGTGGAGCGAAATGAATTTGCGTCGCGAATCAACGAAGTGAACACAGTTCGAGGGGCACACCGAAATCATTGAGAACATATAAAATTACTAACATTTGCTTTCATCATGCCAGCCCCTAGACGTCCACTGCTGGACATAGGCTTCCCCACAGCCGGTCCAGTCGCTGCCGGTCATCCGATCCGCGATCTTCACTCCAGAACACGTCTGCTCTAACGGTCGTCGGTTCTGCGGCATATGTTGAAAAGAGTATACAAGTATTTCATTTGACCATTTAAATAGATTTCATCGCTAACACCTAGGAAGCGGTAGTCGTAAAAAAAATGACGTGTATAAATGTACCAAGTGTACTCGTATGCAATAAATAGTTTGGACTTTGACTTTGAAACGAAAATCAATTTGTTTGATAATTTAAAAAAAACCTTTTTTACATCAGATGGAAGAAGAAACAAAATTATTTATTCAAAGAGTTAATAGTAACAAGAGGAATTCAACATTAGGAATACGGTGTACAATCTACGTTACGTTAAGGAAGAATTGATTAATGTGTGGTAGTGCTGCTCCATCATCGAAACCGAAGAGTTATTGGGCGAGATAAAAATACTTCGGTTGCTTCCCATGCATATCTTAAAATCAATTAAAATGGATGAGATTCTGCATTACATGTATAAATCTAATTACACTATTTCCTTGCATAGGAAACTTTGATAGGCGATTACCCCGGACTAAACATGAATTTGCCGTGTGGTTTCCATGCCGTGTGGTTTCCGGTAGAGTAGAATAGGACCACTCCAACTCTCCCCGTGGATGTCGTACAAGGCGACTGAGGGAATACATTATAAAACATCAATCAGCCCTCCCCAACCCGTCTGGCCAGCGCGGGGAGTGTAGGCCGAATCCTCCGTCTGTCTCCGGCAGATGAGAGAGGGTTGTGCTCCTGCAGTGGAGACAAAAATAACCTGATGATGAAACATGAATTTGGGTCGATAAAAAAACATGTCTCTGTTATTTTTCAATGCCCTGCAACATATCTGAAAACGAACTAAATCTGAGCCATTCATGTCAGTGACTGCGTGGTGACAAAGATAATATTATATACTCAACGATTTACTAAATATTCACATTATTACGTAGCGTCAATATTTAGTAATATTTAAATGTCTGCGTAGTAACTGCACAAGTTTCATTGTGAATGTGAAAGAGTTGTGGCTACTTGCGTGGAACAGAGCGATTGTTTGGAACGCTCCAACTAGTAGTACATAGAGATCGTTGTATATACTATATTCTATACCATGAACGAAAATAATAGTTACTAACAAACCATTTGACAGGACCTTTAAGGCTAGCAATATTTCTAAGATCGATAAGAAAACTAACGTTTTTAACTCACTAATAATCCACATTCATCATCATCATCAGGTTATTTTTTGTCTCCACTGCAGGAGCACAACCCTGCCTGCATTTGGCCTACACTCCCCGCGCTGGCCAGACGGGTTGGGGAGGCCTGATTGATGTTTTATAATGTATTCCCTCAGTCGCCTTGTACGACATCCACGGGAAGAGTTGGAGTGGTCCTATTCTACTCTACCGGAAACCACACGGCAAAATAATCCACATTACAACAACGTTACACACTGATTATTTTAATAATCTTAATACTATGAGGTAATCCGCCAGAGAACTAAAGTTTTCGACATAGCTCAAAAAGTTAGTACGCTGAAGTAGCAGTGGGCTGGTCACATCTGTCGGAGAACCGTTTACCGTTGGGGTAAACGAGGTCTCGAGTGGAGACCGCGACTGGGCAAGCGTAGTGTGGGACGCCCCCTGGCTAGATGGAGCGACGATCTGCGTAAGGCTGGCAGTGACTGGATGAGAAGATCCGACGATCGGGTTCAGTGGCGCACCTTGGGAGAGGCCTATGTGCAACAGTGGACTCTTTCGGGATGATGACGATGATGATGATGAATGCTATTTGTTGGTAAAAATTATTTTCGTTCCTGAAACGGAGTATAGAGTGTGGTGATCAGAATAAACTTTAACAAATAAACATGTTAACTTTGCTACGATAACTAGAATGTGAGAGATCGCTTTGAGTGACTTCAAAGAGACTACCAGAGGCGACAATGGCCTTGTTAAAAAAGTGTTCACTCGCCGCACAGTTTCCGCAACAAGTGCTGTCTCCACAGATCGCTTTCGCAGTCTCGCGGCTCCTCGAACCAAGGCGCTTGGCGCTCATTCACGAATGGTGCTCGAGTACAAAGTACAGAAGGTGTAATTCCTAAGAAATCTTGTTTAGTTTCCCAAAAACTTACCTACAGATTTCAATGGAAATCAATTTGAATCCTACGCACATGGAAGGAAGTCGCTGAACCACTAAATCACATTAGACAGTCGTATACGATTCGCCTAGGGCTGGTACCTACGCTTTCGAATTGTGTGCGTCACTCCAGCTCATACAAAGTGGAATTTCAGTATCTGACCCAGGATTTAAGAAAGAAAGGAAAGAAAAATATTTATTTACCACCATAATGGGCACACACAAAAACAATTAACAAAACAAGAAAAAGGAAAAAAGAAAAAAGAAAATTATAATAATTACAGAATACAATGTAGGATTGGGTACTAAACGCATTATACATGTCCTTTCGGTTACTCTAAGGTTGAATGGAAGAGATCCCTAAGTGGGATAAGTCCGCCTTTGTACACAGTTTAATTCCTATTTTTATTGTTGTTGTTGTTATTTTTGGTACAGTAAAGCGTTTACATACATATATACGAATTTTAATAGAGAAAAAATAGTATGGATATGCTGCGGCAGTAAAAGGGCAACGACTCAGCATATGCCTAGCACCAAGGAGGTGCTAGGAGCTGATTTTCAGTCGCACCCGGTGCGGACGAGTTTGTCTACCATTTAGTACCCCATATGTACTACTAGCTGATGCCCGCGACTTCGTCTGCGCACGATTAGTATTTAGAGAAGCTTTTTTGTAGGACTATTTAAGATAAACATTTCCATCATATATTACATATGTGTAACTCTAGCGGTTTTGGCAGCGCACGCCAGAATAGCTCGCAGATGGTAGATTTTTTCCTACTTACTTGATATTTTGGACAATTCACACAATATCTTTATAAATTGTAGCCTATGTGTTATTCTGATGTATAAGCTATATTACTGTAAAGTTTCATTAAAATCCATTCAGTAGTTTTTACGTGAGAGAGTAACAAACATCCATCCATACTTACAAACTTTCGCGTTTATAATATTAGTAGGATTTGTAATTAAATTTCAGATTTTGTACTTAAACAGATCAAAAGGTAGAAGGGTTTATCGTGGCACGGCGCGGGATTTTTACTCAATTGCGTCACATCGCTCCCGGGACACCGGACCGATTGGTCCCGGCAATTGTAGGTTTATTTTTATATCTGAAGTGCGGAGTGAGACCGGCCTACCCTCGTGCGGACATCGCAGTGCGATCGGTTATGTAAAGGGCGTGCTGTGAGAGCCCACGCAGGGCGCACCTATATCCCGGAGTGCGGTCACGTCGCCCGTCGATATTCTATCGAAGGACCTTCTGGTAATTTATGAAGCCGCCTGTCGGGCGCGCCGGTATGAGTTATGGGCGCGGAGAGTCGGACCGGCCGGACCCGGCCGGTCCCGGCCCGCGCTCCTAAAGGAAATATTTAAACAAACCGTGCGGAAGTACAAACACATTTGAATAAACAAAACACCCACTTACACAATACATCATACCAGGCATTGTTTACTTCAACTGCGTGGAAAAGGATCTCATGAGTTGTCTGGGTTGAGAGGGAGAGAGCTCGGCTACAAATAATTTTATTACAAACATTACGCACATAATATTTCTGTTTCAACAATTAAGATGATGTATTTATATCTTAACTAGCTGTGCCCGTGGCTCCGCTCGCGTGGACTACAGAATTCGCTCCCGTTCCCAGTCTCGCTCCCTATCCTACTTCCACTCAGACTCAACCTCACTCTCAATCCCCCTCTCGCTTCCGCTCCCGCTTCCGCTTCTGCTCCCACCTTCTTTTCCCACGCCCACGCCCACGCCCACGCCCACGCCCACGCCCACGCCCACGCCCACTCCCATTCCCACTACCAGCTCTAAATGTCTCAGACTTTTGACTCAGACTCTTCCACTCCCACTCAGACTCTCAATCCCGATCCCGATCCCGACCCCGACTTTTTTTCTACAATAACTCCCATGTACAGACATCGACCAGTTACAGTTTAATTATAGGTATAGATGTGATATTTATAAGATAACTGAAAGTATCTCAATTTTTTTTTAGAGAATTCTCTCGTGTGCGTCACATCTAGCTTTCGTCGAATTTCAGTTTTATCTGGCTCAAGCAGGATTTATATCCAATATGTATTTTATACTGAGATTTAAATTTTGTATTTAATTAAATACATCAAGAAATACAACTAAGGCACGTACTTAACTTCTGATCACATCAGGCTTAGCATTCTAAGTTTTCGAATTAAGTTTTTTCTTAGTGATCCGAATTCATTGACCTCAAGTCCTCCTGATGGCAGTTGTTTGTCCCACGGTGGGAATCTAGTTTTTGTAACTGGCTTCGAACAGGGAAATTACTTATTTTATTAAAATTAAACTGGAACGAAAGGAGTCTAATAACCAAGCCTCTAGGCAACGAGGTAGTCAACGGTTTTAATCGGGAATATATAGGAATGTAATATATATGACGACCTCCGTGGCGGAACGGGTAGCTCTTCGACTGCCACGCCGGAGGTTGCGGGTTCGAATCCCGCTTGGGGTAAATGTTCGTATGATGAATATGAATGTTTGTACCCAAGTCTTGTATGTTTGTATATTTATTTAAGTATGTCTATCCGTTATCCAGTAACCATACCACAGGCTCTGCTTACTTTGGGGCTGGAGAATTGGTGTGAATGTCTGACATATTTATTTTATTTATTTATTCTTCATTAAATTACTATAAAATATTCTATGAAATAGAAAACTCTGAATAAAACGAAAACGAACCCGAGCGCATTTATAATATTAAATTGTTGGATATCATATCAGTTTCGATAATGAAATATATGCTTATTACCTTGTATTCACCATCTCCGTTGATCCCTGTCTGTCTGTACAATGACAGTACGCCGCCGCCGCCGCCGAGCCCGGTTGGCCCTACGTGTCCTCGCATACGACTGTCAGATAATCCGACAATGTCTAATGAGCTAAACATCAAAGCGATAGGGTGGCAACACACTAAAATCCGTACCAGATTTAACCCTCTGTTGTTGGTCCGTTCGACCTTGTTTGGCAATTAGATAATTTTGTAGCAAGTTACGAAATTTTGTTACCAAATCAGACGAATCGGAATAAACAGACGTACGACAGTAAAACGCACTTGTTTGTCAAAATCTTAATAAAGCAGATGACACTGCTTGTCATGGATCTCTTAAGAAGAATATCTAAGTTACAGACGCCGTTTGACTTTGCCACATCTTGTGAAAGAACGTTCACAATAAGAGCATCAATTTTAATACAGAGCGTCGATATACTACGCCCACTCGGGTGAATCTATTACAATACGTTGACTTTGAAACTCATCTTTCATAGACGTGATATGGAAATCTAAACAATGAAGGTACGTGATTCTACAATACTTTAGCTTGATCTATTTATATCACTAAGAACTCGTCTAAATATATAAATTAGAGTAATAAATATATGCAAAGCAGCCCCATGGAAAGTAATAACAGAAGAAACAGCAAAACCTGAATCAGAACATACTTAAGTATACTCGTATCTCTTCATATCATGGAAACCTTGCAAAAAACTGTTGGTAAGTATAGCAATCATCGTCAGGTTATTTTGGTCTCCACTGCAGCAGCACAACCCTCTCTCATCTGCCGGAGACAGACGGAGGATTTGGCCTACACTCCCCGCGCTGGCCAGACGGGTTGGGGAGGCCTGATTGATGTTTTATAATGTATTCCCTCAGTCGCCTAGTACGACACCCACGGGAAGAGTTGGAGTGGTCCTATTCTACTCTACCGGAAACCACACGGCAAGACAAGTATAGCAATATATGTACATAAATATAAGGTAGATGGTAGATTAGATATTCTCAAATCTTATTTAGGTCTCACTGTTAATTTTTGTATTTTCTTATCGTCAATGATTTTAATTTTTGTTTGTTATATACTTTATTGCACATTTTAAAACTAAATACAGTAATTTTATTTAATTAATTTATTAATATAATATAATTAATATAATATAAAATTAATTAATTTTAATTTATAATTAAAGATTTTGTATAAAAAGGCGAGCTTATCTCTTCCAGCCGACCATACAGGGCAGTAAGAGCGAGGGGGACAAAATACGAGTAAGTGCATAATAAAATTAGAATTGTTTCCTTTTTGTTCCTTTTTTTATGAAAATATCTCACAATCTCTTAATAATTCAAATAAATAAATAATAAATAAATATGTCAGACATTCACACCAATTATTCAGTCCCAAACTAGGCAGAGCCTGTGCTATGGTTACTAGATAACGGATACACATACTTAAATAAATATAAAACATCCAAGACTTGGGTACAAACATTCATATTCATCATACGAACATTTGCCCCTAGCGGGATTCGAACTCGCAACCTCCGGCGTGGCAGTCCGAGAGCTACCCGTTCCTCCACGGAGGTCGTGTATAAATGCATGTGGTTTTGGTGGAATGACTATAAAAATAATAATGGGGTTTAATGTACCAAAACATACAACTGATAAATTCAATGGTATGCCTACCAAAGTAATGTTCAACAATATGTATAGTCTTCTGTTAATATAGTTTCAGCTGTACTTTAACGGAATAAAGGCCGGTATAACCCATTCATCGCAAATAAATTCAGTTCTATTCTTGATTTGATTACACTCACTAGAGAGTGTGGTGTGTAGCTGCCTTGTGTCTGAAGGTTGACCTTCAAACGTTAATTGCTCCCCGCCGAGGTCTCAGTCAAAGGGTTCGTCTCAAATTAGTCACGTGGCTTCAGTGGAGCCACCCCCTTCGACTTTGTTTAGGATCACTAACTATGTAAATAAGAACAGGAAGCCATGGAAGGCTGAAACGCTACATGGGGGCAAAAAGGAAACGCCTGCCTCACAGAAGCCCAAATAAAGCAAAGGATTACATTACTTAATTAATCGTTTTAGAGTTTTCTTTCGTTGGCGTAGAACTGGGATTAGCTTATAGACTGTTATATGAATGCTGCAGTCGCTTGAAAACATGACCAATATGGATCTTCCAACTCATTCATCCTGTCAGCCTTTAGACCTCAACTGCTGGACATAGGCCTTCCCCAAAGAACGCCACCTCACCCGGTCCTCCGCCAACCGCGTCCAGCCGCTGCCGGCCACCTGCTTCAGGTCGTCGGTCCACCTGGCGGCGGGGCGTCCCACCCTGCGCGTTCCGATCCGTGGTCTTCACTCCAGAACTCGTCTGCCCCAACGGCCGTCGGTTCTGCGACAGATGTGGCCCACCCACTGTCATTTAAGCTTGCTAATCATATTGGCTTTGTCGGTCTCCTTCGTTCTTCGTCGGATCTCTTCATTACGAATCATAGAAACCCCGAGCATAGGCCTCTCCATAGCTCGCTGAGCGACCTGGAACTTGTGGGCTATGCCTGGAAGCTATGAAAACCCTCTTTGAAGAATATGATTCGTAATGAAGAGATCAGACGAAGAACGAAGGTGACCGACAAAGCCGAAAGGATTAGCAAGCTGAAGTGGCAGTGGGCGGGCCACATCTGTTGCAGAACCGACAACCGTTGGGGCAGACGAGTTATGTAGTGGAGACCACGGATTGGCATGCCCAGGGTGACCGACGACCTGAAGAAGGGGAAGGCCTATGTCCAGCAGTGGACGTCTAAAGGCTAACATGATGATGATGAATGTATTAATACCTCAAATTAAAACTACAATAATGCAAAGGCTGTCGACAGCCCTGTAATGCGTACTACCAGCCGTACTTGTACCTTGCAGGCGAGGTTAGTGTAACAGTTGGTATTCTTTGCAATCGGAATCAGACCCACACTGTTCTGATGTGTTGAACAAGATGAACATTTGTGTAATCCTATTCAAATAATGTCATTATGCAGCGTGCGAGCCAGACGCAGGCAAATGGACGGATTAGAGGAGTTAGGAGCGGGGACGAGTTAGTGAGACTGGCTACAGAACGGCTGCATATGCGCCGGCCGGCGACCACACTCCATTCGGTTTATTGGAATTCCGATTATTACAAGTGGATCGTATTACAGAGACCTAGTGATTAATATTGATTTGGAATTCAATTGATGGTGCATTCTGGCGGCGTTTAGTAATGATTGTACATTTTGGTTTATTTTAAACTAGCTGTTGCCCGCGACTTCGTCCGCCTGGACAACTTAAAATCACAAATTATTATGTTTTCCCGTAGGAACAGGCTATTTTTTCGGGATAAAAACTATCCTATGTCCTATTCCAGGACCTAACCTATATGTGTACCAAGTTTCATCACGATCCATCCAGTGGTTGAAGCGTGAAAGAGTAACAAACATCCATCCATACTTACAAACTTTCGTATTTATAATATTAAGCAGGATAAGAATAGTAAAAGTGGTCCTGAAGTATTTATTGCCATAGATGTGGTTTTTATATATCCAGCACATTTAGTCATTTCTAAAATACAATAATTAGGTATAACAATAATTTAATGGTAATTTGAAATTATTTACAAAAAAAAATCGTAGGTATATAACATTACAAACTGTCCAAAGCCAAAGTCAAAATCATTTATTGCATATGAGTACACTTGGTACATTTATACACGTCATTTTTTCTATCGACTACCGCTTCCTAGGTGTTAGCGCTGTGAAGAAGAAACGGCGCAACAAACTTCACGCAACACATCTTTTAAAAATCAAGTTTGCATACAATTAATAAAGATTTTGCGAAGCTGAATCAACATTAGTACCAGGCATCTTTGTCATTCAAATAATCGTTTATTTTATAATAGGCTTTCTTACAAATTTGTTTTTAATGTGAATTTTAAACTTCTCAAACATGACATCTAATGTTAAAACTAAAAATAAAGAAATTAAAGACATTCACGAGCCAATGGGCGATATGACGTCTCATCGCCCATTGGCTCTTACCGAGCAGGCGTAAGCAGTTTTCGGAAGTGGCCATATTGATTTATTTTAAAAAAAAAACAGTTTACAAGATATCGTCATGATTTTTTTGCAGTTGTTATTATAATTACTTAAAGATTTTTTAAGATTAAGAAATAGCGATTTTTCATTTACATCTTTCTCATTAGAACGCAAGGGCTAGAACGCAAACACTAATGGAAGGCAGACAAAACTCGAAAATACTGCAAAACGATGAAAGTAATTTAATAGGTGTGCATAGAAAAGACAGAAATTTCTAAAGGCTTCAACACATTTCACACATTTGCGACGTGTGGCGGCGTGTGGCGGTGTGCGGCGGCAGGTAAGAGGCACCTACTCCGGAAGGTAGGTACATAAATCTCAGGTCGGAAAATTGGATTTAAAAGTGCAGAAAACTCGAGTTCGGTCGGTCGCCCCGGTACAAGTTTTATTGAAGAAATTTGGTGTGTTCTGGCAATACTCCTCCCGTAACAAATATTTCAGGTGATATTCGATAAAAGTATACTCGTATGTACCTATCGAAGGTTATTATATTTGAAATGGATTTAGAGATGAAACAAGACTCTAATGTGTCCAAACATGGCGTTGAACTGACAAAGGAACCTGGCGAGATCCTTCACCGATTTTGTTGAAACTTAGTTCAGGGGGGCAATTCTACTATTTTCAACATTTATCGTTCGTTTAAACAAAAGTTACGTTTAAGTTTTTAACAGACGCTATTTTGACAGCAATGCGTTTCGTTTTTACCTGAGACAACTGTCAAAATGTAGAAAAACGTTCGTTCCATGTACGTCTGACGTTTGTTTAAACGTTAGCTACGGCTGAAACGCAGCTGAAGCACGAACGTTGTGCGCAGCGGAGTACGAATAGTGTTAAAACTTGCGTTTCAGCTGCGGTTCAATTGCGTGTTGTGCGAAAAAGCGTTAGTAGAATTGGCCCCCAGATGTAGCTTTGGTGATTTGATAAATTTTAATATTTATACATTTGAAGGAAAGTCTTTAAATTCATAACATACTTTGTACAGACCGAGTTTCATAAAAATCAGTGAGGGACACTCTGTTATTATGAACTTTAAAGACACCCTACACGAATGGGGGGGATTTCCGTCAAATATATGGGAAATGCAATTTTAAAGTAATAAATAAATAAATTCATGACGCCTGATTCTTTTCTTACATAATTGTCAAATACCGGTCAGTATGAATGGAAAATACAAAGTATTCTTTCAAAATATCGTCGACGCAAAAAAATTGCGTAAGTGAGAAACCACTACTTTTCAGGAGACGCAAAGAAAAACCTTGTTTTTCTTTTCATTGTGATTGTAAGAATAGTTACAAATGCACCTGAATATATTAATCATGTCAAAGGATAGAGATATAGAATAATAAATTTTTTATTAAAATATACCATTCGATAGATAAGTGACAACTGAGTTTGGAAGGCTACGAAACCGATTTTAGCATTTTGTCCGTTACGCCAATTTAAATTTCCGTCAACTCTCAGGGAGTACACTGACTTAGATGACGAATGATGAAAAGTATTTATTACTGGATTACTGAATATTACAGATTCAACGTCGGGGGAAGTAAATACTTACATGTTAATGATGTATAATGAATCATATAAATATAATTAATAATCCAAGTGAAATTACAATCTATAATACTAAATAATAACGTTTACTCATGACAGTTAAAACTGACCGACATCACGTATACACGGAAAACGTCCTAGTTATTCTTGCCGAATATTTGTTCTCCGTGCCATCTGCAGGTTGATGTAGAAATGTCGGTACAATGTGCAGTGGGGAAACTTTTGTAGACCACAGATACTTATTACATCAATTCAAGTACATTTTGGACAACTTTCAATTGAATCTCTCATCTGCCGGAGACAGACGGAGGATTTGGCCTACACTCCCCGCGCTGGCCAGACGGGTTGGGGAGGCCTGATTGATGTTTTATAATGTATTCCCTTATTCGCCATGTACGACATCCACGGGAGGAGTTAGAGTGGTCCTATTCTACTCTACCGGAAACTACACGGCATGTAGCAGTACAAACGATTATAAAAGTACCTACTAAGAAAAGTAATCCCTAAAAGTTTATCTATTCCATCGTTCCCGGAGTGACAGACACTGTCGAAACTCTAAGTCACTGACCTCATCCTCGTGTCCCTTCGTCCCCAATCTTGTGTCTCATCCATTAAACGGCAATTACCGTCAGCTGGGATGATCAGCTCGCGGCTCGAGTCGAGTAATGACTGGGAAGCGATATTGCCCGCACAGATCTGAGCCACAAATCGCCGGCTGGCACAAGTCAAGATTAACTGACGGCTTCGACCTCCGATACCACGCGGCAATATATCATTGCTAGTCCTCTTTTAATGCTTATTCGATCTACCACAAGGCATAAATGCTCGTACGAGCTGATTTTTTACTTCCTCCTTGATATCGATCTAGTGGAAAGGTAAAAGCGCCACATCGTCCTAAATAAAGGTCCTGAATACCTGTCATAAAGAACAGAACGACTGAGAAAGTCTTTGTTCTTGACGCCATTCCCATTGGATTTTCCCACACAAGGAAAGGGAATTAATTTCCCATTTTGTAAATTGAACGAAAGGGACTTTGTTTTGTTTTTCACTTACTGCAGGTAATGTTTTTTAGTAACATTGTTGTATTTGTTACTATTTAAGTGTCCGTTACTCTACACAAAGTAGAATTTCAGTAATCTGACCCAAGGAAGATTTAGTATCCAATACGTACTGTATTGTACTCAAACTGATTTTTTTCGGACTGCCACGCCGGAGGTTGCGGGTTCAAATGACAGCTAGGGGCAAATGTTCGTATGATGAATATGAATGTTTGTACCCAAGTCTTGGCTGTTTATATATTTATTTAAGTATGTCTATCCGTTATCTAGTAACCATACCACAGGCTCTGCCTAGTTTGGGACTGGATAATTGGTGTGAATGTCTGAGATATTTATTTATTTACTTAAACAAATAATAAATATGCAACGGGGTATTGAAATCCAAGCTGGAGTTACGTCACCTCAGCTCGACATTTTGAACTAAGACACGTACTTAAATTCTGACCTCACCAGGCTTGACCTTGGAATTTGTACTACTTTGTACCCTAAAATCAGAGTTTGCGCTTTAAAATATTGTGTATTTCTTCTGGCAATTCATTTACAATTTGTCGCAGCAAACTTGTTCACATGCCATATACAACAAGTTTACATTTTCCGTGTGGTTCCCGGCTTAGAATGTGGCCACCCCAAAACTTCCTGTGGGTATTGTCAATGCGACTAAGGGATATGGGTAGCAGCGATTTCCTGTGTATATTAAGATCATTACTGCGATCACCAATCCGTCTGCCAAGCGTGGTGATTATGGCAAATCCCCCAATGGAAAGCCCACCGAAAGAAGCATTCTATTGGGGAGGCTTATGTTCATCAGTGGACGTATATAGGCTGATGTTGTATGTAAGTAAGGCATAACTCCGCGAGGTATGGCAGTCTCTTCAAGTTATCTGGTCGTTTAGTTTCCTTTAAACTGTTTTTTATTTGTTGAAAATATTCATACTTTACACAATTTGAAGAAGGCCTCTTTCATAAAATGTTAATGGAATTTGAAATGAGGCAAATCTGAAAATTGCTCTGGTGATGTTAGAACGAGAAGTTGAACCGTAAACCACATAATAATATACCTTAAACTCAGTATGCTGGTTTAACCACGCCCCTTCCTCATAAACGATTTCAAATGCCCACGCACTCCACCTATACACCGCGCAATAATAATTAGCAGTCATCCTCTCGTATAATAAAAGCCGTGCAATTAAATTCGTGTTCTGCAAACTTAACCTCGTGTTTAGCGTTTAGTACTTGAATGCTTTATGATAATTATGTCCTTAGCAACGAGTTAGAGATTTGGGAAATTCTTACCAATTGCTACCCTATTAGAACTTGTATTCCATTGTTACCTAAACGCCAAATTGAAACTTTGATTTTCTCTTGCTTGATTTTAGTTGTCAAAGATAAAAAAAAATAATGGTATAGACTTGGAATATTGCACAAAACGCGTTACTACCTTCAATCAAAATCGTAAAAAAATTAATACTTTTTCTTAAGTGTATACATCCTTACTGGAGAACCTAACTGGAGAAGGCCTATGTCCAGCAGTGCCTACGGCCTACGCCTGCGCCTACGCCTAGGCCTACATCTAAGGGCGATATAATAATGCTAATGAATCGGAATTAGACAAGGAAACGGAATTAAACAGTGTACGTGTTGGAAAACCGTACATCGTTTACGACGCCCGAGACACCCACGGACGGAACACTCGGCATGCCGACCTCCTCCTCCCCATTCGGCACAGACTAGCAAAATCTGAAAAATCTACACACGTCATGGGCCCTGGGGTATACAACCGGTTACCAGACCACGTCACGAACACCGGAAGCCTGAGGGCATTTAAGACGCAGATAAAGCGCTGGCTTATCGAGCACGCGTTTTACAGTTTGGACGAGTTCTACAAAGTGCATAAATTCTTGTAATACGAATATATTTTAATTTTTAAGATTTATTGACATTAAATATTCAATTTTTGTTGTAATTTAATTTACATGACGACATCTGACATATTTTAATTTTAAATTGACATGTAATGAAAATTATCAATAAAGTATTTGAATTTGAAAGGTCAATTCACAAATCCAGATCGGAACCAGCCTGTACAAGTAGTCATAGTCATATTTATTTAATGCATCATGTGTTACAATTCACAACATGACCCTGTTGTACAAAGTTCTCTGTCCCTAATGCGAATCGAACCTACGACTTCTGGCTCTCGAGTCTGACGACCAAGCCACTAGGTCATCGCCGCGTTATTTCTACTAAACTAGAATACTGAATTCATAACGTCTCATGGTGGGTTTGTTTCTATTGATTGGGTGCTTTCCATTTCCATGAATTTGTATGCCATGATTCCCAGTTTAGAATAGGGCCACCCCTAATCTTTCCATGGGTGTCGACAGGGCCACTAAGGAATTGTACCAAGGACAGGCAGCAGCGTTCTCTTATGTATATCACTAATCCGCCTGCCAGGCGTGGTGATTATGGCAAGCCCATCAAAAGTGGCATTCTATTGGGGAGGCTTATGTTCAGCAGTGGACGTATTTCGGCTGATGATGTATATTTCTAGTTTGTTGTCCATTCTAATCGAGTCAAGGGTTTTCTCAGTTGCTGTAAATGGAAATTTATGTCCAGCACGTTCCTGGAATCTCTTTAAAAGCCTTAATTTGTAAAAATTGTTACTGAGCTTAATTCGTTCAGCGGAGGATCGCTGAAAAGCCTTGCCTGTCCGTTTGGCCGTTAGGCCGGGGCTGCGGCGTGACGTCACAGGTGCCCAGATGGCACGCAAATGGCTCCCCCTCGGCCCCCCCGCGGGCCCGGCCCGTCTATACCGTCGTTGTCGTTTCCTTACACCCCCCCCTCGCCCCGCCCCGCGAGCCACTGAGTCGAGAAATTGGACCTTTGTAACAATTTACGGCGCACAAATTCCAATTAATAACTGATTACTAAAATTACCAGAAAACCCGATGATTATAGCAAGTGCGCGCTTTAACACAAATCGAGTCAGATTTCAAATCAGAGACTTTGGCTCTGCCAAAATTGACGCAAGTTGATTTCAGCAGATTTTTATATCAGACTAGCTGTTGCGTGGACAACTTAACATCACAGACTATTATGTATTTCCCGTAGGAATGGGATGTTTTTCTGGATAAAAACTATCTACTGTCCTATTCCAGGACCTAACCTATATGTGTGCCAAGTTTCATCACGATCCGTCCAGTGGTTGAAGCGTGATTGAGTAACAAACATCCAAATATCCAAACTTTCGCATTTATAATATTAGTAGGGTAGGATTCTCTGGCGTGGGGTTCCTTAAAGTAGCGGCTTAAGGGTTGAGTATCATTAGATAATGCTAATAGCAGAACAATTATTTACGACATGATATAACGTTCAGTTTGTTTATTCATGTGCAGCAACTTTCTGAATGATAAACAATAGCATTCTGAAAGATGGTGTACATAAATTAAGGTAGACAGATTTTTTGGCCCTTTTGGGAAACGGAAATGCTTAAAGTAAAGCTTTCTGTCTGTCCGTCCGGCGTGTAACTCAAAAAGTCTAAAAGTAGACTTCCGTGTACCGCGACACTTGTCTTATCAAAAATTAGGATTTTCTGATATGCTATGGGAATTGTTAAGATCGGAGGTAATAAAGATATCATCGTCGGAGGTAATAAAGATTCTTACGTGTTGCTGATATAATGAATCATATAAATATAATGAATCCCACTAATATTATAAATGCAAAAGTTTGGATATTTGGATGTTTGTTACTCAATCACGCTTCAACCACTGGACGGATCGGAATGAAACTTGCCATACATATAGATTAAGTCCTGGAATAGGACCTATGATAGTTTTTATCCCGAAAAAACATCTCATTCCTACGGGAATCTAAATTAATCGTTAAAAACAGTGTGTAATTATCGAAGCCTACGCGAACGAAGTCGCGGGCAATAGCTAGTAATATCTAAAGTGAAATTACAATCTATAATACTAAATAATAATGTCTACTCATGAGAGTTAAAACTGACCGACATCACGCAGACACGGAAAACGTCTAAGTTATTCTTGCTGACTATTTGTTCTCCGTGTCATCTGCAGGTTGATGTAGAAATTAAACAAATTGTACAAAGTTGGCTGTCCTCGGTGGGAATTCTACCCACGACCTCCTTTCGCTCCATTCACATGACCAAGCCACTAGGCCAACGCGGCGGTCTAATGTAGATACGATTTTACACATAAAGACAGCCAAATGGACAAAAACCGCTTTTCTATTCTACGCTTGTGTATTCCTTTTCACGGAAACATTAATATGTAGAAAAAAATTACAAATGTTACAGTACAATATCTAATGTAAAAAGGAACGCAAAGGAATACGGCACAGATAATAAATAGTATATTGTCGCAAATTGAATAGGCTGTCCACGGCGGCCCCCGGCGCCGGCGTTAGGGCTGCCGGCGTGCGAGCGCGGACCTCGGAGTGAAGTCGGGATGATTCGATTTGGTCAAGTTTGATGCTTAAATTCACTGTAACACTGGCCACTGGAGACTTTGTATTTGGAAGATGGATACCGACAAAGTTATAGGAAAATACCTATGTTAGTGGTCGAAATAAAAACGCAAGTACAGTGGGGGACCGAATTATAGAGCTTCGAGTAATGATATGCGGTGAAGTAGGAGATGAATCATCACCAGCCGAATATGCTTCCGCAATACCAATTTTGGTGGGCTGTCCATTGAAAGATTTGTCTTAATCACCACGCTTGGCAGGCGAATTCCTCAGACAGTTCATTAACCCGGTAACCCACGTAAATAGGTACTTGAAAAATTTCGTGTTCTAATTAGTTGATTGATAATACTGCATCTCATATTATAGAGATTTTCCTCAAACGCACCCAATATATAAAGGAAGTAAAGAAGTCATTATAACCACTAACTCACTCTTTTTACAAATCCATTAATCAACCCCCCCCCCCCACACACACACACGCATATCACTCACATTTTTTATTTGTTTTGTATTGTAACTTTTATTTAAGTAATGTAAGTAAGTATTGTTCATGTATATCGGTTTTGTATTTATAAATTTATAATGTTTTAATTTCGTAATTGGCACTACCAAACATTTTCTTATATTTTGTGTTTGTAAATTGTCTTGTGCTTTGAACTAAATAAACATAAAATAAGCCTGAGAGCTAGAAATTCTGCAGTGGCTACATTTCTGTACACAAAACCTTAGCGTTAATAAAAAACAATCTTTTTACCTACTATAACGGTCTTATAACTCCCTTTGCAATTTGTGAGGCACCTCCTGCATGTGACGGGACTATCAGAGACCGTCAACTGTAGAGCCTGTGGAGAGCACAGAGACGCGATGAAATACTTGCTGCCAGGCGAATTAGTGTCCTGAGTACAGCTTGCCCTAAACCGAAGTACGACAAACTCCATAGCTGCATAATAGGATGCTTGCTGAATGAGTGTAGGAGAGTTATGGAAGGAACGATGCCTGAAAGTACTATAAAATATGTTGATTTTAAATAATATCATCATCATCATCAGGTTATTTTTGTCTCCACTGCAGGAGCACAACCCTCTCTCATCTGCCGGAGACAGACGGAGGATTTGTCCTACACTCCCCGCGCTGGCCAGACGGGTTGGGGAGGCCTGATTGATGTTTTATAATGTATTATTCCCTTAGTCGCCTTGTACGACATCCACGGGAAGAGTTGGAGTGCTCCTATTCTACTCTACCGGAAACCACACGGCAAAAAATATTATGACATAGTAATATTAATAGAATTGTTAATTTTTTTTCTATGTAATTGTAATTTTATCTAATGTATTAATATTCTCAATGATTATTAATTTTTTAATGTTTGTATTTGACTTTGTACCATTATGAATTGTTTCTGTTAGAGTGCATATGATATTGATAATAAATAACATACATAATGCTCACGCCTTGGTCCCAGAAGGGTTGGCAGAGACAAAAAAAAACAATAAATTATTTTAAATAGATTTTATGCAGCGAACTCTTGGGGATAAACAGATGGGCTGACACAAACGATCCCATAGGTATTCCGTACCCATACTATAAGAGATTTGTTCTCCCTAGCATCTGTATGTATCTTTTAAGTCCCACCAGTGATCCCACGTGTATTGGCGGACGTGCAATAAAGCACACGTATCACAAATCGCCGACAGCCATAACATGATGGCGCTCACAGCTTGAGACCCGGCGCGAATACGAATGTATACGAATTAGGTCAACCCCACGATAAATGAGTCGAAACGGCCCGGATATGTCTTCCCCGGTAGATTAATACACGAACGTAAGGGCAGCGTGTACACAACCTAATATCAGTTTGTGGTCCTGACACTCATATTTTTTTGGACTATTTGTCATTTCCTGACGTCCTGTGTTTATAGGGATCAACGATAAATGGGCTTGTTATGAGCAGTTTTTCTATATTTTATTGGGCACTTAAGGTTGAACCTCGATGTTTTATTTCTCTGCTAGTAAAATGAACTACATTATCAATATACGTTTTTTTTCATCAGTAAGATAAATTAAAGAATTGGACTATGAGAACTGTCGTTTTCTTAGAACATAGTCCGAATGATCGGACAACCTCAACTTTTTTCCTATCGGTGTTAACGTGCAGGCATGAAAACGCCCCCTGGCTAGATGGAGTGACGATCTGCGTAGGGCGGCTGGCAGAGATTGGATGAGAAAAACCGAGGATCGGGTTCAGTGGCGCGCCTTGGGAGAGGCCTATGTCCAGCGGTGGGCTCTTACAGGCTGATGATGATGATGAAAATAAGCCTTCCCAATGGAAATACAATTTTGGTGGGCTATATTGTGATTCGCCATAATCACCACGCTTGGCAAGCGGATTGGTGATCGCGGAGAACGCTGCTGCCCGTCCCTGGTGCAACCTGTTAGTCACATTGACGACATCTCGGGAAAGATTAGGAGTGGCCCTACTTTAAGCTGGGAACCACACGGATGTGTTAGATATTGCATTTTCAATATTAGAATGTTAGTTTACGAGAGTATCGCTGTCTCTATATAAACTTGTGTTTTGTCACGGTCGCACCCACTGATCGCACTATATACATAGCAATTCATCGTCGATCCCATAATCGAACCATAAAAATTTGATTCTTCGTAGTCGGACGAATCGGAGCAATAGGAAAAAAGTTGACGTCATCCGATAACCCGGATTCCGAGCTACTGCAGCGCATCGAGCATGCTCGCCGAGGCGCGAGTGCCCAACTTCTTTGCACAGGCTGTGCCGCTCTCATAACAGCATACTTCAAGCTGTATACGTGCCTTGATATCCCATCATCATCAGATTATTTTTGTATCCACTGCAGGAGCACAACCCTCTCATCTGCCTTAGACAGATGGAGGATTTGGCCTATATACACTCCCCGCGCTGGCCAGACGGGTTGGGGAGGCCTGATTGATGTTTTATAATGTATTACCTTAGTCGCCTTGTACGACATCCACGGGGAGAGTTGGAGTGGTCCTAATCTACCGGAAACCGCACGGCCTTGATATCCCAAACTATAGCAACCGGCTGGATGTTGATCAGAGCGTGAACCAGAAATAGAAAGAGATAGTGAACTGCCCCTTCCGGTAGGCAAATAAGTTTCTAATGATTTTATTTTTGTATTATCTGTACTATGGCTTTTTTGTGCCTTGAATGCAACAGCTAGTAATGTATATAACATTAATAGCTGTTGCCCGCGACTTCGTCCGCGTGGACAACTTACATCACAAATAATTATGTATTTCCCGTAGGAATGAGATGTTTTTTCGGGATAAAAACTATCCTATGTCCTATTCCAGGACCTAACCTGAAAGTGTGCCAAGTTTCATCCCGATCCGTCCAGTGGTTGAAGCGTGATTGAGTAACAAAGATACAAATATCCAAATGTCCAAACTTTCGCATTTATAATATTAGTAGGATGTGTAACTCTAGCGGTTTTAGTAGCGCACGCCAGAAAGCTCGCAGATGGTAGATTTTTTCCTACTTACTTGATATTTTGGACAATTCACACAATATCTTTATAAATTGTACCCTATGTGTTATTCTGATGTATAAGCTACATTATTGTAAAGTTTCATTAAAATCCATTCAGTAGTTTTTACGTGAAAGAGTAACAAACATCCATCCATACTTACAAACTTTCGTGTTTATAATATTAGTAGGATATTGTAACGTGGTCGGGCAATATCTACTACTTGTTTATTAAAATCGTGATGTTGGTTGATGTTAGACATTTGTAGGCATTTGTATCATATCCATTAAGTATTAGACACAACCGTCGTAGAGTGTAATAGAGTCGTTATTACCTCCGCTCCTCACGGGCCAGGAGTCAAGGCGGAGATTAAACCCTGCCCTAACACCCCAAATTACACAGTAATCCGATCCTAAACACCGCCGCGCCGCACTAAACGCGCCCCCTCTACCATTACAATGAACTGCCAACTAATAAAGTCGGCGAACAAAGTCCATTTCCGGCTAAACAAGATACATCTACAGCAAAACAGTAACTTAGCGAGCGTTGTAAGGGAGCACATAACAATAGTCGTTGGAGCGACGATGCTTGTACAACAATGCTATACAATCAGTAGGGCTGCCGACGTTGTCGGGTGTTTCTTTGATTTAAGATCGGTCTTAACTTTGATTTTGGTAAGGACGAAGTCTTCCTTACAGGTCTAACAGATATATAAAATTCAAAAGCTCAAATACCTATAAGTATATTTCTTTAAAATACCGAAGTATTCCAGCTGTATAGTATTATTTAATGCCATATCCTTACTCTTTGCTGTGTGGTTTCCGGCTTAGAATAGGGGGCCACCCCTATCTTTGCCGTGGGTGTCGTCAAGGGATTGCACCAGGGACGGGCCGCAGCGTTCTCCTGTGTGTGTATATTAAGATCATTACTGCGATCATACCACTCCGCCTGCCAAGCGTGGTGATTATGGCAAATCCCCCAATGGACAACTTACCAAAAGCGGTATTCTATTGGGGAGGCCTATGTCCAGCAGTAGACGTATTTAAGCTGATGATGATGATGATATCCTTACTCATAATCATTCTTACTCACGCATTTTGGGACGCTGAGAGCTAATCTCGTTGTCTTAGATGAAGAATAAACTGTTTCATATAATAACCTTATTATTAAAAATTTAAGTGTATTTTAAAGCAGACAACCCTTGCTAAGACATTGGTGTGAGCGCAGGGCAGTTCTAGTTACTTACAGTGAGCGAGGTTTTGCGGGACACTGAATATATCTGCCTCAGGGGAGCGAAGTTTGAGGCGAACTTCTGATCGTGCCTGTCCCCTATTACCTACACGTACTTTTTTGTTAGTCCGCTTCAGAAATGTGAGCAAGAAAGTTTGACCCTTTTATTAGTTATGTTACTATATATTGTCTATAAGGAGATTACTAGCTAGGTATAGCTTGCTTTATTGTTGATGGATTTGCGCTTGACCTCAATCTCAGCTGATAGTAAGTGATATTGAGGCCTAAGGTGGAACGCGCTTATTCGAAAGATACCTATTCGCTCTTCCTTTAAAAAGATCCAAATTGTACTTGTCCGGAAATACCCAAGCTGGTAGGGAGTTCCATTCCTTAGCAGTTCGCGCTATGAAAGAGGAAGCAAAACGCTTCACTCCAGCTCGGACAAAATCAGCCGAAATACGTCCACTGCTGAACATAACCACTAATAATCCTCACACTTGGCAGGCGGATTGGTCATAGCAGTAATAATCAACGCCCAATTATTATATATATAAATTTTGTACTTATGCAGTTAAAGATATATACGTACGGGATTGTTATACAATGTTACAGTTATCTGACAAGTGCGATCGTAAGTGCGACGTCCCCTCCCACCTCCCGAAGTCCTTTATTTAACCCCCCCCCCCCCCCCATTGCACAACATTTTGTAGAGAGAATTGTGAGTTCTGTAAATGAGAAGATAATTTGACTTGAACCCTTTATGTAACCAGATGATCAAAACCTTATTAGTTTCGGGTTGAGCTACATACATACAGCGCGAGCAGGGCGCGTCAGCACGCGATCGTGCGCGGCCAGCGGGCTCTATCCCATTTTACTGCTCCATCTGAAACTTTTCTTGATTAATTAGTTTTTACTCTTCTGACCTCCTCGCTATGTGTCTTTTATTACAGTATGTATTCTAAAAATCTGTGGTGTCAATTGTGACATTGAAATTACTAATTTGCTTCAACATTATACAAAACAATACAATACAATACACTTTATTGCACAAACAAATACAGTTACACGTTATAGAAGTTACAAATAGTACAATTTAGGCGGTCTTATCGCTTTAAGCGATTTCTTCCAGACAACCTTTATGTATGAAGAAACTAAATAAATTAATAATTCCAATACTAGAAGTTTTTTTTTTCAATTAAACTATATACATAATTAGTGATGCAAGAACATTATGCACTAGTATTTGTGCTAGGTAGAGCCTGTGTCACAGAAACCATATGAAGACTAAGTTTCCTGACAATAAATACCTAGATTATAAATAAAAACTACGTCGCGTTGGGATGCGAGATATTTAATAGGGTTTAACCCCTGAGGTTACTTTCTGAAATCATAGTAATAGCTTATCATGTTACGCCCTCGTTGACCTCGAAGGTCCAGAGAGTGTGCCCAAGAATTAGGTACACGATTTCAGTCCCCATCCCCCTTCCATCAACGGACTACCAGACGTGGTGAGGGACTTCATCCTTATGTAGTAGATATACCACGCTCTCGCACGAAGCGTTTTGCTTCCTCTTTCATGATGCGAACTGCTAAGGAATGGAACTCCCTGCCAGCTTGGGTATTTCCGAACAAGTACAATTTAGATCTTTTTAAAGGAAGAATGAATAGGCATTTAGGCCTCATCATCACTTACTATAAGGTGAGATTGAGATCAAACGCAAACCCATTAATAATAAATAGAAAAAGAGGGCGTGTGTTCGAAACCATTTACATTGTAAATGCTTTACTATACCAAAAATTAACAACAATTAAACAGGAATAAAATTGTACACACAGCGGACTTATTCCACTTAGGGATCTGTTCTAATCGACCTTTGAGTAACTGAAAGGAGTAGTATAATTAGTTTAGTACCAAATTCAATTTTATGTATAAGTACATGTATGTATGTAAACGCTTTATTGTACCAAAAATAACAACAACAACAATAATAAAATAGGAATTAAACTGTGTACAAAGGCGGACTTATCCCACTTAGGGATATGTCATGTAAATTCCATTCCAAATGAAGTGGCACACAAAAACAAATGCTATTTGCGTCTCCAAAACAAAATATTCATGTATTACCACGTTAACTGTACATTCCGCTTCGGAACACTATGATTCTTTTGTTTGCGACACAAAATACGTTTGTTACCTCATGCTGCGAGTAAATAGATCTTCGGTACGCCTCAGCTCCGTCTGACTCCGCTTGTTATTGTACAAAGACACAAAGACGTCGTATCAGGATGTTTCAGGGCGTAAATCTTGTTTGGAGTGAATTTCCTCAAAGATGTTGTGAGGCAGAGTGCGATACCTCCCTCCCTCCTCGGCAGCAGGCTGCCCCGGGGCGGGCGGGGCGCGGGGCGGGCGGCGTCATGTGTCGCTTAGCGCGGTAATGTCTGGCTACTAACGTAGTGTCCAACATGTAAATACAACGACAATAATAGTGGATTAGTAGCCAAGGGCTGTAAGGCATCAATTGCAGCCCGAGATATTTAGGCGCACGAGCGCGGCGAGGGCGGCTATAGTTCGAGGGTGCAATTGATGCTTACACCCGAGCTAACTACTCTGCTTTACATCTCGATTGTGAGGTAAGTAGAAAAAAAACCGGCATTACAAGAATAAAACATTTTATTAGTTATTTGTATTACCGCCTTTTTTCATATATTTTTTTAATTATTAGTTTCAAGAACGAAATTGAGCTTCGCCGTTCGATATTTAAAACTGATGAATATTATACTCATACGAAGACAAGGCTGAATAGCGAACCGACCTCTTTTGTCATTGGGCTGAATGCATGATGTCTATTGCCAGTATGATGGTTAGATGTACGCGAACTTTTTGAACGAGTGAAGAGTTTTTTTTTTATTTACTTACCGCCCTAGGTCTTTTCTAGCTACATTATTACCCTAGAGCGCTAATTGGTCACCTAGAAGCCCCATTTGGGGGTAATAAGGACCTACTTACCGAATATGAGAGATGTAAAATATGTAAAATCCTACCACAGCCTTAAGGTTAAGTGCAGTAGTACTAAACAACCATAGCGGTCCAGAGCATAGAACTCCAATCCAATATGACAACTACATCAGGATGATCGCTAAGGGAAAGTTTGAATCTTGCACGGGTAAACCACTGCTTCGGGTGCAGATACGTAATCAGCATGCCGTGTGGTTTCCGGTAGAGTAGAATAGGACCACTCCAACTCTTCCCGTGGATGTCGTACAAGGCGACTGAGGGAATACATTATAAAACATCAATCAGGCCTCCCCAACCCGTCTGGCCAGCGTGGGGAGTTAAGGCTAAATCCTCCGTCTGTTTCCGGCAGATAAAGGAAGAAATGAAAAGGAAGTGGGAACTCTCTTCTTACTTTGACTCTTTATTTCTATAATTAAATTTGTTTGGGGCCCAAGGTAGCGTAAATTCATAACCTGGGACTTGCCCTACCTTCACTGGTAGGTGTCTTTGCAGTTACCTTCGTTGATCCTCGCTTATCCTCGCTCTCCGGCAGATGAGAGAGGGTTGTGCTCCTGCAGTGGAGACAAAGATAACCTGATGATGGTGGTGATGGACCGGTTACAGAACCCGTCTACTCAGGAACTGTAACTTGCTGTGAGCGCAAGCCATATATATTTCATTCCAGATTAATAGTCCTATGAAAACAAACGCATTTGCGTCTCGAAAACAAAATACACAATAGATGGTGTTCCTAAGTGGACCGCAAAGTTTACTTGGTAATACAAACCTATTTTTGCTGCTGGTGACCCTTTCATGTATATGTTACCGAGACGTAAATAGCGTTGGTTTTCATAGGACTATTAATCTGGAATGAAATATAGATAACATAATCAGTAATTTATTGCATTCAATGGACTTCTTCATGGACCCATTTGGGCAAAGTAAAAAAGTTTACATACGTTACATAGCAAATTAGAACATTGTTTATATTGTTCGTTTTTGTCTATGTAATATGTATTTTCAAACTTTATTAAAAGTATATTTCATTCCAGATTAATAGTCCTATGAAAACAAACGCATTTGCGTCTCGAAAACAAAATACACAATAGATGGTGTTCCTAAGTGGACCGCAAAGTTTACTTGGTAATACAAACCTATTTTTGCTGCTGGTGACCCTTTCATGTATATGTTACCGAGACGTAAATAGCGTTGGTTTTCATAGGACTATTAATCTGGAATGAAATATAGGTACATTGCTTTATCAAATTTGGTACTAAACGCATTATACTTGTCCTTTCAGTTACTCTAAGGTTGACTGGAAGAGATCCCTAAGTGGGATAAGGCCGCCTTTGTAGACAGTTTAATTCCAATTTTATTATTGTTGTTATTTTTGGTACAATAAAGCGTTTACATACATACATACATACATGTTTTAGCCGCTAGGCAATTGGATCGCCGGGCAGACATGTTTTTTAGATGTATGTTTTGTGGAGACTGATGCCTGAACTAGACGAAGCCTGTTTTTCAGGTAACCATGTCTCCCCATCGGATGTAAATTTAATTACACTAACAGAAAGTATATTGTCGGCCCCGTAGCCTAGTCTGTAGTACACCTGGTCGCGGGTTCGAATCCCGCCCAGGGCAAACATTCGTGTGATGAGCACTTGTGTTTGCCTTGTGACTGGATGTTATTTATATATTATATTATGTATCTATGTATGTATATCAGCTGTCTGATACCCATATTACAGGCTCTACCTAGTTTGGGATCAGGTGGCCGTGTGTGAAATGTCCCCACATATTTATATTATTTTATAGTGGGTGTGTGGGGGCGCAACTACCTCCAAATACCTTCTTCAGATATGTTTCTTGTGTCGTACCTCCACGGCGCGTGGCGGAGCTCAGCCGCCGGGTCCCTTTACTTTAATTTCCGTTATTTCGACTCGATTTTCGCGGCGCCCGGCTCTTTGACGGATCCCTCTGAGGCTCCGGCGCGGGCCATGCAAAGGCCGTCTCTATAACGTTGTTACAGCATCACCGCAGTTACGTGTGAGAGGAATAACTAGATAAGGTACTCGTATTGTGTAACGTCGCCCGCAAAATAGAGCACGGCTGGCAATATGTACTACCGGGATGCCGCCCGCCCGCCGGAACAAAGTTACTACGCCAGCGCGCTATTGACCGAAGCTATAAGATAGAAAGAGAAGCATGTTGTTGACTTATAACATTGTCTTTCTCTTGATCGACTATTGTTTCCGCTCTCTCGGAGCAGCCCTACTGTAATTAACGCCCACACACAAACGTGTACGGACATAATCTGGTGCGCCTGTAGTAGTAGTAGGTAATTTAGTCCAGGCCCAGGTCCAGGTCCAGGTTCAGCTCCCACTCCCGGTTCCCTTGTATAATGTGGGAGTATAGCTAGATACCAACCTGACTTGTGGAAGGAAGTTGACAAATGTCAAGTTGTTGTGATTTTATTCTTTTTCAACAACGATCTCTATGTACCACTACGCAAGTAGCCACAACTCTTTTCACATTCACTTTGAAACTTGTGCAGTTGCTACTCAGAATATTTAATTATTTACTAAATATTGACATTATTTAACCGTAGCGTCAATATTTAGTAATAATTAAATGCTCTGCGTAGTAACTGCACAAGTTTCATTGTGAATGTGAAAGAGTTGTGGCTACTTGCGTGGGACAGAGCGATTGTTTGGAACGCTCCATCTAGTAGTACATAGAGATCGTTGTTTTTCTCACATATTTTGTAGATTGTATTGGAGGAGAGATTATAAGATTTATAATCGGAGGAGAGATTATTATTAAGATTGTAAGTAAATAAGATAAAAGCTTGCTTGTAGAGGCTACAGCAGAACTATAAATTTGGACGTCCAACCCCGAGAAAGTTTCTCAATTTTTAACCACAAGCTACCGACGTCAAAGCTGAGACAGTCTCATAGACACGAGAACATTAGTCTCTCTCATTGTTTTGAGTTATTGTGTTGGAGACGGAACATTGTATACCTACCTGAGTTACACAACAAGGTTACCTCAAGTTCGCTGAAGACCTCGTAGAGGACGAATAATATTTAATTTAATGAGTCTATGTATTTATATTAATAAGCATATACTTAGAAAAAAGTTATATGACAATCATCAGGTTATTTGTGTCTCCACTGCAGAAGCACAACCCTCTCTCATCTGCCGGAGACAGACGGAGGATTTGGTCTATGCTCCCCGCGCTGGCCAGAAGGGTTGGGGAGGCCTGATTGATGTTTTATAATGTATTCCCTCAGTCGCCTTGTACGAAATCCACGGAAAGAGTTGAAGTGGTCCTATTCTACTCTACCGGAAACCACATGGCAATATATGACAATGCTGACAGATAATAATATATACATCACCAGTAATATCTCGAGGCCTACTTGGATATAATTAATTTTTCTAGATAGAAGCTTACAGTAAGTAGGATGAAATATTATTGTAAACCGGGGCCAAGATCTCATTGGATAATTGTTGTATATATATTTATTTTCGTTAAACATGAGTAACATAAGAAATATTTGGGGACTGATGTCTCCTTTTAGACTTGGATAATTTGTGTTAGGAGGCGTCGCTCTTCATTACAAATATAGTACCACTGTTTTATTATAGACTTCGTACGCGTGCAAAACTTAACATCACAAACTATTTTGCATTTCCCGTAGGAATGGGATGTTTTTTCTGGATAGAAACTATTCTATGTCCTATTCCAGGACCTAAGCTATATGTGTGCCAAGTTTCATCCCGATCCGTCCAGTGGTTGTAGCGTGATTGAGTAACAAACATCCATCCATACTTACAAACTTTCGCGTTTATAATATTAAGTAGGATTCCGAATACATATATTCAATAGTATTATTGTTTATTTATTATACATTATTTTATACTTAGGTACTACATTCTTTTTTTGCTTACATAACTATATTTTTTTTATATATTATCGGCTTACCCAACTTGTTCTTCTTTTTTCCTATTATTATCTAGATATATACGTACATAAGGGCGCAGGGTGGGACGCCCCGCCCCCAGATAGAAGAAGACCTAAAGAAAGTGGCCGGAAGCGGCTGGATGCGGAGGGCGGAGGACCGGGTGTGGTGGCGTTCATTGGGGAAGGCCTATGTCCAGCAGTGGACGTCTAAAGGCTGACATGAAGTGCTAAATGTCACCCTGCTGACTTTAGTAGATGTGATATACATTGATAACCTGTCTATCAGTCAGTGAGTGCCAAAATTAACTACTTTGTCAAGCCCAGTTAGATCTATCATAAATATATAATATAATATAATATTTGACATTTTTATATTTATGTTAGTTATTGATGTTTTTTTATTTAATTGTGTTTAATTTGCTTTCTAATTTGATTTCATTTAACTTTTTTATAATTTTTATTTGACCTGTAACGGAAGTTATCAATAAAGTATGTCTATGTCTATAATTTAGCACTATGCTGAAGAATTTATATTTTGTCTGTAGGTACATATCTCTAATGGGTGCTGATTTCGGGGAGTCAAAAGTAGCTTAAAACAATAGTGCACGTCGTGATACTGATAATTTTTTTCGAGAACTTGGCCTAGCGCACTAGCCACTCGCTCGAAAGTCACGTTAATATGACCTGTTAGAGGTTTAAACAAACAGCAACCAAGTTTATTGTTGAACAAAGGTTTGTGTTGCGGGCTTGCGGGACAAACGGGACAGCCGGGACGTCTCGCTGTGACGGCGTGGGCGCGGCGGGCGGGACAAAGCGCGTCACGGGCAGGGCGCGCGCCCCGCGACTCTATTATCCGCTCAAAAGTACGCGAGCATGTTGCCGTATTGTGACACCGACATTTCAATTTAAATATCCTTTACATCTCTTGTAAGATAATACGCAGAAGACAGGTCGATAATCGATCGTATCATCAGGAAAATACAGTTAGATTTCTATGTGTTGCGTGAAGTTTGTTGCGCCGTTTCTTCTTCACAGCGCTAACACCTAGGAAGCGGTAGTCGATAAAAAAATGACGTGTGTAAATGTACCAAGTGTACTCATATGCAATAAATGATTTTGACTTTGACTTTGTCTTCTAATGTCAAATACTGGACGCAAAAATAAGCAATAAGGATGTAGGTCACATTCACACCCATATAATGAGACATGTTTTCACTTCTCTGTATATATTCAAGTTAATAAGTTACGCATTCTGTAGCTAAGTTACACGAGTTGTTGGAGTCGAAGTAACTTGTCACGAAACACCCCACGAATAGGATACTCTTCTTCGCTCAGAGTTGTGCCGGGACAAAGCCTTGCCTCTCACACCACACGCCAGCAGATACGAGGAAGGAAATAAAGGTAATTCGGAACAAATTCTATAGTCAAAGCCAATAACGAGGAGTCAAGTTTTGCTTGAGGCGGAACGGCACCAAGTAATCTAGACTTACTTTAAATCGCTTTATATTATAACAACTTCATCATCATAGACGACCTCCGTGGCGGAACGGGTAACTCTCGGACTGCCACGCCGCCGGAGGTTGCGGTTTCGAATCCTGCTAGGGGCAAATGTTCGTGTGATGAATATGAATGTTTGTACCCAAGTCTTGGATGTTTATATATTTATTTACGTATGTCTATCCGTTATCTATAAACCATACCACAGGCTCTGCCTAGTTTGGGACTGGATAATTGGTGTGAATGTCTGAGATATTTATTTATTTATATCAGCCTTTAGACCCTTATCCACTGCTGGACATAGGCTTTTTCAAATGAACGCCACCGCACCCGGTCCTTCGATTTCCGCCTCCAGCCGCTTTCGGCCACCTTCTTCCGCTACCTTAGTCAGGAATAGTAGGGCTGTCAAGTTAGCTCCTGTCTGGCCAAGTCATCGAGGTTGATCCTGGCCGTCTGAAATCGAATATCCGAGCACATAACGGACGAGCCTTCCACTCAATCCTTCAAACGAAGCCTGCGGAAGTGGCTTATTGATGAAAGTTTTTTTTAAAAATTCTTTCTAGAAATAGGCAAGAGGATACTCATTTAGAAGGAACTTGCACTAGACTAGTCTATCACCAAATGAATCTATATTTTAAGTAAGAAATATTTCTCGAGTAGTTATCTTATCTTATCATCTTAGGGGGCCAGGAAGACCTGGCGACACTTCGACCCTTCAGGATCTTTTGTGCCAAACCCCTGACCACCAACGGTGCCCCAAGCCGATTTGGTGGACTTCACATACGCCTCAGAATTTCTTCTTCGGCATATGCAGGTTTCCTTACGATGTTTTTTCCTTCACCGAAAAGCCTGTGGTATTATAAATAAACCATACTTAAGTTTGGTAAACGAGTAGTTCTAACTGGACTAAGACATCTACACGTCTTAGTATAACGTGACGACGTAAAGTTACGCCTGGAATCACGGGCACCTGGTGACGCGGCCCGCAATCTTTCTCGTATTTAGCTAAAATGGATATTTAACAATTGAGGACGCGCGATCAATCATCCGTTAGATTAACGGCGGGCGGCGTCGCGTCGGTCGGCGAGAGGCGATAACTCGGGAAGCTAATCATTTAGCGAGCTGACTGCATCGACGCGTGGCTGAACGGTGTTCTCCATTTATATACAGTTAGCGGATAAAAACATATACGGCAATATTATAATATTTCAAATTTTAAAGTAAAAATTCTTTAAATGGGACTAAAGGCATAGAGTACCGTGCCTGCCGTGTGGTTTCGAATAGAACCACTCCAACTCTTCCCGTGGATGTCGTACAAGGCGACTAAGGGAATACATTATAAAACATCAATCAGGCCTCCCCAACCCGTCTGGCCAGCGCGGGGAGTGTAGGCCAAATCCTCCGTCTGTCTCCGGCAGATGAGAGAGGGTTGTGCTCCTGCAGTGGAGACAAAAAAAATAACCTGACATAGAGTACATGTTACATTATACATACATAGATAATGCTCATGCCCTGGTGCCAGAGGGGTAGGAAGAGACAATGTATCGCCACTTTGCACTATTATTCCTTCTCATTTATTTATCTAACTTTTGAAAAGTGTTACGGGTCACAATTTACGTAACACTCCGAAGGTCTTCAAAATTTCCATTTTTCATAGGGAACAATATATATCTACTTAGACGACTTCCGTGGGGGAACGGGTAGCTCTCGGCCTGCCACGCCGGAGGTTGCGGGTTCGAATCCCGCTAGGGGCAAATGTTCGTATGATGAATATGAATGTTTGTACCCAAGTCTTGGATGTTTATATATTTATTTAAGTATGTCTATCCGTTATCTAGTAACCATAGCACAGGCTTTGCCTAGTTTGGGACTGGATAATTGGTGTGAATGTCTGACATATTTATTTCATTTATTTATTTATCTACCATTAAAAAAGCAATGAATCTGGTCAATCATAATCTTAATGTGAAATTCATGGTACAATGCCTTCCAAAATAACTTTTCACACATAATGTGATTTTGTAGATAAAAACTCAATTTCGTTGTGGCTTCCGCACTTGTACCCAAACAACGAAACTTTTATTGTTGCCTAGAAGTAGAACGACGACGGTATTTCTAATTTACCGACACGCGTAAAGGGAGACAGATTAGTGATGATGATGACTTTAGTGATGGTTGATGGAGCCGAACATCAAATAATGGTAGTCAAGCAAGATTAAGAAATATATAATATAAATATGTCAGACATTCACACTAATTATCCAGTCCCAAACTAGGCAGAGCCTGTGCTATGGTTACTAGATAACGGATAGACATACTTAAATAAATATATAAACATCCAAGACTTGGGTATAAACATTCATACTCATCATACGAACATTTGCCCCTAGCGGGAATCGAGCCCGCAACCTCCGGCGTGGCAGTCCGAGAGCTACCCCGTTCCGCCACGGAGGTCATCCTTAAAGAAAGACGTTTAATTCAAAATGTCCGAGCTGGGGTGATGTCACTCCAGCTTGGACTTCGATACCCTCTTATATCTCTTGCTCTATTTAAGTAGAAAATTTGAAATTTGTATGTAAATTAGTACTGATTGGATACTAAATCCGGCCTAAGTCAGATTACTGAAATTCTATTTTGTCTGAGCTACCCGTTCCGCCATGGAGGTCGATGATTGCAGTCAATTAGATGCGATTGGGTATACGATATATACATACATACGTCTGGCACTCTGACTGGATCATACATTTGTAAGTTACTACAATAAGGTTCCGAATGAAATTATTAACTTGTCTGAACAAAAATTTAAACCTATAAAAGTTAATCTGTGCAAGAAAGCCTACTATAAGTTAGATGACTACTTAAATGATAAAAGTCCATGGAGTGCTTGATGCCTCAGCATAGGTAGACTTAATTGAATTTGTAATGAATAAGATAAATCAAAGGTAGGGCCCTGTGCCATTGGGTTTGTTGCCACTTCTTCCCCTCGGTTATACAGGTGGAAGTGGAGCAGTTTTAGGCAGAATTTGACGTCAAAAAGAGAATAATGTATTCCAATTTTGAAAATAAATATTTTGATTTTGATTTTTTTGATTTGATTTGTTCAATAAAGCTTTAAAAGCTTATGCCGAGCATCTAGCGGAGAGGAGAGCACAGTTTATCGGCAACAAAGAAACAGTCTGTACTAGCAAAATTCTAAAACGCAGTAAGAGATCGTTTGTAACAGCTACTTCGGTGTAAGGCACCTCCTGCATACTCGTAAACTGGGCCTGTCAGAGACCGGAAATTGCAGAGCTTGTGGAGAGGACAGCGACATGACGAAGCACTTGGTGCAAGGCGAAAGAGTGTCCTGGGTACAGTTTTCCCTGAAAGTCTCACATCCCTTAGGTACATCATAGGTTTCATGTGGATGGAAGCATCGTATAAACAGAGGGGCTGACAGAAAAGATCCCATAGGGTCGACGTATCGCCAGTTGTGTCAAGACAAGAAACGTTTGGCTCAACGACTGGAGGTTTTGTACTTATCCTCTACAATGAGATTATTTTGCTATTAAGGAATATATACAATACAAAATACAAAAATGTTTATTACAGAAACTTAGGGGGTTACAGAGGATAGTTCTTTTAGACATAAAAATGTCTGTGCCAGAGGACCTCGCTCTTCCATACTTATATCGTATATATAGTCGACGACTGAAAAACCTTTTGTTGGAAAATGAATATTATTCCATAAATTAATTTTCTATAAAATTTAATTGGTGGGCCCTCTGACGTTTAATTTAATTTGTGATAACTTAATACCAAGTGTATTTAAATTTTTTTATTTTAATATTATATACTGACATAGATAGTATGTTATATACTATGACATTATTTAAATTGTTGACATTGTAATTTATACACTATTTTATTTTATGACGATCCCTTTTATCATATTAGAATGACATTTAAAATTGAATTTTTAAAATGTAAAAGTGAAATAAATAAATCTAATCTAATCTAATATGTATTTAAACAACGTTTGTGAGTGGTGTGTGTGTGTGCGTGTGTATGATATATATGTATATATGTATGTATGTATATTTATATAGGAATTGTGTATGATAGTTCGTTATTAATTTTAATAGGTACATTCAATATATATAAATGTGTGATACGATATGTAAGACAGATGTAGTAAGAGTAAATATGTACTTATATTATACGTAAATATTATAATCATTAGGACTGTTAGTAGAGATGTTGAATCACTTGAAACTCCTACTATACTCTACTCTCGACGACTCATTTTATATTATATGGTAAGTGCATTAAATATGATGAAGATACTGCCTTTTCAGTGTAGCTTAAAGTAAAGAATGCTGTAGATACAGATGGCCTCGGTATTCAACCTCGAGTAAATCCGTTTGTTGCCCGCGTGGAGCGTCTTATATGCGGTCCATCAGACTAGCTTAGTACTTTCTGATTACTCAATGAACTACCAAACTTTCCCAATACAATGAGAATACCATAGCTATACCCCACTAGATATATATTCACTAAGATACGTTTCAGTTTGGTAAAAGCGACCACGAGACCCTTTTAGGGTATTACGCGGGTAAAATGTGGCAGTCTTAGCTTTTCCAATTTAAAGTCAATCCTCTTCAGGGAGCGAGCCGGAACTTGGGAGATATTCGTAGAGGAACAAGGCTCCCTACAGTCATCGGAGAATATCTCAAAGTCAAAGTCAAGTCAAAATCATTTATTGCATATGAGTACACTTGGTACATTTATACACGTAATTTTTTTTATCGACTACCGCTTCCTAGGTGTTAGCTCTGTGAAGAAGAAACGGCGCAACAAACTTCACGCAACACATCTTTTAAAAATCAAGTTTGCATACAATTAATAAAGATTTTGCGAAGCTGGATTAACATTAGTACCAGGCATCTTTGTCATTCAAATAATCGTTTATTTTTTATTAGGCTTTCATATAAAGTTGTTTTTTAATGTGAATCTTAAACTTTCTGTCCGTCATATTTAAGATTTCCTCTTTCATCTGTTGACGTTTCCGAAATAAATGCTGACTCAGGTGCTCTTTGCACTGAATACTTATTTCTTGTATTTACTTCATCTCCAACTCCCAAACGTAAACAAAAATAACTCTCAAATAAATAAATAAATATTTTTACCACGTGGTGGTGCTTTATTTATGAAACAACACAATGGGCCGAATACACACATTTAAAAATTGACAGCGCTAAAATTGGTTTTATCTTTATCTCCATAATACTGTGTGACAAGGATAGCAACAGTTTTAAAGCTGTCAAATTTTAACATTGTGCCTTCAGAATCGAGCCTAATATAAACTTAACATTACTATTTATAATTAAATAAAAATATAAAACAAACCTAACTATTATATACTACAAATAAAAAACTGACCCCAGTTCGTCCCCCGCTGGCAGAGTACCCAGTTTTTACCCTTTTGTCCCATTTCGTGTATTTTCGTCATCAACTTCCATTTTTTAACACGTTTAAAAACACGTTAAAGTTACACTTTTCAAAGCCTCGGGCTCGGCACACTCGGTACAACATGCCTGCAGGGGGCTGGTGGGGCTGCGACGTTACTGCAGAGCGTCAGGGATGCTGGCAGATGCTGGAATTGATAGCTTCTCTGCTATCATTAGAAAGCGTATCGCTTCCCTGATCCAGCGGGTGAGCGGCAGCTCCAACAGCCTCCTGCAGACTGTGGCGGCGAGACTGGACGTGGACAGTGCTATTATGCAGCACTGGACCCGCGTCCACCTCACCAAAGAAACCAAGTTTTCATTTTTATTGTTCTAATATAAAGTAATAACATCTCAGAAGACAGATAATTAGTCAGTATTTGTTCACTGACGTTGGTGGGTGTAATAGTGGTTTGGCATACTCCAGTCCATACTACGTAACGAGACCAATGACGAAACGTTTAGTCGACGACTGAAAAACCTTTTGTTGGAAAATGAATATTATTCCATAAATGAATTTTCTAAAAAATGAAATTGGTGGCCCCTCTGACGTTTAATTTAATTTACTTTGTGATAATTTAATACCAAGTGTATTTTTTGATATTATATACTGACATAGATAGTATGTTATATACTATGACATTATTTGAATTGTTGACATTGTAATTTGTACATTATTTTATTTTATGACGATCCCTTTTACCATACTAGAATGACATGTAAAATTGAATTTTTAAGATGTAAAAGTGAAATAAATAAATCTAATCTAATCTATATAACTTAATAAGTTTTTATCTTAGAGTTCGAAATTAGGTAGTTTATGTTTTTTTATTTTTGTTGTTTAATTTGTGTTATTTTTCTAATGTAATCACTACAGAGCGACATAGTCACACTGTGACAAAGCTTTTAAAATAAAGATTTTAAAGAAAAAAGTAGTAACATAGTTATAAGGTATCTTTTTCACTAACACTCTATAGGCAACGCCTGAAATAAATGATTTTTATTTTATTTTATTTATTTATTTAAACCTTGATGAAAATAGAGCGGAAAGTTTGGGTCAATCTCTATTAGCAGTAGATATGGTATAACTTTAAATAGCGTCGGATTCTCGCGTCACGCGAGGCATGTCTTCACTTCGGCCACTGTACTTATCATCAAAGTTTTCCTCGAGTACAAATGAGCAGTCCTTTATCACGTTAAGCGGCTCAAGTTAAAAATGTCTTAATTAAAACGCTAATGAAGGGCGATGCGCCGCGAGACAAGCTCAGGACGACGTTACATTGATGACTTTCTGGTCGAGGGCAGGGTTTCACCGAGTTTGAAGTCGGAACTTTTGGAGTTAACTGTCGATATTAAGAATACTATTTATACTTAGAGAGGGACGGACGCCCCGCTGCCAGATGGAACGACCTAAAGAAGGTAGCTGGAAGCGGCTAGATGCGGAGGGCGGAGGATCATTACAATCGTTCTAGTCGTTCTGTAGTGCTATTCTGTAATCATTCCAGAGCACTATCGAAGTGAATTGAACCAATAACTCAATTCACTTCGACAGTGCTCTGAAATGTTTACAGAATGTAAATGGATTCGGTTTCAAAATGAGTGAAGTCACTTGAGTGAGACTCGCACGTGAGTTTGTATTTTAGAGAATAGCATTACTGTTGAGGATGGTGAGGGCTGCAGAGCAGAATCTGGATATTTTTCAATAAAATACAACCACTTTCTCTGACAATATAATTGGAACACTAAAATAACAAATTTAAAAAAAAGTATATAAAAACAGCCAGCAATAAAAGAGTCCAGCTCGTCGCCAATATAGCACCCCCGGTGTTGAAAACACCAAAAATTGGAAAAACTACGACTGCGCCACAGTCACTTTCTGCGTGCCCTACTCTGATGTTAAGGGCACCACTTTGCGCACTGGTCTCTTAAATATGCCGCCTTTTGTGGTCACCTCTACAATGCGCACGATGCCGTCTCTGTCGGGCCAGGTTCTTACCACGCGTCCCCGAGGCCACGTATTTCGCGGTAACGAGCCATCCACAATTAGAACTGGATCGCCAGATTTAATATTAACAGGTTGTCCTCCATGGCGCCTTATTAAATTTGGTAGGTATTCTTTTACCCACCGGGACCATAAATGTTCTGCCAACAATAAACTCTTTTTCCAGTCAGACCTGCGCAGAAGATCCACTTTGTCCCGAGGTCGCAACACTGGTTCAACTGCCGGACTTCCTAGTAAAAAATGAAAGGGAGTCAAAGCCTCGTCCGTGTCGGGATCGGTGGGCACGTAAGTAAGGGGTCGTGAGTTAATTATTCTTTAACTATTATAAGGCTACCCAACGCTTTTCATGGCGACGACCGACGGCTACGTTTACTGGTCCAAAATAATCAAGCCCGAATGTGAATGGGTTACGATGGTGTGCGAGTCTATCCGGCTCGAAGGACCAAATGTTGAGGATGGTGAGGGCTGCAGAGCAGAATCTGGATATTTTTCAATAAAATACAACCACTTTCTCTGACAATATAATTGGAACACTAAAACAACAAATTTAAAAAAAGTATAAAAAGTATATAAAAACAGCCAGCAATAAAAGAGTCCAGCTCGTCGCCAACAATTACAGTTATAAATAATGTAACTAACCCGACTTTGTTTTAATTATTAAGAAGATTTGGCAAAGGCACGAAGTCTGTAGAGCCAATTTACTTGTAAACACTGAATTCCTAAAATTATTTTATAGATTAGATTAGATTTATTTATTTCACTTTTACATCTTAAAAATTCAATTTTACATGTCATTCTAATATGGTAAAAGGGATCGTCATTTTCAATTCAAATAATGTCATAGTATATAACATACTATCTATGTCAGTATATAATATTAAAATATATTTTTTTAAATACACTTGGTATTAAATTATCACAAATTCGTCAGAGGGCCCACCAATTTCATTTTTTCAGAACTCTAGCCTAAGTCGACACTGAGTTTAGTAAACATTTTTTTTTATGGCTGGCAATAAATCGTCTTTTGGAAATACATGACAAAGAACGACCAGTTTCGATATAATACAATTAAACGGCTGTAAAGTGGCGTCGTCAAACAACAAAAGACGAAGAAGACCAGTGAACCAAGAAAATAATAACTACCCTCCACTAGAGCCGAGCCAATCCTTATTTCATTCCGCAAATGGCCGAAACTTCTGAACTATGTATTTGGCCTAAAATGTTTCCTAAAAAAACATCTAACATGTTTACGTGAAAGGAGACTTCCGTCAATAAGTCAAAACTTTTTTGTTATTTCGTCGGCGCGGGGCGGCGCGGGGCGGGGCGGGGCGGGTGTCGAAATCGCGACATTTACTAAAGTGTTCCTCTAACTTTCTCCATATGAAGTGGAGTGTCGTCGAGTTAACTTTTTATAACCCCCCGCCTTTATATTTTCACATTTGACAACTTCGACTCCCTCCAATATTTCAGACCTTCCAACTTTGCCGTTCTCTTTCCTTTCCATTATTATTGCGGCAATTTCTTTAATGGCGCCCGACTTAAATCCGTAGAGTTTCTTAACAAGACCTACGTCTGACTTCAGCGGTTCATTTCATTCAATCTGCAAAATAAAAATTTCAACTTCGCGTGTCTGTATATCCTATCCTACTAATATTATAAATGTGAAAGTTTTTATGTTTGTTACTCAATCACGCTTCAACCACCGGACGGATCGTGATGAAACTTGGCACACATATAGGTATAAATATCCTGGAATAGGATATAAGATAGTTTTTATCCCAAAAAAACATCCCATTGCTATGGGAAATTACATATTAATTTGTGATGTTAAGTGGTCCACGCGGATGAAGTCGCGGGCAACAGCTAGTTGAATATATTTACAAGTAAAATAATGGGGGTCTAAGGATAAGTAATAGAATAGAATTTTTGTCTATTTATTGTTTGTGCACGCGTCACGTAAAAACTACTGAATCAATTCTGATGGAACCTTTATAAAAACGTAGGACTTAATTCGGAGTAACATTTAGTTTTTATTTCATTGCAATCGGCTTACTCAATCAGAAGTTATGCGAATTTATATTTTTCAAAAACTCTTATACTTTACGTTAGTATAGACTGTACAAAAAAAAAGTGTAATGCTCGGCGGAATTCAGATTGCTATGAGGTAGGACTACGTTTGGAGCGAGGGTAAGAGGAGGCGGTGGTAGGTAGAGCGGCAGAGGGAAATCAAATCGGTAGTCCACGCGGGCGGAGTCGCGGACATAGCTAGTTAATACATAAGAGATTATAGTATGTTGTGTTTTCCCACACGTTTGCAGGTCATTATAGATTTGCTAATTTTTCTGACGTCATAGCCATAAATCACCCTTGACGTGTAAATAACGTGTTTTCAATTCAAAATACCAGTCATCGTCGACTTCATTATAATTTACGAAATAACTTTCGAAAGCAAAATTAGTTGAGATATCCTTCGGAATTCCTTCCGATTTATCGTTAAACAATCGAAGAGGATGGGGGGGGGGGGGGTCTTCACGGAATGCCCCACTCCTCAACAAAACTCCAGTCAACTCCACACAAAAGACAGACGCTAATGAAGCTAGGAGTTGTTAATTTCGCTGAACTTCGAGTTTACGTGGTTTTTAATCGATCACTTTGGGAACGTTGGAAACGGAACGCTTCCCGCTTAGACAACTTGTATTGAGTTCCGAACGAGTTTTATTAAATTTGATTGGAAACGGTTAAGATAAACAAACGGTTACTTGGAAATTCAACAATCGCTACAAATTGTTGGCTCATCGAGTTACGTCTAGTCAGGCTTGTTTGAGAAACAGGATGTCGTTTATTTACATCTACACTTATATTATACAGAGGAAAGATTTGTATGTTTGTAACGAATAAACTCAAAAACTACTGGACCGAATTCAAAAATTCTTTCACCATTACAATGCTACATTATCCCTGAGTAACATAGGCTATATTTATTACTATAATAATTAGGGATCTCTACTAAATCTTCAATAATGTAACACAAGGTGTAAAAATTAATAATAAATATATATTTATTATTATCCAGTCCCAAACTAGGCCGAGTCTGTATTATGGTTACTAGATAACGGATACACATACTTAAATAAATATATAAATATCCAAGACTTGGATACAAACATTCATATTCATCATACGAACATTTGCCCCTAGCGGGATTCGATCCCACAACCTCCGGCAGTCCGACAGCTACCCCGTTCCGCTACGGAGGTCGTCTAATATAACACAGAAGTATAATTATTATGTTCTGTACAATTTCTATTGCGATTGGTTTGTACTACAGTTGGGGCGGGCATGGGAGTGAGAGTGGAAGCGGGATCGGAATCGGGAGTGGGAGCGGGATAGGGAGCAGATTCTGTAGTCCACGCGATCGGAGCCGCGGGCACAGCTAGTCACTAAATATAATATCTGCAGCGTTCAGATAAATCATCCCCACCTGACCTCCAGATAAAAAATGAAGCAAGAACTAGTAATGGGGAGAGTAATTACTACGTGCGTCGGTGACAAGCCCGGATACCGCGGCATCAAACGGTTGGTTGTTTACAGGAAGAACGAGGTTTTATTGTCAAGCGGTAATAAGTCACAACTTTCCTACTTTTCGGGAACACTTTCCGTCGCTACTCATCTTTCGCCTCTGAGTATCGTAAAGGCGGATAGAATAGTTTTTTTTTATTCCTAATGGGTAAGTGGAGCGCGCTTACCCAGAAGATGACTATTCTTCCTTTAAAAAGATCCAAATTGTACTTGTAACATATCCGAAATTAGTATTATTGTCTCTTGTGGATATTAAGGAGTCGAAATGAAAACCTCAACTCTTCGGAATTTAGTATAATCATCATCAGGTTCTCACGAAATAAGTCGTAAACCAAACCGCTCTTCATATTTTTTGATAAAAACCAAATAAAGGAGGCCTACTTACGTGAAGTTGTGATATAGTGAAAAAATAACCTCTAAATAACATCAGTTTACATCCAATTCGCCGGAAGGAGCACCAAATCAGCCACATCACAAAAAGGTACAAAGAAAGTTACAGTTATTAAACCAAATTTGAATAGATTGAGTAAAATTCCTATCGAATAGGAACTCAGTATTTAACAAAACTTTCACCAAAACAGCTGATTGGTAAACTAAGATTCCGATAAGTGACAGACGAGTGGTAGTGCCAACATAAAAACACAGAAACAGATTCGTTCAGAAATTGAATACTTGCCAGAAAGTTGCTAGCGCACAAATACATCGAACCACGTTCCTTTTCACGCCAAAAAACATATTTTTGTAGAAAATGGATTCAGATGCAATAATTAATGCAATAAATATGCTAAAAAATGAACTTACCACTCGAATGGATAAACAAAATGAAAAATTAGAAGAAATAAACAATACAATGGCAAGAAAGCTGGAAAAATTGGAAAATGAAAACGAAGATCTCAAAAATAAAATGCAACTACAGGAAAAGAAAATCGAAAGTTTAGAACTCCAAACCAAAAGAAGAAATCTTATCTTCTTCGGAATACCAGAAGAAGAAGAAAACATAAAAGAATTAGAAAATATTGCCCTGAAGATTATTAAGAATAAAATGGAAGTAAATATTGTCTCAGAAGAAATAGATATAATTACAAGGATTGGAAAGAAGGTGCAAGAAAACCAAGTCCGACCAGTCAAAATTGGATTTATAACACAAAAAAAGAGAGACGAGATCATTAGAAATAAGAAAAAACTATTCGAAACAGACATCTACGTTAAAGTTGATTATACAAAAGCGGTTTTGGAAAAAAGAAAACAACTACAAAGTGAACTCGATAAAATACGAAAGGAAGGGAGGAATGCCATTATTAAAAATGGAAAAATCATTGAAAAAACAAATGATAACCACAAACAATCAAACAAACGGACGCTTTCACCTGAGGGGACTCATAGAAACTTTGCCGAAAATAGTCAAAAGAGAAATAAATATGACATGCTACAGAAGACTTATAAAAATAAAATTGACTCCTACGTGGTCAGATCTACGAATACTAAAGAAAATTGCGAAACAAAAAACTGACCATCAATGAAAGTAGTCAACCACTTATGAAAACCTTCACTTCCGAAAACACTATAACCAAACATGTCTCTCCCAATACGGCCGGTCACCGTGGGAGTAGTAGACCACAACCCTCCATCGATAACGCAAATGGATGTACAAACAATCGAAAGTATAATAAATTTCATAAGGATGACAATTTTGATTCCCTCAACATCTGTACCTACAATGTAAGATCTTTGGCATCTTGTTCAAGGGAACTACAACTGGAACACGCCTTAGAAAGAATCCAGTGGGATATACTAGGCTTATCAGAGGTTAGAAGGGAAGGGAGAGATATATTAGAAAACGATAACTATATTCTAATGTACAACTGCGAGACAAAGGGACGAAATGGGGTAGGATTTATGGTGAAAAAACATTTGCAGAGAAATATTATTGACTTCAAAACAATATCAGATAGAGTAGTAAGATTAGACTTACATTTCGAAGGAAGTGCAATTAGTATTGTTCAATGTTATGCACCAACGGAGAAATGTAGCGATGAGGATCTTCAGAAATTCTACGTTGACCTTTTATCCGCCCTAGAACACAAAAACCATAACTGTATTGTAATGGGAGATTTTAATGCACAGATTGGACATGCAACCATTGAAGATAGACGCGCCATGGGCCCATGGGGCTACGGTAAAAGAAGTAAACATGGAAAAATACTAATAGATTTCTGCTTGGAGAACCAACTTTACATAATGAACACTCATTTCAAGAAAAAACAGAAACAGAAATGGACTTGGCGCTCACCGGATGGAGATAGCTATAATGAAATTGATTTTATTTTAACGAAGAATTCTAACGTGAAAACCGTACAAAATGTTGAAGTAATTGGAACTTCTCACCCTACAGACCACAAACTGATCCGAGCCAAGTACATACTGCACTGTAAACAACAAAAATCAAGAAAGTCTTACAGTAGAAAAAGGACGGACCTTTCACCTATTGAACAGGAATCGCTGAAAAATATTTTTGCTGAGTTAACCGACACTTTAGAAATTAATGAAATTCAAGAAACTTACACAAACGTCATACAAAAGATAAAGGAAAGCATCAATAAATTACCGAAGGTACAATATACTAACAAACATAATTATATGTTTACTCCAGAAATTGAAAATCTAATCTTCGAAAGAACCCAGTTACAGATGCAGACGCATAAAACAATTCCCGAAAAGAAAAAGTTGAGTAACTTATACAAGCAAATTAAAAAGAAAATCAAGCATAACCTAAAAAATCACAAATTAAAGATTATCGAAGAAGAATTAGACAAAAGAGGATCTGTTAAACGAGCACACAAACGCATACAGACTACCAAAAAATGGATTGCATCTTTGAAAAATGTTGAAGGTCAGCAACCAACCAACAGAAACAGTGTCATACAAATTGCTACCGAGTTCTATGAACGACTATATGATAAACCCGATGCAACAAGTTCTAACTGTCTAGAAGAGCCATATACCGAAGAGAAAGTACCAGTTTTCTTGTGCAGTGAAATACGTAACGCTCTAAAATCACTGAAATCAATGAAAAGCCCAGGTGAAGACGGCGTCACGAACGATATTCTGAAAGCAATTAATGAACCAGTTGCTCCTATATTAACTGAATTATTTAATAAAATATTACAAAAGGGAACAATACCTGAAGAATGGGAAAATTCCATAATTACTTTGCTTTATAAAAAGGGTGATCCATTCAATATAAGCAACTACAGACCAATAAGTTTATTACAATCAACATATAAACTATTTACTAGTATAATACTAAAAAGAATTTCAAACACGCTTGAATTTCACCAACCTAAAGAACAGGCCGGTTTTAGACTTAATTTTTCCACTGTGGATCACATCTTTGCATTAACACAAATAGTAGAGAAATACATCGAATATGGAAAAGAACTATATATAGCTTTCGTCGATTACTCTAAGGCTTTTGATACCATATCTCATGAGGCCCTGTGGATCTCGCTAAGACAGCAAGGTGTTCAAGAACACTATATATCGATACTCAAAGAAATCTATAAGAAAAGCAAAGCTATTGTAAAATTAGAGAAGAAGGGAAAACCCTTTGATATAAGACGCGGAGTACGACAGGGAGATCCCATATCGCCGAACCTATTCACAGCTGTGTTGGAAAATATTTTTACAAAGCTAGATTGGGAAGAGTTGGGTATAAATATAAATGGCGAACACTTGCACCATTTGCGGTTTGCCGACGATATTGTAATATTAAGCGACAACCTCTCAGATCTCGAATATATGCTTCAGACACTTGACGAGGAGAGCCGAAAGTGCGGATTGCTGATGAATCCTGAGAAAACCTGCGCTATGACCAATGCAACACAGGAAAGAATGTGTATTCAATCTGAGAACATAGAGTATGTTGATGAATACATTTACCTAGGCCAAAGAATATCTTTTAAAGACCCGACACTGAATGAAGTAGAAAGAAGAATTAAAAAGGCTTGGAATGCATACTGGTCTTTAAAACACGTATTCAAATCGAATATGAGCCTGGAACTCAAGAAGAAAGCAATGGATTCGATTGTGACACCCACCTTGATTTACGGATGTCAAACTTGGGCGCTTACTAAAGATATAATAACAAAATTACAAGTATTCCAAAGGGCTGCAGAAAGGAGCATGCTGGGCATTACGCTGAGGGACAGACAACGAAACGAAAATATTCGGAAACGGACCAAAGTTATCGATGCTGCCCAACTAGCGTGTAGCCTCAAATGGAGATGGGCAGGCCACGTGGCACGGTCAACAGACGGACGATGGAGCGAGAGGGTACTACATTGGTATCCGCGAGACTGTAGCCGGCCCCGCGGGCGGCCCCGGCGACGCTGGAGCGACGACATCGTGCAGGTGGCAGGACGGACATGGACGAGACTGGCTGCTGACAGGAAACATTGGCGTATCATGGAGGAGACCTTTACCCGTAAATGGGTGCCCCAATAATAAAAAGAAAGAAAAAAAAAAAAAACTAAAACTATTTAAGCTTAAATTACTCGTAGAATTAATATTAATGTTATTTAGAAATTTATATTATTCTATTCAATTGCCTAATTTAATTAATTATTATTGTATATAGTTTTTAAGACCAATTATCATTAATTACATTTTATAATTAGAATTTTATGTAAAATTTATTAGGGAAAATAAAGGTTTTATTATTATTATTATTATTATTATCATCAGGTTATTTTTGTCTCCACTGCAGGAGCACAACCCTCTCCCGTCTGCCGGAGACAGACGGAGGATTTGGCCTACGCTCCCGGCGCTGGTCAGATGGGTTGGGGAGGCCTGATTGATGTTTTACAATGTATTCCCTTAGTCGCCTTGTACGACATCCACGGGAAGAGTTGGAGTGGTCCTATTCTACTCTGCCGGAAACCACACGGCAAGACACGGCTTAGTATAATATTGAAGTTTTAAAGAAATTGTAGTGTATAGTACTCAGAAGAACGAATATCCATATTCTTCTGAGGTATAGTAGATAGAATGACAAAAATATTGACAGTAAGAAGGTATAAATATAAATATCGTAGACAAACGGAAGTGTCACTCTCGACGAGAATACAGGTCACGAGAGCTATACAGCTCATCTTTGGTGTAGATCCGAAACAATTATGAGAGAGGTAGCAAAACGCTACGTGCGAGAGCGTGGTATGTCTACTACATAAGGATGAAGTCTCCCCACGCCTGGTAGTCCGGTGATGGAAGGAGGATGAGGGAATCAAATCGTGCAATTCCTAGTTACACTAATCGAGTCTCCTCAGAATTGAGAAATGGTATTTGCTTTAAAATAGTCAATAACTATTGTAATTAACACACTTTTATCACATTGATAAGGTACAGATGATGTATTCCCTTAGTCGCCTTGTACGACATCCACGGGAAGAGTTGGAGTGGTCCTATTCTACTCTACCGGAAACCACGCGGCAACATTATAAAACATCAACCAGGCCTCCCCAACCCGTCTCCCCAGCCCGGGGAGTGTAGGCCAAATCCTCCGTCTGTCTCCGGCAGATGAGAGAGGGTTGTGCTCCTGCAGTGGAGACAGAAATAACCTGATGATGATGATGAAGGTACAGATAATGGGTTCCACTGTGTACAACCGGCTTCCAACTGAGATCACCAGCTTTCCGAGCCTATCCAGTTTCAAAAAAAAATGGTGGTGCGCCTGGCTGGTCAAGAAGTCATTTTATAGTATTTTTAAACAAAAAAAAAGTTATGAAGACTTTTTCCTGAACTCATTGAAATAGTTTTATTTAATTTTATTATCATCATCAGCCTAAATACGTCCACTGCTGGACATCGGCATCCCCAATAGAACACCACTTTTGGTTAGATGTCCATTGGGGGATTTGCCATAATTATCACGCTTGGCAGGCGGATTGATGATCGCAGTAATACCAGGAGAACACTGCTGCCCGCCCCTGGTGCAATCCCTTAGTCGCCTTGACGACAACCACGGGAAAGATAGGGGTGCCGTAGCCACACGGTAATAAATTTGTGTTTCCATTTTATTTTTTTGTAATTAACCTGTTTTGATTATGTAATTGACCTCTAATAAAAGTTATGAATATATGTCTGTGTCTACTGGATAAAGTCAACTAAGTATTTCTGATGGAAAGCAGATTAAGACTCTCAAACCCACACAAAAGGACTTTGAATATCTACGTCACTAAAATAAGAGAAGACTTACTGTGTAGACTAGACTGTGTCATCACACACAACCTCTATTCAAAGACATCTTCTTATAAAAATCAGAGAGTAATAAAAGATTGAGCGTTAATGATATTTTTTCCTGGAAGTAATCACTAATATCTTTCCACATTAACTAAAGCCACGTGTTCTTTTATACCTATTTATTCCAGATCTAACTGTGTTTATTATTGGCTAGTGAGCCGTGTAATTTGCCCTGGGTTGTCGATGTGTGCGAGCTTCTATCTGACATCTAGTTTTGCTACTGTTTTTGCTTTACTATCACAGTCTTTTACAGCCACGTCAATTATTTGCGAGATATTTATTTTTTTATTTCCCCCATTCTCTGTTCCGTGGAATGCTTTGTTTTGTCTCGTTTCATGTTAGCTGCCTTATTATACTCTGTCGCTATTACGTGCCTACTCAGTGTGTGTTCTAGTGAATATATAATGTACATTGTCATTCTTAGATGTATCTACAACTGAATCTAAATCTAAACCTTTTTCTTTTTCCTTATTAATTTAACTTATATCTGCTCCTTCTTGCTGTGTGTCTTATATTATAACTGTTCTAATAATCTGTGGAAAATGTTTTTGTTCACGTTTTATTTTATTTATTTATTATTTAACTCTTTATTGCACACACACAGATAAAACAAAAATAATACATTAAAAAGAAACACAAGTACAAAGGGCGAACTTATCTCTGAGAGAGATTTCTTCCAGCGGACCCGCGAGAGAGATAATTGAAATAAGAGAGGCAGACATAGTTTTTTTTATTTGTCAACTACTATACATATAATAGACTGTAAGTTTCCTGAAAATAAATAAATTGAATTAAATCTATCCAGTGACTTCAAAAACGTCCCCTTTCAGCAAAGCCTAATCAAATATCCCAACAGCTAGTTATCTCCAGCCTCTCTCGTTTCCAAGCTTGTTTCCAGAACTCTGATTTTCCCGATTCAATCGTTTTAGTACGTGTAGAAAAGTTTCATCAATTATGTACGAGACCGTCAGGCGCTGCGGCGGGCTGGCGGCAGGTATCCGCTGACGGGGCGGAGGTTCTGCGAAACTAGGCTTTTATGTGCCTACATTATTAATCAGGTGAGAATGCTGCGAACTGATTAAAAGAGGGTACTGCTAGTATATTTACATAAATGAATTCGTACGCGGATATGTTTCTTTATTCGTAAATACAACCTGCACTGAGAAAAAAATAAGTAGCCCTCCTACTTACGTAAGGATAAAAATATACCATTATTACATAAGTAGCCGCCCCCATTATAAATGGTGTCACCTAGAACTGATTCAGTAGCCAGCCACATTACTAAGTAACCAAACTACTTTATAATGTGGCCGGCACACCATTTATAATGGGGGCGGCTACTTATGTAATAGTGGTATATTTTTATCCTTACGTAAGTAGGAGGGCTACTTATTTTTTTCTCAGAGTGTATTTCAATTTTGAACTTACTTGCCATGTGGTTCTTGGCTTAGAATACGAGGTACACACCCAACTTCCCGTGGGTGTGGGGACGGGGTTCAGCGTGTCCTGTGTATATTAAGATCATTACTGTGTTCACCAATCCGCCGGCCAAGCGTGGTGATTATGGCAAATCCGCCAATGATGGACAGCCCAGCACAAAGGACATTGGGCCTATTTCAGGTGCCGATGATGGGAATTAGACAAGGACGGGACAATTCACAAATATAACGTGCAGACTGGTTCAACTTGTACAAAGTGGTATCTCCCTAGTGGGAATCGAATCGACGACCTCTGCCATTCGAGTCTAATGTTAAAGACCTATAAAAATACTATAAAATGACTTCTTGACAAGCCAGGCGCACCACCTCTTTTTGAAACTGGATAGGCTCGGAAATCAAAAATCAAAATCAAAATATTTATTTTCAAAATTGGAATACATTATTCTCTTTTTGACGTCAAATTCTGCCTAAAACTACTCCACTTCCACCTGTATAACCGATCCTGTATAAGCTGGTGATCTCAGTTGGAAGCCGGTTGTACACAGTGGAACCCATTATCGGTACCTTCATCATCATCATCAGGTTATTTCTGTCTCCACTGCAGGAGCACAACCCTCTCTCATCTGCCGGAGACACTGTTTGCACTTTCAAAAGTTACTGCCAGTCTGTGCGTGGTTTCCAAAAAATTACACATCCTGCCTACGGGTCGGAACTTTGAATTTTGGAACTTTTTGAGTGAAATAAGCGGGATTCTTTCGTCGAAAGCGGGACATAGTAAAAAAACGTATATAATCAAATGTTTTTGAATAATTATCTTTTTATTTGAGTTCAAATTACGTTTACGTGACAATAGATAGCAAAAATATCCATAGAAAATGTATTTTAATAAAAATATGATATTTTAAATCAGATTTACCCTATCGTTAAATAGTTAAATCTTATTCGTCTTCTGAATAAAAAAAAAGTTATTCCCGAAAAGCAGGAATGAGCCTGTCCCGCGCGGGACATTTAATTTTGATTTAAAAATCGGGACGTCTGGCAACGCTCCTGCCTACCTATTTTTTGTTAAGACAAACGCGCGATGCCTTGTCATTAGTCGGCGCTCGTGATTGGCCAACACACTTTTACTTTCCCGCTCTGACGCTGCTTCCTCCGAATCGCGTCACTACTGCCATCTTTTGGCGGAAAACAGTAACAGAGTGCAGTTATTTACACTAAAGACCGAGCCACTCGGGAAACGGGCGGTCAAGTTTCTCAAATATATAATTTTGCTCGCAATAACAAACCGCTCAAGAAGTCAATGAGTGCCATTGAGAAGACAAACGTCTGAGAGATCTCAATTTCCACCGTTTACTCTAGGCGCTCAGTATCGCTCGGCGTGGTCTTGGCCCCGGCGACCTACTGTACCAGCCCTGCCTCCTCAGCCCGCTTAATAAACGTAAATCCGCCAAAATTCGCTACAAAGTGAACTGTATTTCGACTGCGGCTTACCGAAGATTTGTAACGGGCTCCTGATATAAATCCAGTGAGTCGTGCGCTGCCGCCCCGCCCCGGCCCGCCCTGGCCCGCCCAGGCTTACAGTATTTAACGTGGCATGGTTTAGTAGAATCGGGAGAACAACTTTGCGGCACTTAATCCCCGCTAAATAAATTGTTTTGTGTGTTTTTCCGTCAATTATTCCGAATCTGAGACGTTTCGTTTGACTTATCCGTTAGGAGCCGAGAGGGGATGGTAATCCTTAACGTCGGGAGGTAGATTGCGAGAAGCGAAGCCGGAATCCTGTGGAAAATAGGGGATTTTCCGAGCACACAACAAGTCAAAAGTGTGCCAGAGAATACTCAATTTTACTACGTAAAGAAGCGACACTAACCTCCCCCCGTGAGTACCATAAAAACCGCTCTAAAAGAACATGCCGAGGAACAACACCTGGCGGAGTGGAGAGCTCTCCGGGAGCTGATACACGCTAAAGAGTTTATCGGTAATACAGACGCAGGTTTTACTAACAAAATTCTAAAATACGGGAAGACAGCGTCTTATCGCAGGAGTTTTTACCGGCCATCTCGATGTAAGACATCTCCTGCATAAGATGGGACTGGCAGAGACTGTCAATTGTAGAGCCTGTGGAGAGGACAGCGAAACGGTGAGGCACCTGCTGTGTGAATGCAATGCACTAGCTGCAAGGCGAATGAGTGTCCTGGGTGTGGCTTATCCAGAACCCAAAGACTACAGGCTTCTGCCCCTTAGCTGCATAATAGATTTTATGCAGCGAACTGTGGGGGACGGAAGCACAGTATTACCAAAGGGGCTGACACAAAAGATCCCACAGGGTCGACGTGTCGCCGAGTATACCTGAGCCCCTATTAAAAGATAAGATAAGATAAACCTCCCCCCGCCAGTGTTACGTCGCCAGCAAATCAAAGTACGGCTGGCAGTGGCTACCGCCGTTCGGTACAAAGTAATTACGCCAGCGCGCATCAACTGGCGCTAGTTCGACCCTATAAGTTACAGAGAGAAGCACTTAGGCCTTTTGAACATGTGGAACAAAGCGATTGTTTGGAACGCTCCATCTAGTAGTACATAGAGATCTTTGGAAGGTACAGAGTTTTTTTTTAAATAGATATTTAAAACAAAATAGTAATAGATTATTTACAATCGACGAGTACAATCGTCGTCTATTGATAGTAGTAGAGCTTGATTAAATATGTTCGCTTGTCAGGAGTTCCGGGGGTGTTGTATCGGACTCAAAGTGACCTGTGATTTCTCTTTTCCGAGAAATTTCCTTGGGAGCAATCGTTGTCTAAGCGACTGTCTCAAGATGAGTTTGTCTCGGACGAGTGTCAAAGTCAAAGTCAAGTGAAAATCAATTATTGCATATGAGTACACTTGGTACATTTATACACGTCATTTTTTTATCGACTACCGCTTCCTAGGTGTTAGCGCTGTGAAGAAGAAACGGCGCAACAAACTTCACGCTACGCATCTTTTAAAAATCAAGTTTAAATTGTAATAAAGATTTTGAGAGTTGAATTAACATTAGTACCAGGCATCTTTGTCATTCAAATAATCGTTTATTTTATAATAGGCTTTCTTACAAAGTTGTTTTTTAATGTGAATCTTAAACTTTCTGTCCGTCATATTTAAGATTTCCTCTGGTAGTTTGTTGTAGAAGCGTATACATTGCCCCGTGAACGATTTGCTGACCTTACTTAGTCTTAACCCTGGTAAAACAAGTGTCCCGGTAGTGTCATAATAGCTAGTTATGTACAATTGCATACAGTACAGTTGCTGGTCGACGTGCGTTTCAATTTAGATATCTTTTTAGAGTATTTGAATTTCATTATCACACGGAAAACCCTTGTCATTAATCCACTTTCATGCTCTGGTGATAAATCTTAGGGAACATACCCAAACTACGTGACCCATTTTTTTACATTTTTTACCCCCCTACCCCCCTCGGTGACCACCCGTAGTATCCCTTTCCCCTCTAGTTTTCACGTAATAATGCATAAATTCTGCCGTGTTGTTTCCGGTAGAGTAGAATAGGACCACTCCAACTCTTCCCGTGGATGTCGTACAAGGCGACTAATGGAATACATTATAAAACATCAATCAGGCCTCCCCAACCCGTCTGGCCAGCGCGGGGAGTGTAGGCCAAATCCTCCGTCTGTCTCCGGCAGATGAGAGAGGGTTGTGCTCTTGTAGTGGAGACAAAAAAAATAACCTGACATAGAGTACATGTTACATTATACATACATAGATATTGCTCATGCCCTGGTGCCAGAGGGGTAGGAAGAGACAATGTATCGCCACTTTGCACTATTATTCCTTCTCATTTATTTATCTAACTTTTGAAAAGTGTTACGGGTCACAATTTACGTAACACTCCGAAGGTCTTCAAAATTTCCATTTTTCATAGATAAAATTACAATTAAATAGAAAAAAAATTAACAATTCTATTAGTATTACTATGTCATGATATTTTTTGCCGTCTGGTTTCCGGTGGAGTAGAATAGGACCACTCCAACTCTTCCCGTGGATGTCGTACAAGGCGACTAAGGGAATAATACATTATAAAACATCAATCAGGCCTCCCCAACCCGTCTGGCCAGCGCGGGGAGTGTAGGCCAAATCCTCCGTCTGTCTCCGGCAGATGAGAGAGGGTTGTGCTCCTGCAGTGGAGACAAAAATAACCTGATATTGAATGCATAAATATGGTTTTAAACAGATTTTTGCAAACAGAAAGTTAAAAAAAATCTTGCTCATATTTGTCTTTATTAATACGGCGCTTGCCGCGTGACGCCAAGAGTGAGTGCATTCCTATAATTACAAGTGAAAAAAATATCATCAAGAAGAAAAACCTGTCAGTTTTCAATCAGCTTACGTCGTTTTGCCACAGGTGAATTTAAAAGGCGCTAAAAACTGCGCGCCATATTTGAAAATAGCTCTAAAAAGCGTGAGATTTCTAGTATAGGATAGGATATTGACTACGTGACGAAAATCTAACCCCCCCTTCCCGGCCCTGTGACCAAGCGTGGTATTATGAAGACCCCCCTCCCCCCCAAACGGGTCACGTAGTTTGGGTACGTTCCCTTACTATTATTTTTGGAGCGGCGTCGCTACTAGATTTGGTACTCATTTCCGGCGCAACCGTTTGCTACCTTCAAAACACTTATTAAAAACGTATGAGTTACGTCACTAAAACAAAAAAATCCAACGATTTCTTATAATTAAACTAGCTAGGCCCGCGGCTCCGCTCGCGTGAACTACAGAATCCGCTCCCATTCCCACTCCCGCTCCCGCTTCTGCTCTCTCCCCCGCTACATAATGAAAAACTGGCACTATACGAGCATGAGAACTGAATATATTGAACAAACTTCCAGAAACCAGGACTCCGGTACAAGCAGTTCGCAGAGCAAGGGAACCGCAACTGTCATTCAGTCACTGTTCGTAACAGAAGCTCGGCAGTAGTTCAGTGACAATAATTACTGCTAAGTACTTGGGGATCATTACTCACATCAGTAATAGAGCCTTTTATAATCCCCACGGGATATCCCATTATGTCGGCCCCCACTTTGTGTCCCAACTCGCTGCTATCGTAAAGGCTCATAAATAAAATGAGAACGCACATAAGCTATTTGTTTTGCTTAATACGAATGAACTCCGCGGTATTTCTTGTTTTTTCACAGATATACTTGAGTGATTACCTCGCACGAATCAAAAGGTAACTTTCTCTTTGTATCTGTTTGTGAATCTTTCTGGAAACGATATGTCCCCACGTACGCGTAAGGTATAAGGTATAGCAGTGTGTAATAAAACGGAAAACGTGGACAGAGTTAAGTATGTATACTGCAACTAAGAATCCTATCCTACTAATATTATAAACGCGAAAGTTTGTAAGTGTGGATGGATGTTTGTTACTCTTTCACGTAAAAACTACTGAATGGATTTTAATGAAACATTACAATAATATAGCTTATACATCAGAATAACACATAGGCTACAATTTATAAAAATATTGTGTGAATTGTCCAAAATATCAAGTAAGTAGGAAAAAATCTATAGTTACACATATGTAATGTATGATGGAAATGTTTATCTTAAATAGTCCTACAAAAAAGCCCGCCACAGTATATATCTATATCTTATGTGTAAGCCATTATAGCCAAAATAGTGAACCCTAATATAAGCTACTCGAAATACTAATCCTGCGCAGACGAAGTCGCGGGCACCAGCTAGTAGAATATATTTTCTTATATTTCCTACTCTAGAAGTAAAATCATCAGGGGCTTTCTGTGCTCTGAGTAATCATCATCCGAAACACGTCCAATGCTGAACATAAGCCTCCCCAATATAATGCTTTTGGTGGGCTGTCCGTTGGGGGATTCGACATAATCATCACGCGTGGCAGACGGATTGGTAATCGCAGTAATGATTAAATATACAAAGGAATACTGCTGCCCTTTTCTGGTGCAATCCCTTAGTCGCCTTGAGGACTCACGGGAAGACTGGAGAAGGCCGTATTCTAAGCCGGGAACCATACGGCATGAGATTCTAAGTATATGAGCATATCACATCATAGCATAGTACTTGTTAAAAACTGAAAATGGTGGGACGTACCGCAGAAACAGAGCACACATTCTCAAACAAAATACGTGTGCTGATACTCTGCGTGTAAATAACAATCTAGTTCGTGATAGATCCTGCTTAATTGATGATATATATGATAATACCGATAAAACTTCAAACGTGGAGCGAACGTCACAAGTCATCCCACCAGCTACAGAAACAGCATGTACCGGCCGCGACGCCGGCGGCGGTGCCAGCGCCCCCGGCGGCGTCGACGCCGCAAACGGAAATAGAAATGTATACGTCACTAGAAGTGGTAGACGAATAAATAAGAGATTTTCTTTTACATTAAAATAAAAATAACATATATACACACTTAATTAATTTCTTTTCCATAATGTATAGTATAAGTATAGAAAAGTTATAAGTATATAGTAAAATTGTGCTCTAGAACCAATTTGTGCTTCTACTGATAAACGAAAGTTAACCAGCAATAAGCAAACGAGTACTGTTCTGCCTGTAGACAATTAGACATACACTAAGTAGAATTTATTTACTTTGTAGTACGCTCTTTATGTCATTTAATTTTCTTTATATTATATTTGCCCCGGTGACTATGTTATGTGATTTACCAGGAATATATATTTCGTTATAAAATAAAAAATACATTACTATATCATAATATATACCGTATGTGAGATATAGTATAATATGAAAACTTATTGAGAACATACTTTATATGATCTATACAAGGTAAATAATATACTTGCCTACGGGGTATAATGGAAATGTTATCTATTCTAAGTTAAGTTTAGTTTAAGACTAGTTTACACTGTAGTAAAGTTTTAAGTTCAATTAAAGGTTTTAAGTTTTATATAAGGAAGGAGATGTTGTATATACGCAGCTACCGACCTGTCATAAATAGATACTAATATAATATGTAAAGGGTAGTTGATAAATAAATCAGTCTTTGTCCACACATAATGCTCGTATCATTTCACTGAGTACACGAGTAATTTAAGACTGTTTAGACTGTTTAAGTCAGTTAACTCTTCCCGTGGATGTCGTACCAGGCGACTGAGGGAATACATTATAAAACATCAATCAGGCCTCCCCAACCCGTCTGGCCAGCGCAGGGAGTGTAGGCCAAATCCTCCGTCTATCTCCGGCAGATGAGAGAGGGTTATGCTCCTGCAGTGGAGACAAAAATAACCTGATGATGATGATGATGAAGTCAGGTTAAGTATATTCTTTTTGTATACAAAATACAGTACAAAATAGTCGAAAATAGTTCCATTTTGGAAAATAAATTCTTAGGATGGGTATTTCCTTGTCCAGCCAGTCCCATATTGTTAGTAGAATATGGTTGCCAGACTAATGTACCCGACTTCAAAGGGAAGCAACGGCTTAGACTCTGGGTTAGGCGACTATGACCATTGTCGAATGCGCTGCAATTAGAAATCCCTCTTACGCAGGAGAGATTGATCCCTGAAGCATTCAAACGAGCCCCCAATAATAGGCAGTTACAGTACACAGTACATGAAATGAGATACAATTACTTGCAGTGTGTAATTGTACAACGATTGTAAAATTAATTAAACCAGTGTGCGAGTGGAGTGACACACGATGTCGCGTCGCTGCGCGGATGCAAGTGACAGCGAGACGTGACGTGGCTGGGCTGACACTCGCCGCGAAATGTTACTGAGAGTCGACAGTTTAGGAAACAATGCAATAATGGGTTATAGTACATATATAGTCCAGGGGCTATGCATGGACGTATGCGTTCCGAAGAACTCCGGGCAGTATAGCCTTACCGAGTCATGCGGGGCTCTGATGAGGTGGACAATTACTTCCCTAGCTAACCGTGGCCACACATCACGCTAAGTGGCGTCATAGGGGGAAAAGCGGGCGAAGGAAAGTCGCTTTATACATCCTCTCTGCCTACCACCTTAATCCCCCCAACCTAACCACTCTGGTCATCGTTTCTTTGCTACTCTCTCATTTGCTAGAGGGGAAGTGGGAACTCTCTTCCTACTTTGACTCTTTACTTCTTTAATTTAATTTGTCTGGGGACCAAGGTAGCGTAAAAACATGACCTGGGACTTGCCCTACCTTCACTGGTAGGTGTTATGTGTAAGCGTACCTCCGTTGATCCTCGTTCAGAGGAGTTGCGGGGGGAGCAGGCGTGGAGATGGGATACTGCCTACCACCTTAGATGGTTCAGAAAGGTTCTGACAGGTAGACAGCGTGAGTTTTACTGACCGCCTCATTGGCTTGGTCCTTCAACTCGAGCATCAGAGGTCGTTCGGGTTCTATTCCCACTAGGGACAGACAAGTTGAAATCTCAGCTTCCTTCCTGAATTCTAAGCTTCGTTCATTTAATATCGCATCACAACCGTTCATATCCATTCATTAAAAAAAAATTTCGTAGCGATTGAGTCCCGTACTACCGGAAGATTCTTTTTATGTCAGATAATCTCTGTGTGTAACATCTATATACGTACTTGTACGTCGTACGTAATGTAATATCGGTGATGGCACAAAACACCTCCCCTCCTCTCTGTGTGTGTGGGGGGGGGGGGGGGGGGCACACGGAAGCTCCGACAGTTTCTTTGATGATAACGAAGCGTGCTTGATGTAATTTATATGTACATACATTTATTATTTTCTTGTGTATTCCTGATCGTGATACATTTTCTTTGAATATGACACAGATTACATAAGGTCCTCGTATATGATACTCTATCAGCCACATATAACTCTGACAACCATAATGTATCAAAGTCAAAATCATTTATTGCATATGAGTACACTTGGTACATTTATACACGTCTTTTTTTTTTATCTACTACCGCTTCCTAGGTGTTAGCGCTGTGAAGAAGAAACGGCGCAACAAACTTCACGCAACACATCTTTTTAAAAATCCAGTTTGCATACAATTATATAAAGATTGTGCGAAGCTGGTTCGACGTCAGTACCAGGCATCGTTGTCATTCAAATAATCGTTTATTTTATAATAGGCTTTCTTACAAAGTTGTTTTTTAATGTGAATCTTAAACTTTCTGTCCGTCATATTTAAGATGTCCTCTGGTAGTTTGTTGTAGAAGTTATACATTGCCCCGTGAACGATTTTCTGACCTTACTAAGTCTTAACCCTGGTAAAACAAGCTTATTTTTATTTCTTGTATTATTACTGTTATTATCACAGTGCCTCAAAAAAAGAGATATATTTTTGCGGACAAATAAAATATTATCTAAAATGAATTGACTAGCTACTGTTAATATGCTTATTTCTTAATGACTCTCTACAACGCAGATTATAGATTGCTCTAACTGCTCTTTTTTGCAAAATAAAAATGGTCTCTATATCTGCTGCTTGACTCCACAGTAGGGTACCGTATGCCATGATACTGTGATGGATGGAGCGTTCCAAACAATCGCTCTGTTCCACGCAAGTAGCCACAACTCTTTCACATTAACTTTGAAACTTGTGCAGTTACTACTCAGAAGATTTAATTATTTACTAAATATTGACTTTATTTAACCGTAGCGTCAATATTTAGTAATAATTAAATGTTATGCGTAGTACACTGCACAAGTTTCATTCTGAATGTGAAAGAGTTGTGGCTACTTGCGTGGAACAGAGCGATTGTTTGGAACGCTCCATCTAGTAGTACATAGAGATCGTTGGTGGAAGTAGCCAAAGTACACTAACCTCGCGGTAGCAACATCAGATTTAGATGTACCAAATTTCAGGACTCTGCTGATTGCTATTTTTTGTTAACTCGATCCCTCTCTGTACTTAATTAGTTCTCAGATCTGCATGAATAGCAACAACATGAAGCGTTACGTGTCGGAGTGCAGCCGCCACTCGCCACAGTCGGCTCGCGCGTCCCCGCACGTCCCCACACGTCCCGACCATACATCACGGCCCCACGGTGGCTCCACCGCCGCCTGAGCCGGCGTTACACCACCACTTTATTACACGTGCTGGGCTTTAGCAAATTAATCATGGGAACTTCGCATTAGCAGCGACTTGTGGTCGAAAGTTACTTCGCTAGAACATGATGGTTTTATTTTAACTTATTTACGTCGACTTCGATCCAAGCTCGTCACCGAAATGGGACGTCAATATCGTGAAAGGATGTTCTTGTACTCATCGGTGTCATCATCATCATCATCAGGTTATTTTTGTCTCCACTGCAGGAGCACTACCCTCTCTCATCTGCCGGAGACAGACGGAAGATTTGGCCTACACTGGCCAGACGGGTTGGGGAGGCCTGATTGATGTTTTATAATGTATTCCCTCAGTCGCCTTGTACGACATCCACGGGAATAGTTGGAGTGGTCCTATTCTACTCTGCCAGATACCACACAGCATACTCATCGGTGTGAAGCAGGCAAACGTTTAATGTCCATTCTTTTAAACTTGCTGTCAAAATCTAAAGTGATTTTTTATCATAAATACTGCTGCAACTTTCGGCCGCTAATTTCACACCGGTCTTGTGCACCATGTTTCTTAATTCAACAGTTTTCATAGGGTTCAATTTGTTGCCTGAAAAATGATTTGGTTCATTATGTTATCTTAACATGTTGAAAGATAGTGACGCCGTACGGCGTCCTGTAGAAATTGCAAATTTCATCAGAACGCCCATATTGGCGTCCTATTAACTGACAATCAAAAATACATTATTTCACTTATATCGGCGGAGATACGCCTCATAGACTATTGCGTGAGGCTTACCTGTACGGAGTATAAAGCGTGTATACGCTGCGGAAAGCGATTAACTGAAATGTCCGCGGTAGTGAGTGACAAGTGCACTATAAGTGAACATTCCAAAACTCACAGTTGAGCAGAGAGGTTTTCAACAAAGTTGTAAGAAGCGTGGAGCTTCAGCTTGGAGATACGTTTTCCCTTGATGCCAAGGGATGCACCGATGAAATTATTTCTCACTGGCATACTTCTGGTAGAAATCAGATGACAAGGGAAGATCGCCTGCACTGTAGTCTCCTCAGGGTCGCTGCCACACTGCTTCCTGGCGAAAAAGGGGCCCATACCACAGCACATAAACTCCTATGTGTCACGTCACGTAATAGTGGCAAAGCCCGGGTGATCCAGGACTGATATCTGATCGCTTAGGATAAGTGGGGGGCACAAGAAAGCTGTAGAAGCTTTGATCAGAATAGGACATCTAGACGGGGAATCGTGCGATGGGTCCGGTCACGGGCCACTTTTGCGGCGGTTTTAACCAGATGATGCCGGTGGTGACGAAGAGCACCACTGCCGATGAGGTGAACACCTGCCTCAAGCAATTTGTACTAAAATTGCACCTTACGCATTATATGCGGCTCCAACTTGGTGGCAACTCACACGCTCAAGTATTTTTAGACGTACTCCTCAAGATCGGACAGGGGCGATTACCGAACACCAATGGAATGGTTGGATATTCAAAGTATTGAGCACACTGAGGGGAGGAAGGGGAGAAGGAAGGGATAGGAGAAATGGGGGAAAGGGGAAGAGAAGGGGATAGGGGAGAGATTGGGGAAGGGAAAGGGGAGATAGGTGTGGATTGGGAGGGCTGAGAAGAAGGATGTGGATATGGGGTTGGGCGAAGGAGGGGTGTATAGAGGAAGGGTAGGCTAAAGAGGAGGTAAAAAGAGGGGAAGGGGAGAGGAACGAGAAGGTGAGGGGGAATCGGAGGGGGAAGAGGAGGAGTAAAGGCATATGCCATAAAATAAGTTTAGTAAATAGTTAAATGTTCACATTCGAACGGGTTGCGGCTCCGGGAGTTCCAGTTGCGTGGAACCGAGCGATTGTTTGATTCGCTCCATCTAGTAATTATATAGAGATCGTGGGTAACTACCCTAAAATTAACGTGATTCTAACATTAAATGTATGTATCAGCTTAATAAATAGAGTGGAATACATTTTACTGAACTTTTTTAGGCAGAAAAGGTCCGAGTGGATGTCCTTCAACGTGTTAAAAAGAAGGCGACAGTCACAGAGCGTCAAGCACTTAGAAGATTTACCTCAGAGGTGGCTTTGGCTCGTCGCTTGTCCCAGAAACACATCGAGTGCACGTCATTAGCGAGTTTTTGCGCGGAACTGTGGCGGGACGGTAATGATTTTTTCCGCAACTCGACTACCTCGGTAATGATTTTTGGGGTACCGCACGTCCTCGTGCATGCCTTATTCTCCTTCGACTTCTTATTCATAATATATCTTATGCTACACATACGAGATGTTCAACGAGTATGGAACCTTTAGTCGGTAAAAATATGTTTATTCAGGTACAATCATTATCAACATCCTTTAGGCTTCCTCTGCTGGACATAGGCCTTCTCTAATGAACGCCTCCATACCCGCCCTCTGCATCCAGCCGCTTTCTTACCACTTTCTTTTGGTCGGTCCACTGCGTCTATCTCACCCTGCGCACGCCACTCCGCGGTCTCCACTCCAGAATTCGTCTGCCCCAACTTTAGCTTACTAATCCTTTCGGATATATCAGTCACCTTCGTCCTTCATCGGATCTCTTCATTAGGAATCATATTCTTCAAAGAAGTATACTGTCTTAAATATTCTTCAAAGTAGTCCCCTTGGTAATTTTTAATTTTTTTTATTGTTGATGGGTTTGCGCTTGACCTCAATCTCACCTGATGGTAAGTCATGATGAGGCCTAAGGTGGAGCGCGCTTACCCTGAAGATACCTTTCACTCTTCCTTTAAAAATAATAGTAATAGTAAAGTAACGCACATACTTCGTCCAGCGATTCCATAATTGTTGGAAACACTTCTTGGACGCCTCTTTTAGTATTGCTTTCAACTGGGTCGTCGAGTTCCGCATATTTTTTTCCCTTGACTCAAGTCGGGTCCCTTTCAATGGCAATTTCAACATTCCTATACTTACTTCTAACTTACATGAAAATTGTATTTAGATTGAGGAATATTAATGCAATATCTACTTTCAATATTTTTCTTCCGAATTCCAAAATAACGAGTACTAACCTCGTCTTCCAATCTTTATACAATAGGAGTATTGCATAAAGATTGGAAAATGCGGTTAGTATTAACATTTAGAAACCCATCCTACCTAACAAAGTATCTACCTAATGATATCCCATTTGACGGAATCTCAAAAATCCTAGGAAAAATCTACGGAGCCCTGCTGGCATACTCAATTACCCACGTGTACAGGATGGCCAATTTTTTGCTCGTGATTTTCGGTCCGGCAGATAAGTCAGCGGGGAGTACATTAATCATGGGCGGCCGCGGGGAGGGCCGGGGAGTGGGGGGTGGGAGCGAGACACACGAACTACTTAGCGGAAAATATCATTAGGCACCAACAACATGCCGTCCCGAAATATGTACCCCCAATACACTTTTTCATAGTTTATTTCAAAACTCTAAGTAAACTCGGTGGTCGCTGGTTTTCCTAGTTGCAAACCTAAAATGGTGTAATAAACGGGGAGTGTAGGCCTAATCCTCCGTCTGTCTCCGGCAGATGAGAGAGGGTTGTGTTTCTGCAGTGGAGACAAAAATAACCTGATGATGATGATGATGATGAAACCTAAAATAAAATACCATGGAGTATTTTCGATCTAGTGCCCATTGAATTGATGGATAAGATAAAATACGGTTTTCGCTTTTAAATAAAATAAGAAGTAGCTTTATAAGTTATTGTTAGATTTCATGATCTTTCTTAAATTCAAGATGCAGTGTTCCTTTTGTCCCATTTGGTAACCAGATTTCGTAACTGGCTACGCAATTTTATTGTAGAGATTTGAACCTAATGATTGACTTTATCGATTAGTGCAATAAACTTAGTGTGATTTTTTCGTATTTGTTTCGGTTCGATTCACGGCTTCGGCAAGTGATTTTTCCAAAAAAAAATTATGCAGTTTTAATAACTTTTAAAAGTTTGTTAACTTCAAAATTTAAGATATTTTCCCTTCAGGTCCTGTTTATTTTTTCCAGCATGTATATCATATTATGTTACGAAATATACTTTGTCATGTTCTCACAGTTGTGTTAAAAATTAATCTTATTAAGGATCCGATTAGCTGTGACATGATGCACGAAAATTCTTCCACTGTTTAGGACACAAACATATGGAAAGCCTCTGTTTCTTAACTAAGATGGTACCTTTAATTACGCAAACCCAATATCCTGCACTATCTTACTATGAATCCAGAAAGCTAATTTGACCCTTCATAACTCCCTGCGACGTGGCCTGTTGTCCTCTAAGCGATTAGTGTCACTGCTCTGACATTACTGTCCCCGTGACGTCACACGGGCCACATTCATCTCCGTCCGAGCGCAAACCCGAATCATGTGACTACGTCCCCACTCGGAAACGCTGTATTATTAAAAGCTGCAAACTACTCGAGGCTATCCGATTCATCAAAAATTAACAAAGCGGCTCTCCACGCGAAACCGTTATCCGCTGACTCTACATGACTCTACGTAGTGTGGGCCAATGAATGGTGGGGGAGGAAGGCAGGGGCGGGAGCGGGGAATGTGTCGGAAGGTTGAAGCTGGTGTTCATATTGAGTTTATGTTACGTAAACGACGAATGACGATAGTAGTAGTGATTCGAGGTAGACATGACATGGATGGCATTCATAAATTTGTTTGCAGCATTTTTACAAATACAGAAGCTTAATAAAAATGCACCATGTATGAAGAGTTTCACTTTAAATACTATGTCGATCAATGTCTCGACAAAATACGGGTATATAATTTGTAATTCACAAGTTAATTACTTGAGTAACACACGTGATATCTGTCGGTACTTATTTTACTTATGTAGATGACTTTTTAATTTAGTCTCATTCATCGTTATTTTCTTGTAGTCCAGCTTTAGTAGAGTAACAACTTTTAGCCAGGACGCTGATGTGACCAACTCTCTACTCTAAATGCGAAAAAGTATGTCGCGTGATCTATCGTTCGCTGCCTCTTGCGCCTCGGGCCTCTCGCCTCATCCGGGGAGAGGCTTAATTGACCCGAAGACGAGTTGCGTACGACCTCAATTTTCCGACCCTTGCCTCCGCGCACTCCCACTACTCGGCACATACGTCGCACAAGAGAGACCTCGAGAGAGGGCTGCTATTCAACATTGTCCTTTACATCCTAATTGCATTTGATCGTTACAACATTACCCTTTGCTGTTGAAAAGGCCTAAATTAAGCAGGAGTTTATACTACGTGACCGTTACTAATTGAATGTTAAATCGCTGTGAAAGTGAATCATTCAGCGAGATATCTCCTAACTGTAAATAGTTTGAACACAAGCCTGTAAGTAAACTGCCCCTAGTTACAGGTATGTCTCATTGCTCCGCCTACAGTGAGTTTGTGATAATGGAGTGCAATTGGATGCCCGACAACTACATGTGTTGCAAGCATTCGACTGTACGGAGATTTTCATTTCCCAAAGTAATACCGACGAATTTCCGCGGGTGTCATCAAGGGCGACTAGGGACGGACAGCAGTGTGATCACCAATCCGCTTGGTGATTATGGCAAATTCACCAATGTACAGCGTACCAAAAGTGCAATTCTATTGGTGAGGATATCCAGCAGTTATTTCGGTTGATGTTGATGATACTGACAAGGAAATCTTGCCACGTTCTGCTTATCGATTTTAATGAGACTTGGTACTACAGATGGACGAGAAATTCATTTATTTTGACACTGGAATCTACATGGATCAGCTGATTGTGTGTCTTTGGAGCTAGCGAGTATTTTTAGAGACGATTGTACAAAGTTATACAAAAATCTGAGAGTGACACTGAGGTTCCCGGGATTGTGAGAAGCGTATCAGCGAATGCTAGGCTAGTAGCAATTGTGAGCGTTGCTAATCGCCTAGCTTACTAGTGAGGCGGCTTTAAGCACCGTTTGTTAGAGCTCTCCTCTTAAAGTGTTTTTATTTTTTACTCGCCATGTAATCGCATTTCCGTCGCGAGCCGATGCACTGCGCTACCATTCGACTGTCGCAAACAGAATTAGGTTTTTATATTATCTTTTGCGGAATGCAGTTGTAAGCGAGGTTTTGAGCTTTAAATATTTTGCATGCATTGCCGTGTACATATTTAAGTCGTGTTTTGTTGAAAAGCCTTCATTTTGCAGAAAATTAGTTTTGGATTTTAACTTTTAAAGGTATTTTTCGTGTTCATCCTTTGTTTGTGACATTATATTTAATTTGTGTATGTGATTTAGCACGTTTTGTGTATCTGTAGTTAGTTTAATGTAACTATCAGCCTACTAGGTCCTAAGTTATTTAACTTTATGTTAACTTAAATTAATATAAGTAACTGATTTACCTTAATATCTATAGTTTGTGAAATATCTTTCTTGGACAGAATATTCTTCATAAATTTGATAAAAAAAATGTGGTGTGAGTTTTGTGATAAATAGGTATATAAAATTAAATAAGGCTACGTTACTTTTCTATTAAACTTCAAACTGATATAAACTACTGACACGCTTTATTTTAAGAAAGAAATTCAAGTTAAGTGCGAAAGTGAAAATGTACGAATAATATTTTTGAAATAGAGGTCGCTGGGGGTTGGTGGGTATGAACATGAACCTCATAAATGTTTCGGAATGGTTTTGTATATTCATTGGGTACGGCCGGGTGCGGTAGAGAGCGTTCTGTCGGAGGGGTGCCAGGGCGCTAGTGGCGCGGATCAGCCGGGCTTACGGCGCGGAAGGGATTACCCAACCTATCCAATGAGCTACCGACACCAGGCACACAGACCCGACGAAATAGATCAGTCTTAGAAAAAATATAGAAAATGGAGTTTTGTTGCAAACTTCAATAACTTTCGGTTTCAGTCGTTAAAAACTGATTTAGGTTAATAAATACTATTGCCAGCAATTTTTTCATCTTTCCTGGAGCTTGCTTCAATTCATCTTATAAATAAAATCGTAAACATCGCGTGTCTGTACATTGAAGATATTTGCAAAAAAAAAAATTGGGGGGTCTAAGGATAAGCAACAGAACACATTTCGATCATTTTTGAAATTTTTGTCTGTTTGTCTGTTTGTCTGTTTGTCTGTTTGTCTGTGAGTTTGTGCACGCATCACTTAAAAACTACTGATCGGACTTTGATGGACTTTTCACAGAAACATGGGGCTTAATTTGGTGTAACATATAGGCTTTATTTCATTGCAATCGGTGCAGTCATTCAAAAGTTATGCGAATTTATAGTTTCCGAAAACTGAGTGTAGGGTGTAAATGCTCGATTGAATTCGTGAGCGGTAGCGGGAGCGGGTATCGTATCAATGTAATGTGAGATTTTGAAAACTATAAATTCGCATAACTTTTGACTGAGTTAGTTGATTACGATGAAAAATCTGGAGCTGGAGCTGGATCTAGATCTAGAGCTGTATCTGGAGCTGGATCTGGAGCCGGAACTTTAGCTAGACCTGGACCCGGACCCGGACCCGGACCCGGACCTGGACCTGGACCTGGACCTGGACCTAGAACTGGACCTGGACCTGGACCTGGACCTGGACCTGGACCTGGACCTGGACCTGGACCTGGACCTGGACCTGGAACTGGACCTGGACCTGGACCTGGACCTGGACCTGGACCTGGACCTGGACCTGGACCTGGACCTGGACCTGGACCTGGACCTGGACCTGGACCTGGACCTGGACCTGGACCTGGACCTGGACCTGGACCTGGACCTGGACCTGGACCTGGACCTGGATTTATAGTCTGAGTGGAAGTGGGATAGGGAGCGGAAGTGGGAATGGGAGCGGATCCTGTAGTCCACGCGAGCGGAGCCGCGGGCACAGCTAGTACATACATAATGCTCTCGCCTTGGTCCCAGAGGTGCAGGCTGATAGGGTAGGACAACTCACTAGCCTCACTCATATTCATCAACCTTTTCATGCACCTCCCTTTATTCATCTCACTGTCGACCCCAGTTTTTTTGACGACGTCACCAATTTGATCCTTGGACGTCCTCCTAGGACTAATTCTACTCCTTACACACCAGGTCTTCCCACATTCGTGCTGTAAATTTCTATTGTCACTTTTCTTTCACCTGTGTGCTCTACTCTAAATGTCCATACCAACGCAACATCTCTGCCTTCGTTACTATATCTTCTTTCAAACCACTCTTCTTGCGTATCACTGTAGTCCTCACTCTGGTATATAACTTCACTTCATTCTTTATTTCAAAATACAAATACATCATCATTGCAGACTTTCTGAGACTTTCCATTCTGTGAAAGCCTCTTTACTTGTTTTATTTAGGCACATTATACTTATATTAGGGTTGGGCCTCGCAGTATAAGAAAGGACAAACACGGAGTGACTGTTTTCCTTTCTCGAGAACTTGCAATATTCTCATGTTTCACTTGCTTAAGTGCGAGTTGGTCGCTCGCATCTGTACACATCGCCCAGTGGAGTGTGACGGACGAGCAGCAAGGTCGGACCTCCATCACACGTGACGTTACACACGGGCCCGCCGCCCGCACTGGGCCACCGTGCCGCCGCACGCACTATTGCCTAAACATAACCCACGGCTATTTCTAAACTTGAACCTCTATACAGTTTTCTACCCTCTTCTTCCTTATTAATAATCATTGATCTTAATGACAATGTGGGATGATGCAGAGCACTAACTGAAACTATGTCACCTTCTTTGAATATACCAATTAGAAAACTTGTTGTATCAGGATGGTCCAAGGCCACCCTCCATTCTCCCGTGGGTATCTTCAAGGCGACCAAGGTATTGTACCAGGGATGAGCAGGAGCATTCTAACGGGGAGGCTTATGTCCAGCAGTGGTCGTATTTCGGCTGATAACGTAACTGCTCGCTGATTGGCTGCGTGCGTTCCAAGTCAAACAATATCCCCCTGATTGGTCCCTGTGAGGCTCTACAGACGTTTGGAACCAATAAATAAACACCTGATACAGTCTAACAAATTGATACATTCAATTTGTTCAGTACTCATGTAACGCAGATACATAATATGTAATTGGTAACCGTGTAAGTAAGTTATGTACAAACGTAGGTTTATATTACCGTAGTGTTTATTTTTATCTTTGCTTTCCATTCTATACCATCAACAGGGCGCGGAATCTCATAGCAAAACAATTGAAATATCATTTTTTTTTGAGTTTTCGACTTATCATTATTTTTAAATTGACAATCACTCTTAATAGTTGTCTTTTTTTGTTTGTCCATATGTTTATATATAGCTCAATAAATATATATACTTAATATACTTATAGGTACATATATATTTTAATGTTAATTTCTCAAAATTGTAATTTGTGTTCTACCATGTCCTTATTGTTTCAATTTAGCCGTTATGGGGAAGACACTTACTCCTGAAGTACAGTTTGCTAGTTTGGGAGTCAGACTTCATACAATTTTAAACTGAATAAAATTATATTAATGTTTATTCGCTGAATACATTTTACTACTACATGTAATATTGATTAAAGACTTTTGTCTTTTAGCTATTTGCCATTGAATTTAATGAGAACCGTGGTAGTTCCTGTCCCCAAGAATAAAACAGGTGATCTATCAAGTGTGAATAATTACAGGCCTATCTCACTTGGTACGATTATAGGCAAGATTTTAGAAAGACTGATACATCCGGGATTGAAATCGAATGTTCATATTGATGACGCGCAGTTTGGTTTTCGTGCTGGTCTCTCAACAGATTCTGCTATATTCAGCTTAAAGAATACTGTTAGCTATTATACTAAAATAGATACTTCTGTATACGCATGTTTCTTGGACTTAAGTAGAGCTTTTGATCTGGTGAATTATAATTTGCTATGGCAGAAGCTCTCTAAGTCCAACGTACCAAGAGAAATTGTAGATCTGTTGGGATATTGGTACGAGAACCAGATCAATAGTGTGAGATGGGGCGACACACTGTCTAATGACTTCAGATTAGATTGTGGTGTACGTCAAGGAGGGTTGACCTCTCCGGACCTTTTTAACCTTTACGTGAATGACCTGATCGTGGAGCTGAGGAGCACCAGAGTAGGTTGCCATGTTGGCAACACATGTCTCAATAACTTGAGTTATGCGGACGATATGGTGCTCCTCAGCCCCTCGATCAAAGGTTTAAGACATCTTCTCGCAATCTGTGAGCGATATGCACAAACACACGGGCTCAAATATAATATTAAAAAAACAGAGATGATGGTGTTTAGGTCTAATAAGGGTCCGGAGAGGGTACCATCGGTATTTCTTGAGGGTGTCCCGGTAAATAGGGTGGGAAGATTCAGGTACTTGGGGCCACATCCTGACGGAGAGTCTGAATGATGACGAGGACATCGAGCGGGAGCGTAGGGCTCTGGCTGTGCGGTGCAACATGCTCGCGCGAAGATTCGCACGGTGTAATGATGACGTCAAGAAAACGCTATTCAAAGCATTTTGTCAATGCTTTTATACATGTAATTTGTGGGTTAAGTTCACCAGACGATCATACAGTGCTATTAGGGTGCAGTATAATGACGCATACCGCATCCTAATGAAACTGCCCAGGTACTGTAGCGCGTCGGGCATGTTCGCCGCTGCCAGAGTCCCAGATTTCTATGCCGTAATTAGGTCGCGCATTGCGTCCTTTTGGAACCGGCTCCGTTCGTCAAGTAACCAGATTCTCCAGACGATGTGCGAGTGCCTGGACAGTCCCATCCTAAGGTATTGGCTCTCCGTGCATTGCAGCGAGAATCGTAAATAGACATTCTTATAGTTTTTAGCATTATGCTGCCAAGGCTGTGTTATCTTTATTATACATTGTCCTGTCTTACTTTATTATTGTATTTTATTATTGTTTTTACACTTTTGACTATTTGTTTTGTATTGTATTTTTATATGGGCTTTTTACCTGAAATAAAACAAATTATTATTATTATTATTAACATTTATGCAATGGACGACTTAAAGACTGTACACACAAAACATTATCTATGTTTTATTCCCCTTCGTTCAATTATTCAAATAATTGTGTTACCAAATCGGAGGCCTCCTGTCAAGCCACAGACTACCAACTATTTATAAAGTCAGCCGACAACTGTCAAGTGATGCCACCAACTTGCGGAACGTTGTGTCGGAATAGTCGAGAAATACCTTCATTAAGACGTCTCCATCGATTGCTCGCGGGCGGGGCGAGGGGAGGGCACCGCGGAATCCTTTAGTGACCGAGATAATTCAAATTGGCGTGCTGCCTCGATTTTACGTTCAATACATTCTGCAGGTTATTGTGTACCACATTTATTAGTCGAGTTTCCAAGATTACATTGTGAAAGAGATTGCACAGTGGAAGATCGAGCCCCAAGCCTTATGTCATTAATTTATAGAGAAGAGAATTATTTGTAAAGAAGCACTTATACTTATTTAATACAGCAAAAGATGTATTCCCCGAGAATACCAGGAACCCAAACAGGTTAGCTCGTTATCAGAAAAATTGTCGGTGTATGTGCTTGTCGATTTATAATAAAATACCTGCCCATATAAAGGATTTACCGTATAACAGATTTCAAATATATGTTATTAATTGACTTTTGGTTCACACATTTTATTCTGTAAAAGAATTCTTGGAGCATAGGGTCGGATGACGTTTGGCAATATTTAAATTATTTATTTTGACTGTACTTTTTAACTTTGACATTTCAGTGTTGTTAATGTTTATTGTTATGAATAATTGTATACATTTGCATGCTATTGATAATGGCTGAATTGGTTTACTTTAGGCTAATTTTAACATCTGGCATTTGTACCAATTTAAGAGCAAATAAATGATTTCTTTCTATAGGATCTGCGCAGTGGGGTCTTTTCCCTCCTAGCTTGGTTCGAGTGGTCCCTGGATGGGACTCTCATATTGTAAACAGCGCAGCGTGTAATTAATTCCAATGTAGAGACAGTGTCTCTATGTAGAGTATAACTCTACCGTGGAATCTCTGACACCATACGCTTGAATAAATAAACGCTCAGTGACTTACTTAGCTGTTTATTTCCATATATAGTGCTATTCTCATTTTAAAACATTTTATGTTGTTATAATTTGTCGTAACGAAGTTTCTTATAAATTATTTATAAACCGCGTTACTCTACCGTTTTCGTTATCTTTCAGTCTTGCAGTAGGTTGTAGTTCGGGCGCGGACGGAGCTTTGTTTAGTATGAACATGTTTGAGGCTTCATTAAGCATGAATAAGCCTCGAGGGTCCGGAACCAGTGCCTGTTTCCGGTCTCTACTCCACTCTACATGCGCTCACTCCAATAGAAACTGTTTAGTTTAGGGGGCACGAATAATATGCCACTGGGTTAGACTCAAACCCTCTTGCCAGTAGAATGATTTACATATAAGTACATATATAACGGTAATAGAATAATTTATAAAATTACACAAATAGTTTAAAAATAAATAAAAATAAACACGCAAAAAATAATAAGTCAAACGAGCTCATATTTTTATACATTATAATTTTTATACATTATCAGGCCTCCCCAACCCGTCTGGCCAGCGCGGGGAGTGTAGGCCAAGTCCTCCGTCTGTCTCCGGCAGATGAGAGAGGGTTGTGCTCCTGCAGTGGAGACAAAAATAACCTGACGACGATGTACCATCGACAATTATTTATCATTAGATCGCAACAACGGTGATTTTACGGACCTATGCTAGCCACGATGCGGTTAAATCTTAAAAATCTCCCAAATTCTCCACCTCTTCACTGATGACTCCAAATGTCGCAACAGACCTACACCTCCTGCTTGCCGCGACAGCTGTACCTAAATCTTCGTACCATTCGGGTATTTAGACTATTTAATTAGCAGTAGGAACGTAGAAGGCCATAAGTTATTCGCCAAAATGTATTCAGCTTATGAAATTTATGTGCGGTTCTGCTCCGAGTGGAATTAATGCCGGCCACTTCCCGTCTGCGTGCACTGCTCGGCGAGTGTGTATTGCTTGCTGCTACCCGTTTAATTATGACATACGTGCATGTTAAAGCTGCTTCTGAAATCTCGTCTTGCAAAACCAGTTCATAGCTCTAAAGGGGAGTAAATAAATGAACAATCCTGGCAATTCATTCAACCCTTAGTTGCCTTATAAGACATCCACGGGAAGAGTTGGAGTGGTCCTATTCTACTCTACCGGAAACCACGCGGCAAATGATGGTACATCATCAGTCGAAATACGTCCACTGCTGAACACAAGCCTCCCCAGTAGAATGCCTCTTTTTGTGGGCTGTCCATTGGGGGATTTGCTATAATCACCAAACTTGGCAGGCGGATCCGTGATCCTAGTAATGATTTAATATACACAGAAGAACGCTGCTGGCGATCCCTGGTGCAATCCCTTAGTCGCCTTGACGACACCCACGGGAAAACTGGGGGTGGTCCTATTCTAAGCCGGGAACCACACGGTAAACACTTTTTAAAATTAAATTCGCATAACTTTTGAATTGGTTCGGTAGTTTTTACGTGATGCATGCACAAACAGACAAACAGGCAAACATTGAAAATGCTCTTAATAAATAAAATCATTTATTCCAGGCGTTGCCCATAGAGTGTTAGTAACAAAGATACCTTATAACTATGTTAGTAACTTAATATTAAAACTATAAAAATGAAATTTTTGTATCTTTGTATTTTTGTATTTTTTAATGTGGTATATTAATTACTTATCCTCAGACCCCCATTAAAAATATATATATTCAAAGTACAGACACGTTAAGTTTCCGTTTTTATTTATACGATGGTGCCGCCTAGAACCGTGTGCGGTCGCCTCCTCGAGGATTCCTTTTGTTGGCATTGTTAGACGAAGGGGAAAAGGGAAAATTCCACGGATATACCTACCTTTAAACTGCGCCCAGCATAACCAGATCTGTCGCCTACCCTTTATGTGCTGCATACTGGGCCTTTTTGAGAGGTTTTGTTAACTGGTTCGGTCCAGATATTGGTAGATATTCTGAGGAATCGGGTCGTCGTCGGAGTTGTCAGTCAAGTGGGGTCAGTTGATGACGCCTGTGGGGCTGATTATTTGGTCTAAGGGTTACCCACTAAGGCTGCGGATTAAGATTCTTAATCAGGCAGTATCATCATCAGCCTAAATACGTCCACTGCTGGACATAGGCCCCCCCAATAGAATACCAATTTTAGTAAGTGGTCAACGGGGAATTTGCCATAGTCACCACATTAGCAGGCGGATAATAAGTCAAAAGTCAAAGTCGTCAAAATCCTTTATTGGTACATTTATAGAATTTAATTTTTAATCGAACATTGCTTCCTAGGTGTTAGCGCTGTGAAGAAGAAACGGTCCAAGAAATTTCCTGCAACACGTCAATTAAAATCAAGTTTGTATACAATGTTAAAAAGATTAGTTATTAACTACTAGCTGTTGCCCGCGACTTCGTCTGCGTGGACAACTTAACATCACAAATTATTATGTATTGTCTGTAGGAATGGGATGATTTTTCGAGATAAAAACTATCCTATGTCCTATTTCAGGACCTAACTTATATGTGTACCAAGTTTCATCACGATCCGTCCAGTGGTTGAAGCGTGATTGAGTAACAAACATCCAAACATTCACATATCCAAACTTTCGCATTTATAATATTAGTAGGATGTTGCCAGCATGCAATTATTCTGTGTTCTGATGTTTTCCGAACACTGGCTGAAGCAACATTAGTACCAGGTGGATTTGTCATTGAAGTAATCGGGTTTTTAATAAAGCTGTTTCAACATCATCATCATCAGGTTATTTTTGTCTCCACTGCAGGAGCACAACCCTCTCTCATCTGCCGGAGACAGACGGAGGATTTGGCCTACACTCCCCGCGCTGGCCAGACGGGTTGGGGAGGCCTGATTGATGTTTTATAATGTATTCCCTTAGTCGCCTTGTACGACATCCACGGGAAGAGTTGGAGTGGTCCTATTCTACTCTACCAGAAACCACGCGGCAATAAAGCTGTAAAGAAATTTCCATATGAATCTTCCGCGCCATATTTTCAACTCAAGTAATAAATGACACTACCGGATTCCGATCCCAGGGTATTAACATAGTGATTCACAAAAAAGCTCAATTTACAAATAAAATTAATTTGTTCAACATTTGAAACACTCTCGTTACAAATTAATTTTATACCTTCAGGGGATTTGAAAGAGATTTCAAGTTCTACGTAACACGTAATGAGCAGGCGAGCTTAATAAGATCCTGCCGTACTCGCTACTTATATTACAATATTGACAATCTCAAGGTTTCTGCTAAGTCTCGACCCAAGAAACACACTAATGAGAAAATTACAACATCACTTCAAGTTGACTAGATGCTTCAAGATTAAATATAAATTAAGTACCTATTACTTTCCTACTTATAAGTAAAGAAAATATAGATTTAAATTGTGTGTAACGCGACTCCGATTAGGTTTCCGGTAAAGTAGAATAGGACCACTCCAACTCCTCCGTGGATGTCATAATACATTATAAAACATCAATCAGGCCTCCCCAACCCGTCTGGCCAGCGCGGGGAGTGTTGGCCAAATCCTCCGTCTGTCTCCGGCAGATGAGAGAGGGTTGACAACAATAACCTGATGATGATGAACCATATTTATGAATTACTACGTGAAAACTAGAGGGGGAGGGGGGGAGGGTCTTGGCAAATATACTACGGAAGGTCACCGAGGGGGGAGGGGGGTAAAAAATGTGTCATGTAGTTTGGATCCTACTGTGTATGTTAAGGGATAATATACACAATAGGACCCTGGTGCAAACCCTTAGTCGCCCACGGGAAGATTGGGCTGGCGCTGTTCTTAGCATAAAATGTACGAAATGAAAGTCTGACAAAGTATTTTCGTAATGTTATGTCACAAGATCCAATATGTCACTGTGACAATAAAATCAGAATCGTATGGCCCATAACGTGCATTGAAGACGGAAGTCATAACAACAATAAAAACAAAGATCAACCGATACAGGTGGCCCGCAATGAGGCCCGCTATAAATCGCCGTGTATTTACGTGCGGGGGTCGGAATCAATCGCCAGGGCCATAAACTAGATCCCACTCCCTGCTGGAGGGAGTCTCGCTCCAAATTACGTGCGCGTCACTTCAGCTCAGACAAAGTAGAATTTCAGTAATCTGACTTAGGCAGGATTTAGTATCCAATCTGTACTAATTTACATACAAATTTCAAATTTTCTACATAAATAGAGCAAGAGATATAAGATGGTGTCGAAGTCCGAGCTGGAGTGACGTCACCCCAGCTCGGACATTATGAATTAAACGTCTTACTTTAAACAAAACAGTGTCTAGAACTCCACAAGTAAATGACGTAGCAGAATGTATGGTTAGAACAATAACCGAAAATGCTCGTACTATGTTAAATGGTACAAAATATGGAAAAATGATTTTAGGGTGAAGCTGTTTTAACAGTTATTCATTTAATCAATTTTACACCCATGAAGGCCTTGAAACAATCCAAAACACCATATGAAATGTGGCAAAAATAGAAAACCTATCACTAAATGTCTTAAGGTCTTTTGATTCAACTGTGTATGTACATAATAAAATCAATAAGACTAAATTTGATGACAAGTCATGGAAAGGGTTACTGGTAGGCTATGAACCAAACGGCTACTAAGTTTGGAACACAGAATGTCCGTGGCGGAACGGGGTAGCTCTCGGACTGCCACGCCGGAGGTTGCGGGCTCGAATCCCGCTTGGGGCAAATGTTCGTATAATAAATATGAATGTTTGTACCCAAGACCTGGATGTTTATATATTTATTTAAGTATGTGTATCCGTTATCTAGTAACCATAGCACAGGCTCTGCCTAGTTTGGGACTGGATAACAGGACCTTATATGTGTGCCAAGCTTCATCGCGATCCGCCAAGTGGTTGAAGCGTGGTTGCGTAACAAACATCCAAATAGCCAAACTTTCGCATTTATAATATTAGTAGGATAGGATAGTACTTCTGCTATCTATGGAAAGAAACGAGGCAAGAATGTATTTCTGAAGAATGTTGTTAACAGATAAAGAACGGGCAGGAGTTGTGAAAATTCCGCGCGTCGGAAACTGAGAGTGAGTCGTCAGCTCACTTTAATCTTAAAATTTAATTCAGAAATACCTGTTCCCGAGCTAATTAACTCGTAGTGAATGAAGCCGTCGCTTCGCAGGTTCGCGACTCCCGCCGCATTCCGCTACAAGCTACAAGGAAATATTTGAGATTTTGTCATTCCTGTTTCACGATCGCAAATTATTGCTTAACCCTTTTGTTTCCGGCGCCGTTGTACAATTTTATATTCCACTGCGTCGCGTCACGACGCTCGCCTCGTCTGAATGGTCGATACTGTTTGATGGCCGCAGTGTTAAACTTGATGGATTTCCGTTTTGGTGTTTTCTGTTGCGACGTTAAAGTTACGGTTATTGGTTTATTTGCATTTGTTTCGTAAATCAATCTTCTTTTCTTTACGTTTATATTGTAGCTAAGGTTCTATTTATTTAATAGTAGTTTTTCGTTTCGCGTTTGTGTAGGAACGTTTGTTTTCTCATAGGTGAATTTGTGTGGACTATGTTTAATATGGTTTCCATTCCATTGTCTGAAGTGTCATAGACCTGGAGAATCAAATTAAAAGTTTATATGGGAGCAGTCACTAACATTTAAAATTAAGTATTTCAAAGTTTTTGATGTAAACTAATAAAAAAATCAGCGTGCCCGGGTGCTGTGGTTATGGCAAATACTTCCTTATAGAAGAGGCTCAAGTCCAGCAGTGGACGTATCATCATCAGATTATTTTTGTCTCCACTACAGGAGCATAACCCTCTCTCATCTGTCGGAGACAGACGGAGTATTTGGCCTACACTCCCCGCGCTGGCCAGACGGGTTGGGGAGGCCTGATTGATGTTTTATAATGTATTCCCTCAGTCGCCTTGTACGACATCCACGGAAAGAGTCGGAGTGGTCCTATTCTACTCTACCGGGAACCACACGGCAGCACAGTGGACGTATACTGGCTGTTTATGATGAGCCTAGTGCTACTAATTAAAATACTTGAAGAAACAAGTGAAATGCTGAACTTGACGTAACTCTGAAACTGATCACTTTTGGTGATAGTACCCTTATAAACTTTTGATCACGTGTTCCTGGGGTCTACTCCGTAAGCATTTCGGATAATATATATGTGTGTGTGTGTGTGTGTGTGTGTGTGTGTGTAAAGTAGTTTCGGTATTTAGTTATTATGTAGTATATTATGCACTTTTTGCCCCCTCGCTCTTAGTGCCTTGTCTCACACCCTGTAAGGTTAGCTGGAAGAGATCTCTTTTAGAGATAAGCTCGCCTTTGTACACAAAATTTGTAACTGTATTTACTTTTAAAAAATGTGCAATAAAGAATATATAATAATATCCGTCGAATTTATAGAATGGATCGTATTCTGATAATCGTTTGGCGTCTCTACCTATCATAGTATAAGAATATATCACTTGTCCTTTTAGAAAGTACAAAATGACTTTGAGTTCTATGTATATTTTACGAAATGCTCACAGAGATCTAGGTCTGTGGTAATAAAATTGCTTTATTCAACTATTATTATTATTACATATTAATTTCTTAAATATTTGTTAATTTGTGTAAGGACCGCCTAGTGCCATAAAAGCCTCTTCCAATTCGCTCCATTCCTCTCTATCTCTCGCCATTCTGATCCATATTTTTCCTACTAGTCCTACACTGAGAAAAAAATAAGTAGCCCTCCTACTTACATAAGGATAAAAATATACCACTATTACATAAGTAGCCGCCCCCATTATAAATGGTGTCGCCTACAACTGATTCAGTAGCCGGCCTCATTACTAAGTAACCACACTACTTAGTAATGTGACCGGCTACTGAATCAGTTGTAGGCGACACCATTTATAATGGAGGCGGCAACTTATGTAATAGTGGAATATTTCTATCCTTATGTAAGTAGGAGGGCTACTTATTTTTTTCTCTGAGCTGCTATGTCATCACCCATTTTTTTACATGGCCTTCCTCGTTTGCGTTTTGCGGTCTATGGTACTTATATCAAACTTTCAGCCAAATTAACTGAAACCACATGCTCCATACAAAACCGCCGCGGTCTTTTATATAAATAATGTTCAAACAGACAGGCATTTTAACTATGCCTAGTAGAAGTTGGAATATCATAATGTACGATGGTTGTTAGACAAAAGCCTTTGTTCTCGTTACTCTTTAGTTATTTAATATTATTTCCAACATTTCGGTATCTTCCACCTCCGTGCTCTCTGTTCTTTTGTGCTCCTCTTTTGGCTCAATAACGTAATTATTTTCGTGTATTTTACTATACGCAGAGGACGTACAATGCCCTGCGTCTACAATATAACAATGCGTTCAGGATGTTGTTCCACGGTTTTGCTCTGGCATGTTCGCAGAGGCAGGCCTAGTGAGATACCGATGCGCCTCACTACTGGGTCGAATACTCACCAGCCCGAACAGCATGCTGAACAGTCTTATCGTAGGAGATTTTGCCGGCCACCACAGTGTAAAGCACCTCCTCAAAGACCGTCAACTGTAGAGCCTGTGGAGAGGACAGCGATACGATGAAGCACTTGCTGTGCGAATGAAATGCACTAGCTGCAAGGGGAATGAATGTCCTGACTTACAATGGCTACAAGCCCCTACCCCTTAGCTGCATAGTAATGTTTATGCAGCAGAATGTGGGAGATATTTGAAGACTTGTTTTTTACTTAGACTTAGACTCTTTTATATGTGAAGACTTGTTATGAGCATATGTATATTTAAGTTTATTATTTATATTTGTCATTAGACTGTAAGTGTTCCTAAAAGTAAATAAATAAACATAAAATAAATAAATATTACTACATATTATTATTAATTATTAGCTTGACTTATGATGATTACACTAACTTTTAATGTTTTATTATGACACTAGCTGTTGCCCGCGACTTCGTCCGCGTGGACAACTTAACATCACAAATTATTATGTATTTCCCGTGGAAATGCGATGTTTTTTCGGTTTAAAAACTATTCTATGTCCTGTTCCAGGACCTAACCTTAAGTGTGCCAAGTTTCATCACGATGGTTCACTATTTTGGCGATAATGGCTTACACATACGATATAGATATATACTGTGGCGGGCTTTTTTGTAGGACTATTTAAGGTAAACATTTCCATCATACATTACATATGTGTAACTCTAGCTGTTTTGGCAGCGCACGCCAGAATAGCTCGCAGGTGGTAGATTTTTTCCTACTTACTTGATATTTCGAACAATTCACACAATATCTTTATAAATTGTAGCCTATGTGTTATTCTGATGTATAAGCTATATCATTGTAAAGGGTCATTAAAGTCCATTCAGTAGTTTTTACGTGAAAGAGTAACAAACATCCATCCATACTTACAAACTTTCGCGTTTATAATATTAGTAGGATTTGACTCTGATATGAAATCAATAGCTCTTTGACATCTTATATGATAATGTTATAATTGTGATTGTGAATGTATGACTTTTAATTATTATATATTTTTCGTTATGTTGGTAGCTTAACTAAGTGTTTTGTATATCCATGTAATGTTTTTGACAATGTACGATTAGTACCAATAATTAATATGAATATGATGAAAGCACATATAGAGACAAAGGGGCTGATACAAAAGATCCCACAGGGTCGAGGTGTCGCCGGGAATATCTAGCCCCTTATTATAAGATCCTGAACACAAGCAGACAAGTGGGACTCTCCGATACTTATATAATAAATAAATATAAATATCTCAGACGTTCACACCAATTATCCAGTCCCAAACTAGGCAGAGCCTGTGCTATGGTTACTAGATAACGGATACACATACTTAAATAAATATATAAACATCCAAGACTTGGGTACAAGCATTCATATTCATCATACGAACATTTATCCTAGCGGGATTCGAACACGTAACCTCCGGCGTGGCAGTCCGAGAGCTACCCCGTTCCGCCACGGAGGTCGTCAAGATACTACGCGTAGACCTGCACGTAGCCAGGTAGAGTCAGCGAGTTTCCGCTGATCCTGATTTCCTGTTTTAGTTTGTGATTAACTAACAGCATAATTTTTTTCTGGAATAAAGTCGTCTGACCTCATTTCTGCTTTCATCATCAGCTTTAAAACGTCCACCACTGAACAAAAGCTATCCCTACTTTAGTGGGCTGTCCATTAGGGGATTTGCCATAATCACCACGCGTGACAGACGGATTGGTGATCGCAGATAACTGCGATAAATCTCTCTCCTCTCTTTTTCTCCTGTATATAAATACAGGAGAAAACTGATGCAATGCCTTGACGATACCCACGGGAGGATTCGGGATAGTCTCATTCTAAGACGAGAAGCACACGGCATTCAATTCCGTTCTCGTTTAATTATAAATGTTGCTGTTGGATCGCACTGCACGCTGATGGTGGTTTATGGGGGTCCACTGAATTACAGGGCCATTAAATAGAGGCCCCTGTAGGGATTTTGTGGATACAACATAATCCCCGGGGCCTCGATTAGCAGTACATACGATATTTATGGAGCGTGATTATGCTCAGATGAGTTTAGGGCAACAACTAGAGATCGCTCGCGGTTTAACCCGAGGAAAATACTCGCATCTATATCGGAGCTGCCTACATCTAGGGGCGTGAAAAATCATAATATATTTCTGGAACTTTCACTACACCCAACGATCTCTATGTACTACTAGATGGAGCGTTCCAAACAATCGCTCTTTCCACGCGAGTAGCCACAACTCTTTCACATTCACAATGAAACTTGTGCAGTTACTACGCAGAACATTTAATTATTACTAAATATTGTCGCTACGGTTAAATAATGTAAATATTTTGAAAAGAATTAAATGTTCTGAGTAGCAACTGCACAAGTTTCAAAGTGAATGTGTATGACTACACCCCGTTATTTCATACAATCGAACATTAGTGCTATTCTCTAAAATACAAACTCACGTGCGAGACTCACTCAAGTGACTTCACTCACCTAGAAACTAATTCATTGGCATTCTGTAAACATTCCAGAGCACTGTCGAAGTGAAGTGAGTTCTTTGTTCACTTCACGTCGACAGTGCTCTGTGCTCTGGAATGTTTACAGAATGCCAATGAATTAGGTTTCGAAGTGAGTGAAGTCACTTGAGTGAGTCTCGCACGTGAGTTTGTATTTTAGAGAATAGCATTACGGTTTTTTGATCTACTGGAGCACCAGTATTGTGTGCATGTGTGTGTGTGGGGGGGGGGGGGGGGGGTAAACTATTGTAGGGCTGTCAACAGCGACTGTTCAAACTGATCAAACTTATGGAGTACGCCTTATGTACTTGTAACATATTAACATATTCTGTGGTAATAATAATATTATATGGCCGTATGGTTCCCGGATTAGAATAGGGCTATCCATATCTTTCCCGTGGGTGTCGTCAAGGCGACTAAGGGATTGCACCAGGGACGGGCGGCAGCGATCTCCTGTGTGTGTATGTTAAGATCAAGTCAAGACCAATCCACCTGCCAAGCGTGGTGATTATGACAAATCCCCCAATGGACATCTAACTAAAAGTGGTATTCAAAAAGACGTATTTAGGCTGATGATGATGAATACTCTTTGCTTTTACGAAGCTTTAAATACTGTTCGGTTTTCAGCACAATTCACACCTTTGTTGGAATAAACGCTCAACGAACGTAACGTGTAACAGATATTTTTTATTTAGCACGCTGCAGTAGTGTGGGTGTGTAGACAGGCAATAGAATGAGATAGATGTGTGTAATATCCCGCGGCGGAGCGCCCTCGTATCGCTCCCGACACTGTAACACACTTTACGCTACCAGCCACCAACTACATACCCGAGGTTTTATTGCCAAATAGTTTTATTACTATACAGTACAGCATCAAGTCAGAAATTGCATGATTTTGCGAGTTTCTTGAGTCTTGCAAGCCGTGTGAGATTGATTTAAGCTACCAGGCTTGCAGATATCGGTGAGAGGTTTGATTGATAACTACCTCTTGTGTGTACAGTTACGTTAACTATCGTCTTGCTTCTATCGTTTTGCTTCCTCGGTCATAATCATCATCATCAGGTTATTTTGTCTCCACTGCAGGAGCACAACCCTCTCTCATCTGCCGGAGACAGACGGAGGATTTGGCCTACACTCCCCGTGCTGGCCAGACGGGTTGGGGAGGCCTGATTGATGTATTATAAAGTATTCCCTCAGTCGCCTTGTACGACATCCACGGGAAGAGTTGGAGTGGTCCTATTCGACTCTACCGGAAACCACACGGCAATTCTTCGGTCATAATGTGAAGTACTAAGGAATGGAACTCCCTGCCAGCTTTGGTATTTCCGGACAAGTACGATTTGGATCTATTTAAAGGAAGAGTGAATAGGCACCTTCATTCCTTACCATCAGGTGAGATTGAGGTCAAGCGCAAACCCATTAATAATAAACAAAGAACCCATCTAAGGTTTAACATTCTACACCAAGCTTTTACCGATAAGATCGAATGCCTATGATGACATTGCATCATGCAGACCATCTATTTTTTAGTTATAATTTCTAACCAAATAACTCTTTCAAAGATAGGAGGTTGTCTCCGGCAGATGAGAGAGAGTTGTGCTCCTGCAGTGGAGACAAAAATAACCTGATGACGATGATCATAGTTTAGTAAAAACAGTCAACACGGAAGCGGTCGGCGCAGCGCAGGGTGCGATCAATTACTTTACGAGAGACTTTGACTCGAATCGCAGAGACAAATGAAAATTACTAAGGCTTCCAATAAAATAATCACGACTACCAAAAGAAACCTTGATTTGGCGCGTGAACAAAGAAACCAATGAATAAATTTCCGCATCACACGCACATACAACAACACATTACAAACAATATAAACGCGGGGAAATTGACGCGCGGCGATAAACATTGGCGCCCAATATCGCCGACGATCGGGAAAATGAATCCGCGACAAATTCGCAAATGCACGATATAAAACGCGCAGTCGACGTCACCCGCGTAAACCTGCGCGTTATTAGGCGCTTACCCGTATACGTTCGCGTTTATTAATTGCGGATTATAACCTTAGAGACTGCTTTATTCGAATTTATTTTGTCTGATGCAAATTTGTAAATTGTAGATAGATCTGGTGCTCCCAGTCAACGATCTCTTCACAGCTTTTCTTCTTCACAGCGCTAACACCTAGGAAGCTATACTCGATAAAAAAAAATGACGTGTATAAATGTACCAAGTGTACTCATATGCAATAAATGATTTTTACTTTTACTTTGTACGAACCCTAAGTGCACAGCTTAGCCAATGATGATGAAGTAAAAAATTTAGAGAACTTATCGCACCACAACTTATACTAAGTATGCTCTATACAACGATCTCTATGTACTACTAGATGGAGCGTTCCAAACAATCGCTCTGTTTCACGCAACTGCGGCTCCAGGATTCTCAATGAAACTTGTGCAGTTACTACGAAGAACATTTAATTGTCACTAAATATTGACGCTACGGGTAAATAGCGTCAATATTTAGTAAACAATTAAATGTTCTGCGTAGTAACTGCACAAGTTTCAAACAAGTTGCGACTCCTTACGTGGAACAGTGCGATTGTTTGGAACGCTCCATCTAGTAGTACACATAGAGGTCGTTGCTCCCAGTCATAGTTTTTGATGAAAACCTGTAGTATTCAAGTATTGTACTCAAATAATGTACACTCGCGGTAAGATATTGATTAGAAGGTCGCCCGTCTCTTTAAATTGACCGTATTATAAAACAAGATACCTAATAGGAATAATGACGACATTCTCTTTACGTGAGTATCTATAGACAAGTAATTATTGTTGAACCCTTGCTAATATTCGTAACTCGATGTATGATCTGTATTTTGACATAATAATGCTAGTATATAATAATAATTCAAACAATAACAACGTCATGCACAGAAATAATAGACAATTATTCTCTTCCATTATACGGGAGTACGCTCGTTCAAGGAAAATACCAAATTATACGACTCTAACCGGTTTTGCCGGATTTGTACTACACGACTAAATTACGATAAGCGGCGAGTGGCTTAACAATTATTACTTGCAACTGTACCTAGGCCTGTCTCACTCCGTACTTTATGTGTAAAAATATACCAACGCGGTACGGCCCCGATTGCCGGGGCCAACCAGGGTGTCGCGAGAGCGAAGTGATGTGGATGTGATGCATTTGAATAAAGTCCCGCACCGCTCACGTTAGGTACAACTAAGACCCCTAGGCGGATCGCGTAGGACTATCAATGTGTGGGTCATTTAGTGGTTCAGATGAACATTGACTTTCTACCATGCGCGTAGAATTCAATTTGGCTTGCATTGAATTTTGTAGGTAATTTTTGAGAAATTTATTTTCTAGGGAGTGCGCCTTCTGTACTTATAATATTACTTCTACACGAATATTATAAAGAGGAACGTTTGTATGTTTGTAACGAATAAACTCAAAAACTACTGGACCGATTTCCAAAATTCTTTCAGCATTAGAATTTTACATTATCCTTGAGTAACATAGGCTATATTTATAACTATAAAAAATTAGGGATTCTTACTAAAACTTCAATAATGTAACCCAAGGTGTAAAAAAATTAGCCATAAAATGCCTTTCATCGCATGCGCTGCGGAAACTATTGATGATAGAACAAAAAATGTTCTAAAATATTAAAGTACATATCAATATCTACAAAACTTCGCAATATCATATGTCCAACTATTGTAGTTATGTCAATATAACTACTTTTTACATTTTAAAAGTTCTTTATTATTTAATTTTTATAGTATTCTCACAAAGTCAAAGTCAAGTCAAAGTCAGAAACATTTATTGCATATGAGTACACTTGGTACATTTATACACGTCATTTTTTTATCGACTACCGCTTCCTAGGTGTTAGCGCTGTGAAGAAGAAACACACTTAAGTTTATCCCAAAATGTTTAAAAAAAGTGTCCAACCATGCGAAGCCGGGGCGAGTCGCTAGTGATGAATAAAAAGAGGTGCATGAAAAGGCTGATGGATGTGAGTGGAGCTGGTGTGTGTCAGGATCGCGCAAAGTGTCGCATCGTCTCTGCCTACCCCTCTGGGACCAAGGCGTTATTACTTGTGCCGTTCATACACTCTAAAGCGTTGCTTAGTTAATTGTAATGATAAATAGTGTTGCGTAGGCTGTAGTGTAGGCTGTAGAGCCAGCGGCCAGTCACGCGGTACATCCGGCGGCGGCCGCGGCGCTTACATCAATCATCTCTAATTTGACGCGGCGAAAACGCTTCTTAACGCTTCCGTTGTGTGGCCGAGCGTCGAACGGGTCTACTCTACGGGGCTCATTAGGAAATTACATTCAAAAATGTAGTCGGGATACATGACTGAAGGATTTATATGATTAAATTTATATAAAGTATATTCATCATCATCAGGTTATTTTTGTCTCTACTGCAGGAGCACAACCCTCTCTCATCTGCCGGAGACAGACGGAGGATTTGGCCTACACTCCCCGCGCTGGCCAGACGGGTTGGGGAGGTCTGATTGATGTTTTATAATGTATTCCCTTAGTCGCCTTGTACGACATCCACGGGAAGAGTTGGAGTGGTCCTATTCTACTCTACCGGAAACCACACGGCAAAGTTTAAAATATGCCAAGTGTTAATCACGGGAAGGGAAAGGGATTGAATACGTCTTCCGTTAACAATATCGGCCGCCGTACAACGCAGAAACATGAACATTTTAATAGCATTAATATTAACTACCGCTCTCACCAAAAAAGAGAAATAAAGCAATTACGGCGGGGAAAAGGCGCTGGAACAAATTGCGATAACAAAGGGATTTCTTGTTTAAGAGGTGGCATTGGCGATCAATTCCGTTCCAGGCTCGAGATTATGGGGCGTGACAATTTAATGAGTTGGCGAAATGTTGTCGAACGAGCGTGTTTTGTTTGCGTCGCGAGCGGTTAATTGCAGGTGCCTGGAGACGCTCGCTCGCTGCGAACTTGTTCTCCACTCGCATTCTGTTTGTCTGTAAAGGAACTGTTTTGTTTTTGGAAACTTCAAAGCTTTCGATATCTCTGCCATATTTGTGTGTTTCTGCTTAATCGATTGGAAGAAACGAATGGTTCGCTTTTCCTACATCGAAAAGGTTTTTAACACATACAATCGTCATTAAAAACAGTGGTTGATTTTCGTTTTAGTGATAATTGGTCATTTCAATGGAGTGAGTCTCATTAATTCAAATTCATTAACTGAAATTTTATTTCTATTCTATTCTTTCTATAACCTACAATTTTTACCCAACCTACAATTTTTTTAAATTTTAAAGCGATAAGATCACCTAAATTGTACTATTTGTAACTTTTATAACGTGTAACTGTATTTGTTTGTGCAATAAAGTGTATTGTATTGTATTGTCACATGTGTGGACCGCCTTCTGAATTTTCGGCTGAATGTGCAGCCTCCCTTATCCCTGGACCCGGTACACCTGGCTACTAAAGTTCTGGTGATAAATAGTGTTAGGTGGAGTCGGCACTAAATCACACCTTTATGGAGCTACCTACTTACTTGAATTAACTTTTTTGAATTAACTTGGGTTCGCTCTTAAGACCTCTCTGGAATCAGCAATAACCAACGATCTCTATGTACTACTAGATGGAGCGTTCCAAACAATCGCTCTGTTCCACGCAAGTAGCCACAACTCTTTCACATAATCATCTATGAATTAGGTAATTTATAATAAGACACTTTTTGAATTTGAAATCCTTTCTGAACAATAAAAGATTCGTTTTGAAGCAGAACGTTTGGCGAAAAAATACTGAATAAGTGCCAAATATTCGTTCACGCCGACACCGAGTACAAACAAACTTGGGCAGCACATAAATCACAAATCTGTAGCCGGAGTGACCCATTCATCAATTATCAGTAAATGTATCGCCGCTATCAATCATGGCGCGCAGAAAAACGCGCCGCCAGACGGAAAATACCACAACACGTACGCGCTTCCGCTTCCGCCTCCAACAGACTGGCCACAGCACACGTACACACAGGAGTTACTGCCTTTGGTTTATGGTATCACTAGCTTTTGCCCGCGACTTCGTCCGCATAGGTTTAGATAGTTACACATCTTGAATTTCAAAATTGATATTTTCATAATCAACGTCTCTAAAACCTCAAAAATTACATTCATATCGATTAATTTGGATTTGAGATGTTTGTTAGGGATAAAAACTATCCTATGTCCTATTCCAGGACCTAACCTATATGTGTGCTAGGTTCGTCCAGTGGTTGAAGCGTGAACCTAACCTAACCTATATGTGTGCTAGATTCGTCCAGTGGTCGAAGCGTGAACCTAACATAACCTATATGTGTGCTAGGTTCGTCCAGTGGTTGAAGCGTGAACCTAACCTAACCTATATGTGTGCTAGGTTCGTCCAGTGGTTGAAGCGTGAACCTAACCTAACCTATATGTGTGCTAGGTTCGTCCAGTGGTTGAAGCGTGAATTTAACCTAATCTATATGTGTGCTAGGTTCGTCCAGTGGTTGAAGCGTGAACCTAACCTAACCTATATGTGTGCTAGATTCGTCCAGTGGTCGAAGCGTGAACCTAACCTAACCCATATGTGTGCTAGGTTCGTCCAGTGGTTGAAGCGTGAATTTAACCTAATCTATATGTGTGCTAGGTTCGTCCAGTGGTTGAAGCGTGAATCTAACCTAACCTATATGTGTGCTAGATTCGTCCAGTGGTTGAAGCGTGAATCTAACCTAACCTATATGTGTGATAGGTTCGTCCAGTGGTTGAAGCGTGAATCTAACCTAACCTATATGTGTGCTAGGTTCGTCCAGTGGTTGAAGCGTGAATCTAACCTAACCTATATGTGTGCTAGATTCGTCCAGTGGTTGAAGCGTGATTGAGTAACAAACATCCAAACTTTAACTTTGATTAGACAAGTATCTAATCATAGACTACAGTATACACATGTGAAAAATCCAAGCTTTACCAGCATAGCAGAAGTCTGCAGAGTTCTGCCAACAGCAAGGCAAAGGGCGATCACCTAATATTACAGCAGAAAATCAGTGCTCTGGGTGTCTGCTTCATAAACATAGTATAATATTCATCGAACTACAAATCAATTTTTTACCCTCTAACGCGTCAGTTGTGTTTTTTTTTATAGGAAAGCGGCTACATGCCAAACGCTTATTAGAATTTTAGTTCGAAATGCTTACGGACTAGGCCAGCTCTCACAGGCAGGTCTGTGTCTACTACAGGTCGGTCGCACGCGTCGGTTCTACTACCGGATTGTTGGATACGTTTCTCGCGTTGTCCCGCTCACTCGTGCAAGCGAATGTAATGTTAAGTTACCGTCCGATAAGCCGTGTGACGTGTCTGGCATATGCACCCGACTTTTAGTTGTAGTTTTGAATTGTTTCTGCTTGTTTATATATTACATAGATTTGTTTTATTGGAGCCAAAAGACAAAGCTTAGAAATAGAAAAGGTGACCTGCCGTTCAATATAGTGCAACGCGAAGAGCATGTCAAATAATATGTCCACTTGTAACTAGTGCATTGTGGTCCCGGCACTCGGGGGCTCGCAACGTCTTCTAGACAAGACACTAGCTGTAGAAGTCCTATTGTCTCGCTGGGTGCCTGCGAAGCATTAACTTTGTTTGCAATTTAATTGTTTCTTATTTGTGAAAGTGTGGTGTGTCTGTGAATGTAAAATAATGTTTATCTATCATTATAGCATCCGGAATCGACGTATTTACGACGGACGTTTTTAGGCTAATAATGAATGTCAATAGGTAACAGACAATAAATAATGTCATAAATGTCTATTCACAAAATCATGTCAAGTTAACATCATTCAGGAATTCGTCAACTGAGTCGCCTTAGAGAGAAGATTTTTTTTAAATTTATTTTTAAATGCGTTGGTGGAAGCCGCACTTTTCACGTCTCGAGGTAAACTACCTGTTATAAATTTCGATCCGAGCACACATAGTATATCAGCCCTTAGACGTCCACTTCTACACATCATCATCAGGTTATTTTTGTCTCCACTGCAGGAGCACAACCCTCTCTCATCTGCCGGAGACAGACGGAGGACTTGGCCTACACTCCCCGCGCTGGCCAGACGGGTTGGGGAGGCCTGATTGATGTTTTATAACGTATTCCCTCAGTCGCCTTGTACGACATCCACGGGAAGAGTTGGAGTGGTCCTATTCTACTCTACCGGAAACCACACGGCAAATAGGACGGTTGCGCTTAGGAAATTGAAAAATTTAATTGGATATTTTGTAACTTTTGATTGTTCCATTACTCTGCTGATAGAAGTATATTCCGTTCTTTTAACATGAATATTCTAATTTATGTATGCATCTCAACGCAACGAGTTCTCGAGTGGAGACCGCGACTGGGCAAGCGTAGTGTGGGACGCCCCCTGGCTAGATGGAGCGACGATCTGCGTAAGGCGGCTGGCAGTGACTGGATGAGAAGAACCGAGGATCGGGTTCAGTGGCGCACCTTGGGAGAGGCCTATGTCCAATAGTGGACTCTTTCGGGCTGATGATGATGATGAACCCTATATCCAGTTTGACGGCCTCCGTGGCGGAACGGGTAGCTCTCGGCCTGCCACGCCGGAGGTTGCGGGTTCGAAACCCGCTAGAGGCAAATGTTCGTATGATGAATATGAATGTTTGTACCCAAGTCTTGGATGTTTATATATTTATTTAAGTATGTTTATCCGTTATTTAGTAACCATAGCACAGGCTCTGCCTAGTTTGGGACTGGATAATTGGTGTGAATGTCTGACATATTTATTTATTATTTATTATTTTATTTACCTAAGGAAAACGAAGTCATTGAATTGTTGTAGTGTTTTGATAACAGTTAAACCTCTCCAATCAATCGGGTTCCAGTGATAAGTACATAAGTTCGTTGGAACTCTACCACTAACTTATTAACAAGTATAGCTCTACCGTTCTTAGAACTCTCCTAGCAATAATCCTTGGCCCTCAATGGGCATTGAAAAGTGAGAGTACTTCCGTTAGGTTTCCAGAGAGCTAACTTCGCGCAATGTATAGTTTTGATTGGCTTCGCATGTACGAATCTAACTTGCCGAGTTCCCATATTGTTGGCGACGTTACGTAAACTTTGGGTAATATATTTCAACCAGTTACGTACTACATTTAGAATTTGAGCTATTGTTCAGTTAAATGAAATAACTGATAATTCCTGTATGGCCGTACCACTACCACAAGGTTCCCGGCTTAGAATAGGGCCACTCCCAATATTCCCGTGGGTGTCGTCAAGGCGACTAAGGAATTGTACCAGGGATGGTCAGCAGCGTTCTCCTGTGATCACAAATCCGCCTACCAAGCGTGGTGTTTATGGCAAAAAAACCTAATGACCATTTCATCAAAAGTGTCATTTTCTTGGGCTCATGTTCACCAGTCGACGTATTTCGGCTGATGATTGTATATTTATATTTTAACACATTTATAAATGATCCCCTATGCATTATACACACACACACACACTCACACCCCCACATGCACGCACTCGCAGTGGTTTTATAATATTTGTAGTTATGTTTAGTTTACTTAATATTTTTGCTGTACTTAATGATTGAATGTAAAATGTGAAATCTCTTTTTGGCCTTCAGATTTCTAAATTGAGTGCTGTAGGATTGCTAAATATATAAATTAAATTAAATCCCCAAATTCCAAACAAATACAGCCTTACGCTAAAATAAGAATGCACATTATCAAAACGGTTATTATTACCACGGTTGACACAGTTATTTCCATAAATTAATTTTTTTATAAAAATAAATACCCAAATTTTCCTTAAAAAGATAAAAAAATAAATTCAAAATCACCGCGCCCCAACGGCCCAAACCGTCGAAAAGGCTCTAAATTTTATTTAACAGCCAGCTTAAGGAACACCCCGAGTCGCCGACTTGTTTATCCAAGACAGGAGATCCGGGGCTCAAGTCAAAGGCACCTGGTGATTCCACCAGAAGTACCTACTTAATTTTTTTCTATCGTTATTGAAATAACGCCAATTTGATGACCTTTGTAATAGGTGGAAATTGTTATTTCTTTTTTTTATCATGCATGCAGTTTACTGAAAAAAAGTTCTTGTTAACCGTATACTCTTACGAGTGCACCAATATCTTGTTCCCTTAAACTAACTTGTCCCCTTGCACTAACTCAATTTGTTGACTAACTTGTTAACATACACTGTATGTTAGCTAAAGTAATCGTTTTATGATCTTTTGAACAAGATCGTGATCAAGTTAACAAGTTTAATCAGTGCAAGGGAACAAGAGTTAGTTCAAGGGAACAACATCTTGGTGCGCTCGTATGAGTTAAGATGTAACAAGATTCTAATTGCTTAATCTATTTTCTCTTTGTTGCTGTCAACGAATTCCGAAAATTAAATACTCCATACCGTAGTCAAATCATGGCGCCAGCTATTCGACAATTACTAACCAGTTCTGCATATAAATGGAACATCACCACCAAGTCCCATCATCATCAGGTTATTTTTGTCTCCACTGCAGGAGCACAACCCTGTCTCATCTGCCGGAGACAGACGGAGGATTTGGCGTACACTCTCCGCGCTGGCCAGACTCGGGGAGGCCTGATTGATGCTTTATAATGTATTTCCTTAGTCGCCTTGTACGACAACAACGGGAAGAGTTGGAGTGGTCCTATTCTACTCTGCCGGAAACCACACGGCAAGTCCCAATTGCCAATAACTCAAAGCAACAGCTTCAGGTCTTGATATCGCTCTTGGATGTTGACTTCTACCAAGCCATAGATATAACAGCTCCGTTGTATTATGTCGTAAATTAATTCCCGTTCCGGCGCCCGCCCGGGAGCCTGCCGGAGCCGGGCAGAGACCCGGTCCACTGTAATGAGGTGCACGCTGCCGCTATTTACACATATTTCTGCCTAACCCGCGCCGCACCGCGCCCAGAGAAAAAGATTTTCGATAAAATTCAGGGAATCGCTTTAATCCTGTTTTATAACCGGCCTCAGTTCATTTACAAACGGAGATAAGCGCGAGTTCAGATTTTCGAATTTTGTTTTGTTGCTTCCTTTTTAGACATCATCGTCGCTCGATTGTGCAATCTTTTCCTTCTTGCCTTACTTTATCGCCGTCCTCGTTTCGTAGGTGATTTATTTCAATTAATGATCGGGTGTTTGCATTCAGTTTCAAGTACCTACATATTTATTAAATTCCACATCCAAAATATTTATTGTATAGACGTGAACGTGAATCTGGGTCAATTGGGAATTTTCTAGAAAAGTTCTAAAATACTCGCAATCACGCTTCAACCACTAGACGGATCGGGATGAATCAAAATGAAAATATTTATTTTCAAAATTGGAATACATTATTCTCTTTTTGACGTCAATGAAACTTGACATACATATAGGTTAGGTCCTGGAATAGGACATAGGATAGTTTTTATCACGAGAAAACATCTAATTCCTACGGGAAATCATAATAATTTCCACGCGGACAAAGTCGCGGGCAACAGCTAGTATAACAAGTTAAAGTTCCAATTTCGTCAAACTGGGAAAACATAACATGGGTTCCAAATGAGAGTCCGTGAGTGTATATTCAACATATTTTTATTTACATTGAATCATCTATTTTTATAAAACATGCCGTGTGGTTTCCGGTAGATTAGAATAGGACCACTCCAACTCTTCCCGTGGATGTCGTACAAGGCGACTAAAGGAATACATTATAAAATATCAGTCAGACCTCCCCAACCCGTCTGGCCAGCGCGGGGAGTGTAGGCCAAATCCTCCGTCTGTCTCCGGCAGATGAGAGAGGGTTGTGCTCCTGCAGTGGAAACAAAAATAACCTGATGATGATGATGATCTATTTTTATGATCGTTCTGGGCATCAGAATCCTAAACAGCTGATTTCAACAATGCTTCTTGAAATTTTTATACAATTCAAAAGTTGATTCAATCCTAATGACTCGCCGAATGAAATCACGGAGCAGTTAAAGGACTGGAATCACATTAAAATCCGAAGCGACGCCAACAAAAAAGGTTTAAGCTCCAATTATTACCCATTCGCTATCTGTCTTACACGGGATGGGGTGCAAAAAAGGGACCGGGGAGCGACAGGAATACTCGGCGATAATGGCCCCACGCACTAGCGGCAGCCTCGGGCCGTTTTAGGGTTTAGTACAATGGCAATGCTTGAACGGTAATCGACGTTTTATAAGCTAAACCAGTAGATAGCTGTTAACTCCACCACGAGACCCTTTTATGTACCATGGACAACCTTTGTACTGGCGTCATTAAAGTCACTTAAGCTTTTGTCGCAGCGCTCTACATTAGGATGAACAAGAGCGAAAAAAATGGCGACGTGACCGAAAATTGGAGCAATTTTTTTGAGCTGTGTCGGGTTGTGTAAACGATGACATTAATGGCTTCTGCGTGAATAAAATTTATGTGTTTCGTTTCAAAATAAACCGACTTTTGCACAAAATCTTTGCTGTTGTTCCAACAAAGGTATCTCTTATTGCATGAGTATCTATAACGATGGCAACAGAAGTAATTTATAACAAATCTAACGGTTCTTATCTTATCTTATCTTCTCAGGGGGCCAGGAAGACCTGGCGACACTTCGACTCTTCAGGATCTTTTGTGCCAAACCCCTGACCACCAACGGTGCCCCAAGCCGATTTGGTGGACTTCACATACGCCTCAGAATTTCTTCTTTGGCATATGCAGGTTTCCTTACGATGTTTTCCTTCACCGAAAAGCCTGTGGTATTATAAATAAACCGTACTTAAGTTTCGTAAAACTCATTGGTACGAGCGGGGCTTGAACCCACAACCTCATGAACGTGAGGCGAGTGCACAACCAACCGGCTACCACGGCTCTAATCTAACGGTTCACAACATTCTTTCAACTGTAATTGTTATCAAATTTAAAACATCTTGGAAAACAACGTTTACGGAAACAAATAACAAGTCTTGAAAGTGACTTTATTTGGCTTTAGAACTCGAAGTGGAAATCGTAATTCGATTAAATGCTGCGCCAAAAGGTGGAAGATACATCTTCACCTACAGCTGGCTGGCGTGTGGTTCCCAGCATTTAGAATATGGCCACCCCCAGTCTTCCCGTGGGTGTCGTCAAGGCGACTAAGGGCTTTCACCAGGGACAGCGAGCAGCGTTCTCATGTGTATATTTGCCGTGTGGTTTCCGGTAGAGTAGAATAGGACCACTCCAACTCTTCCCGTGGACGTCGTACAAAGCGACTGAGGGAATACATTATAAAACATCAAGCAGGCCTCCCCGACCCTTCTGGCCAGCGCGGGGAGTGTAGGCCAAATCATCCGTCTGTCTCCGGCAGATGCGTCGCGCAGTTCCTCACCGGTCACGGCAACTTCCAGGCGAAGCTTCACTCCATGAAGCTGGTCGCATCTCCCGACTGCGAGTGTGGTGAGTCGGATCAAACCGCTCATCACATTCTGTGGGAATGCACACGGTGGGATCGGGAACGTGAACTCATGCTATCGGATTTAAATTGCGTGGACCGTCCGGTATACTATGGAGATCTGGTTGCGAACCGTCACAATTTCCGAGCGTTTAAGCGTTTTTGCCATGCTTACTATTGGCACTACTATACGAAGTAGCCTTCTGCTACTCCGTCACAGCTCACTGCGTCACAAAGGCGCTAATACGTCCGTGGTGTTCAAACTAGGTGGCCAGGCTTATCTTGGCCATACCAAAACCCCCAACCCCCCCGACGTGACCACTCTGGTCATCGTTTCATTGCTACACTCCCATTTGCTAGAGGGGAAGTGGGAACTCTCTTCCTACTTTGACTCTTTACTTCTTTAATTAACTTTGCCTGGGGCCCAAGGTAGCGTAAATTCATGACCTGGGACTTGCCCTACCTTCACTGGTAGGTGTCTTTGCAGTTACCTCCGTTGATCCTCGCTTAGAGGAGTTGCGGGGGGAGAATGGTGAGGAGGCGGGAATGTCTCCGGCAGATGAGAGAGGGTTGTGCTCCTGCAGTGGGGACAAAAATAACCTGATGATGACTGCGATCACCAAGTGTGGTAAGTCTTCCAATGGACAGCCCACCAACAGTGTAATTCTATTGGGAAGGCGTATGTTCAGCAGTGGACGTATTTCGGCTGATGATGATGGTCGGCGCTGGCGCCGCACGCGGTCGCGTGAGGAAATTAGATAAGCAACATTCGTAAAACAGGTCGATTTACTTAAGTAAGATAAAATTTAGACGTTCACGGCGACGGTGACGTTGTTCTAGAAAATTCGCTTTGAAAGTGGAAAATTCGAGAAGGAGGAGGAAGCACTCAACGGGACGCTAATGGCATCGCTTTAAAAGGAAACGAAAATAATAAATTATTGACATCAGTCTTTTCTATCGTGCCGGGAAATTATTTATTTTATCTTTCGGTGGAGCTCTCAGTTGCGTTTGAGCTGGAAGTAATGCTTTATGCATCGCCCAATGAAACGGAAACAGATGTTAAATGTATGAATGAATACTGATCGGTTTTTGGTTTATGTTCAGATTTATTGGAAATGTACCCGTTACCCTAGCCGCGAAAATACTGCGACATATTTCATCCCATATTCATTTAGTAATGAAACCACACCCTACCACACTTCATACAAGCGAACTGATTTAAACACAGTGTACTGTGACCTTCATAACGCATCACGTAGCTTCTAAAGTAACGGTCCTGGCAGAATATCAGCGTCGCGCCGCTGGGCTGCGACACTATGCTGAGTGCGGGCCCTTTCTGAAGCACTACACACACTGCTACTGTCTCATTGTTATGTTTACCTGGTACCTCTGTACCAATATGTGACCTATTTGTAACATTGTATTTGTGCTGTGTCTAAGAATAAATGAGTTATCTATCTATCTAAACGCCTATTATAGGCGCACCAGCCTGTCCATACGTGTTTGTGTATGAGCGTAAATAATAATCGTGTAGGATGCTGTACCGAGAGGGGGACAACGTTTTACGTTAACGACATAAGTGCTTCTCATTCTAACCGACAGGCGACGCCAACCTGCAAGCCGTGCACTGTTTTGCGGGCGACGATAAACTGGCTGGGGAGGTGATAGCCGCTTCTATGTAGCAATAATCAGTATTCGCTTGTCTGTAATTGTAGCTTTTAATTTGAGATGAATTTGTCAATGTCCAGAAATCAAAACCCAATATCGATTATAGTTTGAACAAGAAAAAGTATTCGTGTAATAACTGAGTTAACTACATAATGGGCTCGATTCCAAAGACACAACGTTAAAATTTGACAGCACTAAAACTGTTGCTATCCTTGTCACACAGATAAAGACGGAACCAATTTTACCGCTATCAATTTTTTTATGTGTGCCTTCAGAATTGGGCCCAATATACATATTAACAAGAAACGTAACGGGTTTAAATATAAAACAGTAACACAGACGTCCCCACACAAGTTGCAAACTCAAAACTGTTCTGTTAAACTAATTGTACAAACAATGCGGTATTCGTGCGGTCCTAACGATCCTTGCAGGTGGGGCCGACACACGGCGCACTTGCTGGCGTGTCGCGAGCTCGGCGCACGCGGGTAACTAGCGCATATAGACGCAACAAAGGAGGCATCGCATGAGATAACAAGGGGGAGAAGTGGCGGCCCCATTACCGAGCCTTGAGGCACTACAGTCTTTAATGAACGCTAGGACAACGCTATAAGTGTAGTGTTCTTGTGTAACTTAAAGGTGTTATTAACGTGTTCGAGAGTCTCTAGTAAATACTTTTTTTTTTTAAGTTTAGCGACATCAATCGACTTTCATTGGAAGTGAATCGTGCTAACAAGACACATAAAAGCAGTTCAACTCTTTTACATCTCTTTGAGAGTAATAAATGCAAGTTATTTACTTTGGAAACTTAATAAATTCAGCTCAACCAATAGGAATAAAAATGAACTGTACGTGGATGGTGCCAAGTGGCGATTGGCGATGGGAGACCGACTGGCGACGGCCGATAATCGGGCTTTGGCAGCATTCCGCAGGCGTCGGGACCGTGTCGCAGATATTAAGTTTACTGCCTGTGAAACGAACATACCCACGAGAATTGTCTGATTCGAATTCCGGTCTGATTTCATTTGATGTCTGCGGGTTGAACTAAAATCTTACAGAGGCAAAACTTGAGGAAAAGGGGAAATACAATAAAAGGATAATACGATTTGAATATAAAACAAAGACAATCGATGACTTTGAAAACCGCCTACGCATGGTACTATCAAGAGGAATTTGCCAATATTCAATTAAATTGAATACCGATTTTGTGGTAAAAGTAAGTTCTGAAATGTCGAGTCAATAAAGAAATTACGAAGTCATTCCTTATTCTGCAAACATCATCTTTAAGAAGATTTGCAAGCGTCAGGATGACTTTCGCCTTTGAATCTGCTTCTTAAATGGGTGATCGAATGATGGAATTTTTCTTCGTCGTCATACCCAATTTATCTCTTTACATTCAACCCGTGTCACTAAGCTGGAGCAAACGTAAAACAGGGGGTTGAAGTAACTTTGATGGTATAAGAACCTTTAATTAGGACAAAATTAAGTAATGAAATATCTTTGCTGAAAAGAAATTCCCTAAGTTATACATAGTCAATTGTAATTACATTTAACGAGGTTAACTTTGAACTAATAATTCATCGTCAGATTAGTGCTAAATTCACTCAGGAATCGATTTAATCACGAGGCTCTTGAAACTAATGGGGGGCCCACTTAATGTACAAATAGAACGGGTCGGATTGTAATCTGGGTAGAGATTAGACTGGGATTGAAGGGGTCATCGGTCGGCATACCCCAAGGGCCCTCCAGCGGAACTACCGGTCCCGTAATGACGTGGTTTTTAAGGACATAAAGGTTCCGGTGTCTTATATTGGCCTATTCAGTTCTCACTTAAACGAAATTGAGGGTAATGGTGAACAAGAGGTGCCCATTAACCCTTGTTATTTATACTCTATCCCCTTTGTATAACCTTCATTCTTCATTGATTGTGAAATATTAAAATAATTTTGGACCAATTCGTCCAGATTGTAGTGCATTACCATGACGTAAACCGTCGTTGGTTGTTTGCCAATTTCGCTAAATTAGCATAATCTAGCAACCCCCCCTCCCCCCCGCCTACTCTTACCCCAGTGTTTTTGACGCTGTACTACATAATAAAGAATAAGTTATACAGCTGTTACAAGTAGAAAAACTTGGTCTCATTGTCTGAATGATAATTAAATTATCATGGCAAAGGATTCGCGGATGATGTTGGTTTATGTCCCATGTCAGAGGTGGGATAAGATAAAAAGTCTGAGACGATGCTTCCGATGTTTTATGGAGCTTATAATAATAGATTATCGAATTGTAATGCTGTGTGGTTTCCGGTAGAGTAGAATAGGACCACTCCAACTCTTCCCGTGGATGTCGTACAAGGCGACTGAGGGAATACATTATAAAACATCAATCAGGCCTCCCCAACCCGTCTGGCCAGCGCGGGGAGTGTAGGCCAAATCCTCCGTCTGTCTCCGGCAGATGAGAGAGGGTCGTGCTCCTGCAGTGGAGACAAAAATAACCTGATGATGGTGATCGAATTGTTAACGCCGTTTTCTTAATTGTTCAAGGATCACAGACTTTTAATTGTTGCATTCTAATGAGTTTAGACAACGACCTACCTCAGGGTAATCTCCAGCCTTCACTAAATCAGTCATTTGCCAATTAGTGAAAGCAGTTTCAAAGTAATAAAAACTTAAGAGAGGCTTTACTGGAGCAAACTGTCGTACAAAGAACTATTGTGTATACTTGTTAGTTTCTGTCTTACGGGGAAACTACGGAGTTTGTTTGAATTGAGACTCCAAGATACTGGCTCCTTTCACTCACTGCTCATAGACAATGCAGGTTTCAGCAAAGTTTCATTACCTATTAGAGAATGTTAGAGTTGTATATTTACGGACGTATAGCGTGCGTCTATAGCAAAGCTCTTTTGTCTGTCGGCTTGTCTGTTCTTCGGGCGGAAAACTCGACAACTACTGGACCTACTGAGCTAAAATTTAGAACGTGCATGTAAGATTTGGTGTGGTTTCCGGCTTAGAATAGAGCCACCCTCGGTCTTCTCTTGGGTCGTCAAGGCTACCCAGGGGTTGCACCAGGATGGGTGATCTTCTGTGTATATTAAGATCATTACTGCGATCACCAATCCGCCTGCCAAGCGTAGTGATCCCAATGGACATCCCACTAAAAGTGGCATTCTATTGGGGAGGCCTATGTTCAGCAGTTGGAGGCTATGTGGCTGATGATGATGATATAAAATTGACCGGCAATAAAACGATAATTTAGATATATTTAAATATACATACATCCATAATGCTCAAGACCTGGTCCCAGACAGGTAGGTAGAGACGATTCATAGTCACTCTGCGCGATCCAACGTCGCAAAGCGACTTTCCTTCGTCCACTTTTCGCTCCGTGATACCACTTGGCGAGATGTGTGGCGAACAACATCGCCGCCTCCGTGTTGAGACACTGTAATATCCACCTCATCAGAGCCCCGCATAATTCGGTAAGTTATATTTAAATACTAGCTGTTGCCCGCGACTTCGTTCGCGTGGACAACTTAACATCAAAAATTATTATGTATTTCCCGTAGGAATGGGATGTTTTTTCGGGATAAAAACTATCCTATGCCCTATTCCAGGACCTAACCTATATGCGTGGCAAGTTTCGTCACGATCCGTCCAGTGGTTGAAGCGTGATTGAGTAACAAACATCCAAATATCCAAACTTTCACATTGATAATATTAGTAGGAAGAATATTCCGAGATATTCCAAGAAAACTAAATAAAGTCAAAAACTTTTATGTGACAGCTTCTGCGCAAATTACTACTTCTACTTCATCCTCCAAATTTAATGAAGCAAATGTACTGTTACCAAAACGTTATTACCAAGAAACATCTTTTTAAATTCCCGGAGACGTCATAATATCCCATAGCACTCTCATTTCCATCCGACACAATGCTGACACCCTGTATGTACGGACGGCCCCGGGGGGCATGTTTGACAAATAGGGGTCTCGTGCAGCGAATTTGGTTTGAAAAAAAAATTCACGCGTCTCACGATCTACCACCTATACCCAGCACCAATTCGCGCTGACCCACCCTGCCCCCCTTAACCCCCATTTAAACGCAGCACTAAAGGGATTGGTCACGACGTCGACAGGTCTGGCGTTGCTGGTGGCGATACGCCGACTGCAATAAAGTAAATTGCGAGCATTTGCTATACGAATTCGAAGCAACGAGGATCTTTATGGCGTCGATAATGTTATGGGCAGGTAATGTACTGTTTCGAATGTACAAATGGCGGGCTTATTGTTTTACGATGCCTTCGTTTTTAGGGAATTTAGTGTTCCGTTACGTAACGTTTATAGGACAATAACCGTAACAACGACATCATGATTTCTGGTGGGGCTGGAAATGAAATTACAGTGTATGATTCACATGTCTCGACGACCGATCAGGAATTGCTCAACTTGATTCCTCCATCCTGTTTTCGTCACCCGGAGTAGGAAGGGGGGGGGGGGTGGACTTCATCCTTATGTAGTTAGACATACGACGCTCTCGCAAGAAGCGTTTCGTCTTTCATAATGTGAACTGCTAAGGGGCCAGCTTCGATATTTCCGGTCAAATGCAACTTGGATCTTTTTAGAGTGAATAGCCATCTTCTGTCTAAGTAACTGCTCTTTACTTTACACTTCAACGTTACTTACCATTCAGGTGAAATGGGGTCAAACTTTCCAGACTATAGTTAGGGGCATAAAAACTGCTATCTCCGCTTGTTTTCTTTTCTGTTCCACAGCTTCAGCGGTGACTCAAAACTTAAAAACTACTTTGGCCTTCAAATTCAAATATTCTTTATTGTGCACCAAAACATATACATTTTTAAATAAAATCAAAACTTACATAGAAGGATGAATTTAGTGTACAACGGCGGCCTTATCGCTTTCAGCGATTTCTTAAAGGCAACCTTTGGGTGGTGGCGAATTTTTTGAGGAGTGGAAATACTGGATGCAAAGAGTATACATTTTATATAACATAAACTTGCATGAATACTTAAATAAATATATGCCTACATACCGATAACTAGTAATACGAAATACATACTTAATTTAATACATATAAATAATATGATATTCCTGATATTAATTTTTCCACCGGGAACATTATTCCCAGCTACATAAAATGTGTTACTAAGTTGTTGAGGCTTATGAGCCGCAACCTTATAAACCTGAGCATAATTTCATGAGTAGACGTTGAGTAGCATGCAGTTTAAAAATATCCAAACAAACAATTTTATCTTCTTTATATTAGTTGGGTGGTATCATGTTCTATACTTATTGAACGTGGCGTTAAGGTTTAATATTGCCCAGCGCGTACAGTAGGACCTACGTTATCAATTAGGTCACAATGTGTTGGTGGAATTCCTGCAATCAGCTTGCGGTCGTGTGTCCGGTTGCGACCTCAGCGTTTGATCACATTACACGCTGTCTGTACAGCAATGGCTTGTTAGATCTTTGGTAGACATAACCTACTCTGAAGGTATGATTTCCTGGTACTGGTTAGGCACCCATCTCACTCACACTTCATGAAAAACTATTGAGTACTAAGAATAAAAGAGGGTTCTCTGTTACCTTAAAAAATTGACATTTGTTAAGATTCATACGGTACAGAAGAGCGCATTCTCTGTCACTTGAATCTAAAAGATGCCTTTCGTTTTTGTTCCACTTCGTAACCAAATTTCGCAACTGGCTCGAAATTGGAAATTAATTCCCATTCTGTAACCGACGACCTCCGTGGCGGTACGGGTATCTCTCGGACTGCCACGCCGGAGGTTGCGGGCTCGAATCCCGCTAGGGGCAAATGTTCGTATGATGAATATGAATGTTTGTACCCAAGTCTTGGATGTTTATATATTTATTTAAGTATGTGTATCCGTTATCTAGTAACCATACCACAGGCTCTGCCTAGTTTGGGACTGGATAATTGGTGTGAATGTCTGACATATTTATTATTATTATTATTTGTAACCGGTTACGAAATGGGAATAGCTGTGTTCCTGGAAGTTTATTGCGCCGTTTCTTCTTCACAGCGCTAATACCTAGGTAGACATAGTCGAAATTTTTTTTATAAATGTACCATGCACGTCATTTGCAATAAAGGATTTTGACTTTGATCTCACGTTCATCAAAATTAACGTTACGTCGGTTTTAATGTCTAGTATAGTATTGTATACAGTTACAGCCTTTGTTGTATCATCATCATCAGGTTATTTTGGTCTTCACTGCAGGAGCACAACCCTCTCTCATCTGCCGGAGACAGACGGAGGATTTGGCCTACACTCCCCGCGCTGGCCAGACGGGTTGGGGAGGCCTGGTTGATGTTTTATAATGTATTCCCTTAGTCGCCTTGTACGACATCCACGGGAAGAGTTGGAGTGGTCCTATTCTACTCTACCGGAAACCACACGGCAAATTGCAAATTTTTGTATATTGTGCGGGAAACCTAGGAAAATCTTATAAATACTTTTCCAGTTCGTTTCATATTTTAAATAAGATATGGCTTATTGGTCTCAAGTTATAATACTGACGCAATTTTATCCTTGTTTCAGATTTCGCACACCAACTACAACAATGACACCTTGAAAACATATGATAAAATAAATTCAAAGACGGTCATAGAAAATGATCCAAAACCATTGTTGGTCGGTCAAATGGAAACTCCGTGAGATGGTGGTGCGAGTGTGAGCGCGAGACAGACCCGCGTCGCCATGACGACGAAAATGCTTCTGTCGCTTCTGCTTCACTGCTTCTACGTGGCCACCACCGCTTCCATAAGCAGCAGTGGAGGTAAGTTCATGCAACATAAGAATATAACATATAAAATTTAAAAAGTGAGTGTCGTCAAGGCTTCTAAGGGATTGCACCAGGGACGGACAGCAGCGTTCTTCTGTGTATTTTAAGATCATTACTGCGATCACCAATCCGCCTGCCAAGCGTGGTGATTATAGCAAATCTCCCAATGGACAACTTACCAAAAGTGGTATTCTATTGGGGAGGCCTATGTCCAACAGTGGACGTATTTAGGCTGATGATGAAGAATATAACAGAATAAAATTGAATACTTATTTATTATCTGCAACAAAACACAATATAACATTACATACAAGCAGAAACATTTCAAAGCTGTAACTAAAAGTCGGGTGCACGCCAGGATGACGTCACACGACTTATCGGATGATAATTTAATAAATAAATATAAATATTTTAGAAATTCACACCAATTATCCAGTCCCAAACTAGGAAGAGCCTTTGCTTTGGTTACGGGATAACTGATAAATAAATATATAAACAACCAAGACTTGGGTACAAACATCATACGAACATTTGCCCCTATTTTAATATTACGAATAGAAGTGAGCGGGAATACGCGAGAAATAAATCCGAAAAATCGGGAGTATCCGAAAGATCTGTAGGAAAGGGGACGTCAGTACAGTGTGGTAACTTAAAGTACTTAACAACATTTGACTCTTAGACTCTCACAAAGCACTACACTTAGACTCTTACACAAAGCACTCAGCAAGACTTGACTCTTAGACGCGTTGAACAAATCATAGACGGTCCTTATTCGTTTAAAACGTTCAAGGGAACCTCTCGGGCTATTACCGATTTTTATAAAACTTTGTATCTACTGATGTGGTTTTCGCAGATTGATTTATACTGGCATTCATACTTTTGGCGAAAAAACTCGTAATCAAGGTTCCGTTTTCCCGCTCGGCCACGACCTTGCCGCTGACAGCGGCAACTAGGAGCGGGGCGGCGAGCGGCGAGAACAAATGTACAAAAATGTTAGCAGCACGCCACGAGGCGCCAACCCTCCGCCTGCCGAAACCGCGCCGCTCACCGCGCCGCGTCCCGCTAAGCCAAAAGTCGTGGCCGAGCGGTTAATCTGTGATTACGAGATCTTAAGACTGTTCGATAGCCTTCCCGTAACGTTAAAATCGTTAAACAATTTCTACAGGTTTATGAAGAGTCTCAAATCATCATAAAAAAATGTTATTAATCTATTGACCAACATTTACAAGACGAAATGAAATAGACTAATGTGAATGTAGCCAGTTACGAAATGGTACTAGTAGGTAGCCAGCACGATTAGTATTTCGAGTAGCTTTTTTGTAGGACTATTTAAGATAAACATTTCCATCATACATTACATATGTGTAACTCTAGCGGTTTCGGCAGCGCACGCCAGAATAGCTCGCAGATGGTTGATTTTTTCCTACTTACTTGATATTTTGGACAATTCACACAATATCTTTATAAATTGTAGCCTATGTGTTATTCTGATGTATAAGCTATATTATTGTAAAGTTTCATTAAAATCCATTCGGTAGTTTTTACGTGAAAGAGTAACAAACATCCATCCATACTTACAAACTTTCGCGTTTATAATATTAGTAGGAAGGACAGTATATCCATATAGCATCCAGGGTACCCTGAAGAAGACGACGAAGAACTACGCAGGAGCATGAGGTGAGTCTATACTTACCTGCATTCTATTTCTGTAACAATGAGGGATATTTGAAATTGAATGATTGATTATATTGACTGTAATTGTACATATTTTATTCTAAGCTGTTCATCAGGTACATTGTTTATCTATTCAAATACAATGTACAAAATGGTTTGTGAATAAAACTGAAACTGCTTTGATAAGATCGTCGGCACACTTATTCCTGTACGGTGTTCTTATTATATTTAACTAGCTGTTGCCCGCGACTTCGTTCGCGTGGATAAGTTACGTATGGTGCGAATTTTAAGGACCCGCAGACAGCCTACATTACATTTGACAGCTTTCACAAATCGTCGCTTTTCTGATATTATAAATAGAACTTCCCAGATTATTCTAGATATTTCAATACAAATTTAGAATATTCTGCACCAAATACAGTCACACGTTATCGTAGTTCATTTAAAAAAAATTAAAGTATTTTAGAGTATTCTAGAACATTCTGGAAAATCTGGAATATTCTAGAAAAGTTCTCAATGTTGTCACTCACAAACGCACTTAACGCCATTCAGCAAAATCTCGAGTTTATATGAGCCGTACCATGTGTTAGAACAGGATAGAAGTATCCCATCACACATTTTTACCACCCACATCCACCCACCGTAACCAAACTCCCTTGCAAGTGCAGACCAATGAGTGGGTGGCAGTGGGTGGTCATGGAGAAAAGGCTGGACATACATACATACACCTTCCTTTTATATCTATAATAGATTAGTTGGAGTAGGTTTCTCTCTCTCTTCTCTTCGGAAATGGCTGATTCAGCATGCGTTTTATTCCGTTGCAGAATTTTTGTCGCACAAAGAAAAAAAATAGGTTTAGTTTAAGTAGTTGAAAAGTTTTAGTCTTAGTTTCATTAAGTATTATTTTTATTATTAATTTAAATATTTGCATGCTCTTGTAAACAGCAGAATTAGGAGCTCGTAGCCTCATAATGACCATCTAATGAACTGTACCCTATTCTATAGCAAATAAAATCTTATCTTATCTCTATTCGTACACGTCGTACCAAAGTAGCAGCGCTTCAGGCATGTTTGCAGAAGCTCGCATCGATGGCTTTCATGCCATCTTGAGAAAGAGAGCAGCCTCGATGCTAAGCCGTGTCCGCAGCAGCACCAACAGCATCCTACGCGTTATTGCAAGCCGAGTCGACTGCCCCATATTGGGTCACTCGATTCGATTACACATAAGTAAATAAATGTATGTAATGAATGTATGTCGTAATTTTTTGTTTTTTTTATATACTTGGAATTTATAATTTTAAATTGTGTGATATTTTAATGTTTGTATTTTTTTTTTTTTAATATATTTTTAAAATCAACTAACATAGTTTAATAAGACTGTACTAACAAAAATATGGACTAATGTCTGAAATAAAAATTTTGAATTTGAATTGAATTTGAAAGTAACCCAGATTTTACTTCCATTGGTTCTTTTGTTGGTGTCAGAGTATTTAAGAAGGATACATCCAAGGCTGCTCGTCCGAGCCCCGTTACGACGTGGGCAGACGAGACCGGCTCGGCTACCGCCCAGTTGTTTACATAGGACCCCTTTTATTTTACATTTTCAAAAGCTCTACCGTCCGCGATTAGGTAATGTTTATTTTAGGAAGAAGGATTTTAATAGAGGATCGTTGGTCGACCGTAGAAAGGCGTGTTTATTAGCAAATTTGACCAGGCGGTCAATATCGTATGAAGAAGAGCATATTCCTAAACCAACAAGCATAGCAAAATATTGAACAAAGTGGAAATAAAAGCAAGAAAAGATTTTTGGTCTGCTTAATAAGATTAAATATTGGGCGTCTAAATGATGGAATCCAATATTGGTTTTGGAGGAACCGAGTAGGAATTGTTAAAATAAATCTAAGTGGAAAGAAATTTGATTTCTTAAAACAATCTTAATTGAGTTATGAACATTGAAGTTAGTAGTATTTATCTCTTCTCGAGAAACTCATGACCGATTAGCAAGCTGAAGTGGCAGTGGGCATATGCCCATATGCCGCAGAACCGACGGCCGTTGGGGCAGACGAGTTCTGGAGTGGAGACCGCGGATCGGCACTCGCAGAGTGGAACGCCCCGCCGCCAGGTGGACCGACGACCTCAAGAAGGTGGCCGGTAGCGGCTGGATGCGGACGGCAGAGGACCGGGTGTAGTGGCGTTCATTGGGGAAGGCCTATGTCCAGCAGTGGACTTCTAGGGGCTGATATGATGATGAGTTTGTGAATATAAGGAGGTAAGCAACCGCCCTGAGTCTTTACAATACTAAATTCAAGGAAAATTTCCATCAATCTACCATTCGTATCATCTGATAAAAAAAGTGTTCAAATAAAAAGAAAACTTTCTATTTTAGTTAAACAAACATTGATAATAAAGCAGGTTGCACCAAATTTTATCAGAGTAAACATTTACAATCCCCTTGAAAGCGCACTAAAATATTCCCTCAAAGCCTTGATGTTACATTACTTATTCCATCTGGAAAATAAGACAAAAACACCAGCGGAGCGGCGGGAATATTTCCACAAACACGTTCCATTGCGCGTCTACAGGCGGATAGAAAAACTGCTCTCGCTCCGAGGCCGGATTTCACATAAACCCCTGGGAGAACACGGCTATGTAAATGTTGTGTGGTGAATGCTCTTGAAATGCCATATTCACATACGTACGGCCTGCTTAGCGGCAGTGGGTGATTATGTGAGGGAACGTATACGGCGGCGAATGACGTCACATCGCTCACATCGAGCGTCGCTGATAAATATTTATCAATCTTTCAGTGTTAGCTGGCTTTGATACAGCAGCGTCGGATGTCTGTCTATTAAGTGACTGGTAATAGCAAGGGGTTGCTAATATCTGCGTCAATAAATCAAATATTATCAGATTGCCGTGTGGTTTCCGGTAGAGTAGAATAGGACCACTCCAACTCTTTCCGTGGATGTCGTACAAGGCGACTAAGGGAATACATTATGAAACATCAATCAGGCCTCCCCAACCAGTCTGGCCAGCGCGGGAAGTGTAGGCCAAATCCCCCGTCTGTCTCCGGCAGGTTGTGCTCCTGCAGTGGAGACAAAAATAACCTGATGATGAAGTGTAGGTATATGTAATATTTACTTATTATTATTTATTAAACTAAAAATGAGGTTCCATCTAATTTGTGACAAAATAAATACAAATATAATTACTTATATGAAATATTTGTTTATTTAATGTCCTAGATTCAAGTTAACTTAAAGGACAGATTTGAAGCAAATAGTTGGTACAACAAATTGAAAATCAAAATGAAATCAAATGTGCAAATGAATTAGTACTACACAGTCACGGTGTACTCACATCGCGGACACTTCAGCTAAAATGTATTTATGAATCCGATCTGAACGCCGCCGCGCCGTCTATCTGCCTACATTACTAAAACTACAGCTAGTACAACGTTTAGTCTATACTAATGGGTATTTGAGAGTTAACACCTTGCAGTCCTTACCCTGGTCTCCTAGAGGTTGGCTGATGGCTCCGCTCAGCAAGAGAACAGATGAAGACGTGTCCGACGTGTCAACTCATGTTGTGGCTGTTGGGACAGAGGGGTAGGAAGAGACGATGTATCGCCACTTTGCGCAATCTAATGTCGCATAGCGGCTTTCCTTCGCCCGCTTTTCGCTCCGTGACGTGATGTATTGCGAGGGGTTACCGCCTTGTTGAGGTACCACGGTTAGCTAGGGAAATAATTGTCCACCTTGTCAGAGCCCCGCATGATTCAGAGCCCGGAGTTCATCCAGCTCCGGGATGTCGGCACGCTTACGACCAGGTACAAGCCAGTAAGCCCCTGGATACGCGTCCATCGGCACGGCAGACCTTGGATTGGCAGATGGGACAAGAGTCCGGGCAAGAGAGATAAGAGATGGGGGTATGGGTAAGGAGTATAGGGTGGGTATTGGATACCGCTATTACGGAAGGATAGTGGGATTGTAGTAGCGATAACTGTGTAAGCCGGGACCGCATACCCGTGACTCGTCTGGATAGCACCGGACAGGCAACTACCTCAACCAAGTCCCCTGACTATTGGGATCAGGCTATTATAAATGTTATTCGCATTGATGGCGTTCATTCATTCCCTCTGATAATCATCATCAGGTTATTTTTGTCTCCACTGCAGGAACACAACCCTCCCTCATCTGCCAGAGATAGACGGAGGATTTGACATACACTCCCCGCGCTGGCCAGACGGGTTGGGGAGGCCTGATTGATGTTTTATAATGTATTCCCTCAGTCGCCTTGTACGACATCCACGGGAAGAGTTGGAGTGGTCCTATTCTACTCTACCGGAAACCACACGGCAGTGACAATAATTATATTAAATTGCTTGTTTAATACGAGTACATTATATCTGTTGCGTAAGTGTTCAGATGTCCAAAGCGACGCTGCCCCGGTTTCCGCGCGACAATTTTCCTTGAGAAGCAGTACTTTGTATTCTTGCTTCGTCCCTCCCTATGATAGTATTAGGTTTGTGCGATTTATTCGAGGTTTCAATGCATAATAAATGTAAGCTTTATCAACGTCGATTCAATACACAGTAGACACAGTGTTTTTAAAGGACGACCTCCGTGGCGGAACGGGTAGCTCTCGGACTGCCACGCCGGAGGTTGCGGGTTCGAATCCCGCTAGGGGCAAATGTTCGTATAATGAATATGAATGTTTGTACCCAAGTCTTGGATGTTTATATATTTATTTAAGTATGTCTATCCGTCATCTAGTAACCATACCACAGGCTCTGCCTAGTTTGGGACTGGATAATTGGTGTGAATGTCTGAGATATTTATTTATTTATTTAAAAGTAAGTGTCTTGTTCACACGTGACGTGTTTCAATAATAAGTGTTAAAATTTGCTTATTAGTAGGATTTGTTTTGAATTTGTGATAACGGGTGTTTGCCGATGTTAATAAACAAAGGGAAGCAGCGTCACCGGTGCGAGGTCTAGTACTACGATGGCCAACACGTCTGCCCAGCTTGGTCACTATGGGTAAAACTCCCCTATGAAGAAGCAGTTCCCGGAAGTCCTACTAATCCTGGCTTCGGGAGCGGTCTAGGTAACGGTAGGGCGGGGGGTGCTAAGAATCCCCGGGTTACGGCAGACTACTATAACCATACTGGGCTCGATTCTGAAGGCACAATGTTAAAATTTGACAGCACTAAAACTATTGCTATCCTCGTCACACAGTATTATGAAGATAAAGACCAAAATCAATTTTAGCGCTGTCAAATTTTAAATGTGTGCCTTCAGAATCGGGCCCAGTGTCGTACTTAATTAAAATGATTTCAGTAACCTGCACACAGTACAGCTCGTACTCTAATTTGGAACTCCCTACCAGCTTGGGTATTTCCGGACAAGTACAAAATTGATCTTTTTAAAGGAAGAGTGAATAGTCATCTTCTGGGTAAGCGCGCTCCACCTTAGGCCTCATTATCACCTCCACATTAGGCGTCAGAAAGATGTACAGTCGCGAACGTTAATTTGGGACCATGTCCAAATTACTGTAAGTGATGTAAGTGAATTGATGTAAATTGATGTAAGTGATGACTTACCATCAGGTGTGATTGGGGTCAAGTGCAAACCCATAATAAAAAAAAAGGACATGGGTTCCAAATTAACGTTCGCGACTGTGCATCTTTCTGACTTTGCGTCAAGTGTCAGTCAGGCGACTACGAAAACTAAACATACGCAAGTCTATTATATCGCCGGAGTCGTGACAGATAATTTATTGCACGCGAAATATCACGCGCGGCGAGGAGGGAGCGGGGGGGAGGAGGGGGTGCAGTGATGTCTCCAATATCAATCACGTCGGATCACGACATCCGAGTTCCCCGCTCTGAGGACGAGAGCTACATACAGCCTCTTCACACGGCGCGATTTCAGTCGAGCGTTCGACTCGGTGTAGCGTTCACACACCCGGCATCGGCGAACGTACAAGCGAACAAATTTAATTGATAGCGTGCAACGATCTCTATGTACTTAGTAGATGGAGCGAACCAAACAATCGCTCTGTTCCACGCAACTGCTGCTCCGGGAGCCGCAACTCGTTCACATTCACTTTGACACGAAACTACTACGCAGAACATTTAATTATTTACTAAATATTGACGCTGCGGGAAAATAGCGTAAATAGTTATTAAATAACAATAATCTCTAAGTACTACTAGATGGAGCGTTCCAAACAATCGCTCTGTTCCACGCAAGTAGCCACAACTCTTTCACATTCACAATGAAACTTGTGCAGTTACTACGCAGAACATTTAATTATTACTAAATATTGACGCTACGGTGAAATAATGTCAATATTTAGTAAATAATTAAACGTTCTGCGTAGTAACTGCACAAGTGTCAAAGTGAATGTGGAGTCGCAGTTGCGTGGAACAGAGCGATTGTTTGGTCCGCTACATCTAGTAATTGAGATCGAGATGATAGCGTGATAGCGAGCCTAGTCGACTGCCCCCTATTTGTGGGAACTCTCTTCCTACTTTGACTCTTTACTTCTTTAATTAAATTTGTCTGGGGCCCAAGGTAGCGTAAATTCATGACCTGGGACTTGCCCTACCTTCACTGGTAGGTGTCTTTGCAGTTCCCTCCGTTGATCCTCGCTTAGAGGAGTTGCGGGGGGAGAATGGTGAGGAGGCGGGAATGCCTCCTATTTGTGGCACTCGATTAGGTTATTCGTCGGATCTCCTCGTAACGAATCATATCCTTCATCATCATCATCATCAGCCCGAAAGAGTCCGCTGTTGGACATAGGCCTCTGCCAAGGTGCGTCACTGAACCCGATCCTCGGCTCTTCTCATCCAGTGTCTGCCAGCCGCCTTACGCAGATCGTCGCTCCATCTAGCCAGGGGGCGTCCCACACTACGCTTGCCCAGTCGCGGTCTCCACTCGAGAACTCGTTTACCCCAGCGGTAATCGGTTCTCCGACAGATGTGACCAGCCCACTGCCACTTCAACGTACTAACTTTCTGAGCTAAGTTGAAGACTTTAGTTCTCTGGCGGATCACCTCATTTCGGATCCTGTCTCCTAGAGAAACTCCGAGCATAGCTCTTTCCATAGCCCGCTGGGCGACCTTGAGTTTTCGGACTAGTCCCACTGTCAGTGTCCACGTTTCGGCGCCGTAGGTCATTACGGGTAGGACGCACTGATTGAAGACTTTTGTCTTCAGGCACTGTGGTATACGCGACGAGAAGATATGACGAGACATATCCTTCAAAGAAACTCAAATGAAGAATTCAGTGAAATGAGCAAGTACATTAAAGTCGACACAAAGCCATGTGTTCCAATTCCGACTCAGTCCATAAAAAATGTGAATCAATGAAGCGGTCCGCCTAAACCTCTCTCAGTGAAATCACTCGACGCATTTTCATCGGATTCATTCCGACCGATTGCTGTCGAATGGCGTTCGAGTCGCGAGGTATGTGGCTTCCCATAAGAGTTTACACACATGGCGCGGTTTAACTCCATACAAGCGAACATATTTCATTACCTATACTACTACGTTTGTGTGTGTGTGTGTGTGTGTTTTATTATTGTAGGGCTGCTACACCCAGCGCGCGAGCATAGTCGATCTAGAGGAGGGCGGGGGGAGATTAATGTCGCTTCTTTACCTAGTAGGTAATATTTAGTATTGTTTGATACTAGAAACGATTTTTATTTTTCTTTCCTATGGGTTTACGCTTCAATCTCTCCTGATGGTAAGTGATGATGAGGCTTAAGGTGGAGCGCGCTTACCCAGAAGATGCCAAATTAGGTAGGTTCCAAATTAGAGTACGTTACTTTACAATCTGATTGGGCTGAGCGATCGAAGCTTTCAGTTAGACAAAGAAGAGCGAATGTTGTTGACACATAACGTTGTCCCTCTCTCAATTGCGCTGCGTGCAGCGGCTAGCCCTACTATTAATAACGCGCACTGTCTACGGACAGGCTAGTGCAACAATAGTAGGTAATTATTTAATTCAAATTCAATCAAAAAAATTATACAGAGTAAAATAGGACCACTCCAACTCTTCCCGGCGATGTCGTACAAGGCGACTAAGGGAATACATTATAAAACATCAATCAGGCCTCCCCAACCCGTCTGGCCAGCGCGGGGAGTGTAGGCCAAATCCTCCGTCTGTCTCCGGCAGATGAGAGAGGGTTGTGCTCCTGCATTGGAGACTAAAATAACCTGATGATGCCTTGCTCCACTCGCATTTTCTTTTTCCTCGATGATTATCGCTTCTTTACCTTGAAAACTGAGTATAATGTGCCTAACAAAGATTAAAAAATAAAAAGAGACTCGCCATGCAAGCAGGATACGTCGCCGGCGGCGTCTCGCCACACTAGCCCACTAATGAGTCTCACTACCCGAGTCCCGCGGGGAAATAAAGCTGTCTCGAGTCCCGGAGAAATTAATGGCAAGTAATAAAGCAGGTGTGGTGATCTACTACTCATTGGGTCGCTGTTCTGTGTCAGCAGAGCCGGCGAGGGCGGCCGGGGATTGAGGGATTACGGTACATTATTGATAAAATGGAAAATAATTAACGAATTGGGCTATCGGGGTTTACAGCTGAGTCTAGTTGTATTTATTAAATAGCCTACATTATTAATGTAGCTAGCTGTGCCCGCGGCTCCGCTCGCGTGAACTACAGAATCCGCTCCCATTACCACTCTCGCTCCCGCTTCTGCTTCCGCTCCTGCCTCCACACCCACTTCCCTTTTCCCACGCCCACTTCCACTCCCACTCCAATTCCCACTCGCAGCTCCAAATGTAATCCAAACTCATCGCAATCTGAATAGTACGGAAATACTAATATTTGCAATATATTGCATACTAACCTTACCTACTAATGTATTTGAAAACTAAAAATGTCTATAACTTTTGATTGAGTTAGCCGATTGCGATGAAATAAAGACTACATGTTAAGTTAAGTTAAGCCCCATGTTTTTGTGAAAAGTCCTTCAAAATCCGTACAGTAGTTTTTAAGTGATGCGTGCACAAACTCACAGACAAACAGACAAACAGACAAAAATTCCAGAAATGATTGAAATGTGTTCCATTACTTATCCTTAGACCCCTAATTTTTTTTGTTTGCAAATATCTTCAATGTACAGACACGCGATGTTTACGATTTTATTTATTAGATGTTAAGCTGAAGTCTTTGAAATGATAGCAGTTTGACATGCTTTAGTAACGCCCATGCTTGGAAAGTAGTCGTCAAGTGTTTCTATTTGCTTGTGTATGTACCTGGAGAGGCTGGGAGCTGGGGCTGCTGCCTCTACATGCACATATTTGACCAGACGAGACCTAGAGTCCTATATCCCTAAGTCCCTAGTCATAAATAAACATACATAAATAGATATGTACTGGATACCTGCTACCATGCGACCTAAGGTAGCAAGCGGATGTTTTGAAGGATGTAGATGGGTATTAAGGGTGGTAGTTTGGTGGTTGGATTGTCTCACTGCCAGTCGAGCAGGCTCACGAGACTGATCAGGTGCTGACGGCTAAAGGAGTCTTGGCCGCAGTGAGAGGTTGGTCGGGCGTGGAGTGAGACTCAACAATGAATGTTGGAATCTGTTTATTTTACAAAATACTTAACTATTTATACAATTTAACTCTATTTGCTATACACTCACACTATCTTATTCTACGTTGGTGTTTGTACACTGTCATCACTTATTTCCAGTCTAAAGTCTCAAGTCTTATAAACTAGGTTGCAGCGCAAACATGCATAAACGCTTAGACATTCCACCTAGATTGTATGTATGTATGTAAACGCGTTAATGTACCAAAATTAACAAAAAATAAACAGAAGAATAAATTAGAATTATTTATTTAAAACACTTAATGGGCCCGATTCTGAAGGCACACATTTAAAATTTGACAGCGCAAAATTGGTTTCGTCTTTATCTTCATAATACTGTGTGACAAGTATAGCAACCGTTTTAGTGTTGTCAAATTTTAACGTTGTGCCTTCAGAATCGAGTCCATTCTATTATTAATTAAACATTAAGTTTATAGATAACTTACAAGTACTCGTATACTGTACTATTTTTTGGATAGAGAGCATAATGAGATATTTGACTGGAAATTGCTGTACCTACTTACTCCGATCACTGGCTACTGCACAAATAAAAATTAAATATGAAAGTATTTCTATTACGCACGCATACGTAAAAACACACCGTGTGTGGGTATATAAATAATATTTGACTGGCAATAGTGATGTTACATTTTCATTTTGAAGCATCTTACAGAATGGCTCCTTATCTCGAATGTGCTAAGGAAGACTATTCCATAACTGCGTAACACGTTGACTATGTTACGAATTAAAAAAGAAGTTTATGTTGGAAGACATCGGGCCAATTGGGTAATGCAATAAAAAAAAATGAAATTAAATTCTAACTACTTTGGGTGACTGTACGTATGTAAACATTGATGATTAGTGCGTAACGATAATATTAACACAGTAATAATATAACGCATACAATTAGGCTCGATTCTGAAGTCACAACGTTAAAATTTGACAGCTCTAAAGCTGTTGCTATCCCTGTTACACAGTATTATGAAGATAAAGACGAAACCAATTTTAGCGCTGTCAAATTTTAAATGTGTGCCTTCAGAATCGGGCCCAATGACATGTAAACAATTTATAGAAAGAGTGAAGAGTGCTATCGTGAACTATATGCTCTATTTCACCGGGTGGATTCCTCATCAGATCGAACAGATACGTTTCCGAACTTTATTTTTGTCTTAACCGAATGATACATCTTTAATAGTCTTCTATACTTTTACGCATTATTTATTACCTCATAAACAAGTCGCGGATAACCATCATAGACTAAAAATACCCCCGCCCCCAGTGTAGACCTAAACAAGGTATAAAAATAACCCTACTAAACAGAAAGGATAGGGAAAACAGCCCGGTCGAGATTGGCTTTTTTTGTTGGGAAATTATTTACCAAGGCAACATAGCATCGACAAACCTGGGCACCGTTTCCGAACTTGCAGAAACCCACATGGGGATCAATAAAAAGAGAATTTATTCCATGGTATAAGTTGAGTACGATACGCGGAGATGCTTCAGTTACCTTCTTACCTTTATCATCAACTAGCTGTTGCCCGCGACTTTGTCCGCGTGGACAACTAACATCACAAATTATTATGTATTTCCCGTAAGAATGAGATGTTTTGAAAAAAACTATCCTATGTCCTATTCCAGGACCTAATATATATATGTGCCAAGTTTCATCTCGATCCGTCCAGTGGTTGAAGCGTGAAGCCACGCTTCTTGGCCACAACAAAACCCCAACCCCCCCCCCCCCCTCCCCCCCATTTAACCACTTTGGTCATCATTACACTCCCATTGGTCGATCCTCGTTCAAAGGAGTTGCGGGGTGAGAAGAGGACGCTGGAATGCTCCAACGGCCGTCGGTTTTGCGACTAATGTGGGGTGGCCTTCGTTTGTTCGTCGGGTCTCCTCATTACGAATCAAATCCGTCAAACAAACCCCGAGCATAGCCCTCTCCATAGCTCGCTGTGCGACTTGTAACTTACCTTGGCTCATGAGATATTTAGAAATCTTGTTTCCTAGATGTATGTAATTAATAAAAATTACATTGCGAACGAACCAGGATCATACGTTCTACGAAAAAGTACATAAGACTAAATTCAATGCAAGCCAAATTGAATCTTACGCGCATGGAAGAAAGTCAATGTTACGCTGAACCGCTAAATCACGCAACATTGACATTCGTACGCGATTCGAATAGCACTGGTACCTACGCTTTCGGATTGTGGAGCGGCGCGGGACTTTTCTCAAATGCGATACATCGGTCTCGCGACACCCGACCGATTGACGTAGGTATATTTTTATACCTGAAGTGCGGGGTTAGATATAAGGTCGGACTTTTTGCAGATAATTCCTTATTATCTTACTAGATGTACTTATACAATGCTTCTACATGAAATGCAGTAAAATACTATAGTGCTAATCTCTAAAATACAAACTCACGTGCGAGTCTCGCTCAAGTGACTTCAATCACTTCGAAACCTAATCTACTGGCATTCTGTAAACATTCCAGAGCACTGTCGAAGTTAAGTGATTTGTTTGCTCACATCACGTCTATACAGCTCTGTAATGTTTACAGAATTACCAATGGATTAGGTTTCGAAGTGAGTGAAGTGACTTGAGTGAGTCTCGCACGTGAGTTTGTATGTTTGAGAATAGCACTACTGATTCATCATCAGGTTATTTTTGTCTCCACTGCAGGAGCACAACCGTCTCTCATCTGCCGGAGACATTCCCGCCTCCTCACCATTCTCCCCCCGCAACTCCTCTAAGCGAGGATCAACGGAGGTAACTGCAAAGACACCTACCAGTGAAGGTAGGGCAAGTCCCAGGTCATGAATTTACGCTACCTTGGGCCCCAGGCAAAGTTAATTAAAGAAGTAAAGAGTCAAAGTAGGAAGAAAGTTCCCACTTCCCCTCTAGCAAATGGGAGTGTAGCAATGAAACGATGACCAGAGTGGTCACGTCGGGGGGGTTGGGGGTTTTGGTATGGCCAAGATAAGCCTGGCCACCTAGTTTGAACACCACGGACGTATTAGCGCCTTTGTGACGCAGTGAGCTGTGACGGAGTAGCAGAAGGCTACTTCGTATAGTAGTGCCAATAGTAAGCATGGCAAAAACGCTTAAACGCTCGGAAATTGTGATGGTTCGCAACCAGGGGGCCAATTCTACTGACGCATTTTCGTATAAAACGCAACTGAACTGCAGCTGAAATGCAGGTTTTAACACTTTTCATATTCCGCTGCGCACAACGTTTGTACTTCAGCTGCGTTTCAGCCGTAGCTAACGTTTAAACAAACTCCAGACGTTGATGAAACGAACGTTCCGTGACTTCGTATTCTGCTAATGTTTTTTGTACATTTTGACAGTTGTCTCAGGTAAAAACGGAACGCTACGCTGTCAAAATAGCGTTTATTAAAAAGTTGGTAGGAAGGTACTTTTTCACACACGCTGTTCAGACGTTACGCTTAAATTTATGCAGAAAAAAGTTATTTTCACACAAAATAAGGTAGTAGGTACAAGTAGTATGTGGTCTACTCTCAACTGTAATAGAAATAATCAGCGTTTAATAAACAATTAGATATTTATTTTTCACATAGGCTGACACTAGATCGTCGCAAGTAATTTCTAGAAAAGATAACACTAATTATAAAAACGTTAAGTACATTTTCAATAAACTTGTAATAAACTAAGAACTACATAATGAAATACCGCTATATACGTACCTACTCATTGTTTTTGTTAACAGCGTTATGTTCAAGTATGACAAATACTACATTACTTTAGTACATAATTTAAAATTTCTGTGTATTATTGTTTAGGTTTTTATTTATAAGGATACCAGTAGACAATTTTTAATTTTAATTTAATTTAACTAATAAATGATACAATAAGAATTAAAACAATATAAACTTACAATTTTATGGATATACAATGAACAAAAAGAAACATGCGAAAATTTATAATCAATAACAATAATACAACATGTACTTTAAACGCGAACATTTCCCGCGCTTTCGAGAAAAATAATGTCGTATCTATGGGAAATTCGCACAATCGAGAATCGAGTAACGAATACTTACAAAAATACTAGGTTCGTCCCTAATAGCTGAGTAACGTGTGCGTTCCGTCTGCGCTTCGTCTTGCGTCGGTTATCGTTTCAAGTAAAACAATGAGTAGAATGTCAATTTGAGTTTAGAAAGGAGTTTGACTGTAACTTAAACGCAACTGTTGTTTAAACGAACGATAAACGTTGAAAATAGTAGAATTGGCCCCCAGATCTCCATAGTATACCGGACGGTCCACGCAATTTAAATCCGATAGCATGAGTTCACGTTCCCGATCCCACCGTGTGTATTCCCACAGAATGTGATGAGCGATTTGATCCGACTCATCACACTCGCAGTCGGGAGATGCGACCAGCTTCATGGAGTGAAGCTTCGCCTGGAAGTTGCCGTGACCGGTGAGGAACTGCGCGACGCAGTGGTCCACCTCTAGCCACCGTTTCTCCAATCTCTCCTCAACGCTTGGGAAGAATTTGAAGAGGTGCCTGCCCTTTTCAGATTCCTCCCATCTGCGCTGCCAATCGGACACCAGAAGGTCGTCCACAACCGAGACTGTCACCCCGAACAGTCGACATGTGCGGTCCCTGTCTCCAACCCCAAAATCGGTCCAAGTTAGTTCTCGAGCTCTGAAGTGAACACTGGCGCGCCGCTGAATCTCCAAGTCTATCGGCCAGACACCGGCCATGACTGGCAAGGCATCGGTGCTGGTCGTTCTGTATGCCTTGCACATAAAGAGCAAGGCCATACGCTGACTCTGGAGCAATCTTCGGCGCACCGCTGCCATGGTGGCTCTGTCCACCCAGGTTGGTGCCGCGTAGCACATACTGGCTACATATGTCGCCAGATATATCGTGCGGAGGACGGGGAACCGGAGTCCCCACGTGGCCCGTGAGATCCTGGAGAAGGCGTAAAAATTCGACCGGGCGCGTTCGCCGACGGTACGAGTGTGCTCCGTGAATGCAAAGTTCCTCTCCAGGACTACTCCCAAGTATGTCACGTAGGTTTTGCTAGCGACAGGCACACCCCTGAAGCGAATGCGCGGTCTGCCGGAGACAAACGGAGGATTTGGCCTACACTCCCCGCGCTGGCCAGACGGGTTGGGGAGGCCTGATTGATGTTTTATAATGTATACCCTCAGTCGCCTTGTACGACATCCACGGGAAGAGGCTATTCTACTCTACCGGAAACCACACGGCGAACTACTGATTATATTTTCTTTTCTGAGCATGAAATTTCCGCGCTCCCCTTTCGTCGCTTACAGAGTCGAAGGCTTGCGGCGAAAACAAAGGGTTGCGAGATACTGCGAGGAAATCAGTGGAGTTCCCCAGGGACGGGCCACTTGCAGGATCAAAGTCTCCTCGATTATCTCTTTGTTTGCTTTCGCGATTAACGCCTGATGTCGTGCGCGTATCACGATTTAGATAGAAAAAGTTTACTGGGAACTTGTTCATCGTCTACAGGTACGAGGGGCGTTCAAAATATTCTCGGTATTCGAATGAAGACAAACAAGTACGAAAAGTTTGATATTTTTATTTTTCAATATACTCCCCCCCTATGTTAATACACTTAAAAGATCGATCAATCTTTTTTTTATTCCCTCATAATAATATTTTTTATCCTTGGTGTAAAAATGCTCGTCCACTGCCGCCTTCAACGCTTCATCGTCAGAAAATCGATTTCCACGCAGATCCTTTTTGAGATTGGGGAACAAAATGAAGTCGCTGGGGGCTAAGTCCGGACTATACGGTGGATGAGTTATAGTTCCAAACCCACATTCAGCAATAGCTGCCTTGGCAATATGAGCAGTATGGACAGGGGCGTTGTCATGCAGAAGCAGAACACCTTTGGTTAACTTTCCTCGCCTCTTTTCTTTGATTGCATCCCTTAATTGACGTAGAATGTTTGCGTAGTACTGTCCTGTGATATTTACACCTTTTTCTTTATAATCGATTAACAATACTCCTTCACAATCCCAAAATATTGTTGCCATAACCTTGCCAGCGGAAGGGACGACCTTGAACTTCTTGGGATGAGCTGAACCCTTAATGTGCCACTGCATGGACTCCTGTTTACTCTCTGGGTCATAATGATGAACCCAGGTTTCATCTCCAGTAACTATCTTTTGCAGCACCTCATCAGGATTTTCTCCACACTGGTCATTAAAATCGGAACAACAAGCTGCACGCATATCTTTTAGAAGCCGAGTCAGCATTCGCGGAACCCATCTTGCACTCACTTTTGACATATTAAGATGGTCATGGATAATATCATGTACGGTACCAATAGAAAGATTGGTTACTTGAGCTATTGATTTTATCTTCACTCGACCATCTTCCAATATAAGGTTTTCCACCTGATCAATATTTTCTTGTGAAGTAGCTACTACAGGCCGGCTAGGTCTAGGGTCATCTTTAATACTCTCCCTGCCACGTTTGAATTCGCTTGACCACTTTTGAATGGTAGATAGAGAAGGAGCAGACTCACGGTAAACACAATCCATTTCCTCTTTTATGGTTTTTTGATTTTTACCCTGTTTTGTCAAGAATTTTATGACGGAACGATGTTCTAATTTCGTTAACATTGTTAATTCACTCATAGTGTTCATGTTTGTTCAGAAATTGCAGAAAAACAAAAGAACATCTCGGTTTGAATTATACTTTTTTTTTAAGTCAACGAATGAACCTTAGCAGCCAGTAACAAAAGAAATTCAAAAAGAGGTTGTAAGATATCAATACCGAGAATATTTTGAACGCCCCTCGTAAATGGTTTAGTTCACGACGGCACGCCCCACTCCTCTAAATCGCTTACATTCATTGTATGCGTTATATGCATACGCACACTAACATACTGACGTTCTGATGGCTTCGGACTCCCCGCGTCCCGCGCTCACCCCTTGTGCTTACGTGAATTGTTTGATCTATACATGAATTCATTTTATTTATAAAGAATTATGATTATTTATTAGAGTCGACATGAAATCATCTTATCTCTTCCCTTTCTGTACTTGCTCTCTCATTTAGAAGTAGAATTTTAATTTCATCTGACGCTTATATAGGCTTATCTGTGCCCACGGCTCCACACGCGTGGACTACAGAATTAAATAAGGTTGAAACTTATTAAGTGTTGATTCTCGTCGTTAATTCCCCCCCCCCTTTCCCCTTCCCCCCACCCTTCCCCCTCCCTTTCCCCTCCCCTTCCTCCTTCCCTCCCATTTCATCTCCAGCTCTGTCTCCAGCAAATATTATCAATGTACAGACATATGCGAAGGTTCTATCATTAATAGTTTCCGCAGCGCATGCGATGAAAGACATTTTATGGCAATTTTTTTTTACACCTTGGATTACATTATTGAATTTTTTGTAGGGATCTCTAATTTTTTATAGTAATAAATACAGCCTATGTTACTCAGGGATAATGTAGCATTCTAATGGTGAAAGAATATTTGAAATCAATCCAGTAGTTTTTGAGTTTATTCGTCACAAACATACAAAACTTTCCTCTTTATAATATTAGTGTAGATGGAGATTTACGAAATCGTAGTAACGATTACTGACAGTTAAATAAATAAAAGGATGCAATTATTTTGTCCCAACCCCAATAAGTAGTAAAATTCCAAAGCGAAGCGTACAAAGCTGAACTAAAATCTAATCAACTCCGTTCATAGTCCCCGAAATTTCCACATCATTAGCTAGTCTATTCGCAGAAGCGGCATTATAGTTTCGGCCACGTTAATGCCTTCGGTAATCGATCGGGCCACCTGCGCTTGTTTGTTTGGGACCTGCCGACTCATGTTTTCAATCTTGCTTAGCGCCGGCCGCCGGTCGCCCGCCATCGGCGGCGGACTACTCAGATATACCCTTGCGGTACGCTTTGACGGCTCTTAAAGTTTTATTGGTGTTTGAGAAGGGCTTGCGGCTGCCAGTTTGCGTTCAGGATTTCCAGGATTCAATATCTTGCCGGTTTATATAAGTTCTGTTTACCGAAGATTTATATTTCCAGTCTTTTAGTGAAGCCAGTTCTTCTGTACAGCAAATGTCTGCTTCTACAGCATTCATGGTATCCTGTTAGATATATCTATGTCTCTCTATGTTTTTTTTTCATTTATATGTAACTAAATAAAATATGGGTGCCACATATGGATACGCAAACGGATTTTAGGGCAGACGAGTTCTGGAGTGGAAGCCTTAGATCGGCAAGCGCAGGGTGGGACGCCCCGCCGCCAGGTGAACCGACGACCTGCAAGCGTCTGGAGGCTTTTGTCCAGCAATGAACGTCTAAGGGCAGAAGGTGATGATGATGGTATGGATACGGACGGTTGACATAAGGATGACAAATTAAACTGTCCATCATACTCCCGTAAATAATAATAATAATAATAAATCCTTAATTTTCAGGCAACTTGGTCCATAGATAAATACCTTAGCCTAGAAATACATACATTATATAACCTTAATTAATTAAACACACACTATTTGTGGGGGTTTTAAAGTCTTCGCCTCCCTGTATCGTCTAAACACGACTCCCTCGGGCCAGAAGTCGGGACTGAGGAACACACCCTGGTGCTTAGTGGGAACCCGGAGTCTACAGGCCCTAAAGTTATTAGAAATAGTAGACTCCAGGATCGCACATTCGACCGAGATGCTTTCCCCAGTCCGACCTCTAATCCTCGCCCGGATGTGCTGCATTACATCTTCTGGCTTAGAGTATGCCAAAGGTCAATAGAAAGGAGCTTACTTAATATAAAAATAATAATCTAATAAATAAAATCGTAAACTTCGCGTGTCTGTACATTGAAGATATTTGCATCAAAAAAATTGGGGGTCTAAGGATAAGTAATAGAACACATTTCGATCATTTTTGGAATTTGTCGGCAGTACACCTGCCTGCGAAGCTCGGGGTCGCGGGGTCGAATCCCGCCCAGGGAAAACATTCGTGTGATGAGCACTTGTGTTTGCCTTGTGACTGGATGTTATTTATATATTATATTATGTATCTATGTATGTATATCAGCTGTCTGAAACCATAATACAGGCTCTGCCTAGTTTGGGATCAGGTGGCCGTGTGTGAAATGTCCTCATATATATATATATTTATTTTATGCGTCTGTGTAGTGCCCTATTTTTTTCTATTTTGACTTGATCTTTACTCACTGATTATTTATTCTTGTATTAATAACTTTAATAATAAGTTTCTATCCATAAGTTTCTATCTTCATTTCCATTAGATCTAGATATATTTTTTTTGCCAAAGCGAAATACACTTGTTTATTCATTCATTCATACAAGTAAAAGTAATTTAATAAATGGAGCACGCAGAGCCCGCCGCCTACATAATGTAAATACTCTCATATTTCGCAAACAAAAATTCTCGAGTTCTATTCTACTGAAGTACACTCTGGAACCAAATTAGATGATCGATCAGATGACAAATCAGTGTTATCATCTGATTTTAAAGAATAAGATACGCACAAATTTCGCCTTTAAGGGCATTTGACAAAATATATACAGCTCCGGACCAACGGTCTCTATGTACTACTAGATGGAGCGTTCCAAACAATCGCTCTGTTCCACGCAAGTAGCCACAACTCTTTCACATTCACAATGAAACTTGTGCAGTTACTACGCAGAACGTTTAATTATTACTAAATTTTGACGCTACGGTTATAATGTCAATAATGAGTAAATAATTAAATGTTCTGAGTAGTAACTGCACAGGTTTCAAAGTGAATGTGAAAGAGTTGCGGCTCCTTGCGTGGAACAGATCGATTGTTTGGAACTCTCCATCTAGTAGTATATAGAGATAGTTGCTCCGGACTAATTATTATTGGATAGTACCGGGAATGATACTATAAACTTAATCTACACTAATATTATAAAGAGGAAAGATTTGTATGTTTGTAACGAATAAACTAAAAAACTAATGGACCGAATTCAAAAATTCTTTCACCTGTAGAATGTTACATTATCCCTGAGTAATATAGGCTATATTTATCCTTCCTACTAATATTATAAACGCCAAAGTTTGTTAGTATGGTTGGATGTTTGTTACTCTTCCACGTAAAAACTACTATATAGATATATAATATATAGATATTTCTTCAACTCTACTTTCCGCATTTTTGATACTGAAAACTGAAATAGCGTGTAATTTTCTCCATTACGATGGTTCCGAATTGACTTATTATTTTCTCATAATAACTTTGTCCCATTGACCTCCAGACTGTAGACAATTTATTTATGTATACACGGTGAAAACGATAAATGCTCTCACTCCATTTGCTCTATAGTTTAAAGGGTATAGTTAAACTTATCTAGTTACTGTGCTATACTTTATTATTATCCTACTAATATTATAAACGCGAAAGTTTGTAAGTATGGATGGATGTTTGTTACTCTTCCACGTAAAAACTACTGAATGGATTTTAATGAAACTTTACAATAATATCGCTTATACATCAGAATAACACATAGGCTACAATTTATAAAGATATTGTGTGAATTGTCCAAAATATCAAATAAGTAGGAAAAACTCTACCATCTGTGATCTATTGTGGCGTGCGCTGCCAAAACCGCTGGAGTTACACATATGTAATGTATGATGGACATGTTTATCTTAAATAGTCCTACAAAAAAGCCCGCCACAGTATATATCTATATCTTATGTGTAAGCCATTATAGCCAAAATAGTGAACCATAACTACAATAAAAATTTATAATTTATTTCAAATGCAGGTAGGTAGGCAGGTAGTAATAAATTGATTCCTAAATGAAAATAGATACTTTTATCGCTATATACGCCACGCTAATATAAGCTACTCGAAATACTAATCCTGCGCAGACGAAGTCGCGGGCACCAGCTAGTTACTATATAAAATGAGGGATCCTTACCAAAACTTCAATAATGTAACCCAAGATGATAAAACGCAGTATAACAAAGAAATATAATTATTATGCTCGATATAATTCATATTGCGATTGGTTTATACCGCAGTTGGAGCGGGAGTGGGAGTGGGGTCGGGGTTGAGTCTGAGCGGAAGTGGAAACGAGACCGGATTCTGTAGTCCACGCGAGCGGAGCCGCGGGCACAGCTAGTTGGTATAATAAACTCAGTGACAAGTAAAAATTTACAAGTAAATATGTGACAAGCTGTGTGGTTCCCGGCTTGGAATAGGGCCACCGCCAATCTTCCCATGGGTGTGGTCAAGGCGATTAAGGGATTGGGACGGGCAACATAGTTCTCTTGTGTATATTAAGATCATTACTTCGATCACCAATCCGCCTGCCATTCGTGGTGATTATGGCAAATCCCCAATGTACAGCCCACCAAAAGTGGCATTCTATGGGTAGGCTTATGTTCAGCAGTGGACGTATTTTTTAACAACATACAAAGTCAAAGTCAAAATCATTTATTGCATATGAGTACACTTGGTACATTTATACACGTCATTTTTTTTACGACTACCGCTTCTTAGGTGTTAGCGCTGTGAAGAAGAAACGGCGCAACAAACTTCACGCAACACATCTTTTAAAAATCAAGTTTGCATACAATTAATAAAGATTTTGCGAAGCTGAATTAAATATTAGTACCAGGCATCTTTGTCATTCAAATAATCGTTTATTTTATAATAGGCTTTCTTACAAAGTTGTTTTTTAATGTGAATCTTAAACTTTCTGTCCGTCATATTTAAGATTTCCTCTGGTAGTTTGTTGTAGAAGCGTATACATTGCCCCGTGAACGATTTACTGACCTTACTTAGTCTTAACCCTGGTAAAACAAGTTTATTTTTATTTCTTGTATTATAACTGTTATTGTCACAGTGCCTCAAAAAGAGAGATAATTTTTTTTCTGTCATATAAAATATTATCTAAAAATACAGCGGAAATGTCTAAGAGTTCCTCCTGGACGGCTTGAAACCCCGGACGAAGTCGTAGGTAACATTTATAGTCATTAATTATAACCTATAATCAAATACTAGCTAAGAACATTACCCAGTCAACAGGAACCATGAATAATAAGTCCTATTTAATCCGCAAATATTGACACTATACTCCTACAGGAGAGGAAGAGAAGGGGGGGGGGGGGGGGATTAAAGGTTATATTTAGAAGGTACATCATCCGTCAAGTCAGTGAGGCATGATAATGAATGAATAGGCGTCTAGAACAAATCGCCGGGTGATTATTTCCAGACCAGTTGATTTATTTTATTTGTTGTATAATTATTACTACCGATCTTACTTACAATCTATCTAATAAATAATAACTTAAATTTTGTGTATCTGTGTATACATCTACACCTATAATAAAACTGTAACTGGTCTATGTCTGCACATAGGAGATATTGTAGAAAAATGTATATGAGGCAACGATCTCTATGTACTACTACTAGATGGAGCGTTCCAAACAATCGCTCTGTTCCACGCAAGTAGCCACAACTCTTTTACATTCACTTTGAAACTTGTGCAGTTACTACTCAGAACATTTAATTATTTTCTAAATATTGACATTATTTAACCGTAGCGTCAATATTTAGTAATAATTAAATGTTCTGCGTAGAAACTGCACAAGTTTCATTGTGAATGTGAAAGAGTTGTGGCTACTTGCGTGGAACAAAGCGATTGTTTGGAACGCTCCATCTAGTAGTACATAGAGATCGTTGATATGAGGGGTCTTTCTTTATAGGGCCAATAAAAGCCAAAATAACTGTTTTTAGAATTTTTGTCTGTCTGTATGTATGTTTGTGTTACCTTATCACGCAAAAACTACGGAATAAAATTTGATGCAGTTTTCACAGTTGGCTTGCTGGAGTTCTAACTTAAAACCTGGTGCATGTTTCATATTGATACGCCACTTGGAGGGAATAGGAATGGGAGCAGATTCTATAGTCCACGCGAGCGGAGCCGCGGGCACAGCTAGATGAAAATATTTGCAACAAAGGGTCTAAGGTCTCCGAATTAAATCCTTTGTTTTTTCTGAAAGCTTCATCAGAATCGGTTCAGTAGTATTTACGTGATGCGTGCACTAACATACAAAAAATCCGAAAAAAATATATTAATGTGTTCTATTTATTACCTTAGATACTTTTTGCAAATATTTTCACCTAGTTGTGCCCGCGGCTCCGCTCGCGTGGACTACAGAGTCTGCTCCCATTCCTACTCCCTTTAAGTGGCGTATCAACATGAAACATGCACCAGGTTTTAAGTTAGACCTCCAGCAAGACAACTGTGAAAACTGCATCAAATTTTATTCTTTTTTATTCATTTTATTATTTTGTGTTTTTTTTTTATTATACTGATTAGAGCATGTGGGTACGTACTCTAATGTGTGCGCGACGAAATCTCTCTCGAAAGGTGTAAAGTTATGCGCAAGCACGATGTCACTGACATTTTTTGGCCCACCAGACACCTTCCAGGCCCGGAGGACAGGGTATGCTGTTGTACTTCATGCTGCATCTCATGAAATCTTTTATCATGATGAAAATCTCATCTTGTATCAATGACATAAAAGAAATACCTTTAATTAAGACCTTTACCGATACTTTCCGTATGATTATCCAAAAATAAATTATACACTTTTGTATACAATACTAATACAATTTGCCGTGTGGTTCCCGGCTTAGAATAGAGCCACCCCTATCTTTTCCGTGGGTGTCGTCAAGGCGACTGAGGGATAGCACCAGGGACGGGCAGCAGCGTTCTCCTGTGTGTGTATGTTAAGATTATGGCAAATCTTCCAATGGACATCTAACCAAAAGTGGTATTCTATTGGGGAGGCCTATGTCCAATAGTGGGCGTATTTAGGCTGATGATGATACAATACTAAGGTTAGGAGCATCTGGAAAGTTAGGTCATATCTTCATTCATCATTCTTCATTTGAGTTTCTTTGAAGGATATGTCTCGTCATATCTTCTCGTCGCGTATACCACAGTGCTTGAAGACAAAAGTCTTTAACCAGTGCGCCTATCCGTAACGACTTATGGCGTAGAAACGTGGACGGGACTAGTCCGAAAATTAAAATCGCTCAGCGGGCTATGGAAAGCTATGCTCGGAGTTTCTCTAAGGGACAGGATCCGAAATGAGGTCATCCGCCAGAGAGCTGAAGAGAGTACATTGAAGTGGCAGCGGACTAGGACTTCCTGGCTACATGGCGTGACGATCTGCATTGACTGGTGAGTTCAGTCGCGTGCCTTGGGAGAGGCCTATGTCCAGCAGTGGCTCTTGCAGGCTGATGATTATGAAAATACAATTATATGCTTGTTCAATTTTTTTATCCAATGTCGGTCTTATTAAGTATTTTATGTCAATGTTTTGTAATATTAATAACTAGCTGTGCCCGCGGCTCCTCTCGCGTGGGCTACAGAATTAAATAAAGTTGAAACTTATTAAGCGTTAATTCCCTTCCCCTTTTCCCTCTCGCTCCAGCTCCAGCTCCGACTCCTGCAAATATTTTCAATTTACCGACATGCGAAAGTACCGTGTGGTTTCCGGTAGAGTAGAATAGGGCCACTCCAATTCTTCCCGTGGATGTCGTACAAGGCGACTAAGGGAATACATTATATAACATCAACCAGGCCTCCCCAACCCGTCTGGCCAGCGCGGGGAGTGTAGGCCAAATCCTCTGTCTGTCTCCGGCAGATGAGAGAGGGTTGTGCTCCTGCAGTGGAGACAAAAATAACCTGATGATGAAGTGTAGGTATATGTAATATTTATTTATTATTATTTATTAAACTAAAAATGAGGTTCCATCTTATTTGTGACAAAATAAATACAAATATAATTACTTATATGAAATATTTGTTTATTTAATGTCCTAGATTCCAGTTAACTTAAAGGACAGATCTGAAGCAAACAGTTGGTACAACAAATTGGAAAGCCCAACTCTTGTCACTAAGATAGTTTACGCTACTATACAGGGTGAACACGATAAGTGATCTCACTCGATTTGTTCTGTAGTTTTATAGTATTGATATTGGGCTCGATTCTGAAGGCACAATGTTAAAATTTTACAGCACTAAAACTGTTGCTATCCTTGCTTGTCACACAGTATTATGAAGATAAAGACGAAACTAAAAAATATTTTAGCGATGTCAAATTTTAAATGTGTGCCTTCAGAATCGGGCCCATTAACTTAATAATTTTACATTAATAACTTCCTGAAACAGAAACTGGATATGTCCGAAATATTGATTTTTCCTACTTAAGAAAAGCTATAGCTTCAGTTAGCAGACAACACAGAGGAAGTCAAAAGTTGGCTGTTTTGACATTTGGATCACCATAGAATATAATATACTAGCTGTTGCCCGCGACTTCGTCCACGTGGACAAATTAACATCACAAATTATTATGTATTTCCCGTAGGAATGCGATGTTTTTTCGGGATAAAAACTATTCTATGTCCTGTTCCAGGACCTAACCTATATGTGTGCTAAGTTTCATCACGATGGTTCACTATTTTGGCTATAATGGCTTACACATAAGATATACACATATGTATATGTGTAACTCTAGCGGTTTTGGCAGCGCACGCCAGAATAGCTCGCAGATGGTAGATTTTTTCCTACTTACTTGATATTATACTATATCATACAAGACTCTATCTTTATAAATTGTAGCCTATGTGTTATTCTGATGTATAAGCAATATTATTGTAAAGTTTCATTAAAATCCATTCAGTAGTTTTTACATGAAAGAGTAACAAACATCCATCCATACTTACAAATTTTCGCGTTTATACAAATAATAGTTTATTATAAATTGCCAGACACATAGATTTTTACAGTCATCCTTAAAATTGTATGATTACATCAATTGAGTACGATTAAAATATAAAAATTGACAGGACAATGCATTTTAGAGCTCCCACACTAGACCATGCAGTCTGTATCGGGGAGCCTGAGTTTACAGGTTACATAGAAAACTGTGGGACAGAATGAATATTGTTGGAAGGAAAAAGAAAGTTATAATATTATTAGGAGGGTGAGAGAGTGTGATTATGAGTGGTACTGTGGAGATTATGAGAATAATGTATGTGTGATGTATGTGTGTGTGTGTGTGTGTGTTTGTGTGTGGTGTATGATTAAATGAGTTGCTTAATTAGGCTTTCTGTTTGTGAGTATGTCATTGAGAGTAGGAATTCTAGTACTACCTGTTTTGCCTTATTCACCGTGGCACCCCTGAAGTCACAGAGTACTACTAAACGATTGTAGATAAATGCGGACGTGTAATCCGGGAAGCGCTGTGCGAACGTGGTTTTTACGGCTGTGTTTGGGGCCTTGTACACTCTTTTTGTTTTCATTTGAGGGTACTCCGGTGAGTTAATCACACTGCGGTGCATACGTAGCGTAATTCTGTGGATGTAGAGTTGGCGCACACTTAGCACTTTAGTTTCCCTGTATAGCAACTCCGTAGGGTACCTGAAGGGCCTTCTGTACATGACCTTAAGAACAGAGCGCTGTGCTCTTTCTACTTCTAGCATCGCAGTAATCCCAGACCCTCCCCAGACCGTTATGCAGTAACCAAGCAGCGACTCACAGAGGGCCAGGTATACTAACCTAAGAGTGTTCTCATCAGCAGAATCACGCAGCAGCTTCATAACGTAGATCAGCTTCCTAACTCGCTTAGCAGTGGTCTCTATGTGAGTATTAAAAGAGAGATTTTTATCGATATCTATACCCAGGTATTTAATGCTGGGCATTCTGGCAATCAGCTGACAAGAAGAACATGGTATTGAGTCACACGCAGAGTGAATTCTAATCGTGGTCTGTGTAACTGGTTCGGAAGCCTTGGTTTTATGGAAACATAAGTACCTTGTCTTTTTGGTATTCAACGTCAATAAGTTGGTGTCAAGCCAGTGTTTAACGGGAGTCAGGCCCTGCTCCGCATTCTGAAGAGCTTTTTTCCACGTGTTACCATGGAAGAGCGCCACCGTGTCATCAGCATAGCAGATAAGTTCGGCTCCCGCAGGGGTAGCAGTATGAATATCATTCATGTCAGTATAAATAGAGTAGGTCCGAGAACGCTTCCTTGCGGGACTCCGAAGCGAATAGGCATTTCGTCACTGATTTGATCCTCCACTCTAAGGCATTGTCGTCTATCAGACAGGTAACTACGGAACCATTCCAGTGGCAGGCCTCTGAAGCCCGTAAGTTCGAGTTTTTTCAAAAGTAAAGCTACGGAAATGGTGTCAAAGGCCTTTGCCAGGTCAAGAAACACACCTACACATTTTTTACCCTTGTCAAGAAGATTGGAAACGTGACTGGCAAGATGTGTAACAGCGTCTTCGGTAGATTTCCCATGTCTGAACCCGTATTGTTTAGATGAAAGAAGATCAAAGGATTCAAGGTAGCGTACTAGGCGTTTATTAACAATTTTTTCTAGAATTTTAGAGAATATTCCCAACAACGATATTGGCCTGCAGTTTTCAGGATTCTGTTTAGGTCCACTTTTGTAAATGGGTACTACCACTGCCCTCTTCCAGACGTTCGGGAAAGCTCCTGTGGATAAGCTGAGATTAAAAACGTGGGCCAAGGGCTCTACAATCACAGGTTTTATGGTTTTGATCAGTATAGCTGAGTAAGCGTCTAGTCCTGGAGCGCTGTCATTCTTTATCTGGGCGATAAGTGCGTCAACTTCGAAGACATCTGTCGGCTGCATAAAAAAAGAATGTGAAACTGAACCGCCAATATTTAAGTTTGTTGCCAAGGCCTCTTGTGAATTATTCAGTTTAGTTAGCAATTGATCTGCAAGTTGTTCACCCACGGTAGAGAAATATTCATTGCAGTAGTTTAGGGACTCCTGTTGATTACCAGTGGTAGCTTTAGTGAGCTCGATCGCAGGTTTCTGTTTAACTGAAGAATTGCTTATTTTCCTTATGGCTTTCCAAAGGCCCTTTGCGTTGTGTTTGTTGTCAGCCAGTTCTTTTCCTTCGTGGGCAATTTTGAGGTTATGCAGTAATTTGTTGCACAAATTCCTGTAGCGCTTATACACCAGATTCTTCACCGAATTATTTGGATCTTTTCTGAGCTCCTGATGGAGCTTGTCCCGGTGCTTTATACATCTCAATAGCCCGGGAGTGATCCAGGGCTTTATAATGTGCTTTGACCTGCTAACACGCTTTTCTGAAGAGTGGTTACATACCGCGGTGGATAGAATAGAATTCAAGTTATGTACGGCAGCATCTACATCCTGCGTGTTTAGTACTGGGGCCCAGTTAACAGTTCTGAGTTCCTCCAGAACTCCTTGGTAATCGACTTTAGTAATCGAGCGGTTCCTGTACTCTTTAGCGGAGCTCGAGCACGATATGCCCAGCATTGAGATGCTGTGGTCTGTAATATCAGTATGGCATACCAAACCTGTCATTAAATCGGATCTAGTCCTCACAAATATGTGATCGAGGCAAGTTTAATCCTGGTGGGAAGAGAGATCGCAGGTGTTAGCCCGTGTTCTGATAGGAGGCATAGGTAATCCGCAACTTTTTCATTCAGTGTGTCCAGAATGTCTATATTTATGTCGCCTGCCAGACAGACGGATGGTTTAGATTTCAGAGACAACAGGGTTTGGTTAAGCGAGTCAACAAAGACCGCTGTATCATCAAATGACGGCGAACGGTAAATACCAAAGACTGTAAGGGAATTAGGCAGTTCAATTATCAGCCCTTCAGCTTCCCGCAGTGCCGGCTCATGAACCGAGGCGGACCAGCAGTCCCGCACATATGCCACGACACCTCCGCATTTGTTGAGGTTGTTAATGGTAGAGTACGCTGTGTATCCAGGAATCTGGCCGACCACCGGCGCGAAGGCCAGCCAACACTCAGTCAAAACAATGACATCGAAGGAGATGTTCAGTCTCTTTAAGGCAACTAAAAATAAATTAATATTTTATAATATTATATTATTTATAATATTAGTAGGATAATAATAAAGTATAGCACAGTAACTAGATAAGTTTAATTGTACTTCGCTGCATAGTCTCTTCAATGATAAAGTAGACAGTGTAGTTTTCGCATCCGCCAGCCTTTGGTCACGAGTTTAAAGCACATAGGCTTGACTCCAAAGCCTGAAAATAAATAAAAACGCTCCTACCACCCCCCGCACCCGCACTCCTTCAAACGTCATTATCGTTTTCGTGAATTTATCGTTTTCACCGTGTATACATAAATAAATTGTCTACAGTCTGGAGGTCAATGGGACAAAGTTATTATGAGAAAATAATAAGTCAATTCGGTACCATCGTAATGGAGAAAATTACACGCTATTTTAGTTTTCAATATCAAAGACTATAAAAATATTTACGTAAATGTCACTCACCGATTTCGATGAAACTTGGTACATACTCGTACATACATCCATAATGCTCCACCTCGCCTGTGCGCCACCTCGTTGAATTAGTCATTGGACTCGAGCGGCAGCGTCAGAGGGCGTGGATTCGATTTCCTATAGGTACAGATATTTTGTACAAGTTGGTCCCGATATGCATGTTATATTTGCGAATTGTTCTATCCTAGTTTAATTTCCATAGCACAGGAGAGGATCCCAGTTTAGATTTCAATTTCTGTGGACGTTACTGTCAATGTTATGTAATTTAATTTTTTTTTAATTATAATCACATTTATTGGTAACAAAAATTACAAGTCGTAAATGTTTTTGACAATTAATGTCACATAGGTAACAGATAATAATTAATAAATAATGTCATAAATTCACAAATGTCAAGTAACATACTTTGAAACATCTTTCAGGAATTCGTCAACTGAGTAATAGGCCTTAGAAATAAGATTTTTTTTTAAATTTATTTTTAAATATGCTCTAAGATGAAAATATAAAAATTAACCGGACAGTACATATTGGGGCTCCCACACTAGACCATGCAGTCTGTATCGGGGAGCCTGAGATTACAGGTTACATTACGAACTGTCGGACAAAATAAATATTGTTAGAAAGAAAAAGAAAGGTATATGTATTATTAGGACGGTGAGAGAGTGTGGTTCTGGGTGGTAGTTTGGAGAATATGAGTGTATTGTATGTGTGCTGTATGATTATTCCTATTTTATTATTGTTGTTTTTGTTATTTTTGGTACAATAAAGCGTTTACATACAAACATATGTGAGTGTAAGGTTGTCTGGAAGAAATCGCTTAAAGCGATAAGACCGCCTAAATTGTACTATTTGTACCTTCTATAACGTGTAACTGTATTTGTTTGTGCAATAAAGTGTATTGTATTGTATTATATGAGTTGCTTAATTAGGCTTTCTATGTCTTAGAGAGTAGACATTCTAGTAGTACCTGTTTTGCCTTATTTACCGTGGCATACCTGAAATCATCATCATCATCAGGTTATTTGTGTCTCCACTGCAGGAGCACAACCCTCTCTCATCTGCCGGAGACAGACGGAGGATTCAGCCTACACTCCCCGCGCTGGCCAGACGGGTTGGGGAGGCCTGATTGATGTTATCATCCCTGAAGTGCCACGCCCGAATACTTCTGACGGGAAGAACTGCTACAGGAAAAACCCTATTATTCGTTTCATTTGTCGCCAAACGTACACCCTCCATGTTTTCCAAACCAAATCCCTTCACGCACATACACTTACGCCGCAAATATTATAAAGGGAGGTAAAAATGTTAGCGCGTTTACGGCATTACGGCATATTACACTCCGGTTAGTGCTCGCGGGGGGACGCGCGACATTGTTCTGTTGTTAAGGGGAGCGGGGCGGGGAGGCTGGCTTTATAGCCGTGACGTCACGGGGAAATAGATCAAGTGCTTTAATAATGACACATTTTTGGTATATCTTCTGAGATGACCTCGTTCCCTTCGTAAAGTTCCGCTTTTAGAAATATAAAATATATATTATTAGTAAATATTTATTTATATACTTCTATTTTTTATCGTGTAGGTTATAATCTATGTAAATGGGTATATAGTTTATATTAGTGTATGTATATGTTTTTTTTTTATTTACGTACACACTATATCTGCCTCTCTTACTTCAATTATCTCTCTCGCGGGTCTGCTGGAGGAATTCTCTCTCAGAGATAAGTTCGCCCTTTGTACTTGGGTTTCTTTTTAATGTACTATTTTTGTTTTATCTGTGTGTGTGCAATAAAGAGTTAAAGAAATAAATAAATAAATAAAATTTAGTTTCGTAAAAATGACCGCTAATTATTCCCGACTAAGAGTATGATAGGAGTTTAAAAAAGTATCGTTAAATGTGTTTAATAAATAATTGTGATTGCGTGAGACTGGTGCCTGTAATAGGCGGCCTGTGCTGCAGGTCACCAGGTTGAGATGCCTGTATAACGCTGCCACAATGACCGTTCAACTCCAGAATCAGCAGACAAAGCCAATCCAGTTGCAAAGGGGGGTCAGACAGGGGGATGTTATATCCCCGAAACTGTTTACCAGCGCACTGGAGGATGTCTTTGAAACACTGAACTGGAGGGGACGGGGCATGATTTAGTCGTCTATGATAAAATTCAAAGTCAAAATCATTTATTGCATATGAGTACACTTGGTACATTTATACACGTCGTTTTTTTTATCTACTACCGCTTCCTAGGTGTTAGCGCTGTGAAGAAGAAACGGCGCAACAAACTTCACGCAACACATCTTTTAAAAATCAAGTTTGCATACAATTAATAAAGATTTGGCGAAGCTGAATTAACATTAGTACCATGCATCTTTGTCATTCAAATAATCGTTTATTTTATAATAGGCTTTCTTACAAAGTTGTTTCTTAATGTGAATCTTAAACTTTCTGTCCGTCATATTTAAGATTTCCTCTGGTAGTTTGTTGTAGAAGCGTATACATTGCCCCGTGAACTTTTATATCTCAACGAGTTCATCTAACCTCCACGTTATGTTTCCACGTCCGTCGCAATCTCAAGCCAACCCGTAACCTCCTAAACCAATACAAGCATAACTCTCAACTGCTCTTAATGTTATCTTAACGTGTTTTCTTATAAATGTTTGTCCCGAAACTTGCTCCCATAAAACACCTTTAATATCCACTTGGGAAATCTCACACCTACATTTGACCTGAGCTAAGAACACACCACGATTAACTTAAGAATATTTAAAGGTCCAGAAGATTTTGACTTCAAGTCATCCACATCGGACTTGGTATCCAATCAACGCCGAACGAGGAGATCAGAAGAAGAAGGAAGGTCACCGACATAGCCGAAAGGAATAGCAAGCTGAAGTGGCAGTGGGCGGGCCACATCTGTCGCAGAACCGACGTCCGTTGAGGCAAATGAGTTCTAGAGTGGAGTCCGCGGGCGGTATGTTGAATGGCTGGATGCGGAGGGCGTAGGACCGGGTGTGGTGGCGTTCATTGGGGAAGGTCTATGTCCAGCAGTGGGCATCTAAGGGCCCGGACAAATCCGAGGAAACCCGGAGGAATAGCAACCCTAATCATAATGATTATAAGATTAGTTATTCATCTTCATTTTGTAAATTCGTTGGTAACAGACATTACTAAATATTACTACGTAAAGAAGCGACACTAAACTCCCCCCTCCCCCCAGTTTAACGTCGCCCGAAAAATAGAGCACGTCTAGCGCCGCCCGCCATTAAAAAGTTACTACACCAGCGCGCTATCGACAGGCGCCGAGAGATCGACGCTACAAGTTAGAAAAAGAAGCACTTATTTGTTGACGTATAACGTTATTGACTATGTTCATGCGCTAGGTGTAGCAGCCCTATAATAATTTATGCACACACACGTGTACAGGCTGGTGCGTCTATATTCGCTTATATGGAGTACCGAACATTCCATCAAATCGTACAATTCAAATCCAAATTGTCAACAGTTTGTAAATACAAGCTCGAAAACCTGTGTTATCTCGAGCTTCATTGAAAATATGTATAAACTATTCCATTATTGAAACATGTATGAGATTATAATTTAATATTTCTGAAACAATGTCGGTTAAGTGCAACAATTCCCGTGAGTAATTCGCTTTAATTAAAAAATGACTCACTTTGTTAATCAAAAGTATTTTGTGATTTTTTACGAGGCATATATTATTGAAGCTGGATAGATAGCTTCTCTGCTACATTAGAAAGCGTATCGCTTCCCTGATCTGACAGGTGAGGGACAGCTCCAACAGCTTCCTGCAGACTGTGGCGGCGAGACTGGACGTGGACAGTGCTGTTATACAAAACTGGACAGGCGTCCATCTCGCCAAAGAATAAATTTTTTTTAGTCTTTTATGTTTATCAAGTTACTAACTTAGTTTTAAGGTATCGTTGTTACGTTACTCTCTGTTGAACGCCTGAAATATATATTTTTTAATTTTATTTTAGAATTTAGATGTACACTCTTTGCATCCAGTATTTCCACTTATCAAAAATTCGCCACCTGAAAGCGATAACGCCGCCGTTGTACACTAAAGTCATCGTTCTATAAGTAATTTTTTTGTTTTTATAAAATTGTATATGTATTGGTGCACAATAAATAATATTTGATTTGCTTTGATTTGGCAGGCGGACTGGTAATCACAGTCAGGAGAACGCTGCTGCATGTCCCTATAATCATAATACTATAATCCCTTAGTGGCTTTGACACCACGGGAAGATTTGGGATGGCCCTGTTCTAAGCCAGGACCCGAACGGCTAATGTTAGCTATAAAAATACTAAAATTGCTAGGTACGATGTTAATCAAAATTTCATGCGTTGTCGGTAGAAATATCAGCATTATTTCCAAGGCTTGCATTATGGTCGAAGGTTGGGAACATTCACGAGAGGCCGAGATGGCCGGGCCCGTAACGCCCCGACAACGCAATTTAATAAAAACCCGGACCGTTTCGGACCCACCGTGTTTAGGCCCGGCCTCCAAGGCGAAGAAAATATTTCGTCTATTACATACGTGCGTGATGCTCAATCCTTGGTCCCAGAGGGGTAGGCAGACAAAAGGGCCAAAGACAATTTTGTTAGATTTCTTTCAAAATTTAATTTTGGAGCCAGTGGTTCTTCCTTATATTTAATTTTTTTGTGTATTATCTTGTTAGTGTAGTGTTTTCCTTCATGATTGACACTAATTGGTTATTAAATTAGATAACAGATAGTGTATCTGTTATCTAATTTAATAATCAATTAGTGTCAATCATGAAGGCAAACATTTTGAGGTGAAACTATGAGCTACGAAAATTTATTTTGCTTCATGGTATGAGGTTTCATGTATTTTTATTTATAAGGATACCAATAAACAAAATATTTTTGTTTTTATACCGAAATAAAGTTAGTCGTGTGGTTTCTGGCCTAGATTAGAACCACCCCCAATGATCCCGAGGGTATCGTCAAGGCTAGTAAGGGATTGTACCAAGGATAGACAGCAGCGTTCACTTGTATACATTAAGATCACCAATCCGCCTGCCAAGCGTGGTGATTATGCCAAATCCCCCAATGTACAGCCCACCAAAAGTAGCATTTTAGTGGAGAGGCTTATGTGGCCTATTTCGGGGGATGACGAATCAACTATACAAAATCGTTTCGCTTCTTTTCTATGTCGGTGCGACAGAGAAGTTCAAGCAATACGACTTTAGTATAACTTCACTGGGACAGAATTACTGAAAAGCTAATATCTAAAATATGACAAATTCTTCTCAAGTAAATAATCGCAGCGATTAATCGCGCGTGCCCAAACACCCTTCCCCGTCCATAAACCTTAATTCTCCTCACAAACACGACTTATAGTGAATTTATTTTGTGTGAAACGCATAAATAAGGGCGGCCACACGCGCACGATTGTAAGTAACTACACTGGGCGAGGAACTTTCGCGTGGAATTGGCTTTTGTCGCGACTTCCGAGTGTCTGCGGAAGGGGAAGCGAGACAAAAGTACAACAATTTATGTCCTTAACTGAATGAGCGAAAGTTACTGTGATATTTAAGCTACGTACTAACAATAGAAATCAAACTTCAAAATGCCTGTTAGCGAAGTTTTTATTCGCTTGTCTGTCTGTGATATACATCCAAAACTATTGGACCGATTGAGCTGAAATTTGTGACGTATGTGACAAACTAGCTATTGCCCGCGACTTCGTCCGCGTGGACAACTTAACATTAAAAGTTAATTATAATAAAAATATTTCCCGTAGGAATAAGATGTTTTTCGGGATACCAACTATCCTATTCCAGGACCTAACCTATATGTGTGTTAAAGTTTAATCCCGATCCGTCCAGTGGTTGAAGCGTGATTGAGTAACAAACATCCAAACTAGGATTGCCCGGTAGTAAGTCGAAATATTATGAGAATTTCAGAAAAAAACTTCTTTTATGAGATTTTTTTAAGAAAACTAAAAGAAAACCTTACGAAATTGTACTTCATGACTTATTTCAAAATATCCACTTTTAAAATTATTGTACAGTAGCCAAATCCTCCGTCTGTCTCCGGCAGATGAGAGAGGATTGTGCTCCTGCAGTGGAGACAAAAATAACCTGATGATGATGTACAAGTAGCCTGCTAGACTTAGTTTATTGTCTGTGAGTCAGTATCTCTGTACTATCAACTAGACAGACAGGCTGTTGTGCATGAATGTAAAGAGGAAGTAACTGTAAGCTTAAGACCCCACGTTGCTAACCAACAGTTTGTCCCTACTGACATAGAATACTAAACATTTAATACTAGCTGTTGCCCGCGATTTCGTCTGTCGTCGGATATTTGGATGTTTGTTACTCAATCACGCTTCTACCACTGTACGGATCTAGATGAAACTTGGCACACATAAAGGTTAGGTCTTGGAATAGGACATAGGATAGTTTTTATCCCGAAAAAAACATCCCATTCCCACGGTAAATACATAATAATTTATGATGTTAAGTGGTTCACGCGGACAACAGCTAGTTGTTCCATCATCAGGTTATTTTTGTCTCCACTGCAGGAGCACAACCCTCTCTCATCTGCCGGAGACAGACGGAGGATTTGGCCGACACTACCCGCGCTGGCTTGGCGGGTCGGGGAGGCCTGATTGATGTTTTATAATGTATTCCCTCAGTCGCCTTGTACGGCATCCACGGGAAGAGTTGGAGTGGTCCTATTCTACTCTACCGGAAACCACACGGCAGTTGTTTAATAAAGGTTTTTTTTAAATACAGTGTAATTATTGCGATATGAACGTTTATTTATTTATTTCTTCTCACATAGTAAATATATACAGTAGGAATCTTATGCTAGACTTAACAATAGATCAATGGACAGCATATGTACGGGCGAACATAACGCTGAGCGATATTAGTGTAAACTCTCTTGGCACGGAGCTGCATTAATCCTATTACGGGTGTACAAAACGTGTGTATTTATCGCGGTGGGTGTGATCTGCCGCAACACAGAATAGAGAGAGTACAGACGGTTTCTGCGTCTTTTTTAATTGCCTACGTAGGGACGACGACACAAATAACTTCATTCGACACATTTCGATACGGCGCATGACCGACGGTCCTGTAGGTACCTTTAGCTGATGGTAACGCCTGAGACAATGAAACAGGTCAGAGATAATCGAATCAGGGCTACGATCAAAAGATAATATAGGTACTAAGTATATTAATAAGATGGATTAATTCGTTATGAAAACAGAACAGATAGTTATTCTTTCTTTGAACTCTCGCATAAAAATCTCTTCATTAAAACAAATATGCAAAAATAGATAGTCAAAGTTAAAATCATTTATTGCATATGAGTACACTTGGTACATTTATACACGTAATTTTTTTTACGACTACCGCTTCCTAGGTGTTAGCGCTGTGAAGAAGAAACGGCGCAACAAACTTCACGCAACACATCTTTCAAAAATCAATCAAAGATAAATTCTTTATAAAAACACTAAAACGAAAAGTATTAAGGCATGCAAAGGTGATTTTATCGCTTGAAATAGTCCTTTCCAGACAATCCAAACAAGCAAAATGATAACTACTGAGTTGATTGACACATATTTCAAATCAGTGTTCTAGTATTCAACAGCATGCCCTGACAGCTAACTGATGCAGGAGACTCCGTGTGGTTCCCGGCTTAGAATAGGGCCACCCTCAATCTGACCGTGAGTTTCGTCAAGGCGACTAAGGGATTAACCAGCGACGGGCAGCGTTCTCCTGTGTATATTAAGATCATTACTGTGATCACCAATCCGCCTGCCAAGCGTGGTGATTATAGCATATACTCCAAAGGACAGCTCACAAAAGTAGACATTCTATTGGAGAGGCTTGTGTTCAGCAGTGGACGTATTTCGGCTGAAATCTGGCCGAATCACGGGGGAGGTGCCCGGTACTTGCTCAGGATACTTGATGCTAGGTACTGCCCGAGACTAACTCAAGATATACTCTTCAGTCAAGCATGTATATGAAGCAGACCGTCTGAACTCCCTTTATTCCGCACGCCGCCATGTCCGCCGCCCCAGATAATTATCCCGCTCGTAATTAACGCGCGTTATTAGCGCACGCGGCGCGCAAATTGCAGTTTGACTAGGTTCCGGAACATATGATTAACGAATTAGTAATCCCGCACAAAAACGGATTGTTAACTGTGAGTTACGTGTTTAGGCTACACCTATTTCTCTTCTCTGTCGTTCCCTCACTGCTGAGGACCGCGACCGTATAAAATGCGCCTCCATGCATAGCGGTCATTGGCCAGCCGCACCGCTTAATATAAGGATCCGCCAGCCAACCTCCTCACCGAGTCTGACCGCCTAGTAGGAGCTCGTCCTCTGGCACGCCTGTTTCTACATCATACTAATATTACAAATGCGAAAGTGTGGATGTTTGTTTGTTGCTGAAACAATCACTAATATCTGAAACTTGGTTCAGTGATTACTTATGCTCTAGAATAACATATATGTCGGCAAAATGAATTAAGATCATTATGACGACCACCGTGGCGGAATGGGTAGCTCTCGGACTGCCACGCCGGAGGTTGCGGGTTCGAATCCCGCTTGGGGCAAATGTTCGTATGATGAATATGAATGTTTGTACCCAAGTCTTGGATGTTTATATATTTATTTAAGTATGTATATCCGTTATCTAGTAACCATAGCACAGGCTCTGCCTAGTTTGGGACTGGATAATTGGTGTGGATGTCTGACATATTTATTTATTTATTATTATGGCGATCACCAATCGGTCTGCGAATGTTAAACAAGTACACATAAAAAGTGTTTTTCTAATATTAACTTACGAATGGAAGACAACAAACCTCAAACAGACCAATCTGTTGCTCCAGCTGTATACAAATTGCGTCCGAGCAAAGCTCCTTACGGTGAGCCTCGAGGCAAGGCAACGAATGAGGCAGGTGGAGGCAAAGCCTGGGATTTGCCTCGCTTTGCCTCGTCCTTTGGTACACTTGCCGGGCCTTGACTCCGGGGTAATAGAAACTTATTAGGAAGGAAAGAACGGAAAAGAACTTGAAGAAAGCAGTTTTTTCCCATTTAAAAATGTTCATTGCATCTAATAAATCCATCTAATAAATAAACATGGAAATTTCGCATGACTGAACAGTGAATATATTTAAAAAAATGGTGGTTGAAGCATAAGTAATAGAAAAACATATAGAATGTCTGTCTGTTTGTGCATGCATCACGTAAAAATGACTAAACCAATTCTGATAGTCTACAAAAAAATATTAGGCATAATGTAGAGAAAAATTAGGATTTTATTTCATGGTAATCGGACCCTGCAATCAAATGTTATGCGAATTTATAGTTTTTGAAAACTGGCATTCACTGAAATTATATACAATAAATAATTAAGTGAAAAGTGTAATGCTCGACAGAATTCGTATTGCAATGAGTGAGAACTACATTTTGGTTAAAGGTAAAAGTGGAAGTGGGAAAGATAAGGGCGGAGGGGTGGGCAGGCTTGGGTGAGATAGGTAGATGGGTGTGGAAGAGAGGAGGAGGGGAGAAGAAAGGGGAGTGGAGGGTGTGGGAGCCACGTCTATCAGTGGTCTGCGCGTGCGAAGCCCGCTGGCATAGCTAGTCAGTAAAAAATAGGATCTTAAATGAGTAAGTGTTTTATTTTATGTACGCAATTAATTACCGTTTCTTCCAAAATAATTTATTTGGTCCCCTGAAAAGTAACATTTTCTTAGTCCCCTTTTCACAGAAGACACAGCTTTAATGTATGAATAACGCTCTAACAATAGATTTTAATTTGTAACATTCTTAAATAAAATGCCAGAGTAAGTAACTTTATAAATAATCATCGCAAACAAATGGAGACCTGTCGTGTCTGCTATTCTCAGTAAAGTCTAATATAAATAAATAATATTCTAAATAAAGTCTTTTGGGTTTTGTATATTAGTCATTTGATATGAGAGTTATGTTCTCCAGTCCGAGGTAACTTAAGGAATAAGGTTTTTGGAGGCTTTGTATATTAATTTCAAAACATTTTTCTCTTCTCCAATGAACTTCAACATCAACTTCTTCACTCTAATCAACTTCAACGTCTTATTCTCCACTTCAATCTACTTCAAAACACTGTAAATTACTGATCGTAAGTATGAATTGTTATTATTTGATAATACAAACCTTTTGCTGTGAAACTTGATAATCACTTACATTTTTTATGTTAAAATATAGAGGATGTAAAATGGATGGAATAAAAAAATCTAATTTTATGTTTATCCTTCAGATTCACGTCAACTGAGTAGTAGGACTTCATAATAGCCACTTCTTTAAATTATTTTTAAACTAGCTGTTGCCCGCGACTTCGTCCGCGTGGACAACTTAACATCACAAATTATTATGTATTTCCCGTAGGAATGGGATGTTTTTTCGGGATAAAAACCATCCTAAGTCCTATTCCAGGACCTAAATTATATGTGTACCAAGTTTCATTCCGATCCGTCCAGTGGTTGAAGCGTCATAGAGTAACAAACATCCAAATATCCAAACTTTCGCATTTATAATATTAGTAGGATAAGCTGGTGGAAACTGTCGTTTAGCTACTAAATGGGATGAAGGCTGACTTCCAACAGGAAAATTATATTTCCCATTTCGTAGCCAGTTAAGAAATTAGTTACTAAATGGAATGAAAGAGTCATATTTTGTAACTGCCTTTGAATAAGGAAATAAAATTTCTCATTTCGTAGCCAGCTAAGAAATTACTTACTAAACGGAATCAAGGAGTCAAATTCTGTAACTGGCTTCGAACTTCGAATTTCCATTTTGTAACCAGTTACAAAAAGGCATTTTTAACGTCTCGGATTAAATCATAAACGGTCTAACCGAGTACATATACCTACCTACCCGTCCGATCTTTTTAACCTGTTGCATCTACTTAGGTACGCTGCATGGATCAATTCGATCTACTAACCTGTTTCATCATCAGGTTATTTTTGTCTCCACTGCAGGAGCACAACCCTCTCTCATCTGCCGGAGACAGACGAAGGATTTGGCCTGCACTCCCCGCGCTGCCCAGACGGGTTGGGGAGGCCTGATTGATGTTTTATAATGTATTCCCTTAGCCGCCTTGTACGACATCCACGGGAAGAGTTGGAGTGGTCCTATTCTACTCTACCGGAAACCACACGGCAAACCTGTTTAGATATTATCGCGCCTCATTCTCCGTAATGCGACGTAAGTGAATATAAAGTAGTTTCATTGGCTTCCACTAACTAAATCTGAGATACGACCTGACCCCGGTGACAGTGGGGAGCGCGCCCACTGTGAAACGGGCGTAACTCCCAAACTAACATTAATAATAATGCTAAAGCTTTTACTCGACGTCGCATGACAAAGGGCGCTACTACACCGAATTCTTCTCGTGCAAAATTTATACGTTCCGCGCTTCGTAAATTATCTTCGGGAATTGGGGTTAGTGCCTTTTGCCACGAGGCCCGAGGGCACGGGGGCAGGGCGGTATTAATTCGAAAAGTTTTGCATGTAGAAAATATCTGCTGTACAAATGTTTGGACGAGCCGTGTATGGGAAAACAAACAAACAGTGTAAATTCATGCTTAACATACGGATATGAAAACACATGGACGTGAATGAATTGCTTTGTTGCGAAAATAATTTTAAAGTTATTGTTGTTACTTAGTCTGGAGTACGGCCTCAAGTTCTTCATGATGAACTTTCATCATTATCAACCGAAATACGTTTACTGCTGAACACAAGCCTTCCCAATAGAATGACACTTTTGGTGGGCAGTCCATTTCGGGATTTGCCATAACCACCACGCTTGGCAGGCGGATTGGAGATCGCAGAAATGAGCTTAATAAACACAGGAGGACGCTGCTGCCCGTTCCTGATGCAATCCCTTGATGATATTTTCATTTTTTAGATATGAATTTTCTAAAAAATTAAATTGGTGGGCCCTCTGACGTTTAATTTAATTTGTGATAATTTAATAATAAGTGTATTTTTAAATTTTTATTTTAATATTATATACTGACATAGATAGTATGTTATATACTATGACATTATTTGAGTTGTTGACATTGTAATTTAAATTTATACATTATTTTATTTTATGACGATCCCTTTTACCATATTAGAATGACATGTAAAATTGAATTTTTAAGATGTAAAAGTGAAATAAATAAATCTAATCTAATCTGATACCCACGGAGGTGGCCTATTACAAGCCGGGAACCAACCGGCATCAAAATTAAAAGCCATGGCATAAAAAGAGTGTAACTTAGTGATAAACACGAACACGCCAACCTGTCTGGGTAAGTGAATTAGAGAGAATAAGTCGATTTATCTGTCGCCGTGTGACCCGGAATCCGGAAATTGTACGAAAAACTTGGATTTCAATGAGATTACGGATCCGGTTCCGGAAACGCCAGTAAAGAAAAGTATCAAAGCCCTTTTCGTTAATTAAATGTGATATATTTATTTATTTGAAGTTCAAAAAGATGCCCATCAAAGGATATTATAAATGAATTAGAGTGAATAATGCTCATGCCCTGGTCTTAGAGGGGTAGGTAGAGACAATATATCGCCAGATCAACCTTTTCATGCACCTCCTTTTATTCATCTCACCGCCTTTTTGAGGACGTCATCAATATACTCCTTGAACGTCCTCGCAGGACGACTTCTGGCTGTAGTTCCCTCCACATTCGCGACTTAGCAAATCCCACCAAAAGTGACAGTGACATTTTATTGGGCAGGCACATGTTCAGCAGTGGACGTATTTCGGCTGGTGTTGATGATACGATTATTCCACAAATAGAGATATCAAATTGCCGTGTGGTTTCCGGCAGAGTAGAATAGGACCACTCCAACTCTTCCCGTGGATGTCGTACAAGGCGACTAAGGGAATACATTATAAAACATCAATCAGGCCTCCCCAACACGTCTGGCCAGCGCGGGGAGTGTAGGCCAAATCCTCCGTCTGTCTCCGGCATTGAGAGAGGGTTGTGCTCCTGCAGTGGAGACAAAAATAACCTGATGATAAAGAGATATCAAAAAACGTTGAACTGATATCGAAACTAAGTTGCCTAATCAGTGAAATTTAACATGTTGAACATTTCCACCATCTAAATTCAGAATATAAGGGATTTGGTTTTGTTTTTAACAATATTCTTCATCAATTCATTTCTAGAAGCTGAGTTGATCTAATTACCATTTGTTCGCTATGCTCCAGCAATATTTCCCGAGGGAATGGATATAGCTGCGATCGCTCGCACAATTTATGTGTCAGCCGCAAACAAGCTGCTGTGCTGTCCACTTGCGCAGCAAAATGGTGCAAATGGACCGGTCGTTTATCCTGCAGCGGAATTGTCGCCTTCTCTATTACATCTGCACCACTGTGCACCAGTGCCGCGCCTTCATATTTAGCTTCCTCACTGATGCAGTGACTAATTTCAGTCTATGCCTAGTATATAATGACTAGCATTATCATTGCCTAATATACTTATCTATTTAGGCTGCCTCGTTTGCCTAAGGGCTTGGTCAATGGACTCGAGCCCCAGAGGCCGTGGGTTCGATTCCCACTGGGGACAGACAACTTTGTACAAGTTGTCAATTGTCTTATCCTTGTTTAATTCCTATAGCACAGGAGAAAATCATTGTTTGGGATTAGACAAGCGTATGTATGTATGTAATAATATATTATTAATTTATTTATTTTAGGACCTAACCTATATGTGTGCCTAGTTTCATCACGATCCGTCCAGTGGTTCAAGCGTGATTGAGTAAGAAACATCCAAATATCAAAACTTTCGCATTTATAATAGTTTAGTCACATTTAATTTAAAAATATTATAATAATTTACATTTTAAATATTCTTAGATACACGTGTGCTTGTTGGTGATAGGCTCTAACTATTCCTCCTCTTTCATCCTCCTCTTCCATTACAGTATATCTTGGGCTATCTCCCTTTCTCCTGTATGGTCTGCCTCTGCTCCCGAGCCCGTCTCTTAATTGTGTTTCGGTTTGAGCCTTCCTTGCACTGTTTTTCTTGGTTCTCCCTAAAGCCAAACGCCATTCTGTTGCTCAAATCCTCTGTTTATGTCTATGATTAAAAAAAAAACTTGGAAATCTTTGCAAACAGTTTTCATACATTTCAATGGTCATGCTTAAAGTCAAAGTCAAAATCATTTATTGCATATGAGTACACTTGGTACATTTATACACGTAATTTTTTTTATCTACTACCGCTTCTTAGGTGTTTGCGCTGTGAAGACGAAACGGCGCAACAAACTTCACGCAACACATCTTTTAAAAATCAAGTTTGCGTACAATTAATAATGATTTTGCGAAGCTGAATTAACATTAGTGCCAGTTAAATTCTGCTACCTTCTTCCACAGCCTAGTCAACGTAAATATACGTAGGTTAGTGGTTAGTTGATCTTTGAGCTGAATGGGAAGTGGTACGGCGAGGATGCGAGCCGGCGAACACACGATTTCAGTTGCTTTGACTAATGTAAAGTTGTTATTTAAGCTTTATCTGGAGTTTCAATTGAGCCCTCGGTTATGCGAACCCTTTGAAATGTATTCTGGAAAGTCTAGATTTATTCGTACGCCGGGACTAAGGTTCAAAAGGATTCAGAGGTCAAATGGTGCTAAGAGATCAATTTACTCCAAAAGCTCAGTATCAATCTGTGGATGAAAGCTGAACTACGTTCACTGCTGTCAAAGTCAAAGTCAAAATCATTTATTGCATATGAGTACACTTGGTACATTTATACACGTCATTTTTTTATCGACTACCGCTTCCTAGGTGTTAGCGCTGTGAAGAAGAAACGGCGCAACAAACTTCACGCAACACATCTTTTAAAAATCAAGTTTGCATACAATTAATAAAGATTTTGCGAACATGAGTCTCCCTAATAGAATGCTGATTTTGGCAGGCTGTCCATTGGGTGAGTTGCAATAATCACCACGCTTGGCAGGCGAGATCGCTAATGACCTTAATGTACACAGGAGAACGCTGCTCAATCCCTTGACGACACTCACTGGAAGATTGGGGCTGGCCCTATTCTTTGCCGGTAAATATTTTCTCTGTCGTTCCCTCACTGCTGAGGATCGCGACCGTATAAAATGCGCCTCCACGCATAGCGGTCATTGGCCAGCCGCACCGCTTCATATAAGGATCCACCAGCCAACCTCCTCACCGGGTCTGACCGCCTAGTAGGAGCTCGTCCTCTAGCACGCCTGACCTCCACTTGTCCCAGGATGATGGCTCATCATCTTCTCCAGGTCGTGCTTTGGAGACCGCACAATGTGACCGAAGAAGCATTTCTCTACCATTTTTTATAATTTTAATTAAACTCTTGCAACGTACGTTGAAATAAAGTAAAATACCTCTCATTATTCGCTTCATTAATCGAAATATTGAAACGTAAATATAATTATAATTCAGAGGTACATTTTTCCTATATCTCGGCATACATCGAGCATGGCCGACAGTTCCAATCCGCTGGGCATGAATATTAATATAAAAGTGATACATTATCATCCTGCGAACATTTTAATATGTATGACTGTTATAGTGCTTTATGTGAAAGATATTCAAAGTATGGCTCATTTATTTCTGTTCAATGAAAAAATGCTGGTCAACTAAGAGATATTTTGTCTTGTCCACTTTATGTTAGATAAAGTGAACAGAAGAATAGAATAAGTCATTTATTCATTGCTACGACACACACACACATACATAATAAATAAACAGAATTAATAAATTACAATTTAAAAATAATCGGCGTGTGGTTTCCGGTGGAGTAGTTATCGAGATATAGCCGTGGCTCTGCTGTAGTGACGTCATTTTGGCAGAGCCACCAACAAACCCGAATATCTCGGAAACGGTAAGGGTTAGAGACTGAATTTTGGAATGTGGAGCACAAATTCGAGTACATATTTTGTACTATTACAGAATTTTGATATCTTTTGCAGTTTCCGAGATATAGCGTGGCCTGCTGTAGTGACGTTATTTTGGCAGAGCCACATTACTTACCCCTATACCTTTTAAATGGCTGAAGTACAAATTCTAATTTTCGAGTACAAAATAGTACATTTCCAGGACAAATTTTCTGCATAACCAGATTTCAAATCAGAGGCTGCGGCTCTGCCAAAATGACGCAAGCTCAAAATGTATAATAAGCTTACAACAGCACTGAAATTTTCAAATCCAAATTGAGTACTTTTGTTGTTGGAAGGGTGCTACTACACTTGTGAGGAATTTTTGTGCGGAAAATAATATGTTTGACATCAAAAAAATAATGTTTATTTTATTATTTTTTTTTATTTTTATTTTATTTTATTTATTTATTTAATTTCACAGCACAAGACAATTTACAAACATAAAATACAAGAAAAATTTTGGTAGTGCCAATTACGAAATTAAAACATTAAAATTTTATAAATACAAAACCAATATACGTGAACCACCTACTTACATTACTTAAATAAAAGCTTCATTAATTATAAATTGACATTAATTTTTTTTATTTTATTTATATTTCTGGTCTAATTTTTGAAGTTGTTCTTTAATGTATTATCATCATTAATTATAACACGATGAAATTTTTTTATATGAACTAATAAACTTGAGAGTTGATAATTTAGTCATTAAGACTTCGGACAGATGGAAAATCATGGTCACACATTGGATATGTCCCAATTCGTCCCTAAAAATTTGTAACTGGTTACAAAATGAGAAAGGTAATTTCCCTGTTCGAAGGCAATTACAAGTTCTTAGAAGTCCCATTGATACCGGGACCAACTTGTACAGTTGTACAAAGTTCTCTGTCCCTGGAATCGAATCCACGACCTCTGGCCACGAGGCAACCAATAATTGTAATTAAGTATTACTTAACAATAACAAACACTTAATAAAACCGGGGTTAAAAATATATAATAATAATAATAAATATGTCAGACATTCACACCAATTATCCAGTCCCAAACTAGGCAGAGCCTGTGCTATGGTTACTAGATAACGGATAGACATACTTAAATAAATATATAAACATCCAAGACTTGGGTACAATCATTCATATTCATCATACGAAGATTTGCCCCTAGCGGGATTCGAACCCGCAACCTCAGGCGTGGCAGTATACACGCTCTGTGTCGCTGTTTTTTCTCATTTTCCTTGGTTGCCCGAAACAGATCGCTTTAAGCGCTAAGGCCGCCTTTGTACACTTTCCATAAATCTGTACCTAACTTGTTATTTGCTTGTGTGTAATAAAGAATTTATCTACCTATCCGTAACGCCATGGACGAAAGTTGAAAAATTTCAATTACGTGGAGGTAGGATAGTATGAAGTTGGTGCCGGGGTGGGAAAGGCGGTGCGCGGGGTCCCGGCGGGCCTTTATAATAATGACTCCATCTTTAGTTTCACTTCGCCGCCGCCGCTGACGGAGTTATAGTTTACTGAACTTTCTGTTTCCTTTTATTCCTTTTGTCTCCACGAACGTTTCATCTCCTAATACGTTTATGTCCGCTCGCGTTTGGTTTCCCCTGAAGCCTCTTCCGGACTAACGTACACGTGTATATTTCATTCCAGATTAATAGTCCTATGAAAACCAACGCTATTTACGTCTCGGTAACATATACATGAAAGGGTCACCAGCAGCAAAAATAGGTTTGTATTACCAAGTAAACTTTGCGGTCCACTTAGGTACACCATCTATTGTGTATTTTGTTTTCGAGACGCAAATGCGTTTGTTTTCATAGGACTATTAATCTGGAATGAAATATAGTCTATTATGCACTATATTGCTTCTATTGCTCCTCTCGCTTTTAGTGACCTGGTCTCACACCCTGTAAGGTTGGCTGGAAGATATCTCTTTTAGAGATAAACTCACCTTTATACATAAAATTTGTAACTGTATTTAGATTTGTATCAGAACATTTAATTATTTTCTAAATATTGACATTATTTAACCGTAGCGTCAATATTTAGTAATAATTAAATGTTCTGCGTAGTAACTGCACAAGTTTCATTGTGAATGTGAAAGAGTTGTGGCTACTTGCTTTTGACGGCCTCCGTGGCGGAACGCGTAGTTCTCGGCCTGCCACGTTGCGGGTTCGAATCCCGCTAGGGGCAAATGTTCGTATGATGAATATGAATGTTTGTACCCAAGTCTTGGATGTTTATATATTTATTTAAGTATGTCTATCCGTTATCTAGTAACCATACCACAGGCTCTGCCTAGTTTGGGAATGGATAATTGGTGTTAATGTCCGAGATATTATTTATTTATTTATTTACTTGCGTCGAACAGAGCGATTGTTTGGAACGCTCCATCTAGTAGTACATAGAGATCGTGTTTACAATTGTAAACCTCGTCAGTTTCCACACACAATTTTCACAAACAAAGATACATTTTCATTTCCCCGCTGCACAATACCCAAAACTTTAACGCAAACAACTCTCATTGTTGATATTATTGCCGAAAATCACGGCAACTGTAATGAGAAGGAACGGGGTAATTATAAATTATTTATATTCCTGATAAACAAGTCGTGGCGACGAGCGGATTGCGCGCATAAATTAATATTAACGAGCCATTTCGGCGAATCATTAAATCGCGCGTTTAAATAACGGAGCGGAATCATTTTCGTGTGTTTTCGCTTTAATTGGCGAAAAAAATGCGCTTTATAAAGCGCTTAATTGCGCCGTGCAGCGCTGCAATGGCTGCGAAGCGACCGGCTTAATTGTTTAAAGTAACGATTGCTATAAGCTATAACCGCTGTGCGTTAAAACTATATTGTTTTAAATAACATTTTCAGATTCAGAACAATGACCGCCCGTTGACCTAGTGGCTTGATCGTTAAAATCGAGAGCGATTCCTTGGGTGCGATTCCCATCAAGCAACTTTGTACATGTTATATATGTAAAATATCTTACACTACATTTATTTATTTAACAATTTATTGCACACACAAAAGAAAAACATACAAAACAATAAAAGTAAGGGAAAAAATAATAACATGCGCAAATGTTAATGTTCATCTCTTTAAGAGATATCTGCCAGCCTATCAGCGAGGAAGAAAACTTCGTGAAAGGGCAGACATGTGTATACATACATAACAAACGATACTAAATAAATATATAAACTACACATACTTCTACGATCATCATCATCGTCAGGTTATTTTTGTCTGCACTGCAGGAGCACAACCCTCTCTCATCTGCCGGAGACAGACGGAGGACTCGGCCTACACTCCCCGCGCTGGCCAGACGGGTTGGGGAGGCCTGATTGATGTTTTATAATGCATTCCCTTAGTCGCCTTGTACGACATCCACGGGAACAGTTGGAGTGCTCCTATTCTACTCTACCGGAAACCACATGGCAGTTTATACGTTGAACCAAATTTTAACTCGCAAAATAGAGGCTTAGGTGAATCTTGTTTACATATTGTTCAGAACGATACAAAGAATGGGTTTTATAATCTGTGTAAGATTAATTGATTTATAGAATCCACTATAATAGCCTGGCAAATGTTCTATAAAAGTTAATCTGTGCAAGAAAGCCTACTATAAGTTAGATGACTACTATAAAAGTCCATGGAGTGCTTGATGGCTCAGCATAGGTAGACTTAATGATTGTAATGAATAAGATAAATCAAAGGTAGGGCCCTGTGCCGTTGGGTTTGTTGCCACTGCTTCCCCTCGGTTATACAGGTGGAAGTGGAGTAGTTTTAGGCAGAATTTGACGTCAAAAAGAGAATAATGTATTCCAATTTTGACAATAAATATTTTGATTTTGATTTTGAATGGCTATCTCTTCTTATCTCTGAATTTTGGATTCAGTGAGTCAATTTCAATAATTAATTGTTATTTTAACAAAGCTAAATAAAGTCTATGTCCATATTGCCTTCAAAGTTTCTGTGTTTCGTATCTGCTTGTTACTTTTCTAATTGTAATTTGAGTTTAAATTAATTTGTGAAACATGATTTAACTTATCAGATAGTTGTTGTACGATACATAAATTGGAGAATTGTAGAATTAAAATTCAAGACAGCAAACTAGAGACTACACTCATACTGTAGGACTACAGTGAAAATGAGTCGGATACTGACGACTACAGAGATAGTCCTAGACTGAAACAAACTCAATAACAATATACTACTGTGGCTTGGTCAATATTCAATCAATCAGTTCATTTATTGCTATTAATTTCATGTATTTGCCGTGTGATTTCCGGTAGAGTAGAATAGGACCACTCCATCTCTTCCCGTGGATGTCGTACAAGGCGACTAAGGCAATACATTAATACATCAATCAGGCCTCCCCAACCCGCCTGGCTAGCGCGGGGAGTGTAGGCCAAATCCTCCGCCTGTCTTCGGGAGATGAGAGAGGGTTGTGTTCCTGCAGTGGAGACAAAAATAACCTGATGATGAATTTCATGTATTTATCGTACAATTCACGATGGCATGACACGTTACTTTTTGCGAGAGGTGAGCGCGGGATTCAGGGAGTTAATACGAACCTATCCAAACATCGGTATGTTAGTATACGTACACACACATTGATGATTAGTGCGTAACGATAGAACTAACACAGTGACGTAACGTAACGTAACATGTAAGCGATTGAGAGAAAGAGTGGGGCGTAACGTCGTGAGCTGCATTTTGTTTATGCAATAAAGTGTATTGTATTGTATTCTATTGTCACTCTGCGACAGACTAAGCAGTGCAGTTTACGCAATGAGAAAACTTCTGCCACTGGTGTCGGACAGTGTGTCGAGGCAGACTTATTTTGCGTACTTCCATTCGCTGATGTCGTACGGTACCATATGGGGTGACTCCACAGATTCGGATCGTGTGTTCATCCTACAGAAAAAGGGAATAAGAATACTATCCAGAGTCAAACCAAGACACTTGTAAAGCCCTTTTCAAGCATCACAATGTGATGTCTCTATGCTCCCTGTACTTGTTTCAAGTAATAACGTTTGTTAGGCGAAACCCATCGTGTTTCAAACGTAGGGCAGGCGTAGGACATGAACTCCGTAACCAAGGCCGGTTCACCGTAGTGCCCCGGCGCACTGCACTTGCCACAAAAAAACCCGCGAGTCATCGGCCCCACGTACTACGAGTACCTCCCCGCAGACCGACGTAACGAAACCAATGACGAAACGTTTAGTCGCCGACTGAAAAATCTATTGTTGGATAATGAATTTTATTCTGTTAATGAATTTTTTAAACTAAAATTCTCTTTATTTTTTACATTATTAAATTATTCTTTACATTATTGTATACCGACATTATTTTATTTTGTACTAGCTGTTGCCCGCGACATCGTCCATGTGGACATCTTAACATCACAAATTATTATGTATTTCCCGAATGAGATGTCTATCCTATGTCCTATTCCAGGACCTAACCTATTTGTGTACCAAGTTTCATCCCGATCCGTCCTGTGGTTGAAGCATGAATGAGTAACAAACATCCATCCATACTTACAAACTTTCGCGTTTATAATATTAGTAGGATTATCTTGACATGATGTGATTTTATTCTGATTTTCATATGACATAAGGTTTATTTTATTTATTTATTTAACTCTTTATTGCACACACACAGATAAAATAAAAAATAATACATTAAAAGAAACACAAGTACAAAGGGCGAACTTATCTCTGAGAGAGATTTCTTTCAACAGACCCGCGAGAGAGATATTTGAAATAATAAAGGCAGACATAGTGTGTACGTAAATAAAAAAAAAACATATACATACATACACTAATATAAACTATATACCCACTTAAATAGATTATAAACTACACGGTAAATATATATACATATATATATTATTAAATATATATATGTATATATATTATTAAATAATAATAATAATATACAAACATTCATAAAATACATATAAGATATGGATTCCAATCCTAACTTAGTGATAGAAGGAGATAGAAGTGAAGGCTTATGTCATATGAAAAATGTATATGCTAAGATAGTATATAATATTATATATTGTTTTATGGTATATTAGCGAATAAATCTAAATCTTGTAAGTTGATAGACTAAGTTTCAAAAGGAATATCAATAGCAGGATAATTTATTTGGTTTGGTGACGTCCATAGCTTCAGACAAAGAACTTAGCAAAGAAATCTGTTTAGTATATTATTCTTACTAACCATTCTTTATCGTTATAATCTGAATAACAACAACAAAATGGATATCAAACACAATAAATAATCGCACTTGCCCCGACCGAGAATCAAACCCGAACCACTCAAGGAACACAACACAAAACAAACGCACTCCAACTCAACATCTGTCAGCCCCGTCCTATGACATGGGTCTTTACCATGCCACTTTATTCATTTCACGGCAATTTAAGTCTTAACGCATGGCATTAAAGTGAAATTCGGTGGAAATATTCGTCGTGTCTGTAATTTGCATGCAGATGGGAAAGGTGTCAGCAGTGAGTCGGGCCGTCCGCGTCCCTCCGCAATGACACTTTACACTTGTGTCCTTTTTATCACTTTCACTCGTTTGTCAGCTCTAAATTACAAAAGTGATATTTTGGAGATCGTTGTTGTAATATAAAAATAAAATAAAAGAAACACGTTCAGTGCCGCCAGATGCCGGCAACAGGCGCTACACGTGTCTGTGTCTCCCTGGCGATGCTGGCGAGCAACACACACTACACGTTCAGTGCCGCCAGACGCCGGCAACAGGCGCTACACGTGTCTGTGTCTCCCTGGCGATGCTGGCGAGCAACACACACTACACGTTCTGTGCCTCCCATTGCCGGCAACAGGCGCTACACGTGTCTGTGTCTCCCTGGCGATGCTGGCGAGTAACATACACTACACGTACTGTGCCTCCCATTGCCGGCAACAGGCGCTACACGTGTCTGTGTCTACCTGGCGATGCTGGCGAGCAACAGATACTACACGTTCAGTGCCGCCAGATGCCGGCAACAGGCGCTACACGTGTCTGTGTCTCCCTGGCGATGCTGGCGAGCAACAGACACTACACGTTCTGTGCGCCAGATGCCGGCAACAGGCGCTACACGTGTCTGTGTCTCCCTGGCGATGCTGGCGAGCAACACACACTACACGTTCTGTGCCGCCAGGTGCCGGCAACAGGCGCTACACGTGTCTGTGTCTCCCTGGCGATGCTGGCGAGCAACACACACTACACGTTCTGTGCGCCAGATGCCGGCAACAGGCGCTACACGTGTCTGTGTCTCCCTGGCGATGCTGGCGAGCAACATACACTACACGTTCTGTGCGCCAGATGCCGGCAACAGGCGCTACACGTGTCTGTGTCTCCCTGGCGATGCTGGCGAGCAACACACACTACACGTTCTGTGCGCCAGATGTCGGCAACAGGCGCTACACGTGTCTGTGTCTCCCTGGCGATGCTGGCGAGCAACATACACTACACGTTCTGTGCGCCAGATGTCGGCAACAGGCGCTACACGTGTCTGTGTCTCCCTGGCGATGCTGGCGAGCAACATACACTATACGTTCTATGCCGCCAGATGCCGGCAACAGGCGCTACACGTTTCGTAGTAAAATTGCTTAGCAAGCTACGCCGTAGCACATAAACGTAGTTGAGGGAGTGCAATTAAATTTATTTATTAATTTTATTTATTTGTAATACAATTACAGTGCCATTACAGGTAACCTAATTTGGCACTGTAAGCAATCACTTGCTTGTAAATGTTGCCTTTAAGATACTAACAATTTAAAACTGTTGCACCACTTACTGAAAAGATTAAATTTGAACAGAAAGAATTGTGAGATTAACCCAGTTAAAGCAGTCTGATAGTTGCCTCCCAGTAGATTTGATTATGTTTTTGAGATTTCCTCAATGTATTTACCTTAATCCTTACCTTAATCTATTTTTTTGGAGGTAGATATGAAGTATATTTATAAAAAAAAAATTCAGTTGTGTAAGAAAATTGTGAGTATAATCCAGTTTAAGCAATCTTATAGTAGCCAGATAGATAGATATCCTTCAGTCTTTTAAAACTCTTTAGTAGCCCAGGATGGACCCTCGACTAGGCTAAAAATAGAGTTGAACATTATGCCACTTAAATAGATTTTCTGCGAGTAACAACTCCACCTTTTCACTTGAGCGGAATTATGTAAACACACCTTTATCTACCTCCTCAACTTAAATCTAAAATCGATTCCTGATCCGACATTCAAGTGCGGGTTCTATTTGTTTAACGTTGAGATCTGTTTTTGATTGACACAGGTTGAGCAGGGTCTATTGAAACAAATCCTACTGAATAGGGTGAAAACTTACATACATAAGTAACTGGCTTCATCTTCTTATTATATTCATCTTCGTATATGTTATTGGTACATCAGGGCCTCGAGAGAGCCTCAGAGACTCGGTCTATCATATCGAGAAGTCTGACTTCGGCAACCGATGGCTTTTCCCTAACTTATGTAGAAACCTTTTCCTACTAAAACGGTAAACATTGACATTTTTCTATTTTTTTTTAATATTTTTTAATTTATGGCCTTTGTTATTATGCTTAAAAGGCACAATTCTTCTTTACATTTTTTTGAGATTTGAGTTTTTACTTTTTATTTAACTTGTATAAAATTTATATTCTGTGTATACACCTGCAAAGGTAGGGTTTAGTGGTACTTGTACTAAATATCTAATATCTTAAAATTACCTGAACTTCATACACAATAAAGATTCATTTCATTTCAAAGGAACTTGAGGGGGCTGCATAATGCTCACGCCTTGGTCCCAGAGGGGCATGCATCGCCACTTTGCGCAATTCAATGTCGCAAAGTAGCTTTCCTTCGCCCGCTCTTCGCTCCGTGATACCCCTTGACGTGATGTGTTGCGAACAACATCGCCGCCTCCGTGTTGAGGTACTACGGTTAGCTAGGGAAATAATTGTCCACCTCATCAGAGCCCCGCATGATTCGATAAGGTTAATAGTGGCCGGAATGCGCCCAGTTCCGGGATGTCGGCACGCTTACGACAAGGCTAGACCGTAGTAGGATCATAGCATATAGCCACGTGTGTGACGGGCTTAAGTAGGATTAAGAAACCTAGGGTCGTTAAACCAGTTGACCATTGCTAAGTGTTCTTGCTTGCGTCATTTTGGTAGAGCCACAGCCTTTGATTTGAAATCTGACTATGCAGAAAATTTGTCCTGGAACTGTACTATTTTGTACTCGAAAATTAGAATTTGTACTTCAGCCGTTTAAAAGTTATAGGGGTATATTGGTGGCTCTGCCAAAATGACGTCATTTTGGCAGAGCCACAAACAAACCCGAATAACTCGGAAACGGTAAGTGTTAGAGATCTGAATTTTGGATATGTGGAGCACAAATTCGAGAACAAAATTTGTACGTTTACAGAATTCTGATATCTTTTGCAGTTATCGAGATATAGCCGTGGCTCTGCTATATCTCGATCAGATACTGTTGCTCTGTCAAAATGACGAAAGCAGTGCACTTTGTTCCAAAGTTTAAAATCAAGCAACCCTACTATACTCGACTGTAAATTTTCAGCATAAAAATGTATTAAGCAACATTCACTTATGCAGCAAAAATACGAGCTGCATTATAATATCTGTTAGTTATGCCACTACGTGTAAAATTTACAAGTCGGTTCATTAAAAGTTGGCTGCGGCCCAGGCCGAGCCGAGCCGGCCCGCTGCGGCCGGCCGGGCCGATACCGGCGGTAACCTAAGCACATTTTGGCTCATTACGTTCGGCTCGATTCAATCCGTGACTAGTTCTGACTTGATTAATTAAAAGTTTGCAGCATTAGTCGGTTCAACCGCTACGGTTGTTACTTTTCGCTGCTCGGTTTTCTTTTTAGCTTTTTATATGATTCCGTCGTTTCTTTGTCTCGTTCTTCTAATTATTTACTTAGAGCCTTTTAGCATTTTCATTCTTCTTTGACACAAATAGCATTTCTAGCGGAATAAATGGTATTTGAAAAAAGTTTGAATAAAAAATAATCATGTGCCCGGCTTAGAATAGGACCCCTATCTTTCCCGTGGGTGTCGTCAAGGCGACTAAGGGATTGCACCAGGGATGGGCAGCAGCGTTCTCCTGTGTGTGTATGTTAAGATCATTACTGCGATCACCAATCCGCCTGCCGAGCGTGGTGATTATGGCAAATGGCCCAGTGGTAAGACCTCCAAAAGTGGCATTCTATTGGGGAGGCCTATGTTCAGTAGTGGACGTATATAGGCTGATGATGATAATGAAAAATTAATCAATTTAAATACACAAGTTACGTATTGTCATAAAAAGTATTAATGTCTAAGAAAACTGAGTCAAATAATATTTTTATCGTTCAGAACTCATTGACTGAGTAATAAAGTGCGTCAAGTCTTCACGTCGCCTGTTCTACAATGTTTAAATTCAAAAGTCTTTAATCAGTGCGTCTTGCCTGTCATGTCTTACGACGCAGAAACGTGGACACTGACGGTGGGTCTGATCCACAAATTTCTGAACAAAGGTTACCGACATAGCCAAACTATGCTAGGCCAGGCCACATCTATCGCAGACGGCCGCAAGGTGGGATACCCCGCTACCAAATCGACATACGACCTGAAGATTGTGACCGGAAGCGGCTGGATGCAGAGGGCGGAGGATCGAGTGTTTATTGAGGAAAGCCTATGTCCAGCAGTGGACGTCTAAGGGATTTTTTTCAGAGTACGGAGTTAAACATGTTTGTACTAAGATTTCTACATCAGGTTGATGACACGGAGAACAAATCGTCATCAAGAATAATTATGGCGTTTTCCGTGTCTACGTGATGTCGGTCAGTTTTAACACTCGTGAGTAAACATTATTAATTAGTATATATACATTGTAATTATTCATTAATAATTTTAATCATACATAGTTCTGCTGTGTGGTTTCCGGTAGAGTAGAATAGGACCACTCCAACTCTTCCCGTGGATGTCGTACAAGGCGACTAAGGTAATACATTATAAAACATCAACCAGGCCTCCCCAACCCGTCTGGCCAGCGCGGGGAGTGTAGGCCAAATGCTCCGTCTGTCTCCGGCAGATGAGAGAGGGTTGTGCTCCTGCAGTGGAGACAAAAATAACCTGATAATGATAGTTCTCTAACAACACATCACGTCAAGGGGTATCACGACAGCCACTTTGCAATATTACATTGCGCACAGTGGCGATAGATCACCTCTGCCTACCCCTCTGGGACCAAGGCGTGAGCATTGTAACGTTCCCCAATCCCTCGGAGCCGGGAAACTACTAAAACTACCTATAACACGTACCTATCTTCCTACTATCCTATATGTCGATGTAGGAGGAGAGTATAACTTAATGAATATATTTATTAAATCTAACCGAGAATGAATTTATCATTCTAACCGTAATTTAACGTCTAATTTGGCCAAGTGATCGTCTAGTCCCCTACGTTGTGTTTCGAAGTAACCCGTGAACTTTTAGGATTGGAAGCTCGACTCAAGTAATTGGTTTCTTAATAGCTTACACTCTAGTAAAATAAGAATATAATAAATAAATACATAAAAATACTATAAATAAACAACTATGAACTTTTTAGTGAGGTAATTTAATATTGGCCTAACAGGTTTCAGGTATTAATAATAAACTAGATATGAATTAAGATGATGTTGAAAGACAATAGCAGTATGAAAACCCCCTGACGCGTAAAAGAGTGCCCGCAGCCTCCTACCTTCCCCAATAGCTGCGCCCATCCACCTGGCTAATAAGCTACTTCCAGTCCTTAGGGTTTTCATACATACTCACGCCTTCCAACATTATTCATGCGGAGCTAGGTACGAGACGTGAGTAATAGTTTCCTTTCAAAAGCTTAAAAGTGAGATTCCATCACTGTGGTATTCACTCTTCACTTATTTCTAAGTGTCAAATGATGTCCAGCCCTTCCTCGAGATTCACAAGTATCTGATGGATAAGAGGGACCTCTACCAACTCACTATGAGAAGTTAAATAACTAATAAATAAGCTTGTTACTCACTCTCGAGTATTGCTGACTAGTAAAATCGCGATATTTATAAACTAAATAAATATCGTGCTAATTTCTAACTATACTCTTTGAGATAAAGTCAGAATGGTTGATGAAGTAAGGTGGCGGTCATGCCAATTGTTTTATTGTAAGTTGAAGTACAGTATAGCCTCGGCCATTGACAAATGTAGGTAACAGGATCCTCGGATCGTGTACAGACTGAATCTACTCGTAGGTCAAGATACTCAGGCGAATGGCTACAAGTGACGATGGAAATACAGGTGGCCTCGACCAGCTGTCAGATCCAATAAACTATTCTTTCAGTTTATCTCATAGCCATAATATAACCCTCAGATTATAAAAATACCTTCCCCTCGGAGTCGGTAAGAGCACCTTGAACCACTCATAGACAGGTTCTGTAATTGTATGACTTAGAGCCAAATGACGAGTATTGAATCAATATGTGCCCTTGGGCCACATATAAGTAGATTAAAGAAGATATAATTGTCCTGTGGACTTCGACGATACTGTACTGAAGAGTAAAATGGTTGAATGGACTTCATGTTCCACTTCGACTGTATTCTCAAAGGTTATCTACAAATGAATGTATAAACCAAACTTTATGTCTCGAATTTAAGTAGTTTATAAATATATTAAATATTTTGCAAACATACACATGACTATCATTAATTAATAAAGAAGTTGTTTACTTCCTTTCTTTACTATCTAAGATCCTATAGGTACCTAAGTTATTAGACTCTTATTTGAAGCCAATTGTAACTAATATTAGTTCAGCAGTGAACTTCCTCTTCCACTGATCAGAGGACTTTGTCATAACATGGAATAGCCAAATAGCATCCGGTACTACATATTTGTTATGTAATGAAGTTAAGAACTTGAATTCATTTTATGTTGGTAATTAAATAAAGTGGGTATTTAGGTATATTTTGTATACCTAATATTTGCAGTGTATTGACCATTTATGCACATTACTATTAGATAGTATGGATGTTTTGTAAAACTAGTAGGAATAGAATCCAATTTCAATTAACAAGGTCTTAACTTATACATATAAGTTACTTATTTTACCTCTATGGAGATAGACTTAATCACTAACTTACAAGCTAGGTCCTAACATTGCAAATAGTATCAACCTAATGCAATTCCTAACTCCCTAGTCCCTACTTAACTTACAATTAGAATTTAATAAACATTACCTAAAGGTTTAAGTTATAACCTCCAATAGTGGGAGTTATTTTGCCTACAATGTACCCTAACAGCCCTGCCTAATTCCCTACCATCCTATTACCTAGATATTATGTTATGTTAATTATGTGATTGAAGTCAACGCTTATGTCCAACATTGGGCATTACCATCATCCTACATACCTAGGACTATACCATCTGTACTTAGAACCTTATTCCTCATGTACAATAATTACAAACGCTTTGTCTGCTTCAGCAGTGGGTAGAACTTACTTAATACGCCTACATCATAACATACTTAGAAATCTACCCACCTATTTTATTATTAAAATGTGTATTTAAAATAATGGATTAATACCGACTATGGGCATTAACAAACCTAATACGTCCTAATGCACAACCCTATATCCCTATTACGGTTCCTACCTAGTATTCCCTATTTGAAGTTAATACCAACTATGAGCATTAACAAACCTAACACGTCCTAATGCAAAACCCTATATCCCTATTACGGTTCGCATCTAGTATTCCCTATTAGAAGTTAATAGTTAATACCAACTATGAGCATTAACAAACCTAACACGTCCTAATGCAAAACCCTATATCCCTATTACGGTTCGCATCTAGTATTCCCTATTAGAAGTTAATAGTTAATACCAACTATGAGCATTAACAAACCTAACACGTCCTAATGCAAAACCCTATATCCCTATTACGGTTCGTATCTAGTATTCCCTATTAGAAGTTAATAGTTAATACCAACTATGGGCATTAACAAACCTAACACGTCCTAATGCAAAACCCTATATCCCTATTACGGTTCGCATCTAGTATTCCCTATTAGAAGTTAATAGTTAATACCAACTATGAGCATTAACAAACCTAACACGTCCTAATGCAAAACCCTATGTCCCTATTTGAGGTTAAGTATAGCCTATGTCCAGCAAAGGACCATACAGGCATAACCAACCCTATTTCAACGCCCTATTCACCTAACGTTCCCTATTTGAAGTTAATATGTATAGCCTATGTCCAGCAAAGGATCATACAGGCATAACAAAACCTAATTCAACGTCCTATTCACCTAACGTTCCCTATTTGAAGTTAATATGTATAGCCTATGTCCAGCAAAGGATCATACAGGCATAACAAAATCTAATGCAAATCCCTATCAACCTACGTTTCCTAATTGACCTATGTTCTCTAGCTGCTAATAAAACCCGCTCTTGACTTAGAGCTTATTGAATTGTCCACGTGTGCAAAAGAAAACCCCATTTACTTTATGTGTGGTGTGTGTGTGTGTGTATATTTACCTGACCCTAGCTACAAAAATCTAAATCCCGTAAAGGGCCTAACGTCCATACGCACGTGCTAGCGCATTTGGGTGTGTATTTCCCTACCAGATTGTGACAATGTCTTGAAAAAGACAAAGGGCGACTACATCTGAACAGCCGCGCCCACCAGTTACGGTGTTAAAACCAAGTACACTTCCGTTGTCACCGTTAGGAGGCCAAGAGTACTGTGGTCCATTGAATAATTCAATGTAAGCATCAAACCTATCCTACAATAACCTAAAGCTAAAGAAACGGAGGAGGAAGGAATAAGGTTTTAGGAGTGTAACGCTGAGATCTCCCAGGCTCAAGAGATCACTCAATGATAGAGGGCTAAAGGGGTCTTGGCCCAGCGAGAGTTTGTGTGTGTGTGTGTGTGTGTAATGCGGTGTTATTAGCACCTAAAGTTGTAAGTGTACGGAAGGAATGGGGTAGGTATACTTCAGCCAAGGATGTAGGAACTTTCCCTAAACCTCGTAGTTGAGAAACTAAACCATCACTGTCAAAAACTTATTGACGAATTAATCAAAATTACCTCTTCTAAAAACGCGCAGCGTAACGTCTAAACTGTTAGACGAATAAAATAAAATGCGGTCCCGAATACTGGCTCCCTTATCTTTTATACTCCCCGCGCGTAGTCTTGTTGAAAACGATGCCCCGCCCACTTTGCTTTCGACACTTGCTTTCAACAACCAACTTTTCCTTTCAATCGTTTTCGCGTCGCTTCCATTTGCTTTCAACAGCCAACAGGTGTTCCATGACGCGTACTAATCGCTTTCAACATCGCTTTCAACAGCCAACTTTTCCTTTCAATCCTTTTCGCGTCGCTTTCATTTGCTTTCAACAACCAACAGGTGTTCCATGACGCGTACTAATCGCTTTCAACATCGCTTTCAACAACCAACTTGCATTTCGCATCGTATATGCTTGCTGAAATAACACCTTTCTTTCGAATATCCCTTATGTTTGCACACAAACATACATACTTACATGCCCATATCCATTCATACATACATACATACATACTTACATGCATACATACATACATACATTCATACATACTACGAGAATTTAATAAGAACCTTTTAGCCAGCCTCAAAGCAGCTACAGTAGAAAACAGCTGTTTAAGACGCTCTTAATGACAAGTCTAGGTAATCCTAATTCCACTTACACTACTTAAACACCGATGGTTCAATAAACGATCATGCCTAATTTACTTAACCAAAGACGCAATATATGCGGTACTATGCCTGCTATATAGTAACTCTGCCTACCCCTCCGAGACCGGAGCGCGTGCCTTGTGTAACTATGTACGTATACACAAATAAGTATCTGGATTATATTTTAAGTACTATAGACAATAATTATAATGAATTACGGCATTCACCATCAGTCTAAATACGTCCCCTGCCGGATATAGGTCTCCCTCTCGGCAAGCCAACCGTCGCGGCCCCGCCATAATCCCCACGCTTATCAGTTATTCCTCTACCTGTCGCTAGCTTCTATTTCATTAAATTGACCCTATTAAAGTATCTAATGTCTGATCATACTTGAATATCAATAACATTCTTGTAATTTACTATTATCTATAAATGATAGTATATATTATATATATATATAAGGCAAAACGCATCGTGAATCAGTATGGGACGAGGCTGTCCCGTTACAATTGCCCCTAAAATTTGAAATATCTACAATGGATAATTGAAATTTTACCCTAAATCCTCGTTAAATTCACGATATGTTATGTCTAACATAGCTTTATTATTCTAACCGTATGCTTGCAAACATAACCTTAACCTAGTTGTATAATATAGTAAGTTCCTTACATTAGATTTCACGTTACTACGTTAAATAAATTTTTATTCAAATCTCAGAATAACTTTTAAATTTAATTTATCTACTTAAAGTTTATTTTAGCCTTATTTATTCCAAATCTTTCATTACTGTTAACCGAAATAAACGTATTGTTTCCCAAATATAATATAAGAAACTATCAGATAAATTTTCTACATTCTTGATTGAACAATGTATTAATTCCTTACTTAAAATATAACTTAACCTACAGAAGAAATCTTCTTGAACGCTTCTACTGAATTCTTCTAAGTATTCTGCAACAGAAACTGGGTTATATTTGATTAATTATCTAGATTAATTGATCGCAGCAACAGAAAATTTCTAAACAAACATACGCAAAATTGACTGTTTCATAATCCTATTGAGCCTACGCGCAAATGCTTAACAATAAATTACGTCTGATTCTCAACATGCTAAATCTTATATTAGTAAAGAATTTATGTTATACGCCAATGCTCCGTTCATCATTTCACAGCAATGAGTAGGGTGGTGGCCATGTATATCCTGTATTGTGGCCATGTATATTTATCTACTCGTATATCTTAAATTCTATTCCTTATTAACATAAAATCTCAGAAGTGTGTGAATGTGGTGTGTATTTAAACCAGGCATCACATAACTCAACGGGAAGAAGAATAGGTAATCACCAAATAAATCTGAATGCAACAGCAACCCCATCACCAGTACATGACAGGCCTGGATTCAAAAACCCTATGGGATCCTAGTTTGTGAGGCTAGAACTTTTAGAAGAAAATAGGCAAAACCTGTCTCCTGCCGCCACCCAGAAGAGGTTGCCTCGACAAGCTCAGGCTTTAGCCAAGAGACTTGCAATGCCCACCCTTCCAAATCCATACCTATCGCCGGTTCTGATCTTACTGCCTCATATAATCTATCGCTAAACTACCCATTTCATAATCCTAAAGAGACTATATTATACCAGGAGAGTGTAAAGTTGCCGAATTAAAAGTGTTTGCAACGTGTGGAGTAATTAACCAGTTTGTAATCGTTGACCAGTTTTTTTATAAATTTACTGATTCTAATCCTAACTCCAATGTCTATACAAAATGGTTAATTGTTCAGTGTAATGTTCCTTAGATCATACGCCAATAAGGTATTTACACAATATCCGTCATAGAATACCTCAAAGACTACTCACATTATCGAGTTTTTTTTTTTTTTTTTTTTATTATTATTATTATTATTTTTATTACCGTTTAGCTCATGAACATTCACTAACGTCATCTTTCATACTATCTTTGATTTACCCATATCAAAACATTGCGTAAACTTATTAACTTAACAATAGGTATATTAATAAAAGTTACTGTTATCCTTTGCTAAGGATAATCAGGGACCTAGCCACACATCCATCACTACCAATGGAATAAGAACCTTCAACAATCTACGTTTTAATTACGCCTTTAGTTCATCTACGCAAAATTTAACTCTATTCTGATGCTATCGCTAAAAAGTTCTCGCACTCGTGCAATTTACGCAGCTCTTAATATGAGTATTAATTTACAAACATATAACAATCTACACTGACTTGTCAGATTTTTATATTAACACCCTAATATGAACAATAACTAATCAAAATACTAATATAATTTCCTTACTGAATATTCAGTTAAACTACCCAAACTAGACCTGCACTTAATTTATGCTATATAATTAACTATATAATAATGAACAATGACATCTACATAAATATTGAGAAACATAAATTAATATTACTGTCATTTACAGGAAGGACAAATTCTCTCTATATTACCTATTAATAATAAACACTAAATTCAGTTGCCCGTTTTGCTACCTACTTAAACTATTATCTTATTATCTAGAAATAAATCAAGACTTGTACCAAGAAGGTTCAAATGATGTCATTTTCTGGTTTTGAGGAAATGGAAGTCATGCCTAAAATGTCAGTTACCATACCTTTAGTCACAACATACCACACCTTTTATTGCTACCTTACCTAATTGTCCCCCTTTTCCCCAAGTCATACCCCATTTCAACCTCCTCAATTTGAAATAATGACAGACTATTTTATTTTATCTCTTTAATATTTAATTAACATTAAACCTCCCCTAATTTATTAATATTGACTTAGTAGTAACTCAATACAACTTTCAACTATTCTAAGTTCAATCTTCAATTTTCTTCCCTTATATTTATATAAGACTTCTTTTTCTTGCTATTTTAATCATTTCCTTCCTTTTCCGCCTATAAAATGTGATTAAAGTTCCTGAAACCTTTAAATCTAATATTAGCATTATGTATGTAATTTAAAACATATACATTTAGTATTAATTAATAGTGCATTCAATATAGAACCATTATTGTTCTTCTGGCGTGGGCGATTTGCTTATACGTTTTGCTTCTTTCAATTATCGAAAGCCCCAAATTGAAAATACGAGCCACCAAATATTTTACCAAAATACCAGTAGGTGTCATATTATTTATATCATATGTATAACATCCCAATGGTCTATACAATAAACTAACTAATTATCGCCTTAGTGGCACAATCTCAAATTTAGAAATTACTTTCTTATTTTCATTTCCATTTCCTATCAAAGAATCCAATTCTTAAACCGGCCAATCATATGTGTTATCTAAATTCAAACTAGAGGACGCTACCTATTTTCAAAGTGAAAACTAATTTTTTGAAAATAGAATTGGGTTCAGTAAGCTTCAAGTACTGTCCAGACATCTAGACTTCACGCGAAGGTAAGTAAACCGCTAATATTTCTTATTATAATGCTAAATTCCTTTTGTTCATCCTATTTCATGTGCTATATTGAGTCAACAAACTATTTTATACATATACATTTCAGTGTTTTGGAAATTTCAAGGCTTATTATATATAAAATATATATTTTTTTTTTCCCTTTCAAGAAACCATGGACGACTTCCATCGCTGTTTTATCTCAGAATGGGAGAGCAACCCCGTGCTTTGGAACCCTAAACACCCGCATTACTACCACAAAGCTTCACGTGACACTGCACATCTTAATTTGCTCCAAATTATGCAATTTTTTTTTCCTTCGGCTTGCTCCAAAGATGTTTTGAAAAAAGTAAAAAATCTTAGGTCCATATATTCCCGCGCCAAGAGAACCCGCTCTTCCCACTGGTCGCTCGAACCCCTAAAATTCCTGGAGATTGTAGGCGTTAGAGTAAGTGATCAACCTTTAATCCCCTTACTATACTTTAGTCGACTTTAAGTTTTACAAACACTATCACTACTTCCGCAATATATATATATTTTCCTATTGTCCGCATGCTCCTTAATGACTAATAATAACTATAAACTAATAACAATTATATCTATTTTGGCCTAATGTTTCCTGTAATTTCTATTTTACAGAGATACAACCGAGTACGTCCAAGGATTCCCCAACCTGAAGTACCAATTCAAGTAAGAATGTTCCTACATAATTATTATTCTCTAGTAGCGATAAACATACCCTTAATTTTATTCTCAACCTATCTTTACTATACCAACGATGACTGCCAAGTATGGTTATTAACGTCAATTCTATTAACATCTTGCACTGTACTGCATATAACCAGCCTACTTAGTCTCGCCAACCAATTCCAAACCTTATGTATTTTACCAATTGTAACCGTCTTTTATAACACGATTGTTTGTTTTCATTTGATTCACAGAAGGTTCAACCGTCTACCTCATTCTCTCATCCGACCCTACACTCTGTACATTTTACTTAATATAACTAGGCTCACAGTATAAAATTAAACTTGCTAAAATTAATTCTATATTATCCTAAACTTACTTATTAATTTTTATAGATGGATGAATTATTATCATTTCCCGGCGACCATCCGCCAGCGGAACTATCCATACTAGCCACTAATCCTGTATTCACTTCTAAATTATCGCTTGCCGATTTATGCGTCATATTCTTCCTAACTTCATCCCCCAATTGGGCGATTTTCGTCGTAAAAACTCCTACTGTACGTCTCAACATTCGGTACAACAATTTAACGTCTTCACCCCTTTTCCTTTTGGGTTTTGATACAGAAGACGGCCCTGCCTGTGCTTCGTGAGCCTCTACGGGAATTAATGATTCCACCTGCCCCACGGGCGATACTACATCTGGCGAATCTGCTATGGTAACTGGCGAATGGGCCCGTTTCCTAGTTCTTCCGGGCTTCACCATTTTGAATTTTATTTAAATCAACTTAAATCAGCAACTTACTCTAACAAGGTAATAGACCTATTAATTGTACCCCTCCCCTTAATATCCCTTGAATAAAACTTAATTATCTTATACTAGTTATTTTATATAGCCGTTTACAAATTATTATTACTTTAAATTCAAGCCGCCAGTAATAATAATTAGATGTATTAATTATGGAGGCCTATCGCTTATAAATTTTAACTATAATTATAAATTGAGTTTAAATCGTTTTATAATAATCAGTAATTTATCACCCTACTCTATTCCTTAATATAGTTTACTTTGTTTTACCTAAAACCTTACCAAACCTATTTTGTTTTTTAAAATGCCTATTACCAAGAAGCTTCTTGATTGGTACGACTGTAACAATCCGAAAGGACTGCTTCAGAGCCAAAAATTAACTTAACCATTACTAGGACTTAATAATAATACCTTTAACATTAACCGTTACTTTCATAATTGATATTGATTACATAACTGGACTGTATGAAAACAGATACCTTTGCTTATTTTGTTAATTTCGTTTTAAGTATTAAATTATTGAAAAAATGAAACAAATGCAATTCGATTTACCATAGTAACTAAATATACTATTGTTCTCTGTCTAATGTACAGGTTAGAACATATACGAGTATTTTAACCCTAAAGTCAATCTGCCACTTAAGCTGTATGCATAGTGCCTTTGCAGATTCCAGGGAGAACTGATTAAGAGACAAAACTTAGATTCGCTTGTCATTGATTTAATATTGATTTTCCAATTGCCTCGAAATTCGTAATTATTCTTAACTATTCTACCTTGTTCTTAACGTTTAATCTACCTACTTAGTTTTAAACCAACCATGGATCATTACCACCATCTACAAAGATCCGTACACATGAGAAAACATGTAATTTATTTCACCAACAAGGTAAGTTAATTTTCCAACAAATACGCCTTACTTATTATTTATACGTTTACGCATCTCTTTCGTGACATGAATCTCATTTCCTATCCCCTAACCTTACTTGAGTAGTATTTTACTTAAGTTAAAGAACGATTAGAGTCGTCTATTTTAAAACTAATTGCGTAGTTTTCCTAACCTATTAGACATAAAAACGCCTTCAGTGGATCAAATGCAAACTTATGATGATAAATAGTTGCAACCTTACATTAGATATCATTTATTGAATGACACTAACTCATTGTATCTCTTTCAGATTACAACAGAAATGTAAATAACACAGTCAAGAATTGAATGTCAAGCCCAGCTTTTTTCATTGTCGACTAAACATAATGAAAGCCCTGTCTAAAGCCATTATTTACATGGACACCGTATTTAGACACTAACAGTGAAGAATATTTACTACTGGCTGTATCTCAAGACACTTTTAAAATTGCCTAATTATCAAGTGATGGATATTCAATATATTTAAGTAAGAAACTGCACATAACTTAACCTATAAGCCTTCAAGGCTGTAGTAATGTATATAAGTTTGGCTATTTAGTACTTTTATTTACTAAACTCTATTCCAGCACATAAGCAACCCCCAAACTATTGAATTTTCTGAGTACTGTACTTACAATCCCCAGTCGCTAAACTGCTTAAGACATTCTATTTAACCTGAATTATATATAGCAACCCCTAGACTATTATGACTAAAACCAATTGTTTAAAATGTAATTACTTGTGTCGAAGCTCAATCCTTCCATTTCATACGGCAGCATTTTGTGAGCACTAAACTCACACTCTTATATCTAATTTACTTACTGACTAATTATTCTAATGTATTAAGATAAACATATATCGATCTCCGTAGTAACACTGGTTCATATCCTGGTAACGGCCTACCACTTTGTAACGTTCCCCAATCCCTCGGAGCCGGGAAACTACTAAAACTACCTATAACACGTACCTATCTTCCTACTATCCTATATGTCGATGTAGGAGGAGAGTATAACTTAATGAATATATTTATTAAATCTAACCGAGAATGAATTTATCATTCTAACCGTAATTTAACGTCTAATTTGGCCAAGTGATCGTCTAGTCCCCTACGTTGTGTTTCGAAGTAACCCGTGAACTTTTAGGATTGGAAGCTCGACTCAAGTAATTGGTTTCTTAATAGCTTACACTCTAGTAAAATAAGAATATAATAAATAAATACATAAAAATACTATAAATAAACAACTATGAACTTTTTAGTGAGGTAATTTAATATTGGCCTAACAGGTTTCAGGTATTAATAATAAACTAGATATGAATTAAGATGATGTTGAAAGACAATAGCAGTATGAAAACCCCCTGACGCGTAAAAGAGTGCCCGCAGCCTCCTACCTTCCCCAATAGCTGCGCCCATCCACCTGGCTAATAAGCTACTTCCAGTCCTTAGGGTTTTCATACATACTCACGCCTTCCAACATTATTCATGCGGAGCTAGGTACGAGACGTGAGTAATAGTTTCCTTTCAAAAGCTTAAAAGTGAGATTCCATCACTGTGGTATTCACTCTTCACTTATTTCTAAGTGTCAAATGATGTCCAGCCCTTCCTCGAGATTCACAAGTATCTGATGGATAAGAGGGACCTCTACCAACTCACTATGAGAAGTTAAATAACTAATAAATAAGCTTGTTACTCACTCTCGAGTATTGCTGACTAGTAAAATCGCGATATTTATAAACTAAATAAATATCGTGCTAATTTCTAACTATACTCTTTGAGATAAAGTCAGAATGGTTGATGAAGTAAGGTGGCGGTCATGCCAATTGTTTTATTGTAAGTTGAAGTACAGTATAGCCTCGGCCATTGACAAATGTAGGTAACAGGATCCTCGGATCGTGTACAGACTGAATCTACTCGTAGGTCAAGATACTCAGGCGAATGGCTACAAGTGACGATGGAAATACAGGTGGCCTCGACCAGCTGTCAGATCCAATAAACTATTCTTTCAGTTTATCTCATAGCCATAATATAACCCTCAGATTATAAAAATACCTTCCCCTCGGAGTCGGTAAGAGCACCTTGAACCACTCATAGACAGGTTCTGTAATTGTATGACTTAGAGCCAAATGACGAGTATTGAATCAATATGTGCCCTTGGGCCACATATAAGTAGATTAAAGAAGATATAATTGTCCTGTGGACTTCGACGATACTGTACTGAAGAGTAAAATGGTTGAATGGACTTCATGTTCCACTTCGACTGTATTCTCAAAGGTTATCTACAAATGAATGTATAAACCAAACTTTATGTCTCGAATTTAAGTAGTTTATAAATATATTAAATATTTTGCAAACATACACATGACTATCATTAATTAATAAAGAAGTTGTTTACTTCCTTTCTTTACTATCTAAGATCCTATAGGTACCTAAGTTATTAGACTCTTATTTGAAGCCAATTGTAACTAATATTAGTTCAGCAGTGAACTTCCTCTTCCACTGATCAGAGGACTTTGTCATAACATGGAATAGCCAAATAGCATCCGGTACTACATATTTGTTATGTAATGAAGTTAAGAACTTGAATTCATTTTATGTTGGTAATTAAATAAAGTGGGTATTTAGGTATATTTTGTATACCTAATATTTGCAGTGTATTGACCATTTATGCACATTACTATTAGATAGTATGGATGTTTTGTAAAACTAGTAGGAATAGAATCCAATTTCAATTAACAAGGTCTTAACTTATACATATAAGTTACTTATTTTACCTCTATGGAGATAGACTTAATCACTAACTTACAAGCTAGGTCCTAACATTGCAAATAGTATCAACCTAATGCAATTCCTAACTCCCTAGTCCCTACTTAACTTACAATTAGAATTTAATAAACATTACCTAAAGGTTTAAGTTATAACCTCCAATAGTGGGAGTTATTTTGCCTACAATGTACCCTAACAGCCCTGCCTAATTCCCTACCATCCTATTACCTAGATATTATGTTATGTTAATTATGTGATTGAAGTCAACGCTTATGTCCAACATTGGGCATTACCATCATCCTACATACCTAGGACTATACCATCTGTACTTAGAACCTTATTCCTCATGTACAATAATTACAAACGCTTTGTCTGCTTCAGCAGTGGGTAGAACTTACTTAATACGCCTACATCATAACATACTTAGAAATCTACCCACCTATTTTATTATTAAAATGTGTATTTAAAATAATGGATTAATACCGACTATGGGCATTAACAAACCTAATACGTCCTAATGCACAACCCTATATCCCTATTACGGTTCCTACCTAGTATTCCCTATTTGAAGTTAATACCAACTATGAGCATTAACAAACCTAACACGTCCTAATGCAAAACCCTATATCCCTATTACGGTTCGCATCTAGTATTCCCTATTAGAAGTTAATAGTTAATACCAACTATGAGCATTAACAAACCTAACACGTCCTAATGCAAAACCCTATATCCCTATTACGGTTCGCATCTAGTATTCCCTATTAGAAGTTAATAGTTAATACCAACTATGAGCATTAACAAACCTAACACGTCCTAATGCAAAACCCTATATCCCTATTACGGTTCGTATCTAGTATTCCCTATTAGAAGTTAATAGTTAATACCAACTATGGGCATTAACAAACCTAACACGTCCTAATGCAAAACCCTATATCCCTATTACGGTTCGCATCTAGTATTCCCTATTAGAAGTTAATAGTTAATACCAACTATGAGCATTAACAAACCTAACACGTCCTAATGCAAAACCCTATGTCCCTATTTGAGGTTAAGTATAGCCTATGTCCAGCAAAGGACCATACAGGCATAACCAACCCTATTTCAACGCCCTATTCACCTAACGTTCCCTATTTGAAGTTAATATGTATAGCCTATGTCCAGCAAAGGATCATACAGGCATAACAAAACCTAATTCAACGTCCTATTCACCTAACGTTCCCTATTTGAAGTTAATATGTATAGCCTATGTCCAGCAAAGGATCATACAGGCATAACAAAATCTAATGCAAATCCCTATCAACCTACGTTTCCTAATTGACCTATGTTCTCTAGCTGCTAATAAAACCCGCTCTTGACTTAGAGCTTATTGAATTGTCCACGTGTGCAAAAGAAAACCCCATTTACTTTATGTGTGGTGTGTGTGTGTGTGTATATTTACCTGACCCTAGCTACAAAAATCTAAATCCCGTAAAGGGCCTAACGTCCATACGCACGTGCTAGCGCATTTGGGTGTGTATTTCCCTACCAGATTGTGACAATGTCTTGAAAAAGACAAAGGGCGACTACATCTGAACAGCCGCGCCCACCAGTTACGGTGTTAAAACCAAGTACACTTCCGTTGTCACCGTTAGGAGGCCAAGAGTACTGTGGTCCATTGAATAATTCAATGTAAGCATCAAACCTATCCTACAATAACCTAAAGCTAAAGAAACGGAGGAGGAAGGAATAAGGTTTTAGGAGTGTAACGCTGAGATCTCCCAGGCTCAAGAGATCACTCAATGATAGAGGGCTAAAGGGGTCTTGGCCCAGCGAGAGTTTGTGTGTGTGTGTGTGTGTGTAATGCGGTGTTATTAGCACCTAAAGTTGTAAGTGTACGGAAGGAATGGGGTAGGTATACTTCAGCCAAGGATGTAGGAACTTTCCCTAAACCTCGTAGTTGAGAAACTAAACCATCACTGTCAAAAACTTATTGACGAATTAATCAAAATTACCTCTTCTAAAAACGCGCAGCGTAACGTCTAAACTGTTAGACGAATAAAATAAAATGCGGTCCCGAATACTGGCTCCCTTATCTTTTATACTCCCCGCGCGTAGTCTTGTTGAAAACGATGCCCCGCCCACTTTGCTTTCGACACTTGCTTTCAACAACCAACTTTTCCTTTCAATCGTTTTCGCGTCGCTTCCATTTGCTTTCAACAGCCAACAGGTGTTCCATGACGCGTACTAATCGCTTTCAACATCGCTTTCAACAGCCAACTTTTCCTTTCAATCCTTTTCGCGTCGCTTTCATTTGCTTTCAACAACCAACAGGTGTTCCATGACGCGTACTAATCGCTTTCAACATCGCTTTCAACAACCAACTTGCATTTCGCATCGTATATGCTTGCTGAAATAACACCTTTCTTTCGAATATCCCTTATGTTTGCACACAAACATACATACTTACATGCCCATATCCATTCATACATACATACTTACATGCATACATACATACATACATACATACATTCATACATACTACGAGAATTTAATAAGAACCTTTTAGCCAGCCTCAAAGCAGCTACAGTAGAAAACAGCTGTTTAAGACGCTCTTAATGACAAGTCTAGGTAATCCTAATTCCACTTACACTACTTAAACACCGATGGTTCAATAAACGATCATGCCTAATTTACTTAACCAAAGACGCAATATATGCGGTACTATGCCTGCTATATAGTAACTCTGCCTACCCCTCCGAGACCGGAGCGCGTGCCTTGTGTAACTATGTACGTATACACAAATAAGTATCTGGATTATATTTTAAGTACTATAGACAATAATTATAATGAATTACGGCATTCACCATCAGTCTAAATACGTCCCCTGCCGGATATAGGTCTCCCTCTCGGCAAGCCAACCGTCGCGGCCCCGCCATAATCCCCACGCTTATCAGTTATTCCTCTACCTGTCGCTAGCTTCTATTTCATTAAATTGACCCTATTAAAGTATCTAATGTCTGATCATACTTGAATATCAATAACATTCTTGTAATTTACTATTATCTATAAATGATAGTATATATTATATATATATATAAGGCAAAACGCATCGTGAATCAGTATGGGACGAGGCTGTCCCGTTACAGCATTATGTATGTATAGTTCTCTAAAATCCAAATTCGCCGTCAAATCATGATCATGATGTCAAGCTCAGAGCAAACAGCGGCGCAAACACTCGGGGGCAAAATCAACGGGGCAAGCGTACCGGCGAGATCGACAGCAAAGCAAAGCATTCACGTTGATGCGGGCGCTGTCAATTAGCGCGACTCTCGTCAAAGCCATAGTTCCACCCACTGTAAATAATCAACTCTATGCGCCGAGCAATAAAGGTCAATACACGTTTGATTGCGTTATCATCATCGGCGCCATTATTTCCGATGCGTGCTCTCCACAGTTTTGAGTATAACGTTTGTTAATTGACGCGTTTCATTGATGCGCTTGTTATCGACTATGTGACAAGCACAGAAGTACGTGAAGTAGGTTACTCGAAGGTTGACTGGAAGAGATCCCAAAGTGGGATAAGTCCGCCTTTGTACACAGTTTAATTCCTATTTTATTATTGTTGTTGTTGTTATTTTTGGTACAATAAAGCGTTTACATACATACACATATTGCAACTAGCTGTTGCCCGCGACTTCGTCCGCGTGGACAACTTAACGTCACAAATTATTATGTATTTCCCGTAGAAATGGGATGTTTTTTCGGGATAAAAACTATCCTATGTCCTATTCCAAGACCTAACCTATACGTGTGCTAAGTTTTATCACTATCCGTCCAGAGGTTGAAGCGTGATTGAGTAACAAATATCCAAACTTTCGCATTTATAATATTAGTAGGAAGTACGATAGGATGCAAAAGCAAAAAATCTATTAAATAAAAATGTAGCGTGTCTGTACATAAATCTATTTCAAAAAAAACTGGGGTTGCAAGATAAGTATTGATCATTTTTGGAATTTTTTTCTGATTGTTTGTGGACGCACCACGCAAAAACTACTGAACCGATTCAGTAGTTTTTGCGTGGTGCGTCCGAATACCGATAAATTGTCAATAAAATATATTGTTTAAGTAACAAAAAACAAATCACAGCTTAAAAACAATTATAACTATCTGAAAAGCCTAGAATCTTACTCGAACGTAAATTAATTAAATTATTTAATTGCTTATAAATATACAATCATTTTGTTTTACACTAGAACCCAGAGCATAATCAAGTTTTTAGATGTTTTTTTTTTTCATCTTCAACCGAAATACGTCCACTGCTGAACATAAGCCTCACGCATTTTCTCTCACAATAGTTGTGCCTAATTTAATATAGTATATTACGTACGGTATATGTATTGTATTATAAACTATATATGTATGCATATGTATGTATTTAAGTATATTTGTATGTAAATTCAATTGTGTAATATTGTTACTAAGTATTTACCATGTTCTAAAATTATAAATTTATCTTGTTTCACCTGCAATACTCTGTCGCTATGTCTTTCTTATTTTCCTTCAGAAAGGTTGCCTGGAAGAGATCGCTTTAAGCGATAAGGCCGCCTTTGTACACTTTCCAAAAATCTGTACCTATTTTATTGTTATCCTTAATTTGTGTGCAATAAAGAGTTTATCTATCTAAGCCTCCCCAATAGAATGACACGTTTGAGGGGCTGTCCATTGGGGGATTTGCCATAATCACCACGCTTGGCTGACGCTTGAGTGATCGCAGGAATGACCTTAACATACACACACAGGAGAACGCTGCTGTCCGTCTTTGGTGCAATCCCTTAGTTGCCTCGACGACACCAACGGGAAAGACAGGAGTGGCCCTATTCTAAGCCGGGAACTACACGGCAAATGTGACATTAATTATTTAAAAAAATTACTTGTAATTTTTTTACCAATCTTATCTTATCTTTTAATAGGGGGCCAGGCACGCCCAGCGACACGTCGACCCTGTGGGATCTTTTGTGTCAGCCCCTTTGTCTATGCTGTGCTTCCGTCCCCCACAGTTCGCTGCATAAAATCTATTATGCAGCTGAGGGGCAGATGCCTGTAGTCCTTGGGTTCCGGATAAGCCACACCCAGGACACTCATTCGCCTTGCAGCTAGTGCATTGCATTCACACAGCAGGTGTTTCACCGTTTCGCTGTCCTCTCCACAGGCTCTACAACTGACAGTCTCTGACAGTCCCATCCTATGTAGGAGGTGCCTTACATCAAGATGGCCGGCAAAAACTCCCACGATAAGACGGACTGCTGTCTTCCCGTATTTTAGGATTTTGTTAGTAAAGCCTGCGTCTGTATTACCGATAAACTCTTTAGCGTGTTTCAGCTCCCGAAGTGCTCTCCACTCCGCCAGGTGTTGTTCTTCGGCATGTGCTTTTAGAGCTGTTTTTATGGTACTCATCGAGAGTCCCACAAATGGCTCTGGTCCTGTCAGAGTTTGTTCTGACCCTTTTCTAGCCAGTGCATCAGCATTCTCATTACCCTGTATGCCTTCATGTCCCGGGACCCAGACCAGTCTCACTCTATTGTTTTTCCCAAGTGTATTGAGTGCTTGTATACAGTTCAAGACTAGTCTGGAGTCCACGCGACATGACTGCAGAGCTTTGAGCGCCGCCTGGCTATCACTGAGTATATAGATGGTTTTATCCTTGATATTCCTATCTATGTTCTCCCTGGCGCATGCGATTATTGCATATGTTTCTGATTGGAAAACAGTTGCATATAGTCCCATGCACTGACTTATATTGCAGTCCTTGGTATGAACGCCGGCTCCAGCTCCCGTCTCCATTTTGGATCCGTCTGTGTACCATATTAGACTGTCCTTTTCAGGAGGTTTCAGCCCTTCTTTCCATTCGTCCCTAGTGGGGACGTGTATTTTATACCTTTTGTGGAAGACAAACACTGGTTGTGTTTTATCACAATTCATGTTCATGATCCCTTTGAGATAGCTGGGTATCTCTAACTTTGTGTGTCCAGTGGTTGCTTGAGTGTTGCTCCACAGCCCACCAACTGATAGTCTGTGTAGCGCCTTCGTTGCCTCCATCTGTATGACAATATGCAGCGGTTTGAGGTTAAGTAGCCTCTCCATAGCTGCCGTTGGCGTGGTTTTAAACGCCGCTGTTATAGCCAAGCATGCACAGCGTTGCACTTTTGATAGTGCTGCTCTACATGTTGCCAGTTTTGTTCGAGTCCACCAGACAATGCTACCATACGTAAGTATGGGTATCACCATCATGGTGTAGATCCATTTGATTATCTGAGGTTTAAGGCCCCAGGTTTTTCCATAGGCGGAACGACACATTCCGAAGACCCGTAGGGCTTTAGAAGTGGTTTGCTCCGCATGTAGGTTCCACCTTAGTTCTTTATCCAGCATTATGCCTAGATATTTTACATGTGTGGCCCATTCTAACCTTGTCTCGTATAAGGATAGACTTTTTAGACTTGTAAGGTCCTTTTTTCGTGTAAATGGTATTACCGTTGTTTTGTTTGGATTTATGGAGAGATGGGTACTATTGCACCAAGTCTCCACTGTGTCCAAAGCTTGTTGCATGAGTCCAGTTACAATTCCTGGAAACTTGCCGTTGATCAAGATGACTATGTCATCTGCGTATCCTAGGTACCGTGTAGTACGGTCCTGTGTTGAGTTTTGTTATGAGGGAATCAACCACCAGACACCACAGGATTGGTGATAGCACTCCTCCTTGCGGGCAGCCTTTGGTGGTGATCGCACATAATTCGTCTCCTAGCAGCTCAGATTTGATGATTCTGCCTTTTAGCATGCATTCTATCCACTTGCATAGTGTTGGTGCTATGCCGTGCCTGCGTGCAGCGTCTTTTATTTCCTTGAAAGTCGTACGATCGAAGGCTCCTTCTATGTCTAGAAATGCCCCGACGCAGATTTCTTGGTTCTCTAGTGCTTTCTCAGCCCTGGTTACTACATAGTGTAGTGCCGTTTCGGTCGACTTCCCGGGCTGGTAAGCACATTGCAGTCTATGTAGAGGTTTTTGTTTTAGCGGCCCTTCTCTTATGTGTCTGTCTATCGTCTTCTCTAATGTCTTTAGACAGAAGGACGATAGGCTTATGGGCCTGAATGATTTCGCCTCTTCGTAGTCTGCCTTACCTGGTTTTGGTATGTATATTACCTTCACTCGCCTCCAAACCTTGGGAATGAAGCCGAAGGCAATGCATGCTCTGAAAAGCCTGCACATGTGCGATATAACAACCATCGCACCTTCCTTGAGAAGGATAGGATATATGCCGTCTGGTCCTGGGGATTTGAATGGCTGGAAGCTGCTCATTGCCCATTCTACCCTTGGCTCATCCACTACCAACTTGGCTGTGTCCCAATCTGCCTTTGTTGTGCGAGCATTCTGCTCTTCTAGACTGATTGAGTCATCTTGGTCTTGCTGAATAATTTTACAGCCTGGAAAGTGTGTGCTGAGCATTACTGATAATGTCTCCGCCCCGGTTTCCGTGAGCTTCCCATTTTCACCCTTGACGGTAGATAATGGGTTAGCCTTCATCGTCGAAATTGCTTTGTAGAGTCTCATGCCCTCAGGGATCGTGCTGATGGTCTGACAGTGGTCTCTCCATGCTTTTCGTTTCGCCTTGCGCACCTCTTTGTTGTACTTGGTCAGAGTGAGCGCATATTCACTGAAGTCCTTGGTGGCCTTAGCTACGTTAAACGCTCTCCTCGCTTCACGGCGCAGCCCAGCTAGTTCTGAGGTCCACCATGGTACCTTTTTCCCCAGATATTTCTTTTCTGGGCAATTATTCGTCCACGCCGTGTTGATGGCATTGACAATTCTGTCTGCTTCAAACTCTATGTCCACCACAGAGTTCAGCTTACCTTTAGATTCTCCCAGCTCTGCCTTTAAGTCCCTTCTAAATGAGGTCCAGTCGGTGCTCCTGGGGTTCCTTTTGCGAGCACTCTCAGTAGGTGTAATTCCACTATATGTGAAGCATATGTAGTTGTGGTCTGAGAGAGTTATCTCCCGCGACACGTGCCATTTACCGATAAGTTTGCTCGCCCTGTTGTTTGCTAGTGTGATATCGATCACCTCAGCCCGTCTACGGTCAACAAACGTAGGTCTGCAGCCTGTATTTATTATTTGCAAAGGTGAACTCACCAGATATTCCAGCAATGTCTCTCCCCTCGCATTGATATCCGAGCTCCCCCATACCACATGATGAGCATTGGCATCGCAGCCCAAGATGAGGTCGAGGTTCTCTCGGTTGCTGTGGTTGACAAGGCCCCTGATAGCTGGTGTGACAGGTTCCTTGTCGTCGTACGGGAGATAGGCCGAGGACAATATACTCGCCCTCTTCCTTTCACCACCACCACCTGTGTGGATCAAGATTGTAGTGAGATCCCTGGAACAGAAATTACGCAAGGGCATTGCGTCTATGCCATTTCTGACGTAGATGCACGTCCTTGCGTCATTAGTAGGACAGTTATAATAGATTACTCCACCCGTCCTACCCAAGCCAGTTACTTTCCCCCGATAAATATAAGGTTCTTGTATTAAGGCAATATCAAAGTTATTTTGTTTCAGCTGACGGTCCAGAAGGGCCATCGCTGCCTTACAGTGATGTAAATTAATTTGTACACACCTTATTCCCGCCATTTGTAGATGTTGGTGATGATGGGTATAGGACAGCCATTACTGGCCGCCCACTTCGTCATCCATCGCCTCCCCACTCGCGTGAGGAGACGACAGGATCAGCTCGTCGATGTCCAGAAGATCATCCGTTCCCGCCGACATGGGTTGCGACAGGATCGGATCATCCTCTGGTTCGACCGCTGGTTTTGCTCCAGTGGATGCAGCGCTAGTCGAAGCTATCGCCGCATCCACTGTTGCATTAGGAGCTGGTGGTAGGCTACTAGTCCCCGTGGCGGTAGCAGCAGGCTCCCTCACCCCCCTCTCAGAGTCTTCGAGGAGTTTGAAGGTGCACCTGTCGATACCGCCCGGAAGCGAGTAGCCCTGCTCCTTGATGTGATCTGCTGACACTCTGTCCATGTAGACTATGCGCCTGACGTGCGTCTCTTCAAACCTTGAGTCCACCACTTTCCACTCGCTGGTTTTTAGAGACGGGTTCAGGCGCTGTAGTAGTGTCAGCAGCGTGTTGATGTTGTAGTGTACGTTCTTGGTCTTCCAAGCCATTTTAACTGGCTTTGGAAGGTCCTTGGCGTACACTACCTTGAGCTTTACGTCCCCAACAGTTTTGCCGTTGAGTCCGTATAGCCATTTAACAGCACCTTCGCCAATGCAGGTGATATGCGCTGCACCCGCGACAATGCTGTTGACATATACTACGGGCAGAGGGTCCGGGGTTCCAATCAAGTGGTCGCAAACGGCCATCTGGATTGGTCCCAGCATCTCCGCCCCCAGTATAGTTTTTGGATGGTCGTCAGCGATGATAGCCATTTTGACGCCAGCAAGTGCCTCCTTGTAACTGCCCTGGGTTTTTACCCTCTTGGATTCACCTGCTGGGTCATTGACCTCATCGCTGACTTCCCTTTGCCTCTTTGACGGCGTTTCCCCTGGACCCACCGTCAAAGCCTGCTGCCTCAGTAGCTCCCTCCTTCTTTTCTTCTGCGAGCCACAGAGCCGTTTTCTTGGCTTGGTGTCACGGGTCTCACCCCCTTGGTCCTGGGTTGGTGCGCTGTCTCAGCGAGGCCAGCCGCAGAACCTTCTCCCGTTGGGATTGGGTCCCTTGGCAAGCCTGCACTGTTTACCGCGCCCCCACCCGGTCCGCCGGTGTGGTACCCTCTGCCACCATTGCCTCTCGGACCACCACTGTTCGAGTTAGCCCCTCGTCCTCGTCCTCTGCTTGGCGTTGTGTTCCCCCTAAGGTTCCCACGCCCCCGAAACTTCGGACTGAATTTGGGACCTCCTCTTACATTGGCAGCCCCCCTATGAGCAATCTGCTCAGTTTGCGCTCCTTTCCCCACTGGGACAGGAGCCTTCTGCTCGCCCTTTACGGACAAGCCCTTTTTTTGGGTTTTCTGTTGTGAAAAGTCCATGTAAATCGTTTTTTTTATGACTTCATCCTACCCGATTCCCCACCCTCCACGGAGCCCACAAATGGGGATGCCTATTCAGGCACCAGGGCTATCGGTTAGGACATAGCCTCCCTGAGGGCGCTGCCCACGAGCCTCATGCACAAGGTACGATCCGCATCTACAGAATGATGCGGGTACCGAGCACCGTATCGACTGTGGACCTCATCCCCCTAAGGAAGCTATCCTAACGTCCGCTGTAGCAGACGCCTGCAGCCGATTGATCGTGGCTGGCTAGGCCACGACCGCCCGCTGTAGCGAGGCACTCCGGGCTAAAGAGGTGTGTTGCTGTCTGCGAGCCATCTAACCCGGACCCGAGACAGCTCAACCACCAGGATCCCATTGTACCCGCATGTCGGGTCCCCACGCACGGCACAAACACGTGGGTGGCATTCTACCCCCCACCATCAGCATTACTTGTGATGGCGGGGCCGCATCGGACATGACCACTGATCCATGCAGCTGATTGGAGGGAAAAAGGGGATGGGATGGGTTTGGATGGTCAGGGTACGACTGACTGTTTCAGTTGCCTCTGTTTCTGATGGAACCAGATCTATAACGGGCGGCAACCACGGGAAGGATAACACGTCAGTCTTGTTTTAGGGATCTACACGACTTGCGCTCTCCCCTAAAACCATTCGCCAAATCAGCCATCGGACAGATGTATGAAATAGAGTTGATTTTGGTCTGTGTCCATGAATAAGACCAAAAGACCACATCCACCCCCGCCCTTTACCAATAATGTAATTATATGTATTCACTGTAAAGGAAAAAAATCCTTTCGTCCTACTTCATATAGGTAATATTTTAATATATAAATAAATAAATAAATAAATATTTCAGACATTCACACCAATTATCTAGTCCCAAACTAGGCAGAGCCTGTGATATGGTTACTAGATAACGGATAGACATACTTAAATAAATATATAAACATCCAAGACTTGGGTACAAACATTCATACTCATCATACGAACATTTGCCCCTAGCGGGATTCGAACCCGCAACCTCCGGCGTGGCAGTCCGAGAGCTGCCCGTTCCGCCACGGAGGTCGTCACATAATAGTTAAAAGAAATTATTCATTTCAGCTCTTTTTAATTCTTAATATACACAGGAGAACGCTGCTGCCGGTCCCTGGTGCAATCCCTTAGTCGCCTTGACGACTTCCACGGGAAGACTAGGACTGGCCATATTCTAAGCCATTCTCACAGGGCTAGCTGTTTTTTTAATTGAGTAAGAAAGCGTGGAACGTTGAAAAATATATTTCCATTGAATCACTGTCAAATGCGACATTTTTTTAAAACTTTTCTGGGAAAAGGAAGCATCCATCAATGCCTTGCTCTCAATCGGCGCGGAGTGCGTCGGCCCCCTTTGTGCGGTCGCCATCGCTTTGTGCTCGCCTCGCTCGGCCCAGTTGCTCGCCTCGCCGAGTTGACTCGCCTCTCCAGATTCACTCGTTTTGTTCACTTTCTCTACGTTTGTATACGCTTTCTCTTTGCTGGTGTTGAGTTAGAAATATGTAATGGATTCAATGTTATAACTATTCAATACACAGCCTCCCATTGAAACCTGTATTCGTATCTATGTGTGTGTGTGTATGTGTGTGTATGTGTGTGTAAAGTAGTTTCGGTATTTAGTTATTATGTAGTATATTATGCATTTTTTGCCCCCATCGCTCTTAGTGCCTTGTCTCACACCCTGTAAGGTTAGCTGGAAGAGATCTCTTTTAGAGATAAGCTCGCCTTTGTACACAAAACTTGTAACTGTATTTCCTTTTAAAATTTGTGCAATAAAGAATATATATATATTAATTATCTATTATATATAAAAGGAAAGTGTGTGTATGTATGTCCAACCTTTTCTCCATAACTACCACTGCCACTCATGGTTGCAGTGGTAGATAGCCTTGGTCTGCACTTGCAAGTAAGGGGTTTGGTTACGGTGGGTGGATGTGGCTGGTGAAAATGTGTGATGGGATACCTCTATCCTTTTCTAACACATGGTACGGCTCATATAAACTGTAGATTGTGCTGAATGGCGATAAGTGCGTTTGTGAGGACAATATTGAGAACTTTTATAGAATACTAGCTGTTGCCCGCGACTTCGTCCGCGTGGACAACTTAACATTACACATTCTTATGTATAACGTGTATTACTAAATCCTAAAAGAAATATATTAATCTGGTTATGCATTAAAAATATTTATATACATAAAAAAACATACTATCCAATTGAGAACCTCCTTTTTTGAAGTCGGGTAAAAATTAGCGTTCCGGCGGCGGTTTCGCCCGTTGGACTACAGTTTTTTAGATTTCCGTAGCCAAATGGCAAAAAACGGAACCCTTATGGATTCGGCATGTCTGTCTGTCCGTCCGTATGTCACAGCCACTTTATTCCGAAACCATAAGAACTTACTGTTGAAACTTGGTAAGTGGATGTATTCTGTGAACCGCATTAAGATTTTCACACAAAAATAGAAAAAAAAAATTACATTTTGGAGGTTCCCCATACTAAGAACTGAAACTCAAAAAAATTTTTTTCATCAAACCCATGCGTGTGGATAGGTCTTAAAAAATTATATTGAGGTTTCTAATATAATTTTTTTCTAAACTGAATAGTTTGCGCGAGAGACACTTCCAAAGTGGTAAAATGTGTCCCCCCCCCCCCCCCCCCCTGTAACTTCTAAAATAAGATAATGATAAAACTAAAAAAAATATATGATGTACATTGCCATGCAAACTTCCACCGAAAATTGGTTTGAAAGAGATCTAGTAAGTAGTTTTTTTTAATACGTCTTAAATCGTAAACCACAATACTATTATTAAAACATCGATCAAAGTTACAACGAACTACAATAGCTTTTATATTATGTTACTTGCTGCTACGGAACCCTTAATGGGCGAGTCCGACTCGCACTTGGCCGCTTTTTTTTAAAATAAAGTGGATATTTACATTTATCATGAATTAAAAGATTATCATATAATCAATAAAAAAAAATTTAATATTGTGCAAATTAGGTGATATTTCCTTCTCCCCCCCCCCCCTCCAATTTGTCCTTTCCACACCCTTTTTTTCTTTCCTTCTCCATCCCCTTCCCACAACGTTGAAAACCCTTTGCCCCACCCCTTCCCTCTCCCTACTCCTACCTCTCCCCCTTCCCTTAACCCACCCCTTCCTACGCCCTTTATTTACCCCCTCATCTTTCCTCTCCTACCCTAATCCCTCTATTCTTTCCCATCCGACTTCCTTCACCTCCTATTCCCTTCCTATTTTGCATATACAATTAACTGTATAACAAAATGTATGTCAAACTGCTGGACATAGGCCTTCCCCAATGAATGCCACAACGCCCTACAGATCCAGCCGCTTTCGGCCACCATCTTCAGGTCGTCCATCCACCTGGCGGCAGGGCGTCCCACCCTGCGCGTGGGACGTCGCGTCCCACTCTAGAACCCGTCTGCCCCAACGGCCGTTCGGTACTACGACAGATGTGACCTGCCATTTCAGCTTACTAATTCTTTCGGCTATGTCGGTCACCTTCGTTATTCATAGGATCTCCTCATTACGAATCATATCCCTCATAGAGACCCCGAGCATTGCCCTCTCTATAGCTCGCAGAGCCACTTGAATCTTGTGGATCAGGCCCACCATCAGTGTCCACGTCTCCGCGCTGTAATCATGACAGGCAGGACGCACTGATTAAAGATTTTTGTCTTTAAACATTGTGGAATAGGTGACGTAAAGACTTGACGCAGTTTTCCGAATACTGCCCACCATAACTGGATTCTTTGGTCAGCTTTTGAAATTGATCCTACCCAACTATATTGTCTGTCCTAGGCAGACGTACTCCTGAACAGCTTCGATATTGACATTGTCGACGATCACCGGTCTAATACATGGCCACTAATTATCGAATAGCAAACTTTTTGTATCGAGACTTGTGGAAATACCTGAAATACATCAGCTAAAATAAATCTATAAATGAGCTTTAAAACATCTCTGTCACTTTCTGTCAAGTTCTTGCAACGACCAGTAATGTTGAACTACACTTTCATACAAATGATATGAAATGAGAGGTCTTCTTGTAGATCAGCCTACTGACATTTTATTGAGATATGACTTATACCAGTATGAGGCCCTAACTCAAAGCTATTAAACAGTGAAAACGCCGTCAAATTCTGTTCAGCAGTTTCCAAGATTAGCCCGTACATACATACATACATACAGACAGATAAGAAATTTTTTAATTATATTTTTGGACTCTACTGGTCTTCAGTAACGTCCGGGCAGTGAAATTTTTTTTTTAACTTCAATGTACAGATTCGCTTTTCTTTTGTTTTTTCTACTCTTTTATTATATGTATATATATAGATTCCAGATTATAGAATATTATAGATTATTTTTTAAATTTTGATATGAACTATGTAAATATAAGCCCTACAATGGGCCCGATTCTGAAGGCACACATAAAAAATTTGACAGCGCTAAAATTGGTTTCGTCTTTATGTTCATAATACTGTGTGACAAGGATTTATTGCTGTCAAATTTTAACATTGTGCCTTCAGAATCGAGCCCAATAAAGTATGCACTCACGCACGTATACAGTATTCTCTACTTCGGGTGCTTTTGCGAGTATCGCAGGCTGACATCCGTCTGTCAGATCGAGTAGCGGATTAAAATGCTCGTGTGGAGTCTCCCGCGGGAGGGGGTAAAGTGTGGGAAAGGGTGGGGGCGCCTAGTGCCGACTTCAATTTGTGAAATTACCGACGCGAGGAGCGGATGACAGACTTATTTCACGAGTAAAGTATACTTAATGTGGTTATGTTACTTTAGGATAATTTGGTATCTCTCACATACTAATATTATTATTTGTTTTACCAGGGTTAAGACTAAGTAAGGTCAGCAAATCGTTCACGGGGCAATGTATACGTTTCTACAACAAACTACCAGAGGAAATCTTAAAAAGCATTTTCTCTCACAATATTTGTGCCTAATTTAATATAGTATATTACGTACGGTATATGTATTGTATTATAAACTATATATGTATGCATATGTATGTATTTAAGTATATTTGTATGTAAATTCAATTGTGTTATATTGTTACTAAGTATTTACCATGTTCTAAAATTATAAATTTATCTTGTTTCACCTGCAATACTCTGTCGCTGTCTTTCTTATTTTCCTTCAGAAAGGTTGCCTGGAAGAGATCGCTTTAAGCGATAAGGCCGCCTTTGTACACTTTCCAAAAATCTGTACCTATTTTATTGTTATCCTTAATTTGTGTGCAATAAAGAGTTTATCTATCTATCTATCTTAAATATGACGGACAGAAAGTTTAAGATTCACATTAAAAAACAACTTTGTAAGAAAGCCTATTATAAAGTAAACGATTATTTGAATGACAAAGATGCCTGGTACTAATGTTAATTAAGCTTCGCAAAATCTTTATTAATTGTATGCAAACTTGATTTTTAAAAGATGTGTTTGTTGCGTGAAGTTTGTTGCGCCGTTGCTTCTTCACAGCGCTAACTCCTAGGAAGCGGTAGTCGATAAAAAAATGACGTGTATAAATGTACCAAGTGTACTTATATGCAATAAATTATTTTGACTTTGACTTTTGTTCGTCACTCCAGCTCGGACTAAGTCGAATTTCAGTAATCTGACCCTGGCAGGATTTAGTACTCATAACGTACTATTTTGTACTCGATTTTCAGATTTTGTACTCAAACAGATCAAAAGTTACAAGGGGGTATTGAAGCCCGAGCTGGAATGACGTCGCTCCAGTTCGGACATTTTGAACTAAGGCTTAAAATTCTGATTACACCAGACCTTGGAATTTGTACTGGTTTGTACTAAAATTTCAGATGTTGTACTCTGTATTTCGGTTGATAATGAATACTTTGTTTTATTTACAGCAAAGCTGGTTTTATTCTCGAAAATTAGGTCATCGTCAGGTTATTTTTGTTTCCACTGCAGGAGCACAACCCTCTCTCATCTGCCGGAGACAGACGGAGGATTTGGCCTACACTCCCCGCGCTAGCCAGACGGGTTGGGGAGGCCTGATTGATGTTTTATAATGTATTCCCTAAGTCGCCTTCCAAGGCATCGTACGACATCCAAGGGAAGAGTTGGAGTGCTCCTATTCTACTCTACAGAAACCACACGGCAAGCTCAATTAGGTGCCTGACCGTAATAAAACCCACCTTATTTGTGGAAAACTAGATAATGTTCTATTAAAGTCGGTACATCTATCGTCTCACTCGCTGTCGATAAACTCGACCGTTTCGCTTTGATTGCGAGTCCAAAGGAAATATCAGCGATATTTTACTGGCAACATTAAAATGGAGATGAAAAGTCTATGAAGAGTGTCGCGGTGTCATTGTTCGAGTGTCATTGTGTCACAGTCGCTCCTAGAGCCGGCGCGACACTTCCAGACACTTTTGTTCAGCTTCTGCCTGTGTAAAAATAAGAAAAATATATGTTTTCATTCTAAATGAGAGAGATTTGTAGGTTGTACCTATTACGATACATGATCAGTCCACTGCCATAGGCCTCCCCAATAGAATACCACTTTTGGTTAGATGTCCATTGGGGGATTTGCCATAATTACCACGCTTGCTATTACGTTACGCAAAATAATAATTATTTAAAAAAAAAAGACTCCACGGTCTGTTGATAGAAAAATGTCATTATAGTTTGAAAGAATTTCTTGGTGACGGTTCAATTTGTACGAGTATCTAATTAACATTTTTTATTTTTTTTATTTGGTAACTTTGTTTTAAATGCATACTTCACTGCGACACAATGTTGTGTGCCCACGTGGCGGGACATAGCTGAGCTCTAACTATGACATGTAATCCTTTCTATACCTATGATCCACAATAAAAATATATTTCATTTTAATAAAAACTATAATATTGTTACTTGATCGTTATTTCATATCAAAACCAAATAGCTTCTTGCGTTTACATTCAACGACGCAGAAAATTTTATTTAGACCACTGTTTCTTACAAATTAGGCATTTTTATAACCAAACAATATGTTTTTTGCAACGCGTAAATTTAATACTACAGTTTTAAAAATCCAATACACAAATGATTAAAATATATATATAAATAACAAAGTTACCAAAGTGTACGTCAATATACAACGACAATGGGCCCGATTCTGAAGGCACAAAGTTAAAATTTGACAGCACTAAATTGTTGCTATCCCGGTCACTCAGTACTACGAAAGATATAGAAGAAACTAACTTTCGTGCTGTCAAAATTTAAATGTGTGACTTCAGAATCGGACCTAAATAACGATTTTAATTTTAATTTAATTTTAATTTATTTATTTCAAAGACAACATCGATCCATTAGTATTACAAAGACTTAAACTACGTTAGTGACGTTAGTAGTTAATAACTAAAAGTGAGTTAGTCCTCTGGGTGAGTATCCACACCAGAGGAGTGTCCATTCTATCGACTATCATTTTAGCTACGAAATCCTACTAATATTATAAACGCGAAAGTTTGTAAATATGGATGGATGTTTGTTACTCTTTCACGTAAAAACTACTGAATAGATTTTAATGAAACTTTACAATAATATAGCTTATACATCAGAATTTATAAAGATATTGTGTGAATTGTCCGAAATATCAAGTAAGCAGTATAAAATCTATCATCTGCGAGATTTTCTGGCGTGCGCTGCCAAAACCTCTAGAGTTACACATATGTAATGTATGATGGAAATGTTTATCTTAAATAGTCCTACAAAAAATCCCGCCACAGTATATATTTATATCTTATGTGTAAGCCATTATAGCTAAAATAGTGAACCATCTTGATGAAACTTGGCACACATATAGGTTAGGACCTGGAACAGGACATAGAACAGTTTTTATCCCGAAAAAACATCGCATTCCTACGGGAAATAATTTGTGATGTTAAGTTGTCCACGTGGACGAAGTCGCGGGCAACAGCTAGTATAAACTATTTTATTTATTCGCATTTCTTGTAGACTTAGGCAAGCGACTTTCCCATAAAAAAATTAAATGCAATATTAATAACTTTTAAAAATAAAGGAGGTATTTCCTTTGAGTAAAATGTGCTATGTATAATTTAATGTACCTTTTCTGCAGCTTCCGTTCTTTATTTCCACTGTATATAAGGTAGGTAGGTTGTTATAAATATGCATCAAGTACGGCAGCGAACGGCTGGCGGGGAGCGCTCTCGGTAGTATTTTGTGTTCAACTGAACGACGGGTGGATTGATTGGTTATTGTTAAAGCGCAACATGCCAGATTCTACTTTGTAAATAAAAGTGTTGTAGGGAGGAAAGGAAATATCACCTAATTTGCACAATATTAAAATATAAAAAATATAAATAACTATCTTATAATGTTTTAATTCATGATAAACATGTAGTAAATATCAACTTTATTTAAAAAAAAAAATATAATAATTCTGTAGTCCAACGCACGCAAATTTTTACCCGACTTCAAAAAAAAGAAGGAGGTTGTCAATTGGAAAGTATGTTTTTTATGTATATAAATATTTTTAATGCATAACCAGATTAATAGTATTCTGTTAGGATTTAGTAATACACATGATACATAATAATGTGTAATGTTAAGTTGTCCACGCGGACGAAGTCGCGGGCAAAAGCTAGTTGTAAATAAAAGTGATGAAGGTATAGATCGTTAACTTCACGATGGCAAGCCCTACTATTTCTCTAAATTGTGTACTTTACAATATAATACAATACACTTTATTGCACAAACAAATACAGTTACACGTTATAAAAGTTACAAATAGTACAATTTATGCGGTCCTATCGCTTTAAGCGATTTCTTCCAGACAACCTTTGGGTAGAAAATATTATGCCAGCGAAATTGTAGGTTGCGCTGATTAGGAAATTTAAATGATAAATATGTACTTATATGACTTTACATACATACATAATGCTCACGCCCTGGTCCCAGAGGGGTAGGCAGAGACGATGTATCGTCACTTTGCGCGATCCTGACAATTCGCGATTCCGAAGCAATTTTCTTTCGCCCGTGATACCACTTGGCGTGACGGGTGGCGAACAACATCGCCGCCTCCGTGTTGAGACCGCTTGGTACTACGACTAGATAGGGAAATAGGTCCTCCTTATTAGAGCCGCGCATGACTCGATAGGGCATATAGTGCCCGGAGTTCGCCCAGCTCCGGAATGTTGGCACGCTTACGTCCAAGCTAGCCCCTGGACACGCATCCATCGGCACGGCAGACCTTGGATTGGCGGACGGGACAGCGATCGGGGCGAGAGAGATAGGAGGCCTATGTCCAACAGTGGACTCTTTCGGACTGATGATGATGATGATAACGAGCACAGTAGAAACACTACGTCGACGAAGATGATTACTAATGATGATTACTGGGTGATTCTGTATTTTAAGAGACTAAAATAGTATCAAAAGCTTGCCTCGATTCACATTTGAGAATTATGTTGTAGGTTAATTTATTATCTACCGTTTAATTTATGATATCACGCTAAGAGACTCGGCTCGACTGGGTTGTGCCCTCAATTTAACATTATGCTCATCTCGCTCGCTCACATCGATCGAGTAATTTACAGACATAATGTCAGATAGAGATCAAATTAATTATCGTCTGCAATTACGTCCAACTACTCATACATTCGATTGCTTGTTTCTTAAATCTTTTTGCATAGAACATAAATATTATTGATATAGACAACTAGAGTGGAGTAACCCCCATGTTCTGTCTCTCTCTCGCCAATCCCTGTCCCGTCCGTCAATCAAACAGTAAGGCCTTTAAAATGTACAATATGATTTACAAGCAATTTTCTATAATCAACACGCACTATAGATACGGCACGGACGCCCGGCGGCCGTGACGCAGCGGGGACGCGGACAAAACGGCTGTGACGTCACCACAATAACCCTTCCCTACTTAGGGAACAATTAATACCACTTCCAAGGGCCTAAGCGGCCGTTAGTCTACAAATTACCAATTGGTTCAAAGCTGTGTTGGAACGAACTTACAGTGTAAGTTTGGTTAAATGTTAACATGTGACTGAGGATTTTGGTTATTAATAATAATGCAAACATGTATATGTACTGTACTAAAAATTAGACAGGGATTTTGTTGACATATGTTGGTACCAGTGTGGTTTCCGGCTTAGAATAGGGCTACCCCCAATCATTCCGTGGGTGTCGTCAAGGCGACAAAGGAATTGCACCAGAGACGGTAGCAGCGTTTTCCTGTGTATAGATTAGATTAGATTTATTTATTTCACTTTTACATCTTAATTTTACATGTCATTCTAATATGGTAAAAGGGATCGTCATAAAATAAAATAATGTATAAATTACAATGTCAACAATTCAAATAATGTCATAGTATATAACATACTATCTATGTCAGTATATAATATTAAAATAAAAACTTTAAAATACACTTGGTATTAAATTATCACAAATTAAATTAAACATCAGAGGGCCCACCAATTTCGATTTTTAGTAAATTCATTTATGGAATAATATTCATTTTCCAACAAAAGGTTTTTCAGTCGTCGACTAAACGTTTCGTCATTGGTCTCGTTAGTATAATACTGAGATCACCAATCCGCCTCCAAGCGTGGTGATTATGACAAATCCCACTAAAAGTGGCATTCTACTAGGGAGGCTTATGTTCATCACTGTTGTAGTTACCGGTTGGCCCTGAAAGGAATCGAATTCACGACCTCTGACGCTCAAGTTTAACGACCACGTCGCTAGGTAGAGTGTAGCGCCATAATCCACCCACCCAACCACCCCCAAGTGACCATCGGTAGACCATATATCATCATCAGGTTATTTTTGTCTCCACTGCAGGAGCACAACCCTCTCTTATCTTCCGGAGACAGACGGAGGATTTGGCCTACACTCCCCGCGTTGGCCAGACGGGTGGGGGAGGCCTGATTGATGTTTTATAATGTAGTCCCTTAGTCGCCTTGTACGACATCCACGGGAAGAGTTGGAGTGGTCCTATTCTACTCTACCGGAAACCACACGGCAATATATCTACGCCATAATTTATTGTTCGGGGTCAATATGTCCGTGATTTAGCGGTTCAACGTAACATTGACTTTCTTCCATGCGTGTAGGATTCAATTCGGCTTGCATTGAATATGGTAGGTACGGTTTTGAGACATTGAACAATCTTTCAAATATAAATTACCGAATTTAAATCAACATGCAACAAAGTTTACTAATTTTACGTTTATTTGTTGTGTTGTACTAAAAGCAATGATCCTCTTGGGATACATAAAAAACTCCAAACATTAAAATTTATTCAAAACATGTAAATCCTTTCTGTACCACATGCATTTACCGAAGCTAAACCAACAGATTGTCATGAATTCATGATACAATTGACGACAATGCCGTGTGACAAATTGAAAAATATCGTTTGGAAATCCGCGGATATCTGTACATTAATTGTCATCGTCGGACGTGGGAACTGACAGGTACAATTTGTTCGCTTCAAAACGCCACTGCGACCGCCACCCGAGATCGCTATGACGTCACTATGACGCCTGACGTTCAGGCCTGACGGTTACGAATGGACACGCTTTGCTAACGAGAGGGTTCATTTGTGGCTCAAAAAATAAAAACCAAAGTCGGACTTTGAATTCGATGCAGTAATTTGACGTTGACAGATGTCAAAGTTCTATATATGACACTTATAATGTTACCAGTGAAAATAGTGATGTAACTGATACAACGGAATGTATCGATATTTCAGACTGGTATATACAATACCTTATAAGGGACAAGTCACGGAAACGTCACATGGCATAGCAAAACATACATTTACAGAAGTTGAAGCTCTTTTTGAGCAGGGGTACACAATGCGTGATAAAAGAGAATAAAATGCTGCGACTCGATCATGTGTAAATATAGCTTTATAATCCACGATGGCGATGATAGTGATACAAATTAAAACTTACATTAATTATATTTCCTATTAAAATTAAAAATATAAATATACATAGATTTTTTACACTTTTGTTACCATTAAAGAAATCCTACAAAAAAATCGTACTCGTATTGTATCGTGGACAATCGATATTCAATAATAATATCGATTACTGAGATATATCACGTGCCCGAGTGTTGCCTACGAGCGCGGAGTCACCCGCTGTTCATAGCACCACACTAGCGCACCAACCTCTACCGGCACTCGGCCGTCGCTCGCGCACTGCAGCTGTTGAGCTCCCTGCTCGCCGAGGCACCACACTGTGACGTGTTCGTGGACGGCATAGGACGGCTGATGACGGAATGTAAGGGAACGATAGAGAGAGGAATGCCTGTTTCGTCTATAGCATAAAAATTATTGTAACGCAATGGAATAATAATCTGTAATGTTTCAATATTTTAAATAAATAAATGTCTTAAATAAATAAATAAAACACTATTTAAAAGTCTGCAAAAACGACCTTTGTAATGTCAAATTACTGCATCGAATTAAAAGTCCGACTTTACTTTAATTAATATAAAGATACTTGACCGCGTCGTGGCTTGGTTATTGTTCTCAAGTACCAGAGGTCGTCAGTTCGATTCATACTGAGGACGGACAAATACAAGTGCCTGCCGATCTGCATGTTATATTTGTGAATTGTCCTATCCTTGTTCAATTTCCATAGCACAGGCGAAAATCCTAAAACTGTAACAGTTAACACACACGAGAAAACAAACTTTAAATTGCATTGGAAAACGTGCTCCAGAGTTTGCGGTTTCACACAATTTTGAACCCTATTGATGAAGCGGGAGCGAGAGCTCGGGGATATGAAGTGACAATACAATTCGCGGGGTGTCAAAACGGCCCATCGGGTTCGCGGCAACCGACGTCGACAGCTGACAGGTTATGCGAGTGACGTCCAAATGACGGCAAATATTTCCCCATCGCCGCATTTACCCTCAGGGTTATGTTTTTAGGTCATTTTGTGATCTTTAGTTAATAGAAAATAGATTGCTAAGTCAACATTGTTGTACAAGTTATTTATTTTAATAAATAAATGCAACAGATCTTTCTTTTCACAAAATCCACAGCCTTTAAAAAAAAATTATTTATAGGTCTTATCGCCGTGTGGTTCCCGGCTTAGAATAGGGCCACCCCTATCTTTCCCGTGGGTATCGTCAAGGCGACTAAGGGATCGCACCAGGGACGGGCAGCAGCGTTCTCCTGTGTATGTTAAGATCATTACTGCGATCACCAATCCGCCTGCCATGCGTGGTGATTATGGCAAATCCCCCAATGGACATCTAACTAAAAGTGGTCAGAATGGGGAGGCCTATGTCCAGCAATGGACGTATTTAGGCTGATGATGAAACTGCCAATAACGGGTTTACAATATATATATATAAATATGTGGGTGGGATGTCTGTGGGGTGTGTGAGGGGGTGTGGAGGTGTGAGTGTGTGTATTTGTACACATATTACGTATCATATCACTGATAATAAATAAGAATAGCTGTCAATGCAAGGTATGGACTCTATTGTAGAAACATCTGCCCAGCAGAGTGGTCGATATTAGACCTTATATATTCAGCAGTAAACACTTTCTTAGCACGAGCATTTAATATTCTTAAAGCGTTTTGTATTAATTATTTATACTTATAATTAAAATTAAAATGCATTTAGGAAGTTTAATTAAAGTTTAAATGCCGCGAGCAAAAATGTTTTGAAACATTTCATCGGTGAGTTTAAAGCAATTTGTGCTTTATGCACGGGGAAATTGCTTTTCGTGAGTAGATTAGCTTAAATAATTTATGTTCCCAGTAAATATTAATATGGAATCTGCTTTGAAACTTAATCATTATTATGATTTACAATTACCACTTGCCTTTTATAATCAATCCGTAGGTAGCCGTTTTTCAAATAAAATCTGTTAACGATCGACAATATTAAATTAAATAATATAGATATTTATACCTTCCAAGGCGTCTAATTTACTGCCGTACGGCACGGTCTCCTAGGCCTATTTTTAACTAATTCTATTATGTATATAACATACTAGCTGACCCGTGCCCACTTCGTTGGGCGGTAAACATTTTCCGACTACCACGAAAAAGTCTTTTCATTTTTCGAGTTAATATATAGCCTGTGACACTCACAAATAACGTGGCTTTCTATTGGTGAAAGAAATTTCAAAATTGGTTCAGTAGATCCAGAGATTACCCGCTACAACCTCACAAACTCTACCTCTTTATAATATTAGTATACTCGCATGGTGGGACGACCTAAAGAAGGTGGCCGGTAGCGGCTGGATGCGGAGGGCGGAGGACCGGGTCTGGTGGCGTTCATTGGGGAAGGCCTATGTCCAGCACTGGGCTTCTAGGGGCTGACATGATAATATTAGTTTAGATCTATTAACATATTCTATATTATTCTTTCTGTTTCAGGTAATTATGAAAGAGACGACTCTTTGGATTTGTAAGTCACGGTTGTAATATTAAGTTGTTTAACTGTCAAATTTTAGCAGGTAGTATGTGAAACGAAAGCTTGGTTATTCTACAATTTATCAAGCTATCAATCTTCTCAGGGAGGCAGGAAGACCTGGCGACACTTCTACCCTTCAGGATCTTTTGTGCCAAACCCCTGACTACCAACGGTGCCAGCCACAGAACATATTAGCTTTTCTATGGTGCCAGCCGATTTGGTGGACTTCACATCATCATCATGTCAGCCTTTAGATGTCCACTGCTGGACATAGGCCTTCCCCAATGAACGCCACTACACCCGATCCTCCGCCCTCCGCATCAGCCGCTTCCGGCCACCTTCTTTAGGTCGTCGGTCCATCTGGCGGCGGGGCGTCCAACCCTGCGCGAGAAGTTTGAACTTCACATACGTATTAAAATTTCTTTGGCATATGCAGGTTTCCTCGCGCTGTTTTCCTTCCTGCGGTATCCTACTAATATTATAAATGCGAAAGTTTGGATATTTGGATGTTTGTTACTCATTCACGCTTCAACCACTGGACAGATCGTGATGAAACATGGCACACATATAAGTTAGGTCCTGGATAGAACATAGGATAGTTTTTATCCCGAAAAAACATTCTATTCCTACGGGAAAACATACTAATTTGTGATTTTAAGTTGTCCACGCGGACGAAGTCGCGGGCTACAGCTAGTACTAAATATTACTACGTAAAAAAGCGACACTCCCCCCGAAAGTCTCGCCCGCTAAACAGAGCACGGCGGACAAGCTGGTGTGAAGTCGCGGGCAACAGCTAGTTATAAATAAACCGTACGTAAGTTTCGAAAAACACATTGGTACGAGAAATGTCTGAGTCTATAACCTCATGAACGTGAGGCAAGTGCACAACCAACTAGGCTACCAGGCCTCTCTCCGTTGTAGCCAAAAAGCCATTCAATGAACACAATCGAGCATCTTGAACTATCCCCGCGTGGATCGAGTCGTCGGCCGTTGGAACTAATGAACAGGGCAGTTTTTCCGTGTGTAAGTGCCATTCTAGTTGAGTTGGAGTGCAGCGCGACCGTTACCATTACCGTTACCGTTCCCCCCTCCCCCCATCCTCTGACCTTATGACATCGCTCGTGTGTATATAGCGCAGCTACGCTAGAAGTGACTTGCATTTTAACATGGGTACACTACAACGATTGGGAATAAAATTGTGTACCGAGGTTTTGTGTTATGTTTTTTGTGCTTATATTAAAAAATATAATAAATATGTCGTAGGTGCCTCCTCTGAGGGCGTGGGGTTTGGATCCCGCTTCTGATCTCGTAGGTTCCTGGTTCCGCCGATAGTGTGGGATCCCAAATTGAGTATAACGCCGTTTCAAAGTTAACACATTTACTAGCTTCTATGACATTACATGAAATTACACTACATCAACAAGTAACTATTTAGAAGGCAGACGATCCGTCCGTGTAGTGCCTGTGCTCCGCACGTGTATCGAGCGAACACTGTCTCGAGCCTGCGCCTGCGCCCGTCCTACCAGACGTTCCGTCAGCGCGTGCTCGCGACGATCGCCGAACCAAGCCGAACGGCGCGCCGAGCACACACTTTGCCTCCAAATCAGCTCCTCTTTTATCATTTCTCCGACAAATATATATAATAAATATATAAATGGGGACATTTCACACACGGCCACCTGATCCCAAACTAGGCAGAGCCTGTAATATGGGTATCAGACGGCTGATATACATACATAAATAAATAATATAATATATAAATAACATCCAGTCACGAGGAAAACACAAGTGCTCATCACACGAAAAAAAAACTTGTTCATGCCATTTCCCTTCCGCAAATGCTGTAAGATCCGAAGTTTTGACAGTTTACAGACTTACTGACAGCATTATCCAGATCAAGATATGAGAAAAAATAACATAAACGTTCGTTACTTCAACATGTAACGAACGTTACCTATAGAATATTGCAAGCTACACCCTTGGGTAAATTTATACTGGAACCGTTATGTATTTTTAAGATTATGTATGTACCTATAAATTGTGGCTAAATAAATGAAATAAAATGACATACCTTTTCAAAATGCCACAACAGACTTTTACATGGAAACTTATGTTTAATTGTTATGTAAATAAAATTTAAATTTACGTGTCATCTGTAATATTGACAGAATGCAATTCAGTGAAACAGTAAACAAAACCTAAGTATTAAATTTTTGGGAATACTGTTTCCTGCACTGGTACTTGAACTTTAGACTATTTCCATACCTTGTCTGTATATGTCACTTAAATCTGCATAAAGTACATCAACCACTTCTATAATAGGAAGTAAAAACATATATTTTTAAAATACGATACTTATTTTCCTTTTGAAAGGTTACCTGGAAGAAATCGCTTTAAGCGATAAGGCCGCCTTTGTACATTTTCCAAAAATCTGCACCTATTTTATTGTTATCCTTAATTTGTGTGCAATAAAGATTTTATCTTGCCGTGTGGTTTCCGGCGGAGTAGAATAGGACCACTCCAACTCTTCCCGTGGATGTCGTACAAGGCGACTGAGGGAATACATTATAAAACATCAATCAGGCCTCCCCAACCCGTCTGGCCAGCGCGGGGAGAGTAGGCCAAATCCTCCGTCTGTCTCAGGCAGATGAGAGAGGGTTGTGCACCTGCAAGGGAGACAAAATAACCTGATGATGAAAGAGTTTATCTATCTATCCACGACTTACTTAATAAGTCATAATTTATATTTTCGCTATAAAATGATAATAAAAATTTACTGTTAAAATCTCTATAAAATTAGAGAGACAACGCATCTAAAGAGACTATCTAGGTCGCTCTTAAACAGCTGCAAGTTATTACGGCGTGTAACAAAACAATCCATAGACTCCGATTGCAGTAAATTTAAAGTTTCACCCTTATCTGTGGTTGCCAAAACAGGTTAGTATTTGAGGCAAATTATCTCAGACTAAAATAAAATCTAGAAACTAAGTTTCAAGAAATTCGAAAACTTTACGTCGTTGTATTTTCACGGCACTTCTAGCAGTTTTACGGCAGGGAGAGTCACAGACCGTTGGCAAGGCCTCTCGGCAGTTACTTATTCCAGCGGTACTGGAAATGTTGGAATGTTATTGCGTTAGACTGTGCCATCGCACGAGCTGGTTTACTCCCTTATGGCTGGATAAAGGCGAATTTGATTATGAATATGCATTTCATTCGATTAAATTTTGCTCGGTTCGGCTGCCAAATGCCATTTGGGGTAAGTGGGTTGAAATTCAACATATCCCACTCGTTCATTTGTCACTTTTCACTTAAGAATTAGGTTTTAGGAACCCCATATGGAATTCGTTTAAATGCGGTTTGGAGACTAAATTACAATGCAATTACAATTAATATTTATTGTAATATTTATTTATTTGTTTTCGGCCCCGTAGCCTAGTCGGTAGTATACCTGCCTGCGAAGCTCGGGGTCGCGGGTTCGAATCCCGCCCAGGGCAAACATTCGTGTGATGAGCACTTGTGTTTGCCTTGTGACTGGATGTTATTTATATATTATATTATGTATTTATGTATGTAGATCAGCTGTCTGATACCCATATTACAGGCTCTGCCTAGTTTGGGATCAGGTGAGTGTGTGAAATGTTCCCATATATTTATTTATTATATTTTAATATATAGTATTTTTTACGGCTTATTTACAAATACTACAGGCTTTTCGGTGAAGCAAAATATCGTAAGGAAATCTGGTTGTTGGTAGACAGGAGTTTGGTACAAAAGATCCCAAAGGGTCGAAGTGTCGCCAGGTCTTCCTGCCTCCTTAAAAAAATAAGAGATAATTCAATGGAATCCTCAATATCCTCTATATTCGTGATGCTGAAACCAGTAACCAAACGATTTAGATCTTTATAGACATCAGTAGCCATCTATTGAAGTGCTCATTTCATAAAAAAATTACGATAAACGTGACGTGCTGTTCGTCAGAAAATGGCTTTTTCAAATATTTCTCTCTGCCAAGTGCATAAAACAGGTACGTATCTAGTATAAATAAGTGGCCTCTTACGTAAAGTCTAGCTCTTGTGTGTCCCATAAAGGCGTCGCAGATAACGCGGCCCCGACAAATGGGCGCTGAGCAGTCGTTACGGTTGCATAATGGCTTCTACAGGGAGGTATCTAGGATACTTGAGGTGCGCCAAAGTTTTTTCTTATTAGCGCCCCGTGATTTAAGAATAAAGACAGATTTAACTAGTACATGTAGATCATATAACTGTATATTAATTTATTAACAATTACATACGCATTAATTTTACATAAACAACTTGGTATGACATGTCATCGTATTTGGATAATTTGGAAGTCGTTCTTGAATTCAATTATAATTTTGTTATATCAATGATGCCAGTGGTAAATGTGGAAATTTTATTAACTTTTAATACCGACTTTAACTAGGTTATGGGCCTGATGCTGAAGGCACAACGTTAAAGTTTTACAGGACTAACATTGTTGCTATGCCTGTCAGACAGTAATATGGAGATCTTATCTTATCTTATCTTTTAATAGGGGGCCAGGCACGCCCGGCGACACGTCGACCCTGTGGGATCTTTTGTGTCAGCCCCTTTGTCTATGCTGTGCTTCCGTCCCCCACAGTTCGCTGCATAAAATCTATTATGCAGCTAAGGGGCAGAAGCCTGTAGTCCTTGGGTTCCGGATAAGCCACACCCAGGACACTCATTCGCCTTGCAGCTAGTGCATTGCATTCACACAGCAGGTGCCTCACCGTTTCGCTGTCCTCTCCACAGGCTCTACAACTGACAGTCTCTGACAGTCCCATCCTATGTAGGAGGTGCCTTACATCAAGATGGCCGGCAAAAACTCCCACGATAAGACGGACTGCTGTCTTCCCGTATTTTAGGATTTTGTTAGTAAAACCTGCGTCTGTATTACCGATAAACTCTTTAGCGTGTTTCAGCTCCCGAAGTGCTCTCCACTCCGCCAGGTGTTGTTCTTCGGCATGTGCTTTTAGAGCTGTTTTTATGGTACTCATCGAGAGTCCCACAAATGGCTCTGGTCCAGTCAGAGTTTGTTCTGACCCTTTTCTAGCCAGTGCATCAGCATTCTCATTACCCTGTATGCCTGCATGTCCCGGGACCCAGACCAGTCTCACTGGTATAATATATTATATATATAATATGGAGATAAGATGAATCTAATTTTAGCGCTGTCAAATTATAAATGTGTGCCTTCAGAATCGAATACTAGTACCTAAATTGCCCATTAGGGAATCGAAACGGTATCACATACATGATTTATTTAGTACTCCTCCTCATTATTTACAACTAGTCAAATAAGTATTAAAATGTTTCTAACAACTGGTTCAAGGAGGTATTATTGTATTACTACCAATTATGGATATATCTGACAGCTGAATTAATGAATTTAAATTATAACGGGGGCGGTAATTTTTCCCTTGATGTAGGTCCGTCCCTGGCCTCCACATGGCCTCAGTGATATAGACTCGTGATATTAGGTTTCTGTTACTGGTGCAGTGGGTAATCATCTTAACGGAGCATGTTTATAGTGTGCACTTTCTAAAATGACATTTTCATACAAGACATGCTCCAAATGAGTCATCGGTGTTTTTTGAAAACAATTGCTTTTGCTCTCTTTCTGTTTCTAACTCAGAAACGGAATAGTATCAACTGTACATATTCTGTTTTCACTGTTGATTCATTCAGTCATTCTGTTTTAGAATGTATATAGTGGCCGTTGTGGCAGACGAGTTCTGGAGTGGAGACCGCGGATCGGCACGCGCAGGGCGAGACGCCCCGCCGCCAGGTGGACCGACGACCTGAAGAAGGTGGCCGGTAGCGGCTGGATACGGAGGACCGGGTGTGGTGGCGTTCGTTTGGGAAGGCCTATGTCCAGCAGTGGACTTCTAGGGGCTGACATGATGATGATGATATAGATTTAAAAAAAGTTAAAAATCTGACGATTTTAGGCAACAAACCTTTTTTTACGTTACATCTGTCTCATCCAAAACTAGAGTTAAACAAGGATAGAACAATCCACAAAATATAACATCTAGACCCGGAACCACTTGTACGCCCGTTGAACGACCTCTGGTTCTCGAGCCTAATGATCAAGCGACTAAGCCAACGAGGAGGTTAAAAAAACTCGACCAGAGACATATTTTTTTTATTCGCTGTAGATAAAACCTTATTTATTTATTTAATACTTTACTGTACAAACAAACCTTCATAAATTTTACAATAATAAAACCAGAATAACCAAAATGCAGATGCTTTAAGAAAAAAAACGCAATATTCCTAAAGAGCTTAGTCTTAAAACAAAGCATTTTAATTCAAAACACGTACCAGTAAAATTTAATAGAATATCATCTCAATAGAAATTACGCATAGAACTTTACACGCGTAGCAGAAACTTATTTGGAAACAACTTGTTTAAAACAAATTACGTTTCAAATATTAATTGTAATAACAAAGTTTATTCAACCACATCCAACTTTGCTTATTGGTTAAGTAATATTGTACAATTTGAAGCAAATGTATTTAATTTTATTCTGAAACCTATTGAAATACAAACTCGTACGGAACTTGAACTTGTGACTGACCTGTCCGGGGTCAAGCTCTAATAACAGAGCCTTCGCGTCGATAACAACACTAAGTACCAACATTTCAATTCCATAAAGCAGTACCATAAGGCTGGCTCGTTCCTCAATTTTATTTATTTAATAGTTTATTGTACACACAAATATACAAAGAACAACACAAAGAAAAGAAAATTATACAAAAGGATAAGCTTATTTCTGAAGAAATTTCTTCCAGCTAACCTGTGGTGAAGACAAGGGATTATGGAGAGGCAGTAGTCGCGTGTACCTACTATATATTAAATAATCATAGAACATATAACACAATAAGCATAAACTAATAAACTATAAATATCAATACAGATACATAAATATATATGTATATATAATAGAGTATAATATGATATGTATATATATATATATAATACGATATATTATTGACAGAGAGTAAGGTAGTGCTCTTTAACTCGTGATCTGAACACAGACATCGTCTGAGAGACGCGTATGGAGGGGGGCAGTGAGTTCCACAGCCTGACCGCATGAACAGTAAAAGAATAGGAGTAGAAGTCACTTTTATGAGAAGGAATTTTAAGAAGAGATCTAATTGCAATACAGCGAGGAAACGCAGCCAGCATTATCGGTACCCTACCGCGTGGTGGCAGCGATCTAGGGGACATTTTCCATTAGGTTTCCTAACTTTTATATATTCTTCTATTCTATTCTATTAAAGTATTATAATGTTCGGTACTATTCAATAACTATAGATAAAGCAGTATATTGTAAATATTTTGTACGTTTGAAAAAATATATATCTATCTTTTTAAGGCACTGTGACGAAACAATTATATGTTTTACCAGGGTTAAGACTTAGTAAGGTCAGTAAATCGTTCACGGGGCAATGTATACGCTTCTACAACAAACTATCTGAAGAAATCATAATTATAAGAAAGCCTGTTATAAAATAAACGATTATTTGAATGAGAGAGATACCTGGTCCTGCAGCCACATCATCATCATATCAGGCCTTTGACGTCCATTGCTGGACATGTGCCTTCCCCAATGAACGCCCCCACACCCGGTCCTCCGCCCTCCGCATCCAGCCGCTTCCGGCCACCTTCTTCGGGTCGTCGGTCCATCTGGCGGCGGGCCGTCCCATATGCGTATTTTTTGTGCAATTATTTTGTGCGTTTCTTAAATTTCACGGAACTGAACTGACACTGCACTGAAGGGCGACTGACACATAACTGTCGGAATACGGACGTATGACGGATCGATAGCCTTTACTGCATTTGAAAATGACACATTATTCCTTAACCTAACTCAAAAAGACTGACTCAAGACTGAGGCAGCACTGATAGGTCCGAATCAACCTGGCATTACTTACTCAAGACATATTTTTTGTTATTAATAAATAAATATCTCAGACATTCACACCAATTATCCAGTCCCAAACTAGGCAGAGCCTGTGCTATGGTTACTAGATAACGAATATACATACTTAAATAATATATAAACATCCAAGACTTGGGTACAAACATTCATATTTATCATACGAACATTTGCCCCCAGCGGGATTCGAACCCGCAACCTCCGGCGTGGCAGTCCGAGAGCTACCCCGTTCTGCCACGGAGGTCATCTGTTCATCTATTGAGCTGAGCCTTCGATAATAGTGTTTTATATTATAAATATAAGTCCTATAACAACTTTCTGCAACCGTGTTAAACTACACGGTTGCAGAAAGTTGTTATAGGACAAGTAAGCTTATCAACTTAAAGTGCCAGTTGAAACGACTAAGTTAGACTTTAAGTCAAGTTCGTCAGAGAGATTCTCCGTGGCATTAAGTGTCTAGGAATCAGCTATAAAATTAGGTTTTCAAGAGAAAGCCTTATTGAGTTACTGAACTTCTCGCGACAATTCGCTTCACTTCTCATTTGTCGCCTTAAAGATGAATAAATCCTCCGCGGAGAGATTTACTTGAATAGAACCAATTCTATAGGAAAGTAAAGAGCTGTAAAATATTAAGTTAGCGGTAAATACTTCAAGTTACTTTATTTAAATTATTAAGGTTTGAACAATGCAAAAAAGTTATTTTAATACGCAGAAAGATTAATATCAGTAATCGGTGAATAATTTTTCTTCCATGTGGTTCCCGGCTTAGAATAGGGCCACCCTCAACTTCAGTAGATGGTGAATAAACGGATGGAGGTATGCCTATATATTTCATTCCAGATTAATAGTCCTATGAAAACCAACGCTATTTACGTCTCGGTAACATATACATGAAAGGGTCACCAGCAGCAAAAACAGGTTTGTATTACCAAGTAAACTTTGCGGTCCACTTAGGAACACCATCTATTGTGTATTTTGTTTTCGAGACGCAAATGCGTTTGTTTTCATAGGACTATTAATCTGGAATGAAATATAGTTTGGTTTATGTCATACCGGGCATCGAACTTGGACCCGCATAAAACACTACATAATGACAATGATTTCCGTCCATTGGCATACATATTTGAACTGCTTATTACTGAAGTATTTCTTGGCATCCGCTCGTTTAGATTTCACTTTACATCGCCGCGCGTCGCCCGCTGGCCGCGATGCAAAGTGGTGCGCAGCCGGTAATGTATTCCGATTCGATTGCATAGCGGATTTAAAGCGGAGAAGTCCTCGTTATTTCTTGGAATATATTTACAAGTATCTATCTAATATTTTGTTTCCTGATTCCCTCTTCTGCTTTCTCTTTCGTATTTTGAATTAATTTATAGAAAATTGATTTAAAGAGTGAGAATCAATTATGTTTCTCTTTCATTCCTCTTTTCTAATTAGAATTACGATTTAAAAATCTATTAGGTATAATATTAAATAAGGTCTATTATTGAATATCTTGTCAAGTTGCTGAGAACATAGCTTTATTAGCATTAATATATAATCGTCGTCCCCGTAGCCTAGTCGGTAGTACACCTGCCTGCGAAGCTCGGGGTCGCGGGTTCGAATCCCGCCCAGGGCAAACATTCGTGTGATGAGCACTTGTGTTTGCCTTGTGACTGGATGTCATTTATATATATTATATTATGTATTTATGTATGTATATCAGCTGTCCGATACCCATATTACAAGCTCTGCCTAGTTTGGGATCAGGTGGCCGTGTGTGAAATGTCCCCACATATTTATTTCTTTTATTTTAACTAGGCAGAGTATACGGGTATCAGACAGCTGATATACATACATAAATACATAATGTACTTATATAAATAACATCCAGTCACAAGGCAAACACAAGTGCTCATAACTGGGCGAAATTCGAACCCGCGACCCCGAGCTTCGCAGGCAGGTATACTACCGACTAGGCTACGGGGCCGACAACCCCAGAAAGTTGGTTATTGACAGGTATTCCCACAAGGAGTATACTATTCTCTCTATGAACAATCAAACAGCTTTGAAACCCGGGCACAGGTTTATAACAATGGCTTATTAGCTGGCTGTCAGAGCGGGCGTTCGATTCCAAAGTTTAATGGAGTTGTGGCTCGTGTGACCGAGTTGTGTGTACGTGGCATGTGACGTAGCAAGGTACATGTAGGTATTTATCTGAGGGACTAGTCCATAAGCATTACCATAATATCAGTAATCAGTAAACTTTATTGCATTCCATGGTGTTAACAGATAATAAAAAGACAGAGTTCTCATGGACCCATTTGGGCACAGCAAGTAGGAGAGAGGAGGACCAACAATATTGTCGACGTTATCAAGTTGTTTAATACATTATGTACATAAATGTACTCGTATTATGTATTATTTGTATAAATAATATTTTTATTTCATTACTTGCATATATGTTTGTTATCTAATTTTATCATAATTTATCATTTAGGTATTCATTTAATTTGTAGTAGCTTTTGGAAATCAGTAGCTGTCTCAGGTATTTGTTAAATATCTTATTGTTAGTTTCTTCTTTTATTATTTCGGGCAGGTGATTATATGTTTTTACTGACATGACGTGAGGGCTGGACGAGTGCAGTCCTAACTTGGAAGTAGGTTGCATCAGTCTGCTTTTATTGCGTAGCGGGTATTTTGTAGGTATGTCTCCTCGGGTTTTGTAGAAGTTTGGATGTTTATCCGTCTAGCTATGAATGCATTAGGGATATCCAGTGATTCCCGACTTACCTTCAATCTTCCTGTGAGTGTCGTAAAAGCGACTAAGGGATTCCACCAACGTGGTGTTTAGTGCAAAACCCCCAATGGACAGCTCTCCAAAAGTGGTTTTATGTTGGGAAGGCTTATGTTCAGCAGTGGACGTATATAAACTGATGATTTTATTTTTATTTTATTTAAAATACTCTTACAGCACCATAACAGTAAATCCAATTCGGCACTGCAAACCATACTATTTACTTTTCCAACTTAAGCACTCTAACATAATTTTATTCACCTCCTAGCCCCATGGCTCGAAGTGCGGCTCCTGTGAATTCCGTCAGGGAACAGTTGAATATATCCAACCCCTCCCAAGACAGAGCATTCAGTTCTCTGAGCGCGCGCGTCACCGGTGCGTACGCGACGATGTCGGTGCGCGCCGTGGGCACGCTCAGCAAGTGTACCCGCCTGAGACTCAGATACAGGTCCGTAAAAAAAATTTTAAAATAAAAAAATTTAAACTATAATTTTTTTTTTATATATATATTTTTTCATATAGAATATTATTTTTATTTTATGATACATTTACATCGTGCAAAAACGGGACCAATTCAATTCAATTCAATTCAAATATTCTTTATGGTGCACCAAAACATATACATTTTTAAATAAAAACAAAACTTACATAGTAGGATGAATTTAGTGCACAACGGCGGCCTTATCGCTTTCAGCGATTTCTTACAGGTGGTGAAATTCGCCACCACCCAACCTTTGGGTGGTGGCGAATTTTTTTTAAGGAGAGGAAATACTGGATGCAAAGTGTATACAATTTATCTAATAAATAAAATCGTAAACTTCGCGTGTCTGTACATTGAAGATATTTGCAAAAAAAAATTAGGGGGTCTAAGGATAAGCAACAGAACACATTTCGATCATTTTTGAATCCTGCACCTGGACCTGGACCTGGACCTAGATTTGGACCTGGACCTGGATCTGGACCTGGATTTGAAGTCTGAGTGGAAGTGGGATAGGGAGCGGAAGTGGGAATGGGAGCGAATCCTGTAGTCCACGCGAGCGGAGCCGCGGGCACAGCTAGTATAACATAAACTTTTATAGGTCAGAAATTAAATTTGTCGAGCGTACATGTTGACGGTAGTTATCAATATTATATACATAAAATGATTAGGCGGTTTTGGAGCACGCAGTTCGCTTAAGGCTTCGTAGGTGCCTATTAAGTATTAATTTCGTAATTAATAAACGTGGAAACGACGAACCATTTACTGTTCAAAGCAGACCCTCTAAGTACGTAATGACGTCAACTTATTTTTCACTTCCCGCTTACGGCGCTACTCGATATTACTTAAAAGCGGTTTCGCTCCCTTTCGTGTTTGACTTGAGGTTCCTTAATTTATTATGGGATGGCGAAATTTTCGCTAATTTCCTGCGGAACTCGCTGAAAACCCCAACTTTACCAATTAAACTGGATTCGATTTATTTCGGTGAAAGCCTTTCAAACGTCTGTGTTCCTGGAGGTTTTGTTCAAAGTCTTAGCTTACCCAATACCCACACTGTAAGCGTTGTAGTTTTTTGCCCCCAAAGTCAGTAGATCCCGTCCCAGGAATTTTCAGCTAAATTCATTATTAAATTATAGGATATTAACTCCTACGTCATCACCCGAAATACGTCCACTGCTGAACATAAGCCTCGCCAATAGAGTGACATTTTTGACGGGCTGTCCATTCCCACACTAACGAAATATACAGCCTTTTTGCCAACGATCTCTATGTACTACTAGATGGAGCTTTCCAAACAATAGCTCTGTTCCACGCAAGTAGCCACAACTCTTTCACATTCACAATGAAACTTGTGCAGTTACTACGCAGAACATTTAATTATTACTAAATATTGACGTTACGGTTAAATAATGTCAATATTTAGTAAATAACTAAATGTTCTGAGTAGTAACTGCACAAGTTTCAAAGTAAATGTGAAAGAGTTGCGTGGAACAGAGCGATTGTTTGGAACGCTCCATCTAGTCGTACATAGAGATCGTTGCTTTTTGCACCTTAATTAAACAGCTCCATAGCGGGGGTGTATATGTCGCAGGCTGATCATAAAATCAGGCAGATCATGATGCGCCTGTATGACTTATATCAGGCCGGTCGTTCGACACTTATCGTTTGTCGATTTGACTAACCACGTTTAGCCGTATCGTTTGTAGGAATATTAGAGGTGACTGACATGGCGGTTATCTTGTAAAGATTTATTTAGACCCAATTATTATGGCCACATTTTAGTACCATAAGGACAGATAAATTATTGTCCTTTTTTATACTCACACTCGCTTTGATCTTCAGACGCCATGACGCGCAAACGTAAACAAAGCACAGCCAGCGCTTCCGGTGGTGTATTTTAAAACTATTCTTCGATATAAACATCAGGTTATTTTTGTCTCTACTGCAGGAGCACAACCCTCTCTCATCTGCCAGAGACATTTCCCACCTGCTCCCCCGCAACTCCTCTGAGCGAGGATCAACGGAGGTACGCTAACACATAACACCTACCAGTGAAGGTAGGGCAAGTCCCAAGGACTGAAATTAGGCTGTATTCGATAGCTGTATTTGTGTATACTATGCCTTAGAGTATCCATTTTGAAAACTGCGCTATATTCGTTTTAAACCATTAACAATCTTAACTAAAGCCCTCTATCTTAGTGCACTTCCAACTGGCTCTCCCCACAATACATTCCAGCCCACAAATTGCACATTCAGGCATTCACCTACTCTTTATAACAATATTTATTCGCACAGAATAGCAATCCCGAGCGAAGCGCATCGCGAGATTGCATATAAATTCCCCGATGCGATCGCCAGCGCCGGCGCGGCGCGGCAACTTCACCGAAAGGAACAATTTGCAGTATTTTTCTACTCAACCAGTTAACCATCGTGATTTATTATTTTTGTATCTACATTGTCGGACTTGTTTTACCAGGGTTAAGACTAAGTAAGGTCAGCAAATCGTTCACGGGGCAATGTATACGCTTCTACAAAAAACTACCAGAGGAAATCTTAAATATGACGGACAGAAACTTTAAGATTCACATTAAAAAAACAACTTTGTAAGAAAGCCTATTATAAAATAAACGATTATTTGAATGACAAAGATGCCTGGTACTAATGTTGATTCAGCTTCGCAAAATCTTTATTAATTGTATGCAAACTTGATTTTTAAAAGATGTGTTGCGTGAAGTTTGTTGCGCCGTTTCTTCTTCACAGCGCTAACACCTAGGAAGCGGTAGTCGATAAAAAAATGAGGTGTATAAATGTACCAAGTGTACTCATATGCAGTAAATGATTTTGACTTGACTTTGACTAGGAGAGAGCGCGCGGAACCTGCATCTAAACATGTGAAAATTACGAGGAAAGAGACCTTCGCCAGGAAGCGGTAGATGCAAAAAAAAATTGCGTGGATAAATATACCAAGTATACTCCAGTCCAATAAATGATTTTGACCTTGGCCTTGACTTCCTGGGGAGGTGTCGGGCTCCGTTTATACGTTGCACGAAAAATAACAGACAGATATATTTTTTTAATAATTGATTCCCGGCTTAGAATACGGCCACCCCCAATCTTGCCGTGGGTGTCTTCAAGGCGACTAAGAGATTGCACCAGGGAAGGGCAGCAGCGTTCACCTGTGTATATTAAGATCATTACTTCGATCACCAATCTGCAATGATGTTTGTGGTAACTCCCCAATGGACAGCCCACCAAAAGTGACATTCTCTTGGGGAGGCTTATGTCCAGCAGTGGACGTGTTTCAGTTGATGATGATAAACGTGTTAGAAATACCCACGGTAACACAAAAATATTAAATAGTAGAAATTTTTTAAACGAAGTCGCAAGTATCCTCTAGGATAACTAAATGCTAATCGACGGCACTCCAGCGACCTGAAAAAATGGAGGTTATAACCTACGAAGCCTTCAAATATTCATTTCACCATTACATTACATACAACACAAACGTAAAATGTCCGACTCTGACATTTCTCCCGATGGACGAAGACGCTCACTTCCATTAATTGGATAGGCACTTATACAAGAGGACAAACATACAAAAAAGACTTAGACATTGCTGGAATCGCGCGAAATGAAAAAGCCTGATGAGTCAGGCCCTCGTGTCAAGAGTGCTCCACTTTAGTGATTCGATCTTATTTTAACTGTTACCAAGGAATTACTTAAGTAAAATTAAATATAGACATAGACACAGACATATACATAGACATATACATATAGACATATATACACAGACACAGACATACTTTATTGATAACTTCCGTTAAAGGTCAAATAAAATTTTTACACAAGTTAAATATATTCAAATTATAGACAGGCAAATTAAACACAATCAAATTAAACATCAATAACTAACATAAATATAAAAATGTCAAATAAAATTCTAATAAAATTAAATTATAGCTCTTAAATGTAAGCCACTTCAGCATGCCTGTTCTTTAATCTATGCCGGTGACCTTTGTATACCACGTGATCGACACACTCTTTATCTAATATTGGTACAACGAAAAATATTTTATTACTGTTAGAATGTACTTAAAATGACAATGAATCGCACATAAACTTAGTCAGAAAATATTATCAACAAATGAAGAACATTGTTACTGCTATTTTATGTCGCTAAAAAACAAACCATCATCATCATCAGGTTATTTTTGTCTCCACTGCAGGAGCACAACCCTCTCTCATCTGCTGGAGATAGACGGAGGATTTGGCCTACACTCCCCGCGCTGGCCAGACGGGTTGGGGAGGCCTCATTGATGTTTTATAATGTCCCTTAGTCGCCTTGTACGACATTCACGGGAAGAGTTGGAGTGGTCCTGTTCTACTCTACCGGAAACCACACGGCAAAATTATAATTACACAATTTAAATTAAATTAATACATTTAAATTAATAGGACAAATACAGATAGACAAAACAAATATAGCCTTTGATGATATGCGATTGCATGAGAAAAAAAATCTATTAAAAACCAAATAGGAATTTGATGGGGTCAACACACATACATACATAATTTTCACACCCTAGTCCCCAAAGGAGTAGGCAGAGACGAGGTATCGCCACTTTTTTGTGCGCAACTTTCGCCTGATTTTTGCTCCATGATACCCTTTGACGTGATGTGTTGCGAACAACATCGCTGCGTCCATCACGAGGTATCACGATTATCTAGAGAAATAAATATCCACCTCGTTAGAGCCCCGCATGACTCAATGGGGTCAAATTGATAGTAAATCCAGTAATCCAAATTTATCTATGGTATCTAATCATAGTACAATCTCAGTAGTCATTGTATACGTGGCTCTCATTACAACAATACTTGTAAATAACATAACAATATTGTCGACAAAGTACACATTGTATGGACACGTAGAAAACAATGCCAGCACTACGAGATACGCTACGACTACAGCACACGTAGCACCCTCGTAGCGCTACGAGTATGTAGGTCGTCGAACTCGACAGTGACCGGACAAAGCCGCCGACGTTATTAAAATATTTCCCCTTGGACCCTCAGAGGGGGTCCCACGGGGAAGGTTTAAAAATAGAAAATAATTTTAACTTAAAACAACCTTTTTCATGTTATTCGGTACAAAAGTTTACCGCCTCGGTCGTTGGGCTCAAGCGCTGGAGGTCATGTTTTTGTACAAGTCAGTCTAGATATGGGAGGACTTTATGTCGTTAAAGTTGACATTACCGATTTTTATGTAACTCTGTGCAAATATAGCTCTTGTAAATTGATTTATTTTGAAATTCATACTGGCAGCTGGTATTTGTCTATTATATAAAAAAATAGTTTTCATATTGTCCTTGGAGTCTGGTGGGTATTATTAAATAGACCCCCGATTAGGATTTACGCAAAATGTTTGAATGTCTAAATTAATCAACTTATCTAATTGTTGCGGCTGCCTCGCCCGTGCAGTGCGTCGGGGATGTTCGCACTCGTGGACGGTTTCGTGGCCGTCCTTCATGCGCGGTGAGTAGTGTGTGGGCAGGGTGGGCACGGTGGGCAGGGTGGGCACGGTGGGCACGGTGGGCACGGTGGGCAGGGTGGTCACGGAGGACACGGTGGACAGGGTGGGCACGGTGGGCACGGTGGGCACGGTGGGCACGGTGGGCACGGTGGGCACGGTGAGCACCTTGGGCACGGTGGGCACGGTGGGTACGGTGGGCACGGTGGGCACGGTGGGCATGGTGGGCATGGTGGGCACGGTGGGCGGGGTGGGCAGGGGGGGCACGATGGGCACGGTGGGCACGTTGGGCACGCTGGGCCCCAGCCTCCTGGCCGTGTGGGCCGACAGGCTCGACAGCCGCCTCACTAGGAACGGGCTGAGGATGCACTCAGTGTTGGCCACATATACGAGTATATACACCTGATTGTTCCATACTGACATTAGTTTAAGGATTATGTTTATTAACAATATTATGGACAATTGTGAGTCTGAAATAAAGATTGCTACATTTGTACCAAGTATTATCTAAATCAGCGAGGGATATCGCGCGCACAGAAGAAACAAAATGATAAATATTACAACGTAAATATGCGACACTAAACTCCCCCGCCAGTTAAACCTCTTCCGCAAAATAGAGCACGGTTGGCAGTAAACTGCGCCGGCACAGTTACTACGTCAGCGCGCTATCGACCGACGCCGAAAGATCCACGCTATAACTTAGAACAAGAAGCTATTATATTGTTGACGTATAGCACTATGGTCGCACGCTGGATGCAGTAGCCCTACAATAATTTATCGACACAGGACAGCTTGGTGCTCCTCTAGTTACTAGTAGAGGCTGATTGAATCTGTTTGCTTGTATAGAGTGCCGAGGGGTATGAGGTTCCCCTTTTTAGTATAACTTTGAACATATAAACCAAGTTCACACACAGCTACGCAACGCAAAAATGAGCTCGCTCAATTTGCGTCAATTACTCGAAGAAAGTCGGATGGAAATATGAAAATAACATATAAAAGCGCGCGCACACGAGTCGCGCGCCGCCGCGACGTTTGAACCGGCACGTTTGAAATATTCATCCTTTGCCGTTTGAAGGCTCTTTGTATCTTCTTTTATATCGTATCGATTCCACCGCCGCCGCTTTACCTTTATGCTTGCCTAAGTCTCGTTTGGAAGTTGTTTTATTCGGAAAATTGTGGACGCGCTTTAGTTGGCCGCGGCAAAGGGATTTTCAATTTACATTTCGCGTTTCAATTTTTTTGTGTTTTGCCTCTCGCAGTCGTTTCTAGATTGGTGTGTTTAATTTTAAAGCTTTTACTTCACAAGATAACGTGAGCAATATTTTTTATATTCTTCAAAAGATAAAAAAATATAATTGTAACATCTGATAAAAAAATCTGTGTAAATATGTACTTTGGATAATAAACTTTTTGTACATTACTTACAATTACAGGTTGTTCACCTAAGGGTTGAACTCCAATATCTAAATGTTAATTAAGACAAACGTACCTAATTTTATTATTAGATATATAATTTTGTTGTTTGTAAGAGGGTATTTCTATAATTTATATGTGTCGACCACCCCGCGCGGATTTCTGCGACCCGCAGTCCGCAGCTAACCGCCAGCCCAGTCGCGCGACTACTTCTCTGTAATATCACGTGTATTTTCAATAAACCCTACTTTTTCGTATAATTGTTCGCCTTTATTCCACGAACCCGACACATAAGTAACAAGTACACTTGGTACATTTATACACGTCATTTTTTTTTATCGACTACCGCTTCCTAGGTGTTAGCGCTGTGAAGAAGAAACGGCGCAACAAACTTCACGCAACACATCTTTTAAAAATCAAGTTTGCATACAATTAATAAAGATTTTGCGAAGCTGAATTAACATTAGTACCAGGCATCTTTGTCATTCAAATAATCGTTATTTTATAATAGGCTTTCTTACAAAGTTGTTTTTTAATGTGAATCTAAAACTTTCTGTCCGTCATATTTAAGATTTCCTCTGGTAGTTTGTTGTAGAAGCGTATACATTGCCCCGTGAACGATTCACTGACCTTACTTAGTCTTAACCCTGGTAAAACCAGTTTATTTTTATTTCTTATATTATAACTATTATTGTCACAGTGCCTCAAAAAGAGTTTTTTTTTCTGACATATAAATATTATCTAAAATGAATTGACCAGCTACTGTTAATATGCTTATTTCTTTAAACTTTTATCTTGATGAGTCTCTACAACGCAGATTATAGATTGCCCTAACTGCTCTTTTTTGCAAGATAAAAATGGTCTCTATATCTGCTGCTTGACCCCACAGTAGGATACCGTATGCCATGATACTGTGGAAGTAGCTAAAGTACACTAACCTCGCGGTAGCAACATCAGTTAATTGTCTGATTTTCCTTACTAGAATATAATACTCGTTTATTGCCTGCAACAAAACTCATATAATATAAAACTATAACAAGCAGAAACAATTCAAAACCAGAACTAAAAATCGGGTGCACACATCGGATCACATCACACGGTTTGTGGTACACTGATTAGACGAGTGAACGTGACAACATCATATCCGGTAAACCGATAGAACCCAACGATCCCTATGTACTACTAGATGGAGCGTTCCAAACAATCGCTCTGTTCCACGCAAGTAGCCACAACACAATGAAACTTGTGCAGTTACTACGCAGAACGTTTAATTATTACTAAATATTGACGCTACGGTTAAATAATGTCAATATTTAGTAAATAATTAAATGTTCTGAGTAGAAACTGCACAAGTTTTAAAGTGAATGTAAAATAGTTGTGACTACTTGCGTGGAACAGAGCGATTGTTTGGAACGCTCCATCTAGTAGTACATAGAGATCGTTGCTAGAACCGACGCGAGCGACCGACCTGTATGTGCGCTACAGCAGCAAACAGGCCCCAGCCAGCATATTGCTATACCTGTGAAAGCAGAACACCGATTTCTGCTGAGTCTTAACGGTGTCTGATAACCTAACTTCATACCAGGGAATTACTTATTATTATATAAAGTTTGCTATAAAAATCTCAATTTTTGCCCTCAATAATCGCATGTTTTGCATGTGAAAGCGCCTGTATATAGCAGCAAGCATAAGCGCAGCGCGGACTTCGAGTTCAATGACCTAGCCACACAGCTAACGAGGCAGTCAATAATATATTGAGGTTAGTTTTACATGAGGTACGCAAATGTATCCTACTAATATTATAAACGCGAAAGTTTGTAAGTATGGATGGATGTTTGTTACTCTTTCACGTAAAAACTACCGAATGGATTTTATTGAAACTTTACAATAATATAGCTTATACATCAGAATAACACATAGGCTACAATTTATAAAGATATTGTGTGAATTGTCCAAAATATGAAGTAAGTAGGAAAAAATCTACCATCTGCGAGCTATTCTGGCGTGCGCTGCCAAAACCGCTAGAGTTACACATATGTAATGTATGATGGAAATGTTTATCTTAAATAGTCCTACAAGAAAGCGGGCACCAGCTAGTAATTTATAGTTTGCGCAAAATTATAAACTACATAATTAAAGCAATGTTTCAACGCTTTAAAATTCACTGTCGCGTCGGAACAGAGTCGGCAACAAAGGTGATAAAAAAGTTTCACACTGCCCCCTCCCTCACCCCCCCCCCTTACACGGCAGACTAACTTTAAATTGGTCTATCATTTCGCCGCACGACTCGATAAAGTTTTCCTCATAAACATACCCGTGGTATGAACACTCGGAGATAATCCATGCAGATACGGCAAGTTTGTCTGTGTGTTCATTTTATGCCGTCCGTGCTAGTGAGCTCTATTACTCTGTGAACATGACGTTTCCGTTGGAATAACTACTGCGTGTCTCCGATCGGGTTCCGCAGAGGTTGTTGTAGTTGAAACTGGAACAGAATGTCGACTTATTGGTATATATTAAGATTGTAAAGCTTGTGTAGCGAAGTGTACGTTGAACACAATTTACAGGCAGAGAGAGATATACTTACATCCTCTCCTATTAATATTATAAATGTTTGGATGTTTGTTAGTCAATCACGCTTCAACCGCGGGACGGATCGGGATGAAACTTAGCACACATATAGGTTATGTCCTGGAATAGGACGTAGGATAGTATTTATCTCGTAAAAACATCCCATTCCTACGGGAAATACATAATAATTTGTGATGTTAAGTTGTCCACGCGGACGAAGTCACGGGCAACAGCTTGTATTACTACGAAGCGACCCTCGCCTGCCCTCGACAGATTAACGTCACCTGCAGTTTAAGGTCACGTGTAGTACACTGTATGTTAGAAAGAGAAGCACTTATGTGTTGACGTATAACGTTGTCCCTCTCTCAATAGTTTAAGCTTGGGTATTTCCGGACAAGTACAATTTGGATTTTTTAAAGGAAGAGTGAATAGGCATCTTCTGGATAAGCGCGCTCCACCTTAGACCTCAACATCACTTACGATCAGCTGAGATTGAGGTCAAGCGCGAACCCATCAACAATAAAAAAACCAAGCTGTGTGCGCTTGGTTTTTTTTACTGTTGATGGATAAAAGGATTTTTAAATCAGTTCTCTTGTATATAGTGCAGGGGCTTGGTACCGCTTTACCATTAAAAAATTACCAATTATTTTATTTGTTCAAGAAAGGTCCTTATGCTAGATATATTTTCACAAGCAGTAAGTAGCCTTGTCGTGTGGTTTCCGGTAGAGTAGAATAGGTCCACTCCAACTCTTCCCGTGGATGTCGTACAAGGCGACTAAGGGAATACATTATGAAACATCAGTCAGGCCTCCCCAACCCGTCGGGCCAGCGCGGGGAGTGTAGGCCAAATCCTCCGTCTGTCTCCGGCAAATGAGACAGGGTTGTGCTCCTGCAGTGGAGACAAAACAACCTGATGATGATGATGACGAAGTAGCTTGGCTCCCAGACCATATAGGATTCCTGTTCCACGGGTAACCACTGTTTCATATTTATATATTTAGTTAATTACCTATAATATTTCACAAAATATATTTTTTTACTTAATTTTTCTATCATTTTAAATTCGGTCTAGTAGTTTTCGAGTTATACAGCGGACAGTCAGACGGAAGTCACAAAAATCAAAACAGAAATCCAAAAATGATTTTAATGTGTTTTTCATTCCCCATTTATTTTTGCAAATATTTTAATATGCGGACACGCGAAATTTACTTTTTTATTTATTAGATGGAAAACACGGGTAGCCCCGCGGGGCGTTCCTATCTCTGCTCGCATGGCGGTAGACGCAAAAAGTGACGTACGAGTCTGTTACAAGCACCGCCCTTCGCCCCGCGCCGTCCCCGCGGACTCATCGCCAACTACCAACTTCATCTATTACTTCATATATATGTGTTGTATATGTATTGTTAAGCTCGGTGTTCTATATTTTATTGCTGTCGACTTTGCTTGGGTATCTATGTTGAAAACTTTTAGATTTTAATTTAATCATCATCAGGTTATTTTTGTCTCCACTGCAGGAGCACAACCCTCATCTGCCGGAGACAGACGGAGGATTTGGCCTACACTCCTCGCGCTGGCCAGACGGGTTGGGGAGGCCTGACTAATGTTTTATAATGTATTCCCTCAGTCGCCTTGTACGACATCCACGGGAAGAGTTGGAGTGGACCTATTCTACTCTACCGAAAACCACACGGCAATTTAATTTAATGATAAAACAATTTCGATGTGTGGTTTCTGGCTTAGAAAGGGGGGCACCCCCAGTCTTCCCGTGGATGTCGACTGAGGGATTACATCAGGGAAGGACATCACCGTTCCCTTGTGTATATTATTATGATCATCACATATATCGGCCCCGTAGCCTACTCGGTAGTACACCTGCCTGCGAAGCTGCGGGTCGCGGGTTCGAATCCCGCCCAGGGCAAACATTCGTGTTATGAAAACTTGTGTTTGCCTTGTGATTGGATAATATTTATATATTATATTATGTATTTATGTATGTACATCAGCTGTCTGATACCCATATTACAGGCTCTGCCTAGTTTGGGATCAGGTGGCCGTGTGTGAAATGTCCCCACATATTTTTTATTTTTATCGCTGCGATCACCAATACGCCTGCCAAGTGGGAGATTATGTCAAATCCCCCAATGGACAGCCCACCAAAAGTGTCATTCTATTGGGGAGGCTCATGCTCAGCAGTGGATGTATTTCGGCTGATGCTGATGACATAGGACTAACAGAGCTTTTACGAGCAAGTGTACTGAATTTTTTTTTACCACAGCGTGTCCTGTCGGACGCATTTCGAGCTTCATTGAATTCTGTCGGCCTCGCGCTCGGGGCGCGGTGAAATATACCCGGCGCGCGGTGGCAATAATTCCGTTAACGCCTTCAAAGTGACAGTGAGCGTTTAAAAATATACGCGTTTTTACTAGGCCCAGTTGGTCCTTATATAAAAAATATATATATATATACTAGCTGCTGCCCGCGACTTCGTTCGCGTGGATTTGCCGTGTGGTTTCCGGTAGAGTAGAATTGGACCACTCTAACTCTTCCCGTGGATGTCGTACAAGGCGACTGAGGGAATACATTATAAAACATCAAACCTCCGTCAAATCCTCCGTCTCCGGCAGATGAGAGAGGTTTGTGCTCCTGCAGTAGATTTTTGTCTCCACTGCAGGAGCTCAACCCTCTCTCATTTGCCGGAGACAGACGGAGGATTTGGCCTACACTCCCCGCGCTGGCCAGACGGGTTGGGGAGGCCTGATTGATGTTTTATAATGTATTCCCTTAGACGCCTTGTACGACATCCACGGGAAGAGTTGGAGTGGTCATCATTCTACTCTACCGGAAACCACACGGCAAATATTTTCAGTGTATTTTCTTTTGGCACACCTAAAAAATACTGAGACGGAACGAATCCGATACTGTGACTACACTGACGGGTGCGAATGTACTTTTTATTGACTGTTTTCTCCCAGACACCACCGAATATAGATTGTTTAACTAACAACACCGCCGCAGAGAGTGAACAAACTCCGAACTGCGGCACATCGGCGAGTGTCGCAGTGAAAAGGAACAAAACGTCAGTGAAATTGCAACGGAGCCGCGTCACTCGCCGAAAACTGGATTGATAGCCAACGGGACGGAGGGAGGAGGACGCGCGCATGTAACAATGTCAGCACACGCTGTATATACCAAGGCAGAGCCTGGTGAAAATTATCTTTGACCGTCTATCAAAGTCAAAGTCGAAATCATTTATTACTTGGTACATTTATACACGTCATTTTTATTTATCGACTACCGCTTCCTATGTACTAGTTATTAATCATCAGCCTAAACGTTCCACTGCTGGACATAGGCCACCCTAATAGAACACCACTTTTGGTAAGTTGTCAATTGGGGGATTTGCCATAATCACCACGGTGGGCAGGTAGACTGGTGATCTTGACATACACACACAGGAGAACGCTGCTGCCCGTCTCTGGTACAGTCCCTTAGTCGCCTTGACGAAACCTACGGGAAAGATAGGGCCCTATTCTAAGCTGGGAACCACACGGAAAATTATTTGTCTAGTTATTCGACTTTCTGTAACTGTAATTTTGTCTCTTTTCTCAGCAACCTAATAAATTTAATTAAAATTAGGAAACTTATTAATAGCTCTTGTATAAGAAATATAGTTTAGTTTAAGATTCTTATTGTTAAAAAGCAGTCGTTTTGCTAAATAAACAAAAATAAAATCTTTGACCGTCTGTCTCTTTCTCTGTCGGATAACTCGAATACTACTGGACTGATTTAGCTGATATCTGGAACATGCATGTAATATTTGCCAGCAAATGTAGACAAATAATGGAAATATGCGAGAAAAATTGCTTTTCCAAGATATTTGAGAATAAAAACAAATTAACGAAGGGTTTAAGGGACATTACTGTCTTATCAAATTACTAAATACTACTTTTTTTTTATGTTCAATAAGTACTTTTATCCCAAATAATATTATCCCAAAAAAAATTTACAATATTTTTATCGCAAATTTTCAAAGAGTTTCGAGTTATCCGAGTGATAGAGAGACGCCCAAAAATGATGCGTTATAAGAGTTTTTAAGGATCCCTAAAAATAATAACCATCACCTAAAACTTACCGACCTACTTTATCAGGCCCGACAGGACAGCATAACTATGATAAGTCGGCCTGGGTCGGACTACATTTTACTGCGTTGCAGGAAATAGCATCGGACGAGGCAGCGACAGAAAAAACGATCATGACCGATGACCTCTCGACCGGAACCTGGGACCGGAGGGGGGAAGGGGGAGGGCAGGAAAGGTCGGAGTACGCGTTCATGCATGATACACCATTAGTTCCTAACGCGCTAAGACAGCGCTCCCCAAACTGTAGCCAGCAGTGCACCCTGGGATAAGGAGAACATTTGAGGGGAGTAACGTATAGTTCTCAGGAAGACCCAATATCGTTCTTAAAGTCAACAGATCTGCCACGCCATGTCGAAGTAGGTATTTTAATGAATACTTGCTGTCTCGCTGCCGTTTGCATCCGACCCTTGGTGCGCAAGTGACAGTATGAGTAAAAAAATCATCTATATATTGCTACTTTTTCCATATACAACAGTATTCTACGTTATTTTAACTTTTAACACTTATTCAAATTGAAGCACTTGCAGTGGGAATAAAATGCACTAACTGCAAGGCGAATGATAGTCCTGGGTACAGCTTACCCTGAACCCAAGGACTAAAGGCTCCTACCCCTTAGTTACATAATAGCTTTTATGCAGGGGTGCTGGGGATAAACATAGGCCTCTCAGAAGATCACATAAGATCGACGTGTCGCCTACAATAGATAAGATATAGACAGTAGAAGAATCGATTAGAATACTTGTGTCTATCAAATTACTAATTTCAATTAGTAATTTGATAGACACACTAAAACGGTATGAGGGTAAAAATATGAATATTTTGAGAAACACTGATCAACGGTGCCTTTGATGTATGTACACTTAGCTCGGTGGGTAGCATATTTAAAGTCATTTTATTATTATTATTGCTAATCCGTGAACTGCGTCAAGTCTTCACGTCGCCTATTCCACAATGTTAAAGACCAAAGTCGTTAATCAGTGCGTCCTGCCTGTCATAACTTACGACGCAGAAACGTGGACTGACGCTGGGCCTCCATAAGTTTTGAATCGCTCAGCGAGCTACCGAGAGAGCTATGCTCGGTGTTTCTTTGAGGATATGGATCCCACGAAGAACGAAGGTAACCGCGTATCGGCACTCGCAGGATGGGAAGACCTGCCGCCAGATGGACGGACGATCAAACGAAGATGGCCGGAAGCGATTAGATGCGGAGGGCGGAGGACCGGGTGCGGGGGCGTTCATTGGGGAAGGCACATGTCCAGCAGTGGACGTCTAAGGCCTGATATGATAATGATGTGGCTGCAACACCAGGCATCTCTCTCATTCAAATAATCGTTTATTTTATAACAGGCTTTCTTATAAAGTTGTTTTTTGTACAATCACCACCATGTGATTCTTAAACCATCTGTCAGTCATATTTAAGATTTCTTCAGATAGTTTGTTGTAGAAACGCAGCGTCCTCCGACCGGGTGTGTAGCGGGTATGTCCAGCAGTGGACGTCTAAATTCTGATATGATACTGATGATGACCAGATACAATTATTTTGATATAAACAAGCGAGAGTATTTCAAAATTCAATCCAGTGAAAGGGTTTGACGAACGAAGATATGCTAACGGCAACGGTCGGAGAGGGTCGATATTTAGGTATATCAAGGTCGGCTGCCAACCAAATGTCAGCCTCCCAGACAACCGAAGGCTTACTTATCTTAACATCTGTCACTTTCCAATTCAGAATTCTATCATATTTATCTATTGATAATTGCCATAGTTCTAATAATATGTGGAAACTGTTTCTGTCAATGTATTATTTGTCAATTACTATAAAATACTCTGTATAGACTGTAAGTTTCCTGAAAATAAATAAATTAAAATTATTGTATGTAGTTTTAATGCCACTTCACCGCATCTTAATTTTATTATGTAAAATCTGGTCGCACTTTGAAATGTATTTCCGATGCCACATTATCGATGTGTAAAATAACTTTATTATAAGTACATATGTAGGTAGTACATTTCTTTATCCAAATTTGGTACTAAACGCATAATTACACTTGTCCTTTCGGTTACTCTAAGGTTGACTGGAAGAGATCCCTAAGTGGGATAAGTCCGTCTTTGTACACAGTTTAATTGCTATTTTATTATTGTTGTTGTTGTGATTTTTGGTACAATAAAGCGTTTACATACATACATATTGCCGTGTGGTTCCCGGCTTAAAATAGGGTCACCCCTATCTTTCCCGTGGGTGTCGTCAAGGCAACTAAGGGATTGCACCAGGGACGGGCAGCAGCGTTCTCCTGTGTGTGTATGTTAAGATCATTACTGCGATGTAGAAATGGGATGTTTTTACGGGATAAAACCTATCCTATGTTCTATTCCAGGACCTAACTTATATGTATGCCAAGTTTTATCACGATCCGTGTGTTTGAAGCGTGATTGGGTAACAAACATCCAAATATCCAAAATTTCGCACTTATAATACATAGGATTCGTGAGACAAAGATACCGCCCTTTAGTTATAATACGTTTAGTAACTTCGCCGTGCACTAATAATGGACTAGAAGTGCCTAATATTTCAACAGGGATAATCAGCTTGCCTCTGGGGGATAATGCCAGCGTAGATGACGCGTGAAATAGATTTTGAGACTTATTCGTTATAGCAAATGAACTTTTTTAATCTTAGAATTTTAATAACGTACTTTGGCGATGTGCTTTCTTGGTAAACTTTAGTAAGAATTTTTAAATTTAGACTTTAGTAGATTTTTCATCACATTTAAAGGCATGAACTATAGGTATTGTCGTTTCATACAACGGTTAACTGGAATAGAAATCTTGATAATTGTTATGTAGGTGCCACGAGGGTTTACTGGAATAAAACTCTTGTTAATTGTCAGGTAGGTACAACAACAGTTTAGTTTTATTGTTAGACTAGCTGTGCCCGCGGCTCCGCTCGCGCTCCCGCTCCCGCTCACGCTCCCGCTACCACACCCACTCCCCTTTTCCCACTCCCAGCTCCAAATGTAGTCCAAACTCATCGCAATCTGAAGAGTACGGAAATACTATTATCTGTAATATATTGCATACCAACCTTACCTACTAATGTATTTGAAAACTAAAAATGTCCATAACTTTTGATTGAGTAAACCGATTGCGATGAAATAAAGACGGAATGTTAAGTTAAGTTAAGCCCCATGTTTCTGTGAAAAGTCCATCAAAATGCGTACAGTAGTTTTTAAGTGATGCGTGCACAAACTCACAGACAAACAGACAAAAATTTCAAAAATGTTCATAATGTGTTCTGTTGCTTATTCTTAGATACCCCAATTTTTTTTTGCAAATATCTTCAATGTACAGACACGCGAAGTTTACGATTTTATTTATTAGATTTGTACCACAATGGTATATTGAAGTAAAATCTTCCTACATCATTACAGTATCTTATCTTATCTTCTCAGAGGGCCAGGAAGACCTGGCGACACTTCGACCCTTCAGGATCTCTTGTGCCAAACCCCTGACCACCAACGGTGCCCCAAGCCGATTTGGTGGACTTCACATACGCCTCAGAATTTCTTCTTCGTCATATGCAGGTTTCCTTACGATGTTTTCCTTCACCGAAAAGCCTGTGGTATTATAAATAAACCGTACTTAAGTTTCGTAAAACTCATTGGTACGGGCGGGGTTTGTACCAGGACCTCATGAACTTGAGGCGAGTGCACAACCAGCCGGCTACCACGGCTATAACATTACAGTAACCGACCCAAATAAAGTTATCTAAAAGACTAGCCAATCACAGTCAGTTGAGCCAAAGCGCCAATCGATGAACGTGCCCGCTGCCGCGATAAGTCTACTCGCTGTCAATAGGTTAAACCCGCCCTATCACCGCCCACGGCGTACAGAAATGAAATAGTGCCCTGGAAAAATAATGGAATTCGTAGTTGACATGTGACAGGCTTCAGAAGACACTTGACCCGCCAATAATCAGCCGTTTTTTCCCCCTCCCCCCTCCCTTTCATCGTCTCCACCTTGAATAACCCGATCTTGAAGCCTACATTATATTACACCCACACCTATCAGGAGACATGTAAGTACTTGTTGATTTTCGAGATACAAGATCCAATTAATCGAATAGCAACCAATTTATTAAAGGTTGTCAAAAAAAATCGAAAATCAAAATATATTTATTGCTCTAACAGTATTTTACAATAGATATAACGGGGCCGGGACTTCTTTTTAAGCGTAAAAGCCTGTGTTAAGAAGCCCCGCTCCTAATTATTACATACATAGTAAACACTCCCAAAGATACAAAAATATAAAAATAATTTAAGCGATAACTAAGATTAATTAATGTGAATCCGCCAAAATACATGTTGTGTGTGTGTGTGTGTGTGTGTGTGTATGTGAATATGTGTGTTTGTATGTGTGTATGTGAGATATCTTTAGAATAATAGGTTAGGTTGTAGCTGTAAAGTCAGTTTTCCCTTGATTAAAGGTAACCTCGACAACCTGGTTCATGATCTCATGATCACGAGGAATATTCTTTGAGCTTGCAAAGGTAGAGAGTAGAGATTTTCGCATTAAATCGAAGGCTCATTGGTGACGATGCTCTAGTAAATACCAAGTTACAAAATAGTAGGAAAATAGCATATTTAAATCTAGGCAGATATTGAAATATATAGAAAATACTTAAGTTAACTATTTAGCTACTACGACATCCATTCACTGTTAGGCGATACGAAGCTCGCCGGGCCATCTAGTATATTATTAAATGAGGGATATGGAATATCCATATTTTATATTAATATACGAGTTTATACATGAAAATAAATGACAAACAAATGATAAAATATATTTTTTTTATTAAATCCTGACAAAAATTATGTAATATTCAAATAGTTTATTATAAATTACCAGATACATAGATTTTAGAGTCATCCTTAAAATTGTATGATTACATCAATTGAGTACGATTAAAATATAAAAATTGACCGGACAATGCATATTAGAGCTCCCACACTAGACCATGCAGTCTGTATCGGTCTGCTTTTATTAATATTCATATTAAAATAAAAATAAATAAATATGTCAGACATTCACACCAATTATCCAGTTCCAAACTAGACAGAGCCTGTGTTATGGTTACTAGATAACGGATAGACATACTTAAATAAATATATAAACATCCAAGACTTGGGTACAAACATTCATATTCATCATACGAACATTTGCCCCTAGCGGAATTCGAACCCGCAACCTCCGGCGTGGCAGTCCGAGAGCTACCCGTTCCGCCACGGAGGTGTATATTAATATAAGCATATCGTCCTAAGTACATAAATTACCCTACCTAATTGCGATCTCTGCTAATATTTCATCAAAAACAACGACACAGTGCCACACAGTTCTGCCAGCAGGAAAACGCCCGACGAAAGTGACACTGACGACATAATTCGAATGAAATAAAGTTTCACAGATGGCGGGACACCCCCGGAGTATATTTCTTGAATAATGACTGTCAAATTCGGGGCTGTCCTATTAAAAGTTGCCAAGATTATGGGCATTAGCTGCAGGGGAGGGATTTAACTTTTTCATAATACCTCGTGAGGCATATTTCTCGGCTATTCCGTAGGTTTCTGGGTACGGTATAAAAAAGGTTGCAGCTTAGCTACCGTGTACAATATTGTGTGTAAGCCAGTAACTGAAGAATTACCAGGCGATTTTTTTACGGGGGCTTAGCCGAAAGCTGGGTTATATGGCTTCAAAAACCCACCAAAACCCCCGTGGTGAACTCAGGCTCTCCTCCGGAACATACCTGATCCTCACATGGCCCTCCCCAGGGTCGTGTATGTTAGTCAAGCCTCCCTCTCTGCGCACATCATCATCATCAGCCCGAAAGAGTCCACTGCTGGACATAGGCCTCTCCCAAGGTGCGCCACTGAACCCGATCCTCGGTTCTTCTCATCCAGTCACAGCCAGCCGCCTTACGCAGATCGTCGCTCCATCTAACAGTACACTTTCTCAGTCGCGGTCTCCACTCGAGAACTCGTTTACTCCAGCGGTAATCGGTTCTCCGACAGATGTGACCAGCCCACTGCCACTTTAGCGTACTAACTTTTTGAGCTATGCCGAAGACTAGTTCTCTGGCGCTCGCTGCGCACGTTACGTATAAAAATATATATGTGGCGCGGCCTCGCTTTCGGGGCCAATCGGTCGGGTGACGTGACAGCGATGTCAGTGAAGTCCCGCGCCGCTCCACAATCCGAAAGCGTAGGTACCAGCCTTAAGCAAATCATGTAAGATGACTAACAACGTGTGCGTGATTTAGCGGTTCAGCCTAACATTGACTTTCATCCATACGCATAGGATGCAATTTGGCCTGCATTTAATTTTTTAGGTATGTTTTTGAGAAATTGAACAAGTTTCCTTAGGGAATGCGCCCTTCTTCTGTGGTTATGTTGACATAACCGAAGTCAGAAAGTCATTTTAAATATGGACCAATCAATAAGCGGTGGAAGTGAGCAAGCAACGTGAATGTGGGAAAAAAAAACACAAATAATCATATATAACACCCAGACCTGGAGTAATTTATACCAATTACACCAAGTTATCTGTCCCTAGTGGTAATCGAATGTACGACCTCTGGTGTGCGAGGTAAACGCTCCAGTCGTTAAAGAAACGAAACGGGCGAAATACATAAGCCAAAAGAGACTTATATCCATCATCATCAACCAAAATACATCTGCATCATCAGGTTATTTTTGTCTCCACTGCAGGAGCACAACCCTCTCTCATCTGCCGGAGACAGACGGAGGATCTGGCCTACACTCCCCGCTCTGGCCAGATGGGTTGGGGAGGAGTTGATTGATGTTTTATAATGTAATGTTTTATTTTTAAAATACGTCTACTGCCTCCCCAGTAGAATGACACTTGTGGCGGGCTGTCCATTGGGGGATTTGCTATAATCACCATACTTGGCAGGTGGATTGATGATCACAGTATTGATCTTAATATATACAGGAGAACACTGCTGCCGGTCCAGGGTGCAATCACTTAGATGCCTCGACGACACATTCTAAGCCGGGAACCTCACGGTTAGTACCTTGTTTTGCCTTGCTCCTGAATTTCGCGACATTATGCTATTTTCCTTAAACAGGCAGAACCTTTCCACTGTGTTTAGGCAGCCATTTAATAAAAACATAAAACAAAGGAACAAATCCGAAAATAAATTGTGTTACTCCTGAATTGGACGATAAAAACGCTGCGTTTGACGCGACTACGGAACCTTTTAAAGTTATTACAACGAGCGCTTGACCATTTTTCTTGTTTTCTCCAAGGGAATATCCGAAGGCGGGTTCCCGCTTTTTAATATTTGAAATGAGCTCTGCAATTCTTTGAATTTATTTAGTCTCCGTTGAAACTTCTCAAAATGCCTTTTGCGAAGGTTAAGAATGGGTTTGTACTTTTTGTTTATCTTACAATTTGCCAGAAGCAGGAGAAGCAGGAGAGGGGGAGTGGGCCCGCTATTTGCATTTTCATTGGCTTTTACATTAGATTATTATGAATGATATACATTTGTCGTTTTCTGCTTCACATTGTTTTGTGTTCGAGTTGTTTCATTTCTACAAAACCAAACTCTGCTTCTTATATATCGTTCAATTCAGGATGGCACAGGACAGTTAGTCGGAACTTATTTTACCTCAGTCTCACCTGATGATGTGTGACAATAAGGCATTCATTCTTCCTTTAAAAATATCTAAAATACTTGTCCGGAAATACCGAAGCTGGCAGGGAGTTCCATTCCTTAGCAGTTCGCGTTATGAAAGAGGAAGCAAAACGCTTAGTGCGAGAGCATGTCTACTACATAAGAATGAATTCCTTCCCCATGCCTGGGAGTTCGGTGACGAAACGGAGATGGGGAATCAAATTGTGCAATTCCTGGGTTAATACTAACATAATTTTATAGTTTTCATAGGCGCGCTCAGCCTCATAAGACACTTTTATGATTACTGCGCAACGATAGAACTAAAATAATGCATACAATGAAATGTAAGCGAATTAAAAAACGAGGGAGGGAGAGGGAACGTCGTGAACTGAATAATCTGTCATTATATCATTTCCAGATAAGCCTCTATCATAAGCGAAGCAAATAGCATTATAAATCTTCTACGAACTATAAACTACAATGTATAAAAACGACATCCTGTCGCGGGGAGAATAATATAAATCTATCCGTAAAAAACCCTGTTAACAATATATATTCCCCCCAAGAATATATATTGCCCCTAAACGACGGGAATGGTCGCTCATGTTGGCAACACTTAACTACTTTTTGGATAAGAAAGTTGGGGTGCGTTACTAATAGAATAGAAATTGACTTACTGATTTTGATGCTTTACTATTTAGAGTTTTGAAATATAATATTTTACATAAAATTTGTTTTAATTTTTGTAAGTTAGGATGTGTGTTTGATAGAAAATAATTAAACCAGTTGAGATGAGATACGGTACAAAGGTTATCTTGGGTAAAATAATATTATGTGTACCGGTGGCGGGCAGCAACGTCAATGCTAGGGCTAGTACTGTAATGGCAACACGTCTGCCTACCGTGGCCGTTATGGGCAAAACTCCCCCATGAGCGGCAACATAAAATCACTGCCTGAATTTTTCGGCAGCCCGGCCATTCCTGGATGAGAAAGGTGGCCGGAAGCTGGAAGCGGAGGGCGGAGGATCGGGTGATTGGGGAAGGTCTATGTCCAGCAGTGGCCGTCTAAGTACTGATATGATAATTAGGAGCTCAGTTGCCAAAACGTGGATCCCAGAAAAAAAATGCTGTCAAATATATTTTGATGTTAACTATAGTACCTTTTTCTAAAGTTTCCTTTCGTTCATCATCAGCCGAAATACGTCCACTGCTGAACAAAATCCTCCCTAATAAAATGATACATTTGGTGGGCTGTCCATTGGGGGATTTGCCATAATCACCACGCTTGGCCGGCGGATTGGTGATCGCAGTAATGATCTTATATATACGTCCCTGGTGCACTCCCTTAGTCGCCTTGACGACACCCACGACAAAATTGGTTGTGGCCCTATTCTGAGCCGGGAACCACATGGCACGATTTCGTTAATTCATGTTTAATTCGGTTTCCACCTTCCGAGCTTATCGTGATACGCATATTTTTATTTTAACTTTATTTAAAGTATGATGATACGATAACAAATAATTCTAACACTGCCCCTTTGTTTTGACGTCACGCAAACAAGAGATTACGTTGTACATGCACCGCCCCCTACTTCACTCGAGTGACAATAATTCCTACTAAACACGTCTATAAAGCGGGACGATAAAAATACTAACAACTAAACTTTAGCGATAAGCCAGTAATGGGTCAAAGTATACTCTCCATTGTCCGGCAACTGCCTAAAATTATTGCCACATTACATTCTTTGATGGCCGATTTTTTATTTGCCTTTGTTTGTGACAGTCTGTTTATTTTTGTCTCCACTTCAGGAGCACAACCCTCTCTCATCTGCCGGAGACAGACGGAGGATTCGGCCTACACTCCCCGCGCTGGCCAGACAGGTTGGGGAGGCCTGACTGATGTTTTATAATGTATTCCCTTAGTCGCCTTGTACGACATCCACGGGAAGAGTTGGAGTGGTTATATTCTACTCTACCGGAAACCACACGGCAACACTCTGTTTATATGATTTCGTGAACGAATAGTCAATAATTGGTACAGATCGAAGCCATGTGGTACCCGGCTTAGAATAGGGCCACCCCCAGTCTTCCCGTGGGCGTCATCGAGGCGACTAAGGGACGTGTATATTAAGATCATAACTGCGATCACCAATCCGTCTCAAGCGTGGTGTTTGTGGCAAATCCCCCAATGGACAGCCTATCACAAAAGTGGCATTCTATTGGGGAGGCTTGTGTTCAGCAGTGGACATATTTCGGCTGATGATGACGTTACAGTTCACTCAACTTCTCTAAATGGCTTCCATTAGATTGTATTATTGTTACTGTGTTAGTTTTGTCGTTACGCACTATTCAATTAGTTGTTGCCCAAGGATAAACCACTTTCATTCCCGGATGTACAATAAAGTCTCCTTTTTTATTTTATATAAAAAAACTTAAAATTTGATTATTCGAAACACTAAATAGCAGTTTCTGAAAATAAACTGCGTTACAGTTTGCCGGATTTACGTAAAATAGAGAAAAAAAATTTTTTTTATTTAAATAAATAAATTTGAATTGTTACGAATATTATAAATGTAAAAAGTATTTATATTTTTAGGGTTTCCTCATTCACGTCTTGAAAAAATAATGGCTGAAACGAAATTTTCTTTACTCTTATATGAGTTTTCTTTTAACTGTTCCGTACGTTATTATTCCTCTGTCATTTTTAATGCGGTTATTGTTATTTTACATTGATTCCTCGAGCTTGTTTGCATGGGGTGCTTACATAATTTGGGACTACAGAGAAAAGGGTTTGTATTTTTATGCATATCATTGGGCATAAAATAAAATTACTTTTGTGTCAGTCTTAAATCATGTGTAAAAAAAGTTAACTACTCTTCTATTACCACAAGAAACCTGTTTTACCGTGGAAAACTCCAGTAAATACAGGTAGTATACCAATGCAGAATTTATTCTTTGATATCCTCACAGTTAAATGTCTGTTAAATTTATTCAGCTCCATTACATTTAAATTACTAATGCAAAATAAAATATAAAATCGAAATTTCATCTAAAACAGGAACTTTTTTATCGCGCGAACCCTAATATTCTTTTACGGAGTTCCAAGAAGTGAAGTACAAAATTTTTATACGAAAACTTTCACGAATCGTAACGTACGGACAGTTATTGCAATTTACCGTCTCGTAGCTCGCGCTACGGTGCGGCGTAGCACCTTCCCCGTGCCACCTACGACGCAGTAGAGCTACGTAAATCGCTCACCGTCCAAATTATACGAGCACCTGCAACTTGTGCAAGCCAGCTCGTAGTGACGTCATATAGTTGGAACAGCGACAGACGGATCCTGATGAGTTTGATAAAATTGGTATTACTAAAAGTTAGCATTGAATTTAAGTTTGAAAAAAAAAAATAGGAGTTCATTTTAATATGCAATAAGCTAGAAGTATAGTTGGTCTTGAAGTAACTTGAGTTTAGAGCCCGAGTATGAGCTGCTAATTATATAGAGTGTGTCAGTCAAGACCGGTCAGTATGGGGAAATCATAAACTGTAAGAGAGAGAGAGAGAGAGTAAATTGGTTTTAATGACAAACCGCATTCATAGATTTTCAGAATGTCACCGAGTGCAAATGGCGAATAGAACCTGGACATTTAAATATATATACATTATTTTGTTACGAAAATGTACAGTGCAGCTTGTCCTACTAAATTTTAAATGTGATTTGGATGTTTAGATGTATGTTACTCAATCACGCTTCAACCACTAGACGGATCGTGATGAAACTTGGCACACATATAGATTAGATCCTGGAATAGGACATAGGGTAGTTTTAATCCCGAAAAAACATCTAATTCCTACGGGAAATACATAATAATTTGTGATGTTAAGTTGTCCACGCGGACGAAGTCGCAGGCAACAGCTAGTAAAAATAAATGTGTCTATGGAATCATTTGTCTACGGTTAAAAAAAATGCTACAATTAAATATATTAAAAAAAAACGTATCTCTAATACTCGTCATAGTTCCTTAGGACAAATTATTCCACCTCTTGTAGTTTCTGACTTCCTCATACTGACCAGTCTTGATAATACACCTTGTATATTGGTGCGAGGCCTGATACTGTGATAGCCAACATCTAGACCAATTTGGACATTGTTCCAAGCTACATTCGATTATTATAAATGAAAAAAAAGATACAATATTCAATAATAAGCTGAAGAAGTATTTAATTGCCAAATGTTTTTACTCATTGCATGAGTTTTTTAATGATAGGGATAATATTTAAATGAATGTTTTTGTTTTATTAGTTGTTCTGACATTTTATATTATATAGATTTATATTGACATTTAAATTCATTAATATGCTGACATTGTAAAAATTAAATTTCTATTTTATAATTTAATTTTATATTTTAAATTGATAATTTTACATATAATGTAGCGCCCTTACAGGGTTCATGTTTAATAAGGGTTCATGAATAATAATAAAATGTTTATTTAGATTCCCCACAATAAGGTTATTACAAGTTAAGTAAAACAGATTGACATTTTATAAAATCAGTAAACTGTTTCGTAGAGACTGATGCCTGAACTAGACATAGCCTGTTTTCCAGGTCACCAGGTCTCCACCCCACGGATTTCATCATCATCATGTCAGCCTTTAGACGTCCACTGCTGGACATAGGCCTTCCCCAATGAACGCCACCACACCCGGTCCTCCGCCCTCCGCATCCAGCCGCTTCCGGCCACCTTCTTTAGGTCGTCGGTCCATCTGGCGGCGGAGCGTCCCACCCTGCGCGTGCCAATCCATGGTCTTCACTCCAGAACTCGTCTGCCCCAACGGCCGTCGGTTCTACGACAGATGTGGCCCGCCCACTGCCACTTCAGCCTGTTAATCCTTTCGGCTATGTCGGTCACCTTCGTTCTTCGTCGGATTTCTTCATTACGAATCATATCCTTCAAAGATACACCGAGCATAGCCCTCTCCATAGCTCGCTGAGCGACTTGAAACTTGTGGATCAGGCCCCACGGATTTAGAGTAACATAATTATAAGTGGACGTCGACAGGTTCAATATATTTTGTTACTATGTATGCAATATATCAGAGTACCTTAAATCAACGATCTCTATTTACTACTTAGAGATCGTTGTCTAAAATTTAGTATCTGCATATTTATCAACAAATTGTTTGATCAAAACCTGTAAAACATTTTTAAAACCTGTTAAAGCTTTTATTGAGTTAAAAAGTCCGTGACACGTAAACACGTTGTAAATTGTACGTTACAGAGATGCAATCCATTTTTATGGTATCCTCTGTGAAGTTAATAGTAATATTTATCATAGTCATAAAGTTGGCAAGCTAATAACTTGCGATATTGCAGGTAACAATGTAAGTTATGTAGTATTACAGCGAGGCTACGTAGCTCCGAGGCAAGTAACGTAGCTGCTACAGTTTCCCCGTAGCCATTAGGTTTCATTTGATAGCCTTACTTGCCTTAAGTGTATTGTAGTTTAAAAGTTGTGTTACGTTGTTTTAGCTTTAAAACGCTTAGTTATATAACGGAGATTTAGTCAAGTGGAAATTATTATAGGTTGTTCTTATTTAATATTATAATTCAATATAACGGAGATTTAGTCAAGGGGAAATTATTATAGGTTGTTTTTATTTAATATTATAATTCAATATAACGAAGATTTAGTCAAGGGGAAATTATTATAGGTTGTTCTTATTTAATATTATAATTCAATTCTGCATTGATATTTACTTGAAGCATCAGATTCAAATTCAAAAGACTTTATTGCGATACACAGGTACAATACAATACAATACACTTTATTGCACAAACAAATACAGTTACACGTTATAGAAGTTACAAATAGTACAATTTAGGCGGTCTTATCGCTTTAAGCAATTTCTTCCAGACAACCTTTGTTAGAGGTAGTAGTATATTTGTATAATGGGCTCTGTGATCTGCCTTGGAACATGCAATAATAATTATTATTTCTAGAGTACATAAGAAACCGCTAAAAATCTTATTCATCTAATCATTACAATTTATTATTGATAAAATTTATTATAAATATATTGGATAATTTTCTCACACCTCCTCGTTGGCCTACTGGCGTGGTCATTATACTCGGGTCCCGACCTGGACGTTATGTTTCTGAATTGTACATCTTTGATGAATTTCCATAGCACAGGGGAAAACCCTAGTGAATGTATATATGTATATATGTAACATTTATTTATTATGATTATTACTTTGCCCAAAAGGTTTACTTCGCAATGCCCACTTTTTTATTTTGATACACACAGTATTATTGCAGGTCTTGGATGTTTATATATTTATTTAAGTATGTCTATATCCGTTATCTAGTAACCATACCACAGGCTCTGCCTAGTTTGGGACTGGATAATTGGTGTGAATGTCTGAGATATTTATTTATTACTATTATATTCTGACATTGGTCAGATTTCATAACTACAGCTGGTACCTATGCATGGGTACATACATGAATGTGGGACTATAGATAAACTTTTTAAAATGACCTCTTATTAGAATAACCATTTCTTCAAATTTTAAGATGCTATGACCTACGAACAGAGGAACAGATAGACATGGTGAAATAATGAAGGTTTCGTTTCCTTTTTAACTGTTTGCCTACAGAATCTTAAAAATAAGATGTAATTCCAGAGTAAATATTGTTAGAAGTGAACTTTTTAAGAATTCGATATTTCCAGAAGTGAACATTTAAAAATATTATAAGAATTAATGGTTATTAAGAAATGATTATTGTCCGACGAGGTGCCTCTGTCAGCCTCTCGAATATATTTTTTATGTTGTGCACATAAAATGTGTTTACTGTATTTCCAAACATACTTCCCGCTCCGCGAGGCACACATCCATAAAAAACTCAATTCCAAACTGTTCGGCTCCCCATCACAATTATTTAGTCCGTACATTACGCGCGGATGTCGGCACAAAAGTCAGCCTATGGGCCCCACAGTCCGCACAATGCCGTCTTTACTTCGACTGAAGAACGATAAATCAGGTATAATGGCACCATTCGAGGGCGGATGGGGGCTATTCGCAAGCATTTTGAATGATATTTCGTTACTTTACTTAAGTGTTTGTAATTTTAGGAATTAATTTTTAAGACCCTCCTTGTGGAGGACGTTTCTCTTTACGGTTGGGAGTTTCGTTCTGGATTTCACGCAGTTTTAATGCCCAACTTATCTAATTTTACGAAACCTATCAGAAATACAATGATATGATTAGGCTTCGAGCAGCACCCTGCATATTCCATCTTACTATTTCTTTGATGGCGTTAAACTTGCAGATTAACACTCACCAATCTAAAAGATTTGTCGTGTGGTTTCCGGTAGAGTAGAATAGGACCACTCCAACTCTTCCCGTGGATGTCGTACAAGGCGACTAAGGGAATACATTATAAACCATCAATCAGGCCTCCCCAACCCGTCTGGCCAGCGCGGGGAGTGTAGGCCAAGTCCTCCGTCTGTCTCCGGCAGATGGGAGAGGGTTGTGCTCCTGCAGTGGAGACAAAAATAACCTGATGATGATGATGAATATAAACGTTACAGGTCAAGAATTTCCTGCCTCTGGCTTCGTGGATTGGTCTTTGGACTCAAGCGCCAGAGGTCGTGGGTTCGATTCCCACTGGTGACAGACACTTTTCTCCAAGTTGGTCCCTGGATGTTATATTGAAGGCCTGGGATTCAAAATCAAATCAAAATCAAAATATTTATTTTCAAAATTGGAACACATAATTCTCTTTTTGACGTCAAATTCTGCCTAAATCTACTCCACTTCCACCTGTATAACCGAGGGGAAGAAGTGGCAACAAACCCAACGGCACAGGGCCCTACCTTTGATTTATCTTATTCATTACAATCATTAAGTCTACCTATGCTGAGCCATCAAGCACTCCATGGACTTTTATCATTTAAGTAGTCATCTAACTTATAGTAGGCTTTCTTGCACAGATTAACTTTTATAGAAGATTTGAATTTTTCTTCAGACAAGTTAATAATTTCATTCGGAACCTTATTGTAGTAACGCACGCACAGCCCCACAAAAGAATTATTGATCTTAGACAATCTAGAATGATGTATTTGAATTTTATTATTATTTCTAAGATTTAAATTATGCCTCTCATTATTTAAGCTGAGTAAAGAAAGGTTCTGTCTAACGAACATAATGTTAGCGAATATGTATTGACATGGCACCGTCATTATATTTATTTCCTTAAATAATTCTCTTAGAGAATCACGACTACGAAGCCCATAAATAGATCTTATTACTCTTTTTTGTAAAATGAATATAGAATCGATATCAGCGGCACGACCCCAGAGCAAGAGGCCATAAGACATAAGACTGTGAAAGTAGCTAAAATATACAAGTCTTGCTGTAGCTATATCTGTCAACTCTCTAATCTTTTTAACGGCATATGCTGCGGAGCTTAGCCGACCTGATAACAATTCTATATGTGGACCCCATTGCAGCTTTTTGTCAAGGGTTAGCCCCAAGAAAACCGTATTATCCACAAATGCTAACTTCTCGTTATTTAATATTATGTCATTATCACATGGTTTAACACCTGGAAGTGTGAATTTTATGCATTTAGTTTTTTTTGAGTTTAAAACAAGGTTGTTAGCAATAAACCATTCATGAACTTGCCGAAGGGTGTCGTTCACATCGTCATAGTTTTGGGCATGTCTATTAACTTCAAAAATCAGAGAAGTATCATCTGCAAACAACACAATCTTCGACATATTCTGCACCATGTACGGAAGATCGTTTATATAAACCAAAAAAAGGAAAGGTCCTAATATTGAGCCCTGTGGGACTCCTATTTTAATAAGAGATCCCTGCGACTTTTTACCGTTTATCTGAACCTTTTGAATCCTGTTTGTTAGGTAGGAGTTCAATAAACTAAGGTTTTTATTTTTGATACCGTAATGTTCTAATTTGAAGAGCAACGTTTTATGATCTACGCAATCAAACGCCTTAGATAAATCACAAAAAACCCCGATAGCATCGTGGTGTCGCTCAAAAGCATCAAAAATATTTTGCAGAAGAGCAGCACCAGCGTCCGTCGTCGAGCGGCCTTTAGTGAAACCAAACTGTTGGTCATGTAGAAGTTTGTTACAGTTGAAATGTACAAGCATTTGACTGAGCATGACCTTTTCGAAAACCTTGCTAAGTACCGGTAAGATCGAAATGGGTCTAAAGTTGCCAGGATCTCTTTTGTCTCCTGATTTGTACAATGGTATAGTTTTACTTAGCTTCATTAGATCGGGAAAAGTGCCATGATCTATAGAGAGATTAAACGCGAAGGCAAGATATGGTGCTAAAATATCAATGATGGAATTACATACTTTAACAGACATACCCCACAGGTCTTCAGTGGTTTTTATTTTTATTTGTTTAAAGGACGTTATAATATCCTGTGGGTTCACGTGCCTAAATTCAAATTCAGTGATGCAAGAGGGAACGTTCTTTCGTAGAAATTCCGCTGAAAGAGCAGCCGATGAATTTAAGTTTTCTGTGGTCTTTAGTGGTATATTAGTAAAGAAAGTTTCAAACTCTTGAGCCACCTCGGCATTCGATGTTAACGTGCCGCGGTCAGTATTTAGGATAATATCGTTGTCGCGAGGTTTGGTTCTTCCCGATTCGCTATTAATTATTGTCCATACTACTTTCATTTTATTTTCCGCGTTTTTTATTTTTTTACTAATTAGATTAGATTTGGCAGCAATACAGACAGATTTAAAAATTTTAGAATAATTTTTTACATGTTCTTTAAAGTTGTAATCTTCGGGTCTTGAAGATCTATCTGCATATAATTGAAATAGTACGTCCCTACTTTTCCTAATACCTATTGTTGCCCAATCACTGAATTTAAACTTAGTATTTTTTTTTATTGTAACTACTTTGAAAATATTATTGTATTCAGTTTCCAATGTATCAAAAAACATTGAAAAAAATTTATTTGGATCACTGATATCATAATTAAATTGAGGCAGTTTTTGAACCAACACATCAATGTATTCTTCAAGTCGACCAGCATCGGTAGACCTTTTTGTAACTGTGATGCTCTGTTGTTGACGAGCGTACGGAAAAGACACCAACTGTCCCCAGTGATCTGAGTTAAAAGATTTTATCGTTGACTTGTCATTGTATTCACAATCGCAAAAGATGTTATCTATACACGTAGTGGTCGTTGCCGTTACTCTGGTAGGCTCGAAAAACACACAATTTAGATTAAAAGATTTAAATACATTTAGAAACCTTGTACTGGTTTTATCTTTCACTAAAATGTCTATGTTGAAGTCGCCACAAACAATGATAGACTTTCCCGTTTTGGAAATTATTCTCAAAACATCTTCCAATACTAATTCTATTGTTTCAAACTTACTCCTATCAGGGCAATACGCGCATACCACAATGTACTTGTCCAGCTCAGTACAAGATAACTCAATATGTCTCTCAACCGAGAGCCCAACCACATCTTTGCGTTCCTTGCATTTGATGGTGTTCCTAATTAGTATCAAAGAACCGCCGTGAATAGCAGACTCTCGGTTGTAAGAACTTACAATGTTATAATTATCGTAACTTACAAAGGATTGGTGTAATTGCCAATGTTCAGTTAGGCAGACAATATCTAATTGGGTTTTTTCCAAATATAATTCTAATTCTAATTCCTTGCTGCTAGAAAAGCCCCGCATGTTTTGGTGCATTATGTGAATAAAATTGGGCTTTTCTTTTGTCATAAGTGTGCTAGAAGATCCCTGCCTCTTATTTAATAAGGATAAGCTATCATTTGAGGGATTTTCTATTGTCACAGTATCTAGTCTAAAAAATGTATGAGTTTATTAGTTTTACAACTAACTTTCGTCATGCAATGTTGTATATTATAGGCTACCAAAGTAGCTAAATGTCTTTTAAATTTATTTGGCAAATACATGTTACTTTTAGTCAAAGTAAAATGGTTAATAAACTTATTTGTATCAAAGTACAAAATAGCGTCACTATGAATGCTTAACGCATTATATAAGTGTAAATTCATTTTGAATATGCGATTATTGTGCGCCTTTGACAAGTTCGCACAATACGGAAATGCGCAAAAAATAAATTTACACTTAGTCTTATTGCAAATTTCTATCATTAATTCTATGCTCCTATTTAAGTCCGCTTGGGTGACGTTTATGTGGTTACCGTACAAGATTACCACAGTCGTATTTGCGTCAAATGTACTCGTATCTTGCGATATTCTACCAAACATGTCGTTATATGACAACTCCGGACTACATATGTTGGTCACCTGTTGGTCCAAATTATTACACAGAAGAGGACCGAAACCTTTCCCAATAGAATCTGAGTAAACTATGGTTTTCGATTTAGGGGGCGGAAGTGACACCCGCTCCCCCACCGGGGCCCCACCAGCTGCCCTGCTGTCAACCTTGTCGTGTGGGTTATCAAGGATCGGGCACTGGTGTCGTGCCTCGGCCGCAGCGCGGGCAGCCAGCGATAGGCGCTTACGGCGGCTCCGGCGCCTGGTGGAGCGAGTGTCATCCCGCTGTTTGCCCCTGTTCATTTCGGCTGTAGATACACCGCCACCACTAGTACTCGATCGCGAGTGCGGCGGCGGCGATGCCTCCACAGAAAAGTATATGTCTAGTAATTTATTATTAGTATGTCTTTTCCAGGAAAGTGTGGGGTAAAGGGGGGAGGGGGTCTAGCGTTAATGCTCTTGCTTCCTGTTTCTTGATGCCCCTACTAGCAGTTAGCCTGTATCTATAACGTTTTACTTGCTTCTCTCCCCCTTCTGGGCCAATGACGGCTTCGTCATCGGACTGCTCGATAAAATTTCCTTGTACACTCTTCTCCATATTAAATCCTGCTTCTTACTCTGTGCCAGCGGTTCACAAATTCCCAAAGCATGCCGAAGTCAACCTCTGATCTCAGGAGATAGCATTAGTTAATTAATAATATCTATAAAAATAATAATAAATGTATGTATTATATATGTAATTGTTGTGCAAGTGAATAAATATTTTTAGGAATCAGAAGCGGATTCAGCATTTTAAAAAGGATTTTATTTTCTTAACACTGAATTTGAACAAAACTAGGAAAGAGGTACTTTCAAGTAATAGATCAATACGTATAGAACAATATCGCACACAAACTGACGTACACCTCGCGCGACGACTAGCAGCAGAATAGGGGCGAGCCTACTTTATATAGCCTGTGTCGCCTACCCACTATTTTAAACTTAAAAATGTCCAACAATATATTTTCTTTCCTTCTTTCTTAGTAGACCGGGCCTCCTTTTTTCCTGAGTTCCTCATACAGTTCTCCTTTTCCCGGACAAAGAATTCAACCTTGAACATTTGTCTTTCTTACGCTTGTGACTCAAGGAAGTCAATGCCCTAGGAAATATACTTTTATAAATGTTTTGCCTGATCGGATAAGGGGCTGCTCAATATTATGTTTATATCAGAGACTGCCTTCTGTAGGTTGCATTCTGTCCGCACTTCAAACACTCATCTAGTATTCTATTTGGTCCTCTATTTATTATCTATCAAGTCCTTTATTTGGACATACATCATCATCATCAGCCTGAAAGAGTCCACTGCTGGACATAGGCTTCTCCCAAGGTTGAACATGATCTTCGGGCTATGCTCGGAGTTTCTCTAAAGGACAAAAGTCAAAATCATTTATTGCATATGTGTACACTTGGTACATTTATACACGTCATTTTTTTATCGACTACCGCTTCCTAGGTGTTAGCGCTGTGAAGAAGAAACGGCGCAACAAACTTCACGCAACACATCTTTTAAAAATCAAGTTTGCATACAATTAATAAAGATTTTGCGAAGCTGGATTAACATTAGTACCAGGCATCTTTGTCATTCAAATAATCGTTTACTTTATAATAGGCTTTCTTACAAAGTTGTTTTTTAATGTGAATCTTAAACTTTCTGTCCGTCATATTTAAGATTTCCTCTGGTAGTTTGTTGTAGAAGCGTATACATTGCCCCGTGAACGATTTACTGACCTTACTTAGTCTTAAACCTGGTAAGACAGGATCCGAATTCAATTAAATTAGTCTTTATTGCATGTAAAAATAATAAAAAGATACAATAGTAATAATTTCCGAAATGAGGTGATCCGCCAGAGGAATAAAGCCTTCGACATAGCTCAAAAAGTTAGCAAGTTGCAGAGGCAGTGGGCTGATCACGCTGGGGTGAACGGGTTCTCGAGTGGCTACATAGAGAGACAATTTATTTTTTATAAAGAAAAAAAAAAACAAACGAACTGAGCGAATTATTTCTCTTTGCCTATTGACACAGTAACTATATTTACGAAACAAGACAGTATTAATTACTGTTACTTATATATAAAACTTAAAATTAAATAGAGTTAGGTAGGTATTAGACACTGTTAGCTAAAGGTGAATAAAGATGATTCATGATTCATATGCCTAGCGAGTCCATAAGAGCATCAAGGCAAATTCTTGTTATGTCAAAAATATTGTTCTTAACTTCATTATTGCTTTTTTTAAACATATAACTTGATGGTGTAATGGAATTGCCAGCTCATTGTTGACCTTAAAAGACTCTCTTTAGATCTCCTGTTATTCATGTAACCTTGGTAAAGAAACGGAAAGGTATGAACTTCAAAGGCGTGAAGTATAAATGAAGGGTGCCCGTCGTTTGCCCCACTTAACGTCGCCATCATTTTTCACACGGCCTTGTCTCCCAGTGCAGCGGGGCTCACGATTAGAGGCTTTGTTTTACCTGCAAGTTTTGTATTACGGCATGGGGTTAGTCCAATTATCTCTACTTCTCAGTATGACATGATCGAAGGGTAAATCTGTTGCGAATCTCAATGTCTGGTAAGGATTGAGGTACATAAAATGTATTCCAAATTAACTTTGGGCATATCGAAAATGCCGTGTGGTTCCCGGCTTAGAATAGGGCCACCCCTACCTTTCCCGTAGGTGTTGAAACCTCCGCCCCCATGCCCCTCCCCCCACCCTTTTCTACTAAAAGTACGACATACATACATAATGCTCACGCCTTGGTCCCAGAGGGGTAGGCAGAGACGATGGATCACTACTTTGCGCGATCCTGACACACCTCACTAGCCTCACTCACATTCTATTAGGTAATTATTTATTTAGTACAATTAATTTAATAGAGTTCTTAAAAAACAAGGAGTAATTTTATTAATTATGCCGTGTGGTTCCCGGCTTAGAATAGGGCCACCCCTATCTTTCCCGTGGGTGCACCAGGGATATGCAGCAGCGTTCTCCTGTGTGTGTATGGTAAGATCATTACTGCGATCACCAATTCGCCTGCCAAGCATGGTGATTATGGCAAAACCCACAATGGACAACTCACCAAAAGTGGTATTCTATTGGGGAGGCCTATGTCCAGCATTGGACGTATTTAGGCTGATGATGATGTCGAAAATGAACGCATTTGCAAACCTATTTTTGCTGATAATCTCATTTTCATGTACACGTTGCCGATATGCTAATAACGTTGGTTTTCGTATGATAATTTGTTTGCCCGCGACTTCGTCCGCGTGGACAACTTAACATCACAAATTATTATGTATTTACGTATGAATTTGATGTTTTTTCGGGATAAAAACTATCCTATGTCCTATTCCAGGACCTAACCTATATGTGTGCCAAGTTTCATCACGATCCGTCTAGTAGTTAAAGCGTAACAAACATCCAAATATCCAAACTTTCGCATTTATAATATTGGTAGGATAGGATATACTTTGCTCCACGCCAAGAACAAGTCGATACAAAAAGTCCTACACACATCTCCGACACTCCATACCAGCTAATATAATTAATTATCGACTACGACTACATGAGCAACAGCCTATCCGAACACGGGCATGTGTATGCTTAAATTACTGTAGGGCTACAGCACCAAGCGCGCAATCATAGTCGATCGAAAGTGGGACAACGATTACGTCAACAACATAAGTGCTTCTCCTTCTAACTTATAGCGTCGATCTAAGTTAGAAGGAGCGTCGATCTAGCGCGCTGGCGTAATAACCTTGTACGGGCGGGCGTAGTGCGAACCCTGAACTACAGTTCCACCATTAATAATGTTTACTCTTATCCTAAACTTTTCATCATCATGACAGCCCGTAGGCGTCCACTTCTGTACATAGATCTTCACCAATGTACGCCACCACATCCGGTCCTCTGCCTCCGCATCCAGCCGCTTTCGGCTACCTTTCAGTTACTCTAAGGTTGACTGGAAGAGATACCTAAGTGGGATAAGTCCGCCTTTGTACATATCTTTATTCTTTTGTTTGTTTCTGTTAATTTTGATACAAAAAAGCGTTTTCATACATACCTTCTTCAGGTCGTCGGTCCAACTTTTCATTCGTTTTAAAAGCCAAAGCAAACACACGCTCGTTGTTCTTCACCCATTAAAATTGCCTTAACATTCCTATAGTGAAAATGCCGCCCATAGCGAACCGAGTGACACGGCCTAATGACTCACTGTCGTTACTCGCGCGTTGTAACGTGAACTGTATTCAGCTGACATTATTGGTGCCGCTGACGCCAGCGCGTGCTGATTAATTGAGCTGAAACTGCGCACAGGCAACTTATACTCGTATATATTTGGTTCCTTAGTGATGTTTTTGTTAGTTATTGAAAAGAAACTGGCGCTAAAGAAACCAAATTACAATATCAAACACTCGCTTTTGTTCGCGTGAACTACTCAGCGCCTCATCCCTCTCAGCAAGTTTATAGTCTGCCACTTTTGTGAGACTTTTAATACACGTCTGGCAGTACACACTCATCATCATCAGGTTATTTTTGTCTCCACTGCAGGAGCACCACCCTCTCTCATCTGCCGGAGACAGACGGAGGATTTGGCCTACACTCCCCGCGCTGGCCAGACGGGTTGGGGAGGCCTGATTGATGTTTTATAATGTATTCCCTTAGTCGCCTTCTATGACATCCACGGGAAGAGTTGGAGTGGTCCTATTCTACTCTACCGGAAACCACACGGCAACCACACGTCCACACTCCAGACAATACTAAATATTATTATGTAAAGGAGCGACACTCGCCTGCCTGCCAGTTTAACGCCAAAATAAAGCATAGCGTGTAGTACGCAGCCGACTGGAAAGACTTATGTGTTGACGTAGAACGTTGTACCTCTTCGATAGTAGATGATTACATTTATTCGCTTGTATGGACACCTGCATATGACGAAGAAGAAATTCTGAGGCGTATGTGAAGTTCACCAAATCGGCTTGGGGCACCGTTGATGGACAGGGGTTTGGCACAAAAGATCCTGAAGGGTCGAAGTGTCGCCAGGTCTTCCTGGCCCCCTAAGAAGATAAAATTATTCAATACAAATACAATCTCAAAGAAAAAATACGCTTTGATAGAAGTTTCGTCTTTATCACTAACTAACAGTGGTTAAGCTGAGTGTTCCCGACAAGCCACAACGTAAACAGTAGATAAGTTCCAACAATTCCAATAACACGAGTAGCATTTTCCATTTCGCGTGGAATCCGTGCGCTTGCTCGCATCACTGGCACACCAGTGCTGGCATACTTACACTTGCTTACAATACATTGGGCCATATTGTATTACGAAGCTATAATATAGCTAGGTAATATTAAGTTTTTGGGTGGCTCTTTGCTGTATCATAATCCTTAACCGATTCCTTGGCTTAGTGACTGGTTTATCTGACTCGAGTATGCTTCATCATCATCAGGTTATTTTTGTCCCCACTGCAGGAGCACAACCCTCTCTCATCTGCCGGAGACAGACGGAGGATTTGGCCTACACTCCCCGCGCTGGCCAGGCGGGTTGGGGAGGCCTGATTGATGTTTTATAATGTATTCCCTTAGTCGCCTTGTACGACATCCACGGGAAGAGTTGGAGTGGTCCTATTCTACACTACCGGAAGCGCACACGCAACTTTGGCGTTCTAATTTTTCAATCGTAATTCTGACTTTCATTATATCACCTTCACAGTACTCACCTTTTTAATTTTTAAGTTGACACCATCACCCCTCTGACCGTCCCCCCCTACTGCCCCCCCTCCACTACCCCTACAAAATAAGTGCACAATAGACTACATAATAACTAAATACTTAAACTGTTCACATATATATCGAATTATAATAATACATATATGTTGGCGAAATAATAAAAGAGGAGCTAAATTAAAGGCACAGTGTGTGCTCGGCGCGCCGCACTGTGGGAACCCGCCTAAGAAAGCCATCTCATAAATACATTTTTCTAAACTCTACGAAGATGCATGTCTTATACCTCAAAATATAGCTAAAGAGTTACTCTATCATTATAAATATGGTTTAAAGCTGTCACTGTTCGTACTTCATAGAAAAGAGCATCTAAAGTCAATGAATGAAAAAGGTACAATAATAATTTTGTAACTTTAATTCTTTTGGTATGATTGTATAGTATCAAAACCACAGAAGTCATATAAGTGTGATACGATTTTAGAAAGCTTAGAATGTGTATTTTACTATAAAATAATAATATATGCAGTATAGTACAATATTACTTAACCAAACAGACATATATCATTATATGTACTATTTTCTTTTCTCAAACTTTCATTTGGAGATTTGACAGTTGCCGAAGCTTGCCGAAGTTCTGATTTTAGCTTTATTTATTAGGAAATATAATACAATTAGACGGCAAAACAAATTTTTTTGCAGTTTCTCTGCGTAACATATTTAAATCTAATATAATATCAAGATGAGAAAATATATATTTTTAAATACGTATATTAAGAGTTTTATTTATTTGAGATTTTCAGTCTAGACACTCAAAAAACACATTTGGCTCAATTATTATATTATATTTTAACTTTTGCGATACTTCTATCGAGTATTTCATAGTTCCCATTCCCATACAGACCTATTCTAAACCGCGTAACCGCATAATGATAAATAGTTTTTATTAAGTAATTTTGCACACGTCTTATATCATTATTGGGTATAAAATAGAGCATTTTCAGTTTACATTAGCATTTACATTACAGTTCTTCATTAGCTTTTGCCATTACTAAACATTTGTTAATAATTTATCTCTCCACAATGAGTGAATTCTCGTGTACCAGACACGACTTAAGTCTCTTAATGATTGAAAGTGATGCAAATTATGTTGTTTATACATATACGAAACTATACACGAAACGAACGACAACTATATACGAAACAATTTTACCGATTCTTCAGATGCAAATATACCAAAGTTATTGCAAGTTAACTAAAGTCCTTCATAACTCAATTTCGTCAACGCTGTACTAAATGTGGCCGAAAGAAAGAACAGTTTTTAAATCAAAATAACAATTGGTTGGATGGCATTTTCACCGTAAATCTAGAAGAACCTACATACGAACCTAAACCTTCTAGATCGACAGAGAAAAGAGGAAGACCTTCTAAAACGTCGAACTCTTATGTACAAAGAAGGTTCAGAGAAGAACTTGGATTAAATATGGATAAACCGAAGCTTGACATGACCTGAACTACCTATAACATTAAACTGTTTTATAAATTCTTCATCTATACCAGTTATTTCTGATACTAACTTTAGTGGCAACATTAATGTTGCCATAGTGTCGTCATTAGTGACGGCAATACAGTCAGCAGATATTTCCAAAATAACCATTGTACATCAGAAATCACTGGTATAGATTTGGAATTTATAAAACGGTTTAATGTTATAGGTACTTCAGGTCATGTCAAGCGGTAGAGGTATTGATGCCACAAAATTTGGTCAGTATGCAATAGATACAGCACAGCAGCTGTATGTTAATAAATATAAATGGCATTATATGCCATCTTCCGTGAAAGTGTGATACGTCCTTTTTCTGTCTTGCCTCTTCCTTGGGTAACCTTCGGAAGATACTCAAGAGTCACGGAACAAGACTATACAGTTCAGGCTTCATCATCATCATGTGAAGATGTTCTACACATACTTTTATATACCTCTGACACATACATAACAAGCTTAAGAAGACCTTCCAATAAAAAATATTTTGAACTTTTTGATGAAGCAAAGGAGCTCTTGAGTGACTTTTAAGCTATCTTTATATGTATTATTGATTTTTACGCAGTTACTTTTTCTTATTCCTATATAAACTTCTTAGAACATAGATGTAAGTTTACAAATTCTATATTTTTTGTATTGCTATATTTTTTATAACTATTAGAAATAAACTTTTACACACAAAGTATACATTATTTAAAAGCATATATATTCAAGATTATCAGGGAAAAAAATCATTTCTATATCTTTATTAACACGGAAGTTATAGATTTATGAGATGAAAATGAGTCAAAGTTCCCACTGTGCGCCGTTCGGCTTGGTTCGGCGATCGTCGCGAGCACGCGCTGACGGAACGTCGGGTATAACTTGCGCAGACGCAGAACCGAAACAGTCTTCGATGGAAAGGCGTGTGGTGCGCAGGCGTTACGCTGACGGATCGTCTGCCTTCTAAAATCGTCACTTGATGATGTAGTGTAATTTCATGTAGTGTAATTTAAGTCAGTAAACGTGTTAACTTTGTAACGGAGTTAAACTCAATTTGGGAGCCCACATCTTCGGCGGAACCAGGAACCTACGACATATATATATAAAAACAAAAACTTGTAATAAATAATAGTAACTAAGTTAGAACAAGGAGGAATTATGTTGTAGATGTTTTGTCCCTCTCTAGCTCGATTATGTTCGAGCGCTTGTGGTGCAGAAGCCGTACAAAGCTTTACGCACACAAACGCTGGTCCTATGTGGTAGTAGGTGAGTTGTATGGAGTGTATGTGTGGGGGAAGGGGGAGGGCATCGTCTACGATCGATGATATTGTCCCGCTTTATAAAAGTAGCTGAGTTAATAGACTTACCATCAGTCCCTCAAAGCATTGTCATGCGCGTCAATAAATATTAATGGGCAACGATCTCTATGTACTACTAGATGGATCGTTCCAAACAATCGCTCTGTTCCGCGCAAGTAGCCACAACTCTTTCACATTCACTTTGAAACTTGTGCAGTTACTACGCAGAACATTTAATTATTAACTAAATATTGACGCTATTTACCCGTAGCGTCATTATTTGGTAATAATTAAATGTTCTGCGTAGTAACTGCACAAGTTTCAAAGTGAAAATATACTAGTTGCGGCTCCCGGAGCCGCAGTAATGTGGATCAGAGAGCGATTGTTTGGAACGCTCCATCGTAGTACATAAAGATGTTGGAAATAATGAATATTCTACAGTTACCAAACGAGTCTTTGTAATTCGTAATGCGGCTGTTTTCAAAGTTCTGCCTTGAGAAATTGAATTGCAATGAGTGAGAACAACATTCTGGAGATAGGTAAAGCAGAGGACATCGTCAATATTTAGTAATAATTAAATGTTCTGCGTAGTAGCTGCACAAGTTTCATTGTGGATGTGAAAGAGTTGTGGCTACTTGCGTGGAACAGAGCGATTGTTTGGAACGCTCCATCTAGTAGTACATAGAGATCGTTGTTAATGGGTTGTGAAGTGCGCACAAATCGACCAATCATGGTCGCCAATTACCTCTGCCGCGGTGGCCGCCGACACGAGCGCCGCGAGCAAGTCGCCCGCCACCGCCGGCGACGCCTCGCTAACGACAGCTTGACTAATGACTGTTTCATTGCATTAAATAAAGCACAAGTCGATTAGGTGTGGGGTCACCATAAATTATGGATGAATAAATTTGACGACCTCCGTGGCGGAACGGGTAGCTCTCGGACTGCCACGCCGGAGGTTGCGGGTTCGAATCCCGCTAGGGGCAAATGTTCGTATGATGAATGTGAATGTTTGTACCCAAGTCTTGGATGTTTATATATTTATTTAAGTATGTCTATCCGTTATCTAGTAACCATAGCACAGGCTCTGCCTAGTTTGGGACTGGATAATTGGTGTGAATGTCTGAGATATTTATATTTTATTAAATATTGTTAATATACACATAATAGGTGTTAAATAGAAACGTCGTTCAGTAAGGGATTTAATTTATTTATTTTAACCATGTGTCATACGGCGCAGAAACGTTGACATGGCGGACGCTGACGTTGGGCCTGATACACAAGTTTCAAGTCGCTCAGCGAGCTATGGAGAGGGCTATGCTTGGGGTTTCTTTGAGGGATATGATTGGTGATGAGGAGATCCGACGAAGAACGAAGGTAACCGACATAGCCTAAAGAATTAGCAAGCGGACGTGGCAGTGGGCGGGTCACATCTGTCGCAGAACCGATGGCCGTTGGGGCAGACGAGTCCTGGTGTGGAAGCCGCGGATCGGCACGCGCCGGGTGGGACGCCCCGCCGCCAGATGGACCGACGACCTGAGGAAGGTGTCTGGAAACGGCTGGATGCGGAAGACCGGGTGTCACGACACCGGTGACGCGGCCTTCATCAAGACCTACGTCCAGCAGTGGACGTCTAAGGGCTGATATAATGTACACCCGTTGAAGAATGAAACGTACCCAAAACGTTTTAAATTGGATACGTTTTTGTCCTAAATACCAAAGAAATCATGGCGTCAACAACAAAGAAACAACAATCGAAGAGCCGCGTCACTCCGCGTCAAACGCAAACTTGTAACTCGATGAGCGGAACTCGTAAGAGCAAACTAATTACAAATATATCACCAACAGCATCCATTGTACACTAAATATGACTAAATAAAGAAGCGACACTCCCCTCCCCCGACAGGTTAAGTTCGCCTGCAAAATAAAGCACGGTTGGCAGCACCCACTACTGTGTTGCCGCTGAGAAATCGACGATATAAGACAGGAAGAAAAGCACTTAGGGAGCGACAACGTGTCCATAACATAACTGCTTCTCTTTCTAACTTATAGCTTCGATCTCTCGGTGCCAGCCGATAGTGCGAAGTCATTTTGTAACACGTTACACTCTGGAGATGTCGACACTTTTTCGAGTTCAACTGTAAGCAGGTGTGTGATGGCGGTGTATGTCCTGTTGCGTCACCAAGACCCCCAGAGGGTTATTTTACTATTTTTAAGGCGCATCTTATCTTATCTTCTTAGGGGGCCAGGAAGACCTGGCGACACTTCGACCCTTCAGGATCTTTTGTGCCAAACCCCTGACCACCGACGGTGCCCCAAGCCTATTTGCTAGACCTCACATACTCCTTACAATTTCTTCATTAGCACATGCAGGTTTCCTCACGATGTTTTCATACATACATCTTATCTTATCTTCTTAGGGGGCCAGGAAGACCTGGCGACACTTCGACCCTTCAGGATCTTTTGTGCCAAACCCCTGTCTACCAACGGTGCCCCAAGCCGATTTAGTGAACTTCACATACGCCTTAGAAACTGTTCTTTATCATATGCAGGTTTCCTCACGATGTTTTCCTTCACCGAAAAGCCTGTGGTATTATAAATAAACCGTACTTAAGTTTTTGAAAATACCCATTATTACGAACGTGAGGCAAGTGCACAACCAACCGGCTACCACGGCTTTTATATAATTTAAGGCGCATAAAAACGGGGTTTTAGATTAATTTTTTAATCCACATTAAATATTTTGTCTCATTCTCGTTATTTTTCAAATTTAAACAGAGTGTTTGTAGAAATTTGATGTAAAACGCTCCTGGTGCCTGAGTTTATCAAAAATTTGCTTTTAAATAAATAATCTCTCAGTGTTTAATCGAACAACATTAAAATAATAACGCTACCTAAGGCTATGGCAGGTAATAAAACCAGTCTTATAATAATTAGTTATAATAGTATATTTATCCAGGTCGTAGAACAAAAGAACATTAATTTAGCCGCCTTAATATCGCGCAGCTAATTCGGTTGCCGCAAAATTTCTCATTACGCTGTTTGGCACGCAGATACCACGCGGCATTATAGCGGTGGTGGCCGATGTGATAGCCTATGTAATATACATGAAATTTGGTTTTATTCTATATTTATTATATTTTAGACTAAGAAAAAATGAGCTGTTTGCACTGCTGGACATAAGCCTCCCCAATAGGCCACTTTGGTGGACTGTACATTGGGGATTTGCCATAATCACCACGCTTGGCAGGCGGATTGGTGATCGCAGTAATGATCTTAATATACACAGGAGAATTGCTGCCCGTCCTTAGTGCAATCCCTTAGTCGTCTTGACGATATCCATGGCAAGATTAGGGGGTGGCTCTATTCTAAACCGGGAACCATACGGAAAAAATTAACTTGTTTTACCAAGGTTAAGACCTAGTAAGGTCAGTAAATATACATGTATGTATACATACATATATCAACTTTACAGCAACAGTTCAGCAACTTTTGCTACGATATAGACAACAGAATCAATCTTCTAGTTGCCTTGACGATATCTACGGAAAGACTGGGGGTAGTCTATTATAAGGCTGGACCCAGACATCTTGTATTTTTATTTATTTACTTACATTTATTACACTTAGACATGTCATCACAAAAATTGATTACAGAGATATTATAAAATTAATTAATAATAAAAATCATGTCAGTACAATATCAAAATGAGTAAAATTAATTACAAAAAAATCATAAATGTCATAAATAATAAATTAATTACAGATAATATACCACTTAGTCTATCTTAGTATGTTCATATTCTATATTCATTTATCTCTAATTTAACTAATTAATGTAGTAGACCTACTACATTTAATAGTTAAATTGGAGACTGGGTGCTAAGGCACATACCTGTATGTGCCTTAGCACAAAAGATCTGAGCTGTGGTGACGTCACTCCATCTTGGACTTCAATACCCCCTTGTATCTTTTGGTCTGTTTAAGTACAAAATCTGAAATTTTAGTACGAAATAGTACGTACTGGGTTTTAAATCCTACCACTAAATCAGCCGCATCAGCCTGGAAATTCAAAGCGGTAACGCAGCGAGTATCCTCGGCACTGTTAAAAACTCTGCAGGGCTGGAGGAGATATTTTATCTCTAGGGCCCTTATTTTCTTTTTTGTAATTAGTATATTCTTATTCTTAATTTTAATAAAAAAACTTATAATTTACCACTAAATAGGTTTCAAAATTCTCTTCGGAAATGGCTGATTCAGCATGCGTTTTATTCCGTTGCAGAATTTTTGTCGCACAGAAAAAAAGTAGGTTTAATTTAAGTAACTGAAAAGTTTTAGTCTTGGTTTCATTAAGTATTACTGTTATTAATAATGTAAATATTTGCATGCTCTGGTCAATAGCAGAATTAGGAGATCGTAGCCTCATAATTAACATCTGATGAACTGTACCTTATTCTATATCCTACGAGTATATTAGAGTTATGTAAATTCGTTAAATGCCACCAATAATTTTTTAAAACAGCCAACGAGGTGTATCCCAGAAACACTAGAAAGGGTGATAGACTTGAATTGGATCATGTCCCAAGGCTAGCTCTGTACCACAAACATTCGTATTATATGTGTATAAACATATTTAATAAAGTGCCCGAATCCATTAAGAGTTTATCTCTAAAGCAAATGACTTAAAGATTAAGGGAAACGTTGCTCAAGTCAACATTTTACAGTGTAAAAGAATTCTAGAAAGTTAGTTTTCTAGTCTTTACCTAGCTTTAAGACTATATTTGCATGCTATTTTTAGAAAAGTTGAATAGATGAAATTTTTATATTATGATTTATGGACCAATTTGTATCTATTATTAGCGAATTTGCCGCGTGGTTTCCGGTAGAGTAGAATAGGACCACTCCAACTCTTCCCGTGGATGTCGTACAAGGCGACTAAGGGAATACATTATAAAACATCAATCAGGCCTCCCCAACCCGTCTGGCCAGCGCGGGGAGTGTAGGCCAAATCCTCCGCCTGTCTCCGGCAGATGAGAGAGGGTTGTGCTCCTGCAGTGGAGACAAAAATAACCTGATAGAGAATAAAGAATTATTATTATTATTATAAAATCTTATCTTATCTTATCTGGATCAGATTACTGAAGTACGTCTTTAGAGTGGCGCAATCAGTATTCCCATATTCGAAAAATGTTAATCGAATTAAGTAACAACAAAACAATGACTGGCCCAGAGCGAGTAACAAAAATACATTTACTTCGTTGTAAGACGACCCACTCCCATTTAAGTATAACTTAATTTCTGGGCCATTAGGGCTAAATGGGGCGCCACTTATCGGCGCATCTGAGGGGCGATTAGCTCATGATTTTATATCTAAATAAGCGACAGCGAAGTAAGGCAGTTAGAAGTCATGGATTATGTTGTAGCTTTAACATAATTAAATAATCTATTAGTAACTAGCTGTTGCCCGCGACTTCGTCTGCGTGGGCAAAGTCAAAGTCAAAATCATTTATTGCATATGAGTACACTTGGTACATTTATACACTTTTTTTTTATCGACTACCGCTTCCTAGGTGTTAGCGCTGTGAAGAAGAAACGGCGCAACAAACTTCACGCAACACATCTTTTAAAAATCAAGTTTGCATACAATTAATAAAGATTTTGCGAAGCTGAATTAACATTAGTACCAGGCATCTTTGTCATTCAAATAATCGTTTATTTTATAATAGGCTTTCTTACAAAGTTGTTTTTTAATGTGAATCTTAAACTTTCTGTACGTCATATTTAAGATTTCCTCTGGTAGTTTGTTGTAGAAGCGTATACATTGCCCCGTGAACGATTTGCTGACCTTACTTAGTCTTGACCCTGGTAAAACAAGTTTATTTTTATTTCTTGTATTATAACTATTATTGTCACAGTGCTTCAAAAAGAGAGATAATTTTTTTCTGACATATAAAATATTATCTAAAATGAATTGACCAGCTACTATTAATATGCTTATTTCTTTAAACTTATCTCTAAATGACTCTCTACAACGCAGATTATAGATTGCCCTAACTGCTCTTTTTTCAAGATAAAAATGGTCTCTATATCTGCTGCTTGACCCCACAGTAGGATAGCGTATGCCATGATACTGTGGAAGTAGCTAAAGTACACTAACCTCGCGGTAGCAACATCAGTTAATTGTCTGATTTTCCTTACGGCGTAGGCGGCAGAACTTAACCTGCCAGCTAATGAAGTTATGTGGGGTCCCCATTGTAAAGATGAATCTATAGTTATACTCAGGAACACAGTACTTTTAATAAATTCTAGTGTGTCATTACCTAATGTCACATTGTTTTCTACTTTTCTTACATTTGGTAGGGAGAATTTAATACATTAAGTTTTCTTTGTATTTAATGCAAGGTTATTTACACTAAGCCAGTTAAGAATTTGCGTGAGAGTATTATTTACCTCAGCAAGTTCACAATCTTTTCTACTAATTTTAAAAATCAGCGAAGTGTCATCGGCAAATAAAACTATATTGGACATGTTTTGTATTAAAAAGGGCAAGTCATTTATATATACAAGAAAAAGAAATGGGCCCAGAACTGAACCCTGGGGTATCCCCATTTTCACAAATGACCCAGATGACCGAATTCCGTTTATATCTACTTTTTGTACTCTATTTTCTAAGTAAGATTTAAGTAATTCGAATGCTCTGTCTTTAACGCCATAATGTTTCAATTTAAGTAGCAAGGTTTCATGATCAACACAATCAAATGCCTTGGAGAGGTCGCAGAAGACGCCTATTGCATCATGGAAGTCTTCCCAAGCATCATGGATATGTTTAACAAGCATGACTGCTGCGTCGGTTGTGGCACGTCCCTTAGTAAAACCGAACTGACGATCATGAAGGAGTAGTTTAAGATTGAAATGACAAAGCAATTGATTGAGTATGATCTTCTCGAATAACTTGCTAACTTGGACAACTTAACATCACAAATTATTATGTATTTCCCTTAGGGAATGGGAAATGCCGAAGACTAGTTCTCTGGCGGATCACCTCATTTCAGATCCTGTCCCTTAGGAAATATTTTTTATTTTATTTATTAGGTTACCAACAGGATGTACATCAATTGTTGCTTAGGGGAATCTTACAATTGTACATTGGCCAGATGTCACCCCAATTATAGGCAACGACAGCATGCCTAGTTTGTGTTAGGTTAATTATAATTATACATACTAGTCTAATATTATACTTACCTATATATAAGTTAAATTAAAATTATGATTTTTAAAATGTTAATAAATTACATGGTCAAGGGAATACACTGTAAATTAAAAAAAATTTACATTAAAATTACACACAAATCAAAATAAAACATTTATAGTCAGAAATTAAAAAATAAAATAAAATACATGGGGAATTCACATTTTTTAGAACAGTTTTTTTTTAAACTTCGAGTATAGCTCTTTCCCTAGCCCGCTGAGCGATTTTCACTTAAATAGCTGAAATATAATGGGGAAAAATATTATTTCATTAACTAACCCTGAAACATGAAACCAATTAAAAGATGCTCGGTAATGTGAAATTAAATTCTTCTCCCCGTGTTTTGACGATTTCATTGTATTTGGAGAACCTTCCCCTCTCACTCCTATTAATATTATAATTAGAATAAAACAAAACCTTCCTTTATTAGAATTAATTGATAAACATGTTCAGAACAGTGTAAGAACAGGATAGAATACTTATCCCATCCCGAGGAGGCTCGCCTTTTCCGTAACACTCTCCCGACCTCAAGATTTTGAGTGTTTGTGATTTCGAAGTTTTCTCTGTCGCTGGTAGGCTAGCAAAAATCTCTTAAAGGCTCTCCCCAATGAACGACATCACTCCCGGTCCTCCGCTCTCCGCATACAGCCGCTTCCGGCCACCTTCTTTAGGTCGTCGGTCCATCTGGCGGCGGGGCGTCCCGCCCTGCGCGTGCCAATCCGTGGTCTCCACTCCAGAACTCGTCTGCCCCAACGGCCGTCGGTTCTGCGACAGATGTGGCCCGCCCACTGCCACTTCAGCCTGCTAATCCTTTCGGCCATGTCGGTCACCTTCGTTCTTCGTCGGATCTCTTCATTACGAATCATATCCTTCAAAGATACGCCGAGAATAGCCCTCTCCATAGCTCGCTGAGCGACTTGAATCTTGTGGATCAGGCCCACTGTTAGTGTCCACGTTTCTGCACCGTAATATTAATAAATAAGCAGTAATAAAAATTCCTTTGCAAAGTTACGTCACAGAGCGTTTGTAGAAGCAAAAGACAACACCGAAATACCTCAGTCTGTGGGCACAACGACTAATATCGAACACCCCCGCAGCCTTAACCGAGACACCATTAATCGTCCACCAGAGGGCGCCGAAGCGCGTGACAAATGACGTCACTACCCGCGCTCTCGATAAAATTACTCGATAAAAAACTATTTAGCCATTTTATTGGCCATAAAGATAGCCTTTGTTTATCGTCTGCAGGGGGAATAAGGTGTTGATTAAGTTTTTTGTTTTGTTGGCTTTGGCAAATTAACGGCTGTGATTGGGACAGAATTGGGTTATGTGCAGCTACAAGGGAGACTCGTGTCCCTCGCCGATTTTGACGAAACTGGATATAGATGTCTCGCTGATATTTTTTTTCTATATATTATTCTTGCCGTGTGGTTTCCGGTAGAGTAGAATAGGACCACTCCAACTCTTCCCGTGGATGTCGTACAAGGCGACTGAGGGAATACATTATAAAACATCAATCAGGCCTCCCCAACCCGTCTGGCCAGCACTGGCGCCTACTTAAAGGGCTTCGGCATAGGGCGTTGCTATGCGAGGAGGTTCAGGAAAATTGCTCTAAGAAAGCTTCGGTAATTTCTCAAAAATTTACTTACAAAATTCAATGCAAGCCAAATTGAATCCAACGCGCATGGAAGAAAGTCAATGTTACGATGAAACTCCAAATTACTCAACATTGACAGTCGTACGCGATTCGCATAGGCCGCGCTGCGTAGGTATATTATTATATCTAAATTGCGGAGTGGGATAGGCCTAGCATTTAGTCAAACATGTGTAGTAGCTACGTTTCGCTTCAATTGTGTGCGATTTTTTCCTGCCTACAAAATATTCCCAAGATCAATGATGGTGTCATTAGGATAGTCAAAAGTCAAATATGCCAGAATACTGTCCAGAACTTGTAAAACAAGGCCACAAAATTGATTAAAAAAAAATATGAGGTTGTCCTTGAAGCTTTCTAGCCTTAATAATGACAGCTGAGATCAATGCAATGCGTGGGTTGTTCTCGCGTTTTTGGGAAAACAGTTTGTTGTGTATTTTTTTATCCAAAATAATTTTAACTTCCAACTTTGGCAACGATACTAGATGGAGCGTTCCAAACAATCGCTCTGTTCCACGCAAGTAGCCACAACTCTTTCACTTTGAAACTTGTGCAGTTACTACGCAGAACATTTAATTATTACTAAATATTGACGCTACGGTTAAATAATGTCAATATTTAGTAAATAATTAAATGTTCTGAGTAGTAACTGCACAAATTTCAAAGTGAATGTGAAAGAGTTGTGGCTACTTGCGTGGAACAGAGCGATTGTTTGGAACAGTCCATCTAGTAGTACATAGAGATCGTTGACTGCCAACATTAGTAACTATTTGGAAACTGGGAGGTGAGGACTTGCAAATAATCAAAAGCACAAATCCACTGCAGGTTATTGAAAAAACTCTCGTGTCTGAGACGTTGCGGGAAGCCTGGCGTTCCCCGAGCGGCACAAAATTGCCTCTCCCAGCCGAATGTGAGCGTCTCTGCTCAAATGAATGTAATAAAGCGGTCTGCATTCCGGCGACAGTATGAGAACCGTTGATTTTAACTTATAGGTGCTCAGTGAGGTCACATTACACGCTAAGATTTAGATTTAGATTTTTTTCAGCTTTTTCTCGCAGCTTCCTCTGTGCAGTCAAAGAAAATGAAATTGTTGGGAATAATCAACGATCTCTATGTACTACCAGATGGAGCGTTCCAAACAATCGCTCTGTTCCACGCAAGTAGCCACAACTCTTTCACATTCACAATTAAACTTGTGCAGTTACTACGCAGAACATTTAATTATTACTGAATATTGATGCTACGGTTAAATAATGTCAATATTTAGTAAATAACTACATGTTCTGAGTAGTAACTGCACAAGTTTCAAAGTGAAAATGAAAAGTTGTGGCTACTTGCGTGGAACAGAGCGATTGTTTTTTGGAACGCTTCATCCAGTAGTACATAGAGATCGTTGGGAATAATTTAGACTTGCATCTCCACTGTTATGTTCAATAACTCAGTGGGGGTTAGTAAGTGGACTGTATATTTTGTTTATGTCGTAAATAGTTGATTTTGCAGGTCAGTCTGTCTGTCTGATATTGTCCTGAACCATCCGCCTGCCGCATCCTAAACCCACAAACCAGCAATTCACGTACATGCCTCTTCGTGGAGTACACCTGCGGACACCGCTGATTGTTTTTCTGGTACTAGAGCTGGGGTCCTTCACTTTTCCTGGTGTTAAGTTCTCAAAAGTCAGTGGTATCAGTTGTTTTATAGCCGAACCGATTTATTGCCGCCGAACCAACCGAAGAAGCTGCGTAGAGAGCAAGCCGTGTGCAGAGGTATACAGTAAAAGATTTTGACAAACCGGCTAAGTCAACACACTGACCAGGATATCGTCGATATCGTCGTCTAAGGTCCATAAATCTTCTAGCACCTTCCGAAACATAAACCTCTATATGCCACTAAATGCTATTGTTTGGAGCATCCTCGACACCCCCGGTGTACACACTGTAAATAAGATTAGAAGCGAATCCTTTACGTTTACGAGCTCGTATATTTCACTCGCGGCGATATCTCTGGGATTGGCCACTGCGAGTAACGTATCGAATGGTTTGTTGGTTGTTATATGTACCTACGTACAATACCACTCAACATTGATGCCCAAGTTCATTTCAGTTTCAACTATATCACTATTGAGTAAGGTTTGAAAAGTATAAACCTTCCTGACTGAACAACGCAATATACCTATCTTTTCAGCTTGTAAGAGACAACTGCTGGATACAGGCCTCTCCCAAAGCGCTCCACTGAAACCCGATCCTCTGTTCTTCTCATCCAGTCACTGTCAGCTGCCTTACACAGATCGGCGCTCCATTACACTACGCCTACTCCACTCGACAACTCGTTTACCCCAACGGTAATCGTATATGACCAGCCAACTGCCACGTCAGCTTACTAACTTCTTGAGCTAGGTTGAATACTTAAGTTGTCTGGCGAATTATCTCATTTCGGATGCTGTCCCTTAGAGCAGCTCCGATCATAGCTCTTTCCAAACGAGGTATTACGTTTAGTCGCTGCATTCCAGTATTGGATTAGGGCTTCTAACTTTGTACATACAGAATAACAGTTGAGTTGACTGGGTGCGCGGTACACGCCATCAGCAGAAATGTTAAAATGTAACGTGCAGGGAGTATGCTCTTGGTGTGCCAGGGTAAGGTACATCACCAAAGACACCTGACAGCGGTACATTTCCGGCCAGAAGGTATCTCGGCGCAAGGCCCCGCTCGTAAAGCCTTTCGGCGATAAAATGAAAACAAATTTGGTCCCCAGCCATCTGCGGCGCATTCCGGTTTTTATTTTCAATACGACATTGTGAGAGTTCTATCCGGCTTGTTCCCACTTGCCCCTTGACTTGTATCGTCTTTATATTTAATTTTGTCACAAGCGACTTGTATTGGTTGGTCTGTTTTATTTATGCTTTTATTTGAAAGTTTTTTTGAGGCATGTCGTATAAATTATTTTACTACTAGCTGTTGCCCGCGACTTCGTCCCGTGGACAACTTAACATCACAATTATTATGTATTTCCCGTAGAAATGAGATATTTTTTCGTAATAAAAACTATCCTATATCCTATTCCAGGACCTATCCTATAGGTGTGCCAAGTTTCATCACGATCCATCCAGTGGTTGAAGCGTGATTGAATAATAAACATCCAAATATCCAAACTTTCGCATTTATAATATTAGTAGGATAATTTTTACTTACGGCAATGTAAATCACATTGCTAAAGATTATTGTAGAACAAAACAAAAAAGATTGTGTATGCACTTTTTAATCCCAAACTAGGTTATTTCTAGGTTTATATAAGCTATACTCCTAGCTTTATTTAACTGCATAACCTACCTTTATATGCTATTCTTGTCATCTATCCTAAGTTAAGCGACAAGATTAGATTAGATTTATTTATTTCACTTTTACATCTTGAAAATTCAATTTTACATGTCATTCTAATATGGTAAAAGGGATCGTTATAAAATAAAATAAGATACAAAATATAAATTACAATGTCAACAATTCAAATAATGTCATAGTATATAACATACTATCTATGTCAGTATATAATATTAAAATAAAAATTTAAAAATACACTTGGTATAAAATTATCACAAATTAAATTAAATTAAACGTAAGTCCACCTAGATGTAAAAGTGTAAGCTACTTTATTATTGTGTGTGTATTTTCATAGTACAAAAAAGTGCAACTAAATTGATTATCTCCTGTACTGTGACCGGGACCAACTTGTACAAGGAGCTCGAGTCCTACGACCAAGCAACTAAACCAATTACGGTTAAAAATGGGAAAAAGAAATCAGTATGAAATTAACCTGGTAACCAGATGGACCGACGACCTGAAGAAGGTGGCCGGAAGCGGCTGGATGCGGAGGACAGGGTGTGGTGTGGTGTTCATTGGGGGAGGCCTATGTCCAGCAGTGGACGTCTAAAGGCTGATATGATGATGATGATTACAGGAGCACCAGCCTGTCTGTGTGTGTAAAGCTATGTGCGGCTTCTGCACATAAGAGAGGGACGAAACGTCTACAACATAAGAGCTGCATTAGTACAGGACCTTCAGAAACTTATTTTCATCCCATCTATTTGAAAAGGACGACTTGGTTGCAGAGAGCGGAGGACCGGGTGTGGTGGCGTTCATTGGGGAAGACCTATGTCCAACAGTGGACGTCTAAGGGCTGATATGATGATGATGATGAACCAGTGTAACACATACTAGCATTATCATCGTCAGGTTATTTTTGTCTCCACTGCAGGAGCACGAACCTCTCTCATCTGCCGGAGACAGACGGAGGATTTGGTCTACACTCCCCGCCCTGGCCAGACGGGTTGGGGAGGCCTGATTGATGTTTTATAATGTATTCCCTTAGTCGCCTTGTACGACATCCACGGGAAGAGTTGGAGTGGTCCTATTCTACTCTACCGGAAACCACACGGCAGTCATACTAGCATTATTAAGTCTTTACAGAAAGATATTGCGTAACTAAGTAGGTACCTACTCGTTTCTTAATATAGCTGACCTGGCTGACCTCGTATCCCTGAAGCCTACAAAATTGCTAGCTACATATTTAATTACGCTTACGTTTAGCTATTATTTTTATTATTAGAAAGGTTAAAGCCTTTGTTGCTTCTATTTTGGTACTGGTTTTGTACCAGGGGGCCAATTCTACTATTTTCAACATTTATCGTTCGTTTAAACAACAGTTACGTTTAAGTTTTAGTCTCCGTTAACGCTCCGTAAACGCAAATTGCTATCTACTCATTGTTATACTTCAGACGATAACCGAACGTAAACGAAACGCAGACGGAACGCACACGCTACTCAGCTGTTAGCATGTTTGCGTTTAAGGTAAATGTATTGTTATTATTGATTATAAATGTTCATATGTGTTTCTTTTTGGTCAAAAAAATTGTTATTTATTATTAAAATATTTTTTTCCTGCATAATTTAAGCGTAACGTCTGAACTGCGTGTCTGAAAAAGTACCTTTCTACCAACTTTTTAACAGACGCTATTTTGACAGCAGCTGCGATTCGTTTTTACCAGAGACAACTGTCAAAATGTAGAAACGTACGTTCCATCTACGTCTGACGTTTGTTTAAACGACTAAGACTGAAACGCAGCTGAAGCACTAACGTTGTGCAGGCGAATAGTGTTAAAACCTGCGTTTCAGTTGCAGTTCAGTTGCGTTTTGTGCGAAAATGTATTGGTAGAATTGGCCCCGATAGGAATAGACCTGTACTGATCGACATTCGCGTCACGTCGACGCGTTTCCAAACGCCCGTCAGCACAAAACGCGCTTTTTATGTTTTCATCGGCGCTGCACGGATTAAGGCTTAGTTTTTATGGGATAGATTAGCGCTGGGCCGGCGTGGTGAAGCGGCTAATGGGCTATATGCCGATACGCATGGACACCACGTAGCTTGGACTTTAATTGTATTGTCAATTTCTTAAGTACTATTTTTTGAGGCATTTCATTTCATTTCATTTATTTAGCCATAATTTATAGGTACATACATGTTCTTACATTTACATCACGGTTCCGCGGAAGTAAAGCATGTCTTGAAATGGAAAAATCGTCGACTTGTTTGGAGGGGGGAGAAATATTCTTTTACTCCTTGTAAAAATGTGTCAAAATCAAAGCCAAAATCATTTATTGCAAATGAGTACACTTGGTAAATGTATTACTACCGCTTCCCAGGTGTTAGCGCTGTGAAGAAGAAACGGCGCAACAAACTTCACGCAACACATCTTTTAAAATCAAGTTTGTATACAATTATATAAATTATTGTGCGAAGCTGAATCAACATTAGTACCAGACATCTTTGTTATTCAATTAATCGTTTATTTTATAATAGACTTTCTTACAAAGTTGTTTTTTAATGTGAATCTAAAACTTTCTGTCCGTCATATTTAAGATTTCCTCTGGTAGTTTGTTGTAGAAGCGTATACATTGCCCCGTGAACGATTTGCTGACCTTACTTAGTCTTAACCCTGGTAAAACAAGGTTATTTTTATTTCTTGTATTATAAATGTTATTGTCAAAGTGCTTAAGTTCATCCACTAGTTATTCCGTATGGTTCCCGGTTTAGAACAGAGCCACACCTTACCCTGGATGTCGCCAAGGCGACTAAGGGATTGCACTAGTGACGGTCAGCAGTCTCCTGTGTATATTAAGGTCATTACTGCGATTACCAATCCGCATGCCAAGCGTGGTGATCATGGCAAATCCCCCAATGGGCAGCCCACCAAAAGTGGTATTCTATTGGGGAGGCTTGTGTTCAGCAGTGGACGTATTTTTGCTGGTGATTAGGGAACGTACGTGACATGTTTAGGGGGGGGAGCGGGGGTCTTCAAAATACCACACTTGGTCACAGGGGGAATTAGGTTTTCGTCACGTATTCAATATCCTATAAGGAAATGTCGCGCTTCGAGCTATTTTCAAATATGGCGCGCAGTTTTTAGCGCTTTTTATACTCACAAGTTTTAACACGGACGTAAGCTGATTGAAAACCACAATGTTGAACTCTGACAGTTTTTTTTCTTGATATTTTTTTTTTATTATAGGAATGCACGCACTCTTGCCGTCATGCGGCAAGCGCCGTATTAATAAAGACAAATATGAGCAATTTCTTTTTACTTTTAACTTTCTGTATGCAAAAATTGGTTTAAAACCATATTTCTATGTGCAATTCTACGTGAAAACTACAAGTGTCTTGTCATATACCACGGGTGGTCGCCGAGAGGGGTGAAAATGGTCAAAAATGGGTCACGTAGTTTGGGTACGTTCCTTTATGTTAGATATATAATTCTGATAACATTAAAATGAACAAGAAAGTCGTATCTTTGGAGTGCGAAATTAATCTACAACTTTAGCAGTAGGAAATTTTGCATCACAACAAAAGGGGGGGAATCCAAATTGTTATAATATTTAAATATTTAAATTGTCCCCTTTCCCGGCGCTGTGTCGCGGCGACGACGGTCCCACTATCCCATGATTAATGTGGCTCGTCCATTAAAGAATTATGTAAAGTGTAATGCCGTTTTATGAATTTTAAAGCGATTGTGGCGGCAGGCGGCAGGGCCCACCATTTGGAGCCCCTGCAGGTATGTAGCCAGGGGAGAGACTGCGAGACTGGTGTGAGTCACTCCAGCTCGGACGAAGAATTTAATAGACATATACCACGCTCTCGCACGAAGCGTTTTGCTTCTTCGGTCATAATGCGAACTGCTAAGAAATGGAACTCCTGCCAGTTTGGGTATTTCCGGACAAGTACAATTTGGATCTTTTTAAAGGAAGAGTAAATAGGCATCTTCTGGGTAAGCGCGCTCCACCTTAGGCCTCTTCATCACTTACCATCAGGTGAGATTGAGGTCAAGCGCAAACCCATCGACAATAAAAAAAATAGTACCCGTAAATGATCATGAGTAAATAATCATCATCAGGTTATTTTTGTCTCCACTGCAGGAGCACAACCCTCTCTCATCTGCCGGAGACAGACGGAGGATTTGGCCTTCACTCCCCGCGCTGGCCAGACGGGTCGGGGAGGCCTGATTAATGTTTTATTATGTATTCCCTCAGTCGCCTTGTACGACATCCACGGGAAGAGTTGGAGTGGTCCTATTCTACTCTTCCGTAACGTACTATTTTGTACTCAAATTTCAGATATTTACTTAAACAGGTCAAAAGTTACAAGGAGGTATTGAAGTCCGATTTGGAATGACGTCACTCCAGCTCGGACATTCTGAACTAAGGCACGTATTTAAATTCTGATCGCACCAGACTTGACCTCGGATTTGTACCCAAAACTCAGAGTACCTATCGCTACGATGCGGTACAGAATCTGTCTTGGATGGGAAGCACATTGCCGTTATGTCATGCTCTGGGTTCCTGCAGAGAATCCTTCTAATATTATAAATGCGAAAGTTTGGATGTTTGTCACTCAATCACGTTTCAACCACTGGACGGATCGGGATGAAACTTGGCAAGCATATAGCTTAGGTCCTGGAATAGGACATAGGATAGTTCTTATTCCGAAAAAATATCTCATTCCAACGGGAAATAATTATAACTTATGATGTTAAGTTGTCCACGCGGACGCAGCGGCTAGTATTAAATATTTTTTCTACGTAAAAGCGACACTCGCAGACCGCGTGAAGACCGCGGATCGGCACTCGCAGGGTGGGACGCCCCAACGCCAGGTGGATCGTCGACCTAAAGAAGGCGGCCGGTAGCGGCTGGATGCGGAGGGCGGAGGACCGGGTGTGGTGGCGTTCGTTGTGGAAGGCCTATGTCCAGCAGTGGACTTCTAGGGGCTGACATGATGATGATGATGAAAAGCGACACTCTCTCCCCCTGCCAGTTTGACGTCGCCCGCAAAAGAGAGTACGTCTGGCAGTAAGCAGTACTGGGCTGCGAAGAGAAGCACTGATGTTGATGATCTCCAACGTTTTCCCTCTCTCGATCGCGCTCTGAGCAGTATACAGGCTGGTGTGCCTATAATAAAGAAAGAAAGAAAAAAAACATTTATTTACTACCATAATTGGCACACACAAAGAAAATACCAACAAAGCAAGAAAAAGGAAAAAAAATAAAATAAAAATTATAAGAACTAGAGAATACAATGACAATACCGCTCATTTTTGATAACTACACAAAAATCTGTTCCTTGAGTTTTTCTTTGGTTTTTCACTCACTAAACTACTTCGTAAAATTTAGTATCTTAAGTTAACTTAAAAACACATTACACAGTTTAACTCAATGCACGTTTTCAACATTATATGTATATGTCAGTACATTTTATTCTTATTAATTCAGCTATACACAATGCCCTTATTTCTACTAATTTACAAACTTAAATTATATATATTTAATATTATTATGAACACCAATACATTGACAGCCCTCTAAGCACAATTTAAAAACGAAATCTGTGAAGTCACTTGACCTGGTGCTGACAGAATACCAGCGCTGGAGTTCGCGTAGCGTGCTGCAGCATTATGCTGAGTCAGCGCCATTTTATTGCTGCGACACATAGGTGATTATTTAAATTGTAATTTATTAATTTATGTTCTGTTTATTTCTCATGTATGTGTGTGTCGTAGCTATGAATAAATGACCTATTCTATTCTATTCAATTTTTTAACATAGTTAAAATAGTATGCGTGTGCCGTGGCAGCAAAAGGCAAACGACTCAGCATATGCCTAGACCAAGTAAGGTGCTGGGCTCTGGTTTTCAGTCGCACCCGGTGCAGACAAGTTTGTCTACTAGTAGTAATAGTAGGCAGTCAAATCTGGTCGAGAGTATGGAGCGTGGAGTGTTAGGCCCAGTAGCCTCACTCTTCTGAATGTCGCTTCCTTACTTATAATATCAAGTCCTCTCTGACCCTATGTACGTACCCGTCCGCTTCCCAGCCTTGAGACCAGTTAATACTGCCCGAGTTAATATTCATTTTTGTAATCACCCGACGAGGGTGAAATCGGAACTGTTTTCCAAGTGGTTTAAGTGCTCAGGACGCCGGGATATTTAATTTTATAATGTCTCCTAGTGCTGAATGTTTATGGACTAACAAATGTTATTTTAAACCGGTTATGTTCATCGTGGTTTATTGTGCCGTGTGGTTCCCGGCTTAGAATAGGGCCCCCGATCTTCACGAGAGTGTCATCAAGGCGACTAAGGGACTCCACCAGAGACGGGCAGCATTCTCCTGTGTATATTAAGATCATTATCAACCAATCCGCCTGCCAAGCGTGGTGATTATGACAAATACCCCATTGGACAGCCCACGAATAGTGGCATCATCATATCAGCCCTTAGACGTCCACTGCTGGACATAGGCCTTCCCCAACGAACGCCACCACACCCGGTCCTCCGCCCTCCGCATCCAGCCGCTTCCGGCCATCTCCTTCAGGTCGGCCCGGCATCGCACCCTGCGCGTGCCGGTCCGCGGTCTTCACTCCAGAACTCGTCTGCCCCAACGGCCGTCGGTTCTGCGACAGATGTGACCTCGTCCACTGCCACTTCAGCTTACTAATTATTTCGGTTATGTAGTTCAATATATGCCCCTATATATAGTGGATGATAAATTATAAAAGTGTCCAGTTAAATAGAATCCAAATCAAATAAAATGCCATTATTCGGTTTAACAGAATTGAATAGTGTTTAAAACCAATCGAACTCCGATCCAATTATTTGGAACCGGGAAAGAATCTGGCATTAGGCGGGGAATTAATAGGTGGAAAAATAAGAGGCTGCGGCCGCGGGCGGAGGCCCAGGGGGGGGGGAGGGGGAGGCGGCTATTCGATAAAGCTAAAAGCCGTTTGCCGTAATGCGCCTTGCACTTTGTTCGTTGCAGCGAGCAAAGGGGTAGTGTGAAAAGTAAAAAGTTTATTTGAAACGATGAGAAATATATTACATTAGAAATATATTAATAATATAGCGCGGGGAGTGTCCATGAATATAGAGGGGGCCAAATCCTCCGTCTGTCTTCGGCAGATGAGAGAGGGTTGTGCTCCTGCAGTGGAGACCAGAATAACCTGATGATGATATTGATAATAACAAGTCTTGTCGTGAGAATATACTCTTATGTTCAGAATATATCACTTAGAATATTCAATTCTGCCACCAAAATTTCGGTATTCTAAAAAAAGATACTACATTCTTTAACTGAATAAATTTTTTCTTGAGTTATTCAAAACAATATATTTTCTTCAATTAAAAATTCATTTTTTTATGTGTAGAAGCAAATATCTGATATGCAATAATAGATTGTCAGTGTAAGTTTTTTTATATAGGTACAGTAGCGCAATTCTATTTATTTTTACAAAATCTACAGCACTTAATAAACAGTATTATTATAATTTAAAGAATGATAAGGTTATCGGTACGCGCAGGGTGGGACGGTTCATACTAAGTAGCGGACAATATTATTTTTGAAGTTTTTAACTACAATATGGTTAGAATATTGTTGAAAATGAAGGTATCTTGTTAAATAGCGCTGTTTCCTTAAGTAGATATAGAAATATAAGTACAATAAAGGTACATAGGCATGTTTTTTTTTAAAATAAAGAAACACCTAACTTCTTGAATTAAAACTTAAGAAATATAAATTAATTATATGATAATCTTTTATTTTATGATTAACATGAAGTAAATATTAACTATATTTAAAAAAAAACTGTAGTCTAACGGGCGGCACGCCAATTTTATATAAATAAATATTTGCAATGCATAACCATATTAATAGATTTCTTTTAGAATTTAATAATACACAATAATTTGTAATGTTAAGTTGTCCACGCGGACGAAGTTCCTCCGCGTGGCAGGCGGATTGGCGAACTCTGCTTCCCGTCCTTGGTGCTTGGTCCACCAGCTTTTCTAAGCCGGGACAACGCATAATATTTTGACACCAGAAAATGATCGTACAAAATTCTAAATTATCAAATGTTCAGAAGTGAGACAATATGGAGGTCCAAAAGAACTGCACATCCATTTCAGAAGTATTTGAAAACATTGCCAGCGCGGGGAGTGTAGGCCAAATCCTCCGTCTGTCTCCGGCAGATGAGAGAGGGTTGTGCTCCTGCAGTGGAGACAAAAATAACCTGATGATGGTGATTAGTTCATACGCGTGGAACAATTCTTTCTTTTATTTGGAAGTCGATTAAACTAGTTTTAAATTAAAAATAATTGCAGATAGGTATTCAAACGGCTGACAATACGAATCGAGCTCCACTCAATGCCGTAATTATTATAATTGTGCATTTAAAACTGCGCATCGGTGCGCGAGTGAAATGAAATTTTCATTTCAATAGCTTCTTTAAATATCGATAAACGCTTGCTGAAAGAAATTTCAAAAAGGATGCTATATTGGAGCGATTTTAAATGACGCCAATTTTCACGATAGCACTTTGAAACAAAGGAATCGGTGGAGCAGGTTCTATTCCAGTTTCACCTCGCTTCTCGCTGCTACGCCGCGACAGGCAGCCACGACTCCGCACGGCTCCGCACGGCTCCGCACGGCTACGAAATGAGTTCGGAGTTTCATTCTCATTCGATGCGAACTGTTATCGCCGCCTCGCCTGTTACTTCGTAACAAATGTTCCTGTTTGAATTGCATCCTACTAATATTAAGATGCGAAACTTTGGATATTTGGATGTTTGTAACTCAATCACGCTTCAACCACTGGACGGATCGTGATGAAACTTGGCCCGAAACAGCTGATTATCCCTATTGAAATATTAGGTACTTCTAGTTCATTATTAGTGCACGGCGAAGTTATAAGTAAAGGGCGTTATCTTTATCTCACGAATCCTATGTATTATAAATGCGAAATTTTGGATATTTGTTACCCAATCACGCTTCAACCACTGGACGGAGTATGATGAAACTTGGCACACATATAGGTTAGGTCCTGGAATAGGACATAGGATAGTTTTAATCCCGAAAAACATCCCATTTCTACGGGAAATATATAATAACTTGCTACAGCAAGTTATTAATAAACTTCAAAATAAAGCTATTACAATTATCTGTTCACAAGAAAAGGATTATCTATTCCGACCAATTTAGTTAGCTTCATATTATTGCTACACGCGATACCCTGACATAATATAATTACTCACATAACATGTAATATTAATACAAACGTCAAAAAGGTAACACTTTAATAAACTTCTTAATAAAACAGTGTTAAGAAATATGTGTCCAATAATACGCGGCTACGTGGCACGACATTCGTGCCCGGACAGCAAACGGTGGTGTAGTAATCACGTGACTAGTTGCTGACGTGTATCGCACAGCTCCAGCTCAACATGACATGTTATGGCAACTTCGCTCGCAAGGCGATAAAGCTATAAAACTAAAGTTTCATTGCATTTACTTGGCTACATTGTGTTAAAATTTTGAAAACAATGTTAGAATTGTCTAGAACCTAACCTACATGTGTGCCAAGTTTCACCACGATCCGTCCAATGGTTGGAGCGTGATTGAGTAATAAACATCCAAACATGCAAGTATCCAAACTTTCGCATTTATAATATTAATAGGATAGGATCAGTAGTAATTTAAAAAAAAAATTCGTAAAAAAATTTCACGTTAAAAAAAAAGGTTTCAAAAATATTGTGTTGGGGAGCTCTGATTGATGTTTTATAATGTATGAACTTGTACAGTCAGAAAAGTAGTTACACCAAAACGAACTTCTATTCTTAATGACGACTTTATCTTGAACTAGCCGTTGCCCGCGACTTCGCCCGCGTGGACAACTTAACATCACAAATTTTATGTATTTCACGTAGGACTGTTTTTTTTTTCGGGATTAAAACTATCCTATGTCCTATTCCAGGACCTATCCCACATGTGTGCCTGAATCACGATCCGTCCAATGGTTGTAGCGTGATTGAGTAATAAACATCCAAAGATCCAAGTATCAAAACTTTCGCATTTATAATATTAGTATTTCGATCACTTGTAATTTTCCAATTTTTTTCGTAAAAAAATTTCGCGTTGAAGTTTACAAAAAAAAGGATTTCAAAAATATTGTGTTTAATAATGAAATACATTTATTATAATTTTTTCAAATACTTCTGAAATGGATGTGCAATTCTTTTGGACCTCCATATTGTCTCGCTGCTGAACATTTGATCATTTAAAATTTTGTATGATCATTTTCAGGTGTCAAAATATTATGTGTTGTCCCGGCTTAGAAAAGCCACCCCAATCTTCCCTCGAGTATCGTCAAGGCGTCTAAGGGATTGGACCAAGGACGGGAAGCAGCGTTCGCCAATCCGCCTGCCACGCGTGGTGGTTATGGCAAATCCCACAATGGACAGCCCACCTAAAGTGACATTCAATTGGGGAAGTCAAAGTAAAAGTCAAAATCATTTATTGCATATGAGTACACTTGGTACATTTATACACGTCATTTTTTTTCGACTACCGCTTTCTAGGTGTTAGCGCTGTGAAGAAGAAACGGCGCAACAAACTTCACGCAACACATCTTTTAAAAATCAAGTTTGCACACAATTAATAAAGATTTTGCGAAGCTGAATCAACATTAGTACCAGGCATCTTTGTCATTCACATAATCGGGAGGCAGTGGACGTATTTCTGATGATATATGTATGTATTTATATCCATATCTACGTAGCAAGGTAACTAGCCTAATTCTGAGTAATGCACGTTCATCCAGCTGGGTTTAAACAAAGCATTCATGATCATTCAAGTGAAACGGTTGCAGGTGCGCCTTTCAGACATGCAATGCAGTGGAAACTACATCGCCATTACCTTCTCTAGGCCGAAGTAATTTAATAGAATGGAAACTTACAGTTGTAACGAATGATAATACATATATTTGTGGTTAAAGAGTTTATTTTTATTTTATTTATTTAACTCTTTACTGCACACACACAGATAAAACGAAAAAATTATACATTAAAAGAAACACAAGTACAAAGGGCGAACTTATCTCTGAGAGAGATTTCTTCCAGCAGACCCGCGAGAGAGAGATAATTGAAATAATAAAAGCAGACATAGTTTATTTTCTTTAAAGTAATTTATCACATAATTTTATACATATCTATTTTTAATTTAGTAATTGTGGGTTTAGGATGAAATGGGATAAATATCTGGAAGGGCGTTTTCGCACTTATTCTTATTCGATTCTTGTTCGGTACGTAAAAATACGGCCGGGAAAATTCGCGTATAGCGTCTGCGCACTGATCCATTTTTAATCGAGTGTAGTGGGCAAGCGTACGTACAAGTTATATGGCGGCCACTTCGGCTCGGTTTTGATCCGTAAACGATCCGAACTGAGAATTTACTTATCGAATACGTACCGTTTGCGTACACGTCCATACAATTAATAAGATTGCCAAACCGGAATAGAAACGAATGCGAATCGAATAAGAATCGGATACGCATAAGTGCGAAAATGCTCGAAGTCCTTTGATACCTGCTGGTATGTATGTATGTATGTATGTAAACGCTTTATTGTACCAAAAATAACAACAACAACAATAATAAAATAGGAATTAAACTGTGTACAAAGGCGGACTTATATATAATAGGTAGGCTAGTCGCTTGTCCCCAAATCACCACAAAGCAGTTTAATTTTATTGTTGAATTTGGTTTAAATGTTTTAATGTTAGCATAAGCATGTTTCGTGCTTATAAAATGCATTCATCATCAGGTTTGTGTCCACTGCAGGAGCACAACCCTCTCTCATCTGCCGGAGAGAGACGGAGGATTTGACCTACACTCCCCGCGCTGGCCAGACGGGTTGGGGAGGCCTGATTGATGTTTTATAAAGTATTCCCTTAATCGCCTTGTACGACATCCACGGGAAGAGTTGGAGTGGTCCTATTCTACTCTACCGGAAACCACACGGCAAGCTTATAAAATAAAAGATATATATTATACAAATACCAAATACTTTACGCCGAGTAAATTATCTGTAAATTGGAGTTCCATGATGGTAATTTCAATTTGATAATTTTGTCAGATATTCATGTTTTCATATTTTATTCAAAAGGCTTTCAGTTATTGGGGTGGTTTGGAGCGAACTGAAAATGTGTAAAAGGTAAAATCCTTTTAAACATTTTCAGTGGGAGTTAAAAAAAAATTATTTATTTAAATGGTTTCTAGATTCTAGTATCTTTAAAACCACTATATTGATTGTTTGTCTAAAAATTAACATCATTTATTCTACCAGACTGTTTTTTTTATAATACATACGTAACTATGTGTCGTGTGGTTCCCGGCTTAGAGCAAGTCTATTCACAGTCTTCCAGTGGGTTGACTAAGCGATTGCACCATGGACGGGCAGCAGCATTCTCCTGTGTATATTAAGATAATTTCTGCGATTATCAAACCGCCTGCCAAGCATGGTGATTATGGCAAAAATCCCAATGGACCGCACATCAGAAGTGGCAGTCTTGGGGAGGCTTGTGTTCAGCAGTGGAAGTATTTCGGCTGATGATGATACATATATATGCGATTATGATAGACATCGATCACAATCATCATCATTATCAGCCTGTAAGAGCCCACTGCTGGACATAGGCCTCTCCCAAGGCGCGCCACTGAACCCGATCCTATGGCGCTATTCATTGGGAGGAAAATGCCCTAATCGCCACGCTGGGCAGGCGGGTTGGCGATCGCAGTGTCAGGCATCCTAGCACCGGTGACGCTGCTGCCCACCGCCGGCCTGCGGTATTTAGTCCTGACCAGGATTTTGTAGATGGTCATACCGCCATTTGTCGGTCGTCAGACCCTCGTTCGTTCATCGGCATCGATCACAATCGAGAGTAAGAAGTCAAAAGTACCTATTTATAATTTAGGACACCATCTATAATACTTCACTGCATTATTACAACGCGTTCAGAGCACTGTTGCGGCTGCCCCCCTTCTGCAGCGCGTCGGGGATGTTCGCAGAGGCGCGAGTCAACTGCTTCCGCGCCACGATACGCCAGAGAGCAGCCTCGATGTTGCGGCGGACGAGGGGCGGCGGCAACGGGCTCCTGTCCGTGGACGCGGACCGCATGGACGGCCCTTTTGTGGGACACTGGCTGGCATTGCATGCTCCAGTGCCCCACAACAGAGCTAGAATATACTGATTGAATTTTATTGTATAATGTAATTTAATTGAATTTATTTAATACTAGCTGTGCCCGCGGCTCCGCTCGCGTGGACTACAGGATCCGCTCCCATTCCCACTTCCGCTCCCTATCCCACTTCCACTCAGACTCTCAATCTCACTCTCAAACCCTCTCCAGGTCCAGGTCCGGGTCCGGGTCCGGGTCCGAGTCGGGCCGGGACCCTGTCCGGGTCCGGGTCCAGGTCCGGGTCCGGGTCCGGGTCCGAGTCGGGTCCGGGACCCTGTCCGGGTCCGGGTCCGGGTCCCTGTCCGGGTCCGGGTCGGATTCGGATCCAGGTCCAGGTCCAGGTCCATGCCAAATCCAGGCCAGGTCCAGGTCCAGATCCAGGTCCAGGTCCAGGTCCAGGTCCAGGTCCAGGTCCAGGTCCAGGTCCAGGTCCAGGTCCAGGTCCAGGTCCAGGTCCAGGTCCAGGTCCAGGTCCAGGTCCAGGTCCAGGTCCAGGTCCAGGTCCAGGTCCAGGTCCAGGTCCAGGTCCAGATCCAGATCCAGATCCAGGTCCAGGTCCAGGTCCAGTTACCGGTCACGGTCCAGATCCAGTTCCAGCTCCAGATCTAGCTAAAGGTCCAGTTCCAGATCCAATTCTAAATCCAGCTCCAGCTCCAGATCTAGTTTCAGATCCAGCTCCAGATCCAGCTCCAGATTTTTCATCGTAATCGACTAACTCAATCAAAAGTTATGCGAATTTATAGTTTTCAAAATCTCACATTACATTAATACGATACCCGCTCCCGCTACCGCTCACGAATTCAATCGAGCATTTACACCCTACACTCGCAGCGTATGCAAGTTTTCGGAAACTATAAATTCGAATAACTTTTGATTGACTGCACCGATTGCAATGAAATAAAGCCTATATGTTACACCAAATTAAGCCCCATGTTTCTGTGAAAAGTCCATCAGAGTCCGATCAGTAGTTTTTAAGTGATGCGTGCACAAACTCACAGACAAACAGACAAACAGATAAACAGACAAACAGACAAAAATTTCAAAAATGATCGAAATGTGTTCTGTTGCTTATCCTTAGACCCCCAATTTTTTTTTTGCAAATATCTTCAATGTACAGACACGCCAAGTTTACGATTTTATTTATTAGATTTTGACATCCTAATTTATTTGAATGTTACTAACACCTAGTCATATAAATATTATTGTATTACGTTACTAACAATAATGGATCATTGACATCTGAATAAACAAATTTAATAATAATAATAATTATTATTTATATTATTTCTAAAACTCGCATTAAAAAAAAATGTTTCGACACCAAAGTACTTAATTAACCTTTAGAAAGGAAAACTCAGACAAGCGCGGCCCGCGCGACGCTGCCGGCTGTGTTAAGGTAAACGAGACATAGTGCGGGTCTCGCCGCAATACATATTGTCGCCACATAAGATGTAACCTAGGGCTGTCACCTGATAGTTAAGACTAAGATGGATTGCCCAGAGATTGTAAACCATGTATTAGACGCTTTCTTGTACCAAAAATCACAACAACAACAACAATAGAATAGGAATTAAACTGTGTACAGAGGTGGACTTATCCCACTTAGGAATCTCTTTCAGTCAACCTTAGAGTAACCGAAAGGATAAGTATAATGCGTTTAGTACCAAATTTGGATAAAGTAATGTACTACATATGAACTTATAATAAAGTTTGCAAATACATATTACATAAACGAACAATATATACATAGACGATACACGAATAAGTTCATTATTCATCATCATGTTATTTTTGTCTCCACTGCAGGAGCACAACCCTCTCTCATCTGCCGGAGACAGACGGAGGATTTGGACCACACTCCCCGCGCTGGCCAGACGGGTTGGGGAGGCCTGATTGATGTTTTATAATGTGTTCCCTTAGTCGTACCACACGGCAATTAAATCCCACTAATATTTATCAAGCATCAAATGTTCTGCACTGGCAGCCCTAGGGCTGCGATGTCGCCCCCACGCGCCGCACACGTTTTGACACAAAAGAACGCCATCGTTGTCATTTCCATTTTCTTACTGCACCACAGACTATGATCAATTGTGGGCCGTACAATAAGCGATCGCAGCATATTAAACATCTCAAACTACAGCGTGGGACCGTCGAAGAACTGTGACAGATAAACATAGCAGCACTGCAGTAAGAAGTTTGAAATAATTGTATATAGGTACTTGAATTAACAAAATTTGTAAAACAACATCAAAATAATTTATACAGGCAGTCGGAAAGATATACTGTTAAACACGAGATATCCAAATAGGCTCGTAACTATGACGTACCGAAAACAACGCGCTTGCAAAAGAATTGTTAGGTACGCGATGGGCAGAGCTATATTCAATAACATACCGGCACCTATAAAGGAATTACCATAAAATAGGTTTAAAAATTCTCTTCGCAAATGGCTGATTCAGCATGAGTTTTATTCCGTTGCAGAATTTTTGTTGCACAAAGAAAAAAAATATGATTTATTTAAGTAGTTGAAAAGTTTTAGTTTCATTAAGCATTAGTTTTATTATTAATGTAAATATTTGCATGCTCTTGTAAATAGCGGAATAAGGATATCGTAGCCTAATAAGGATCATCTGATGAATATTCTATAGCAAATAAAATCTTATCTTATCTTGACATTAGGTAGGTATTGTATGGTTTGACGTTCCTTCCTACCTATCACAGCACCTTATTCCCCCACTGTAGAATATTAAGCAAGAATACTTTGGCATTTTGTAAACGCCTTGAAGTGGTCTTCCTACTGATCGTAACGAGCTCATCTCTAGTACTGCGAGCTCATTTGGTTACTTATAGAACATTATTGGTTACACTTGAACATTTCTCGTTCGTTGCACACGTTTCTGTTAAATGTAATTTTTTAAGATTAACTTTCATAAGTAATTTAAATGTTGTGTTAGTGAAAAAATGAAGTTTCTTTTTATTTTTTTTATCCAATAAATAATTAATTAAGTACATAAGTATATACATACATTTGTCAAAGCTCAAACTAGAATGTTCTCCTGTCCTATGAAAATTAAACAAAGGTAGGTCAATTCACAAATGTAACCGGGACCAACTTGTACAAATTCGAAGTTGTCTATCCCAAGTATAAATCGACCCCAGGACTTCTGGCTGTCGATTCCAACGACCAAGCCACTAGTGGATGCTGCTGGTTATCTAATTGCATCTGTTTTCGTGGCCCGACTGCAGCCTCACATTCGCCAGTTTCTCCTTTATAAGAGGGCGTGCAAAGGCTTCGTTCTTATTTCCGGTTCGGCGCGTGTGACGCCACGATGCAACCGGAAACGAACTGAGCAGCGAGACACTCCGGTAATGTATTGTGTTTTTATTTTACATACACGAAAACTACGAATAAGTAGCCAACGCGAGAATTGAATGCCTTTCCTAAAATATTCAGAAATTCTTGTGAGTATATAAAAATCTGCTGAAAATAATTGCTCCTTCGCTTTAAAGATACTAGAATTTAGACAATAAAGCACATAACCTTTTATTTGATAAATAGGGCATTCGATTTGCATTAAAAAATTTGTCCTCACTTGTGTTCTGGTACTTTTTTTTTTAATTTTCAGTGACATCCTTCAGCTACAGGCCACCTACTAGCTTTATCAGATTAAGAAATAATAGATTGGTTATACTTTTCTGTTCCAACCTGTATTTGAAAAATTTATAAGTAAATAATAATAATAATAAAATCATTTATTTGCAGGCAACTTAGCCCATAGACAAATACCTTAGCCTAGAAATACATACATTATATAACTTCACATTAAATACACACTATTTCAGGGATTTTAGAGTCTTCGCCTCCCTGTAGCGTCTAAACACGACTCCCTCGGGCCAGAAGTCGGGACTGAGGAGTACACCCTGGTGCTTAGTGGGAACCCGGAGTCTACAGGCCCTAAAGTTATTAGAAATAGTAGACTCCAGGATCGTACATTCGACCGAGATGCTTTCCCCAGTCCGACCTCTAAGCCCAATTTGAAAAAAATTAACGCTAGCCATGCATAAATGTGAAACAAAATGTAAAATTGTAAACAAAACAATGTCGACTTAGCCTAGAGTTCTCAATGTCCCAAAAGGTTGAAATAAATGAGTATGAGTAATTGTAACACGATACTTGTGTTAGTCGAGAATATTGGATTCAATTTGCGCTTATACAAGTACAGAGTTATTTCGTCGAGACGAGAGGAGTTAGTCGACGCTCGAGATTTGCCTGATGTATGCCCCGTGCAGCGGCATTTATTATTCATGACTTCATGAGCAGCATGAGCCGGATGGCATTTCTAGGACAAAATGTCCTCGTTGTAAGACCGCTTCATGGTCCGTTTCGATTCGTTTAAAATTGTATGAAGCTGACGTTTTCATTTACATAACGACGTGTAAATTTTTTTGGACTTTAACCATAAGCAAAAGTAATTGTTAGGAATTATATTATTATAATAATGTTAATCGCAACACATCACGTCAAGGGATATCACGGAGCTAAAGCAGGCGAATTGGATTGCGCAAAGTGGTGATACATCGCCTCTGCCTACACCTCTGGGACCAAGGCGTGAGCATAATTTATGTATGTATATTCTATATGTAAGCAGTTTAATAAGATTAAATTCGGCATGAAGGTAGTACAGTGACCGCATGAAAATGTTCGTCACATTAAAGTCTATTTTTGCTTGAACAAGTGCAAGAAACGGTATGCCCAACATTTAGTTTTGTTTACTGTTTTACCGACTCCATACTGTCAATGTTAATGACAGTATGGAGTCGGTAAAACTGTAAATGACACGTAAATTTAAACTTTGTTTTTAACAAAATTAAAACTATAATGTGTTGACTTGTAAACTATCTTGAACTCCAAAGCAAACACATTTCAAAAAGGCTGCGATCCCCTTATATCTTTCAATACCCCCTTATATCTTTCGATATGATACATAATGCTCACGGCTCGGTCCCAGAGGGGTAGGCGGAAACGATGTATTGCCACTTTGCGCAATCTAATGTCGCAAAGCGACTTTCCTTAGCCCGCTTTTCGCTTGATACCCCTTGACGTGATGTGTTACGAACAACATCGCCGCCTCCGTGTTGCGGTACCACGGTTAGCTAGAGAAATAATTGTCCACCTCATCAGAGCCCCGCGTGACTCGGTGAGGCTAAGGAGTTCGCCCAGCTTACGACCAGGCTAGCCCCTGGACACATAATGTCACATGTTCTAATGTTTGTTCTGTCGTTGCCGCAGGCGTGGGCGTGCTGGCGGGGCTGGGCGCTGGCGGCGCTGGCGAGGCGCGCCCCGAGCGGCCATACTTCGACGACGTGTCCCCGCGCAACGTGTCCGCCGTGGTCGGCCAGGCGGCCGTGCTGCGCTGCCGGGCCAAGCACATAGCCAACAGGACGGTGAGTATATGATTCATCATGTCAGCCCCTAGAAGTCCACTGCTGGACATAGGCCTTCCCCAACGAACACCACCACACCCGGTCCTCCGCCCTCCGCATCCAGCCTCTACCGGCCACCTTCTTTAGGTCGTCGGTCCACCTGGCGGCAGGCGTCCCACCCTGCGAGTGCCGATCCGCGGTCTCCACTCCAGAACTCGTCGGCCCCAACGGCCGTCGGTTTTGCGGCATATATGGCCCGCCCACTGCCCTTCAGCTTACTAATCCTTTCGGCTATGTCGGTGAGTTTCGTTCTTCGTCGGATCTCTTCATTACGAATCATATCTTTCAAAAAAAACCTTCTATATGATTACACTTCTGTATATTCGATGCAGATTAGAATTATATATACCACAGGCTTTTTGGTGAAGGAAAACATCGTAAGGATATGCCAAAGAAGAATTTCTAAGGCGTATGTGAAGTCCACCAAATGGGCTTGGGGCACCGTTGGTGGTCAGGGGTTTGGCACAAAAGATCCTGAAGGGTCGAAGTGTCGCCAGGTCTCCCTGGCCCCCTAAGAAGATAAATATATACAGCATTTCTTGAATGCGGTTATTTATGCGTCGAAATTAGATTTTAAAAGATTTGTTGCTGGTGGTTTGTTCTTCTTCACATCGCTAATACCTAGGAAGTGGTATAAATATACGACGTAGCCGAACGGATTAGAGAGCTAAAGTGGCAGTGGTCGAGCCACATCTGTCGCAGAACCGGCGGCCGTTGGGGCAGACGAGTTCTGGAGTGGAGACCGCGGATCGGCACGCGCAGGGCGGGACGCCCCGCCACCAAATTGGACCGGTTTGCACATGTAATAGTAATAAAAACAGTGTACTTTGACCTTCATAACGCATCACGTACCTTCTAAAGTAACGGTCCTGGCAGAATATCTGGTACTGGAATATCTGGATAGAATATATCGCTGGGCTGCGACATTATGCTGAGTGCGGGCCCTTCCTGCAGCACAGCACTACACACACTGCTACTGTCTCATTGTTATGTTTACCTGGTACCTCTGTACCAATATGTGACCTATTTGTAACATTGTATTTGTGCTGTGTCTAAGAATAAATGAATTATCTATCTATCAAATGGACCGACGACTTGAAGAAGGTGGCCGGAAGCGGCTGGATGTGGAGGACAGGGTGTGGTGTGGTGTTCATTGGGGGGGTCTACTCGTAGCTATGTATGTATAGCAGAGGCCGTCTAAGGGCTGATATGATGATGATGATGATTACGGGAGTACCAGCCTATTCGTACACGTGTGTCTGTGTGCGTAAATCTATGTATGGCTTCTGCACCGCAAGCGCTTGAACATAAGAGAGGGACGAAACGTCTACAACATAAGAGCTAAATTAGTATAGAATCTTCAGAAACTTATTTGAAGATCATTGTATAGAATCCCACAACTTACGGCCAAGAGGCAAATTGATAGCACCTTTTACCGAGCTACATACTGTAATATCAGGCACATACCAAACGACTATGAAAATATTCAATCATTTACCAAAACATATAAAGCTAATAGCAAAATACTCGACATTTATTAAAAAGTTATAAACAGAGTTTTTAGTAACAAGATGTTTTTATAACTTACAAGAATTTTTTTACTAACAATGTGGGGTTTATAAAAATAGTAATTAATTAAGTTAGATATAAGATTGCGACCCCCTCTTGCAGGGTCGTGTTGTGAAATATAACACTTGTAACACATCCTACTTAATATTATAAACGCGAAAGTTTGTAAGCATAGATGGATGTTTGTTACTCTTTCACGTAAAAACTACTGAATGGATTTTAATGAAACTTTACAATAATATAGCTTATACATCAGAATAACACATAGGCTACAATTTATAAAGATATTGTGTGAATTGTCTAAAATATCAAGTAAGTAGGATAAAATCTACCATCTGCGAGCTATTCTGGCGTGCGCTGCCAAAACCGCTAGAGTTACACATGTGTAATGTATGATGGAAATGTTTATCTTAAATAGTCCTACAAAAAAGCCCGCCACAGTATATATCTTATGTGTAAGCCATTATAGTCAAAATAGTGAACCATCGTGATGAAACTTGGCACACATATAGGTTAGGTCCTGGAACGGGACATAGAACAGTTTTTATCCCGATAAAACATCTCATTCCTACGGGAAATACATAATAATTCGTGATGTTAAGTTGTCCACGCGGACGAAGTCGCGGGCGACAGCTAGTGATTGAATAAATAAACATGACTACGTCTGTTTAGACTTTGTCTGCCATTCCCAATACCTTCTGAATTTTCCGTTGTCATGTAAAACCAATGATAAATTCGTCGATTTGTCAACCGCACGTCCAGGCACCCCTCTTTCCCCTCACCGCTCACTGGGTGCTCAGTCACCTCGGGCCTCTCGTAAATTACCGTTATTACTCTAATACTAGTGGCTAGGTGGGCGTGGCCGGGCAGCGGGGGTCAATTAATGTTGTGATTACACGCATTGAATTGCTCGGCTCGAGCCGATTACCCCACATAATGTTGTTTCAGTCGCTACTGATATCATCAAAATGATATCAACACGGATTTAGTATAACAATATTATTGCAATAAAGTCATTTAGAAACTAGTTGTGCCCGCGGCGTTGCTCGCATAGAATACAGCTCCTGCTCCCGCTCCCGCTCCCGCTCACTTTCCCACTCCCGCGCCCACTCCAATGGGTCCTCTCCACTCTTAATAATAATAATAATAATAAAATCATTTATTCATCTCTTAAAAAAAATTTACATACAATAACTCCGCCAAACTGTATAATACAGTTTGTTGGCAGAAATAGCTCTCTTACTTTATACACATCTATGGCAGAGAATACTAAATATCACTACGCAATGGTGAATAGCAAAGCAAAGTTACAAAGTTTTTAAATATGATATTAGCACAAAAAGATTGAGGTTACGTTAATGAGTTTACTAGATAGTTCTTATATTTATTTCTGAAAGTGTTTTTGTTGATTACATTGCTTCTGATGCCTAGTGGGATAGTGTTAACAATTTTGGGTACCAAATACTGCCTTGTTCTTTCACCATAGTAGTTGCAGACTCTAGGCACACAAAACAGTTGTTGGTCAACACTTCTGGTGTAGCGTGAGTGGTCACTTGGTGTCAGATATTGACCGCACTTAAAATTTTCTACAGCTAAGAGGAGCTTCACCTTCTCATGGACTGGTAGTATTCGACATATTGCAAAGAGTTTCTCATAATCCTGTTTACAGTTATCTTTCGTTTGTTTGTTTACTAAAGTCTTTATAAATCTTTTTTGCAAATTTTTTATTTGGTCTAAATATGTTTTAAATGTGCGTCCGTAGCTACTCAGTCCATAAGAAAGCAAAGACTCCACTAGTGCATAGTACACTGTATACAAAGTTGCCTTATTTACTACGAATTGTAAGTGGTGAAATTTACAGAGGACGGTTCGAAGCTTGGAGCACACATTGTTTACGTGTGTCTTCCACACCATGCTGTGGTCTATGGTGAGCCCCAGGTACTTGTACCTGTCCACTCGCTCCAGCTCCGAGCAGCCGCATGGAACATTCCCACTATGCAGGCATTCATAGCTATGGCCAATTATATTCGGGTGTATATTTATATTTCTATTATAGGGTGAATATATATGCATGTATTTAGTTTTATTAATATTTATTATAATACCGTTGTCATGGGCCCATTTAATAATGCTATTTAGATCTTCTTGGACTTTATTTTCTATTACACTTGGATCTCTGTCCGCGAACAACAGGCACGTGTCGTCTGCATACATGTACACCTTGCAGTGTTTAATGACGTTGCACATCGTGTTGACGTGCATGATGTAGCCGACGGGCCCGTACACAGAGCCGGTGTCCCCTGCCGCACCTCCCACAGACACGCGCAGCGCGCGCCCGTGTAGGTACGCGCGCAGCCACCTGTTCACCGGGCCGCGGATGCCGCACTCGTCCATTGCTTGTGCGAGCTGGTGGTGGTCCAGGGTGTCGAAGGCTTTTTTGAAGTCTATATAGACCACCACCAGCTGCTTCCTCTCATCCAGGCTCCTGTTCACGTCATCGGTAAAATGCGCCAGCCTGGTTCCTAACTCAGAGTTTCTGAAAACTATAAATTAGTATAACTTTTGATCCGATTGCGATGAAATAAACCGTAAATATTGCACGGAATAAGCTCTTATTTTCTTAAAACTCCATGAGAATTGCTTCATTGGTAGTCGCCTGCTTTTATAGCCACCTTCTTCAGGGCGTCGATCCACCTGGCGACGAGGCATCTCACCCTGCGCGTGGCGATCCCCGGTCTCCACTCTAGAACTCGTCTGCCCCAACGGCCGTCGCTATTGCGACAGATGTGTTCCGCCCACTGTCACTTCAGCTTACTAATTCTTTCGGCTATGTCGGTCACCTGCCGCCTGCTCCGACGTTTCAGCGCCGCTTCACGCTCAGCTTGTTCAATCATCTTCTGTTCTGCTTGAGGAGAAGTCTTCGAAGTTCTCGCACATTTTATAACTCGATCTCTTTGAGAAATACGCGTTAATTTTGATTTGAGTTTACCTGTTATATATATGTTGTATCAGGATTCAGGAAACAACAAAAAGGCAAATGACCAATTAAATTTTTTTTTTAATATGTATTATATTAATATGAAAAGAAATTAGTTTGAGAAGAAACAAATCAACACAAAACAAATCAAATAGAATAAATATGTTCGCAAAATAGGGACCAAAAACAACGAAACCAAACAATAGATCCAAAATCGAAAACAAAACGAAAAAAAATCCGTAAATTCATAATAGCCAAGTCGTTGGTTTTCACCAATATTAAACAAACCGAGAACGAAGTATAAAGTTTAATTATGTCTTTTAGGAAAAAACGTCTAACCACCCAGTTACTTTAACCACACCAAGGCAACAATTCGATATCGAGTTTTAATTCAGAGCTAGCGCCATCTAGTTCGTATATGGAGAACTAATTAAAGATTAATTTATTTTCCCGTAGGATTGGGACGTGTTTTCGGAATAAAAACTATCCTATGTCCTGTTCCAGGACCTAACCTATACCACATTCCTGATGACATTCTTAGGGTGGAAGGTAAACATTTTGGCAAAGCACTAAAATTATGGCTCTACTCAGCAGCCATATTTTTAGTGCTGTGCTGTGTTTTCATGACTTAAAAGATTTTTTTGACTATAAATTGTAAAATAACACGCTATTACTTATAATTAATAAATTAAAATTTGACATATTGATTAATTTTAAATAACTTATATTGTATAAAACTGTAATTTTAAATATTGAAATGTAGAATAAATTATATAGTCTTTTAATTATTGTATGCCCCAAAGGGTAGATTGTGAGGATTTATCTATTTTTTGTAAGACCTACATTTGTAAACCACAATTTCAACAATAAATCTTATCTTATGTGTGGCAAGTTTCATCACGATCCATCCAGTGGTTGAAGCGTGATTGAGTAACAAACATCCAAACATCCTAACCAAACATCCAAATATCCAAACTTTCACATTTATAATATTAATAGGATGTCTAAACTTCATTCTCTATCACATTTAAGTAATATACTTAGAGCTTATTTCAAATAAGCAAATATCACTTTATCAAAAAGTGGTGTGACAATAACTCTCGAGTAGCCATCACTTATCTATCGCAGACCACCTGCAGACCTCTCCAAAATATCATTTTTCACTGTCGAAGTCCTCAGTGGGGCCTCGATATCCCTCCTCGGGCACGGTCGACTGACCGCCATATTAATGGTTCGGGGATCTCCAACCCATTCCAGAAAATAAATAGCCCTCTGACGTGTCCTGCGATGCATTATAATATATTGTTCGCCAAGGATTATCTGGCGTCATTTTCTTATAAAAAGATCTTGGGGGACTGTTCGAGGTGTGGAGTGTTTTCTTGCAACTTCAAACTACACTGGCAAAACACGTGTAAATAACCAATTTTCCGTTGGAAATAATGTAGTATCGTCCCTGATCGTGCTTCCCGGCTACCCCTATCTTTCTAGTCGTCAAGGCGACTAAGGGATTGCACCAGGGACGTGCAGCAGCGTTCTCCTGTGTGTGTATGTTAAGATCAGTACTGCGATCACCAATCCACCTGCCAAGCTTGGTATTATGGCAATCTCCCAATGGACAATTTACCAAAAGTCGTGTTCTATTGGGGAGGCCTATGTCCAGCAGTGGATAGGTATTTAGGCTGATGATGATGATGAATAAAGATTATATATGTGTTTAAATACCGTTATTTATTAAATTAATTTCTCTACTGTTAAATCCTATTTCGACGCTTCAGCATTTTTCCATTTATAAATTCAGCACCTGCAAGAAATAACATAGCCTAAATATTAAAACAGACAAATGTTTATTATAGTACATTCTGAAATAACAGCAATCTAATAGGTTTTATGATATAATTTTCTTTGTAGCCATAGCAAACTTTCACGGTATTCTAAGCTAATTTTTCGCTAACTTAGGTTAATAAGATAGAGTTTTTCTGACGCTGACTTTTGTAGTACTCATAAGTTAAGAGACTGCTGAGCTAATACTAACATTTGTAGTAACTGGAGAGTAACTCCATTTGTAATAAGTGGAGAGGCTGATGGCCGATGCTGACTTTTGTAATACTAAACAACCGGCTCTCTTTGTCTAGTAGATATCGATCGTAAACATTTGGTAATTATATTTTAATTAAATCCTAAATCGTGTAATGGCGAATCCGTTTACCTCGTTTAAGATCCTTCTATAATTTCAAATATTCTTAAAAGCTTCAAAACCAATTATTCTACACGTTTTATTTCCAAGCTCAACGTCTGATCCCGGTTGAAATTGGATAAATATCTTTTTATCATCCCTCTAAAGATCAAAGGAACTCGAGTGTTTTATCAAAATAAATTTTAAATGATAAACACAGCTACAAACTAGAGTCCAATTTAAAGAAATAAGGTATCGCTTTAAAATCAAAATAAATTAGTTATTAAGTTAAAAAGTATTAAAGTCTTGCTATTTTATGTTTCGATGCACGTTTAATTCATCAACTTTCTCGGCGGGTCTGCGCGGAATTCCATTTAAAAAATTCCATGGTCGCTTAGCCGTTACTTAATTTTATTATTTTAAAGGCTGTAAAGAGACTGTGGACGCTCCATCTTGCTTAATTACAGCGTAGGCTTACGTCGGCTCAGGGTGGGCTTACTCTAATTACGTACAAAAACAAAAACCCAACAAAGGCAGGGAATTTATTTTCTAATTTCTCAGAGTCGAGGCCCTCGAATAAAAAAATATTTAAATATTGTTGGTGTAATTTCAAAGTACACGTTATTCGACAAAGTTATTTTGCGGATGAATGCTCAACGCAAAATAAGCGTGAGCTAAGTTTACATTGACATAAAGTTTACAATCTAAAAAGTTATTAGATCAAACAACAAGCCTAGTCAGTTATCTGTTCCAGACATTGTCTTAGCAAAACCAATTATATTTTGAAGACATTGCGATGACGTCTAAATTACCCGAAAATTCTAGACGAAGAGTTGATGATAAGTTCAGCCTTACTTAGTTACTTCTATAAACTGAATTACGAGTTTGCTAGGTACTGAGAATGATTGCCCAGATGAATGGTGATCTCATTTGCGACGTTTTTAGATTAATATTTAGGTCAAACCGAATCATGCAGGGCTCTAATGAGGTGGACAATTATTTCCCTAGCTAACCGTGGTACCTCAAGAAGGCGGCGATGTTGTTCGCAACACATCACGTCAAGGGGTATCACGGGGCGAAAAGCAGACATTGCAATATTACATTGCGCAAAGTGGCTATACATCGTTTCTGCCTACCCCTCTGGGACCAAGGCGTGAGCATTATGTATATATGTATTTAGGTTGACAAAAACTAAAGGTGAACATATTCAATTACCTTTTTTAGTTTTAGCAAGTTGTGAGAACGAAATGGAATATAACAACACTCAAAGATACTTCAGATACTCCAATACACTTATAAATTATTTAACAACAACGATCTCTATGTACTACTAGATGGAGCGTTCCAAACAATCGCTCTGTTCCACGCAAGTAGCCACAACTCTCTCACATGAAACTTGTGCAGTTACTACTCAGAACGTTTAATTATTTACTAAATATTGACGATGTCAATATTTAGTAAATACTTAAATGTTCTGAGTAGTAACTGCACAAGTTTCATTGTGAATGTGAAAGAGTTGTGGCTACTTGCGTGGAACAGAGCGATTGTTTGGAACGCTCCATCTAGTAGTACATAGAGATCGTTGTTTAACAATGATCTTTTTATCTGTCTGTATCCTGGAGTTACTCCGTAACCAATTCCGATTGTGTTTTATTTTATCTAAAAAGCCATTTTGTACTTTCTTATGTTTTATGTAATATATTAGGATTAGCGTTTTACATCTTTCGTGGTTTGACGGTAAACGCTTATCAAAATATCTGATAAATAAAAACGTGAACTACGCTTGCATGTACGATAAAGATATTTGCGAAAAAATAATTGGGGTCTAAGAATAAGTAATGGCACACATTTCTATCAATTTTGAAATTTTTGTCTTTTTGTCTGTTACTTTGTGCATGCATCACAAAAAAAACTACTAAACCGATTTTGATGTACTTTTCAAAGAAACATAGGTCTTAACTCTGAGTATTATATAGGCTTTATTTCATCAGTTTACTCAATCAAAAGTTATGAATATTTTTGTTTTTAACGCATGTAGTATGTATGCAATAAGTATAACAAAGACGTATAGGTAATTATAATGTTCTTTGATACTATTCAGATTGCGATGAGTTTGGACTACATTTGGGGAGTGGGGTGGGAGTGGTGGCCGAAGCGGGGGCAGGCGCAGGGACGGGAGAGGGAGTGAGATTGAGAGTCTGAGTGGGCGTGAAAGTGGGATAGGAAGCGGAAGTGGGAAGGGGAGCGGATTCTGTAGTCCACGCGAGCGGAGCCGCGGGCGCAGCTAGTGTCATGATATGACCCGTTAGACAGTACGAAATATCTTTTTATTTGGATATACGAAATGACCCCCTGACCGGTAACCAGTTTTTATAATGACGCATTTAAAATCATCATCAACATCGTAATGCTCACGCCGTGATCCCAGAGGGGTAGGCAGAGACAATGGAATTACAGCAACCCTATAAATAGGTGTACTTACTAATTAAGGTAAGCCTTAAATTCATTTCCATAGAAACTTTTAATCAGGTTATTGTAATTTTAACCAGGCAGAAACAATCTTTAATAATTTCTAGATAACGGATTTATTGGAAATTATGATGAACATCAATTAAGCTGGTTCACTAACGACAGTAATTTAATTAGATTACTAAGTCTGTGAGCTCTAAATTTATCTCCTAATGACCTGTTAATTATGAAAGTGTATCCTTTCACTGCTATGTGGTTCCCGGCTTAGAACAGGGCCACCCCTATCTTTCCCGTGGGTGTCGTCAAGGCGACTAAGGGATTGCACCAGGGATGGGCAGCAGCGTTCTCCTATATGTGTATGTTAAGATCGTTACTGCGATCACCAATCCGCCTACCAAGCGTGCTGATTATGGCAAATCCCCTATTGGGGGGATTGCTCGAAATTATTACGATGTAGTTCAGGAATGTCCATTGGGACATCTAACCAAAAGTGGTATTCTATTTGGTGAGGCCTATCTCCAGCAGTGGACGTATTTAGGCTGATAATGTTGATGATGATGATAATACTTTCCGTATTGACATTTTGAAAATGTCACGATGTTTGCTGTAGAGGAGGGTAATCAAATATTCAACGTCACTCCAAAAAATTTTGACGGTTTCCTGAACTTCAGTTTTCAAAATTTCGAGCACTCCTCATTTATCGTGTTTTTTTTAATGAACCAGAAAGTGCACCTAATAAATAGGTAGAGGAGTTTTCTTGTACATGACCTATTTCATTCGAGAAATGAAAGTAAACGAAATTAAATAAATATGTGGGGACATTTCACACACGGCCACCTGATCCCAAACTAGGCAGAGCCTGTAATATGGGTATCAGACAGCTGATATACATACATCATCATCAGGCTATTTTTGTCTCCACTGCAGGAGCACAACCCTCTCTCATCTGCCGGGGACAGACGGAGGATTTGGCCTACACTCCCCGCGCTGGCCAGACGGGTTGGGGAGGCCTGATTGATGTTTTATAATGTATTCCCTTAGTCGCCTTGTATGACATCCACGGGAAGAGTAGGAGTGGTCCTATTCTACTCTACCGGAAACCACACGGCAGATATACATAATATAATATATAAATAACATCCAGTCACAAGGCAAACACAAGTGTTCATCACACGAATGTTTGCCCTGGGCGGGATTCGAACCCGCGATCCCGAGCTTCGCAGGCAGGTGCACTACCGACTCGGCTACGGGGCCGACATTACTTAGATAGCTTAAATTATTTAGAGCCTTTTTTTACATTATCCCCAATGTTCCTGCGGGTGTCATCAAGGCGACTAAGGGTTTAAATGGGTATCAGCGTTCTCCGGTATACATTCAGATCATTACTGCGATCACCAATCCGCTTGCCAAGCGTGCTGACTATGGCAAATCCTCCAATGGACAGCCCATCACAAGTGGCATTCTATTGGGGAGGCTTATGTTCAGCAGTGGACTTATTTCGGCTGATGATGTATAATAACCAGCATAGGTTCGACGCTATCTCTACTTTATGGCGCTATCTCTACTGGGACAGACATTTGTATGTCTAAAAGAGGGCCCCAACTATCCTCTGTAACCCCCTAAGTTTTGGTAATAAACATTTTTGTATTTTTTTTATTTTTTGTACTTTATACTATAATCAACGATCTCTATGTACTACTAGATGAAGCGCTCCAAACAATCGCTGTGTTCCACGCAAGTAGCCACAACTCTTTTACATTCACAATGAAACTTGTGCAGTTACTACGCAGAACATTTAATTATTACTAAATATTGACGCTACGGTTAAATAATGTCAAAAAATCTAGTAGTACATAGAGATCGTTGACTATAATATTATAAAGAGGTAAAGTTTGTGAGGTTGTAGGGGGTAATCTATGGATCTACTGAACCGATTTTGAAAATTCTTTTACCAATAGAAAACCACGTTATTTGTGAGTAACTGTATAATTTATAAAGTTACGTGGAATTACGCGGGCAAACAGCTAGTAAGTTATAAAGACGCTAAACTTATGTTGTTGACTTATAACTTTGTCCCTCTCTCGATAGACTCAGTAGTATGCGACGGAGCAATAGCCATATAATGATAAATCATCCGTCGCATACACACACACACACACCCACACACACACACCCACACACACACACCCACACACACCCACACACACACACACCCACACACACACACACCCACACACACACACACCCACACACAAACATGTGCTTATGCTATCTGTCACATATAGGCTGGCTGGAAGAGATCTCTTTTAGAGATAAGCTCGCCTTTGTACACACCATTTATTACTGTATTTAAAATGTGCAATAAAGAATATATATTTATAATCATAATTATGTATTTGCGGCAGGTGTCGTGGATGAGGAAACGCGACCTGCACATCCTGACGTCTCACATCTTCACGTACACGGGAGACGCCAGGTTCAGCGTGCTCCACCCGGAGCCGTCCGACGACTGGGACCTGAAGATCGAGTACGTGCAGCCTCGCGACGCCGGGGTCTACGAGTGCCAGATCAACACCGAGCCCAAGATCAACATGGCCGTCGTGCTGAGTGTTGAAGGTGATTCTTTTTGTAAGTTTAACCTGCAAGTTCATTTAGTAGAGGGCTACGCTACAAATTGAGCTGCTGGTCAAAAATACGATCCTTTGAAAGGAAGCGTATAAAAAGTTATTTTATTAGGTTTTATTATCAAGCAATTAAGTTCATTTTTCAAAGCACATAACCATAGGTAAAGGATTTTTGCTGATTTCTAAAAAACTATCGTGTTATTTTTCCTGTAACATTTACATAAATCTCTATCAATTCAAATTATTTCAGATTTTTCAATAATAATAATAAAATCATTAATTCATCTCTTAAAACATATACATATAATATCTCCGCCAAACTGTATAATACAGTTTGTTGGCAGAAATAGCTCTCTTACTTTATACACATCTATGGCAGAGAATACTAAATATCACTACGCAATGGTGAATAGCAAAGCAAAGTTACAAAGTTTTTAATTTTGATATTAGCACAAAAAGATTGAGGTTACGCTAATAAGTTTACTAGATATTTCTTATATTTAATTCTGAAAGTGTTTTTGTTGATTACATTGCTTCTGATGCTTAGTGGGATAGTGTTAACAATTTAACAATACTGCCTTGTTCTTTTGCAAACTTCGTAGATAAGGGAAGGAATGGTATTTTTTGGGAAAATATTTCATGATAAGTCGAAAAGGAATTTATGCCCTTTCATACGATAATATATTTCATGTGATTCCCTCAATCCTCCCGAGGTTATCATCATGGCGGATGAATATTCTAGAGTTACCAAACGATACACGACTTTGTAATGCTGCAGTTTACAAAGTTATATTTTATTTACGTGAATATTCACCGGCGAACCTGCAACTTTGTTTCGAGGTTTGCAGATCGACGATTCGTCTGTGAAATTGCAAGAAATATATCTCATACTAGCTGTGCTCGCGACTTCGTATGCGCTGACGAGTGAAATACTCCCCCGCCTCCCTCCCTCTGCCCTCCCTCCCACTCTTTTTCTTCCCTACACTTCCATGATCAACCACCTCTGCTTTACCTATCTCCAGAATGTAGTTCTCACTCATTGCAATTCAATTTCTCAAGGCAGAACTTTGAAAACAGACGCATTACGAATTACAAAGACTCGTTTGGTAACTGTAGAATATTCATTATTTCCAAATATCTCTATGTACTACTAGATGGAGCGTTCCAAACAATAGCTCTCTGTTCCACGCAACTGCGGCTAAGGGAGCCGCAACTTGTTTACATTCGCTTTTAAACTTGTGCAGTTACTACGCAGAACATTTATTACCAAATAATGACGCTACGGGTAAATAGCGTCAATATTTAGTAATTAATTAAATGTTCTGCGTAGTAACTGCACAAGTTTAAAAGTGAATGTAAACAAGTTGCGGCTCCCTTAGCCGCAGTTGCGTGGAACAGAGCGATTGTTTGGAACGCTCCATCTAGTAGTACATAGACTATTTCAAATGCCACGCTTATACGAAATCGTTTGATATCTCTAGAATATTCACTAGTTCAAATGTCATGCTTTCACGGAATCATTTGGTAACCAACGATCTCTATGTACTTACTAGATGGAGCGAACCAATCGCTCTGTTCCATGCAACTGCGGCTCCGGGAGCCGCTACCCGTTCACATTCACTTTAACACTTGTGTATTTACTACGCAGAACATATTCACGCTATTAACCCGTATCGTCAATATTTTGTAAATAATTAAATATTCTGCGTAGTAACTGCACAAGTGTCAAAGTGAATGTGAACAGAGCGGTTGTTTGGTTCACTCCATCTAGTTAGTACATAGAGATCGTTGTTGGTAAATCTATAATATTCCCTTTTTCAAATGTAAGTATAAGTATTTCTTTCCAGAAAAAAAACTGTAAAAAAATCAAGTATTTTGATTAAATTACAATTAATTACAAACAACTCCAATCTCCAAAACAAAAATGTAGGTTAATTACAAAAGTATGTACCCAGTACCTACTGCTGACTCGAGTTAATAAACTTTTTATGGAACCAAATTATCTTCGCCCAACTTCAAACGACTTTATTGTATCAATTTAAAAGGTAATTTTGTTATTTTCTCTTTAATTTGTTAATTAATTAAATGAGGCTTGTTTATTACTGAGTAACATGTGTATTTAATAGCATTAGTCACTTTTTAAGGTAACATGACCCATTTTTTTGCATTTGCACTTCAATATATATTGTACCTGAAATTAAATGGTTTATTGCTTTCATGTTGGTACATTTTGAGATCTTAAATTTAAGTGAGCCTGGAACATGATACCGTTTTAGGCATTGCAATTTGAAGGTGTAACTAAATTAATATCAAAATACAATGTCAAAGTACAATATCAAATTACAGTGTCAAATTACAATGTCAAGTTACAAAAAAAAATCTATAATATTAAAATACCTTTTACCGTTATTTGCCGTGTGGTTTCCGGAAGAGTAGAATAAGGACCACTCCAACTCTTCCCGTGGATGTCGTACAAGGCGACTAAGGGAATACATTATAAAACATCAATCAGGCCTCCCCAACCCGTCTGGCCAGCGCGGGGAGTGTAATCCAAATCCTCCGTCTGTCTCCGGCAGATGAGAGAGGGTTGTGCTCCTGCAGTGGAGACAAAAATAACATGATGATGATGATTAAAATACCTACATAAGCGATATATTCACAAGACCAATATCGGTCAAGGTATGTACAGTACTAACAAAATATATACATTCGCTCCCTTCTCCCCACCTCTCGTATCACAACCCCCACTAGTGGGTAGCGGGCGCTATGTGAAAAGTGACGAAGACGTAATCTCACATTCATCTCTCGTCATATTAGAAGGGGGCTAATGCCGCGATACAAAGTGGAACACATCAGTCTCAGTCCGCGCCTCCATGACGCGCCCGCGTTGTTGCTGGGGTCGAGCCAACAGCCCCGTGTGGAAAATGCCTACTGTTCTTATGTTGCCAAATTCATTTTACTGACCAAAGTTTTCTTATTAGGGTTCCTGAAATCTACAAAAGAAGAAACTGACTGACTGACATATCAACGCACAGCCCAAACCGCTGAGTCTAGAGGCTGTAAGAACTTGCTCCACGTGGGATATATATACATATATATTTTAAGTCACGAAGGCACGCACCACTACTTGTCGCGAGGGTCAGCTTCTTAGTGTACGTATGCACACACTGATGATTAATGCGTAACGATAAAACTAATACAGTGACAATATAACGTATACAATGAAATGTAAGCGATTTGGAGGGGTGGGGCGTGCTCTCGTGAACTGAACGATCTATAGATTAGTATGAAACAAAGAATCGTCGAGGTAGGACTAGGAGGAATCATCGAAATTAAATTGAGATTTGCAAAAGATTCCGAGTTAAAGACCAAAGTTATATTTATGCCAAAATTATTAGATTAGACAATTCAAAGTAAAGAATACTTGTCTTTTGAAATAAAATTAATTTAATTTTTAGCCATGCTTTAGATGATAGCAACCCTTCTTCCTGTTCAAGATACCATTCAACCTTTTACAGCAAAAGTATTACATCATCAAAGCTCAAACCGGTGATGAGGATCAAACGCTACGGGTTGCCTACAACGAGAAACAACAAAACAGACGCGAAATCTGATAAATTTTGAGACAGCAATTTAATCAAACCATAGAACGACATTTAAACTGAACTCAATGAAAAGATTAATGAAACCGTAAATGAATTTCCTTGCAAACACAATATCGAACCTTTATTTAATCAAAAATTGATTAGCGTCCCATTGAAATGAGAGATTGCTATTCAGCTGACTAATGAGTGATCAAAGAAACGCGCGCTCAAATTAAATGTAGACGTACACAAAGGTCCGTTAGGGGACGATTCAATGAATTGCTTGGCAGAGTTCGACGCTTGAGACGAGCGTATGTATAATTACAGAATTTTTGTTATAAAATGCTTTAAAGTAACTAATATCCAATAATAAGTAGGTTTGATGGCACCGGCTTTAGTAGGGAAGCACTAGTTCTAGCATTCAGGTTGCGGCCTGGTCACATTACTTTAAATAAATTCTATCATCTGATGAAAGTAGTTGAATCACCGCTATGTAAAATATGAAACAAAATTGAAGATTTGTTACATATAGTACTGGGGTGTGGACAGAACGCAGCCTACAGAAGGCACTTTCTGGTGGATAACGTAGGTCACAATGGCGATATTAATATAATATTGGGCAGCCCCTTATCTAACATGGCAAAACAATTATATAGGTTCGTTACGTTATCTCTCAGACTGACGTCTTAGTCGCTGTATGAGTATGTTAGATAAAGTAATCGTTTTTATGATCGTTTGAAAGAAGATCATGATTTAGTGCTGATTAGTGTAAAGGGAACAAGAGTTAGTTCAAGAGAACAAGATCTTAGTGGGCTCGTATCGCAGTATTTCAGCACGTAAAACATTCGATTGTCATTAACCGAAGGATCTTCTAACAACCGGCATTACCAAGTAATTTCTCGGGCACTGTACTTTGATTTTATAAGCTCATGTAATTCAATACGATATGTTAATATAATTGAGGTCATATTTTCTGAAATCACTTTACGCAGCACGAGCGCTGTTTTTATATCGCTCGTCCGCTGTAATGGGTCATTTATTAATACACGCTCGACTAGCGGACACATCCTCTCAAATTCAGCTGCCAATTACAGCGCTTGTTATGCTGAAAAATGTTCGTCGACTTTTTATCCACGCAACTATAAATTGTAGCAACTCTTTCCTTTTCATTGAATTTTTCCTCGTAGAATTTTGTTCGCCTCATTTCGCGAATGGCCAGATGAATTTTAATGTTGGCAGCGTTTTCGAGATAATAATTTTGTTTCAAACTGTCTGTTGCAAATATATTTTTCTAGATATTTTAAATAGGTACTGCAGCATTGGAATCAGTAATACATCCTCCCCTCCATCTAAAAATCTTATTAAATGTCTTCAAGAAAAAGGTCGTAAATTTTATTGAAAAATAAAATGAAATTGTCTAAGAAACAGAAAATGTTCAGTATAAGCACCCTTCACTTAGCATAATTTGGAAATTTTGCTTGAATCAAAAGTTTTGTAGAGCTGCAGGATGCTGTGAAGTGTTTCCAAACTTCGTACAGCACTTAGGAATAAACTAGAATAGACAGTTATATTACAACAAATTATGCTACCTTCCTTTTCATCATCAGGTTATTTTTGTCTCCACTGCAGGAGCACAACCCTCTCTCATCTGCCGGAGACAGACGGAGGATTTGGCCTTCCTTTTAAATTATTATATTTTAAGCAGCAGTATACTTCACGCTTTTTATTTATAGAAATGGTTTTGTTTACAATACGAATTGTTATTCAAATAACAATGTTCTGCTCCCTAATTTCTTGGAACGCATTTACAAAAGCCAAAATCATACAGGTGTATAAAAATCTTTCATCAACATGGTTTTAAAACCAGTTTCTATTAGTTAACATAAAATGATTTAACTAGAAATATGTTATTGTATGTAATTTCTACTACTTATTTGTATAAGTAGTAGAAATTGTACTTGTACAATTGTGAAAAACGTGTACTTATACAAACGTTAATTATTTAAAATGAATGTCCTTTTAAACGGATTCTTTTAAATCATTCTGTAAGCGAATCCCTACACCGCTGCCATTTCTAACTGAATCAAGCAAATCTAATATTTTCAACTCTTTCGCTGCATCGCTATTAAGGTCATATGCTATTTTGTATTCCTTGCCGTGTCTGCCCTCTTCCTAAGCTGTTGTGTTGTGAATTCCAGATGAGTCCCTCACCCCCGCTCCCCCGGCGTCGCCCCGCCCCTCAGGTACCGTTCGTTTCGATTCCTTCTCTACTTCATTTATAATTAACATTCTTCATTAATGTTTCTTCATTAGTACTTCATCTGTTTCTCTCATTCCGTAGTGCTTTAGTTGGTGCGGTTTTTGTTTTGCGTTCGATGGTCATGGCATTATTCACAGTGTAAGTTAACGTTTCCTGTTTTATTACATTTAGATGTAACCGCGCCCTCATTACAATTTCAGAAACACCAATTAACATTCATGAGTCCTTTTACTTTAAAAGAGAGTTATCTAATAAACTCCTTTTTGAGTCATTCATTATGTGCTTACACTGTGTATTAAATGTTGTTTACAACTGAATGTTTGTTTGCAGTAATTTAATAAATGCTATTTGCTGTTATAACAATGAAATTGTTACAGCACCGCAAATAGTATTTGCAACTGTATCCAAAAAACCAAATCAGTCCGTCCCATCAATGTGTTTTTAAATCTCCATGATTCAGTGAGAAAATAAGACGTTTATTGTAAGAGCTAGTTACTCACCATTATTATTGCTGAAAGGAGCCGGCGAAACTTATGGCAATTTCCCTAACTCAACCGCCGTTAAACTCGAATTACCGCGTATTATCCGCTCAAACTTACCCGGCGCCGGGATTTAACCCTAACTTACTACATGCTCCTCTTACATCAAACTTAACTCGCCTATCCATCTTTATAACCTTTGGAACTGTCTAATCAATACCACTTCCACTTCTGTATCTGGATTCCTCTTAAATCCCTGAACTTAATTAAATGGATCATTGGGATTTGCCTTTCCGTTATCCTTTGGATCGAGGAATACCTTTCACTACGGTGAGCTATTAGGGAACGAGGACGTGACTTTAAACTGTTTAAACAGAATTTGTGTTCCTGCAATGACAGTCGTACGCTTGCATTCACAGCACGCTCGAATGCTCCTGTGTCGTTGAAGTGGTTGGATATTGGCCGTGTTGCATTGGTTTTAAAGTGCATTCTCCGTTGTTGCAGCGGCGGCGGCGAGCATCTGGGGCTCGCAGGACGTGTACGTGAAGAAGGGCAGCACGATATCGCTCACATGTTCCGTGAACGTGCACTCGTCGCCGCCATCCAGCGCCTCGGTGTTATGGTAATCTCCTATATTTATATTTACATCACAGTGTTCGGTTTTGTCAAATAACTAATGTCTGTTTTCCTTTGTTTTTAACGCTGGGACTAATTTAAATGTTTTGCCAAAATTATGGACTATATCTTTTAAGTTTGTCAAGGTACAAAATATGACCTAGAACGGAGTTATTGAGCACCCCAGGGAGGTAATGACAGAAAGCAAGAATAAACAATTAACACTTCTCAGCAAGCTCATTGTATTTGCCAAGTCAGACACTTCGAAGTCTAATCGATCAACCAACATATTCTAGCAAATTATTCAGAAATTGGCATCATGCCAACAAAATAGGATATCAACCGTCTCTTTATGCATAATTATCTGTCCTTTTATCACCGTCCTCTAGAGCAGTTACGGAAGTTTGATTTCATTTCATTCAATTAGGTACCATGGCAGTTCTGTGGTGGATTTCGACTCGCCGCGCGGCGGCATTAGCTTGGAGACTGAGAAGACGGAAGGTGGCACCACCAGCAAGCTTCTGGTCACCAAGGCTGCGCTCACGGACTCCGGGAACTACACGTGCGTGCCTAACAATGCGCACCCTGCCTCGGTGTCCGTTCATGTGCTTAATGGTTGGTACCTTCCATCTCTGTGGAAAGGAGCACTTCTTTGTCCTCTTCGTAGTTTGTGCCGTTTTCCTCCATCATCATCAGGTTATTTTTATCTCCACTGCAGGAGCACAACCCTCTCTCATCTGCCGGAGACAGACGGAGGATTTGGCCTACACTCCCCGCGCTGGCCAGACGGGTTGGGGAGGCCTGATTGATGTTTTACAATGTATTCCCTTAGTCACCTTGTACGACATCCACGGGAAGAGTTGAAGTGGTTTATTTACATTATCATTCATATCAGACCCTTCTCCTCTCGTTCTTACGCCACTTCTTCTCAACCTCTTACTTATTTAAAGAATTCGACACATGGTCGCATTTAAATTACGTAGTAGGAAGTACAGATCTATTCCAAATTCAAATTGTATTTATTGCGTAACATGGGTAATTTCATTAGTTTTGTTATATGGTAGTAGTGAAGCCGTACATGTTCTACTATTTCTGGCGTGCAACAATTATTAGATTATTTAAGTACTATATAAAAGACCAATACATTAATTACATCATATGTCAAAGTAACGTTAACAATAAAATGAAATGAAAAAAGTTAAAACAATAAAAATGTCATTCCGTATGTCTCACATAAATTATCTATCATTTACAAAGAATTCGTTAATGTCATAGTAACATTTATCAAGCAACAAAGCTCAAAGTTTTATTTTAAAGTGTGAGAGGGGCGCTTGTTTTATTCCCACAGGTAAATTATTAAATATTTTAGGGGCCATTCATAGAAAACTTTTATGTAGCAATGCAGTATTTGATGATTCACTATTTTTATGATCTTAAAGTCTTTTTTTTGTGCAGGTGAGCACCCAGCAGCGATGCAGACCAGTAACAGAGCTTCGTCCTACCTCACTTCGCAGCTGAGCTGCGCGCTAGTGACGTACCTCGTCTCCTCCATGGTCTGCAGATGATCGCCTTGACCCGGCACTCAGTTCGGAGGTGGGGCTTTTGAGATCACTAGCTACAGTTTCTTCTGGGAGATAGAATGGCAATGGTGATTGATCTACAGCCAAAGTATTTTGGATTTAGATTACTGATTTACGGAAATTAACAAAAAAAAATGTATTATAAGATAATTTCGTTTACTTTTACGAATATGTCAATTTGTTATTGTGATGTATAAAACAAAACAATTGTGTTGTTTGTGCCATCTCTGCAATTATTATACGCAGCTGCAATTTCCATAAAAGAGTAATTAGGTTGTGAAAATCATTATAATTCGAAATCTCATAACAGCCGCGATTAACATTTTGCCGTAAATTGTTGTTCATCGATTTATTAAATAATATTTCGATTCAAATTAATGGGAAATTTATTCAATCAAATTATTTAAAACGGAAGCCTCAACCTCCATTAGTTATAAGTTAAGGTTTGTTTATATTAAAATTAGGTTTAAACTAAGTCGGTTAGTAAATTGTTATAAAAAATAACATAAAACGAAAAGTGGGAGTGTGTGATCGAGTGAAGTATAGTGAAAGACATGATATTAGTAAATATATTAAAAGAACGTAAACGTCTGACTAAGATACAATTTTTATAATGAACTGTTTCCCATATTATTATTATGAGAATGTTTTGAATTTTTGCGCAAGCTACGCTTAATAAATAAATTCTTGAAAATACCCTTGGGGGAATGTCTATCATATGACGACGGTAATATTACGAGAGAATAGAGTTCTGAATGTTTGCCGCTCTATTTATGTCAAGTTAACATGTATATTGATGGAAAAAAGCATAAACGCTGGAAGATACGCCGATGTAATTTAAAAAATATATTTAGGCTTGTGACTCGAGAGAGTCAATACCAATCTCATAAGGAAATACTAATTTGTCATGTTATTAGACCTCAGTCTGAGAGTTAATGAAATAAATGGCCTTGTCGGATAAGAGGCTGCTCAATATTATATTAATATCGCCATTGTGCCCTGCGTTATCTCCCAGAATGCCTTCTGTAGGCTGCGTTCTGTCCACACTCCAATACAATACGTAACTAATTTTCCATTTTGTTACATAGGGGTGAATCAACTGCTTTCATAAGCAGGTAGAATATATTTAAAGGACCAGACCGCAACCTGAATGCCAGAACTAGTATTTCCCTACTAAAGCCGGCGCCACCAACCATGGTTTCCGGGGCATAATTTTTTTTATTGATAATTCGGAATAGAATAAAAAAAATACATCGAGAGGTTTCTTTACAACTAATAGGAAATAACACTAAACAACAACAAATAAATACAACAGTGTTGTTCCAGCGTTTATGCTTTTTGCATCGAAATGTAACTCTAGCTACGTTTCAACGCTCCGTCTCATGCGATTTGCATTCTTCCTGTAAAACTCAAAATACAACGCTATTCTTGTTGCAAGTGAGTTTAGTCATCAGCAGGGTCGGAATTGGGTAGTGTCATGTATGTACTGACGAAACATTTATGTTAATATGGATATTCCGGATTTTTTAAAAGATTTGTTTTTAAAAATTGTCCATTATGAATTTATGTATGAAACTCATAGAGTAATATATAATATGGACATTAAAAATCGCTTATTTAATAATCTGTAACTCTTCTTTCGCCTTCCGTTAACGTGTAATAAAACACAAATAATATGAAATTATATTTACGTAATTGGATATTGGGCCCGATTCTGAAGGCACACATTTAAAATTTGACAGCGCTTAAATTGGTTTCGTCTTTATCTAAATAATACTGTGTGACAAGGATTTGTTATCCTGTTTTAGTGCTGTCAAATTTTAACATTTTGCCTTCAGAATCGAGCCCAATTATATACTTTTTATTTATTACTACTAAGAACCAGGATTTTCATTAAAAAAGTTAATAAAAACCTGTGAAGTCGAATGTCTATATAAATTTTTCCGTGCCATATTTTCGTCTCAAATAAGAAATGACACTACCTCGGATCACAGGTCATCAGTGGTTGGTCGATTAAAGGTCAAAGCCGACAAGATGGCTGCCTGCATGAACTCGCGGCGCTAAATAAAACGCTGCCCGGTGGTAACTCCTTGCTTGACTTGAGATAAAGTCCATATAATCTTAAAATAAATTACTTTCTTTGATTTTACATTTGATCTCCTTATGTGATATTTACGGGAATATTGCTCAGAGTAGTTGTTAATTGTAATATTTTTTTAACAATAATTTATAAACTAAATTTTTTATTTTGTCAACACCGTTTTTGTTCAGTACCTACTGCTTATTTGAATAGTTGTAAATTGACAGTTTTGTAAATAATTACATTAAATTATACGTAATTGTAGAATAAAAAAGTTTATATCAGATCGCATTGTAAATATTTCGGATTGTTGTACATAATAAAAACAAGTTTATTAAATTAAATAATTAGTCGTTACCACTCGAGTGGTGAAAAACTACTTTTTATTTTGTTCCTAGAACAATTTTATTACAGCTAGGTTTTACCTCTCACCATCTGCATATTTACGAGTATGTAATTGTTTTTTTAACTCATAAAATACCAACTTCCATACAAAATATCCGATAGATACTTTAAATTCCTAAGGCAGGGTATATAAAACTGAACTCGTGGACTGAAACCCGCTAAACTTCTGTTCACGTTTCCCAATACTTACCTATGCCGAGCCGGTGGGAAGCAACGTCTGTATGTCAAATAAGTTCTACGAAAAGACTTACACGTTCGCGCAAGTAAGCCTACTCTTTGTTCAAGTTTCGCCTTTCCGATCCCAACTTCGGTACATAACCTGAAACTTTTAGTTATTATCTCGTATTTCTGACGATGAGAGGTGAAACTCGTTATAATTATTAGGAAATACGACAAATAAAAGAAATATTAATGAAGAATCTATCAACTGTTTTCAATTAAATCATTTATGTATAAACGGAAGTCTCGTCGTAGAGTTTAATTTCTTGTTAAACGTGACGCACTGGCTAGTTTACGACACGTGTATATTCAACATAATTAAAATCAACTTGAGTTGTTAATAATTGTTTCTGATACTGATATTTATTGACCGACTCGTTGCCCTTGTTGTCCAGTCGTTAAACTCGAACAAGGCACCGACAACTTTGTACCTACAAGTTGCTATTCTCTAAAATAAAAACTCACATGCAAGTCTCATGCAAGTGACTTCACTCACTTCGAAACCTAATCCACTGGCATTCCGGAAACTTTGGAGAGCACTGTCGAAGTGAAGCGAGTCCTTATTTTACTTCACTTCCACAGAATTACCATAGGATTATGTTTCGAAGTGAGTGAAGTCACTTGAGTGAGACTCGCACGTGAGTTTGTATTTTAGAGAAAAACACTACTGGTCTAGATGTTATAAATAGATCTATCCTTGTCTAATTCCCGTAGTATTTTTTTTATATTTAAAGAGTACCTTAAATACGTGATACTAAAGTTGATTAATAAATAAAATCAAAAACTTGTTTTACAAAAAAAATATTATGTCAAATCAATGTTTGGTGTTCAAACAATATTTTTTGAATGAACAAGTGTTTCTAGTTGAATTACGTGTGGTAGAAGCCAGTGTGCAACCGGCCTTGTTTCGAACTGTTGACATTTTCATCTATTTGTATACATGTAAAGTAGATAATATTTAAATATTACTAATAGTAAAGTAGCGGAAATATACTAGCTATGTTCCTTAAAATAATGCGTAGCAAGATGTTATAAATGTAATAATTTGTCATTATTTGTACGGTCGGTCGCGCGGATGAGATATTTCAGACTCTAGAGCGGATAGTTCAAATATTCGATACATTGGTTACGGATTCATTTCGTTTATGTATTTTGTAAATAAATTGTAACGAGAGAGATGGGGGTATTAATAAATAAACAATTTAAAAAATGTTTGCGTTTCATTCCAAATATTTACACATGAGCATGAGAAATGTTAACAGGAAGTTTCCATGTTTAATTAAGGCTTAAATTCTATTTCTCAGAACAAAAGCCTGAAAAAATGATAATATTTATAAACGAATGTACCGTGTTCCCGGCTTAGAATAGGGCCACTCCAATCGTCTTGTGGGTGTCATCAAGGTGACTAAGAGACTACACCAGGGATCATTGCTGCGATTACCAATCCACCTGCCATTCGTGGTGATTATGGCAAATCCCCCAATGGACAGCTCACCAACAGTGGCATTCTATTGAGGAGGCTTATGTTCCCGCGACTGGGCAGGCGTAGTGTAGGACGCCCCCTAGCTAGATGATGGGCGGCTGGCGATGCCTGGATGAGAAGAGGATCGGGTTTGGTGGCGCGCCTAGAGAAAGGCCTCTGTCCAACAACAGACAAGAGTCTTTCAGGCTGATGCCAATGAATGTTTTATGCACATATAGAGCTTTGCTAGAACTTGACGCGAGGGACGGCTGTGTAGCAGTGTTAAGATCTTTCAACTATTAAGAATAAAGCACGCAATGTATATCTGTGTGGAGAGTTGTACATTGCGTAGTTAAAGTACTTGTAAGCGAGCAATAAATAAAAAATTAAACTTCGCGTGTCTGAAAATGAAAATATTTGCAAAAATAATAATGTGGGGGACGAAGGGTAAGAAATATATAAGATAAGATCATTTTAGTATGTATGTTTGTCTGTGCACGCATCACGTAAACATTACTGACCCAATTCTGATGGATTGTCAGAAAATAATAGACCTTAATTCGGAGTAATATTTATTCTTATTTCGGTCAATTATTATTTTAGTCTAGAGTAGGCCAAACCCTCCGTCTGTCTCCGGCAGATGAGAGAGGGTTGTGATCCTGCAGTGGAGACTAAAATAACCTGATGATGATGATGATTATTTTAGTCTATCAATAGTTATGCGAATTTATTTATCATTATGTTAAATAGGAGGTACACAATACAACAAAGGGAGCAGGACCGAGAGTGGGAGCTAGGAACAATTCAGTAGTCCACGCGAGCAGAGCCGCGGGCAGAGCTAGTAAATAAATAAATTTATGTGCAATCAAAGGTGATATACAAACTTTAACGTGAATTAAATTTTTTTTTTTTATTTTTTTCGTTTTTCATAACAATTCTTACAACTCATAATACAATTAGTACATAAAGTATTTCAGAAACTAACAGATACATCTAGACCTCACACTAGGGTACCCTGTGTTGTGCGGCTCTACTCTTTGCATTTGATTTAGCAATGTGTGTGTGTGTGTGTGTGGATCAATGGGTGTGTGTTTGTGTGTGTATTTGTGTATGTGTGTGTGGGGGGGGGGGGTATATTTATATATATGTAATATTATATAATACAGTATTATGTACTACATATCATATTTATATCATGTTCATGGTGCAGGTTTTTTTTTAGACATCCGTTGCCATTATATTTTCAGTGTTATCATAGTCCAAAGTAAAAAAAATATTCTGTTTGAATTAATTAAGTCATTCAATGGTGAGAAACTGACAAGTCAAAGGGTAGAAATAACGACGTAATTGTAAAATTAAGGTTTGAATGACCGAATCCAAAGGCAGTTAAATTGGTTCTCGTTTATTCACGAGGCGCTAGGAATAGCTGGGAGTTGATTTCTAGACGTTGTCTCAACCAGTAAACCTAATTGATTTTGCTTTAAAATGGTTATTGAATGAATTATTTATAGACGCGATTAGGTTCCGATTGGGCGGAGAGTGGGAGGGCGGGGTGGAGGGGGGGGTTAAAGATTTTCAAGTTGAAGGTTAGAATAAAAAAAATATTAATTTGTACGACCTCCTCGTTAGCTTATAGTGGTTTGGTCATTGTAATCAACCGCTAAAGGTCGTGAATTCGATTCCCACTGGGGACAGATAATTTTGTACAAGTTCTCACGGTGTCGATGATATTATTTTTGAATTGTCCTATACTTGTTTAATTTCCATAGCACAGGAGAAAATCCTAGTTTGGGATTAGACAAGTGTATGTATATATTTATATGTATATTATGTAGTAATATGTGGCACGTAATCCTGTCCTATCCTTCCTACTACTATTATAAATGTGAAAGTTGGGATGTTTGTTACTCAATCACGCTTCAACCACTGGACGGATCGTAATGAAACTTGGCACACATATAGGTGAGGTCCTGGAGTAGGACATAGGATAGTTTTTATCCCGAAAAACATTCCTAAGGGAAATACATAATAGTGGGCAACAGCTAGTTAATAATAACAATGTCGTAAGTATATATTGAAATTAAACACAAAAACCATTTTAAATAATATATTTATCGTAAATGCACAGTATTCTTAATTTATTTATGTCTTTATGGCATATGATGGTTCAGAGGCAAACACCTCGAGCGATATCGCTGCCAAATATGAGCGAAATAAACGAAATCACTCAAAACGACATGCCAACTCGTTTTGCTGAAATAATTTCAACTTCCCCATAAGACGAAAATCACTTTATATACGCACCAAAAGCGATTTTGTGAAAAAACCTCCCCGAGCCTTTGAAGTCGCACCAATCTCGGAAATCGCATTTTCCTCATAATCCTCTAAGTATAATATTTTCTTTTTGAAGGATAAAGTCTTAAAGAGTATCAAGTTGTGCTTTTAAGGCTGTATTTTGTGATGACACACGTCGCTTATAAATATAACGAGCTTTACACACTTCTAGATAAGTATATTCCTGTCGCTTATAATAAATATAACGAGCTTTACACACTTCTAGATAAGTATATTCCTATTACATTTATTGAAATTATCATAACATATTTCTTGATTAGGTCACCAACAGTACCGAGTGTAAGTTCTGCCGACAAAATTAATTTCTGACCGGTCCAAGTAATATTCATATTCATTTATTGTTTCATGTAGTTTAAAAGATGTTAGGTAACAATACACAGGTACTAACATGAACCCTTTTATTTGTTGAACGTTGTGAATGTATGCGCTGCTTTATTGATTATTATGGAGTTTTACTTACCTATAATTTTTTTAACAGACTGAAAAATTTGCTAGTGATATTCTTTATTGTACATTTTAAAACTAAATACTGTTACAAATTTTGTGTACAATCTGTAAAAGAGATCTCTTCGAGCCAACCTTTTATCGTGTGAGACAAGGCAGTAAGAGCGAGGGGAAAAAAGTGCATGATAGACTACATAATAACTAAATACCTAAACTAATTTACCATATATATACTTATAATTAATAGTAACAAATAATAAACATACATAAATATATACATATCATATTGTACTTATAATAAATAATCAATCTTCTAGAATCTTAATATATTGGTATTCGATGTGGTAGCAAAAACGACACTTGTTGGATGTGTGAGAATGCTGAACTGAAACTAAATTGCATGAGATAGAGTCAACGATCTCTATGTACTGCTAGATGGAGCGTTCCAAACAATCGCCGCTCTGTTCCACGCAAGTAGCCACAACTCTTTGAGTGAAAGAGTTGTGGCTACTTGCGTGGAACAGAGCGATTGTTTGGAACGCTCCATCTAGTAGTACATAGAGATCGTCGGATAGAGTACATAAATTATAGACTAAGGAAAACTTTCACTGGCTAGATGCCACCTTAATTATAGGCAACGACAGGATGTGTTGTTTGTATTAGGTACTAAAATAAATAAAAAAGGGAATTTATTCAACGACATCATTCAGTTCAACAATTAAGTATTTATAAGTAGTACATAGTCAGATGAATTGGTCGATGCCTCAGCGAAACGCTGCTTTTCAGGCATCGCCATTATGATTATACATCGCTAAAATCGAAGCTAGGGAAAAAGGAGCGGTGATCGTTATCTCTGTAAACCTCATTCCAAGGTACAAAACTATCGTTTAAAGTGAAAATCGCTTGGCAAGTAATCAAATTTACGATTATGTGACAACAAAACATGATTAAGTTAGAGAAGGGACGAGAGTTAGATCAAGGGAACAAGATTTTAGTGGGCTCGTACGTAGTTAAGATGACTGTTAACGGCTAACAAGATCCTATTTTATTTAATCTTGTTTTTTTCTTGTTCAATCAACACTTGTTGTTTTCAGTGTACTAGTTTAATATTACACTAATATAATCATCATCATCAGGTTATTTTTGTCTCCACTGCAGGAGCACAACCCTCTCTCATCTGCCGGAGACAGACGGAGGATTTAGCCTACACTCCCCGCGCTGGCCAGACGGGTTGGGGAGGCCTGGTTGATGTTTTATAATGTATTCCCTTAGTCGCCTTGTACGACATCCACGGGAAGAGTTGAAGTGGTCCTGTTCTACTCTACCGGAAACCACACGACAATATACACACTAATATAATAACGCAACATAATATGTTGTTTCATCATCATCAGCCTAAAAACGTCCACTGCTGGACATAGGCCTCCCCAATAGATTACCACTTTTGGTTAGATGTCCATTGGGGGATTTGCCATAATCAGCACGCTTGGCACGCGGATTGGTGACCGCAGTAATGATCTTAACATACACACACAGGAGAACGCTGCTGCCCGTCCCTAATATGTAGTTTACTTATGTATTTATTTAGTATTGTTTTATTGGAGGTTGCGGGTTCGAATCCCGCTAGGGGCAAATGTTCGTATGATGAATATGAATGTTTGTACCCAAGTCTTGGATGTTTATATATTTATTTAAGTATGTCTATCCGTTATCTAGTAACCATATCACAGGCTCTGCCTAGTTTGGGACTAGATAATTGGTGTGAATGTCTGAAATATTATTATTATTATTATTATTTAAACACACGGCTGCTCTAAAACGAAATCATCTCATTTCTGGAAGGTTGGCAGAAATCTTTCAAAGAGATAAGCTTTGCCTTTTGTACACGGATTTTTCATTTTAAATTGTTTGTTATAAAGTCAACTGAATTAATAACTAATTTCACTGAATATTTGTATACCTCTAATATATGAGTAAACCATAGAATTTGATGTTGTATGCCCCCGGGAACCCTAGCAAACACGTTAAAAACACCCGGATATACTCTTTATAACGCAGGGAGAGAGATTATCCAAAAATATACTACCCAACGTGAGCCGGGAGTTGACATTGTTCAAATTTTTAATAGCAGTTTTATAGAGTTACCTTTTTGTTTACGTGACATTTAGCCATTTTAATGTGGACTCCCCAACAAGTGAATTGGAGGGTAATAAGAGAAAAGACCATTTGCCCTGGACCTTTGTTTTGCAGTAAAAATTCACTCAGGTATATTTGATATCGGTTTTGTATTTATGATAGGATGTAATCCGAAGCTTCAGCAATCCTGGATGTTTGTTACTCAATCAAGCTTCAACCACTGGGCAGATCGGGATGAAACTTGGCACACATATAGGTTAGGTCCTAGAATGGAACTGGATGGGTTTTTATCCTGAAAAAAATATCTCATTCCTACGGGAAACCAAAAATTATATCAATTCTGAAATTCAAGATGATCGAAACCTAGTTCTATAATGGGCCCGATTCTGAAGGCACACATTTAAAATTTGACAGCGCTAAAGTTGGTTTCGTCTTTATCTTCATAATACTGTGTGACAAGGATAGCAACAGTTTTAGTGCTGTCAAATTTTAACGTTGTGTCTTCAGATTCGAGCCCAAAATAACTATATTATAAAAGTAATTTAATATTTACTCTACGCCGGAAACCACACGCTTTCCATGTAGTTCCCGGCTTAGAATAGGGCCACCCCTATCTTTCTCGTAAGTGTCGTGAAGGCGACTAAGAGATTGCACCAGTACGGGCAGCAGCGTTCTCCTGGGTGTGTGCGTTCTCTTCCTAAAATGGCCTCTTAGATTTTGTCAACGTCAAGTGTACAGGACGAACAAACGTTTGACTACGGTTTATTGGAGTAAAGTTGACGGTATGTGCCACTAGAGCACTAAGGGAGTGTCTCTCAGATCAAAGGACATCACCATAAGCAGACGCCCACGTGGATTCCCATAGAGAAGACCTACAGCTGTCTAAGTGCAAGGGACACAAGAATAAATCAGTACTATTCACAAACATTAATGAGTACTGCCGTGTTGTTTCCGGTAGAGTAGAATAGGACCACTCCAACTCTTCCCGTGGATGTCGTACAAGGCGACTAAGGGAATACATTATAAAACATCAATCAGGCCTCCCCAACCCGTCTGGCCAGCGCGGGGAGTGTAGGCCAAATCCTCCGTCTGTCTCCGGCAGAGAAGAGAGGGTTGTGCTCCTGCAGTGGAGACAAAAATAACCTGATGATGAACGCGTACTGTGGTGATCGTTACCTACATACTAAATATCGCTAAAACTGAAAGCCGTACTTCTTCCGGAATCCTATAATATTTTATTATCAGAATTCTGTTATACGTAAACTAAAAAATTAAGAACGAGGGTGACCGACATAGCGGAAAGAATTAGTAAACTGAAGTGGCAGTGGGCGGGTCACATCTGTCGCAGAACCGACGGCCGTTGGAGCAGATGGGTTCTGGAGTGGAGACCGCGGATCGGCACGCGCAGAGTGGGACGCCCCGCCGCGAGATAGACCGACGACCTGAAGAAGGTGGCCGGAAGCGGCTGGATGCGGAGGGCGGAGGACCGGGTGTGGTGGCGTTCATTGGGGAAGGCCTATGTCCAGCAGTGGACGTCTAAGGGCTAATATGATGATGAAATTAAAAAAACAGTAATTCAGTGATTTTGGACAGCTTTGAAGGAATAAAAAAAGTAAACTCTACTAGAATAAGACGTGTTCCATAAAATGATCTGTCACAGAGAAGAACGCTCGACAACTTTTGGAAAGAACAAAAAAAAAATCGCACGAATTTTTTTGCATTGAGACGAGACAATTTTTCTTCGACCTTTGAAAAGCTTATAATAACTGGACTAGATAGAACGCTGCTGGCCAGTCTTTGATAGTCTAGAGCCCCTCATCTAATTGACACGTGAACCCTCCGTGATAAAGGGAACATTACTCTTACGTATTACTCTTACGTGCAGCACAGCACTATTCCACAAAAATGTAATTGAAATGGCACCGAAATTATACAATAAACTACCAACAAGTATTATAATAACTGACAATGTTAAGACATTTAAAAAACAAATATTTAAATTTCTAAGTGATAAAGCATATAATTCCGTCTCCGAATTATTTAATGATAAATTTTGAAATAACTAATTAATGATCCGAGTTACTAATGCGTTACGTTTTTCTATAATTTATTATGATTTCATGACATTTTGATTTGAATTACGTTCCCACTTATTTGACTGTTTTATTTTATTTTGTGTAAAGCATATTGTATGCCATTAGGCAGATAATAGATATAGGACAATATTAACACATTAAGAACTGTATTATGAATAACCTATAATCAACAATAAATATTTCATTTTCATTTTTACGTATTATCTGTAAGCTGGGTGCCAATGAACGTCTCAGCACGTATTTGAAGCAAAGATAATCTCTCCTGGAAACTATATCACTTACTCTGGAAAACATTCCACAATAGCTGTGTGTTTGCGTATCATCGGCAATAATAAGCTCGCACAGATTACGGCGGAGAGATTTGCCGATGACGAGGCGAAAGTCGCGCGAAGCGAAAATTGTTTTGTTAACTCGAGAGATGGCTTTGCGAAGCCAGCGCCGGCTGAGAGTCAGATAGGTTTAGGGGATTTAGAAGATCATTACGCGAAGTATTCATACTTGTGTAATGTGGTTCAGTACCTAATGTATCTTATATTTTATAGTAAACGAAAAAGTACTACTAATTTACAAACTTAAATTATATATATTTAATATTATTATGAACACCAATACATTGACAGCCCTCTAAGCACAATTTAAAAACTAAATCTGTGAAGTCACTTGACCTGGTGCTGACAGAATACCAGCGCTGGAGTTCGCGTAGCGTGCTGCAGCATTATGCTGAGTCAGCGCCATTTTATTGCTGCGACACATAGGTACCTTGATTATTTTAAATTGTAATTTATTAATTTCTGTTCTGTTTATTTCTCATGTATGTGTGTGTCGTAGCTATGAATAAATGACCTATTCTATTCTATTCTATTCTACTAAGTAAATAAACTACTCGCAGTAAAAAACTCATAACGAAGCTACTTAAGTGTGTAAAGAAGGCATATACGAGTATATATAAATATATTATGTTCCGTGTGTACAAACTGGACGAAAACAACACAAAAGCCAACCCCCCGGATGCTGCGGCTTCCACCAACTCGGCCTCTGGAACGGAGACAGACATTTAAAAATATACAACAAAGAGGTAGACCTCGCTGTTAGATTTATTGTGTTTGTAACTTTGACAAAGTTTTTGGCCTAATAAATTGCAATCCGTAGGGCCGTGTCGTTCCCGGCTTAGAATAACGCCATCCCATCTTCCCGTGGGTGTCGTCGGAAGGATTGCACCAGGGACAGGCAGCAGCGTTCTCCTGTGTATATTAAGATTACTGCGATCACCAATCCGCCAGCTAAGCGTGGTGATTATGGTAAATTCCCCAATGGATTGCCCGCAAAAAATCGCATTCTATTGGGAAGGCTTACGTTCAGCAGTCAGTCAGTCAAGTCATCAACATCAGCCTGGAAGAGTCCACTGCTGGACATAGGCCTCTCCCAAGGTGCGCCATTGATCCCGATCCTCGTTTCTTCTCATCCAGACTGGCTGGCTATCAGTCTGTATCTAAGTATCTATTAAAAAATTCCTAACAGCATCTTTCTCTGCCGTGTGGTTTCCGGTAGAGTAGAATAGGACCACTCCAACTCTTCCCGTGGATGTCGTACAAGGCGACTAAGGGAATACATTATAAAACATCAATCAGGTCTCCCCGATCCGTCTGGCTAGCGCGGGCAGTGTAGGCCAAATCCTCCGTCTGTCTCCGGCAGATGGTTTCATTGCTACACTCTCATTTGCTAGAAAGGAAATGGGAACTCTCTTCTTACTTTGACTCTTTACTTCTATAATTAAATTTGCCTGGGGCCCAAGGTAGCGTAAATTCATGACCTGGGACTTGCCCTACCTTCATTGGTAGGTGTCTTTGCAGTTACCTCCGTTGATCCTCGCTTAGAGGAGTTGCGGGGGGAGAATGGTGAGGAGGTGGGAATGTCTCCGGCAGATGAGAGAGGGTTGTGCTCCTGCAGTGGAGACAAAAATAACCTGATGATGATGATCTTACTCAGATCCGTTTACTTACTTTTACGGCAACAAATAAATCCAATGGATACAAAAACACTGCATGTTTGTCACCACTTCAAAAAAGCTGTGAAATCCAATTAATAACTGTTAAGCCCCCAAGCTAGCACCGCCCCTCGGAGGTGTCTAAAAAAATTTACTTCAATGTCAAAACATTTCCTTAATGTAAGTAGGTGTCAAGTGTGAGCCGCCGGACCATAATTGGGCCAGAACAACCTTGAGTAGATGGAAGTATCGCGTGACCGGACCAAAGTGCTGGGTCGAAAAGAGAGACACGTCTACGTACATATGAACGGGGCATTCTGACATAACTACAAACCCTTGCTATCGGAAAACAAGTATTTAAAGAAGAAATCAGGTATAAGGTTTAATATAATATTCGCAAAGATCATTGACTTACTACTTAAACTAGACAATGAATCACTAAGTTAGGATTGGAATCCATATCTTATATGTATTTTATGAATGTTTGTATATTATTATTATTATTTAATAATATATATTATATTTATATATTATTGGTAAATATTTATTTATATACTTATATATGTATATATATATATTTACCGTGTAGTTTATAATCTATTTAAGTGGGTATATAGTTTATATTAGTGTATATATTTTTTTTTATTTACGTAAACACTATGTCTGCCTTTATTATTTCAAATATCTCTCTCGCGGGTCTGCTGGAAGAAATCTCTCTCAGAGATAAGTTCGCCCTTTGTACTTGTGTTTCTTTTAATGTATTATTTTTATTTTATCTGTGTGTGTGCAATAAAGAGTTAAATAAATAAATAAATGAATTGTGCCGACTCATAATAGGTCCTAATGACTAGAATAGAATAGAATATTTATTTGCATAAATAGGGTACAAATGTCAGATCTTATAACTAGCAACTGGCTTATCATGCCTATTTAGCCATCCATATAATAGCGTGCAAATGTTACACATTACAAATTAAACTTAATACTTATACAAATTAAACTTAATGCGTTTTACAAAACTTAAGTACGGTTTATTTATAATACCACAGGCTTTTCGGTGAAGGAAAACATCGTAAGGAAACCTGCATATACCAAAGAAGAAATTCTGAAGTCCACCAAATCGGCTTGGGACTTCGTTGGTGGTCAGGGGTATGGCACAAAAGATCCTGAAGGGTCGAAGTGTCGCCAGGTCTGCCTGGCCCCCTAAGAAGATAAGATATATGAATTTAATTTACAATGTAAATAATAATAATATGTCAATAAAATTTACGAAAAGTCATATATTCAAACTGTCAGTATTTAACGTACCTACTGTTCTATGCATTAATTATGTCGTTATATTTCTGCATGGTCTAGAAATTCCTGTACCGAGTAAAAGATTTTTTGCAAAAGCCAACTGTGTAGTGATACTTTAAATCGATTGGTGGGAAGTTGTTTTATTGACTCGGGAATTTTATTATAAATTGATAAGGAAATTGAAATAGCGATTGCAGCGTTCTCCTGTGTATATTAAGATCAATACTGCGGTCACCAATCCGCCTGCCGAGTGTGGTGATTATAACAAATCCCCTAATGGACAGCCTACCAAAATAAGCATTCTATTGGGGAGGCTTATCATTAGCAGTGGACGTAATATATATTCTTTATCTATATACATATAATAAAAGAGTAGAAAAAACAAAAGAAAAGCGAATCTGTACATTGAAGTTAAAAAAAAAATTTCACTGCCCGGACGTTACTGAAGACCAGTAGAGTCCAAAAATATAATTAAAAAATTTCTTATCTGTCTGTATGTATGTATGTATGTACGGGCTAATCTTGGAAACTGCTGAACAGAATTTGACGGCGTTTTCACTGTTTAATAGCTTTGAGCTCGGGCCTCATACTGGTATAAGTCATATCTCAATAAAATGTCAGGATGCTGATATACAAGTTGACCTCTCATTTCATATCATTTGTATGAAAGTGTAGTTCAACATTACTGGTCGTTGCAAGAACTTGACAGAAAGTGACAGAGATGTTTTAAAGCTCATTTATAGATTTATTTTAGCTGATGTATTTCAGGTATTTCCACAAGTCTCGATACAAAAAGTTCGCTATTCGATAATTAGTGGCCCTGTATTAGACCGGTGATCGTCGACAATGTCAATATCGAAGCTTTTCAGGAGTACGTCTGCCTAGGACAGACAATATAGTTGGGTAGGATCAATTTCAAAAGCTGACAGAAGAATCCAGTTAGGGTGGGCAGTATTCGGAAAACTGCGTCAAGTCTTTACGTCACCTATTCCACAATGTTTAAAGACAAAAATCTTTAATCAGTGCGTCCTGCCTGTCATGATTACAGCGCGGAGACGTGGACACTGATGGTGGGCCTGATCCACAAGATTCAAGTGGCTCTGCGAGCTATAGAGAGGGCAATGCTCGGGGTCTCTATGAGGGATATGATTCGTAATGAGGAGATCCTATGAATAACGAAGGTGACCGACATAGCCGAAAGAAAAGAATTAGTAAGCTGAAATGGCAGGTCACATCTGTCGTAGTACCGAACGGCCGTTGGGGCAGACGGGTTCTAGAGTGGGACGCGACGTCCCACGCGCAGGGTGGGACGCCCTGCCGCCAGGTGTATGGACGACATGAAGATGGTGGCCGGAAGCGGCTGGATCTGTAGGGCGTTGTGGCATTCATTGGGGAAGGCATGTCCAGCAGTTTGATAGACATTTTGTTGTACAGTTAATTGGATATGCAACATAGGAAGGGAATAGGAGGGGAAGGAAGTCGGATGGAAAAGAATAGAGGGATTAGGGTAAGAGAGGAAAGATGAGGGGGCAGTGGTAAATAAAGGGTGTAGGAAGGGGTGGGTTAAGGGAAGGGGGAGAGGTAGGAGTAGGGAGATTTTTTTTTTATTGATTATATGATAATCTTTTAATTCATGATAAATGTAAATTTCAACTTTATTTAAAAAAAAGCGGCCAAGTGCGAGTCGGACTCGCCCATGAAGGGTTCCGTAGCAGCAAGTAACATAATATAAAAGTTATTGTAGTTCGTTGTAACTTTGATCGATGTTTTAATAATAGTATTGTATATTGTAATACGATTTATGACGTATTAAAAAAACTACTTACTAGATCTCTTTCAAACCAATTTTCGGTGGAAGTTTGCATGGCAATGTACATCATATATTTTTTTTAGTTTTATCATTCTCTTACAGGGGGGCACACATTTTACCACTTTGGAAGTGTCTCTCGCGCAAACTATTCAGTTTAGAAAAAAATGATATTAGGAACCTCAATATCATTTTTGAAGACCAACTACACGTATGGGTTTGATGAAAAAAAATATTTGAGTTTCAGTTCTAAGCATGGGGAACCCCCAAAATTTAATGTTTTTTTTTCTATTTTTGTATGAAAATCTTAATTCGGTTCACATAATACATCCACTTACCAAGTTACAATAGTAAGTTCTTATAGTTTCGGAATAAAGTGGCTGTGACATACGGACGGACAGACAGACAGACAGACAGACATGACGAATCCATAAGGGTTCCGTTTTTTGCCATTTGGCTCCGGAAACCTAAAAAACTGTGGTCCAACGGGCGAAACCGCCGCCGGAACGCTAATTTTTACCCGACTTCAAAAAAGGAGGTTCTCAATTGGATAGTATGTTTTTTTATGTATATTAATATTTTTAATGCAAAACCAGATTAATAGATTTCTTTTAGGATTTAGTAACACGTAATACATAAGAATGTGTAATGTTAAGTTGTCCACGCGGACGAAGTCGCGGGCAACAGCTAGTTGCACATAAATTTTACAAAAAAAAGGGAATAACATAAAAGTGTACAAAAGTGGACTTATCTCTATAAGAGATCTCTTCCAGCCAACCTTCACTGTAGGAAAAGCTAAAACAAGGGGTAGGTTAAAAAGAATAAAAATAAAATGTGCATGGATATTGAAATTTTATAATAAAATATTTAAGACATAAAATAAATGAGTAAAACCTCTAGTATATATTATCTTTGGTAAAACTGACTTTAACTTTTAAATCTCTACCTAGGTACTAATTTTAATAATTCATTCTAGACAAAAAACTAACTTTAACCAGTAGCTTAGCTAACAGGCAAGTAATTTTCTTCAACTTTGTCAAAGTTTTTCGCTAGTTATTTCGTTATCGCTAATTAAAAATCGAAATACAAACAATACTGTTTAATTAATTTATAAAGCAGTGAAATGCCGTATTTTTCAAAAGTATTTTATTTTTTATTTTGTAGCCAGTTAAGAAATTAGTTAGTAAATGGGATCAAGGTCACATTTTAAACTGCCTTTGAACAGGGAAATAACATTTCAGTTAAGAAATTAGTTACTAACTGGGACGAAAGAGCCATATTTTGTAACTAGCTTCGAATAGAGAAACTACATTTTCTATTTCGTAGTCAGCTAATAAATTAGTTACTGAAATGAAGGAGTCACATTTTGTTACTGGCTACGAACAGGGAAATTCATAGACAAAAGGCAACTGTTCAGTGATTATTTACACTTTTAATACTCGATTATAATGTAATCGATTTATCACTGATAACAACCTTTAAAGTCCAATAAAATATCATCCACTCCCTAAATTCGCGAAAATCACGACAAGAGTAATAACAGTAAAACTGTGAACACCCCTAACGTAACAGCATAAAGCATAATACAGCATAACAAATACCGTAATACAGCAATCATAATTCCTTTATCGGCACTTGGGGCTATAAAAACAATGATATTAAATATTTATGTGGCCACCGCCGCCGTGGGTTTTTTCTCGAGACATGCGTCGAGTGGAGTGATTTTATTAATACCATAATAAAAAAGACGGCAATTCGTTACGAGACTCGGCTATAAAAAATAATAAACGATGATTCGGGGATTATAAGAAGCTTAACGATACATTTTATTTGTTTGAAAACAAACAAACTCGCAATAAATCTGGACGCTGCAAACAAATCATCTAGGTAATGAAGTTGTTATTAAAAAGCGTTATTAAGTCTTTATTATTAAAGTTTATTTTAGGGTGATTAATGAAATTATATTTACTTGTTAAATTAATAAAATTTAAGACAACAGATATTATTCTTTATTGTTGTGATCTTCATTATGCACGATTAAGAGGTAACTGATAAAATCCTTTATTAAAATCTATGTACGAGTATGATGGTACGCTTCGGGCATCAAGGCTTATAGCCTTCTTTATTACTTTTGGTAACGGTTTATGTTATTTTTTTAAATGTTTTTTAGGCTTGTGACTCAAAATCAATGCCAGAATCGTAAGGACACACTATCACATTATTCAGACCTCAGTCTGAGAGACAACTTAATTAATTTATATATAACTGTATTGCTATATCGAATAACTGACTGCTCAATATTATGTTTATATTACAATTGTGACCTACGTTATCTCGCAGGGACCGCCTTCTGTAGTTTACTTTCTGTCCACAATCCAATACAAGATGTACCTAAGAAGTCCTATATACAAGTTACATAGCGGCGATCAACTGCTTTCATAACAGGATAGTATTTTTTGAAAGAATGTGACCAGACTGCAACCTGAAGTTTATGTTTTTATAAGTATTATACTATTACAAAGGAAGAAGGGGGAGTAATATGGCCACATGATCAATGACATAAGGATTTCCAACTAATGCTAAAACAAAACAAATGAAGACATTCAACAAACTCATATTATTTTAACAAGAAGCCCTCCTAAGAGCTGTAGTAGTCTAGTCGGTTGTGCACTCGCCGCACGTTCCAACATTTGTGGGTTTAAAGCCCGCCCGTACCAATGAGTTTTTCGAGACTTAAGTCTTCTCGTTAAAGAAAAACATCCCAAGGAAACCTAGATATGCTAAGGAAGAAATTCTAAGGTGTATGTGAATTCGAATAAATAAGCTTGGGGACTCGTTAGTGGATAGGTGTTTGACGCAATAGATCCAGAAGGGTCGAAGTGTCGCCAGGTCTTTCTGGCTAAGAATATAACATAAGATAACAAACAGGTTCTAGACACTCTCAAAAATATACAAAATCAAATAAATTACTAATGCTATACAATAGTTTGCATAGCTAAATTAAATACAATCACAATTTTCAGAAAGGTTTTCTTTTAGACAACTTTTTATATCCATTTACTGAAAACAAATTACTTACTGCAACAAATACATCGCTTCCAACAACAACAGTTTCTAAAGCAAGATATTAAAGTAGATCACAATGTAGTACGATTGCCCAAGAAGCATGATGGAGACATGTCGCCCATTAGGAGGAATAAAACTTTTTATTGGCAGCGCGCGACAGTTTATGAGCTATCTGCCTTCAGCTAGATGACCATTCACAGAGAGATGGGGCAATGGGATGGAAAATATATCATTTAACAGTAAACGGAAAATATGACCACAGTTTTTAGAAATATTACACAATAAATATAATATAGAACGAACATACACAACAATAAAATAATAAAGATACGAAGAACGAAACTCACCGACATAGCCGAAAGGATTAGTAAGCTGAAGTGGCAGTGGGCGGGCCACATATGCCGCAGAACCGACGGCCGTTGGGGCAGACGAGTTCTGGAGTGGAGACCGCGGATCAGCACTCGCAAGGTACAAGGTGGCCGGTAGCGGCTGGATGCGGAGGGCGGGGACCGGGTGTAGTGGCGTTCATTGGGGAAGGCCTATGTCCAGCAGTGGACTTCTAGGGGCTGACATGATGATGATGATTATATAGAGAAAAGTACAATGTAAAGGTCAAAGGTTAATCATGGTCATTATGAAAGAAAGGTCAAATATAATCGTGATAATGATAACTGACAAGGAAAGGTCCCGAGGTATCCGGCTCCGATTTGATTCGTTTTAAGATATGGCGGTGAGCCAGATGTGGTGGCGTTTATAGGGGAAGGCTTATGTCCAGCAGTGGACGTCTCAGGGCTGATTCATATAATAATATTGGAGATCATTTTTCTAATTTTTGTCTGTCAGTCTATTTGTGTATGCATCACGTAATAACTACTAACCTAATTCTGAAGGAGTTTTCAGAAAAACAGGGATAAACTTAAGAATATATTTAGTCTATATTTCATCGCATTTGGCTCACTTAGAACTTAAGCGAATTGAAGAAAAAAAAGAAAGAAAGAAGAAAGGCTGAGGTTTTTGGTTTACCATAATGGCCACGCTGGGCAGACGTATTTGCCATCGGAGTACTAGATCTCGCACTGGTGATGCTGCGGCCCGTTACCGTTCTGTGATATTTATGCCCATTCTATCACTTATCTTTCATCCCCTTAATTTTCATAATTTTATTTCATCATCATCATCAGGTTATATTTGTCTCCACTGCAGGAGCACAACCCTCTCTCATCTGCCGGAGACAGACTGAGGATTTGGCCTACACTCCCCGCGCTGGTCAGACTTAATTTTATTTACTCGAAGAAGATTATTTCTTAATCAGCGCAACCTACCCTTTTCTATAGCATAATATTTTCTATCTAAAGGTTGTCTGGAAGAAATTGCTTAAAGCGATAAGACCGCCTAAATTGTACTATTTGTAACTTTTATAACTTGCAAGTTTATGGAATAAAGTGTACTGTATTTTATTGTAGGATTTTATGGTCCATACAGGCAAGTATAATGTAAACTTCACTTTAATCCAACGCTCTCTATCATTTGTGCAGTTACTAAGCAGAACTTACTAAATATTGACGCTCCGGGTAAATATCGTCAATATTTAGTAAATAATTAAATGTTCTGCGTAGTAACTGCACAAGTGTCAAAGTGGATGTTGAACGAGTTGCAACTCCCGGGGCCGCAGTTGCGTGGAACAGAGCGATTGTTTGGTGCGCTCCATCTAGTAAGTACATAGAGATCGTTGCTTTGATCAAAGTTATCTACAGGATCTAGTTTATGTAGTTGTTCCAGTCCCAAGTTGTACAGTTTCAGACAATACGAAGTTATCTTTCGATTTCGCCGGCCAGCGGCGTCGATAGTCGATCTAATCTGAACTCACCACTCTAGAATTAAGTTTATCAACAAAATCGTAAATAGACCGAGTGAGAGCTTGTTGGACATTCATTACTAGCCGAAATACGTCCACTGCTGAGCATAAGCAGTGGACCTTTATTATATACCTGTGATATTTAATAAAATACCTTAATTTATACGTGATTCCAATAATATGAATAGTTTTACGAAACAATTAAAACATTTTTAATAGATAAATCGTTAATTATCTAATAAATAAAATCGTAAACTTCGCGTGTCTGTACATTAAAGATATTTGCAAAAAAAAAATTGGGGAGTCTAAGGATAAGCAACAGAACACATTTCGATCATTTTTGAAATTTTTGTCTGTTTATCTGTTTGTCTGTGAGTTTGTGCACGCATCACTTAAAAACTACTGAACGGATTTTGATGGACTTTTCACAAAAACATGGTGCTTAACTTAACTTAACATTTAGTCTATATTTCATCGCAATCGGCTAACTCAATCAAAAGTTATAGACATTTTTATTTATAGGTTATTATGCAATATATTGCTTAAAGTAGTATTTCCGTACCTACTATTCAAATGGCGATGAGTTTGGATTACATTTGGAGCTGCGAGTAGGAATTGGAGTGGGAGTGGGAGTGGGTGTGGGTGTGGGAGTGGGAGTGGGAGTGGGAGTGGGAGTGGGAGTGGGAGTGGGAGTGGGAGTGGGAGTGGGAGTGGGAGTGGGAGTGGGAGCAGATCCTGTAGTCCACGCGAGCGGAGCCGCGGGCACAGCTAGTTTTAAATATAGTTTGACATTATTTTTTCATTAATCATTTCATTAATTTTTAATCATCATGGACAATATTAAATTAAATATATTTTAAATAATGTACTCTATTTGAAAATTAATTGCTATTGTATGTTTGTGAGTGTTTTAAATTTTGTAATACTTTATGAAATCTATTGTTAAGTAGGTACTTTATATACGCCATAATTGTACGCCAAATTGGCAGATCGCAGAGTTCAATCTCATACTGTAAACACCCGCTTTTACCTTTGTATCACAATAAATCTAATTTGAATTTGAATAAGCCTTCCCAATATAATGTCACTTTTGGTGGACTGTCCATAGAGGGATTTTCCAAAGGCAGGCGGATTGGTGATCGCAGTAAGATATGCCGACATATGATATCCGATATACGACACCCATATAGCCCAGGGGTGGACCCTATTCTAAGCCGGCAACCACACGGGATTGGACATTCGCCTTAGTATAATATTATTATCATCTCAGTTAAGTATTGCGCTTCTACTAATATAAGTAGATAGAATGTCCTTGGATAACAGCCAAGATGGTTCATCAAAGGTCTACAAAGTGTTTTCCATCATGATAGACACTAATTGGTTATTAAATTAGACTAAATTAGATAACAGATGCACATTTTAAAATCATCTGTTATCTAATTTAATAACCAATTAGTGTCAATCATGAAGGAAAACACTTTGAGGTGAAATTATGAGCTACGAAAAGTTATTTTGCTTCATGGTATGAGGTATAGTTTAGTATTGTTTTTGTTTGTATGCAATGTTGCGCTTTACTTGTCTTGTTTCAGCCAATAAATGATTATTCTATTCTTTATCAGAGGTGTAGCTTAACTAGGAGTGTTGACCAACAACTGTTCAACAATTTGTGTGCCTAGTGTCTGAAATTTCTATATTGAAAGAACAAGGCAATATTTGGTACCCACAAGAACAAGCCAATAAATGATTATTCTTTTTAACTGATTCTCAGTTCATAAATTATCAAAATTAGTATTCGTCTTTTATCTCGGCATCAAAAAGCAATCTGGAACGGAGGCTGGCGGGACAAAGGCATTGTGGAATCACGAGTGCAGCCTGGAGGAATGCGGTAGCATCACTCGATGCCTAGACCTGGGACATTGCAGATATTAAGAAAAAATAACAATGGAAAAATCTTAATAAAGTGGTTACTGACACACAAGCAATTAAAAAAGTACTTATAGTCTTTCAATAAAGTCGAAATATAATTAGCGCTGCTGCCCATCCCTGGTGCAATCCCTTAGTCGCCTTGACGACACCCACGGGAAAGATAAAGGTGGCCTTATTCTAAGCCGGGAACTACACGGCAGTTTTACCAATAAATATGATTAGTTATGTTTTAGTTAAATTTCTTGTAACACGTTTGTGGACGGTGTCAACAGACGTCATACCGGTGGCTAATACCGTGACAGTACGTCTATGGACGTCGTAATTCATATGTATTCGTCGTCTAATGCCACACCACGTGTCACGTGACCACAAATGTATCTACAGGTCCATACTATAAATCTTCACTATGCCCTATTTCTGTCCTTTGATGAAGTAAGTAGATTTGCTGCGTTACTCTCTACTCTGTACCATGCGCCTGCCTTTGATCCGCCGCAAAGGCTTTGAAGTGCCGCCGACAGTGACTTTTTCCGTCATCGGCTGGTATAATGGATATGGTTTGCGACGCGACCGCTCATTTGCGTTTCCCGTTTGCTGTTAGTGGGAAAGTGGGTTATCTTTTTATAACGCCCGTAGAAGCTCCACGGAAAGATTAGTAAGAAAATCTTTCTGCCTCAGGTTGTTAAAGTAAAAGCATCTCAAAGGAGTCGTGCGCATTTCCTTTACTATATGCTTACTCAAACAATTGGATTCTACAGTTCTACTCTACGTTATTATAAAATGCAATACCTTTTTTAAATGTCGACTATAAAATTATTTAACTCTTTTTTTACTTGTAAAACGTCTAAATTCAACAACAAGGTCTAAGGTGTGCTTTTTTACTTTTGAAGAGATTAAAATCGACGTGGATTTTAGACCCGCGTCTCCTTCTCTTCTCCTACATGTTCGTACCGATGGCTCGGAGGCGAAGGCCTTTATACAGGCTTTGGGGCAGCGAGTGGGGTAGAGGGGGGGGGGGGGGGGCACAGGCGACCCCGCGCGGAGTCCATCCTGGTGCAGCGCATCTCGCTGGCGATCCAGCCAGGGAGATGGGTACTTTCCAGCTGGGTATTACTCTGGGTGGTTTATTTGATTAAATTGGATTTTTTATTATTTTTACTTTTTAATTGTATAACGAAATTGACATTGCATTGAAATTTAAATATCTTTACTTATAAAATAAAATAAATAAGTACATATATGGATATTTTGATTAAAAAAATATTAAATAATAAAAGCCGTGTGGTTTCCGGTTGAGTAGAATAGGACCACTCGAACTCTTCCCGTGGATGTCGTACAAGGCGACTAAAGGAATGCATTTTATAACATCAATCAGGCCTCCCCAACCCGTCTGGCCAGCGCGGGGAGTGTAGGCCAAATCCTCCGTCTGTCTCAGGCAGATTAGAGAGGGTTGTGCACCTGCAGTGGAGGCAAAAATAACCTGATGATGATGATGATGAATATAAAATTAAAATAATAATTTTCAATTTAGACATTTTGCGTATAAGCGTTTTGCATCTTAGACTTATGTAACATCTTAGATATTTTGGTGTTCAGGTTTTGTAATTACTACTCAATCACGCTTCAACCACTGGACGGATCGTGATGAAACTTGGCACACATATAGATGGGTCCTGGAATAGGAGATAGGATAGTTTTTATCCCAAAAAAACATCCCATTCCTACGGGAAATACATAATAATAATTTGTAAAGTTGTCCAGTCACGGACAGCAGCTTGTTACAAATACTTAGGAGCATTTTTGGCGCTTTCCACTTTTCTTAGTATCTGTGCATTCCGTCTGTCTGTTTCTTCTCAAATGATGATGAATCACGGCCTTCATTAAACCCTGTAACATTTATCATAATTAGTTTTTAATTTCAACTTCCCAAAATCTCGTGCGCTCCATCTGCCGAGAGCAGCGGGTAACGACGGAAGATAATGGCGGGTCGAACGGGCCGCATGTAATAACAATAATTATAGCCATAACGGTAATAATAGACATTAAGAAGATTATTCGACTTTCCAGAACAATACCGCAAGACAACCTTATAGCGCTTTTGTAGCCTTTGTCGAGTTAAACGGAGCAGCTACATTTAGTAATTAAAGATTATTGTCATCTATACCTATAATTAAACTGTAACTGGCCTAAGTCTGTATATGGGAGTTATTGTAGATGACGACCTCCGTGGCGGAACGGGTAGCTCTCGGACTGCCACGCCGGAGGTTGCGGGTTCGAATCCCGCTAGGGGCAAATGTTCGTATGATGAATATGAATGTTTGTACCCAAGTCTTGGATGTTTATATATTTATTTAAGTATGTCTATCCGTTATCTAGTTACCATACCACAGACTCTGCTTAGTTTGGGACTGGATAATTGGTGTGAATGTCTGAGATATTTATTTATTATTAGTATTGTAGAAAAATGTGTATGACGGGTCTTTATGAGTTCAATATAAGCCAAAATAACTGCTTTTAGAAGTTTTGTCTGACTGTATATCTGCCACACTGCGCACATGCTCGCCACATGAAAGAGTCCTGCCTTTAATTCGTTGCTGCAAGCTGTAATTCTTTCGTAATAGAAACATTATAAAAGTCAAATATAAAAAATTAAAACAAGAAACTTGTAGTATAGTAAAGGTTCATCATCATCATCATGTCAGCCTTTAGACGTCCACTGCTGGACATAGGCCTTCCCCAATAAACGCCACCACACCCGGTCCTCCGCCCTCCGCATCCAGCCGCTTCCGGCCACCTTCTTTAGGTCGTCGGTCCATCTGGCAGCGGGGCGTCCCACCCTGCGCGTGCCAATCCGTGGTCTCCACTCCAGAACTCGTCTGCCCCAACGGCCGTCGGTTCTGCGACAGATGTGGCCCGCCCACTGCCACTTCAGCCTGCTAATCCTTTCGGCTATGTCGGTCACCTTCGTTCTTCGTCGGATCTCTTCATTACGAATCATATCCTTCAAAGATACGCCGAGCATAGCCCTCTCCATAGCTCGCTGAGCAACTTGAAACTTGTGGATCGGGCCCACTGTCAGTGTCCACGTTTCTGCACCGTAGGTCATGACAGGCAGGACGCACTGATTAAAGACTTTTGTCTTTAAGCATTGTGGAATAGGTGAAGTGAAGACTTGACGCAATTTTACAAATGCTGCCCAGCCCAACTGGATTCTTCTGTCAGCTTCCCTATCAAAATTGTTCCTACCCAACTGTATTGTCTGTCCTAGGTAAACGTACTCCTGAACAACTTCGATATTGACATTATCGACGATCACCGGGCTTAGGTCGACGTGTGAGTTGGACATGACTTTCGTCTTGTCTACGTTCATCCTAAGACCTACTCGTCTGGAAGAGCAGTTGAGGCTGGTCAGCATTCCCTCGAGATCCTGCAGCGACTCTGCCATCACAACTATGTCGTCTGCAAATCGAAGGTGTGAGATGTGCTCGCCGTTTATACTTATGCCCCGTTCCCTCCAGTTCAGTGTTTTAAAGACATCCTCCAGTGCGCTGGTAAACAGTTTCGGGGATATAACATCCCCCTGTCTGACCCCCCTCTGCAACTGGATTGGCTTTGTCTGCTGATTCTGGAGTTGAACGGTCATTATGGCAGCGTTATACAGGCATCTCAACACCTCGACATATTGCCAATCGACTTGGCATCGCTGCAGGGAATCCAGAACAGCCCATGTTTCGATGGAGTCGAAGGCTTTCTCGTAATCCACAAATGCAAGACACAAGGGCTGGTTGTACTCTTCGGTCTTTTGTATAACCTGCCGCAATGTGTGGATGTGGTCTACGGTGCTGTAGCCTTTTCGAAACCCAGCCTGTTCCGGAGGTTGAAAGTCGTCAAGTCTTCGGGCGAGACGGTTCGTAATAACCCTCGAGAACAGCTTGTAGACATGGCTCAGGAGCGAGATCGGCCTATAGTTCTTAAGTAGTGCAATATCTCCTTTCTTGAAGAATAATACCACTATGCTCCTACTCCATGCCTCTGGCGTTGTTCCGCTGTGAACGACGGTATTGAAGAGCTCCTGTAGTCGCGTTAGGACTGGCGTCCATCCGGCTTTAAGAAGCTCCGCTGTGATACTATCGTCACCTGGCGCCTTGTTGTTCTTGAGCTGCTCGAGAGCTATTCTAATCTCGCCCACGTCAACGTCCGGGATGTCTTCCGTGTAGTGGCGGATCAAGGGTGCGCGACTATCGCCCGTGTCTTGGGCCGCAGGTTTTGGCGCGTGTGTCGAGTACAATTGTCCATAAAACTCTTCCATTTCGGCAAGTATCTCTGGCTTAGAGGCAACGGTCATACCATCAGAGGTCCTCAGTTTCGTCATGTGGCTCCTCCCAAGTCGCTTGGCAAATACTTTCGATCCCTTATTTTACTCGATCGCTTCCTCTATGGAACGTGTATCAGAGCGGCGGAGATCGAAACGTATTTGCTTTTTGACGCGCTTGTTTAGAGTATGCCAGTCTGGCGAGGACGTCGACATCTCCCGTCTCTGCCTCATAAGATCCAGAGTCTCGCTAGAGATTTTGGACTTGGTACTCTTACGCTGTTGTTGGCAGAACGGACGGACGACATTCGCGAAATCGTTGTATTTTTGATCAACGGCCTCTGTGGTTTCCAGCGAGGCGAATCGGTTGCTTAGTTCCAGTTGGAACCGTTCGGATCCCATTATGGTTTGGCCCAGTGTCGGTCGGAGGGTTGACTTTATCAGCCGATGCCGTTCGAGCTGGAAGTCTATATTTAGAGTGCCTCGAACAAGTCGGTGATCACTTCCGGTATTAAACCTATTGATCACTGAGACATCTTCAACTATAGACCTCCTATTCGTCATTATGAAGTCAACCTCGTTCCTGGTCACAGTGTCGAGGCTTCGCCATGTCCACTTCCTATGGGGCTTCTTCTTGAAGAATGAGTTCATCAAGAATAGCCCCTGGCTCTCCAGGAAGTTGACAAGCATTTGCCCCCTGTGATTCCTAGGTCCAAATCCATGTGATCCAACTATTGATTCGTCGCGTTTTTGTACTCCCACTTTGGCGTTGAAGTCTCCCATAACAATGAGGTGGCTGGTCTTGGTGGTGTGGTTTATGGCCTTGGAAATGTCGTCATAGAAGGCCTCGACCTCATCATCAGCGTAGTTTGCCGTGGGCGCATATGCCTGTACGACCTTCAGAGAATATCTCTGGGTCAACTTAATTATAGCATATACGACCCGCGACGACACACTGCTGATCTCCACCACATTGTTAGTGAGGACTTTGTTGATCAAACATCCAACTCCGCCTTGCGATTTTTGGTCGCCCTCTCGATAGTAGAGCAGGTGTCCCGACTCAAGGGTTATCGCGTCCTCCCCCTGTCTTCGGACCTCCGATAACCCGAGTAGGTGCCACTTGATTTTGCCTAACTCTACTTCGAGCTCGGCGAGGTGTTCGTCTGTTCTCAGAGTCCGGTTATTGAGTGTAGCCGCATAAAGTCGTTGGTTGTGGTAGCCTGCCGTAACCCGGGGATTCTTAGCACCCCCCGCCCTACCGTTACCTAGACCGCTACCGTGGCCAGGAATAGTAGGGCTGCCGGGAACTGTGGGCCGTGGCTTCTGTTTACTATTCATCGGGGAGGTTTGCCCATAATGGCAACGCTGGGCAGACGTGTTGGCCATCGCAGTACTAGGCCTCGCACCGGTGACGCTGCTGCCCGCCACCAGTCTGTGGTATTTATGGCCTAGTGCATGTTGTCATGGTTATACCGCCATTGTCGGTCGCCAGAGCCTCGTTTGTCAACCAGCAGGGTGCACCACGTGCAGGTGAGGTTGGCATTTGGAGCGCCGGATCTCTGTATGCTCCCTTACACCCCTTAGTAAAGGTTGTCTGGAAGAAATCGCTTAAAGCGATAAGACCGCCTAAATTGTACTATTTGTAACTTCTATAACGTGTAACTGTATTTGTTTGTGCAATAAAGTGTATTGTATTGTGTATTATGTTGTATCTCACATGTGGGTACCGTATAAATAAATCAATCATACACGAACTGTGGTTTGATTCACAACAAAACTTTCTGAGTATACTTATTGATGTTTAAAAAAGAATGGCGAACAATACGTGGAAGATATTCCGAGCATTATGCTAATATAAACGAGGCAGGTCTCGAGCTCGAGCCTCGAGGAGGAATATTTTGATTAAAACTTATAAAAAAAAACTCTTTGATATGGCTGTGGTCCAAAATACAGGCAACGACGTTTGACATCATATCAAGAAAGATACATTAATAAGAATGGAAAATAAGTTAAAAGAGAATAATTTACAAAATTTAGGTAACCCTGAAGGACATCATCATCAGGTTATTTTTGTCTCCACTGCAGGAGCACAACCCTCTCTCATCAGCCGGAGACAGACGGAGGATTTGCCCTACACTCCCCGCGCTGGCCAGCCGGGTCGGGGAGGCCTGATTGATGTTTTATAATGTATTCCCTTAGTCGCCTTGTACGACATCCACGGGAAGAGTTTGAGTGGTCCTATTCTAATCTACCGGAAACCAGACGACATTGACAGACGGATATTGGCAGGAGGACCTGAAGAACATCGGTTACTCCAAATGCCAACCTGTGCCTGTTCACCGCTGGCACAGCTTTAAGGAATGTACCCATACTACGTGACCCGTTCAGGGGGAAGGGAGTTGAAAATACCACGCTTGGTCACAGGGGTGAAGCGGGTAGGTTTTCGTCACGTAGTCAAAATCATCTAGGGAAATCTCGCGCTTTTTCGAGCTATATTCAAATATGTCGTGCCGTTTTTAGCACTTTTTAAATTCACAGGTAACAAGGACGTCAGCTGATTGAAAACTAACAGTTTTGTCATTACTTTTAATTACAGGTATGCACGCTCTCTTGGCGTCACGCGGCAAGCGCCGTATTAATAAAGACAAATATGTGCAATTTTTTTCTTCTTTTAACGTCCTGTTTCCAAAAATTGGTTTAAAGCCATATTTATGCATTATTACGTGACAACTAGAGGGAGAGGGGGGATCTTGGCATATACTACGGATGATCACCAAGGGAGGGGGTAAATTTCTTTTTAAAATGGGTCACGTAGTTTGGGTACGTTCCCTTAGTTACGACACTGCATGGGAAAAGTGTGAACAGTTTCTACATTATAAAATTAAGCGCAAGAACATCCGGTGCTCAAAATGCCAACCTCACATGCCCGCAGTGCACTCTACTGATTGACTAACGAAGCCCTGCGACCGACACTGTTGGTATAACCATTCAACTACTCACTAAGCCATATCATACTTCAGACCGGTGGACGTTTGAGGGCTGGTATGATGATGATGATGTAACCTTAGTCTTCGTACATTATGAATGAATGAATGAACGTTTTTAATTCGGAAAACAATGATCCCTAAATTGTTAGTAAGCACATAAGAAAAATAAAATAAAGTAAAATAAAAAAACATGTTAGTATCAATACAATTAAGATAATAGAATTAAAAACTTACACTACCACATTATTATTATTGACAAGCACCTCTACCCAATGCCGTGTGAAGGGGCTGTCGAATCTTTCGGCTATACATTTCAGATCGTACAATTCACGATGGCACGTCTCGCTACTTTTCGTGAGAGGCGAACGCGGGGCGCGGATAGTTTCATCAGCAGAAATACATCCACTGCTGACATAAACCTACCCAATAGAATACCACTTTTGGTGTGCTGTTGTAACGAGCCAGACGTTCAAAGCCAAATTTAAAATAATATATATATATCTAGTTATGGATAGTAGAAAGAAGATCCTTCAATACAAATTATTGAATTAAAATATATTTAATAATGATTCAATTGTCGCACAAATATGATGTATTTGACTCTCGGGAATATTAGAGATAATTTCTATGGGGAAATTTGATTTCATAATAGGTTCAAGTAACAAACTCCAATAAAATATTAAATATTACTGAAATTAGGTGCAAGTGAGTTAATCAGCCGTAGTATGGGTTGTGCTCGTAGTAGAGGGTTCGAGGAGATGGTATATTCTTTGAAATCGGAATGTTCGAATCTCATTAGTGGAGTATGACGTTGAAATCTAAAAAAATCAAAATCAGAATATTTATTTTCAGGATGAATCTAATTATGTCAATATACATAATTATAAATAAACAATAACAAGGAACAATTATAATTATTTTCAGGATTGGAATGCATTATTGATTTTTCTATTTTTTCACTCTTTTGTTTAACAAAATTGGCTAGGATATAAAAGGCGAGGGGGGGGCCGCGACGGGGCTTTTGATTGACTGTCTTTTGGGGTAAGGGGTTACGCTGCCCAATTTTTACGCGATTAAATTTTAATACAGTTATAGGTTGTGATATTGAAAAAATTATTGATTTTGAGCTAGATTGCAAGAAATTGGAATCTAGTTTAGTTTATTGGTGTGCTTAGGCAATATTCTGATTGGTGAGTGAAGGTCTAGGCGGGGACCTGAACATCACAGTGGCGACACACGTCTCGATTCTTCACTAGCTAATCAGGTATTGAACGGTTTCTTGGAGAGAGAGCCGGTCCGTGTTATATTCCACAGCGGATTACATCTCCACGTCATTTGACGGCGATTCAAACGAATTATTCACAATGTCTAGACAGTGATTGTTGTGTTTGATTCCAAGAAGCGTCTGCAACTGCCGTTCCTTATCTATATATTTATATATACACTGTTTATTAGGGCTCGGTCTTTGAGGCGTTTCCTAACCCCTCAGTCTCATTGACCAATACACAGGCCATAGGGATAGGTACACTGGGATTGGCCCCCACGTAGAGCTGTCGAAATAGTTTAGTTAGAAGGCTTCCATTGCACCTCGGAACCCTACAGAACACACCTACGAAATTAACGTTAAATGTCGAGGCTATGGTCTCTAGTTGTTGAATTACATTTACTAGCAGCTTAGGGACCGCAAGGTTAGACAATGCTAGGTAGGTAAAGCCTAAATAAAAGTATTGATTAAATAATTAAATGGGAAGGGATTGTGTAAAATAGTCAGGCTAAAACTAAGGTTCGTGCAAATTAACTAAAGGAATTCGGAAATAAATAAATTCGATAATTTGATAAATTTAACTTGTAAATGCGTGTTGTTAAAGAATTTCAATATTGATGTTTTAAATACAAATGATAAACAATTAGTTTTGGATAGTGTGAGATTGGTTCTTGGTGGTTTTCATATGTTGTACTACCAGAATTTGAATATTAAGCCTTAAAGTCCTAAATTGGTTTTCCAAACTATATTTTCTTAGTCTCAACTTCATGCACTAAAGATAGATTTGTTTACTACGGAAAATTGATTTCCTAGATATTTACTTATACCAAACGGAGAGTATTATCTATAGTAGTCACTGACTGGTCTAGTCTTTAGCAGCAATTGTTCCTATGTGCATCCAGATGTCTGGAAGGCTCGGAAAACTAAACCTGGAACCTATCTAATTTGATCTTAATTTGCAATACCATAATTACCAAGAATTAGTCACACTTCATAGAACTTGAATCATAGAAATATATTTGGTTTTGAGTAGATAAGCTCAAATATGTACGGAGTGGATATTGTAGCAATAGTCGAGAAGGAGAAGTATAAGTTGTGTCCAAGGACTGTTAGATAGGCCAAATTATTGAATATATAAATAATGGCATAGCAGGAGGGAGATTGGAGGTTAGGGAGGAGAACTAGAATAACCTCAGTCTTCCTGTCTTGACTATAAAGTCTTCGTTCTTCCTTTTTCATATATTATCTACGGGCTTTGAAGTTCCTCTTAGATTAAAGGAAACTTTCAGATTTAATTGTTAAATATATGCAAAGCAGATAATTCTAGTACAGATTAGTCTTGGGATAAATACCAGAAAGACAATTGAGCAGGCTGATGTTATTCTATGGGGATTGGAAGGTGGTTCTCCTCCCCTCCCGTTATGCCGCATTAAATTATCTATATGATTTATTTAGACTTAATTTTATCACTATATTTTGTGGAGTTTTCTTTAGATTGTATGGTTTTCACAATGGGACTCGGGTCTTAGCGTTTCCACATTGATTTAATATCTACTGCAGTTCGGCTCTAGTAGTAGTAGGTTACCTAGGTAGGTTCAATATAGGAGAGTAATGTATGGGAAATAAATGGGACTAGCTCTTAAACCAACAGGTTTCTATAAATCGTTTATTCAGCTAATTAAATAATGTTAAGGATAAATTAAGTTTAGCTTTTAATTGATAGGTATATTATTATTAGGTTTAGAATACCGTATTGTGTTATCTCATTCAAAGTTCGTGGGTTGCAATTCTTAAATCACAACGTAGGTCCGTTATTATCTTTATAATCACTAGACGATCACATCGGCCAATACATAGTATGTTCAAAGCTAATAGGTAGGTATAGTAATAGGTAGGTATAGAGTAGGGTTTAGTTAAAGCGGAAAAGGTTAGAGTAGGGTTAGTTAGGATAGTCAGATATTAAATAAAAAATTAAAATATAGTAGAAAAGTTGAAAGGAGGTGAGGGGGGGGGGGGTACATTTTGGTGGTGCCTTTACCAGGATTAGTATTTGGGAGTTACTATGGGATATTAGTCTAGATTTCATTTTTACGCTTTGAAGTAACTATGTACAGTGATCAACGTTCGTTGATCACATTTTGATGTTCGTGTAATGGAAGTGAATAACACAATACGGAAAGTCGGTTTAGATAGAGTACAATGCAACATGCATTATTGCACATTTAGGCAGTTCAATAAGTTTGGTTTGGTTGGGTTTAAGTTTGGGTTGGCTCAATAGGTTATTTTTATGCTAACATGGTAGAAACAAACATAGATGTGGTCCCATACTATAAATTAGTCCTAATAAATAGAATAGGCCGGTATTCAGTTGGTCTATTGGTCATTAATCAATGGGCACAATTATCATTTTATTTAGTTAAGATAATAAATTAATTTATTTAAAATTAATCAGTCTTGCCATAGGGATACAGAACATTCTAAATAAAATAAAATAAAAGTTAATAGTACTTAGTTGAAATATGACAGATCTGCTGTATGGAACTGTGGTTCTGTATAAAAAATCACTGTTTATTCTGTGGTAATACAAACTCATTATTTTTATTTATTTAAATTAGCGCAGCGTTAGTTTAATACAAGTAAGCAGATCAATATCGGTGATGGTTGTAGCTAGACTTGCTGGATTTGGATTTCTTGATTGTTCAAGCAGTGGATTCGAGAGACCAAGGTCACAGTTTTCTGAAAAAAATACTTGTAGGTAAACCAAACAGCAGTTCTAAAAAGCTAATTTGTGAGCAAATGGTCTGGGGGCGTAGAAGTGTAAATAAATAAAATTTTCAGATAGTGTGTAGTCTAGGTCCAATTTGAGCACTATATGGCCTTGTATTGTGGTTGTCGGGTGGTTGATGGACTGCACGGATAATTATAATAGATTCATACATTTTGTAGGGATGGGGCATTTTTGGCTTTGGCGGGGTTCGAGTCCTCTGCAGTTGAATTCATGGCTGGGGTTAAACACTGCTACATCAAATGTGTTATAGAGATAAGAAATGTTAGTTGCAAGTAGTTGACATTCGGTCATAAAAATTATTCAATACCTAATGCAAAGACTTATAATACATTAGCTTGGATATAGACATATCAGCTATCTGCTGCTCGTCTATTAGGCCATTATAATAATAATTGTTGTAAATGCACTTGTATGGAGTTCACTAAACTGATATTTAAATTGATATTGCTTATAGGTGAGGTAACTTACGGTTTTACTTGTACTTAGGTATTGATAGGTATTCTATGGTTGTACTTTGATGAGAATGTTAGGCTTGATTGATTGCTTCTCAGGTAACATTGAAAATAAGTCCATTCATGTACAATACATTAGGCCAGGTAGAACAACAGTGGTTATTTCCAATTCATTGAAGTACATATGACATCAATTTTTGTACATTCTGAAAGAAAATCTATTTAATTGTCGGGTTTATCTTTGCTTCAAAATGCGAATATAGTTTACTTTATACTATCTGGTTCTACTAAATAAATAAATAAAATACTAGATACTTACGATTGCATTAGATGAAGTATAGAATCGTTCTTGAGTGTAGATTAACGTTTTATTTTACAAGTAAAATATTGTTAGTACATAATACGCAATTACGCCAAACAAATTCTCGTTTAGATTCTCTGTCAGAGAATATGCACTGATAATTTAATCTATGTAATGTAATGCCTAATCTAGAATAATATTAATAGTTTCTTATGAAATAAACCACGAAGAGCAAACATTGGAATAGTATTATTGAGAGAAATCACGGGCAAGCGAATGAAATTTGCAAATCAATTAGTGTTGTCGATCGATCGTCCGATCGTCCGATCGATAGTCGATAGCCGCTATCGATAGTTGTTTATTTTTGTTAATGTTATGGCGGAGGTTTTGGACTATCGATGGTTACTTAAATCGACAAAGTTTTGGGATTGTCAGTGGTGCTGATGTGGGTAATTGGTGATTTAATTAATGTAGAAAGTAATTAATGTAATCTATCAAAAGTACAACAAAATCATCGATAGTGTACATCACTACAAGCTAGTATAGTGCATTCAGTAATGTTTGTACAATAATAGGACTCTCTTATTGTATGGGACCATAATAGATAGGGCATATAAATAAAGGTATATTTTCATTTATTCAAAAAAATATATAAATTGCTAGTTGTTCAAATTAATTTTAAGGTCAATTTTTTTTATCTGTCGTAAAATGTTATCAATACATAGAAAACTAATTTAAAAAAAAATATAAAAGATAGAAGTTTATAACAGGAAAAAAAGTAACAAAGCGAATTAAAAAAAAAACAATAATTTAAGAAAAGAGTATCGTTTACATTATTAGACAGGAATGAGGAAATGACAGATATAAGGAAATATACTTTATGTAGGTGGTGTAAGGAGACCCGAAACGATTAGCATTTGAAATACGCTTTTGTATGGAGGACGCACAAAAAGTAGTGTTATGTAGTGGTGGGTTTATTAATAAAGAGATTAAAATACAGAGGGTTTGCGCGAATGGGAATTTCGATTAAAGTTGGTAAGGGGACGCAAATAAAAAAAAAAAGAGAAAATAAAATCGGTATCAAATATAAAACAATTCATTAATTATTAATTGCGTAAATTTTATTCGACAGAATTCAACATCAGATTAAATAGTTTCACTGTCTTTTTGGGTGTTGTGAGAAAACATTAAATTGTGAAGTGAACATTAGTGAATAAAATAAAATAACATGAATCGGGCTAAATCAAGGCGGGTGTGTAAACGGCCAACTAGAATTATGGGCACAGAAGTGGAAAGCGTTAATACAGAGGTAGAAGTTACAGAACCGCTACCCAAACGGCCACAGAAACGGAAACCGTTAGAAAATTCATTAGCGGCAGAAATGGATGGAGAATTGATAGAGGAGCCTGTTAATGAAATAACAGAAGATTCACCAATGAATAAACGTTCGAGAATTCAGAAGTCTGGAATAGGAGAGAGAAAGTCTGGTGAAATAACAAGGATGTTTCGCATGATGAGGAGGATGGTTGGCTCATTAAGTTTCAAATTAAGCGAGATTAGCGAAGAAGTAAAAAATAATAGAGTACTATTGAATGGAAACCAGGGTGGTCAATCATCAGATAGTGAAGTACCTTCTGTCCAGCCTGAGGTGCAAACTGCTGCAGAGATATCTGGGGAGTCAGTTACCATTACAGAGCCCAAGTTGACTGTGGGTCAACAGAAAGACATAATTTATAATATTCGAAATGTTAATCTAGAAAAACCAAAATTTGGAGGAAAAATAATGATCCATCCAGTAACTTTCATTGAGGATCTGGAGGTTTATCTGAAAAAAACTGCTAAAGATGGCAAAGAACTAGAATTAATACAAGACTGTCTAATTGATGATGCTCGAGATTGGGTGAGAGTATATAAAGCAAGGTGGATGACATTAGACGATTTTAAAATGGACTTTCTGACCACTTATTGGGGAGAGAATGATCAAAGCGAATTAAGGCGCAACATTGTACAAGGATGTTGGGACCGGAAGAAAAATCCATCAATGTTAAATCATTTCCTTAGACTCACTGGAAGAGCTCAAATGCTGAATTATAAAATTCCAGAAAAACAATTGGTATCTGATGTAATAAGGCATTACCCTCGAACAGTCCAACAAGTGTGGTCAATGTCCAAATTTGAAACAATAATAGAAACAGCTGAATTTCTAAGAAATATGGAAGACATTAGTAAGCAAGAACCTCATGTTTATACCACTGGTGATTCTGTCAGAACTACAGGATCTAAGAAGGAATATCAGTCATATCGCAACTGGTCTAGACCAGCAGAGGTGTCACGGACCACTTTGCAACAAACTAGGACGTACGAACAGAAGAAGGGTGAGATGCAACGAAATCAACGACTTTGGAGACGGCCGGAGGAACAGGAAGCTCCTGTTAAAGAAGTGCAAGCTATCAACACTACTCAGGAAATGTCGACAGTTGCAAGTCCATCTATAGTGTTAAACTAGAAGAAGCTGACTTATCTGTTCCCGATTCAGCTTCAGATACAGGGAACAAAATTTTGCGAATAATGTTGTCTATGGGGTGGGAACCAGGACAAACTATAGGACAAAATACTCGCGGTTTAAGGGATCCAATCAAAGCTGGGAAAATACGGTATGAAAATAGGGAAGGTTTAGGATATAGGAGAAAATTAGGTGAAGAAATTTACAAAGTTGAAAAAGTAGTGAGTGTTATTAAACTTAAGGCAGAGCAGATATCACTTGAGGGTAATGAGATTAAGGATGTTACGTCAGTATTTGAGGAAGATAGTTTCGAACAAGGAAAGGTTAAAGATTTTAAGTCTGAAATTGTCATACAGATATTAAGTTTCGAAGTTATCGGACTGTTAGACACAGGAAGTGATATTACCTGTATTTCAGAAGAATTATGGGGAGCGTTAAAGCAGGAAAACCCTCACATACCAATAATACCAGTGAAACCTTTCCAAATTAAGACGGCAGTGGGGCACAAAAGCACAGAGATACGTAGTATGGTGTATTTATCTTTGAAGTTGGATAAATGTGAAATTGATGCTTGTGTCCTGATAGTACCGGGTTTATCCAGATCGTTAATATTGGGCTTTGACTGGTTGAAGTTGAACAAGGTCAAGATTATGCTAAATGAGGATGACCAAGGGATTTTGCTAAGACAGGGAAATATAGAACATAAAATTAAGTTTAAGGAACAAGAATGTGAAACTGAAAGTGAAGAGCTATTAGAAGAAAAGGAAGGGAATTTATTAGGAAACCTTGAAAGAGTAAAAATGGGAGTGTTTCTTGATAATAATGGAAAGGAAAAATTGGAAAGTTTATTGGAGAACTATGAAACGTTATTTACCTCAAGTTTAGGTAGGGCAAATTGTTATGAGCATCAGATAAAAATGGAAGAACACACACCGATTGTGAAAAGGTCGTATCCCATCCCGTATGCATATCGTAAGAAGATGGAAGAAAAACTGAATGAGATGGAGAGTCAACAAATCATTAGTAGAGTATCAACTCCATATTGTAGCCCTCTAACTTTTACGCTAAAAAAGGATGGTTCAATACGGGTTTTGTTAGATGCAAGGGAAATCAATAAATACATGATTGCGGAAACGGAAAAGCCTCCATTACAAATGGATGTAATGAATTCTTTTCACGGTGCTAACTATATTAGTATAATCGATCTCAATAATGCTTATTTCCAAATTCCTATATCAGAGTCTAGTAGAAAGTATACAGGGTTCACTTTTAACGGAAAATCATATGTATATAATGTCCTTCCGCAAGGATTAAAAACTTCCGTGGGAAGTTTTAGTCGAGCCATGGATTTAATTCTAGGACACGAGGTACGTGATTTTTGTGTAAATTACTTGGACGACTTAGCTATCATCACGACAGGAACCTTAGATCAGCATTTAGAGCATTTGGACATAGTTTTGGGTAAACTGGAAAAGGCTGGGTTAACCTGTAATTTGGAGAAGTGTAAATTTTTATGCAAAGAGGTGAAAATGCTGGGATACATAATATCTACAGAAGGACTTAGAACAGATCCTGAAAAGGTTGCGGCGATTCAAAAATTTCCAGTACCTCGAAAAATCAAGCAAGTTAGGGCGTTCCTAGGATTGTGCAATTTTTACAGAAAATTTGTGCCTGATTATAGTATTCATACACAGCCACTCTGTGAATTACTGAAAAAGGGTAAACCTTGGAACTGGGGTGAATTGGAACAACAATCTTTCGACAGAATAAAGTCTCTTTTCTTAGAAACTATTCAACTTCAACACCCGGATTTCAGTAAACCTTATTTTTTGCAGACTGATAGCTCAGGAGTAGGGATAGCGGGGGTTTTGTATCAACTAAGTGATGATAACGAAATGAGAATATTAGGATTCCATAGCAAAGGATTAAAAGGGGCTCAATTAAATTGGACCGTGACGGAACAAGAGTTTTATTCGATTATATGTTGCCTGGAAAAGTTCGAAACTTATCTCAGAGGAGCTAAAGTAATTATTAAAACAGACCATAAGGCATTGATTTTTGTAAAGAACTGGAAGTTGTACAACGCGAGGGTGACTCGTTGGGTGAATTATTTGGAGCAGTTCCAATATGAAGTTCAACACATCAAAGGAAGAGAGAACATAGTGCCTGATATACTATCTAGATATCCAATAGAAGGGGATTTGTTACAAGAAGATAAAAATCGAACACCGGAGATTCATTATGTAAACACAAAATGTAATAAGGGGCTAAACTCAAGACTCAAGGAATTACCTCGTTTACAGAAGGAAGACACGGAAATTAATGAAATTCGTCAGAATCTAAAAAAAAGTACAAGTCAATCAGGTAGACTAAGAAGTATAACAAAGAGATGTGAAATAGAAAATGACATATTATACTTCAAACCGGACGGTGTTATTAATAAGGTAGTCTATTTACCTGAAGTGTTAAGAGTGGATGTGGTCAAACAGATACACTTAGAAATGGGACACCAGGGTACTTTTAAAATAATCAAATATGTCAGAGATAGATTCTATTGGAGGGGAATATCCAAATTTGTAAAAGCGGCAGTGAGAACATGTCATGATTGTTAAATTACCAAGAGCGATACAGTAAGGCATGTGGGGGCATGCCAGTCAATAATCACAAAAGAAATTGGGGAGTTAGTAATGGTAGACTTGTATGGCCCATTACCCGCTGGAGCTTTTGGTATGACTTATATTCTCGTAATACAAGATTCATTTAGCAAGTTTGTAAAATTTTATGATCTAAGAAAGGCTACTGCCAAGTCAGTAATAGGAAAGGTAAAAAAATTCTTTAATATTATAAAACCAAAGGCCATTATGTCAGATAATGGATCTCAATTTGCCAGTAAACAATGGAGGGAATTTATGAAAGAAGCGAGAGTTAAGGTGATATACACCACCGTCCGTAATCCCCGACCAAACACAACAGAAAGAGTAAACAAAGAGTTGGGTCGACTGTTTAGGACTTATTGCAGGACTAATCATCGTAGTTGGACATCTGTGTTACCACATTTAGAGGAATTGTATAATAACACCTATCATGAGAGTACTGGTTTCACACCTTGTGAAATAATGTATGGGGAATCAACTAAATTGACAATTGACTCTATCTTAACTCCAAGAGAGGAGGCAGATTTACATAACATACGATTGAAGGCAGGAGAGAATTTACGAAAAGCTGGGGGCAAGCGGCAATTAAAATTCAATAGGAGGTTTCGACTTATCCAGTTTCAAATTGGGGATTTAGTAAAAATCAGACGACTAAACAAATCAAGTGCGGAACAAAAAACTACAAAAAAATTCGAAGCATTATATGAAGGTCCTTATGTAGTGGGTGCAGTCCCTTTTCACAATGTTTACATTCTCATGGATCCTATTAGCAAACGAATCAGAGGGAAATTTAATACTATACATTTATCGAGGTATTATCAGAGCAAATCGTCGTGAACTGATCTGAGGCTGAGTCGAGACAGATTATTTGGGGAAATTTTTTCCTATTAACATAGAGGAATTTTGTTTATGGTCATTGTATGTTTAATTTCAATCTTATATGCAGTTATTTTCTTTGACAACTCAATGATGTTAGTTTTATAGGGGTGTCATGCATGATAGACCAGTATCTATATATACGGTTATCAAAACTTTTATCCTAGAATATTTGAATTTTAACTAACGGTTCATAATCATTTATTATCAGAAGGGAATTGTAGATTTAATTGAAATCAAAGTTGGTTCAATAATTGTTGAAGTAGTATCTATTTAGATATTTGTTCATTTTGATTTCAGACTAAGATAAAAAAAACATATATTGCAATGGAGGAAATGTTTTTCAGTAATAGATGAACCTAAAAATAAGATGATTTTGCATAAAGATTATTATGTAAATATTATTTAAAAAAAAATTGTACCTAGAAAAAGGTTATTCTTTTCAAGGGAAATTTATCCTATTAAGCTCAGCACTAGCAGATGTAACGTTCCTTTATTACTTAGTCATATAGAGAAAATGTTGTTAAACATTTTTTTTTTTTGATAATACCTATGGAGTTTAGTTGATTAAATAGCTAAATGAAGAGATGTTAACAAAAGTAGTGTAATTTTTTTTTCCGTTAAACACATTGACTAGTTAAGATTTATACGAGAAAGTAAAGTAATAGGGAATTGTGAAGGGAAACGGAACGTAGTCAATTAAATTTTGACGTTAGTTTGATTTGATGGAAGTAAATAATTATGGTGGGAATAGTTTGAATCTAGATTTGGAAGAGAATTAATGTTAAAAGAAGAAAAATATGACTAAAGACTCATAGAAATGCATATTTGTTAACATCTGTTTAATCCTGATAAAGTAAAGGAGAGTGTACTGTAATTAAAATTTGTACATGGAATGTCTGAAAACTAGGTTCATTGTTGATACGTGTATTCAAAAGAAAGGAGGTAAATAGATGTGCTGTCACATTTAGAATTTAATATAATTATTAAAAAAAAGAGATTTATATATTCAATCGTACTTACTGGAATTGGTACAAATGTAGTTAAATGTAAGGATGTGATTTTGAGTGTGATATCGTCAAATAGTATTGTATAGTAAACTGGGGCTCCGGTTTTTAACACAGAAGATTCTTTGTCTAACAGACAGCCTGGTGTAGTGTGAGTCAAGACTGTTCGCCCGCTAGTCGGCTGCCTCGGTCGAAAGACGGACATTGCATGGGGTGTAAACTATTAAGATAAAAGGGGAATGATCAGTTTGTGTTTAATTTGGTTTAACTTCTAATTTCACTTGTAGAACTTATTAAGTTTAACTATGTATCACACTCAAGAGAGAAAAAATATATTTTCAAGATTGGATTTGTTAAATTAAGTTTAAGACTGAATAGAATAAAGAATGTTAAAAAAATGAAAAAAATTGAAAGGGGGAATGGAGGTAGCGGGGGAGGGCTGGAATGACTATACATACAACTATAACTTATTGAAAGTAATAGAAATAAACATAATAAAATCAATGGTAAAGTAAGCCAGAGAAAGTAATTCGCAATTATGTTTTAAATCAATAATAAAATTAAATTTGCAAAAGTTCAATTAAAAAGTAAGGATGGATGTAAACTCATTCCAAGGGGTGTTTGTGGCGGCCCCCCCTTATCCCCTTTTAATTTTTTTTAATAAAAAAAAGGTAATTACTTAAGTTTGATTGATAGCCGAACGGCTGCATTCGTTCATGGAAATATCTAAACAAGTGGATGTTTATTATCTCATGAGAGTGAATAACGAAATATTAATTAATAGTCCACTAGAAGAAAGGTTGAATAATAAGTGATTAAAAAGTTTGTGCCAGAGGGAACAAGTCTACTGGAAAGGCGGGACCTCTATTATACATTAGATAAAATCTTAAATTAATAATAAATTCAATGCTGGAACAAAATTAAGTGTATTTTTGTGTAGTGATTTAACTTGTATGTAATTTAATTTGAGGTAGTTGAACAGCAGAAAGTAAAAGGGAAGATACCTGAGTAGGAGTGAAATAATACCTAGTATTTTAGATAAACTGTCTAAAAGGACAAAGGCATTAGACTCATACAGACTCATCTGTAGGAAATCTGAAATTGTATTTTAATTAAGAGAGGGGTCTTTTTGAAAAAAAAAAAAAAGGACTTAACTAAGTTTTGGTATGAATAAATTTAATTGTATTTAATGACATAAAATCTAGAACTTAATAAAACTTGAAATCAAAATAGTATGTAATGGTAGTTATAAGTTCATTTTAAAGTCCAAAACTGTATGATTTGGTTTCCAAAAAAATTCATGGAGCGGGAGTGTACACGCTAGGTACAAATAAATTGGGACGTCTATAGCCTCCTTATATTGGAATTGATTTGACAAGTGGCAACATTGAGGAAGGTGTCAAAGTGACAACTCAACGGGGGAGTATTTGAAAGTTGTCTACACGAGACAATTAATTAATTTAGATGGATAATAAAAGGTGTAGAATCTAATTAATCGCGGATCTGACGAGTTAAAAGTAGTATAAATAAATGGTTGCAAGCAGTGATGTGGGAAGGATACCTTTATGGTACAGTTCTAATTGAGAATTTGATAAAACTTGAAATGGAAACTTCTGTCTGAGAAATCTAGTGGTTGGTTTGAGGTAGCGTACATCTTGATGGAGAAACGTTGATTACTGAATGGAGACGTAAGTACGTAATCATTAATATAGAATAAAATTGTTGTTGGACACAGAGAAACCGCTTTTTCTCTTGAAAGGACTAAGTAAGTGTGGTAATGAAAGAACTTGATAAAGATAGTATAAGGACTTCTTATCTTTCACTGGAGCTCAAGGATGGATAGTATTTATTGTTGCTACTTACTGACTTCACTACACTGATCGAATAACGTTTTTTTAATCTGTTGGTGTTAGGTTAGAGAAATGGTTAATAATAAAAATATTGATATTAACTTTTCTATCAACGATATGTTGTCTGGTTAAAAGGCGTTATACTTCACAAGAAGCTAATACTAATAATCTCGACAACTATACATGCGCCAGGACTTGGTAGTTGGTATATGGGAAGAAAGATTGAGACTAGACATAGGGCATGTGCGTTTAATATGGACACTGTACGTAGTACACATGGGAAGAATCTATTTCGGGTTATAACGCCACAGTCCCCAAACCATAGGACCAGTTATCACTCGAAATTGGGCCACAGGGCCAGCAGGGTCTGGCAAACCCTGACATTCTGATAACATGTTGTAGTGCCAGGTGGAAGTAGTGACTGTTCCATGTACTTAGAGCTAAAAGTTGAATTCTTTCAGACTTTATAACAATTATCCAAAACTCTTGGTTTAAAAACACAACACACCAGATTGACACAGCCAGGTAAAGCAATAATAAATAAGTAGATTATAAATTTTATAGGAGCGTTGTACTTGTAAGCTTCCTTTCTTCATTTTCTAGTTAAAAGTGTACTTAACACATAACAAGAAAATAAACAAACGAGGGGGCGAATGTAACGAGCCAGACGTTCAAAGCCAAATTTAAAATAATATATATATATCTAGTTATGGATAGTAGAAAGAAGATCCTTCAATACAAATTATTGAATTAAAATATATTTAATAATGATTCAATTGTCGCACAAATATGATGTATTTGACTCTCGGGAATATTAGAGATAATTTCTATGGGGAAATTTGATTTCATAATAGGTTCAAGTAACAAACTCCAATAAAATATTAAATATTACTGAAATTAGGTGCAAGTGAGTTAATCAGCCGTAGTATGGGTTGTGCTCGTAGTAGAGGGTTCGAGGAGATGGTATATTCTTTGAAATCGGAATGTTCGAATCTCATTAGTGGAGTATGACGTTGAAATCTAAAAAAATCAAAATCAGAATATTTATTTTCAGGATTGGAATGCATTATTGATTTTTCTATTTTTTCACTCTTTTGTTTAACAAAATTGGCTAGGATATAAAAGGCGAGGGGGGGGCCGCGACGGGGCTTTTGATTGACTGTCTTTTGGGGTAAGGGGTTACGCTGCCCAATTTTTACGCGATTAAATTTTAATACAGTTATAGGTTGTGATATTGAAAAAATTATTGATTTTGAGCTAGATTGCAAGAAATTGGAATCTAGTTTAGTTTATTGGTGTGCTTAGGCAATATTCTGATTGGTGAGTGAAGGTCTAGGCGGGGACCTGAACATCACAGTGGCGACACACGTCTCGATTCTTCACTAGCTAATCAGGTATTGAACGGTTTCTTGGAGAGAGAGCCGGTCCGTGTTATATTCCACAGCGGATTACATCTCCACGTCATTTGACGGCGATTCAAACGAATTATTCACAATGTCTAGACAGTGATTGTTGTGTTTGATTCCAAGAAGCGTCTGCAACTGCCGTTCCTTATCTATATATTTATATATACACTGTTTATTAGGGCTCGGTCTTTGAGGCGTTTCCTAACCCCTCAGTCTCATTGACCAATACACAGGCCATAGGGATAGGTACACTGGGATTGGCCCCCACGTAGAGCTGTCGAAATAGTTTAGTTAGAAGGCTTCCATTGCACCTCGGAACCCTACAGAACACACCTACGAAATTAACGTTAAATGTCGAGGCTATGGTCTCTAGTTGTTGAATTACATTTACTAGCAGCTTAGGGACCGCAAGGTTAGACAATGCTAGGTAGGTAAAGCCTAAATAAAAGTATTGATTAAATAATTAAATGGGAAGGGATTGTGTAAAATAGTCAGGCTAAAACTAAGGTTCGTGCAAATTAACTAAAGGAATTCGGAAATAAATAAATTCGATAATTTGATAAATTTAACTTGTAAATGCGTGTTGTTAAAGAATTTCAATATTGATGTTTTAAATACAAATGATAAACAATTAGTTTTGGATAGTGTGAGATTGGTTCTTGGTGGTTTTCATATGTTGTACTACCAGAATTTGAATATTAAGCCTTAAAGTCCTAAATTGGTTTTCCAAACTATATTTTCTTAGTCTCAACTTCATGCACTAAAGATAGATTTGTTTACTACGGAAAATTGATTTCCTAGATATTTACTTATACCAAACGGAGAGTATTATCTATAGTAGTCACTGACTGGTCTAGTCTTTAGCAGCAATTGTTCCTATGTGCATCCAGATGTCTGGAAGGCTCGGAAAACTAAACCTGGAACCTATCTAATTTGATCTTAATTTGCAATACCATAATTACCAAGAATTAGTCACACTTCATAGAACTTGAATCATAGAAATATATTTGGTTTTGAGTAGATAAGCTCAAATATGTACGGAGTGGATATTGTAGCAATAGTCGAGAAGGAGAAGTATAAGTTGTGTCCAAGGACTGTTAGATAGGCCAAATTATTGAATATATAAATAATGGCATAGCAGGAGGGAGATTGGAGGTTAGGGAGGAGAACTAGAATAACCTCAGTCTTCCTGTCTTGACTATAAAGTCTTCGTTCTTCCTTTTTCATATATTATCTACGGGCTTTGAAGTTCCTCTTAGATTAAAGGAAACTTTCAGATTTAATTGTTAAATATATGCAAAGCAGATAATTCTAGTACAGATTAGTCTTGGGATAAATACCAGAAAGACAATTGAGCAGGCTGATGTTATTCTATGGGGATTGGAAGGTGGTTCTCCTCCCCTCCCGTTATGCCGCATTAAATTATCTATATGATTTATTTAGACTTAATTTTATCACTATATTTTGTGGAGTTTTCTTTAGATTGTATGGTTTTCACAATGGGACTCGGGTCTTAGCGTTTCCACATTGATTTAATATCTACTGCAGTTCGGCTCTAGTAGTAGTAGGTTACCTAGGTAGGTTCAATATAGGAGAGTAATGTATGGGAAATAAATGGGACTAGCTCTTAAACCAACAGGTTTCTATAAATCGTTTATTCAGCTAATTAAATAATGTTAAGGATAAATTAAGTTTAGCTTTTAATTGATAGGTATATTATTATTAGGTTTAGAATACCGTATTGTGTTATCTCATTCAAAGTTCGTGGGTTGCAATTCTTAAATCACAACGTAGGTCCGTTATTATCTTTATAATCACTAGACGATCACATCGGCCAATACATAGTATGTTCAAAGCTAATAGGTAGGTATAGTAATAGGTAGGTATAGAGTAGGGTTTAGTTAAAGCGGAAAAGGTTAGAGTAGGGTTAGTTAGGATAGTCAGATATTAAATAAAAAATTAAAATATAGTAGAAAAGTTGAAAGGAGGTGAGGGGGGGGGGGGGTACACTGTCTATTTGAGGGAGTTGCCATAGTCGCTTACATGGCAGGCGTGGATTGGTGATTTGCATTAATGATCTTAATATACTCAGGAGAACGCTGTATCCCGTCCCTGCCGCAAACCCTTAGTCATCTTGTCGACCCCACGGGAAAACTGGAGGTCGCTCTATTCGAGGGTGAGAAGTACACTGAAAAAAAAATAGGCTTGCTTGCTGATAAGTAATCATTTTTTTGATCGTTTGAAACAAGATCGTAATCAAGTTAACAAGTTTAGTTAGTGCAAGGGGTTAGTTCGAGGGAACAAGATCTTGTTGCGCTCGTATGGAGTTAAGATGACTGTTAACGGTTAACAAGATCTTGTTGCGCTCGTATGGAGTTAAGATGACTGTTAACGGTTAACAAGATCTTGTTGCGCTCTTATTGAGTTAAGATGACTGTTAACGGTTAACAAGATCTTGTTGCGCTCGTATGGAGTTAAGATGACTGTTAACGGTTAACAAGATCTTGTTGCGCTCGTATGGAGTTAAGATGACTGTTAACGGTTAACAAGATCTTGTTGCGCTCTTATTGAGTTAAGATGACTGTTAACGGTTAACAAGATCTTGTTGCGCTCTTATTGAGTTAAGATGACTGTTAACGGTTAACAAGATCTTGTTGCGCTCTTATTGAGTTAAGATGACTGTTAACGGTTAACAAGATCTTGTTGCGCTCGTATGGAGTTAAGATGCCTGTTAACGGTTAACAAGATCTTGTTGCGCTCTTATTGAGTTAAGATGACTGTTAACGGTTAACAAGATCTTGTTGCGCTCGTATGGAGTTAAGATGACTGTTAACGGTTAACAAGATCTTGTTGCGCTCGTATGGAGTTAAGATGACTGTTAACGGTTAACAAGATCTTGTGGCGCTCGTATGGAGTTAAGATGACTGTTAACGGTTAACAAGATTTGTTGAAATCAACAGTGTAGTCTCAGTTCATGACTTACAGCCGAGGGAAAGGGGACATCTCCCGAAACTTGTTAAAAATGTATCAATTTAACTTTTTCGCGATAGCGTCGCCGAGTTACCGCCGCGGCGCCCTTTGACAGACCGTATTCTAATTTAGTATTGAAAAACTTGGATAATTAATGTTTTTTCTTCAAACAGGTATATTTTATTGCAAGACTATCGTTTTAAAGATAGCGTTATGTAAACAATCTCTTTAAGGAAGATTATTTTGAAACTTCGGAGGTCTGCTTCATACTCATAGTCTCCTATCTTTAGTTACTGTTAACACGATAAGGGACAGTCATTCGGATCCATACTTCCTCAAAAATACTGTAAATGTATTGTGTCTACTCTATTTTTAAGGCGGTAGAGTTATCAACCTTTAATGATAGAATCATGTTAATTTTAAGGTAATCGCGAGTAACGGTGTATTGCTAAAATTACTAATGTTATTTATTTATTTCAGACACACTGTCATAGTGTAGGTAAAGTCTTAATATTATATTAGAAAACTTATTAACGTGTGGGACTCCACCTGCACGGGACACGTTAGCCCCCAGCTTCATTGGGATTTCCTCCAACTCTGCTGGTGCCGCCGTAAGGCGAACCTTAAAACCCAAAAATATTCCTCGCTGCGAGGCCTCTTCGAGTTTCTGCCTTTTGCGGCGGAGACCCTTGGCGCGTGGTCACCGGAGGCTATCAGCTTCGCTAGCCTCATCGGAAATTTGTTAAAAGAAAAATCCGGTGACCCTCGAGCCAGGGCCTTCTTCGTTCGCCGCATCAGTGTAGAAATTCAGAGAGGCAACGCCGCGAGCGTTTTAGGCACAATACGCAATTCCGCAGAGCTGGAGTAGATCTTCTACCTGTAACTGATTTTTTCTTTCCAAAAATTATTAGATTTTTTTTATATATTATTAGTGTTATCCCCTACATTAACTAGTTTCTTAAATAACAAAAATTGGTTTCAACAGCCCCATCCACTGTCTAATGATGGGGCCGTCAAACCTCTCGTTGATCATTTTTACGATCCCGTTAGCGCCGTTATTGCAGCAAAATCGTCTGTGCGACCTTCATATAATGTAGCTAATAATTTCCATGTGGTTCCCGGCTTAGAATAGAGCCATCCCCAGTCTTCCAGTAGATGTCGTCAGGGTGACTAAGGCATCAGGGACAGTTAGCATCGTTCTCCTGTGTATATTAAGATCATTACTGCGATCACCAATCCGTCTACCAAGCGTGGTGATTATGGCAAATCCCCCAATGGGACAGCCCACCAAAAGTGGCATTAAAATAAATATATAAATAATAATAATAATGAATATCTCAGACATTCACACCAATTATCCAGTCCCAAACTAGGCAGAGCCTGTGCTATGGTTACTAGATAACGGATACACATACTTAAATAAATATATAAACATCCAAGACTTGGGTACAAACATTCATATTCATCATACGAACATTTGCCCCTAGCGGGATTCGAACCCGCAACCTCCGGCGTGGCAGTCCGAGAGTTACCCCGTTCCGCCACGGAGGTCGTCGAGGAGGTCATTGGAGTTGTCAGCAGTGGGCGTAATTATTTTCTACCTTATATTATTCAGTTTTGTTTAAGCAGTGAAGTAAACATAATAATTATTCAACCATTGGTTAAAACATGCGCCCAATTGCAAAGTTTTGTCGAGTGAAATGTACATTAGCACAATAAAACTTTTACTAGGGACGAGCGCTTTACGGGAGTTCGCACGATGTTGTCGCGAGTTGAGTGTGCTACCGGTCGCACACACATGCAACTATCCTATTTCTTTGTAATAGAGTTAACTATTGAACGAAAATTACTTTTCTTTGTAACGTCCATGTAAAGTAATCGTCGGTATACAGTATTGTAATCAATCAGCCCACCTTTACAATAATAGAAATAATTAAATAAATATTTATGAAAAACCTTTATATTAATGTAAAAGACTTAAAAGTAAGGGGTTAAAAACGAAAACATGGGGAGAACTGAATATTATTCTAAATATATCACGCCCCCTCCCCCCCCACACACACACGCGCGTGCACAACATGTATTTTGGTGGATTCACATTAATTAACCTTAACTATCGCTTCAATTACTTTAATATTGTATTGTATTTATTTATTAATGTCTTGTGTACGAATGTCTTAACATTATTCTAACAATTCTATAAACCTAGATGCTTACAATTATTGATGTCAATAAAATATTTTCAATTAAAAATTAGATATTAACAAATTCTTCGTCTGCACAGGATTAGTATTTCGAGTAGCTTATATTAGCGTGGCGTAGAAAAAACTAACATTATGACATTAAAATTATAATTTTATGTCGCACGCCAGAATAGCTCGCATATGGTAGATTTTTCCTTCTTACTTGATATTTTAAACAATTCACACAATATCTTTATAAATTGTAGCCTATGTGTTATTCTGATGTATAAACTATATTACTGTAAAGTTTCATTAAAATCCATTCAGTAGTTTTTTCGTGAAAGAATAACAAACATCATCCATACTTACAAACTTTCGCGTTTATAATACTATTAGGATATTCCAATATTTTGAATGTAGGTACGCGAAGTTTACAGTTAATTAGATATCGAGGAATGTCTAAGAATCATATTAATAGAATACAAAGTCACGTGATCAAGTTAACCGAGGGCTGGCAACGTGTGTAGTCACACCGAAGAGCTTTAATTACCGCACATCAAGTGCTGCGTTAATGAGTGGCGGCAGTGGTGGAGCCGTGTTAGATTTATGTGTGATTTATTAACGACTGTTGTAGCCCTTAGAAACCTATTAAGTGCCTCTAGAGTGGTGGTGTAAGGTGTTGACTGAGCGAGACAGCTGACTGCCAATTTCAGTAATCAGTAAACTTTATTGCATTCCATGGTGTTAACAGATGATAAAAAGACAGAGTTCTCATGGACCCATTTGGGCACAGCAAGTAGGAGAGAGGAGGACCAACAATATTGTCGACGTTATCAAGTTGTTTAATACATTATGTACATAAATGTATTATCATCATCAGGTTATTTTTGTCTCAACTGCAGGAGCACCACCCTCTCTCATCTGCCGGAGACAGACGGAGGATTTAACCTACACTCCCCGCGCTGGCCAGGCGGGTTGGGGAGGCCTGATTGTTGTTTTATAATGTATTCCCTTAGTCGCCTTGTACGACATCCACGGGAAGAGTTGGAGTGGTCCTATTCTACTCTACCGGAAACCACACGGCATTACATATATGTTTGTTATCTAATTTTATCATAATTTATCGTTTAGGTATTCATTTAATGTGTAGTAGCTTTTGGAAATCAGTAGCTGTCTCAGGTATTTGTTTAATATCTTATTGTTAGTTTCTTCTTTTATTATTTCGGGCAGGTGATTATATGTTTTTACTGACATGACGAGAGGGCTGGATGAGTGCAGTCCTAACTTGGAAGTAGGTTGCATCAGTCTGCTTTTATTGCGTAGCGGGTATTTCGTAGGTATGTCTCCTCGGGTTTTGTAGAAGTTTGAATTTATAATTATCTTTTTGTTTGGCTGAACGTTTTCAATAGAATTATCATTACGAGCAACTGACTGATAATCTCACTTCAGAAAGGTTGCCTGGAAGAGATCGCTTTAAGCGATAAGGCCGCCTTTGTACACTTTCCAAAAATCTGTACCTATTTTATTGTTATCCTTAATTTGTGTGCAATAAAGAGTTTATCTATCTATCTTTCTATCTCCCTCCTATATTTCAAAAAAATTCAATTTCAATTACTGCGATCACCAATCCGCCTGCCAAGCGTGGTGATTATGACAAATCCCCCAATGGACAACTTACTAAAAGTGGTATTCTATTGGGGAGGCCTATGTCCAGCAGTGGACGTATGTAGGCTGATGATGATGAATATTTACGCTACATATGCTATATCGCTTCAGCCACTGCCCGGGGCTGTATAGATACTGAGAAGTGGCGGCGATTACGATCACTTACGAGGAAGTGAGCATGCACAATGTACCACACCACAGCTCAGGGAGTGATACGTTACCTTATAATTATCACCCCCTTGACTGATAAAACACTGTCACGTGGTAAATAAACACCGGAAAGTAACTCAAATAAAATAGTACTAAGCTAATGTGGTATCTATAATGCAATTATTTTGAATCTCCCCCCTCCCCCTTTCCCCCCTCCCCTTTTCCTTTTCCCCCCTCCCCTTTCCCCCTCCCATTTCCCCCTCCCCTTTCCCCCCTCCCCTTTCCCCCCTCCCTCACTCGAACCTTGATACACACCAGGAAAGGTTGGCTGGAAGATAAATCTATTAGAGAATAGCTTGACTGCACGTCATTCTACTCGAGCAGGCTGTGGGTCAAATATATTTCATCATCATCGTCATCATCAGGTTATGACTCCCCCATGAGCTGTGTGGCGTTTTTTGGGTAAGGCCTTTGTCCAGCAGTGGACGTCTAAAGGCTGATATGATGATGATGAAACAACGTTCCACTTAAGAACAGGTACACTTCTATAAATCAGCAACTCCTATATTATGGAAAGTAAATTAAATCATTCGCAAATTGCACAGAAAGACGATGAAAGTGGTAAAAACAGTAAGATCCATATTAAAATAACAGACATCTTGCTAGTTTATTTAAACTGTATTGATTTTGGACTTTGTGAATATTATAAATTAAACTCTACGGATTTTGTGACATTCGTCGTTATTCCCATGTACATTTACGTCCCAGTGGAACCTTACGGAACTTCAAACGACCTCTGACGTTTGAGATAAACATTCGAACAGAAGGCCCAAAACCAAAAGCGATCTTCCGATAGATACTAGAGACTATTATATAGAGTGGAATCGATAAGTGATCTCATTCGACTTATTCTGTAGTTTATAAGGTATAGTTAAACTTTTTAGTGATATTTAAATTGCGTTATTAACTTAGTAATTTGACAATAATAATTTTAAGGAAATTAAACTGGATATGTCCGAAATATTGATAGATACGAGTATATCATACATTTACTATAGAGCACCACTAATCACTTTTATTTTTATTTTTAATACATACCAAAGAGATAGGTGATTTGAAAAACAACTTTAAATTCACTTCACACGAGTCGCGATCGCGTGTCCTGTCTTTTTTGGATAAGTGGGAATGGAATAGATAGATACACACCAATAATGTAGTAAAATACTTGTAGGTAAATGATGTGATGTGTGTGACTTAATTAATAGATGGCGTTAACACATATCCAGTTTCTTTTCCAGGAAGTTATTAATATCATATTATTTGTTACAACTTTATTGTATACACCGAAAATATAAAAATAAAATACACAGAAAGGACGTATACGTACGTACGTAAAGGACGTATTGTTGCAGCCAATAAATGAATATTCTATTCTATTCTATTCTATTCTATTCTATTCTAATCTATTCTATTCTATTCTATTCTATTCTATTCTATTCTATTCTATTCTATTCTATTCTATTCTATTCTATTCTATTCTATTCTATTCTATTCTATTCTATTCTATTCTATTCTAATCTATTCTATTCTATTCTATTCTATTCTATTCTATTCTATTCTATTCTATTCTATTCTATTCTATTTTATTCTATTCTATTCTATTCTATTCTATTCTATTCCGTTCCGTTCCGTTCCGTTCCGTTCTGTTCTGTTCCGTTCCATTCCATTCCATTCCATTCTAGTCTGTTATGTTCTGTTCTCTTCTATTCTATTCTAAACAGGGTGGGTTTACTCGTATCTCTAAAAAAGTATTCTTCCAGCCAAACCTTGTCTGAAAAGAGATAAGTTAATAATAGTATTAGTGTACACATAAACTTGTCGTCGCTATAGGTCGTTAAATTATTAAATACTAGCTGTTGCCCGCGACTTCGTCTTTAACATCACAAATTATAACATATTACATACAACTTAACATCATAACTTATTATGTATTTCCCGTAGGAATAAGAGGTTTTTCGGGATAAAAACTATCCTATATCCTATTCCAGGACCTAACCTATATGAGTGCCAAGTTTTATCCCGATCAGTCCAGTGGTTGAAGCGTGATTGAGTAACAAACATCCAAACATCCAAACTTTCGCATTTATAATATTATATAGTAGGATTATAATATTAGTAGGATTAAAAATGTTTGAATATCAGTAAAGAGTTTGACTATACAGTTTAAACTTCAGAATAAGTCGAGTGAGATCTTACCTTTCGAGTCGAGTTAGATCACAAAAGTCACGATGATAATTAAAACGTATACTCCAGAAGTATAAAGCTGCACATGAATCCTTTCAGGCGGACAATGAAGCGGCCAGAGCGGGCTGTCTTGGGCCCCATAGATCAAGCCCGCCGTACATCTTCGCTCGTGGGCAGCTCCCCGCTAATGGCCCGGTAATCTGCCCAGTGAACGTGTCTTTTTATTTCCACTATATCTCGAGACGTCACGGCGGACTTTGTTTTGAAGTGGAAAACACGAAAACAACAATATAATGCAGCGAAGGTCTTCTTTTCAACAAGTCAGCAAAGTTTGTGTCGTTTACAACATGGAGTTAATGTAATTCTTGGTGGCCTCATTTTCTCGAAATTTCACCGATTTCACGTGGTCCTACTTTTTTCTCCTATTGATCCACTGGGGTATCTTAGAGAATGGAATCGTAAATATATTACGTAGCTAATTTTCGGCAATTTATAACTCCTCTCTCCACTTTAAAAACCTGTATAGTATAGATGTTGCCCGAGACTTCGCCCGCGTGGACAACTTAACATAATAAATTATTATGTATTTCCCGTAGGAATGATATGTTATCTAGGGATAAAAACTATCCTATGTCCTATTCCAGTACCTAACCTATATGTGTGCTGAGTTTCATTCCCGATCCTTCCTGTGGTTGAAGAGTGATTGAGTAACCAACATCCAAACACACTTTGTTTGGCACTGTAGACAAACTTGTCTGCACCGGGTGCGACTGAAAATCAGCGCCTAGCACCTTACTTGGTCTAGGCATATGCTGAGTCGTTTGCCCTTTTGCTGCCACGGCACACGCACACTATTTTAACTATGTTAAAAAATTTAAATTGTTTAATTTACTTATAATTTTAATTTATTTTTTTCCTTTTTCTTGCTTTGTTAGTTTTTTCTTTGTGTGTGCCAATTATGGTAGTAAATAAATGTTTTTTCTTTCTTTCTTTCAAACATCCAAACTTGCGCATTTATAAAATTAGTGGGATTATGTGTCCCCCCTGCCTACCCTCTTGCTACTCCTGTTTCCACGTAGAACTTTACGCTCATATCTATGTGGCTAAGTTAGCTCGAAAAAGCGCTCTTAATCCTGCAAAATGAAGACGCCTTGCAGCACTGAGCTCGAAATGGTCTATTAAAAACAGCACAACTTCAACACGCCCCCTGAGACGCTGTAAGGCTGAACCACCACAAAAGAGGAGATAGGCGCAGTGGAGAGACAGGCGTGTTAAATATTTACAATCAATGAAAGAAAATCACGAATAACTGGCTCGTCTACAAAGTATTGCTTCAAGAAACTGGTTTATGAACATGATTGAGGAACGAAAGAAAAGAAATGAGATTTTTGCGGACGAACTTGTAATTTCTAAACAGTATCTTATCTTATCTTCTTAGGGGGCCAGGAAGACCTGGCGACACTTCGACCCTTCAGGATCTTTTGTGCCAAACCCCTGACCACCAACGATGCCCCAAGCCTATTTGGTGGACTTCACATACGCCTCAGAATTTCTTCTTCGGCATATGCAGGTTTCCTTACGATGTTTTCCTTCACCGAAAAGCCTGTGGTATTATAAATAAACCGTATTTAGTTTCGTAAAACTCATTGGTACGGGCGGGGTTTGAAACCACGACCTCATGAACGTGAGGCGAGAGCACAACCAACCGGCTACCACAGCTTTCTAAACAGTAGCTTTGATAGTACTAAAAAACGATGCGCTTGGGATTTTGATTATCATTAATACAAATACAAATAACTTTATTGGTTCAAGAACATGTGGGTCTTATACTAGATATATCTATAGATATATTATTACAAGCAGTAGTCTGGCTTCCAAACTAGGATTCCCTGTTCTATGGGTAAACAGTCTTTCATTAAAAGTGTGAACAAATGTTTTTAGTTTAACTCTGTAGATGTTGCCCACGACTTCGTCCGCGTGGACAACTTAACATCACAAATTATTATGTATTTCTCGTAGAAATGGGATGTTTTGTCTGGATAAAAACTATCCTATGTCCTATTCCAGGACCTAACCTATATGTGTGCCAAGTTTCATCACGATCCGTCCAGTGGTTGAAGCGTGATTGAGTAACAAACATCCAAATATCCAAACTTTCACATTTATAATATTAGTAGGAGATAGGATTAATACAGATTAGACCGTAATGGCGCGTTCTTTATAATAAGGTCTTCTCTTGATAAGAGAGGTTCATATCAAGCCACAGAATTTTGTGATAATGTAATTTAAACTCTATGGATTCTTGATATTATAAGTTATTTTCCTGTACCTTTCATATACCTTCACATATCTGTAGCTCGACTAGCTCCGCTCTCCGTCTTCGCTTCGGTGGTCGCCTGGCCCTAGGCTGTAAGCGGACAGAGATATAAAACTTTAGTGTATCGCGTTACCTGAACGAATCTATAAGCCGATCGCTTCCAGACTTCCGGCAGACTTACGAGGAAACTTTTATGTGACATTATCCGTAGATGCAGCCGTAGCTTCTTTAATGAAAATCTTAAAAATGAGGCGCAGGATGATAATATTAAAAATGACTTATAATTTAGCAGTAATCAGTACTGCTTGAGAAAAAGAAGTTATATTCAGTTTATTCAGTTTATTTTCCATAACAAATTGCATAAAATTATAAATAAAAAATAACAATCTCAAAATTATACAAAATTAAAAATAATTAAAAAATTAAATTAAATTATGCATCATTTACAAATTCATCAGTAGAGTAATAACTCTTTTCCAACAAGAAGCGCTCCAAAGTGTTTTTAAAGATGAGTGGATTTTCTATGATTTTAAATTGAGTGGGCAGGCAGTTATATAACCCAACTGCTTGATGTCGCACACTATGCTCAACAATTCTTAGTCGCGGTACGATTGTATATGGGATGTCTTTTCTCCTTGTCGTTTGGCGTAGGCACCTCTGTTCTGCAGTCTCGTACCTTCCTGGATGCTTGACCAGGTCACATAATAGTACTAAAATATATAGGCTTGGTAGTGTTAGGATATTGAATCTTTGAAAGTGTATTCTACATGATTCCCATGGGGCAATTCTTACCATAGCTCTTATGGCCCGTTTTTGGATCACAAACGCCTTTTTAATATTATAGTCGTAACCGTTTCCCCACAACTTAATACTATACCGAAGATGTGACTCCACCAGGGCGTGATAAGCTATTTTAAGTTGTTCAATTGTTGCCTCCTCTCGTAAACTTCTTAACGCATAGCAAGCGGAACTAATCTTGTTCTCAATTTTATTCATCTCCTCTTTCCAATTCAAATCCGAATCTATATATATTCCTAGGAACTTAACAGTGTCTACCAATGAAATCCTATTTTGATTTAATCTTATAAATAAAGTTTTACTACTTGCAGTTGTCGTTCTGAAAAGAACTGCATTAGTTTTGCTACTATTGATATTTAAATTATTAATGTTAAACCACTCATTGAAGGCTGACAGAGCTCTATTAGCTTTAATTTCAAGCTCTTCTAGATTTTTGGCTGAAACTATTGCATTAGTATCGTCTGCAAAGACTACTACTTTCATATCCGGGATGATATTGCTGACAAAATGTATTAAATCATTCATGAAAATTATAAAAAATATTGGTCCCAATATTGATCCCTGTGGGACACCTGTGCAATTTTTTTGTAATGCAGACCTGTAAATTCTTTCAGTACTACCCTCAGTAAATTTTATCTCAACGAATTGGTACCTGTTTTGTAAATAGGATTTGAAGAGTCCCAAAGGTTTACCTCGCACACCATAATGTATTAGTTTTGTGATAAGTATACTGTGGTCCACAGTATCAAAGGCGGAGCTTAAGTCCAGAAACAAGCCCATTACTTTTCTTTTTACATTTAATTCCATTATAACGTCATCAACCAGAGTATCAATGGCATCGCTTGTTCCAACTTTTACTTGGTACCCGTATTGCCTATTATTTATAATGTTATTGATATGTAGATGTGTCATCAGTCGCTTTTTTATAAGTTTTTCGAATATTTTAGATAGTATGGGCAGTAATGAAATTGGTCTATAGTTCTTTGGGTCAGTTTTTATCCCTTTTTTGTGTATTGGTAATATTTTTGCCAACTTTAACTGATCCGGAAAAACTTCATTTTCATAGCACTTATTGTAAAAAGTTGCCAAAGGTTCTGCCAATATGTCCATGTTATCCTTTATAACTTATATCTTATCTTATCTTCTTAGGGGGCCAGGAAGACCTGGCGACACTTCGACCCTTCAGGATCTTTTGTGCCAAACCCCTGACCACCAACGGTGCCCCAAGCCGATTTGGTGGACTTCACATACGCCTCAGAATTTCTTCTTCGGCATATGCAGGTTTCCTTACGATGTTTTCCTTCACCGAAAAGCCTGTGGTATTATAAATAAACCGTACTTAAGTTTCGTAAAACTCATTGGCACGGGCGGGGTTTGTACCAGGAGCTCATGAACGCGAGGCGAGTTCACAACCAACCGGCTACCACGGCTCAAAAAAAAAGAAGTTACTGCCTATGTTGTCACATAGCATGAATTATAATCGAAGTTTGGATTCTAACGCCGTCATCCTTTCTTTCAATTTATTTATCTCAGACTAGCTGTAGCTAGTCACGCTCGCATGGACTAGTCACTCTCAGTCCGACTTTGACTACGACTCCGATTCCGACCCCGACTTCCATTTCCATTCAATTCTCTTTCTTCTCCCCTACACTTCCATGACGACTTTCTTCACCCCTCCCTCCACCACTTCCCCCTAACTTCCATGACCTATATCCAAAATATAGTTCTCACTCATTGCAATATGAATTCAGTCGAACATTTACACCCTTCACTTCTTTGTTGTATACTAATGCCGTGTATGCGAGTTTTCGAAAACTATAAATTTGCATAACTTTTAATTGACTGGGCCGATTGCAATGAAATAGAGCCTATATGTTATACCGAATTAAGCACTATGTTTCTGTGAAAAGTCTTAACAGAATCGGTTTAGTAGTTTTTAAGTGATGCGTGCACAAACAAATAGATAATCAGACAAACAGACAAAAAATCCAAAAATTATCGAAATGTGTTCTGTTACTTATCCTTAGACACCTAATTTTTGTTGTTGCAAATACAATACACTTTATTGCACAAACAAATACAGTTACAAGTTATAAATAGTACAATTTAGGCGTTCTTATCGCTTTTAGCGATTTCCTCCAGACAACCTTTAATCTTATTTTTTCCAAATATTTATTTATTGCATTTTACAATGGTCCAGGTCACGTGTATAGATTCCTGCTATGATTCCGAATTTGCAACAAAAAATATTGACATAGTAACATATGTTTGCGTCCATAGGAAGCAAAGTCTGTCCCAGTGGGAACCCAACCCAAGACCTCTAGTATTCGAGGCAAACAACCGAACACAAGGCAAATGCAGCGATCCCACGAAATAAATAAATATCTCAGACATTCACACCAATTATCCAGTCCCAGACTAGGCAGAGCCTGTGCTATGGTTACTAGATAACGGATAGACATACTTAAATAAATATATAAACATCCAAGACTTGGGTACAAACATTCATATTCATCATACGAACATTTGCTTCTAGCGGGATTCGTACCCGCAACCTCCGGCGTGGCAGGCCGAGAGCTACCCGTTCCGCCTCGGAGGTCGTCATTGATTGCGACCTGACATAAAAAACAATATTACTTCGAATTTGGCATCATTATTTCATTCAACAAGAACAAGTTTGTAACTTCCAAGTTACAAACAATCTAACTCAATGCTAACAGAGTTCAAAATACATATCAAGTTCGTATGAAAGATACATTTGGTTACATAAAAGAATCAAGGCTTCGCGGACATGCCACTGGTTTAGCGAGGTTTGACAATAAACAAGTCGGCAGCCGACATGTCATGCCCGAGGAACCATATTACTGGGTAAGTATATATATATTGCCTTGTGTTTGCCTTGTGACTGGATGTTATTTGTATATTATATTATGTATTTATGTATGTATATCAGCTGTCTGATACCCATATTACAGGCTCTGCCTAGTTTGGGATCAGGTGGCCGTGTGTGAAATGTCCCCACATATTTATTTATTTATTTATACTTTATTTATTACCCAGTATATGTGTTCGTGGACGGCATGGGACGGCTGATGACGGAATGTAAGGAAACGCTAGAGATAGGAATGCCTGTTTCGTCTATAGCATAAAAGTTATTGTAACGCAATGGAATAATAATCTGTAATGTTTCAATATTTTAAATAAATAAATAAATGTCTACATATCGTCAGTGGAAAGGTAAAAACGCTAAAGCGCCAGTTTGACAATTTTACAGGAGAGAGGTATGTCTTTTTTATTTTTCGAGAAAAAATTAATATCTCGTTTTCTATATGAGGAGTATTTTTATGTAACTTGAAAAAAATACGATTGTATAATATGGGTTTATGTATTTACAATAAAATATAGATAGTTGTATTATCAGCTAATTCGTGTATATATTGTATCATTTATGTTTATGTAATATTGTAAGCATACTGTAGTGTAAGTGTATATTTGATGGGTACGTTTCTTTTATAATTTTGATACTAAATGCATTTTACCAGACCTTTCAGTTACTCTAAGGTTGACTGGAATAGATCCCTAAGTGAGATAAGTACGCCTTTGTACACAACTTTTTTCTTTTATTTATTTTTGGTACAATAAAGCGTTTACATACATACTGGAACTTACGATGAGCGGAGAAAAGCTATTGCCTCTGCAAGGCGATTGTTTACCCCTATGGGACCAAGGCGTGAGCATTATGTATGTATGTATATATAATATATATATATATTATTTTATTCCTGATCACAATCACACTTGATATTATGTGACCATAAATCCTAAGATGCCTATTCACTCTTCCTTTAAAGATATTCCAGTTGTGTGTATAGGTGGACTATCCTATGTCCTATTCCAGGACCTAACCTATATGTGTGCCAAGTTTCATCCCGATCCGTCCAGTGGTTGAAGCGTAATTGAGTAACAAACATCCAAACTTTCGCATTTTTAATATTAGTGGGATTTGTTCATAATTTGTTTGTCTTTCATTTATTTATTTCAATTCTTTTCACGGGATTATATTTTCAGGAATAATAAATACATACCATACAACATCGCTCATTTTTAACTGACTTCTAAAAAAGGAGGAGGTTCTCAATTCGTCGGAGTCTTTTTTTTATTATCTACAATCGTTCTGCATATCAGTAAAATAAGGTACAAATAATATGAAATAATCTTTTCTTAACTGAATAGTGGGCTCGATTCTGAAGGCACAACGTTAAAATTAAACAGCACTAAAACTGTTGCTATCCTTGTTACACAGTATTATGAAGATAAAGACGAAACCATATTTAGTGCTGTTAAATTTTAAATGTGTGCCTTCAGAATCGGGCCCATTGTATACTTTACAATTATTACGACAGATTTGAAAGTCCCGGGATTTTCATTACAAGAATAAAATTCCTTGAAATGGAATGTCCATATGAATCTACTGTATTATACACTAGCTGTTGCCCGCGACTTTGTCCGCGTGGACAACTTAACAACACAAATTATTATATATTTCCCGTAGGAATGGGATGTTTTTTCGGGATAAAAACTATCCTATGTCCTATTCCAATACTAAACCTATATGTGTGCCAAGTTTCATCCCGATCCGTCCAGTGGTTGACGCGTGATTGAGTAACAAACATCCAAATATCCAAACTTTCGCACTTATAATGTTAGTAGGATTTTATAAGTATATACATAACACTAATTAATTGCAGTAACTGATTATAAGTTAAGTTATATAACCCACTTCTAATGATAAAAATCTAAGGAATGTAACTACAGTCTCTGCATCCCTCTCCACTGACATAAATCACAATTTTAAAAATATAGCACTGAGCACAATCCTTTGCTGCCAAGAAAGCTTTCACCGCCAGCATTTCTGAACATGTTTAAATCGTACCTTTGAGACATTCACCCTCAACTAAATGAACTTCAACCTTTCTACTACTATATCAAGGCTTGTTTTCGACAATAGCTGTGTGTCATTCTCGATTTGTCGACGGCTCATGGAAGTTTGAACTCTGTGGTGCAGTTAAGTAATGCGTGTTTTGAAGTGCGACTTGACGTGTCGTACAGTGGTCGAAATGTGTGTCTAACGAGACGTTATTGAGTTTTCATTTAGAGATTGATTTCCTTTTAGAGCAAATTAAGTTTTAAATTTGACATATTTAAGTATATAATAGAAAACAAAGTTGTGCGTCTCTCGAAATTGATGCTTTTGTTTTTCCCAAAGCTTTCTCTCTTAGTTCAGTTTTCGGAATAACTTGGCAAACCCATAAAATTTTCTAAGACTACACTACTTGTTACGTTGTTTTCTATCTTTTTATAGACTATAACCTACACGAATCGGTTTCATATTAGATTCATCATCATCATCAGCCGAAATACATCCACTGCTGAACATAATCACCACGCTTGGCAGGTGGATTGGTGATCGCAGTAATGATCTTAATATACACAGGAGAACGCTGCTACCCGTCCCTGGTGCAATCCCTTTATCGCTTTGATGAGACGTACGAAGATTGGCGTGGCCCTATTCGAAGCCGGGAACTACACGTCTAATAGGTTGAGAAAAAAATATATAACAGAAAAAATAAATAAATATCCCAGACATTCACACCAATTATCTAGTCCGAAACTAGGCAGAGCCTATGTTATGGTTACTAGATAACGGATAGATATAGTTAAATAAATATATAAACATCCAAGGGTCTTAATAAGTTATTTCACTGTAAATGATGTTATATCACTTAAAGAATAGAATAGAATAGAATATTTATTTATTGGCTGCAACAAAACACATATAGTGCAACATTACACATAAACAAAAATAATATACAACTAAGAGTCGGGTGCACACGCCGGGATCACGTCACACGGCTTGTCGGACGATAATTTAATATTACATTCGCTTGCACGAGGAGCAGAAACAACGCGAGGAACTTACCCGACAAACCGGGAGTAGAACCAAGGCGTGCGACCGACCTGTAGGGGAGAGGGCAACAGTACAGTGTGGCAACACCGTAGAAGACACAGTATGTGTGCTGCAGCAGCAAACAGGCCCCAGCTCAGCATATTGCTTTGCCTGTGAGGGCAGAGCACTGATTTTCAGCTGAGACCTAAGAGTGTCGGATAACCGAACATCACAACAGGGATGTACTTATAATAAACAGTTTAAATAAGAAACAAAAATACAATATTATAATATATGCATATACATACTAAGATACAAAATATGATGTAAGGAAAAGAAAAATAAATACTAATTAAATGTCATGTGATGAATATGATAGATGAGTATTAGGCAAAAAATAATATAAGTAACTAGCCTGAAATAAGTGTAGTGTGTGCAGTGATGAAGTTGGTATTATGGCAAACCGGTTACTTGCTGCTCCAACAAGAAACATTTATATTTCTTCTTTAAAATGTATTTAGAAGAGTTTGGACAACGGAGTGGTGGAGGGAGGTTATTCCAACACTTGGTTGCCAAATACCGAAAACTGCCCTCAAAGGCCACAGTTCTGTGCAGATCTGTCACCAAAAGATACGACGACGCTCTGGTATTATATCTATTGTACGATGAGGACCATCGAAGCTTGGAATATAGATACTCGGGTTTCTCAAATTTAATTACATCGTGCACAAGACACGCGAGATGTAGCTTCCTGCGGGATGCCATATTTAAAATTGACGCCTTGTTTAAGTAAGGTGTGATATGGCTCCGAGGGGGAATACTAAAGCAGAAGCGACAACAAGCGTTCTGTACGCGTTGTATGACGCGTTGGGTCTTAGACAGTAGCCGCGGCCCGTAAACTAGGTCTCCATAATTTAATTTTGACAGTACGAGTGATTCGCAGAGCTTGATGCGGGTCGCCTCGCTCAACAGACTACGAATGCCATAGAGGACCCGTAGTCGATAGAAGCAACTTCGCACCAGGTCTAGGACGTGACTTTCAAAACGTAGCCTGCTATCAAACACAATGCCTAGATTCCTCGCCTCCCTGACGCTGTCCATTCTTTGTCCTAAGATGCTGACATGTGGATTACTAAGAGATATATTATTAACCTGTTTATCTGATCCAAGTACCATGAATTTGGATTTCGCCGGATTAAGCACCAATGCATTTCTTTCTGACCAGAGAGCAATTCGATCAAGATCATCGTTGAGCTGTGGTAGAGTGGTTGCTATTTCAACACTTCTCATTTTTTATCGACTACCGCTTCCTAGGTGTTAGCGCTGTGAAGAAGAAACGGCGCAACAAACTTCACGCAACGCATCTTTTAAAAATCAAGTTTGCATACAATTAATAAAGATTTTGCGAAGCTGAACTATCATTAGTACCAGGCATCTTTGTCATTCAAATAATCGTTTATTTTATAATAGGCTTTCTTACAAAGTTGTTTTTTAATGTGAATCTTAAACTTTCTCTCCGTCATATTTTATATTTCCTCTGGTAGTTTGTTGTAGAAGCGTACACATTGCCCCGTGAACGATTTCCTGACCTTACTTAGTCTTAGCAGAGTTTACATATAGAAAAAGGTATATAGTCTTTAAGGTTTGCTATACAAGTAACGGTGGGCCTGATACAAATCGTTCAGCGAGCTTTGGAGAAGACTATGCTCCAGGTTGGTTTAAGGGATATGATTCGTAATGAGGAGGTCCGAAAGAGAGAATTACATAATTCATTTATTGCCATAAATTACATGTAGGTGCAGATGTTATTTAAATATACAATATTTGGTAAGAAATCAGTGCAATTTTACCCACAGGGGTGTAGCGTTTATTTTATAATAGGCTTTCTTACAAAATTGTTTTTTAATGTGAATCTTAAACTTTCTCTCCGTCATATTTAAGATTTCCTCTGGTAGTTTGTTGTAGAAGCGTACACATTGCCTCGTGAACGATTTGCTGACCTTACTTAGTCTTAACCCTGGTAAAACAAGGTTTTCAATAATACCCCATTGGAGTATCTGAATGTCCAGTTACAAATACAACTAAGGCAGTGGTCTGTCTGACTGTATAGTTACTTTGCTCTATAAACCCGTCTTTACTGTGTCATCACCATAAAAATATCCACATCCTGATGACGTCCCCAAATCCTCCGCAGCACATTCACACATAACCTCAAAAAAGAACAAACCGCCTTCAGATCATAAAAAAGCCTTTTTTATGTCACCCCGCCATGTTCTGCGACGCTTGCGCGATTCAATCAAATCAAATCATCCTCGTAAACTGTGGAATCACGCGAGTAAGTAATAATTGGGTAAGTGTGGGGTAAGAGCGGGGTAAGAGTGGGGTAAGGGAACATAAAGTCCGTGGTGACGTCGTAAACTGCGGGGTAATCTCAGAGATAGTGGTGCGCGCGTGGTGAATACTGATAGATTCGGATGACAATACACTTCCAAATGATGTGAATGGGGGCAATAACTCACAGGTAGACATCGCATCTCCAGAAAGGAGTCGCAATCATTGAGAAGGAAACATTCAAAAACAAAAAAAACCTGGTAAATGTAATTAGTGTCCGTTAGTATATAAGGACGCTATTTATGGATAAATAATTAAAAAAAAAGCATTTATTCATCTCCCAAAAAAAATAAACAATAACTATTTAATACAGGTTCTTCGCTGTGTGGTTTCCAACTCTTCCCGTGGAAGTCGTTCAAGGCGACTAAGGGAATACATTATAAAACATCAATCAGGCCTCCCCAACCCGTCTGGCCAGCGCGGGGAGTGTAGGCCAAATCCTCCGTCTGTCTCCGGCAGATGAGAGAGGGTTGTGCTCCTGCAGTGGAGACAAAAATAACCTGATGATGACAGTTTGTTGGAAGAAATTGCTCTGTTACTTTATACATACCTATGGCAGAGAATACTAAATATCCCTAGACACCTGTGGTGAATAGCACAGCAAATTAAAAAAGTTTTTTTTTATATTAGCAAAAAAATATGGAAGTTACGTTAATGAGTTTACTAGATATTTCTTATATTTAATTTTGAAAGTGTTTTTTTTGTTAATTAAATCGCTTCTGATGAGGAATAGTGTTTAAAAATGTGGGTACCAAATATTGCCTTGTTCTTTCACTATAGAAATTGCACGCACTGGACACAGTTGTTGGTCAACACTCCTAGTTAAGCTATACCTCATACCATGAAGCAAAATTATTTTTCGTAGCTTATAGTTTCACCTCAACGAGCTTTTCTTCATGATTGACACTAATTGGTTATTAAATTAGATAACAGATGATGCATAGATATCATTTTTGGTTGGTAAAAGAGAGTTTTTAGGGCAGTCAATATTCAGCGTTGTAGAGAGTGAAAGAGATAAAATTACGTAAGTACGGAGTGAGTAAGGAGAGTGCCTTTCCATACTTTTCTTTAAATTTTGCCTCAGAACCATCACCAGGTATCGGATAAGTCTAATACGGAGTTCTCGCACGTTTTAGTATATCTCTGAAGCCCGTAATACTAAAACTTAGGGTTCAAACTATACACATCTATAATGTAAGTCAGCATACTCTCAACTGCCCTTCATTATATCAGTCCTGAGACGTCTACTACTGCCTTTCCTATTGAACGCTGCCACTGCGGTTCCTCTGCCCTCCGCATCCAGCCGCTTCCGGTCACCTTCCTCAAGTCTACTGTCCATCTGTCGCCAGGGCGCCTCACCCTGCGGTCTCTACTCCAGAACTCACCTGCCTAAACGGACGTCGGTTCAGCCACTTCAGCTTGCTAATACTTTCGGTTATGTCGGTGACCTTGAGGTTTGCGCTTGACCTCAATCTCAGCTGATAGTAAGTGATGATGGGGCCTAAGGTTGAGCGTGCTTACCCAGAAGATGCCTATTCAATCTTCTTTTAAAACGATCCAAATTGTACTTGTCCGGAAATACCCAAGCTGGTAGAGAGTTCCATTCCTTAGCAGTTCGCGTCATGAAAGAGGAAGCAAAACGCTTCGTGCGAGAGCGAGGTATGTCTGCTATATAAGGATAAAGTCCCTCACCACGCCTGGTAGTCCGTTGATGGAAGGGGAATGGGGGAATCAAATTTTGTACATTCCATTTTTAAAACAATTAAAAATATACCTGACCAAAAAATTTCCATACAGCGTAAACGAATTCTTGGAATGAAATTAATATAAAGGTGTAGATTAGTATAAGAATAAGAACATGACATTTTAGAAATATTTTGAAACTAATGATTGAAATTCTGCTTTGACTTCATTTAAATTTTATGTATTTGTATTGTATCTTTGTGTTGCACGTTGTATGTTGTATGTGTATTGTTACTATTTAAATTGCTACGAGTACACCCCTGTGGGTAAAATTGCACTGATCTCTTACCAAATACTGTATATTTAAATAACATCTGCACCTACATGTAATTTATGGCAATAAATGATTTATGAATTATGTAATTCTCTCTTTCGGATCTCCTCATTACGAATCATATCCCTTAAACCAACCTGGAGCATAGTCCTGCCCAAAGCTCGCTGAACGAACTTTTGTATCAGGCCCGCCGTTACTTGTATAGCAAACCTTATAGACTATTATACCTTTTTCTGTATGTAAACTCTGCCACAAACCGCTCGGTTAGCACCCAGACAGGGGTGTCTGTCAACGTCTTGCGACTCCAACTTAATAATTCCTTCTCTGCGACCCGCTAACTTTATTAGTTGATCATAAAACCGTACGCCCGGCGCTACTGCAGCGCTCTGATAGCTAACTTCAAATTGCATTTTAAGTGTAAATATGAATTTATACTAAGCCATGCAAAAGCGATATGGCACAAACGAAGTTTGCGTTGCTCTGTTGTTCCCGACTTAGAATAGGACCACCTCCAGTTTTCTTGTGGGTGTCGTCAAGACAACTAAGGGACAATTTTCTTATGGGTTCAACTAAGAGATTGCACCAGGGACCGGAAGCAGCGTTCTCCTGTGTATATTAACATATTTACTGGGATCACCAATACGTCTGCCAAGCCTGATGAATATGTCAAATCCGCCAATGTATATTAAGAGTATTGTTACTAACAAAAATGGATCTGTGTACCCTGAATAATGAAATTAATTAATTAATTAATAAGAGCCCACCATATGTGGCATTCTATTGGGTATACTGCAGAGTACCCAGGAGGCTGGCGGCATTGCCTCGCTGGATTGCGAGGCTTATGCGCTGGGCAAAGTAGCCGCCAGCTCTGGGTTCCCGGGTATTCTCCACCAGTCTATAATTTGAATGACTAAGATGCCTGGTACTAATGTTGCTTCTGCAGTCTTTATATTATTGTAAACAAACTTCAATTTAAAAGATGTGTTCCTGGAGGTTGGTAGCGCCGCTTCTTCTTTATACATACCTAAGAAGCTGGGTTGATAAAATTGTATGTGTATAAATGTACCAAGTTTACTCATGTTTACTCAAGTTTGGTCTAGGCATATGCTGAGTCGTTTGCCCTTTTGCTGCCACGGCACACGCATACTATTTTAGCTATGTTCTCTAGTTCTTATAATTTTTATTTAATTTTTTTTCCTTTTTCTTGCTTTGTTGGGTTTTTCTTTGTGTGTGCCAATTATGGTAGGAAATAAAAGTTTTTTTCTTTCTTTCCTTCTTTCTTTTCATGTGCAATAGAGGATTTTTTACTTCAAATTTGGCATAGATAGAGTAGGTATTTGTAAATATTCGTACGTATCATTGTTATACGGAACTTTCGGGAAATATATCTTTGAAATCTGCATCCGTCTTCCGTTGTTCGAGTAGATCCTAGCTGGCTTACATCCAGCCTTCATTTGCACCCTCCGGTTGTTCACGCCTCGTGCCTCTATGAGCCGTTTGCGCCCGCTGCGATTCTTGCCACTTTTAATGCCTCCACGCCATTTCAAGTTTGTCGCTTGCGTTTTGCTTGGCATACTCTGTATTTTAATAAAAAATATATAATATATATATATTTGCCTCTGTTAAAGCATTACAAATACATAAAAAAAACTTGATGATTTATTATGTACAAATATCAGTATTAATATTTCATACATACGTATATATGAGTCTGTCCATCTGGCGGCGGGAGGTCCCACCCTGCGCGTGTCAATCGGTGGTCTTCACTCCAGAACTCGTCTGCCCCAACGGCCGTCGGTTCTGCGACAGATGTGGCCCGCCCTGATGGACCAACGACCTAAAGAAGGTGGCCGGAAGTGGCTGGGTGCGGGGGGCGGAGGACCGGATGTGGTTGCGTTCATTAGGGAAGGCCTATGTCAAGCAGTGGACGTCTAAAGGCTGACATGAATAAATGATATTAATACGTACATTTGTATAGACCCACACTAGGACTTTCTCCTGTACAAAGAAAATTTGACTATGATTTAACAATCCAGGACCAACTTGTACAAGTACAAAGGCGAGGATCGAACCCATGATCTCTTAGTGCTCGAGACAAAACCCGTGGTAGCCGGTTGGTTGTGCACTCGCATCACGTTTATGAGGTCGTGGGTTCAAACCCCGCCCGTACCAATGAATTTTACGAAACTTAAGTACGGTTTATTTATAATACCACAGGCTTTTCGGTGAACGAAAACATCGTAAGGAAACCTGCATACGCCGAAGAAGAAATTCTGAGGCGTATGTGAAGTCCACCAAATCGGCTTGAGGCACCGTTGATGGTCAGGGGGTTGGCACAAAAGATCCTGAAGGGTCGAAGTGTCGCCAGATCTTCCTGGCCCCCTAAGAAGATAAGATAAGATAGTGCTCGAGACTAACGATCAAGTAGTCAAATTCAAAATATTTTTATTATACAAAAAAATTTGCTTACATACAACAAAAGCGGATTTACAAACACCTATTCACACTCGCAAATGACCAGTTCCTGGCACCGGAACTGACCAGCAGGATGTCAATGACAACAATCCGTCGGATGGGGAAATGAACACTTAACCAAGTTATAACTGTTACAATAAAATACCAATGGAAAGTAAGTATTAAATTAATATAAAAAATAATTATAATAGAGAAAATAAAAAACAGTACTTAAGGATAATTTAACAGCTATACCTACTCATTTATTCTATGTATAGTACAATATTTTATTATAAAATTTCAATATCCATGCACATTTTATTTTTATTTTATTTTTTGACCTACCGCTTGTTTTAGCTATTCCCAAAGTGAAGGTGGCTGGAAGGGATCTCTTATAGAGATAAGTCCACCTTTGTACACTTTTATGTTATGCCCTTTTTTGTAAAATTTTATGTGCAATAATTCAAAATTCATTTATTGCCATGAATTACATGTAGGTGCAGATGTTATTAAAATATACAGTATTTGGTAAGAGATCAGTGCAATTTTACCCACAGGGGTGTAGCAATTAAAATAGTAACAATACACATACAACATGCAACACAAGGAATATAATAATAATTGAAAATTAATAGTTCAGAAAACGAATTAAATCAAAACGAAACGAGTCAAGACGAAATTTTTTCTGCAACTACACAAAACTGTATGAAATTCATTTCATAACACGGTATCACAATAAAATGGCCCATTGAACGAGAAGGAAATAATAAATGAGGGCATAAAATACGAGCATAGAGCTAGTGCGATCGAGCACGTCCGCACTAATGCCCGGATAGTAACGGATATCTCGAACACAGCGGTTTGGTACAAGTACCTATTCAAAACTGTAATGTGCAGAACATAAAACTAAAACCTTTTTAATTTTTTTACCCTGTACTGTCTTTGTACGCTGTCGTTACGCAACATACATTTAACAAATTTATACAAAACCTACGCCGTGTGGTTTCCGGTAGAGTAGAATAGGACCACTCCAACTCTTCCCGTGGATGTCGTACAAGGCGATAATTCACAGGTAGACATCGCATCTCCAGAAAGGAGTCAAAATCCTTGAGAAGGAAACATTCAAAAACAATAAAAGCCGACAAATGTAATTAGTGTCCGTTAGTATATAAGGACGCTACTTTTGGATAAATAATTTTAAAAAAGCATTTATTCATCTCAAAAAAAAACAATAACTGTATAATACAGGTTGTTTGCTGTTTGGTTTCCGGTAGAGTAGAATAGGACTACTCCAACTCTTCCCGTGGATGTCGTACAAGGCGACTGAGGGAATACATTATAAAACATCAATCAGGCCTCCCCAACCCGTCTGGCCAACGCGGGGAGTGTAGGCCAAATCCTCCGTCTGTCTCCGGCAGATGAGTGAGGGTTGTGCTCCTGCAGTGGAGAGAAAAATAACCTGATGATGAACAAAACCTGTAGCACACATCGATCCATCTTGTACCTTCGGCAGAGAGTAACGTTTGAATATCGTGACTTCTCACCAAATACATAGCATTAAGTTTCAATCTATCTATTAAATACAAAGTGTTTTAATTGCAATAGATCTGATCACATTTCACTAAGCTGCTGCTCTAAATGATGTAGACTGAGTTTATGCAATCAGAAAATCATCATTCTTGGTTTCAGATACTGGATTTATTTACCTGGATAATCTGGATGGTAATCCTGGTGTTACGACTTAATAGAAAAGCATGACCATTCAGATTTTATAAGTTTCATACAATATGTCAGGCATAACGATGTACATTGCCGCCTTGATTATCACAGCATCCGATTTGAATTAATTAAAAACCTGACGTAAACCTGATGTAAATAATAATTTCATATTTATACACTAGTCTTTTTTAAACTAGGATTTTTTCCAACACTGTACTGTTATAGGATTAAAAAAATGATAGAACAATTCACAAATATAATATATCCAGACTTGAACCAAATTAATATCCCCAGAAACAAAATAATTCCAGAAATATCAATTTTAACCAAGTCGAGATTAAATAGTAACCGACATCATCACTGAATCCATTTAATCCACCTACTTTTACAGATAATGAATCTCATATGCAGAAACCAATATGCACAAAAATGTCATCTTACTAGCGAAAGTTTGGATATTTGGATGTTTGTTACTCAATCACGCTTCAACCACTGGACGGATCTTGATGAAACTTAGCACACATATAGGATAGGTCCTGGAATAGGACATAGGATAGTTTTCATACCGAAAAAACTTCCCATTCCTACGGGAAATACCTAATAATTTGTGATGTTAAGTTGTCCACGCGGACGACGTCGCGGGCAACAGCTAGTTTACTATAAATCTTTTTTTTTTCTGTACCTTCCTACTTTTGTCTACTTTTATTACCCTATGCAATAATGTTTATGTTTATATATTAGAAATCTGTTAATGGCTAATGTTTAATTTATATTATACTGCATTCTATATTTTTGTAAATTAGCTGTAGGTTTCAGAATTAATAAATAAAAATAAAAAACTTACCTATTCAAAATTTCCACAAACTAAAGAGATATTTCACCGAAAATGTGCGATGCATTTCGTCCTGAGTTACGAACTAAATAATGGAATGGACACACTTTATAAAATTTGCATACAGTTGCTTTTCAGCTATCTTTTTATACGGCTTTGCTGCGCTGCTGTCCTATCTTTGTTAAAAGGACCACTGAAAGCATCGCGTGGACCAAGGCATTTGTTAAACTTTAATTTTCATTATGTTGGGGGTCAAAGGACAAGGAAAATGTCAAAAAACTAAAACAATAATGCATCTTGATAGTTGTGCCTAATTTAATATAGTATATTACGTACGGTATATGTATTGTATTATAAACTATATATGTATGCATATGTATGTATTTAAGTATATTTGTATGTAAATTCAATTGTGTTATATTGTTACTAAGTATTTACCATGTTCTAAAATTATAAATTTCTCTTGTTTCACCTGCAATACTCTGTCGCTATGTCTTTCTTATTTTCCTTCAGAAAGGTTGCCTTGGTAGAGATCGCTTTAAGCGATAAGGCCGCCTTTGTACACTTTCCAAAAATCTGTACCTATTTTATTGTTATCCTTAATTTGTGTGCAATAAAGAGTTTATCTATCTATCTATCTATCTATCTTGAATTTATCCTACCATCAAAAAGCTAATAACTAGTAAATGTATAATTTTTCAACGTTTTCCCCGAGTCAAGTCAAGTCCATGAATTATATTGACGATTGCTTGGAGTAAGAAAGGAGGAAGCTTGCCAGGATGAGCAAAGACAATCCTCTATTGCACATGAGTACGACTGGTACATTTATAGTAGTAAATTTTTAATAGACTACGAGCATGAGTAGAATCCAGATGCACTCGATGTTTCATGAACGAACCACACTAGTTCTAGTTCCAGTCTTGTCGTGTTTAGAACGGCGTGAGTTCCAGCTAATCGACCACTGATGTGATCGCGGTAGATAGGGGCAAATTCGAATTTGACAAGAGCGTTTGTTGGGATACAATGATTTTGAAGACGTTCTGAGTTAGATACGTGATTCTCAAGGAACAATAAGAATTATTTAGTAGACAATTGCTTTCGTAATCAAAGCTTACATTAGAAAACCAATTGTATAACTCATTTGTCTACGTGAAGTAAGGGAAACAATTGAGGTTTAAGCAATTATTATTCACATAATACTGTTGGTCTCAAGTCAAAACTCTTCGCAACCGAAATCCAAAGACACGAGTGTGAATTTTCCACAAACGCAGTTGCCTCAAGAAATGTAACACAAACAGGATCTCTAACTAGAGTTTCGTTCCAACTAAGTATTGTTAACATAATTCGCGCTGTTCTTGAAAGTTCCACACCTCCTGTAACTTGCACTGCGCAGCGCAGATTTGCTCCCAGCTTGTTGTTTGATTTAGAAGACTTAGCCCGACAAATAGCCTACCGGTGTACTACATGGACGACGGTTTAAAAATAAAACGTAAAGTAAACTTCTCTATTTGCTTCAAACTTTGGAACATGGCGAGTTTAAAGTTTATTACTTCATTTTTTAGCCGCTAGCTGTGAAAAGACTCATCTTTCTTCAGTTTCATTTTTATTTTCTTTGTTTCTTGTTCCATTCATTAAGCTAATTATATTTCTTGAAAGATGCTTACACTAACCAGATTAAATAAGGTTAAGAAGAAGATTTTATGAAAGGGTAATGGATTAGCAATAGTCCTCAGATATTAATTTCTTTATCTGACTCAAGTAGAAGCTGAAGGATTTAAAAGATCCGTAGATCTTTTATGATCCTTATTTTTACGAGTGTTCTTACTTATGTGAGCTATTTCACCAGGATCCTATAAACGTATTAGAGCCCAACTGAGAGCTCTTTAACGTCCCACTATTAAAAAATTCTATTCACTTGTACTTTCACAGAATCCTCGTGCTCAACTAAACGAGACGACATAATTGGGTCCCGAAAACGACAAATTCGCAATGGCTCTTTACGACAAAGGCTGTTTTTATAATAGAGCCCTATTGTTAAATAGGCACTGGGAAAATCCATTTTATTTTGCGTTTCAGAGATTCTATTCTAAAGGTCTCAGATCATTGTCGGATGTTTGAACGAGATACTCATCTGCTTTTCTAAGAAGTACAAATGCTTATTATAAGAAACTAAATTGCGGTGAGCCTTCTATTTACCATCGATGATTTCTAATGGGTCTTTTAACTATTGCTCAGATACGAAAATAATACATAGATTTCAGAAGGAATTTGATTATGCCTAGTTAAATTATCCCTTGGATGAATCAGGCGCGTACTCAAGGATTGAAGAGTCAAGACCTCCCGACATGCCTTAGCATGATCCGAAAAAACTAACCGTATAGTAAAAAAATTATATAACCACAAAATAGCTTTCACTTTACGAATAAAGTCTATCTTCCTCTATTATGACTGTACTATCCGGTGATATTGGCTTTGACTTTGACTTTGGTTCTAAGTTTAATTTTGAATACAAATATTTTGAGTATGCCATGTGGTTTCTGGTAGAGTAGAATAGGACCACTCCAACTCTTCCCGTGGATGTCGTACAAGGCGACTGAGGGAATACATTATAAAACGTCAATCAGGCCTCCCCAACCCGTCTGGCCAGCGCGGGGAGTGTAGGCCAAATCCTCCGTCTGTCTCCGGCAGATGAGAGAGGGTTGTGCTCCTGCAGTGGAGAGAAAAATAACCTGATGATGATGATGATGATTTTGAGTAAACCCTCTGTTAGCTGAGAACGCGCCTGATATGGGAAACCATCTATATGTACCAGGTACTAGATGGAGCGTTCCAAACAATCGTTCTGTTACTACGCAGAACATTTAATTATTTACTAAACATTGACGCTATTTACCCGTATCGTCAATATTTAGTAATAATTAAATGTTCTGCGTAGTAACTACACAAGTTTCATTGTGAATGTAACCGAGTTGCGGCTCCTCGAGTGGAACAGACTGATTGTTTGGAACGCTCCATCTAGTAGTACATTGAGACCGTCGGATATGTACCGCGCTGACTGTCGCGCGAGTGGTTGATAACCAGACACCACGTCAGTGATACTAAATTTTTCAATTCGAAAATGTCGAAAGTTAGTTTAGAGGCTATCGAGAAATTAATATGCAAACATGTGTCTCCACTTGAGCAAAAAATAGTGTTGATTCTTGACGAAATGAAGAAATTACAAGATAAAATAACGGCAATGGAATGCAGTGACAAAGCAAAATTGAACTCCACCATCAGCGAGCCCGTCAACCAGCCAGGCAAAACCAACCCGAAGGATAGTGCAACCAAGCGCCCGATTTCAAAAAATACCGTAGCAGCTGCGAGTAAGACGTCTCAGCCAACCAGCGAACGTGGCGTCAGAGCCGCAGCGCGCGAGCAGAGGGGAGCCTTATCGTCTTCGCGCGCGCCGACGCCGCGCGCCGCCGCAGTGAGTGGGGGGGCAGCCGCCGGCAGTCCGCAGCTGACCGCCGCGGAGAGCTCGAGCCGTCAACAACTCGCCACTCCCGCAGCCGCAGCGCAATCGCTGGACACAAACAATGCTGGAATGACTTTTGCAGGTCCTGTGATCAACCGCACAGCCAGAGAATCATCTAACGACGACGGCACCGGCGTCTGGCAGGTAGCTAGGAACAAGAAGCATCGTACTCGTCAACTGCACCGTGTGGTGATCACAGGAAACGGTTCAACCGACGACGAACTACAAACAGTAGAACGAGCACGCAAGATCCATGCGTGTTTTTTTAAACCTAATACGACATCAGAGGCTATAACTTCGTACATGACAAGGAAGAACGTAGGCGACTATAACGTAACTAAACTGACACTAAAGCACGATCACTACTCGTCGTTTGCTATATCAGTGCCAGCTAGTAAATTCGAGTACTTCATGTCTGCTGACAACTGGCCCCCGGGTACTGAGGTCAGCGAGTGGTTTCAGCGCGGCGCCGGGCGCGCGAGCCGTGCGCCCGCCCCGCGCAGCGCCGCCGGAGGCACGGCCGCGACATACGCCACCGCCGGGGCCCGCGCCGCCAACAACGTCGGCCACAGCGACCAGGCCAGCGACTAAAAACACTAATCTGACTATTGTGCATCAGAATATAAACAGGCTAAAAAATAAAACTTACAGCCTTGAATGTGAATTGCAAATATTCGATCGTGTTGATGTACTGTGCATATCGGAGCACTGGCTCACTTCCAGTCAACTATGCTCGATAAACATCATGAACTACAAATTGTGCGCGCAGTACAGCAGACAGGACCACGCAGCCGGCGGAGTGTGTATCTACGCGAAGGACTCCATGATGACAATAGAAAGGACGGATATCTCCAACCTATCCCTAGAAATGAATTTTGAAGTGTGTGCTACTGAATTGGTTGGTTTAAATGTGATTGTAGTGTGTATTTACAAGCCGCCGCCGCAGCCCGGTAAACCATGTAACGTACCAATCTTTTTGACAAAACTTGCTGATCTCGTTAACCTAAATGCATTGCAAAACAATAAAGTCGTAATTGTAGGGGATGTGAACATAGACTTACTAATTAAAAGCAGTAAAAGAAAGCACTTACTTGATACATTGAAACCCGCGGGGTTCCGTTCATTAGTTACATTTCCAACCAGGGTATGTAAAACGACAGAAACCTGTCTAGATCATGCCTATACGAACTTACATAAATCCGATGTATTGTCTGTTGAACCCTGTGACTTACACGTGTCTGATCACCTGAGTGTCTTCATCACAATTGCTATACATAGGTCAATTCAAAGTAACGCCACAATAGCAAAGCGCCTATTTTCTGAAATTAATTTAAATAACTTTAATCAGAGCCTAGATATGTATGATTGGGACAAGATACTTACCGAGTCCCATTCTCCCCCCAGTAAAATACTAGAATCGGTTTTAAATGTCATTAATCATTTTTATAACGCTCATTTCCCAGTTAAAAAGTACCCAGTGCGAAATAAGTCAAAGACATGGGTCAATGAACGAGTCACTGACACACGCAGGCACATCTGCGAGCTGAAACACTCCCTATCTCGCGATCCAGCTGATAGCGCGATGGAACGTCTGCTGGACCTGGAAAGTAGGCTATATACGGAGCTAAAAAACGCGCGTAGTTGCTTCATTAACAATTCAATAATGAAAAGCGACAACATAAGTCGTAGCATATGGCGGGTTATCGCATCTGAAACGTGTAAGAGTAAAAATAAAAATAATGCACTCGATATATTGATAAGCAAGTCAGCTGGCGACAGTGACGAGCAACGCGCTCGCTCGGCGGCTGAGTCACTGAACCGGTTTTATGTAAACGCAAACAGCAATACGAACGGAAACTTATGTATAAACAATGCCATAGAATACCTTAACGCATTTTTACCATCCCCGCCTACCGCGTTCACGTTTAATAGATTTAACATTTCAGAAATTATTAAAGTAATTAGAAACACCAAACGTAAAGAATCCCGCGACATCAATGATATGTCAACCCGTATGCTAGACTACCTACCACCCGTACTAGTAGGCATTTTCTGTGAGTTATTTAACAGATGCGTTGAGAGTGGTACATATCCTGATGCATTAAAGCAGGTTAAGATCCAACCCATATATAAAGGTAGGGGTGAAATGCACGTCCTAAAACACTTTAGACCCATAGCACTTATACCTATAATATCCAAGGTATTTGAAAGGCTAATGAGTGACAAACTTATGTCCTTTTTTAACAATAATAAACTGTTGAACGCGCAACAATACGCATACCAACCTGGACGGTCCACAGTCGACGCGGCGCAAGACGTCATCTCCAAGGTACTCCACCACCTGGAGGGAAAGCGACAGGTTGCAGCCATATTCTGCGACCTGTCGCGTGCCTTCGAACTTGTTAACCACCAACTTCTGTTAAAAAAGCTAACCCACTACGGTGTCACTGGCCCCTTTCATGATCTAATAACCTCCTTTTTAAAAGACCGAAATCAACTGACCTCTGTACGCGACGCCCGGTCCGACCTCCACCGGGTCGGAGACTGTGCCGTACCCCAGGGATCTATCATGGGGAATAACTTATTCCTTGTACTGATGAATGATTTCACAGTCGCTTCCAGCGATGCGGAGTATGTCATGTTCGCGGATGATGGTTGCGTCATTGTCTCCGCCCCAAACTACATATCCCTTAAAAATAATCTCAATGAGGTAATGAAGGACATCTGCAACTGGTTTTCAGCGAACGGCATGAGCCTAAACGTGGAAAAAACAAATGTCCTTCATTTTAACCTTGGCCTTAAAAATGAGCCCACTCTCAATGTATCTTGTAATGGCGAGCCCGTTCCGCAGGTCGAGCAGGTTAGATATCTGGGATTTGTGATAGACTCGGCCCTCACGTGGACCCCCCACATAGACATGACATGCGACCGCCTGTCGTCCGCATGCTTCGCTCTCGGCAGGCTGCGGCCCTGCTTACACCCGGATAACGTCCGAAAGGCGTACTATGGATACTTTCATGCAATCTTATCATACGGAATATACCTGTGGGGCACCGCGGCCGACCGGGAGAGAGCATTTAGACTACAGAAGCGCGCTGTACGAATAATTTCCCGAGTGGAGTGGGACCACCCGGCCCGGGAGCTGTTCAAAGTTAAAAAAATACTCACCCTACCATCCCTATATATCTTTGAAGTAGCTAAATACGTGAGACAAAACCTTGATCAGTTCCCGTCACGTGGGGAATTCCACAACCTCAACACTAGATGGCGCAATAAGCTTCGCGCCCCGCCGCACCGTCTAGCAAAATACGGCAAATCTCTGGAAGTGATGGGCTGCACCATCTACAACAAACTTCCAGAAGACATAATAAACGCTCCCAGCATGAACGGGTTCATAACTAAACTAAAAAACTGGCTGCTGTTAAACGCGTACTACACACTGTCGGAATATCTAGACACACCTGGCTGCGGTGCTGCTGCTGAAATGCACAAATAAACATAAAATAAGACGACATTTAAATTTTAAATTTTGACCTAAACATGACATTTATACTATTTACACATATTATTATTATAGTTGACATTTATAGTTGACATTTTAATTAAGACTATTCCTATACTACGTTTTTATTTAATGGAATCCTGGATTATATTTGCTATATTCTAAGAATGAAATGTAATATGTTGCAATATTAATAACAAAACAATTGACATGTAAATAATTTTTACCAATAAATAAATACAATACAATACAATATGGGTTTATGCGTCCATGCTTTAACTCTAGTAACATAAAATGAAATGCTAACTGTGCTGATATTTAGACTGCGCTGATAAGAAGCCTTAAAATCATTTGCTTTTGCAGACAGTAACTAGTCCAAAGGTTACGTTACTGGACACAACGTCGATGGAAATTTAAACGCGTAAGGGACGAACCACTACTTTTCAGGAGAAGAAAAATCATTATTTTTTTCTTTGTGACTGTAACTTTTTTTGTTATGCACCTACGTATATCAAGAATTTTATGAAACTTGGCACACATATAAGTTAGATCCTGGAATAGGATATAGGATAGTTATTATCCCGAAAAAACATCCAGTTCCTACGGGAAATACATAATAATTTGTGACGTTAAGTTGTCCACGCGGGCGAAGTCGCGGGCAACAGCTAGTACCATATGATAGAGAAGAGCCGTGGTAGCCGGTCGGTTGTGCACTCGCCTCACGTTCATGAGGTCGTGGGTTCAAACCCCGCCCGTACCAATGAGTTTTACAAAACTTAAGTACGGTTTATTTATAATACCACAAGCTTTTCGGTGAAGGAAAACATCGTAAGGAAACCTGCATATGACGAAGAAGAAATTCTGAGGCATATGTGAAGTCCACCAAATCGGCTTGGGGCACCGTTGGTGGTCAGGGGTTTGGCACAAAAGATCTTGAAGGGTCGAAGTGTCGCCAGGTCTTCCTGGCCCCCTAAGAAGATAAGATATGATGGAGAATGACAGACTAAGGTTTTTGGCCAGAACTTTATTTACTGTGACTATAATGTAGTAACCACATCATCCGTAAAAAAACTCAAACCTAACTGCTAAAAAAATTGGTTCGGAAATCCATCCGTTTCACATAGCGAAGGTACATTCTTCCGCACCGACTCGTCGGAAAACTTTGTTTGAGCTGTACGAAATTCGTTTGCGCAGTCAAATTTTTATTTTATTTTTTTCGTTTGTTCCACAATTTGGCATTGTTTTTAAAGCGGATGTCCTGTTTACTTTTTTCTGGGTTGGCTGGCGCGGTTTGCGGCGTGTTTATTAATGTCATGTAAGGTACCTTTGTTGAGGGTGTTGACTTCGTTTTACGTTGAGCGATGTATTACAATTGGCCCTTTTATTTAGAATTAAATGTTTTAATTGTTTGTCCAAAAGCAGCTTCGTAGTGTTTAATTCAAAAAGATTAGTATAAATACAATATTTTCCAGACACGCTTCTCGTTGGCCTAGCGGTCGTTAGGCTCGATGGTCCACTTTCGAGCCTAACGACCTTTGGTTTTGTCCAAATGGTAAACTTTCCTTATCTGTCCACTAGTTTTTTCCCCAGTCGTCTAATTCCCGATCGGTCTACTTTCCTTACCGGTCTACTTTCCCGAACTGTCAATTTTCCCCATCGGCCTACTTGTCCAAACATGTGACTAATTTAATATTTACATTTTGAACATTGACCGTGTGCCGTCTGGTTTCCGGTAGAGTAGAATAGGACCACTCCAACTCTTTCCGTGGATGTCGTACAAGGCGACTGAGGGAATATATTATAAAACATCAATCAGGCCTCCCCAACCCGTCTGGCCAGCGCGGGGAGTGTAGGCCATATCCTCCGTCTGTCTCCGGCAGATCAGAGAGGGTTGTGCTCCTGCAGTGGAGACAAAAATAACCTGATGATGAACATTGACCACATTTATGTAGTTTTAAGATTGTAATTTAACTGTATGACGTGTGATGTAGTTCCTTAACTAATTTATTGTATGAACTATAGACATGGAAAAAAATATTTTGACTATGTACGAGATATCTAACTTTTAATGTAAATGCTTTATTTCTTATTAACGTAATATCTATAGGAGGCTTCAATAAAAAAATTCTGTTTGTTTGTATTTTTAGTTAGTATAATTTAAACTATCAGCCAACTATACCAATAGTTACTTGTTTATTTATAGTTAATAGTTATTTGTTGGGTCGCGGGTTCGAATCCCGCCCGGGGCAAACATTCGTGTGATGAGCACTTGTGTTTGCATATCAGCAAGTATGTATATCAGCTGTCTGATACCCATATTACAGGCTCTGCCTAGTTTGGGATCAGGTGGCCGTGTGTGAAATGTCCCCACATATTTATTTATTTCATTTTATGGTGACTTGATAAGTATAGCTGACTTGCCTTAATTTATAACTTAGTTGGAGTTAAGTTTGTAGAGTGTGATCTTTTTTTGGTCTGCAGAGTTTAAATCAAACTTGGTCAAAACTGTGTGCTCAGAGCTTTTTAAATACTTATCTACATTTGAAATTGGAATTGGCTTTTTTCTCTTTATAAATTATGTTTCAACTTCCTATAGTCTTTAAAGTAACGTCCTCAAAAAAGCTGGGGTCCGCAGTGAGAAGAATAAAAGGAGGTGCAGGTTGATGAATGTGAGTGAGGCTAGTGAGGTGTGTCAGGATCGCGCAATGTGGCGATCCATCGTCTCTGCCTACCCCTCTGGGACCAAGGCGTGAGCATTATGTATGTATATATAGTCTTCTTCCTCTTGTTCCTAAAATTGCATTATTTAGAATTTTGCCAATGTCAAGTGTACAGGACGAATACAAACGTGGAGAGCACGCTTTAATGGCGTATATCTGTGGGTTTTGCCACTAGAGCACCGAGGGAGAGTTGCTCAGAGCAAAGGATATCACCATAACCTTTTATCGGCCCACGAGGATCCCGTAGCTGCTGCAGAAGAGCAAAAGGCATTGCAATCGCATGAAGTTATCTGAATTATCGATAAATTAGTTCAGTACACAAACATTAATCAGTACTGTGGTGATCATTACATCCTACTAATATTATAAACGCGAAAGTTTGTAAGTATGGATGGAAGTTTGTTACTCGTCACGTAAAAACTACTGGATGGATTTTAATGAAACTCTACAATAATATAGCTTATACATCAGAATAACACATAGGCCTCAATTTATAAAGATATTGTGTGAATTGTCCAAAATATCAAGTAAGTAGGAAAAAATCTACCATCTGCGAGGTATTCTGACGTGCGCTGCCAAAACCGCTAGAGTTACACATGATGGAAATGTTTATCTTAAATAGTCCTACAAAAAAGCTTCTCGTAATACTAATCGTGCGCAGACGAAGTCGCGGGCACCAGCTAGTGGAAAATAATAGCAAGATGGAAAAGTACGGCTGCCTGCTGCCACCACGGGACCCCATAATAGTTTAGTGCTGGACTTCGCCTCTTCCAAATTAACAATAGGTCATACTGCAATCACCACGGTGGGCAGGCTGGTTGGTTAGGGCTACTACACGGAAATATAACAAAAGCTTCATAGTTTTCATCTACTTTTCCAAATGTTACTCACACTCCATTGATGTTATCTTGGTGGAATATACGAGTATGTAGTAAGTACTGAACACTCTAATGTTCAAAGCTATTCAAATCACGTCGTACGGCGGGAAGGCATAATACATTCTTCTGAGAATACTTATTCACAAACAATGTTATGTCTTTATGTCTGTTCGCGTTTGAAATAATTTTACCTCTCTACTTGCTATTGCATACGTCACTCGGGGAAACTCTATACAAAATTTTAAGCTACTGGATCCAAAAATATATGTAGATATGTCATGTAAATTTTATCATCATCAACGTCATAGTAGCGTCATCATCAACATCTACTGCTGGACATATCGCAATGAACGCCACCATACCCTGTCCTCCGCCCTCCGAACCAGCCGCTTCCGGCTACCTTCTTCAAGTCGTATGTATGATAACTGTACTGTGCAGAGATCTACATTTATTACTTTGTATAATCAGTAGTGCTATTCTCTAAAATACAAACTCACGTGCGAGTCTCACTCAAGTAACTTTACTCACTTCGAAACCTAAACCACTGGCATTCTTTAAACATTCTAGAGCAGTGTCGACGTGAAGTGAGTTGCTTGTTCACTTAATTTTTATATTTCTCTGGACTACTTGAGTGAGACTCGCACCTGAGTTTGTGTTTTAGAGAATAGCACTACATACCGCAAATCAGAATTGGGTAATGTAGATATTTTTCCAAATTTTGTATTTACAAACAGACAAAGGTTCTACAGACGAGAATAGCAATCAGTCTGCTTTTGAACCAGTTACGAGTAATTAAAAATCCTTTTTTTATATATGTTACATCAATCTCACAAAATCCTAACGCATAAAGAAAAATCCCTGACCGAAATTGATGGAACAAATCCTAAGCGAGGATATGGAATTCTTTATAAATTATGCAGAGACAATATAGAAGCGGGAAGTGTCAGATTTGATATCGGAGAGATAAGCGGAGTCACGGGCATACCAACAGTATTAGTGAATACCACCTCCGACTTACTAGTGGCTTATGAATAAAATATAGGCCTTTGAAACTGGCGATAGTTGTACGAGGCTTCATAGATATATTCGATCTCTTTTTTAGATAAAACTTACCTACTGAATGATCGATTACCATATAACACGTTAATAAGGGTGTCGCTCCCCGATTTAGATATAACTGGGTACAGTTCGTGTTCTCTTAGAATGCAATTCGAGTCTAAGGGCACACTTCTGATATTGAACACACGAATGTACTACTGTACATATCTAACATCATCATCATCAGGTTATTTTTGTCTCCACTGCAGGAGCACAACCCTCTCTCATCTGCCGGAGGCAGACAGAGGATTTGGCCTACACTCCCCGCGCTGGCCAGACGGGTTGGGGAGGCCTGACTGATGTTTTATAATGTATTCCCTTAGTCGCCTTGTACGACATCCACGGGAAGAGTTGGAGTGGTCCTATTCTACTCTACCGGAAACCACACGGCAACCTACCCTTACTATATCATAAATCTGCACCTTCGTTTATAATTATTAAACTAGAGAGTTTTACCCTAGTATAATATTACAATATATTTTTTAAATGGCTGATTGTGTTAAATATAAAAATAATTAGGGTGGTAACTCCATATAATTAATCCACTAGAGCGTCCCACTGACTGACAGTTTACTTCTTACTGAAATTAAAGTCTATTTAACTATACTGTACCCACCCGATTCGGGAGGTTTACTGCCAAAAGTAATAAATTCACCAAAACTACATCTGCACCAAGTTTCATCTAAAACGATGAGTGGCACCTTTGAGATTCCCTTGTAAGCTGACGCCATAAAAACCGCCATAAAATCGGAATTCGCCATCTTGAAAAAACACCGCCATTTTAGAAAATCTGACGTCATCGGATAGATAAAAGTGTTCCGATTGTGCTCAGAGAGTTCTTGGAGGTTTAATATTTGGACGAATGAAGGAATTTGTACAGAAACCAAAATGTGGCAGCAGACTAGTCATCTCCAGACCATCCCGCCATCCTTTAACATTTACGATGTGCTGAACTAAAATAAAGCCGCACTCAATCTAAGAATGGTTCGAACGTGGGATCGCAGCCACTCTCCAATATTCAATTTATTTCTAACTACCACACCCGAAACACGTCCAAACACCAATACTTCCTGCCCCAGACTAGCATCATCCTCAAGAACATCTTCTCTAGAACTCCAGTTGGTAAAAGAAATGTATGAAAGTTATCTGTACTGTGGTCGACAGGCACGGTTGCATTACAGCTACGCGCAGTCATTCCCAAGGGACGTTCACTGATTGAAAAAGAAAACAGCTTCGCCGCTGTCCGATTGATTCTTTGCACCCTCACTCGGTGTATATCTTGCCTTACGTAGACCGGGAGTATATTTGGAAAAAATCTTAGATCGAATTCAAACAGGTTGATAATTGCTGATTTAATGCCGTACATATTGAATTCTTTTACATTTTGTCGCTAGCCAAGTAAGTTTTTAAAAATACTTCTTTTCCGATGAACATCGTAATCCTTCCTCCTATCCTACTAATATTATAAATGTGAAAGTTTAGATATTTGGATGCTTGGATGTTTGTTACTCAATCACGTTTCAACCACTGGACGGATCGTGATGAAACTTGGCACACATATAGATTAGGTCCTGGAATAGGACACAGGATAGTTTTGTCCCGAAATAACATCGCATTCCTACGGGAAATACATAATAATTTGTGACGTCGCGGGCAACAGCTAGTTCACAAATTATTATAAGCATAAAAGCGAAAATTGAATGTTTGTTACTCAATTACGCTTTAACCACTGGACGGATCGGGATGAAACTTGGCACACATATAGTTTAGGTCCTGCAATATGACATACAACAGGTTTTAGCCCGAGAAAACATCCCATTCCTACGGGAAATATTTAATAATTTGCAATGTTAAGTTCGCGGGCAACAGATGGTGGTTTATAAAAACAAAACAGGAATTAGAAATTTTTCAAATACATGTTTGTGAATTGTAGTGTCTTTTTCTGATTTACGTCATAAAGGGAATGCCATATATAGGTTTCTAAACAAGTAAACATGTTGTCTGATTGTTGCGGCGTATTGTTGCGAAACGGCGTATTCGCGTTGACAAACTTTCGGGTTCGTTACGAGCACAAAACCGCTCTCAGCTCCCGAACTACAGGACCTTACAAGCTACAACAAACAGTGTCCGTTCCGGTCTCTTCGTTACCATCCCCTCCTCCTCCCCCCCCCCCCATACCACTCACCCGCCTCCACACCTCCGTTTTGTTTAACGACCTCACAGTCTTCATGTATGTAAAGTAGCCTTTGATCCTTTGATGGTGAAGTCCTTTGGTCAACCGCTTCCGAGCTGTTTTTCATTAAATTGTGTTTATACTGTAAACTCCTGTGAATTGATAGGTAATGCAGTGCAATTCAATTCAATTACTATTTATTCCGTACTTTATGCCGTGTGGTTCCCGGCTTAGAATAGGACCACCCCTATCTTTCCTGTGGGTGTCGTCAAGGCGACTAAGGGACTGCACCAGGGACGGGCAGCAGTGTTCTCCTGTGTGTGTGTATCTTAAAATCATTACTGCGATCAACAATCCGCCTGCCAAGCTTGGTGATGACATCTAGACAAAAGTCTTCTATTAGGGAGGCCTATGTCCAGCAGTGGACGTATTTAGGCTGATGATGATGATGACTCTTTATTTATGTGATATTTTTCCTACACCTCATATTAGCAAAAGCTAAAGCAAAATAATTTTTCGTAGCTCATAGTTTCACCTCAAAGTTTTTACACTAATTGGTTATTAAATTAGATAACAGATGCACATTAAAATCATCTGTTATCTAATTTAATAACCAATTAGTGTCAATCCTGAAGGAAAAGACTTTGATGTGAAACTATGAGCTACGAAAAATTATTTTGCTTCATGGTATGAGGTGTAGTATATTACTTGTAATGTAACTTGGTAATGTATGAAAAATATTCAAACAGATGCAATTAATAAACAAGTACATACATACATATATACACAGTCACATAAAATAACTAAATTATACAGTGAACTGAGTAATAATGATACTTTCCCGATTATGTATACCTTTTAAATGTCTATAAATCAATAGTAGGAAGATAGACGACGCAAATTTTAAAGCTGTCAATTTGTTATTGTCTTCAGAAACTTTGATAATGGAAGGAAACTCGTATACGCTGAAAAGGGAATTCTACTCACAAAAAGAATTCTATCTTATCTTCTTAGGGGACCAGGAGTGTCGTCACACTTCGACCCTTCAGGATCTTTTGTGCCAAACCCCTGACCACCAACGGTGCCCCAAGCCGATTTGGTGGACTTCACACACGCCTTATAATTTCTTCTTTGGCATACGCAGGTTTCCTCACGATGTTTTCCTTCACCGTAAAGCCTTTGGTATTATAAATAAACCGTACCTACTTAAGTTTTAGAGGAATTCTAAGGTCCAATCTACACTAGGTACTAAATGGAAGACTATTGATAGAGAGACAAATATACTTCGTGTGGCATTTACAAACATTTTCCTTAAAGGAATCAGTTCAAATAATGTACGAGTATTTATTTACTTAACCCAATTACACATTGATATAAATCTCAGTTTAATTTCCTCAAAATAGGTCAAGCATATTCTCTAAGGAGCTGTTGGAGCTGATCAATCATTCAATGGCTTGATAGAGTCGTGGCATTTGTAATTCATTGGCGTTTCTATGGATTTGACGTCTTTGATTGATCAAATTTGCAGAGGATCTCGCAGCGGCACCGCTTTTCCATTGTTTTCAGTTGTGTACTGTATTGGGTAGAGAAATAGACTCTAAATCATTATAATTAAGGTAGTAAGTATTATTTGTTTAAGCACTCACATTTTGTTGTTACGACTCAAAAAATCATATCATCTTATCATCATTATCAGCCTTTAAACGTCCACTGCTAGATATAGTCCTTCCCCAATGAACGCTACACTGTCGACGGGGCGTCCCACCCTTCGCGTGTCTATCCGCTGTCTCCACTCCAGAACTCGTCTGTCCCAACGGCCGTCGGTTCTGCGACACTGTCACTTCAGCATGCTAATCATTTCGACTTTATCGGTCACCTTCGTTTTTCGTCGGATCCCCTTCATCATCATCATCAGCCTGAAAGAGTCCACTGTTGGACGTAGCCTTCTCCCTAAGTGCGCCACTGAACTCGATCTTCGGTTCTTCTTATCCAGTCACTGCCAGCCGCCTTACGCAGATCGTCGCTACATTAACCAGGAGGCGTCCCACACTATCTCCTTATTGCGAATCGTCCTTCAAAGAAACCCCGAGCATAGCCCTCTCCATAGCTCGCTGAGCGACTTAAAACTTGTGGACCAGACCCACCGTGAGTGTCCACGCTTCTGTGAGACTTTAGTCTTGTATTGTCTTATACCTAGTTCTATCATTAGGAGAGTGAGTATAAATTCAAACAAGACTTTCATCTCATTTGGATTGTTGTAAAGTTTTAGCGTTCACATTAATTAATTTTAGTTATCGCTTAAATGATTTTAATATCTTTAAGAGTATTTACTATGTATATATTATAATTGGGGTGAGCGGGGCTTCTTAACACAGGCTTTTACGCTTAAAAAGAAGTCCCGGCCCCGTTATGTCTATGGTATAATACTGTTAAAACCAACGATCTATATGTACTACCAGATGGAGCGTTCCAAACAATCGCTTGCAAACTTGTGCACTTTGAAACTTGTGCAGTTACTACTCAGAACATTTAATTATTTACTAAATATAGACATTATTTAACCGTAGCGTCAATATTTAGTAATAATTCAATGTTATGCGTAGTAACTGCACAAGTTTCATTGTGAATGTGAAAGAGTTGTGGCTACTTGCATGGAACAAAGCGATTGTTTGGAACGCTCCATCTAGTAGTACATAGAGGTCGTTGGTTAAAACAATTTTTTTTAGTATCAGGTTGAGTGAGCAGTGTACCTTTACTGCTTCAAGTCTTTATATTTGTGTCCACGTTAAAAGTTAATTTAGGAAACAATTACTAACAAGCTACTTGCCTATTAATGACCACTTTCTCTGCAGTTTTATTTCCAGCATTACTTACAGTAACACCACTAATTATGGACCTCATTCCGTAGTCCATTCCCAAACACGTTTCCGCGCTGCAAAAAATGTCCTCAATAAGTTTGGGCCTACTCGCAATGAAGACAAATAGTCGTCTTGCATTTCGTAGATGCGACCGAATCGCCCCCCGGGGAAGAGGAGGGGGATGTTTTCCTGCCAACGTGACCCAAATAGCGATGATTCTTGCTCCCCACCTAAAAAAAATATCGAAATTAAATTCCCTTGAAACGGCATCAATAAGAAGGTTATGCTTTGATTTGGGTTGCGGACTGAATTAAAAATTAGCTTTGACTCTGTTGATATTGAATTGGATTTCTGATAAGGATTAATTAAATAATAATAATAATAAATATCTCAGACATTCACACTAATTATCCAGTCCCAAACTAGGCAGAGCCTGTGGTATGGTTACCAGATAACTTAAATAAATATATAAACATCCAAGACATGGGTACAAACATTCATATTAATCATACGAACATTTGCCCCTAGCGGGATTCGAACCCGCAACCTCCGGCGTGGCAGGCCGAGAACTAACCGTTCCGCCACGGAGGTCGTCAAATTGTAAATATAGAATTTATGTTATGCAAGAAATAAAAGTCTTTTTATTTTATTTTATTATTTATTATTCTAAGACAGACAGTATATATTATCTTTGGACAGACACACACTCGGCCAGTAATGTTGGAACAGAGATTTGGTAATGGCAATTTCTATTCTTTTACCTGCAATACACTTTTTTATTTTCCTTGGGAAAGGTTGCCTGGAAGAGATTGCTTTAAGAGACAAGACCGCCTTTGTACACTTTCAATAAATTTGTACCTAACTTGTACTTTACGTACGTTAATTTGTGTGCAATAAAGTGTTTATCTATCTAATGACAGGGCCAGGTATAGAACTTGGACAAGTATAATAAAATCACAATTCCCTGACTGAAGACAATTTAATTCCAACAAGTCTACTAATATTATAAACGCGAAAGTTTGTAAGTATGGATGGATGTTTGTTACTCTTTCACGTCCAAACTACTGAATGGATTTTAATGAAACTTTACAATAATATAGCTTATACATCAGGATAACACATAGGCTACAATTTATAAAATATTGTGTGAATTGTCCAAAATATCAAGTAAGTAGGAAAAAATCTACCATCTGCGAGCTATTCCGGCGTGCGCTGCCAAAACCGCTAGAGTTACACATATGTAATGTATGATGGTAATGTTTATCTTAAATAGTCCTACAAAAAAGCCCTCTACAGTATATATCTATATCTTATGTGTAAGCCATTATAGCCAAAATAGTGAACCCTAATATAAGCTACTCGAAATACTAATCCTGCGCAGACGAATTCTTATTTTTATGACAGAAGCTGTATAGAATTTTCAATAGACTTTAAAACCACAGGAAACCGCTGAGAGGTAAGCATTTCAAACTATAAATAGAGACCCAATTTCGGAACGACGACAATGTATAGTTAGCAGATCAAAGTCCTTCACTTATCAAAGACGAAATAAACAATGATGACAAAGATCGGCGCTCGAAAAGGACGAAAAACAAAAGAAACTCCGTAAACGTTTCATTGGAACACATAAAAGGGGGTCGCATCAAAATTCACTTTCCGAGCAGAGATGTCCCAGAAAAGGGTAGGTTTACACGAGGACAGCGGCAATGGGAGACATGACAGTGCAAGAATTCTCTAAAAGTATATATTTTGCGTATTCCAGAGCGTCTAGGGGTCAATTTACATTAGACAGAGTCGAGTTAAAGGGAAGCGATACGCAGTAAAACTTTTTAAATCATATTTAACTTTATTTCCACTATGTAATTTACAAATTTGTATAACAGCAAAAAGTGAGAGAATACTAAATTTTACTAGGTACGTAAAGAAGCGAGACTCGCCTCCCCGGGACAATTTAACTTCGCCCGCAAAATAGATCACGGCTGGCAGTACTACTGGACTGCCGTCATTCGACTCGCAAGGCGCCTCCAACAGGTACAAAGTAACGCCGAGAGATCGACACTATAAGTTAGAAAGAGAAGTGCTTACATTGTTGATGTATAAAGCTGTCCGTCTCTCGATCGACTATGTTCGCGCACTGGGTGTAGTAGTCCTACACCCAGTTATCTCTCTTTTATTAATTTATCTCTCTTTTTGAGGCACTGTGACAATAATAGTTTGTTTTACCAGGGTTAAGACTAAGTAAGGTCAGTAAATCGTTCACGGGGCAATGTATACGCTTCTACAACAAACTACCAGAGGAAATCTTAAATATGACGGACAGAAAGTTTAAGATTCACATTAAAAAACAACTTTGTAAGAAAGCCTATTATAAAATAAACGATTATTTGAATGACAAAGATGCCTGGTACTAATGTTAATTCAGCTTCGCAAAATCTTTATTAATTGATATTCTTTATTGCACAAATTTTAAAAGTAAATACAGTTACATATTTTGTGTACAAAGGCGAGCTTATCTCTAAAAGAGATCTCTTCCAGCCAACCTTACAGGGTGTGAGACAAGGCACTAAGAGCGAGGGGGCAAAAAGTGCATAATATACTACATAATAACTAAATACTGAAACTACTTTACACACATATACATAGTATATATATACATACATATTACATATAGTAAATAATAATAAATATAATAAACATACATAAATACATACATATCATATTATACTGAGTGAGACAGACAGTGCTCTTTTAGTTTAGTTTTAAAGGATGTCACCGACGTACTATCTCGAATGACCGTCGGCAGTTTATTCCACATCTGCGCCGCTCGGACAGTAAAGGAATTGAAAAAGAATTTGGTGTTGGATTTATTAATTGTATGCAAACTTAATTTTTAAAAGATGTGTTGCGTGAAGTTTGTTGAGCCGTTTCTTCTTCACAGCGCTAACACCTAGGAAGTGTACTCATATGCAATAAATAATTTTGACTTTGACTACAATAATTTACGCACACAAACAAATGTTTACAGACACGCTGGTGCTCCTGTAGATAATTATATCTGTTCGCTTGTATGTAGTGCCGGGTGCACTGGCTTAGTCTGCAGCCCCCCTTGGCCTCTGCTTGAAACCCGCGACGCAAGCACGAGCGCGCTGCGGCGATAAATAAAACAAACGCGCGTCAATCGGAACCGGATCGGAATCGGACGAACCGACGAAGAATTTATTTATTATACTTTACAACGGAATGACTCCACGATTTTCCAGCAGAGTATGACGGCGAGACGCTAGCAATAAGTAACTCACTCGAAAGTCACTCGTAACGTGAAATTGAGTATTCCTGTTAGTTCTAAACAGTGTACTCAGAAGAGATATAACTTTCTGAAGAAGAGTGGGAGGTAATGCAGCCAATGTTCTGGAACATGATTTTATATATTAGTTTGTGATACTGTATATAGTAGAATTGTACATAGTTGTAAGTTGGCCATTTCAACAATGTTTTTAGGGTTCCGTAGCCAAATGGCAAAAAACGGAACCCTTATGGATTCGTCATGTCTGTCTGTCTGTATGTCCGTCCGTATGTCACAGCCTCTTTATTCCGAAACTATAAGAACTATACTGTTGAAACTTGGTCAGTAGATGTATTCTGTGAATCGCATTTTCACACAAAAATGAAAAAAAAAAACAATAAATTTTCCCCATACTTAGAACTGAAACTCAACATTTTTTTTAATCAAACCCTGTGTGGGGTATCTGTGGATAGGTCTTCAAAAATGATATTCATAGTTTGCGCGAGAGACACTTCCAAAGTGGTAAAATGTGTGCCCCCCCCCCCCCCCCCCTGTAACTTTTTTATTGGGAAAAACGTCACTCATCGGAGAAAAACGAGAAAGAAGCAAGATTATTGTAATTATATTTTTCTTAAATAGACGCTCTAATAGTATTTCGTTAGCTTTTAAAAAACGGCCGTTTGTCCGTGGCCAAACAGGGTAGCCACGCCGGAGGTTGCGGGTTCAATTCCCGCTATGGGCAAATGTTTTTTTGTGCACCAATCCGTATAAAAGGATTTAAATAAAAAAGCGTTATCTTTTGAAACCTATCTTTTCAGCAAACGATGAAATGCAAGAATTAAAAAAAAAATCACAAATTTTGGTTTTTCGTTTTTTTTTCATTTCAACCAAATACCACATTCTGGAAATTGGGTTATTATATAATATGAGGTGTTGTATTTGTAAACGTGTAGTTCAACAGTCTTAGAAATATGTTGTTTATACATTATATTCATGTTCAACAACGATAGTAACATTTATGAGCCACCACGGCTTGGTGCTGGAGCCGGTTGGTTGTGCACTCGCCTCACGTTCCTGAGGTCGTGGGTTCCAACCCCGCCCGTACCAATGAGTTTTACCAAACTTAAGTACGGTTTATTTATAATACCACAGGCTTTTCGGTGAAGGAAAACATCGTAAGGAAACCTGCATATGCCAAATAAGAAATTCTGAGGCGTATGTGAAGTCCACCAAATCGGCTTGGGGCACCGTTGGTGGTCAGGGGTTTGGCACAAAAGATCCTGAAGGGTCGAAGTGTCGCCAGGTCTTCCTGGCCCCCTAAGAAGATAAGATAAGAACACAGGGGACAAAAAATATATAAATATCACCTTTTGTTCCTCATCTCAATTATTTCTACAATCACCAAAATACTTCCACAGCTAAACATAGCCAATGGAATGCTACTTTTGGTGGGCAGTCCATTAGGGGATTTGCTATAACCACCACGCTTGGCAGGCGGATTGGTGATAGAGTTGTTCAATAATCACTCGAAATTCAACGCTTTACTGTATGCTTTTACAGTTATAAATATAAAATTCAAAATATTTATTTTTTCAACATTGGAATACATTATTCTCTTTTTGACGTCAAATTCAGCCTAAAACTGCTCCATATAATAAGTTTTGCTGCAGTTGGTAGTTAAGTATGATATGCCGGACTACTCCGCTCGTTTCCGGATTTCATTCTCCATAAATACTAAGTCAACACCATAAACAAACAACAACAAATTCATATCTATCACCGCCAAGGAAACAAACTTGAAAATAGTCTAAGTTTTTTGGCAAAATTTCAATCCTTGGCTCTCGGGGAGACGTCAAATTTAGACAAACACCAATTCTCTCATGAATAAAAGATGAACCGTCGGCCGATCCCTAGACTATCGATACCTACGGAACCACGGCTGGCAGCTTTACGACTGCAATTTTCAACGTCTTTATATCTCTATTTTAAGATTATTCCTCGATCTTCTTTTTGTAGTCTTTCAAGGATTTTTTTATAGATCCTAATATTTCCTGGTAATTTAGGTCACAATTCATGTTTTTAAGGTTTCCTTGTCCGGAAATTTAAAAATAGGAAAGTACTTAGTATTAATTTTACATTATTATGAATTGCATCATTACTTAATTAATATTATATGTTGAATTTTATTTTACTTTACGATGAATGATATTATTGTTGTGTAAAATCAAATTATTATTAGAGTGTATTTTCAATGTATGCATGCAAATTGGGAAATAAAGGCTTATCTTATATTATCTTGTCTGGAAATTATGCCTCTAATAGCCGTGTGATTCCCGGCTTCGAAAAGGGCCACCCCCAATCTTCCTTTGGGCGACGTCAAGGCGACTAAGGGATTGCACCAGAGACGAGCAGTGGTATTCTACTTTGTATATTAAGATCATTTCTACGATCACCAATCCTGCCAAAGAGTGGTGATTATGTCAAATCCCCCAATGGACAGCCCACCAAAATTGGCATATAAGTCTCGTATAAAACGTAAAGAAATAGACGATGGGAAAAATTTACTATAAAGGTTTTAAGTGTGTCTCGTTTTGTTGAGGACCAAAATGATATTGGATATGTTCCAGAAGAAAATTACTGATTTTGTTTTTGTCTTTGACTCTGGGCTGGAGCACCACGATACCAGCTTCTTCCTAAGACTCCGGGGAAAAGCGCTGTCGAAGATAACGTACTCTCTGGTGGTTTAGAACCTTTATATCATCGTCAGGTTATTTTGGTCTCCACTGCAGGAGCACAACCCTCTCTCATCTGCCGGAGACAGACGGAGGATCTGGCCTACCTCCCCGCGCTGGCCAGACGGGTTGGGGGGCCTGATTGATGTCTTATGATGTATTCCCTTAGTCGCCCTGTACGACATCCACGGGGAGAGTTGGAGTGGTTCTATTCTACTCTACCGGAAACCACACGGCCGCGGCCTTTAAATACAAGGAAAATTATTTCCCTAGCTAATCGTGGTACCTCAACAAGGCGGCGATGTTGTTCGCAAATCACGTCAAGGGGTATCACAGGGCGAAAAGCGGACGAAGGAAAGTCACTTTGCAATATTACATTGCGCAAAGTGGCGTTACATCGTCTCTGCCTATCCCTCTGGGACCAGGGCGTGAGTATTATGTATGTATGTATGTAAATACAAGGAGAGACATTGGCTCCCAAAGCGAGTACACGGAGAACTGCTCGATTTGGTATGTGGAAAATGTGGAAGGACATTCTAATGGCGATATCCCCAGCGCAACGATATGGGTCTCTTCAAGAGTAGTGTAAAAGAGTTCTTCGAGATCGGCATCGCACTGGCAATTCCTCTGAAGTGTCTATGGTGTAACCCTCTACCCGATTGTCTTTAGCCGTCTTTTAGTTTTCCAGACTTATCTTTTGACGACCTCCATGGCGGAACGGGTAGCTCTCGGACTGCCACGCCGGAGGTTGCGGGTTCAAATCCCGCTAGGGGCAAATGTTCGTATGATGAATATGAATGTTTGTACCCAAGTCTTGGATGTTTATATATTTATTTAAGTATGTCTATCCGTTATCTAGTAACCATAACACAGGCTCTGCCTAGTTTGGGACTGGATAATTGGTGTGAATGTCTGAGATAGTTATTATTATCTTTACGACTTGAATCATGAACCGGTCGGTGCCACACCTTCGGCACTCGAAGAGTGAACAGACTTAATCACCTACTACACACACAGGAGCACAAGCCTGTCCGTCTACGTTTGTGTGTGTGTACGTAATTAATTGTAGAGCTGCTGCACTTAGCGCACGAACATAGTCGATCGAGAGACGGACGACTTTATACGTCAACAATATAAGAAAGTGCCTCTCTTTCTAACTACTCTAAGGTTGACTGGAAGAGATCCCTAAGTGGGATAAGTCCACCTTTGTACACAGTTTAATTCCTATTTTATTATTGTTGTTGTTGTTATTTTTGGTACAATAAAGCGTTTATACATACATACATACATACATACATACATACATACATACATACATACATACATACATACATACATACATACATACATACATACATACATACATACATACATATATACATACATACATACATACATACATACATACATACATACATACATACATACATACATACATACATACATACATACATACATACATACATACATACATAGAGTGTCAGGGGTTTGCTAGTAGTGCTTACCGCCAGCCGTACAACTACTTAGGGGGCGACGTTAAACTGTCGGGGGGTGGGGTGGGGGGGGGGGGGAATATCGCTTAGTAATATTTAGTATTCTCTGCCGGTGCACAACGCTATGCGATAGCAGGAAAGCCTTGCAGTAGAACCGATCGCTATCTGTTGACAGATGAACCGGCAACACGCCAGCCCGCCGTGTGCGTAACTCAGGAAGTTCACAATCAGGCCAGGCCGTGTCTAATTCTATTTTCAACTGCAATATGCTGATTATGTTGCATTTGGGTTCAGGTTAAAACAGACCACGAAATCTGATTACCAGCTGCAGCTGGATGTGCTGAGTCGTGCACATACCTGGATTTTAATTGACCTATTTGGAAAAACTTTCATCCATTGTTGATAGGTCAACAGCGCGTTTAAATTCTGATTTAGGATCAGAATTTAAACGCGCTGTAACATCCATGACGGTACAAAATGAAATACCTAACATTTTAAAAACGCAAACGTTGAATGTGTTGTACTCTCGTACAGTGGACATTTCCACAGCACCAAAACGTCGAATGTGGTGCACCCTCGTACAGTAGATATTCCCACCGCGCGATAACGTTGAAAGTGTTGTACTCTCGTACAGTAGACATTCCTACAGCGCGAAAACGTCGAATGTGGTGTACCCTCGTACAGTAGACATTCCCACAACGCGAAAACGTCGAATGTGTTGTATTTAATTAAGAAAGTCATCACAATTGGCGACGGTGATGGGATAATGTCAATAATTAATAAATTTGTTGACGAGATCCAAAAAAATAAAAAGGGCAATTAATTAGATACCTTTTATTTTGACATATACACAACACACCGACTCCTGCAGGACGGGAGCCAGAGACAAAAACTAGAGGGCGCGCACCCAATGACAATTCTAAAGGTCTTCATACACTCCACCCTCGTACTGTGGACATTCCCACCGCGCGAAAACGTTGAAAGTGTTATACTCTCGTACAGTGGATATTTCCACAACGCGAAAACGTTGAACGTGATGTAATCTATCAACAAAGCACACACAGTGACAAAGGCTTTAAAAGCAAAACAAAACTAAAACACAGTCCCAAACTGGCTTTCAACAAACTAACTTCACGCTCTATCGAACGTCCAAATAAATACCGCTTCAGACTAACTTCACGCTCCATTAGGTGCCTAAACTAAGGCAATAAAATGATTAGGTGCGATTTATGAACGAGGCGGGAGCGATGCCGCGCGCGATACGTTATCGCGCAGGTTGTACCGCGCCTTATCGCGTGCGCTGGCGGAGAACGAAGGTGTTGCCATGTAATTCTTAACGTAAGTTGTAGTTAGTGCTTTTATATTTTTTTTTTTATTACTGGCTTGAAATGGCGTGGACTTGCGGCAGAGGTATTCAACTAAGAGGGCTCCTGTAGATAATCTTATAACCAGGGATCGGAATGAGGTAGTATCATATATGTACTTATGAGAAAATGTTTATGTAAATGCGGATATTCCGGATATTTTTTTCGAGGTTTAATTAAATATTTCTTCCATTATGTTATGTCTATACACATATAGTAATATAAATCTTTCAATTAATAATCCTTAATTCTTCTTTCGCCAGTAAAATCTATACTAACATTATAAAGAGGTAAAGTTTGTGGGGTTGTAGCGGGTAATTTCTGGATCTATTGTACCGATTTTGAAAATTCTTTTACCAATAGAAAGCTACGTTATTTGTGAGTATCATCGCCTATATAATTTATAAAGTTACGTGGTCCACGGGGGCGAAGTCGCGGGCAGACAGCTAGTAAACTATACATATATTTTCTTAATACTTTAAAAAAGATTAATTGGTGTCCCGGGATTTTCATTAAAATAATTTAAAAAATCCCGTGAAAAGAAATTTCTATATTAATCTTCAACTAACAAATACCACCAAATATGTAGTATTTTATACTCTAAATTCAGATGTTATACCTAAATGGTTCAAGAGATACAATAAAGGGGTATTGAAAGTATATGTTAGATAATAGTATTTAAATTCTGATCACACCAGGCTTGATCAAGAAATACTAGATGCGATGGGGTTATGACGTCACCTTAGCTAGAGGTGCAGAGCGATCGCGCGCGTCGGCAGCGGGTGAATAAACGAACGTTTCAACCGCCGTCATTGGCCTCACCACCAAAAGTTGATGAAAAAAAAAAAGAATATAGGTTGTTAATCAAATATTTCACCTGTGCAGAATTTGTACACGGACTAGAAACTTATTTTATAATAAAAACGATGAACTGTCTGAACGGTGTTGTCTCTTCTACTTTTGAAGGGGAGGATAATGAGGGCGGTTGAAACGCTCGAATATTCACCCCGGCATGCGGTTGGTTTCCGGTAGAGTAGAATAGGACCACTCCAACTCTTCCCGTGGATGTCGTACAAGGCGACTAAGGGAATACATTATAAAACATCAATCAGGCCTCCCCAACCCGTCTGGCCAGCGTGGGGAGTGTAGACCAAGTCCTCCGTCTGTCTCCGGCAGATGAGAGAGGGTTGTGCTCCTGCAGTGGAGACAAAAATAACCTGATGATGTGCGGTTGCATGCGATTGAAACGGTCCTGCCGTATGAGGACGCGTGCGATTGCGCCCGCCGGCACCGGTGCTTGTCGATAGAGACTCTACCTCATACAAAACATGTGTTTTGTATAGGCAAAGTAAGGTGCGGCGCGCGATATTGGAAGTTAACCTTAAAAAAGTAATTTATCGCACATTGGCGGACCCACAACGAAAATCTAGTTACAAATACCAAATTGAAATAAGTTCTGGGAAGTAATAAAAGTTATTTTCTTTTAATAAAGCCACGATTCTGAACCTAAATTCAGTATGAGTGAGTATATCGCCATTCCAATGAAAATATTTCGACGTCAAAACTAGTTTCCAGTATTCGCGATTTGAAATATCTCCGCTCATACTTGTAATGGATCGCCTATTTCAAGAACTTTAAAACAATTGAGAATGTTCTCCGATGCGGAGAAGAATTGTGAAGAAGGAGCTTAGGTAGTTTTATTTATTTAAATAATACCGTGTGGTTCGTGGCTTACAATAGGACGATCCTCAATCTTCAACGATCTGTATGTACTACTAGATGGAGCGTTCCAAACAATCGCTCTGTTCCACGCAAGTAGCCACAACTCTTTCACATTCACTTGTGCAGTTACTACGCAGAACATAATATTATAGTAAATTAGCTGTTACCCGCGACTTCGTCCGCGTGGACAACTTAACATCAAAAATTATTTTGTATTTCCCATAGGTATGGGATGTTTTTCTGGATAAAAACTATACTATGTCCTATTCTAGGACGTTACCTATATGTGTGCTAAGTTTCATCACGATCCGTCCAGTGGTTGAAGCGTGATTGAGTACCAAACATCCAAACATCCAAATATCCAAACTTTCTCATTTATAATATTAGTAGAATTGTTAAATAGAATAAATAAATTCGAGTTTTGAAAGTTTCGAATTTGGGATATACAAAAATGCTTTATGCAGGTTTTTTTCGATGGGATTTCGTAATAAATACAAACCGAGGGTAAGAGTGGAGTTACAAAAATATTAAAATACCATAACGCTGTTGGCTGAGCTGTTTAGAACAAGAGGGGGACGCAAGTGAAAATAATTCACACGAATTCAAATTGTGGCGAGACCGACTCACGGTCAAAGAGTTGTTACTGCAATTTATATTCGAATTCAATTCAAATATACTTTATTGTTCATCAATACATATAAAATTTTATAATAACACAGAAAAAATTACATAGAAGGATAAATTTAGTGTACTATTCAGCGATTTCTTTCCAGGCAACCTTTGGGTGGTGGCGAATTTATGACGAGTGGAAATGCTGGATGCATAGAGTGTATATTTAATAATTATATATATGATATACTTATAACTAGTAATACAAACTACATCCTTAATTAAATAAATATTTCAGACATTCACACCAATTATCCAGTCCCAAACTAGGCAAAGCCTGTGGTATGGTTACTAGATAACGGATAGACATACTTAAATAAATATATAAACATCCAAGACTTTGGTACAAACATTCATATTCATCATACGAACATTGCCCCTAGCGGGATTCGAACCTCCGGCGTGGCAGTCCGAGAGTTACCCGTTCCGCCACGGAGGTCGTCAATAAAATACGTACAAATAAAAAAATATATATATAAATGCTTAAATAGAGGTGACGATTGTAGCCCCACAACTTTTTCAAAGCTATGTTCATTACACTTTGACGAGTCCTGCCCTGCTATCGTCATGGCATAGACAGAATTTTTTTGCATTCTTATGCAGTGCCAACAATATTTCCTAATCAACCGGCACATTCTGTTGCGGTAAGTCATGTTTATATACAGACAGCCAGATAGAGATCAGTGTACACTATCATTTCCACATGTATTTTACTAGTTTGTTTATAATTTTATGTTGACGTAAAAGTATTATGTCCTTGGTTCCTTCATACCTTAAAATCATAAAACATTTTTCTATTCAGAAATCTCCTAGGAAAGGAAGAGCTCATCCTGCAGTAACCTGACTGCAGTTTGTAATGACAGTGTTGGTGAACAAAACATTGGTTCTAAATAGGCAATATACATACACATTTAAAAAATATTTCTTTTATTTAATTATTTTTTTGGCTTTTTCCGAAGTAGGTACCTACATAGGTCCTACACAGTCAGAGCACATAACTACGTAGTATTATTAAGTATTCTATGACATAACGGTTATCACTATCCGTATAAACAGAACTGAACTTTGGGCGCGCATAGGTACTTCGCGCAGCTGGCTGGTACAAAGTCCAATGTATCAAGCTTCACGTGCTCTTCACTGTACCCACTCAGAAAAGTAAAATAACAATGACCTAAGCTAGCCTAACCTAGTTTAGTAGCTATAATATAATTATTATGCATATTTTCAAATACGTGCAAGAGGTGTGCTTCTGGTCAACGACATATCCTGTGTAACCGATAAAAAAAACGTTGGTCTGCGTAGATGCTTGCTTTCCGGTTAAAATTATAAATATCGATAAAAACTACACTGGGAAAGTGAAATATATCACATCACTAATTGTGATATATGTATAACGTGGAATCGTAGAAAAGTGGAGACATTTTACTATTTAAACAATACAGATTCAATATACCTATCTCTTTTGTACAATGACCATTATTTAATGTGTGAAGGAGTCGATTAAACTTTTTACTTTCAGCTTAATAGGATTAATCCTACGTTTTTGAAATTTCATAAACGAACTTTTCCACAGGAACAGGACGCGCAGTTCAGGTGGAACCCTCTCAAATGAACCTTCGGGCGCTAGGCGTTCATTGCGCACCTATTAAATTATTTAACCACTTCCCCCGACAAGATTGAAGAATTCTTTAATTTGCCTGTTTTATGGTGAACCGAGCCTACTTAAATTTCTGTATATCACTGACCCAAATTTTTTTTAATCACTTATTGTTGAACAAGGGTTTGGTACTTATATGAAAAATTGTCCCTTTTGGGGAAACAAAACACTTTTGTTGGTTTTTATTAAAAGAAACTGCAATAAAAATTTAAATTAAAAATTTAGTCTGTAATTTCATAGAAATAAGACGTTACAAAACACATATTTCGCTACTTCTGGTTCGCGCTCAAGTGAACGGATTGCCAATGTTTAAATTTGGGGTAAAAATACCCCAGTAAACATTGGCCCATGCTGGTCCAGTGCAGGCCATCGCCATTGTGTAGACGGGGCAATGGTGCATGATGGCGGACAATTGCCAATGGGCCAGGCATCGTGGCGCGCAATGGCGAAGTTGTCGGTTTTCGTGTGACGTGACGTCACACTGAACGAACAAACATTTGCACGGTTCACCGCCACCCTTATTTTGTGCACACTCATACACTCTCAGTCTCAGACGTGTATAAGCGAGATGTGTTTATAAAAATACAAATATCTTTATTTATTTATTTTATTTATTTAACTCTTTATTGCACACACACAGATAAAACAAAAATAATATATTAAGAAAAACACAAGTACAAAGGGCGAACTTATCTCTGAGAGAGATTTCTTCCATTATTTAATTTCATTTCTTTATTGTGGAACATAGGTTATAGAAAGGATTACATGTCATAGTTAGAGCTCAGCTATGTCCCGCCACGTGGGCACACAACATTGTGTCGCAGTGAAGCATGCATTTAAAACAAAGTTACCATATATATATTTTTTATTATTTACCTACTACCATTATAGGCGCAACAGCCTGTCCGCACACGTTTGTGTACTGTACCCAGGCTCGAAAACATAGTCAATTGGGAGAGGGACAATACCATATCGGAACCACTTTGTACTTATACAAATCTGTCAGTATCTTGAGTCTAAAAACCAAACGTCTTCATTTTATTTCTTTCGTCCCACATGGTAATCAAATTTCGTAACTGGCTACGAAATGGGAAATGTAATTTCCCTGTTCGAAGTCGGTTACAAAATGTGACTACTTCATCCCATTTAGTTAACTGGCTTCAAAATGGGAAATGTAATTTCCCTGTTCGAAGTCGGTTACAAAATGTGATTCTTCATCCCACTTAGTAACTAGTTTCTTAACTGGATACTAAACGGGAAATATAATTTCCCTAATTGAAGCCAGTTACAATATGCGACTCCTTCATATATATATATTCTTTATTGCACAAATTTTAAAAGTAAATACAGTTACAAATTTTGTGTACAAAGGCGAACATATCTCTAAAAGAGATCTCTTCCAGCCATCCTTCATCCGATTTAGTAACTAATTTCTTAACTGGATACAAAATAGGAAATGTAATTTCCCGGTTCGAAGCCAGCTAGAACTTGTGACTCCCTGATTTAAGTTACCATTACTACGTCTGATCCATATTTATTTATTAAAAAAAATGCTAGTTATCACTCTCTAAGCATATGAAATATTTTATTGTTGATTACAGGTTATTAATAATATAGTTCTTAATGTGTTAATTTTGTCTTATATATATAATCTGCCTAATGGCATACAATATGCTTTACACAAAATAAAATATAACAGTCAAATAAGTGGGAACGTAATTCAAATCAAAATGTCATGAAATCATAATTAATTATAGAAAAACGTAACGCATTAGTAACTCGGATCATTAATTAGTTATTTCAAAATTTATCCTTAAAGAATTCGGAGACGGAATAATATGCTTTATCACTTAGACATTTAAATATTTGTTTTTTAAATGTCTTAACATTGTCAGATTTTATAATACTTGTTGGTAGTTTATTGTATAATTTCGGTGCCATTTCAATTACATTTTTGTGGAATAACGCAAACTTTGCGCTTTTACGCTTCGCCGACTGTATAAAATTAACCGACTTGTAAATAGAGGTGTTATACATAAATCGTGCGCAATCTGAAGGCGAGCTACAGCGCACGAAATATGGCGTCGATGAGTTATGTGGAGGGCGCGTTATCGCGGCCGACCTGCCCTGCGCGCGGGCTGCGGCCGCCTGGCTCCGCCGGGCTGACGCTCTCATTAAGAAAGTTTACTTTACATACGTACATGAACATTCATATCAGTCCTTAGACGTCCACTGCTGGACATAGGCCTTCCACAATAAACGCCAGCACACCCGGAACTCCGTTCACAGCCGTATATACAGATTTCTAAACCCAAACTTGGATTTGTCCTTTGGTACGGAAATTACAACGATAGGTCATCATCAGGTTATTTTTGTCTCCACTGCAGGAGCACAACCCTCTCTCATCTGCCGGAGACAGACGGAGGATTTGGCCTACACTCCCCGCGCTGGCCAGACGGGTTGGGGAGGCCTGATTGATGTTTTATAATGTATTCCCTTAGTCGCCTTGTACCAAACACAAACTTGGTACAAACCTTAGCTTACGTGCAACCAAAACGAGCATCTGCAGAGCAGCCCCCCCCCCCCCCCCCACCTCGCCTCTCCTCGCTTCGTATCGTTCGCCTAGTCACACACACATGCGCACACGCACCCCCACACACACACTCCTCACGTACACGCACTCAACTCTCATTGCGACGACGACGTAGATTGCAGATAATTTATTTATTATATATTTGATTGTAAATTTCTATAAAAAAAAAATTTCTTCTGTACCCTCCTACTTTTGTCTACTTTTATTACCCTATGCAATAATGTTTATATTTATATATTAGAAATATGTTAATGGCTAATGTTTAATTTATATTATACTGTATTATATATTTTTGTAAATTAGCTGTAGGTTTCAGAATTAATAAATAAAATAAAATAAAAAATAAAATTAATAAACTATTTTTATAACGACTAAATATCGTTGCGTTGTTTACTGTAAAGGCCTTTGACGTCTCAATATTTTGGTAAGGGAAGCGATTCAAGGGGTGGCAAGTGGCACCGAGCGCCGCAGTCGTGTTAAATTGGCCACGTACTCTTTATCTCCGATATTACAGCTACAGACAGCGCACTGTATCGCTCTGCGGTGTTATTCGAATGTTACTGCCTTCGAAGCTTACACTTCCTTACAGCTATGAGCTTAGCATTGATAACTTGCAATTCACTCAACAGTTTCAAACTGCACTTACTCCACACACCTTCTTGTATATAGGGGAGAGTTGCCTATATTGCCCCGGCTCGTAAATCGCCCCGATTCGATTTCTACCACTTTTAAAAATATATTTTCACTGACCACCCAGAGAATAGAAACTGGCAACCCTGTAAATAATATTATTAACTTCATTTGACATAATAAATGGCGCTATCAAGTTATAAGGAACAAAATAATATTTTAAATAAATAAACATCACAGACGTTCACACCAATTATCCAGTCCCAAACTAGGCAGAGCCTGTGCTATGGTTACTAGATAACGGATACACATACTTAAATAAATATATAAACATCCAAGACTTGGGTACAAACATTCATATTCATCATACGAACATTTGCCCCTAGCGGGATTCGACCCCGCAACCTCCGGCGTGACAGTCCGAGAGCTACCCGTTCCGCCACGGAGTTCGTCATTTTGCATGCATTGTTACATGTTTTATATAAGTTTGCTAAGGGTACTGCAGAAAAGTTCAGGTAGTTTTATGTTCGTATAGGTAAATTGTAGCATATCAGTGTTAAAATGGATGCCATTACCGTGCGGCTACCTTATAATAAGGTTATGTTGCCTATACCTAGACCTGTTTACCTATACTTCATAGTTTTGTAGTAATTTAAGGAAATGTGTTAGGAGGTGCGATATCGGCAACTCTCCCCTATATTTCATTCCAGATTAATAGTCCTATGAAAACAAACGCATTTGCGTCTCGAAAACAAAATACACAATAGATGGTGTTCCTAAGTGGACCGCAAAGTTTACTTGGTAATACAAACCTATTTTTGCTGCTGGTGACCCTTTCATGTATATGTTACCGAGACGTAAATAGCGTTGGTTTTCATAGGACTATTAATCTGGAATGAAATATATGTATGAATATACCCCCCCCCCCCTCCCCCTTTCGCCACACATGCACACAATACGTACATTAATTTTAATATTAAATCTAATAAATAAAAATGTAAACGTCGCGTGTCTGTACATTTAAGATACTTGCAACAAAAATTGGGGGTCTACTGAACCGATTTTGATGGTCTTTTCACAAAAACATAGGGCTTTTCTCGGAGTATATTATGTAGTAACGAAGGTAGAGAAGGGTATGTTGCATTGGTTTGGATATTTAGAGCGTATGAGTGAAAGAAGAGTGACAAAAGTAATATACAGTGTAAATGTGGAAGGAACTACAGCTAGAGGTCTAAGCTGGGCATTATGATGGATGAAATATATAATTATATGTCAAATATTAGCTCAGTTTGTTTCAAAATCCGCTCCCACATTCATAGCGTCGAGTTAATGAGTGAGTTGATTCAAAATGTACAACAGAACTGCTTACTCAACGGGCTACTGAGCCAAGGAGTGTACGTCATAGCGGCTGAGTCAATCTACCGAAATATTATATACTGCTGTGTGGTTTCCGCTAGAGTAGAATAGGACCACTCCAATTCCCGTGGATGTCGTACAAGGCGACTAAGGGAATACATTATAAAACATCAATCAGGCCTCCCCAACCCGTCTGGCCAGCGTGGGGAGTGTAGGCCAAATCCTCCGTCTGTCTCCGGCAGATGAGAGAGGGTTGTGCTCCTGCAGTGGAAACAAAAATAACCTGATGATGACTCTATATATGAGAAGGTCTATCATAGTTTCCGCAGCGCATGCGATGAGAGACATTTAATGGCATTTTTTTACCTTGGGTTATATTATTGGAGTTTTAGTAGCGATCCCTAATTTTTTATAATAATAAACATAACCTATGTTACTCAGGGATAATGTAGCATTCTAATGGTGAAAGAATTTTTGAAATCGGTCCAGTAGTTTCTGAGTTTATTCGTTACAAACATACAGATCTTTCCTCTTTATAATATTAGTGTAGACTGTGCTAGGTGCATAAAAAATATATAAACGTGTAACATAGATGGACGATTCTAGTAGAAGTGTAGCAAATAGTAGCGAAAAAGTAGCCTGCAAAAAAAATATGCACCTGCCAAAATCTGTACAACTTGCGTAAATTTAAAAGCCTGGACGTGGCTTTATACCATAACGTTAAATCAAAATGAATAATCATTACCTTAAAACATTAAAATGCTATTGATACTGGTAATGTCTGTTATACCACTTGGCGTCTACTTTTGGCAGATAACTTCACACTAGTCCATATACCTACATGATAAGTTTTAAAACAAAATATTGTTAGGAGTATACGAGTTATTAAGATAGAAACACCGTTTAACTATGATAAAAGTATAACACACAGTTCAGCACTTTTTACTTTTCCGACGGGAGGATTTACTCGAACGTTTACCTTACATACCGCCGCTGTGTGGTAGCTTCTAGAGACGCAAGCGAGCCGTGCTACTGTTTTCTACTTTGTTTACACCGATGCACGCTGGCGTAGTTTGTTGTAAAGTCAAAGTCAAAATCATTTATTGCATATGAGTACACTTGGTCATTTATACACGTAATTTTTTTTATCGACTACCGCTTCCTAGGTGTTAGGCTGTGAAGAAGAAACGGCGCAACAAACTTGACGGAACACATCTCTTAAAAATCAAGTTTGCATACAATTAATAAAGATTTTGCAAAGCTGAATTAACATTAGTACCATGCATCTTTGTCATTCAAATAATCGTTTATTTTATAATAGGCTTTCTTACAAAGTTGTTTTTTAATGTGAATCTTAAACTTTCTGTCCGTCATATTTAAGATTTCCTCTGGTAGTTTGTTGTAGAAGCGTATACATTGCCCCGTGAACGATTTACTGACGTTACTTAGTCTCAACTCTGGTAAAACAAGTTTATTTTTATTTCTTGTACTTATTGATAAGATGTCTTGTAAAGATGGCCTTACGCCCAACTGCTGATGAAAATTTATTTATTAGTTTAACACGTGCATTCCAGCGTAACACACGCTGGAATAAAGTCGGTAGTGAAGGTAATACAAACTATTTAAACACGGAGAAATGTACTCGAGTAGTGCTGTTGCTGCTGTCGGTTGGGGCACTTTTTGTTTTGTTGCACGAAGCACCGAGCTGCAGGAATAAGCACTTCATTCCCAAATGTTTAACTTATTTTGTGAATGGAAAATGTATGTTTTAATTTATTAATTCAAGAATTGCTGGGTTTAAATACATCTTCATCAGCAGAATACAAGCCTTATCAATGGAATGCTACTAATACTAATGGTGGGCTGTCCATTGGGGGATTTGCCATCAGGCATCAACTCCTTAGTTTTTCGAAACTTCATCATCATCATTAGGTTATTTTTGTCTCCACTGCAGGAGCACAACCCTCTCTCATCTGCCGGAGACAGACGGAGGATTCGGCCTACACTCCCCGCGCTGGCCAGACGGGTTGGGGAGCCCTGATTGATGTTCTAAAATGTATTCCCTCAGTCGCCTTGTACGACATCTACGGGAAGAGTTGGAGTGGTCCAATTCTACTCTACCGGAAACCACACGGCTAACTTTCGAAACTTAAGCACGATTTATTTATAACTACCTGTTGCCCGCGTCTTCGTCCGCATGGACAACTTAACATCACAAATTATTATGTATTTCCCGTAGGAATCGAATGTTTTTTAGGGATAAAAACTATCCTATGTCCTATTCCAGGACATAACCTATATATGTGCCAAGTACATCACGATCCGTCCAGTGGTTGAAGCATGATTGAGTAACAAACATCCAAATATCCAAACTTTTGCATTTATAATATTAGTAGGATATGATACCACAGGCTTTTCGGTGAAGAAAAACATCGTTAGAAAACCTGCATAGTCTAAGGCGTATGTGAAGTCCACCAAATCACCGTTTGTGGTCAGGGATTTATCCAGTGACGGATTTACACATTATCCGCCAGTAGGCTATTCAAATTTTGCCGCCCCTACCGACCTCTACAATTCAATCCCCAAATTAACAATAATATTAATTTAAATTATAAAACATTAATCAGGCCTCCCCAACTGTCTGGCCAGCGCGGGGAGTGTAGGCCAAAACCTCCATCTGTCTCCGGCAGATGAGAGAGGGTTGTGCTCCTGCAGTGGAGACCAAAATAACCTGTTGATGATGATGATTAATTAAAAAAATAATTGTTAATGAAATTGTAACTTTATGATTTGTACACTATCGTCCTAATTACACCACCTTTTTCCCGTAATTAGTATAATTGTGAACTAGGAGATCGATGTGTCAGTTTCTTTTTAAGTCTATAAATAATTGTAAATCTATTGAACCCAATAAGACAATATTTATATATAAAAAATTAACACGCAAATTATTATTTTTTCTCTTTGCAAAATACCTTGACCATAATTTATAAATGAAATATTTGTCGAATAGCCTAAGGAACTTCTTTCCTATCGGGTGTCCCACGATATGGCGTGTTTCAATTTCTGTAAGACATAAAAAAAATTTGCCCCAAATTCGCCGCCCCTAAAATCTGCCGCCCTAGACTGCAGCCTACTCAGCCTGCTGGTAAATCCGCCGCTGGATTTATCACATATTATGAAGGGTCAAAGTGTCGAAGTATTTTATCATATCTCCTTAGGAGGTCAGGAAGATATGTAAAATGCGTATTTAACAGACGACCAGATATTACTATGACATTGGACCCGATTCTGAAGGCACACGTTTAAAATTTGACAGCGCTAAAATTGGTTTCGTCTTTATCTTCGTAATACTGTGTGACAAGGATAGCAACAGATTTAGTGCTGTCAAATTTTAATAATGTGCCTTCAGAATCGAGCCCTTTATTTGAATTGTTGACATTGTAATTTATACATTATTTTATTTTGTGACGATCCCTTTTACCATACTAGAATGACATGTAAAATTGATTTTTTAAGATGTAAAAGTGAAATAAATAAATCTAATCTAATCTAATCTATTTATTTTCAAAATGTCTAAAAAAGTTAACATTAAAAAATCTAGAGCAACATTTGAGCAAAAAATAACAACACAAAATGTGCCGAGTTGTTTGCTCGTAATTCTGGACGGCTGGGTATTAGCATAACAACGCGATGCATGATTGGACCGCGCTGCATTTTTGTGCAGAAATATCTGGCCCAGAGAGAGCCGTTTGGGCCAAACGTTTGTGTTTTCCCCACACACAGCGTTATTAACATAAATTTACCGTTTATTGTACCTCTTCCTCTCGCCCTCGTTTGTGAAGTCTTGGTGGACTGGGCTTGCACTGGGCTAGTGTGGTGATCCTGTGTGGACATATTCAATTTAATTACTATTGTGTACGATAAAAATACACATACACAAATACAATAGGCTTACATTAGTATATCTAGGCGGCCTTATCGCTAAAAGTGATTTAATCCAGACACACTTTGGGTAGAGGATAAGAATAGCAAGTAATAATAGAAATGTAGGTTATGCAATAGGATTATAGTTTATGCATTTTTTTTATTGTTGATGGGTTTGCGCTTGACCCCAATATCACCTGATGGTAAGTGATGATGAGGCCTAAGGTGGAGCGCGCTTACCCAGAAGATGTCTATTCACTCTTCCTTTAAAAAGATCCAAATTGTACTTATCCGGAAATACCCAAGCTGGTAGGGACATTAATTAAGTACATTAAGTACATACATACCTACAATAATGTTATTAATAAAAACTAAGGTTTAAAATAAAATAAAAACGAGTGAGGTGATGATATAAATTGGCAGTTGATATGAACTTGATTTCTTTAAAAGTATTTTAACCCTTAAAGCATTTTTCGCCGTACGAATTATTTTACACACGCACAACTGAGCATCAAAAGCCGCAATAAAATCCATAATCGAGTGTCAAAGAGGCTAGCGGACCCTCGGCGTGGCCAGCGACAATGGGCGATCCAAAGGGCAGCGTCTGATGCTAATCAGGAAACCGACCCACTGTACAAGTCACTCGGTAGCAGCGGGTGGATTTTGAAACACACGTGAAAAGAGAATGAGATCTTATGCTGACTGTTCGAAGTATAGATGGAGGAGTCCATCATCATAATATCGGCTCTTCAACGACCGCTGATGGATATTTGCCTGCCCCAATGAACGCTTGCACCCATCTTCAGAACAGGACAGAAAGTTTAATATTCACATTAAAAAACAACTTTGTAAGAAAGCCTATTATAAAATAAACGATTATTTGAATGACAAAGATGCCTGGTATTAATGTTGATTCAGCTTCGCAAAATCTTTATTAATTGTATGCAAACTTGATTTTTAAAAGATGTGTTGCGTGAAGTTTGTTGCGCCGTTTCTTCTTCACAGCGCTAACACCTAGAAAGCGGTAGTCGATAAAAAAAAATACGTGTATAAATGTACCAAGTGTACTCATATGCAATACGGCCGTCTTTTCTGCGACAGACGTAGCCCGCAGACTACCGATATAGCTTGCTAATCCCTTCGACTAGGTCGATCACTTTCGTTCATCATACCCTCCAGAGAAACCTCGAGTATAGCCCTCTCCATAACTCGCTGAGCGACTAGACTATGGAGAAAATGGTTCCAGAGCGTCAAACATTTTCAAAACTGTTCTATAATATTAAAAAATCTATACCTATAGACATTTAGACATTTATTTATTTAAAATATTGAACCATTACAGATTATTATTCCATTGCGTTACAATAATTTTTATGGTATAGACGAAACAGGCATTCCTCTCTCTAGCATTCCCTTACATTCCGTCATCAGCCGTCCTATGCCGTCCACGAACACGTCACAGTGTGGTGCCTCGGCGAGCAGGGAGCCGAACAGCTGCAGTGCGCTTCAGGTTGGTGCGCGAGTGTGGTTTATCATACCCTTCAGAGAAACCTCGAGTATAGCCCTCTCCATAACTCGCTGAGCGACTAGACAATGGAGGAAATGGTTCCAGAGCGTCAAACATAACACTTTCAAAACTGTTCTATAATTTAAATTAATTTTAATTAAAAAATCTATACTTATAATAAAACTATAACTGGTCTATATATGTACATGAGAAATATTTAAAATAAAATTATATTATAAAACATCTCTTTTTTACGAAAACTTTGATAAAAAAAATGCAATATTTCTCGAACGTACGAGTATGTTCATCATATGGGCGAGGTCAACGGCCGGGGCGCGGCGAACGGCGCGGCGCGTATGGGATTGAGTGAAATTTCATTTTTGGGGATAGGGATGGGGTTGAGGTTGGAGTTGGGATTGGGATATTGAGAGTCTCGAGTCTGAGTGGAAGTGGGAGTGGAAGTAGAAGTGGGAAGAGGGGCGGATTCTGTAGTTCACGCGAGCGGAGCAGCGGGCACAGCTAGTACCATAATTATAAATACTGAATACCTCACGACAGTACGTGCCAACTATATCTGCATTAAACTACAATGACCCTATTTGTAGCAAGAGGTTGGATTTGTGATACTTATCGCTTATCAGAACTATGCATCAGTTATTATCAGACATTCCCATCTCCTCAACATTCCCCCTCTGCAACTCCTCTAAGCGAGGATCAGCGGAGGTACGCAGCACATAACACCTACCAGTGAAGGTAGGGCGAGTCCCAAGGAATGGAACTACGCTAATCTATGGTATTTGAAGCTGAAGCGACATGCATTTTCCGCTACAACCTACAGTTTCCACCAATCATAGCGCAGCGCCTGGTTCTTTGTGCGGAAGGTTCCTAGATTGGGCTCGACGGTCATCCCGGATAACATCGCGATGTCCCGCGCATTCCCCGGGGCGCCATTGTTGGGCCAAATTTAATGGAAGGTGGGCAATTCCACGTCGGACCCGCCAATTGAGACGTGAAGGGTTCACGTTATAATTATACAGTAGGATAACTTGTTGGTTTTGTTACGTATGATTGAATTCATTGTTGAATACAAACTTTCCGTTATTATTTGTTTAGAAGCATATCAGATACAATATTTAATAGTTCATTTAAAAAAGTTTTCTACTCGTATGTTAAATTTTTTACTAGCTGTTGCATGATGCGACTTCGTCCGCGTGGACAACTTAATATCACAAATTATTATGTATTTCCCGTAGGAATTAAATGTTTTTTCGGGATAAACTATCCTATGTCCTATTCCAGGACCTAATCTATATGTGTGCCAAGTTTCATCACGATCCGTGCAGTGGTTGAAGCGTGATTTAGTAACAAACATCTTTTATCCAAATTTTCGCATCTATACTTATATTAAAACTGTAACTGGTCTATGTCTGTACATGGGAGATATTGTAGAAAAATGTGTATGAGGGGTCTTTATGGGGCCAATAGAAGCCAAAATAACTGTTTTTAGAATTTTTGTTTGTCTGTCTGTATGTATGTATGTTTGTTACCCAATCACGCTTCAACCTCTGAACGGATCGGGATGAAACTTACATATAGGTTAGGTCCTGGAATAGGATATAGGATAGTTTTATCCCGAAAAACATCTTATTCCTACGGGAAATATTTAATAGTTTGTAATGTTAAGTTGTCCATGCGGACGAAGTCGCGGGTAATAGATAGTCGTTTATAAAGCTGTTTTTAATCGAGCCTAGATGCCAGCCTGAATAAATCTTAATAAATACCGCGACTGACTTTTCCTTTGAACATAAAATAACCTGCTATATTATTTCCCTTACGAGACAATCAAACGGTACGAACATCGCAAGCAGACGTATTCCCTCTTTTATGTAGTACTCTAAAAACAAAATTAAAAGCGCAGATCGCGCGCGGGTCGGCCCCAGTTCGTCGGGTTGGTTTGCGTACATTATTCATGGGCGCGCCACGCACGCCCGCGTATGAATTGAAACGGGCCCTCGACGTTGCCCTTTACGGTCCCAATGTAAATACGGGCCCGAAGAAGACATATCCCATTTGGGTGCTACTAGGTTATCGATGTAACTAAGATTCACTTTTATTAGTGCCGTTGCGAGTCATTTTTAGTGCAAGAATTAATGCACAAGTGTTGTCGTGTATGAATCTGCCATGGATCAGCTGGCTGCTCTGGACGCGGTTGCATACTGGCTGGCTGCATACATAATGCTCACGCCTTGGTCCCAGAGGTGTAGGCAGAGACGATGGATTGCCACTTTGCGCGATCCTGACACACCTCACTAGCCTCACTCACATTCATCAAACTTTTCATGCAGCTCCTTTTATTCTTCTCCCTGGGAACCCAGCCTTAATCAGGACGTTACTCATTTGATCCTTGAATATCCTCCTAGGACGAGAAATTAACTCCTATATTTACAGTTTAATTTTATAAATATTATTACTACAAAACAATTTTTTGTGCCGTACAGGGTTCATGTTAGCGCCTATGATCATATGTAATTACTACATGAAATAATAAACGATATGAATATGAATTCAACTAGCATTATCTATTGATATCGAAAAGCTACTACACATTAAATGAATACCTAAACGATAAATTATGATAAAATTAGATAACAAACAGATATGCAACAAATGAAATAAAAAGAACATTTATACAAATAATACATAATACGAGTACATTTATGTACATTATGTACACAATGTATATCATCATCAGGTTATTTTTGTCTCCACTGCAGGAGCACAACCCTCTCTCATCTGCCGGAGACAGACGGAGGATTTGGCCTACACTCCCCGCGCTGGCCAGACAGGTTGGGGAGGCCTGATTGATGTTTTATAATGTATTCCCTTAGTCGCCTTGTACGATATCCACTGGAAGAGTTGGAGTGGTCCTATTCTACTCTACCGGAAACCACACGGCAAATGTATATAATGATAAACAACTTGATAACGTCGACAATACTGTTGGTCCTCCTCTCTTCTACTTGCTGTGCCCAAATGGGTCCATGAGAACTCTGTCTTTTTATCATCTGTTAACACCATGGAATGCAATAAAATTTACTGATTAAATAAATATCTCAGACATTCACACCAATTATCCAGTCCCAAACTAGGCAGAACCTGTGTCATGGTTACCAGATAACGGATAGACATACTTAAATAAATATATAAACATCCAAGACTTGGGTACAAACATTCATATTCATCATACGAACATTTGCCCCTAGCGGGATTCGAACCCGCAACCTCCGGCATGATAGTCCGAGAGCTACCCGTTCCGCCACGGAGGTCGTCAGATTACAGCAACAAAGACAAGAGATCATTTAGTTGACCACAGTTTTTTTTGTTATTTATTATAAATACCCAAAATGAGAACAATTGTGGTTGCCGAAACCGGCACAGCCTCAAGCGGTACCAGCCCACCGTGAAGAGCGTCAAAGGACTGTATATTACAATATTGTTTCAATACGACTTGTGATACCTTCGTGAAAAGAAACGGGCGTTTCCAGGACCCTCACCGCGACAGTCTGAGAGACCCCTTTGATATGTAAAGCATAGGCTGTTATAACATTTGTAACTTGGTCCTTACTACGGACGCAAATGAAATTGTTATTCGGAAAATGAAATTATATGAGAATTTTGTAGCATTGGTCCTTTTGACGTGAATATGCTTTCCAAATTGATACTTGGAAGCTAGTCACTCGTAGAGACAATCCTACTAATATTATAAATTCAAAAGTTTGGATATTTGGATGTTTGTTACTCAATCACGCTTCAAAGACTGCACGGATTGTAATGAAACTAGGCACACATATACGAGTAGGTTAGGTCCTGGAATAGGACATAGAATAGTTTTAATCTCTAAAAAACATCTCATTCCTACGACCGTAGGAATGGGATGTTTTTCGGGATAAAAACTAGCCAGGACCTAACCTATATGTGTGCCAAGTTTCATTCCGATCCGTCCAGTAGTTTAAGCGTGATTGAGTAACAAATATCCAAACATTCTCATTTATAATATTAGTAGGATGGATTTATTAACATTATTTTTAAGTCTAACTAACAAAATTATTGATTAATCTGAAATAAATGTAATTACATTATAAAACATCAATCAGGCCTCCCCAACCCGTCTGGCCAGCGCGGGGAGTGTAGGCCAAATGCTCCGTCTGTCTCCGGCAGATGAGAGAGGGTTGTGCTCCTGTAGTGGAGACAAAAATAACCTAATGATGATGAAATGTAGTTATTATAAACGTAACGCCTAATTTGCATCTCTTCTTCTGCTAGAGTCTAAAAATATAGGCAGTAAAAATACACGCTATAATAAATTCTAAAAGCTTGTCTGTGTGTTGAGTGGTGTAATCCTGGGAACATGTCGGCCCGGGCCCGTCTCCGCCACGTCCGTCGCCGTCGACGGCTCGCTGCCGACAGACTGTTAAAAAATTCAATTAAAAACCTCATTTGTGTTTTTCATTACGTTAAAAACTCTAGTCACACCAGTTCGAGGCCGAAATATTAATGCTTGTACAAGTCATGAGTGGTTTTCATTTTCTGGCTTAGCGTTCAAACGATTTGCACGACTAATGACAAAAAAGAAAAATGTCCAAAGCCAATGTCCAAAAGTAAAAATGTCCAATGATAAAAATGTCTATTAATTAAAATTACCAATAATAAAGTCAAATAGTAAAAATGTCCAATAGTAAAAATGTCCAAAAGTAAAAATCGCACAGCTAGTACTATAATAAAATCATTCGTCGTTGAGCTGAATATCGACATGACATTTGTCATTATTATCGTCGAGTACATTTAAATAGCCACTTATACAAGTGGTCAGTATCTTTAAAGAACAAAAGCAGTTTGTATTGTTATGATTTTGGATGTCTCTATAGTTGGACATTTTTCTGGATGGGCATTTCTATTCCTGGACAGCATTCTAGTTGGGTTTTTCTATATTTGGTCATTTTTCTAGTTGGAGGTTTTTATGCCTGAACGTTTTTCCGATTCTATATTGGTAATAACAATTAGTTTGTTGCGCCGTTTCTTCTTCACAGCTCTAACACCTATGAAGCGGTAGTCGATTAAAAAAATGACGTGTATAAATATACCAAGTGTACTCATATGCAATAAATGATTTTGACTTTGACTTTGAATAATATTATTTACAACTTAATTCTTCTTGTCGTCAGTTCACCATCGCTACATGAAAATATTAAAAAAACATAATAAAAATAAAATATTGGGCTCGATTCTGAAGAAACAGCGTTAAAATTTGACAACACTAAAACTGTTGCTATCCTTGTCACACAGTATTATGAAGATAAAGACGAAACCAATTTTAGCGCTGTCTAATTTTAGAATCGGGCCCAAGTCTATCCCAAACTAATTATGCTATTCCTATTCAGACTTAAGTTAGTATTAGATGGCATTAATAAGTTTATTTTATTTCCTAATTTCTGACTATCAATGTTTTATTTTGTTTTGTGTTTAATTTTAATGTTATTTTTTTTTAATTTACAGTGTATTCCTTTGACCATGTAATTTATTAACATTTTAAAAATCAAACTTATGGTAGACGTCGACTGCTGGACATAGGCCTTCCTAAATAAACGCCACCACGTCTGGTCCTCTGCCCTCCACTTCTAGCCGCTGTCGGCCACCTTTTTCAGGACGTGTATCCATCTGGCAGCGGGGACTGCGCATGTCAATCCGCAGTCTCCACTCCAGAACTCGTCTACCCTAATAACGGCCGTAGGACTTCAAGCCGTGCTAATAATACGAAACTCTCACTCACCTTAAACAGGATCTCTACTCTACGAAGGGTCTTCTCTTACGATTTCAAGAAAGTGGATCATTGAACAATGCTCCTAGAAGAAAACTTTGCAGAATCATCTCAAACGAATCAATAGATAACCCAGAAAAAGAATCAGCAGTTCAATATTGTATATACCAATTAACTCTTGAAATAGGTCCTAATTAAGCACTGTTAGATAAATGTTAATAGGCAAAAGTTTATCGTTCAAATAAAATTTAGTAAAATTTTATATATATACTTAATGTGAATAGTTTTTTTTCTTAAAGTCAATATTTAGTTTCTTTTACCGTGCTATAACTGTAATTTAAAAAAAGCTAATTTCCATTGCAATGAGGTAAATAAATAACTAAGGAGAGTCAATTTATTTATTTTAAAAATAAAACGAACTGACCGAATTATTTTGCTTTGGCTATTGACACAGCCTACCAATACATCGTGAAGATTGAGACAGTAACTATATTTACGAAACAAGACAGTATTAATTACTGTTACTTATATATAAAACTTAAAATTAAATAGAGTTAGGTAGGTATTAGACACTGTTAGCTAAAGGTGAATAAAGATGATTCATAGCTATGCCGAGCGAGTCCTTAAGAACATCAAGGCAAATTCTTGTTAAGTCTTTCATATGAAACGTATATTTTTTGAAAAAATTCAGTAAGAAATGGCTGGAATTACAACGGGCGCCGAACAGTAGTCCGATAGCACACCAATTGCGTATTTTCTAGTGCTCTTTTTAATATGGTAATATTAACTAGAATTTTACTAGTATGGTAAAAAGTAGATAGCTTTTTACTAATGATTAAATTAGCTCAACTGAATTTTGATCGGCAAGCTGCGGCAGTCCTAAACCATTCAACGATAGGTAGCAAAACAGTCACAGTAATAAATAGATAAACAGTTTAGCTATTTTTAATCTAACAAATTGGCTGTGATAAGTGGATAAAAACAAATCAGTTTAGTTAGTATTTAGAACAAAAAACATTTTTATTAGTTATTTAAAGTCAACGACCTCTATGTACAAAATACAAAAATACAAAAATGTTTATTACCAAACTTAGGAGGTTACAGAGGATAGTTGGGGCCCTCTTTTAGACATAAAAATATCTGTGCCAGAGGACCTCGCTCTTCCATACTTATATCTTATTATATAAATTATATAAATTTAATCAACTTGTGTGAGTGGTGTGTGTGTGTGTGTGTGCGTGTGCGTGTGCGTGTGTGTGTGCGCGTGTGTATATAAATGCCTGAAACTAACGATAATCAATTGTTGTTAAGAGAATCAAACTTTTTTTATTTAAAGTCAACTGAATCAGTTCAGTAAAAAATAACTAAACTTCACTTTACAAAACCCACTTTAGCTACTAGTAGCACTCAGTTTGAGTCCCCTGATTTATGTTACTGGCAGCTAAAATTTTAGCTACGGTTAGGCCAATTTTTTTTTTCAGTGTCATCATCATCATCAGGTTATTTTTGTCTCCACTGCAGGAGCACAACGCGCTCTCATCTGCCGGAGACAGACGGAGGATTTGGCCTACACTCCCCGCGCTGGCCAGACGGGTTGGGGAGGCCTGATTGATGTTTTATAATGTATTCCCTTAGTCGCCTTGTACGACTCACACGGGAAGAGTTTGAGTGGTCCTATTCTACTCTACCGAAAACCACACGGCAAATTTAGATTTTTCAGTATGATCAACTTCAATTCATTGATGGTTTATATAACCAAATATGGTTTATTTTAAAAACAGATGTGCATGTAAATGAATTATGAGTAAATTGCAGGCGATAAATTAATAAGTCTTACAATCCTTTAGTGATAATACCCGTCATCTCCCATCACTTCAACCACATCACGAAACAGGGCAACTCAACTCTTTGACTTCGAAACAAATAGTTAATTAGCTAGAGAGCTCGTTAGGCGCGGATTGTAGCGAACTTGCTTGCCTCGTTTTTTCCTCTCTTTCTCTTTAATACTAACGGAGTAAGAAAGCAAGAAGTTCGCAGAGATTTTAACCGGCAGCCCTGGAATGCAGCTACTTAGCCAATTTCTTATTTTCCGTGTTGTTTTGAAGCGAGGAATAGTTACAGTAGGGTACTAGGAACTTTACTTAGCTTATAAATAAGAGGACTTTAAACTTTATAACTTCTGAGGAAGAAACTCTGTCAGGACTTAACATTCTTACTAGACTAATAGCTGGGGACCTACTCTGTAAGGTCATTATCATATCAGCCCTTAGAAGTCCACTGCTGGACATAGGCCTTCCTTAATAAAAGCTACCACACCCTGTCCTCCGCCCTCCGATCTGCAGGTGCCGATCCGCGGTCTCCACTCCAGAACTCGTCTGAACCAATTTCATCTTGCTATTTCCCTCATCTATGTCAGTAACCTTTGTTCTTCGTCGGATATCCTCATTACGAATGCTTCCATAGTAAATAAAGCATTCATTGCTCAAAAAAGTGTATACGAACAATCTGCGGGAGTAAGCCATATGACATATGTAGGCCTTTGTTTGCAAAATTGGATATCTTAACACTACCCAGCATGTATCATCATCAGGTTATTTTTGTCTCCACTGCAGGAGCACAACCCTCTCTCTTCTGCTGGAGACAGACGGAGGATTTGGCCTACACTCCCCGCGCTGGCCAGACGGGTTGGGGAGGCCTGATTGATGTTTTATAATGTATTCCCTCAGTCGCCTTGTACGACATCCACGGGAAGAGTTGGAGTGTTCCTATTCTACTCTACCGGAAACCACACGGCAAATATATGTACATATTAGAGTTATGTAAGTTCGTTAAATGCCACGAATAATTTTTTAAAACAGCCAAAGAGGTGTATCCCAGAAACACTAGAAAGGGTGATAGACTTTAATTGGATCATGTCCCAAGGCTAGCTCTGTGCCACAAACATTCGTATTCTGTGTATCATCATCAGGTTATTTTTGTCTCCACTGCAGGAGCACAACCCTCTCTCATCTGCCGGAGACAGACGGAGGAAATATGTGTATAAATATATTTAATAAAGTGACCGAATCCTTTAAGAGTTTATCTCTAAAGCAAATTACTTATAGATTAAGGGAAACGTTGCTCAAGTCAACATTTTACAGTCTAAAAGAATTCCTAGAAAGTTAGTTTTCTAGTCTTTACCTAGCTTTAAGACTTATATTTGCATTCTATTTTTAGTATACCTAGCTGAATAGAAGGAACTTTTATATTATGATTTATTTATTTATTATGCAATTACGAGTTTGCGGCGCTTGCGATGGAGACAATGGGTCCATGGTCGTCCGACACAATTTTTTTTTATTGATATTTCAAAGCGACTGGTTCTCGCCTCCGAAGACCCCAGGGCTGGCGCGTACCTCGCACAAAGGCTTAGCCTGGCGATCCAGCGAGGTAACGCCGCCAGTGTCCTGGGGACCATGCCGCACACAGGCGAGCTGGACGACGTGTTCATACTGTGACGCGTTTTTATATTAGTTTATAATACTAGTTTGTAATACTGTTAAAATATAATTACCTGTATAGACTGTAAGTTTCTTTCTTTATTATTATATTATTCTTTAAAGAAATGAAATCTTTATAAGTATATATAAATGCCATTAACCTGAACACAAAGACACGTTTAAAAAAGAAGAAGATATATAACGATACTTATAAAGAACGTTCTCGCCACAAAAGCCGCTCCACCGACTCCAAATGATAAATACCCCAATATGGGGCACATTCCCCCCACATGCGGCACATAAAACGATAAAACTATAATATAAAACTACTATAACACACTCGCTCGTTCCTTTGTTTGCTCTAATGCGATTTAAAATATAAAAAGCGGTCAAGCGTGAACCTCGTTTGTGTTGCCAGCGGAAAATTGTGGGGCCTCACAACAACTGTAACAGGTAATGTTGCAATTTAATATTCTGAAAGGTTGAGAGCTCCTGGCTTTATTAGTTAAGATAACTAGAAAATAGGAATGGTAAACATTTATTTATTTATTACTAGCTGTTGCCCGCGACTTCGTCCGCGTGGACAACGTGAACAACGCCGGAGGTTGCGGGTTCGAATCCCGCTAGGGGCAAATGTTCGTATGATGACTATGAATGTTTGTACCCAAGTCTTGGATGTTTATATATTTATTTAAGTATGTCTATCCGTTATCTAGTAACCATACCACAGGCTCTGCTTAGTTTGGGACTGGATAATTGGTGTGAATGTCTGAGATATTTATTATTATTATTTATTACTTAACATTACAAATTATTATGTATTTCCCGTAGGAATGGTATGTTTTTTCGGGATAAAAACTATCCTATGTTCTATTCCAGGACCTAACCTATAGGTATATGTGCCAAGTTTCATCACGATCCGTCCAGTGGTTGAAGAGTGATTGAGTAACAAACATCAAAATATCCAAAATTTCGGAGTTACAATATTAGTAGGATTTATTTGCATAAACATATCAAATATTTGTAACTATTTTTATAAAATATTAATATCATTTTAATAAAATAGCATAGACACATTATAATAATATACGTAATTACGTAGTTAAGATAGAATTAAGAAATTCACAGGAACGTTCAAAACGCACGACGTTATTTCCCGACGCGACCCTTCCATACCGCCGCTCATTGCAACATTCTCGAGACGCGCGCGGGATGCACCACTACTTCTGTCTCTTTCTTGCATTGAGCATTGTTTCTTACGCCCTGCTTTGCACGGTTGCTTTTGTTATATTGTCTACATGATAGCGTAATTTTCCGTTCATTTATCGTCCTTCCATCAACGGACTACCAGGCGTGGTGAGGGACTTCATCCTTATGTAGTAGACATACCACGCTCTCGAACAAAGCGTTCTGCTTCCTCTTTCATAATGCAAACTGCTAAAGAATGGAACTCTCTGCCAGCTTCGGTATTTCCGGACAAGTACAATTTGCATCTTTTTAAAGGAAGAGTGAATAGGCATCTTCTGGGTACGCGCGCTCCACCTTAGGCCTTATCATCACTTACCATCAGATGAGATTGAGGTCAAGCACAAACCATCAACAATAAAAAAATCCTTTCACCTGAAACATAAATCTCTCATATACAAGGTGACGTAAACGTCATATACATGTTACCCGCGCCCCGCACATCGCCCGCAATCCCCGCATACAAGAATTAAACACCCCATAAAAGAGATTTCAAGAGACAGTTGAATATAAACACAGTTTCGCGGAGCAATAAAAAGGCAGCCCCCGTACCTACAGGATTCGGCTGAGTCAAACGTGCGTTTCGGAAGCTTGAATAATATATATATAAAATCGCACACGGCATACATTAGTTCCGAGAAGAGTCAGCACAGATAGCTTGCATTGAGTCACGTACTGTATGAAATGTTGGCTTTTTATTCCAGGTAAATATTGTAACAGTCAGTATGGTTTCCGGCTTATAATAGACCACCCACAATCTTTCCGACTAAGGTCATGTTTCATGTTCAATGATCACGCTACTCCGGGACTGACTATAGTCGATGGTAAGGCAATCGAAGTTGTTCAAGAGTATGTATACCTCGGGCAAACTCTGCAACTGGAGAAAAACAACTTCGAGAAGGAAGCCGACAGGAGGATCAGGCTAGGCTGGGCAGCATTTGGAAAGTTACGTCATGTCTTCTCATCGCGTATACCACAGTGCCTGAAGAAAAATGTTTTCAACCATTGTGTCCTACCAGTAATGACCTACGGTGCCGAAACGCGGACACTGACAGTGGGACTAGTCCGAAAACTCAAAGTCGCTCAGCGGGCTATGGAAAGAGCTATGCTCGGAGTTTCTCTAAGGGACAGGATCCGAAACGAGGCAATCCGCCTGGAGAACTAAAATTTTCGACATAGCTCAAAAAGTTAGTACGTTGAAGTGGCAGTGGGCTGGTCACATCTGTCGGAGAACTGATAACCATTGGGTAAACGAGTTCTCGAGTGGAGACCGCGACTGGGCAGGCGTAGAGTGGGACGCCCCCTGGCTAGATGGAGCGACGATCTGCGTAAGGCGGCTGGCAGAGACTGGATGAGAAGAGCCGAGGATCGGGTTCAGTGGCGCGCCTTGGGAGAGGCCTATGTCTAACAGTGGACTCTTACAGGCTGATGATGATGATGAATCAGTAGCCGTTGAATGCCGTTAGAAATAAATAAGTTGTAAAGAATAAATAATAACTACTTTGAGCAAGATACCATTCTTCTGGAGAATATGCAGAGGAGAGCTACAAAACTGCCGCAACCAACAAACCGGTATTCTTGGAATCGACTGTAAACATCTATTTTAGCGGAGATTATGCTAAACCCGATCCTCTGTTCTTCCCAACCAGTCACTGCCAGAAGCCTAACGCAGACCGCTACTAATTAACTGTTACTATTTGAAATCTACGAAAGTAGAAACTAACGGATACGAAAAGTGGAGAACCGGATATGCCACCACATCCGGTTCTCCACTTTTCACATTCGCATCCGTATCAGAGTTGCAAACATACAATTAATAATATAATTTCTCGTTAATAACGTAATTTACTTAAGAGAGTTTGACGACCTCCGTGGCGGAACGGGTAACTCTCGGACTGCCACGCCGGAGGTTGCGGGTTCCAATCCCGCTAGGGGCAAATGTTCGTATGATGAATATGAATGTTTGTACCCAAGTCTTGGATGTTTATATATTTATTTAAGTATGTTTATCCGTTATCTAGTAACCATACCACAGGCTCTGCCTAGTTTGGGACTGGGTAATTGGTGTGAATGTCTGAGATATTTATTTTATTTATTTATTTATAATCACCTCTTCTAACTCTCGAATGCCTTAACCCACATCAAGTACGATTATAATGGTTTTATAATATATTATTTAAAATTTTAAATGGAATATTACCAAAGACAATGTAAACGAATCCCATAATTTATGGTAATCACGCTGTTTCATTCCGGCGGCGGCAATTAATTCATGTGTATGGGAGGCCGGATTAAAATTTTAGACATATTTGACGTCGCAAATTCTATTTACAAATTAATTCCACTGAATTATGCATAGTCCATTAATAATTTTGCAGACTAAAATAGATTATATTTTGCAAAAAATAAATTCAATTATAATATTGCTGTGTGGTTCCCGGCTTACAATAGGGCCACCCCTATCTTTCCCGTGGGTGTCGTCAAGGCGAGTAAGGGAATGCACCAGGGACGGGCAGCAGCGTTCTCCTGTGTGTTATGTTAAGATGATTACTGCGATCACCAATCCGCCTGCCAAGCGTGGTGATTATGGCAAATCCCCCAATGGACATCTAACCAAAAGTGGTATATTCTATTGGGGAGGCCTATGTCCAGCAGTGGACGTATTTAGGCTGATGATGATGAATGTTGATGAATGACGAAAATTCAATTAGGCTATTGGTAACTTCAACTGGTAGATCCCACTGTTGGACACTGGTATTGGGATGAATGGAATGGGATCTTTTGTATCTACCCCTTAGTCTATACAGTGCTTGCAGTTTAGGGATAGGAAACTCTAGTCTTTGGGTTCAGGGTAAGCTGTACCTAGGATAGTGGATCGAGATCAAGAGAGGAACAACGTTAACTGCTTCTCTTCTCTTTCTAACTTATAACGGCGATATTTAAACGGTAGCCTAGTAGTGCGTACTGCCAGCCATGCTTTGTTTTGCGGGCGACGTTAAACTACCTATAGAGTTCGGAATGGAAGATTATCAGGAACGTTCTTGATGCTTAGCGTTGTTTTGAGACGCACCCTCACAAAGAGCCGCTGTGTGGTACAATCTAGAGATGCGCGCGGGCTGCACTACGTCTCTTTCTTGCATTTATCATCGAATCATGCCCAAATTTACAGTCATGCAAATAGCGAGAAGACCTTTGGAACTGAAAAGACAATTGAACTGCCACGCCGGAGGTTGCGGGTTAGAATCCCGCTAGGGGCAAATGTTCGTATGATGAATATGAATGTTTGTACTCAAGTCTTGGATGTTTATATACTCGTATGTATTTAAGTATATGTATCCGTTATCTAGTAACCATAGCACAGGCTCTGCCTAGTTTGGGACTGGATAATTGGTGTGAATGTCGGACATATTTATATTTATTATATTTAATTTGTGGCGAAATTTTCGATAATAAACTTTTCTAATATACCAGTCTTTTTGGTGTTTAAATATTACTTTTCCAAAACAATGACCACTCAACATTTAAAATTAAATTGTATAGCAGATTGCTTCAAGGTACATTTTTCAAGCAAATAATAACAAGAAGTCTGCTATGGGCTGAGCAAGGATTTTTAATGCTCGGGATGAGCTGAAATAAATTTGCCAAGATTTTTCAGCGGACGCGGCCCGACTGCGTAATGCGTCCTCCTCTTTTTAGGGATCCGTCGGCGCGAGGAAAGAACCGTCCGCATTTTTTGCTACAGTGTGGACGGTTAAGTTCATTCACGTATTCGCATGAATAAATTTGGAGTAAGTGTTGTGTTTTGCTGGAAATATTTTAGTTGTATGTTTTATTTGACGTTGACTTTATTTTCTATATAAACTACCTCCAGAATATAATTCCACTTTTATTAATCTGTTCATTGAGGGATTTGCTATAATCACCACGTTTGGCAGGCGGATTGGTGATCGCAGTAAAGAACGCTGCTACCCATTCCTGGTGGAATCCCATTATCGCCTTGACGACACCCACAGGAATATTGGTGGTAGCTGGTGGCCCTATTCTACGCTGAGAACCACACAGCATTAACTCTTTCTTAACTCGCAGCAGCTGAGCAGTGACTACCATTTAAAATATTTGATAGGATTAGTATTACGGAACCCTCGACATATACGAAAGCTCTGGCCTGCCTCGCACTAGCTGTAATACCCCGTTTATTATCTGTGGGCATAAAGCAACACGGAAGGGAAGTCGCCAGGCGTTCCCTTCTGCCAAAGGTACAGGACCACGGGTCATGCGCATTTTCGAAATGTGTACGAGGTATTAAGGATGTAGGTTAATATGTTACGTACAGGCGCACCAGCTATCTCTACACGTTTGTGTGTGTGCGTATATTATGGTGGTATATTGCACCAAGCGCGCGAACTTACTCGATCGAAAGAGAGAGGTGCGTTATTCTGCAACATAGGTCAGAGTCAAAAGTCAAAATCATTTATTGCATATAAGTACACTTGGTACATTTATACACGTCATTTTTTTTATCGACTACCACTTCCTAGGTGTTAGCGCTGTGAAGAAGAAACGGCGCAACAAACTTCACGCAACACATCTTTTAAAAATCAAGTTTGCATACAATTAATAAAGATTTTGCGAAGCTGAATTAACATTAGTACCAGGCATCTTTGTCATTCAAATAATCTTTTATTTTATAATAGGCTTCTTACAAAGTTGTTTTTTAATGTGAATCTTAAACTTTCTGTCCGTCATATTTAATATTCCTCTGGTAGTTTGGTGTAAAAGCGTATACATTGCCCCGTGAACGATTTGCTGACCTTACTTAGTCTTAACCCTGGTAAAACAAGTTTATTTTTATTTCTTGTATTATAACTATTATTGTCACAGGGCCTCAAAAAGAGAGATAATTTTTTTCTGACATATAAAATATTATCTAAAATGAATTGACCAGCTACTGTTAATATGCTTATTTCTTTAAACTTTTCTCATAATGAGTCTCTACAACGCAGATTATAGATTGACCCAACTGCTCTTTTTTGCAAGATAAAAATGGTCTCTATATCTGCTGCTTGACCCCACAGTAGGATACCGTATGCCATGATACTGTGGAAGTAGCTAAAGTACACTAACCTCGCGGTAGCAACGTCAGTTAATTGTCTGATTTTCCTTACGGTGGTGATTCTCTTTCTAACTTATAGCGTCGATCTCAATAGCGCACTGGCGTAGTAACTTTGTGCCAGCAGGCCAGTAGTGCATACTACCAGCCGAGTTCTATTTCGCGGGGGACGTAAAACTGGCAGGGGGAGGTGAGTAGCAATGTACTAAATATTACAATACAATACACTTTATTGTGTACACAATACACATTACATTACAAAACATCAATCAGGCCTCCCCAACCCGTCTGGCCAGCGCGGGGAGTGTAGGCCAAATCCTCCGTCTGTCTCCGGCAGATTATAGAGGGTTGTGCTCCTGCAGTGGAGACAAAAATAACCTGAGGATGATGATGATGACACTTTATTACACAAACAAATACAGTTACAAGTTATAAAAGTTACAAATAGTATAATTTAGGCGGTCTTATCGCCTTAAGCGATTTCTTCCAGACAGCCTACGTTATGTTACTACGTAATGAAGGGACTGGGCTGCGGCCGTTGCGCACACTGTAGTAAATAAAACTGTCCGCTTGTATGGTATGACCACAATATTTCTGATTTTTTTTAAAATCAGTAACTATAATTCTATGTATTATTTTAATATTTTGTTTATTTAAATAATAATAATATTTAAGTATAATATAAGTACATATTTACTCTTACTACATCTGTCTTACATATCGTATCGTATGGTATCACACATTTATATATATTGAATGTACCTATTAAAATTAATAACGAACGAACGAATACACAATTCCTATATATATACATACATACATATATATCATACACACGCACACACACACACGCACCACTCACACAAGTTGATTAAATATATATATAATAAGATATAAGTATGTAAGAGCGAGGTCCTCTAGCAGAGACATTTTTATGTCTAAAAGAGGGCCCCAACTATCCTCTGTAACCCCCTAAGTTAACATTTTTGTATGTTTTGTAAATGTAATTGAATGTTTAATAGAGTAATGTATTTGATTAAGTCAGAAGGATATTGTTAAATTTTGTCATAACTAGATTAAGGACAATGATTTGTCACTCAATTGTAATATCTATAGGAGGCTAGTAATAAATATAAAAAATAAAAATCTTCTCACTCTAAAATAGATAACAGTAGGTAACTCTAGCCGACCGTTAAAAGGCTTTCTAGACAACAATTGGACGCACTTGCAGAGGACAATAAAAGTTAAATAAACGCCACTCGGCACCGGCCCGCGTCCACCGGAACTCCATTCGCTGCGAAGCCTCCAGGCTCTAATTTCCGGTTCCCCGTACCCGGTTCACATAGATTCACTTTTAGAGTTTCGTTGTAGAGGTGACGAGGGACTTGTTAAAATGAAAATTCTTTTATGTCATGTCTTTATAAGGATAGTGTGCTACGAAGGCGTAGCCGTGTAGCAATTAGCGTAGAACAAACGTGATTCCCCATTTTGTAGCCGAATACGAAAGTTAGTTACCAAATTAGACGATGCAATTCTCTTTAAGTTACGAAATTTGGTTACAGAATGGGACGAAAAAAAATCGTTTTGCACACCATGGACTTTTTTTAAAGAATTATATAGATAACGAACCTTAACATCATCATCATCAGCCTAAATACGTCCACTGCTGGACATAGGCCTCCCCAATAGAATACCACTATTGGTTAGATGTCCATTGGGGGATTTGCCACAATCACCACGCTTGGCACACGTACTGGTGATCGCAGTAATGATCTTAACATACACACACAGGAGAACGCTGCTGCCCGTCCCTGGTGCAATCCCTTAGTCGCCTTGACGATACCCACGGGAAGATTTGGGGTGGCCCTATTCTAAGCCGGGAACTACACGGTCATAAAAATACTATTTCTGAAACAAAAGGTTGGTTTTCAGTGACATTGAATTTTACCAGAATCTTCATGTCTTCATTACATAGAAAATTGACCATAATTTTTGAAACACATGAAAAAGTTCAGGATTTACCTTAATTTTGAGAAACCTGCCCAGGGCACCGCAACTTTATAACTATATAAATCTAACGGAAGTGCTGCTTAACTTAATCTAAACAGGCTAGGACGCAGTTACCTTAACGAAACATAAAAAATAAATTTAACGAACCAACAAAAAAGATCAAGCAGGCTTTCCCTCGACCGGAAATTAGTATCTTCAGGCGTTCTCGTGAAAGCCTTCCCGACCGGAAGTGACTATTTCCCCAAGCAAAGTGAGCAGTGGTAACGCCGCCAAATTAGATAGGTTATACGTAGTTTCGGCGAAATCACATTTTTATTTTACTGAGTTATGTCATGTAGCTGGAAAGTGGGGAATTCTTGTTTCTTGAAACTGTCTGACTTCTCTGATATTCTGACCGTAATGACTGTCATTTAGTAACCGTAGGTAAATTAGTTAGGTTATTTGCCTCCCCATTAAATACATACATGCAAGTATTAAATAAATTAATACTCAACAAATATATACATAAGTTCCCATCACACACTCATAATCACACACATTAATTTTTCATAATGCATGTTGTAAAAATTATACTCTCACATCTAAATGTATTTATTATGTTCTTAATTAATAATTTGGACAGTACTTTGTTTTTATCGGGTAATTAATTATTATTCTAATTGCTTGGTATGGCACGGTGATGCGCAAAAATTCCATGGGGTGGGAGCCTGGTGACCTGATCTCACAGGTTCATCCTATTTTAGGCCCCAGTCTCTCACAAAAGAAAAATTGTACTCATATTGATTTTATACATTATAATTGTACTTAATCTTTGTGTTGAAATAATAAATAAATTTTGTATTGTATTGTATTTTCAAAATCAAAATATTTATTTTCAAAATTGGAATAAATTATTCTCTTTTTGACGTCTAATTCTGCCTAAAACTACTACACTTCCACCTGTATAACCGAGGGGAAGAAGTGGCAACAAACCCAACGGCACAGGGCCCTACCTTTGATTTATCTTATTCATTACAATCATTAAGTCTACCTATGCTGAGCCATCAAGCACTCCATGGACTTTTATCATTTAATTAGTCATCTCATCATTTCTATAAATAAAATCTAACCCATATTAAAGAGTCTTATGGACTAATCTCATACATAACTCAGAAGTACAATATATCTATACTAATAATTAAAACGTAAGGTTTGTGTGACTGCAAGTGTGTTTGAAGTAATCTTTATAACTACTGAACTGATAACTTTGAGCTGAATCTCTTAGTTCAGCCACAGAATAATTAACAGTACATGTACAGAATGGCCATTCTTAAGAATGCTTCTTTAATTTTTCAAAACTTACCTACAAAGTTCAGTGCAAGTCACATTGAATCCTATGCACATGGAATAAAGCTAATGTTACGCTGTACCGCTAAATCACGCACACATTGACGTCGTACGCGATCTCCTAGGGCTGGTACCTACGACGCCGACGGTACCTACGACCTTTCTGCACCGTAGGTCGTAACAGGCAGGACGTACTGATTAAACAATTTTGTCTTTAAACATTGTGGAATAGGCGACTAAAAGACTTGTCGCGACTTAAAACGCTTAGAAGCAATTCACTTTCACAGTAAAAAAACTAAAACCGCAAGTAAAAAGAGTTAAGTAATTATTGTTTAATAAAAAAACCTAGTTCTAGCTTCACGGTCTTGGTACAAAATTAACCAGGGCTTTGTACTACCGCCACTAGACGCATCTGAGCTTGGAGGTTAGAAGACCTGTATATTAAAAGTGTGCTCAGTGGATGCCCTATTTTATTACTTCACTAGCTATGCCCGCGGCTCCACTCGCGTGGTATACAGGTTCCGCTCCCTATCCCACTTCCACTTCCACTCAGACTCTCAATCCCGCTCCCCTTTTCCCACGCCCACGCCCACTCCCATTCCCACTACCAGCTCCAAATGTAGTCCAAACTCATCGAAATCTGAATAGTACGGAAATACTATTATTTGCAATATATTGCATACTAACCTTACCTACTAATGTATTTGAAAACTAAAAATGTCCACAACTTTTGATTGAGTTAACTGATTGCGATGAAATAAAGACTGAATGTTAAGTTAGGTTAAGCCCTATGTTTCTGTGAAAAGTTCATCAAAATCCGTTCAGTAGTTTTTAAGTGATGCGTGCACAAACTCACGTGTTGACACTTGAAATGTGTTCTATTACTTATCCTTACCCCTCAATTTTTTTTTGGAAATATCTTCAATGTACAGACACGCGAAGTTTATGATTTTATTTATTAGATTTGGTATTTGTATTTGACGTTTACTGTTGATTAACGGCGTCTGCGTGTAAAGTTGAGATAAGTTAAAGTATGAGGGTGTCTGTGGGCTGGGGCGAGGAATGCAGCCACGGTATCACGGTACAAGCCGACTGAAAGGGGTCATCGAGGACGCTGATGCACGGAGCGGGGGCTCTGTGCACCCATTCCATCAACGCGCGGGGTGGCCTCGTTGCTGCTGCATGCACCGCGAGGGTGTAGGGGAGAGGATCTAAGTGTTTCCCCCGAGACGGGCCGCCGAGCGCGAGCGGCGGGGCGCACGGAGGAGGGACACCCGGATGCAAGCCCAGGGGGAGCCCCCGGTTTCCCTCCTTCGTCCGTGCGTCGGAGACGGCCCCTGCGGATTTTTAGTCGGTGGTTTTTACCGGGTCTGATCATATAAATAACAGTTCTATGTAATACTGATTTTTGATAGGTGTAATTTGGGAAGTTCGTCATATCTTCTCGTCGCGTATACCACAGTGCCTCTAGACAAAAGTCTTCAACCAGTGCGTCCTACCCGTAATGACCTACGGCGCCGAAACGTGGACACTGACAGTGGGACTAGTCCGAAAACTGAAGGTCGCTCAGCGAGCTATGGAAAGAGCTATGCTCGGAGTTTCTCTAAGAGACAGGATCCGAAATGAGGTGATCCGCCAGAGAACTAAAGTCTTTAAGCTCAAAAAGTTAGTACGCTGAAGTGGCAGTGGGCTGGTCACATCTGTCGGAGAACCGATTACCGTTGGAGTAAACGGATTCTCGAGTGGAGAACGCGACTGGGAAAGCGTAGTGTGGGACGCCCCGTGGCTAGATGGAGCTACGATCTGCGTAAGGCGGCTGGCAGTGACTGGATGAGAAGAACCGAGGATCGGGTTCAGTGGCGCACCTTGGGAGAGGCCTATGTCCAACAGTGGACTCTTTCGGGCTGATGATGATGATAGGTGTAATTTAGACGTTTTAAATCCAAGTTCCACATGAATTACCTTCAACTTCCAGTTACTGTCGACTACTTTATCATTGCCATTACTGAATTAGTTTTCAACGCTGCTACCACTTTCTAATTTTTGTTTTCTTTCTTTTTTATTTCTTCGTTCACTCTAGAAAGTATCTGCTTCATTGGACATCGGCTCTTTGAATTCCTTACTTATGACTTTTTCAATAAAAAGGAAAATTGGAGTAGTCGTTCGTACAACTTCATCACAATGAACGCCGGAGAAAGTTTTCTTCAATGGCAAAGATTTCTGGGAACAGACGACTTTGTTAGACACAAAAGTTAGTCTTTAACAAGCGAAATTACAAAATATACGTTTTTCAAAATCATTAGGATCTCGAGGGTATCTTATTACTCGTGATCCTTCTGCTATTATAGAAACCTTTTACCTACCCTTATATAGACAGTTACTTATAATAAACGATTATTTGAATGACAAAGATGCCTGGTACTAATGTTAATTCAGCTTCGCAAAATCTTTATTAATTGTATGCAAACTTGATTTTTAAAAGATGTGTTTTGCGTGAAGTTTGTTGCGCCGTTTCTTCTTCACAGCGCTAACACCTAGGAAGCGATAGTCGATAAAAAAAATGACGTGTATAAATGTACCAAGTGTACTCATATGCAATAAATGATTTTGACTTTGACTTATAACTAACAACCGGAAATCGGAATAAGTCATCATCATCATCAGCCTAAATACGTCCACTGCTGGACATAGGCCTCCCCAATAGAATTCCACTTTTGGTTAGATGTCCATTAGGGGATTTGCCATAATCACCACGCTTGGCAGGCAGATTGGTGACAGCAGTAATGATCTCAACATACACACACAGGAGAACGCTGCTGCCCGTCCCTGGTGCAATCCCTTTTGACGACACCCACGGGAAGATTAGTGGTGGCCCTATTCTAAGCCGGGAATCACACGACCACATTTCTAATTATTAAAATATTTATTTATTCATATATATTTATTTGTTCATTTCTGTAGGACACGAGTAATTTTTTTTAAACTTGACCTTCAAAATTCGAGCAAACACTGAATCTAAAAGATTGTAGAACAATGGCAGACAACTCTGAAATACATAAAAGATAATGCAGTCTGTTACTATGGTATTACTGGTGAAATGACCGAAAACCGTCTCAAAAGGCATATCCATAAGAACGAAAGAAAGAAGGTTAGGACTTCATGGCAGCAGCAAGCAATTACTGGCACATGAATGTCTCTAATAGTGACTTATTGCCTGCCCGCCGTTGCCGTGCAATAAATATATTGCCGATCTGAATCTCTTAATTCTTCTAGATTGAACTGGTTGCACTGGATGAGTTTTTTAACAACAAAATACCTGGAACAGCAATTACCATTAACATCAATTATTTTCCTTCTGAAAGGTTGCCTGGAATTAAATATAAGAAATATCTAGTAAACTCATTAACGTAACCTCAATCTTTTTGTGCTAATATCATAATTAAAAACTTTGTAACTTTGCTTTGCTATTCAGCATTGCGTAGTGATATTTATTCTATGCTGATACAGATGTGTATAAAGTAAGAGAGCTATTTCTGCCAACAAACTGTATTATACAGTTAGGCGGAGTTATTGTATGTATATTTTTTAAGAGATGAATAAATGTATGTACGTATGTATGTAAACGCTTTATTGTACCAAAAATAACAACAACAACAATAATAAAATAGGAATTAAACTGTGTACAAAGGCGGACTTATCCCACTTAGGGATCTCTTCCAGTCAACCTTAAAAATGATTTTATTATTATTATTAAGAGATCGCTTTAAGCGATAAGGCCGCCTTTATACATTTTCCAAATATCTGTACCAATATTATTGTTATCCGTAATTTGTGTGCAATAAAGAGTTTAACTATATATCTATTTACCAATGCGTTGCCGACCTCGAAGGAATCCCACTGTGGGAAAACATCAGGGGTAAGACACATTCACATTTTGCTCATACCAAATTCAATAAGTCCACTTGGTACAATTTATACACGAAAAAATTTTTCCGACTACCGTTTCCTAGGTGTTAGCGCTGTGAAGAAGAAACGGCGCAACAAACTTCACGCAACACATCTTTTAAAACTACGATTGTATAGGTTGTGATTTGTTCTACGGTTGTTTTACGATTGTATTGACGACCTCCGTGGCGGAACGGGTACCTCTCGGACTGCCACGCCGCAGGTTGCGGGATCGAATCCCGCTAGGGGCAAATGTTCGTATGATGAATATGAATGTTTGTACCCAAGTCTTGGATGTTTATATATTTATTTAAGTATGTCTATTCGTTATCTAGTAACCATACCACAGGCTCCGCCTAGTTTTTTTTTTTTAGTACCAACCATCTTTGTCTTTCAAATAATCGTCGATTTTATAATAGGCTTTTTACCAAAGTTGTATTTTAATAATACTTAAACTTTCTCTTCGTCATATTAAAGATTTCCTCCAAATAGAATAAGTTCTTCGGAACATTGGGAGCCCGGAATCTTCGACAATTCGAATAGCATGGGGTCAAGTGGAAGAAGCTGGGAGCACTCGTTATCCAAAAAATTCGGTGTATATGCTTATCGATCTGAAATAAAATACCTGCCCATGGTAATGGGCCCGATTCTGAAGGCACACATTTATAATTTGACAGCACTAAAATTGGTTTCGTCCTTATCTTCATAATACTGTGTGACAAGGATAGCAACAGTTTTAGTGCTGTCAAAATTTAACATTGTACCTTCAGAATCGAGCCCAATATAAACCTATAACCGATTCCAAATATCTCTTATTAATTGACTCTTTATTCTGTAAAAGAATTCTTGGAGCATTGTTTACTAAAATAACGAAAATTATTTAGTTTTACTATTGCATGCAATATCAATCAGGCCTCCCCAACCCGTCTGGCCAGCGCGGGGAGTGTAGGCCAAATCCTCCGTCTGTCTCCGGCAGATGAGAGAGGGTTGTGCTCCTGCAGTGGCGACAAAAATAACCTGATGATGATGAAGATCAAATACATTTGATTTTGGTATTGTGTTGCTGCAGCCCAGACTTGTGAGCAGTAGTTCTTATCATTGTTTACCACTTTGGCCCGGAGTGAAGTACCTTGGCTCCGTTCAACACAATGACTTTAAATACCGGAATCACCCTCCTAATATCAAATATTCTGATTCGGTGGAGGAAGTAATCATGAGAAAAGGTCACTGAAATCAAAGGTCTTTAATAAATTCCCGAAACCTATATGAGACTGCAATCATATGAATGGATACAAGTGTAACTTATTTAAATCTTATAAATAAAATCGTAAACATCGCGTGTCTGTACATTGAAGATATTTGCAAAAAAAAAAATTGGGGGGTCTAAGGATAAGCAACAGAACACATTTCGATCATTTTTGAAATTTTTGTCTGTTTGTCTGTTTGTCTGTTTGTCTGTGAGTTTGTGCACGCATCACTTAAAAACTACTGATCGGACTTTGATGGACTTTTCACAGAAACATGGGGCTTAATTTGGTGTAACATATAGGCTTTATTTCATTGCAATCGGTGCAGTCATTCAAAAGTTATGCGAATTTATAGTTTCCGAAAACTGAGTGTAGGGTGTAAATGCTCGATTGAATTCGTGAGCGGTAGCGGGAGCGGGTATCGTATCAATGTAATGTGAGATTACGAAAACTATAAATTCGCATAACTTTTGACTGAGTTAGTTGATTACGATGAAAAATCTGGAGCTGGAGCTGGATCTAGATCTAGAGCTGGATCTGGAGCCGGAACTTTAACTAGACCTGGACCCGGACCCGGACCCGGACACGGACCTGGACCTGGACCTGGACCTGGACCTGGACCTGGACCTGGACCTGGACCTGGACCTGGACCTGGACCTGGACCTGGACCTGGACCTGGACCTGGACCTGGACCTGGACCTGGACCTGGACCTGGACCTGGACCTGGACCTGGATTTATAGTCTGAGTGGAAGTGGGATAGGGAGCGGAAGTGGGAATGGGAGCGGATCCTGTAGTCCACGCGAGCGGAGCCGCGGGCACAGCTAGTTCTTAATAAAAAAAAAACATATTACTCTGTAAACGAATTCAAGAATGACAACAGTTTTTGATGTACACCATGCTTTGTAATGTACACTGACAATGGGCTCGATTCTGATGGCACAATGTTAAAATTTGACAGCACTAAAGCTGTTGCTATCCTTGTCACAGAGTATTATGAAGATAAAGACGAAACCAATTTTAGTGCTGTCAAATTTTAAATGTGTGCCTTCAGAATCGCGCCCAGTGTATAAGTAATTTTTTTTAAATTTATGATAATAAAAACAAAAAATAAAAGGAGACCATGTCTTGTGCCACTAAGCATAAGTCGCTTGTCGTGACACAAGAAACGCAATCCACATACACTAGATAGTCGGAACTTACAATTATTAATTTTGCGTGGCGGGCACTCGGATAAATGTGACCTGTTTTCTATTTGTCAAACTTATGTTTGTTGTTGATAAACTTGTTTAGACGTACATGCAACCGTAATAGTTTCCATTCAGATAATTCTCGTTATTATTCAATTTTTTTTATAATTTGTATTTTTATTCTAATTAATTGACATACTGTAATAGAATCATTTCGGCATGCCCATGTGCTTATTGTTAAGTAATTAATTTCTATGCCGTATGTTGGAGCATAGAATTGATTAAAAAAAACTGCATTCTTCAAAATTCTTCAGCGTATTTAAAGACACCCCTTACTGTGTCAGCGTGGTAGACTATGGTCCATATGTCCTTGTTATTATCATATGCCTCTACTAAAAATAGGATTATATAAATGTCCACGAGAAGCTATCCGTTTCTTCTCTTGCACACACAAAAATGAGACTGACAGACAGATAGACAAACGATGAACTTTATGATTCTTAAAGAACCACAAGAGCGGAAGTCATAAATCAAAAGGCTTTCTTTGTAACTCTGTCTCTAACTCGTTCCGTCAGTGGAGGATGTTGTTGGGAACGATATAAAGGGGTTCAAAAGGAAACAGCGCAGATAATTCTCTCGGGAGAATTAATGAGGTGGTTTGCTACTTGCCTTCCCAGTTTTACAGTTAGAACCGCTGGTTAACGCCCTTTTCAAATATAGATATTTGGAAGGCAAGAAATCAAATTTCATTCTGTATATGTAAAATATTACAATAGGGCGATCGCTGCTTCAACAAAGCGGCAATGTTGTTCGCAGCACATCACGTCAAGGGGTATCACGGCGCGAACAGCGGACGAAGGAAAGCTGCTTTGCGATATAACATACATCATCTCTGCCTATCCCTCTGGGATCAAGTCGTGAGCTTTATACTGCAATATGCAAGTTTTGGATGGATTAAAGACGAAGTCAGAAACTTCTTATTTTACATGAGTACACTTGGTCCTTCAAGGTCCTTCATTTACACACTTAAATTTCTGTCGAATACCGCTTCCTAGGTGTCAACACATCTTTTAATATTAAGTTTGTATACAATTTTAAAAAGATTGTGTGAAGCTGAAGCAAGATTAGTACCAGGCATTTTGTCATTCAAATAATTGACTGTTTGCCTTTGAATGCTGGTTTTAATGTATTATTTATTTTATTTTATTCATTTTGAAACCTACAGCTAATTTACAATAATATATACCTAATACATATCAGGTCTTAGACGTTCACTGCTGGACATAGGCCTTCCCCAATGAACGCCCACCACACCCAGTCCTCTGCTCTCCACATCCAGCCGCTTCCGGCCACCTTCTTCAGGTCGTCGGTCCACCTGGCGGCGGGGCGTCCCACCCACGTGCCGACGGTTCTGCGACATATACGACCCGCCCACTGCCACTTGAGCTTACTAATTCTTTCGGCTATGTCGGTCACCCTCGTTCTTCGTCGGATTTCTTCATTACGAATCATATTCTTCAAATACATAGTACAACATAATATAAATGTAGATATCATTAGCGCCGTGTGGTTTCCGGTAGAGTAGAATAAGACCTATCCAACTCTTCTCGTGGATGTCGTAGAAGGCGACTAAGGGAATACATTATAAAACATCAATCAGGCCTCCCCAACCCGTCTGGCCAGCGCGGGGAGTGTAGGCCAAATCCTCCATCTGTCTCCACTGGAGACAAAAATAACCTGATGATGATGATGATGAAGATATCATTAGCCATTTACAAATTTCCAAACTTACCAATCTTACTAAGTCTTAATCGTGGTAAAACAAGTTTCTTTGTATACCTTGAATTTATTATACACGACAGTTATTATCGCAGTTATCAAAAAGAGAGATATGTTTCAACGTAAAATCAATAGCTTAGTCCACTTTTGCTCCCACTGCCTCTAATTAAAGACACTTTCTTTTCAATGTTTTTATCAGAAACCTCTTATACTGTTCATTACGGACGGAAGCGGAAGCATCCACTAGGACGTACAGTACACTTTATGTATATATTTACCTTAGCACAGCCATCAATCTTCAATGTTTGCAAACGCAACGACGAGGGCGCAGTCAAGTGCTCTCAGGTTACCACTTGGGGTATTTCGGATTCCCGGTAAGGCGAAGTCTTTATCTTTAGGCTTACTTTAAGTAAATGACACCCATATTACATTACATACTACACTTGTCTTGTCCCAAACTAGGGTTTTCTTCCTATGTAACATCCAGTTCAGAACCAACTTGTACAAATTGTATAAAGTTCCTCTGGAGCTCGAGTCCATTAATCAAGTCAATAAGCCAACGAGGCAGATATGTCATGTCGGCACTGTCAAATTTAGATTCAGCACAACCGAAATCCAAAAAAATGACAGCCATATTTTAAAATCTATAGTTTTGTAAGTTGTATGATTTTTAGCCCTTTTTTAGCAAGTTTATCTATTTTGCACCGAGCACTCTCACTTTGCCGTGTGGTTACCGGTAGAGTAGAATAGGACCACTCCAACTCTTACCGTGGATGTCGTACAAGGCGACTGAGGGAATACATTATAAAACATCAATCAGGCCTCCCCAACCCGTCTGGCCAGCACGGGGAGTGTAGGCCAAATCCTCCATCTGTCTCCGGCAGATGAGAGAGGGTTATGCTCCTGCAGTGGAGACAAAAGTAACCTGATGATAATGATGATGACTCTCAATACTTGAAATATTACCCATCATCTAAAGTTGCCTGAAATAACACCCAGCATACAGAATAGACGCACAACAAAACATTAATTTTCATAATAATTCTATTCTTACTTAATTGTAAGTATAATTAATAATCAAAAACCTAAACGCACATTTTCATAGCATCATTGCCATTTACGATCACGTTGCAATTGCAAAAGGAAGACCTGGCAACACTTCGACCCCGGATCTTTTGTGCCAAACCCCTGACCACCAACGGTGCCCCAAGCCGATTTGGTGGACTTCACATACGCCTCAGAATTTCTTCTTTGGTATATGCAGGTTTCCTTAAGATGTTTTCCTTCTCGGAAAAGCCTGTGGTATTATAAAACATAATGCTCACGCCTTGGTTTCAGAGGGGTAGGCAGAGACGATAGATCGCCACTGCGTGATCCTGACACACCTCACTAGCCTCACTCATATTCATCAACCTTTTCATGCACCTCGTTTTATTCTTCTCACTGCGGACCCCAGCCTTTTTGAGGACGTTACTACTTAACTACCAGTAGTTAGTAACGATGTTTTCCTTCACCGAAAATCCTTTGGTATTATAAATAAACCAAACTATAACGATACGAGTAATGGGTCCCGCGGTGTACAACCGGCTTCCCACTGAGGTCACCAGCTCACTGTGCGCCTGGCTTGTCGAGCAGGCATTTTATTGCTATGAAGAGTTCTTTCAGAACGCATTAACTTAATTTATTTTATATTTATGTTAGTTATTGATGTTTTTATATTTAATTGTGTTTAATTTGCCTGTCTATAATTTGATTTTATTTAACTTGTGTATAATTTTTATTTGACCTGTAACGGAAGTTATCAATAAAGTATGTCTACTCGTATGTCTATCAGCGTATGCTTGCAACCGGTTATTGAAACACTGGGCAATATTTACGTGACCGTCGCAATTTTGCTGGGGTATTAAAGTCGAGAGCAGTTCCATCAAAAACTGCAACTGAGCGACAACGTTATGACTTTTACTTCGAGGTGGGGTTCCGCTCAAGTAATTTAATTTAACTTCACCTCATACCATGAAGCAAAGTAATTTTTCGTAGCTCATAGTTTCACCTAAAAGTGTTTTCCTTCATGACTGACACTAATTGGTTATTAAATTAGATAACAGATGCACATTTTAAAATCATCTGTTATCTAATTCAATAACCAATAAGTGTCAATCATGAAGGAAAACACTTTGAGGTGAAACTACGTGCTACGAAAAATTACTTTGCTTCATGGTATGAGGTATAGCTTTGTAGAAACGCTAAAGCAAGACTACTTTGAATAGTTAAGAGATAGATAGATAGAGCAGATATAATTTAAACAAAGCATTTAGTTTTTCCGGGATTAAAAGTATTCCATCCAAGACATAAAGATTGAGCTATACATTCCACTTCTTTCGATACAAGCGGTCAACCTCATTGCGCGCGGTAGCATGCGTAAGGGCTGCGCGGATATCGTGCTTTCCTCCGGCGCGCCACGCCGATTCTACGATTCTGCTTGATACGGGCACAATCCCATGCCTTCGTGTTGGCGAAAGGCGCAGGCAGTAGTGAGGTTCAACCCTTAAACAACCACGTTGGTTTCCCACCAGGATTATATTTATATTATGAAATATACTATATATCTAGGATTATGTCTTATTATCAAAAGAAGATAAAAGGAAAAATATTGCATCACGTGACCTTCTTCGAAGGTATGGGAATCTAATTAATACAGTCGCAGGGGCATGACCAAATTAGTGAATTCGCAAAATTCCCTTGTATTGGGACGTGTACGTGTATGACAATAAAGGTATTTATTTTTGGGGATTCTCCCACAAGACTTTAGCTTAGTTGAATATAACCGCTTTTCTGCTGCTTAGAAATTGACTGTGGACTCGAGCGTAAGAGGCCATGGGTTCGATTCCCATCGGGGACAGGCAAATTTGTACAAGTTCATTCAACCAACAATTCACACGGCCAAAAATATCACAGAATGGTTGCGGGCTACAGCGTCACCGGGCGAGATCTAGTACTGTCATATCCAAAATGTCTGTCCTTCAGTTCCCGGAAGCTCTAGAAGGTGGCCGGAAGCGACTGGATGCGGAGGGTGGAGGACCGGGTGTGTTGGCGTTCCCTGCCTGTCGTACAAGACGAATAAAAGGGGTCATCGGGGACGCGGATGCACGGAGCGGGGGCTCTGTGTACCCATTCCATCCTACGCGTCCCCGGGGAGGGCGGTAGAAACGGGGTTGCCTCGTTGCTGCTGCAGGCACCGCGAGGATGCAGGGTGGAGGAACTAAGTCTCCCCCCGAGACGGGCCGCCGAACGCGAGCTGCGAAGAGGGACACCCGGATGCAAGCCCAATGGAAGCCCCCGGGTTGCCTCCTTCGCCTGTGCGTCGAAGACGGCAACCGCGGGGTTTAAGTCGGTGCAAACCGGGGGGATGAGTAGGTATGCGTTAGGCATTTCCCCGCGACAAAAAAAGGCCTATACCCAGCAGTGGACGTGGAACGGCAGATATGAAAGTATAATTCATGAAAATCGTTAACTTCTCTCCCCGACATTGCTAGCGTACTTTATTATACCTTGTACGTTCTATTGTTACCCTACATAATTACGAAGCCTTTGAACGGCACTGTGTAGTAATTACTCAGCGCTCTCTGAAACCTTGATGTAAAATTAGTATAAACACAATACCCGTCATACATCTAATCTAGCCCTTTGTCGCGTCATTAGGGCCCTGTAATTGCTGGCATAAATCTTTGACAAAGTTGCCTCTGCGATGACAGATAATCACAAGACGTCACAGATTAAGCGACGCCGCAGAGGCGATGATTGTCTGCAGGGGATAATATCCGTCGAACTAAATTTGGAGCCATTTTGAACTCTCTGACAGATCATGTGCTATATTCTGATAAGTGTTTGGCTTCTAACTATCGTAGTTACATATAAGACGAACGTAATACAGTATTTGTCCAAATGGCTTAAGAAATTTGAAATTAATCAGACAAAGATATTATTAATGTGCGTGGCACATGCAGTGGACCTTTTCTATGGAAGATTTTGTTCAGAATTGTTTCATCATCAGCCTGTAAGAGGCCACTGCTGGACATAGGCCTCGACCAATCACTCAAGCGAACCGATTTAATTACCTATTTACTACTACAGGGACACCAGCCTGTCTGTAAACGTTTGTATGTGTGTGTAAATTATTATAGGACTACTGCACCCAGCGCGGTACGAGAGAGGGACAACGTTAACGGCAGCAATATAAGTGCTTCTCTTTCTAACTTTGCCCCGCGCTAAGTATCTACATTACCGGACCGCCCAGGCGTGGTTCTCGCCGCGCCCGTGCAGAGTAATAACAACGCTAAGTCGAGCGGCTTAGACACATTTTTGCGTGTATTGTCTGACAGTGAGAAGGAGTAGGTGAGTAAAGGGTAGGTGTTTTCGTTTTACTACGGAGTGACGTATCTGTTACTCAGTATACTGGGTAAGTGTATATTAGGTAGGTGATCCAATAAGACAACAACTTAGACTTCACTATAGCCGTAGTCCTACCGCACGGCTCGACTGACAGCGAGTGAGTCTCATCGGCATCGCCGAGCCGCGCCCACGCCAATACATTTATTACTACACAGTAACTATTTAATTATTATGAGGGCGAGCTTAAACTGACGGGGGTGGGGGAGATTGAGAGGGAGGGGGGGGCGCGTTTTCACGTAAGGTGTGTTTTTCTTTAAATGTCTAATTTGATAAACAAACATGGCGCCAAGGTGACCATAGATATAAAATAGTGTTGTCAAATAATAGAATTAATTAATTCAATTGAATTTAATTGAATTTGTGATTAATTCTATATTATTCTCAGTGATTATAAGTTTAGGAATATTTATTTATTTATTGGTTACTCCCATGGATATTCTGTTTCGAAATACAAAATTTCATCCACATCGGATCATTACTTTGGACCTAGCATACGACTGCAGACAAACGAACACGCAAGCACATTGTTTAGTTTTTGGTTTTTTGGACTCTTACATATCTAAGGGAACATATATCCATCAAAGTTTCAAAAATAAATACAACATATTGCAGAAACATTTTTATTCTTTAAGGTACAAAATACAAATCATTGTAATAACAATAATATTAAGTATGTATAAAACAATGCACCGGCATCAAACAAAACAAAAGTGCAAACGATAATGAGCAACAAACATCGATTTTACCGATGCGATGCCGATTACGATTATCTGTGCCAATATTCCGTTAAAATTAATAGAATATCAATTGTCTATCTTTTTTGGTTCAGTGGATGTCCAACTTATTTTTCTAATCCTTTTTTCTCCTCGCCTACTTATTTCTAAAGATTCAATTAGTTACAAGTATTCCGAATGAATAATTGAATTGCGTAATTGAATGCGTGACATACCCCATCTCTAAAATCCAAAGACAATATAGAGATAACCCGTCTCAATATGATTTAAGGTTAAAGCAATTTGTTGATAATTTTGCTAAAAACTAAGGTTTACGATGATTAATTCTATTCGTTTTGTGAGTGGATATCGTGCAAGTGCTTGTTTGAGGTACATGAGGATTTTGGGTCAGTTTTATTGTGTGATTGGCTTGCAAAATTGAGATTTTGTAGAGGTGAGTGGTTTGTTTACTACTTAGGACATTTAAAGAAACATGAACTTTAGTAATATTTAGTATTCTCAAGTCCCAATGTGAATAGCTTTAAAGATGGATCACATGCCATATTCATTTGTTTTTCGGCCTTTAGGTTTAACCTCCAGCGATGTTGAGCTTTCCTTTCACCCGACCTTTCTCATTCGCCCGCTGATTAATATTAAAAAGTTGCATCAACTCCGCTCATCAGGAAAGATTAGGGAAGTTCATTTGACGGGTTGGAAACTGGTTGCTCGTCTTGTTTGTGTGTTTAGGGTACAACCAACGAAGGGTTTCCTTGACGTGAGTTTTTAATTATTTTCGGTTTTAAGCAGGGTTTTTTGGAGTTGCGAACATATTTTTTTCGTTAAAATACATTTTTTTTTTGTTTGGGTAAGTAATGCCATCGCTTCGCCGTAACTGGCGTTTAGCAGATCAATAAGACACAATCTTTAATATCTATTATCACACCTTACATACTAAAACCATAAGAAAACTACACTCATTTTTAAAAGAGTCAAAACGTAACAGTTAATTATATCCTAAGAGTGTTTTTGGAGTGATTCCCATATTTGACTGACTAGGCACACATATAGGTTAGGTCCTGGAATAGGACATAGGATAAGTTTTTATCCCAAAAAAAACATCCCATTCCTACGGGAAATACATAATAATTTGCGATGTTAAGTTGTCCACGCGGATGAAGTCGCGGGCTACAGCTAGTACTAGATAACGACAAACGAAATTGAAACCTTTGCTGATTACTTTCAGTCAACTTTAGATAATTCAATTCATCTGAGTCACACAGACGAATGTAGGTAAATGAAATTGGAACTAAATTGCGAACGTCTTGAATCATAAATTTAATGTCACTAATCTGAACCAAATATCACTTATACACGAGTAAGTACATTCAGGACGTTTGAAATAAGCTTTTACCAACGATCTGTATGTACTACTAGATGGAGCGTTCCAAACAATCGCTCTGTTCCATGCAAGTAGCCACAACTCTTTCACATTCACTTTGAAACATGTGCAGTTACTACGCAGAACATTTAATTATTACTAAATATTGACGCTATGGTTAAATAATGTCAATATTCAGAAAATAATTAAATGTTCTGAGTAGTAACTGCACAAGTTTCATAGTGAATGTGAAAGAGTTGTGGCTACCTGCGTGAAACGGAGCGATTGTTTGGAACGCTCCATCTAGTAGTACATTGAGATCGTTGGCTTTTACCCATCTAGCGTAAAAAATCACCATTTACTCTCCTCGCCGATTTATGAACTCCCGGTGGAACCCTAGCATTGCAAGCTTGTCTGATTTTTATTTATTTCCAATTGCGTACTTCGCAATCTCTCGGCGATTGCAGCTGCGCACCGCCGGCACGCCCGAGCAACAATATACTCACAAACTGTTACGCAAATGATCCGAATGAAAATACGCTGTAAGTACTTTGCAATTACAGAAAACGACTGCAAATTCCCAAAACGTCGTGTTGACTTATCAAAGCAATTAATTCGGAGTTCTTAAACGTTTTCATGATCAGCCTGAAAAAATCCACTGCTGGATATAGGCAAACATAATCCTACTTCCTACTATAAAATATTGTAAATGTGAAAGTTTATTTGGATGTTTGGATATTTGGATGTTTATTATTCAATCACGCTTCAACCACTGGACGGATCGGGATGAATTTTGGCACACATATAGGTTAGGTCCTGGAATAGGACATAGGGTAGTTTTTATCACGAAGAAACATCCCATTCCTACGGGAAATACACGCTGGATATAGGCCTCTCCCATGGTACACCACTGAACTCGATCTCAGCTCTTTTCATCCAGTCACTGCCTGCTGCCTTACGCAGGTCGTCGCTCCATCTAGCCAGGCCCGTAGTGTACGCTTGCCCAGCCGCGGTTCTTCGACAGATGTGACCTAAATACAGATAAATACCTAAAGACAGGAAATAACCTACTTAATATAAGTGTTAAACTACATTATTTTGCCGTGTGGTTTCCGGTAGAGTAGAATGGGACCACTCCAAATCTTCCCGTGGATGTCGTACAAGGCGACTGAGCGAATACATTATAAAACATCAATCAGGCCTCCCCAACCCGTCTGTCCAGCGCGGGGAGTGTAGGCCAAATCCTCCGTCTGTCTCCGGCAGATGAGAGAGGGTTGTGCTCCTGCAGTGGAGACAAAAATAACATGATGATGATGAAACTACATTGCAAACATAGCAGATAAAGCTGTCAGTCAAATGTTTGAGACCAGTGCTGTGATACAGTAGTACAGTGGGAGAGTTAAAGGGCTTCGGGGTATGAGGTGAGGTGAGGTGGAGGGGACGTCAAACGTATATCGAACAGCACTGTCAGACAACTGGAATATTACTCCGACGGTCTATCACCTCGGTCCCGCGTTGTAGGTATCAATATATATTTCGAAGAACGTGCATTTCTCCAGTCCAGTAGTATTAGGCAGGCTCTCCTGCACCGGCGGCCACAGTGTTGACATTTCATTAAAAATGGAACGAAATGCGTTTATTTTGAGCCTTATGCGTAAAACATCGTCCAAAATATAGGCAACTCATTCAGAAAGTCTAGATTCTACGAGTGAAAAGTACTGTACCTCCGTATCCCTCTTTTCTATCCCTGATCTACAACACGCCTTCTTTTTCGACGATGACCTCCGTGGCGGAACGGGTAGCTGTCGGACTGCCACGCCGGAGGTTGCGGGTTCGAATCCCGCTTGGGGCAAATGTTCGTATGATAAATATGAATGTTTGTACCCAAGTCTTGGATGTTTATATGTTTATTTAAGTATGGCTATCCGTTATCTAGTAACCATAGCACAGGCTCTGCCTAGTTTGGGACTGGATAATTGGGGTGAATGTCTGAGATATTCTTTTTTTTATTTATTTTCTGTGATAAATTATTGACAACTAATTGATTATAAATGCTGCGGTGACAGCTGTCATTACGAAGGAGCAAAGCTCCCAAATACCGTTCTTCGCATAATTGTTCTTGTGCGTTGGAGCATTTGTCATGTGACCTGTCTCATACTATGAGATGGCATTATAGAGTGAACGCCATTGTATTAAATGTGCAACAATATTCGATAAACTACAATGGAATCCCAGAGAAAAAAATACTACGTACGTCATACACATTACTGCTGTGTGTGCGCCGTACTTATTCTGTATGTTACAACAGTAATTTAGTTGTCACATACGTAAGAATGTTGTATTTCAATGACGCGTTTATGAGATACAACATGCTCCATAATGGACACGGCGCCTACTACGTATAAGTAGGTTACACAATTACTAAGGATGTTACATCTTTAGTAATTGAATTACATCCTTACGTAAGTAGCTAAGCAGACGTGTGGAGACGCAGTAATAATGTTACAGACACAGTACAACGTTGCAACAACAGGCTACGTGTACTGCTCACATACTACCGGTGAAACATACCGGCTACGTACTACTGTGAAAAAACATCCACTCGCAGTACGTAGTCCGACGTTTTTACGTAGGTTACAACAGGAATTACGTGATCCGGCTACTTATTTTTTTCTCTGTGTACAAAATTTTCATTTGAGAATCCGCGAATACGATCACGTATCGAAGACCAAGGGCCAAGGGATCTTCCTAGTGCCCTATAAGAATGAAACTTTCTACCAGTCAGTATTCCAGACAAGTACGCACTTAAAAAACAATAGTGTACGTAACATTACGCTAAGTACCACCCCGCGGCGTTTGTTGCTGCGCGACGTCCGGGCTCAAGGCGAGCCCTAATGTAATCAACTTCATCCAGCCAAGGACAGACTGGCTGATAGCCGGGTTCTTACCTCTTACGCACTGTGTGCTCGTAGAGACCATTTTGCGTAATTATATAATGCTAGAGATACTCTAACCGATATAGTAGATGAAAATTAGTAGAGATACAACTTTGATTAATTTATTATTTTTGGCATTCATACATGCGTAAATCCCTCTATTAAAATGGGGGGTTTCCGGTAGAGTAGAATAGGACCACTCCAACTGTTCTCGTGGATGTCGTACAAGGCGACTACGGGAATACATTATAAAACATCAATCAGGCCTCCCCAACCCGTCTGGCCAGCGCGGGGAGTGTAGGCCAAATCCTCCGTCTGTCTCCGGCAGATGAGAGAGGGTTGTGCTCCTGCAGTGGAGATAAAAATAACCTGATGATGATGATATTGCAAGTTGTTGCCACGCATGTTGCGCCTACTCTACTACTCTATCATGGTAGGATTTATGTTGACAATGCCTTGACTAACGTAAGGCGGTGCCACCTGTGCCCAGGCGCAGGGCGCAGACCTTGGAGGGGCGCAAAAATTATCTGGGTGGGCATTTTTCAAGGAAGGAGTTATAGAATCTCGCACCGAGCGCATAAAACTCTAGATACGGCACTGTTTGTTGTCCACGCGGACGAAGTCGCGGGCACAGCTAGTTTTCTATAAACCATTTTCAAGTGTTCTATTCATGTTTTCTGACATTCCCTCACTGCTGAGGATCGCGGCCGTATAAAATGCACTTCCACGCATAGCGGTCATTGGCCAGCCGCACTGCTTCATATAAGGATCCACCAGCCACCCTTCTCACCGGGTCTGACCTATAAATAACAGTTCTATGTAATACTGTTTTTTGATAAGTGTAATTTGGGAAGTTACATCATATCTTCTCGTCGCGTATACCACAGTGCCTGAAGACAAAAGTCTTCAACCAGTGCGTCCTACCCGTAATGACCTACGGCGCCGAAACGTGGACACTGACAGTGGGACTAGTTCGAAAACTCAAGGTCGCTCAGCGGGCTATGGAAAGAGCTATGCTCGGAGTTTCTCTAAGAGACAGGATCCGAAATGATGTGATCCGCCAGAGAACTAAAGTCTTCGACATAGCTCAAAAAGTTAGTACGCTGAAGTGGCAGTGGGCTGGTCACATCTGTCGGAGAACCGATTACCGCTGGGGTAAACGAGTTCTCTGTATGAAAAGAACCGAAGATCGGGTACAGTGGCGTACCTTGGAAGAGGCCTGTGTCCAACAGTGGACTCTTTCGGGCTGATGTTGATGATGTTGATACCAAGTAAAATAAACTTTAAATCAAATATTCCACTGAATTCAATCAATCAATTCCACAACGAATCAAAATGAGCCACAGAGAAAATTTTCATTGGACTATTCCGCCCGCCCTCGCGGAATCAAATATCACCCACACAAGAATCGTTCTCCGCGACAAAATACCCATAACATTTGCGAAGCCCAACGCGTCCCATATTCCCCCATAATAAAAATATCCATATATAAAACATAACCGTGGAAGGTCTCCCAGATATCTGATTATAGAATTGGGTCCCCATCACATTATGATAATAGATACTTGGGCGGCGCGTCCAAATAGAAATAGATTGATTTCCAATTTTTTCCCGCAGCCTGGCTCCGGCCCGGCGAAGGCTGATTGATTTTTAGGTAGTTTCTATAGGCGCATATATATAAATATATAGATAACTACAGCTTTCCCCTAATTGTCCACAACTCCATTACTTCTTGTTTTATTTCCACGTTGCAAGTCCTGCTTAATATTATAAATGCGAAAGTTTGGATATTTGGATGTTTGTTACTCAATCACGCTTCAACCACTGGACGGATCGGGATGAAACTTGGTACACATATAGGTTAAGTCCTGGAATAGGACATAGGATAGTTTTATACCGAAAAAACATTCCATTCCTACGGGAAATACATAATAATTTGTGATGTTAAGTTGTCCACGCGGAAGAAGTCGCGGGCAATACTTAGTATACTAAATATAACTACGTATAGAAGCAATATCTCCCCCCAACAGTTTAACGTCGTCCGCAAAACAGAGCACGGCTGGCAGTTCGCACTACTGGCCTATTCGCCCTTACTGAGAGATCGAAAGATCACTTATGTTGTTGACGTATAACATTGTCCCTCTCTCGATCGACTATGTTCGCGCGCTGGGTGTAGCAGACCTACAATAATTTACGCACACACACGCAAACGTGTACAGAAAGGCTGGTGCATCTATAGTAGTAGTAGTAGGTTAATTTTATTTATTTATTAACCAATAAGAACATAATTTACATGTTTCCGGTGCAACAAAAACCAGACTTGGTTTGTCTGTGCTAAGTTTCATTAATTTGTAGCTTGTACGGAGTGCCGAGGTTGTGGTCATACAGTCAGTTCGCTATGATCCACTCCAACTCTTCCCGTGGATGTCGTACAAGGCGACTAAGGGAATACATTATAAAACATCAATCAGGCCTCCCCAACCAGTCTGGCCAGCGCGGGGGAGTGTAGGCCAAATCCTCCGTCTGTCTTCCTACAGTGGAGACAAAAATAACCTGATGATGATGACTATTTTGTACTCAAATTTCAAAAACAACGTGGTATTGAAGTCTGAGATGGAATAACGTCAGCCCAGCTCGGACTTTATAACGGGGCAAAGGCTTACAGATAGCCCTGTTTCCAAGCCCGTGCCGTCTATTACAGACCCCTGAGCATAACCTGCGAAGGCGAACGTCGATCACCAACCCTTCAGCAATTAAGGCCCCACCGGACCCTATCTGACTGTAATTTTCCACGCCACTTGCCTTAATTAGGTCAAACACGGCCCCTTGGGCGACCCTCGGACACTTACTTTAAGATATCGCACCTTAGGAAAGCGAACCAAACTAGTTTTGTGAGGGTTTGGGGCTCGCTTCTTGATGCTTGTGATTTTCCATGTCACTGAGTAGCAAAGTGAAATTTTAAATGATTGCACTGAAATGTTAGGACAAGATATATCTACGTATTTCGTTGTAAAGTGAAAGAACTTGTATTCAGCCTAGTCACAGGTTAGACATAGACATATGTTTATTCACAACTTTTGTTACAGGTCAATTACATTATAAAAAAAAATACAACCAAGCAATTTAAATAAAAATAAATTAAAACCAAAAAATTAAAAATTCTCTAATAAATAAAATCGTTAACTTCGCGTGTCTGTTCAATGAAGATATTTGCAAAAAAAATTGGGATAAATAACAAAATAATGGAGTTTTCGGACATTTCGCCACTCTGCGCGATCCTGACACACCTCACTAGCCTCACTTACATTCACCAACCTTTTCATACATCTCCTTTTATTCTTCTCACTGCGGACAACAGCCTTTATACGGACGTTGCCAATTTGATCATTGAACGTCATGCTTCACATTCGCACTGTAAATCTTCTTTGTCACTATTTTTTCACTCATACGCTCTAAATGTTCAACGCGACGCAATATACCCTTCTCTAGCGTTACTACATCTTCCTTAAAACTACTACTAATGACGATTTTATTTTATATATTTATTGAATTACACTGCAAGTAAATTATTATACATAAGTTATTATAAAATTCAAAATTACGAATTACGAATTTAAATTTCTAAAAATTAAATATAATTCCAACTCGTACCGTGGATGTCGTACAAGGCGACTAAGGGAATACATTATAAAACATCAATCAGGCCTCCCCAACCCGTCTGGCCAGCGCGGGGAGTGTAGGCCAAATCCTCAGTCTGTCTCCGGCAGATGAGAGAGGGTTATGCTCCTGCAGTGGAGACAAAATAACCTGATGATGAAATATAATTAAAATTCTGTATGATTAAAGTATAAGATTTAGATCAAGGAGGAAACGAACATATACACCAAATTATTAGATCAAATAAATTAGATATGCCGAGTGATGTAAGTGACTTGTGGGTATAGTGAGAGGCGTGGCGCGAGGGAGACATGTTAGAGCAAAAATTTAGTGGTTACAGGTCTATCAATACTTTGACGACCTCCGTGGCGGAACGGGTAGCTCTCGGACTGCCACGCCGGAGGTTGCGGGCTCGAATCCCGCTAGGGGCAAATGTGAATGATGCATGATGAATATGAATGCTTGTACCCAAGTCTTTGATGTTTATATAGGTATTTATTTATGTCTATCCGTTATCTAGTTACCATAGCACAGGCTCTGCCTAGTTTGGGACTGGATAATTGGTGTGAATGTCTAAGATATTTATTTATTTATTTATTTACTTTCTTAATCTCCTTTTGTAAACGAACTTTCCAAACTCTAAGTAAATCATAAACTACAGGAACATTCCTTATACTAGGTACATATAGCAACAAAGCATCAGAACATAGTAATAAATTCCTGGCTTTATGCAAATCCAAAGGAAATCCTGACAAAGGCACCCAGAACTGGTAGCAAGTGGAGTAGTTAACACCACGGTTCCTAATTCACGCGATAAATAACACATTTCGTTCCTATTTGCATTCGTCGCTAAGGCGGAAATTGCTTGCAAAATCTCAACATCGATGTAAGGTGGGACCACTTTTATCGCTCAGATGGAGAAGGCATTATTATATCTGCATAAGGAAACTAGTTTTGTGATATAGAGATATAATTAATTTGTGTTAGAGAGAGATACAGAGAGATTCGTGAAGACAGATATATTAGGGGACGTAACCATACTACGTGACCCGATCAGGGGGTCTTAAAAATACCACGCTTAGTCACAGGGGAGGGAGGGGGGGGGGGGGGGGACTTAGGTTTTCGTCACGTAGTCATGATATCCTCTAGGAAAATCTCGCGCTTTTTCGAGTTATATACAAATATGACGCATTTATCGTCAGCTTATTGAAAACTGACAGTGTTTTCTTCTTGATAATGCGCCGTATTAATAAAGACAAATGACCCAAAATAAGAAAAATTTCAACTTTCTGTTTGCAAAAAATAGTTTACAACCATATTTATGAACTACTACGTGAAAACTAGAGGGGGAGGGGGGGGGGTCTTTTTATATATGCTACGGGTGGTCGCCGAGGAGGGGGAGGGGGGTAAAAAATTGTAAAAAATGGGTCACGTAGTTTGGGGTAAATTCCCTTATATAAATAAAATAAATACACAAAGCTAAAATAAAAAGTAGAATCCTTATTTAATGATGCAGACATTTGTTCTAGTCATCATCTTCAGTCGAAATACGTCCACTGGTGAACATAAGCCTAATCAAACATAAGCCCCAATAGAATGACACTTTTAGTGGGCTGTCTATCGGGGGATTTTCCATAGTCACCACGCTTGGCAGACAATTGGTGATCGCAGTAATATCGCAGTAACAAGATAACGCTGCTGCCCATCTCTGGTGCAATCCCTCAGTCGCCTTGACGACACCCATGGCAAGAGGGTAGCCCTATTCTAAACCGGGAACCACACGGCATTCTTCTATAACTGCGATTCTCAAAAAGTAAAGAAAATTCTTAACAGACGACTACGATTTAAACAGGAAGAAATATTATTCATAGATAAGCGGGTTATCGATCTTAAACATAAGATTTTTATATGAACGCAGAAATACATGAGTGACGTTAAATATAACGACATGATAAGCATAACGCCCAACTAGACGAAAACTAGATTGCATCTGACGCAATCGACCGTCAACCGTCACATCCAAACTGCAGTAACAGCATTACCGCATCTCGAATAGTGGTGGTTGCATTGCCAATGATATGCAAATGCAGCAGCGGCTGCGGCCGAGAACTACTGCCTGAAATTTGCGCCCCGTTGTTTGGGGAAATTCTCGCAGTCGCAGGTAACGGAACTGTAACGAGCATGCCTGTTGTTTCTGCGGCACACGACGCCTTTGATGGCGATGACGGGTCTGGAAACAATGATTTGAATGTTACACAAACGGCTGGTTTGAAGTAAAATGTAGATGGAAATGATAAGTTAGAAGTGGAAAGACTAACCAAAACTGAAAATAGTGTTTGGATGTTAGATGTTTGTTACTCAATCACGCTTCAACCACTGGACGGATCGTGATGAAACTTGGCACACATATAGATTAGGTCCTGGAATAGGACATATGATAGTTTTTATTAAGAAAAAACATCCCATTCCTACGGGAAATACATAATAATTTGTGATGTTAAGTTGTCCACGCGGACGAAGTCGCGGGCAACAGCTAGTTACAAATAAATTCTTACTTTAAGATCTAATTTCATCTTAAATGCTAGACAAAGAATAGTATTACGTAATAACTTTTGACAGACGCTCATCTCCCCCGCCAGAGTTACGTCGTCCGCAAAATAGAAGTACAGCTGTCAGTACGCACCACAGAGTTGTGTTATCAGCCTTCGCTGCTGTGCGTGTGATTTTTTTGAGATATAATTGATAGCCAATGTGTATCAGGATCGCACAATGTGGCGATATATCGTCTCTGCCTACCCCTCTGAGCATCAGCATTATGTTTACATGTTAGTATAATTGATGAATATTAATATAGTAGTTTAGTTTGCCGTGTGGTTTCCGGTAGAGTAGAATAGGACCACTCCAACTCTTCCCGTGGATGTCGTACAAGGCGACTAAGGGAATACATTATAAAACATCAATCAGGCCTCCCCAACCCGTCTGGCCAGCGCGGGGAGTGTAGAATGGTGAGGAGGCGGGTCGGGTATGTCTTCGGCAGATGAGAGAGGGTTGTGCTCCTGCAGTGGAGACAAAAATAACCTGATGATGAATATAGTAGGATACATAGACCTGGATGATAATTACTGATAAAATAATATAATTCATTATTGTGTACAGATGTTGGAAGCAATAAAACCAATAGGAATCAGAGAGTATAACGTTGTCCCTTTCGATCGACTATACGCGCACGCTCCGTGTAGCAGCCCTATAATAATATCCACACACACTACGGACAGGCGGATGCTCTTGTAATCTGTTCGCTTGTATTAATAATAATAATAAATCTTACATATATACACACACACTTGTATAATCCCAAACTATGATTTTCTCCTGTGATAAATTAAACAATGACAGAATAATTCACAGATATAACATCCAGACCGGGACTAACTTGTACAAATTTGTTTGTCCCCACTGGGAATCGAACCCACGACCTCTGGCAATCGAGTCCTATGACCAATCCACTAGGCCAACGGGGCGGTCAACTGTATGGAGTTCCGGGAGTGGATCCATAAGACATGAAAAAAGCTTTGCCCATAATTTTCCGATGACAACGTAAATAGGTTAACGAAATAGGGTAAGAAAGGGACGTAAGGCTTAGAGCTCATGATATTCAATACAATCATAATAGATATGTCATAGATATAGCTCAGCTCACCTATTACATGCTATCCGTATATACGTCCACTGCTGAACACAAGCCTTCCCAATAGAATGACACGTTTGATGGGCTGTCCATACTCACCACGCTTAGCGGATTGGTGATCGCAGTAATCTGCTGCTACCAGGCCCGGATTATCCATTAGGCAGTGTAGGCAACTGCCTAAGGGCCCCGCATCGGCAAGGGGCCCAGCGCCCCGAGTCATTATTGAAAATGTTTCTTAAAGTCAAAAGAGGAGTACACGTGGGCGTTGACTTGGCCTTCGGTGTCGGAGTCGCAGACGGATTGAAAGTGAGTAGTCCACGCGTGCGGTGAATTGCATTGCGGTAGAGAAACTGTGTTTCAGGAAGTTGGAACACGGTAAAGGGGCCCCCACACGTGCACTGCCTAGGGGCCCCGACATGCATAATGCGGCTCTGGCTGCTACCCACGGAAGATTGGGGGTGGTCCTATTCTAAGCCGGGAACCACACGGCACTCACCTATGCTATCCATTTTGTACAAAACATCATCAGCCGAAATACGTCCACTGCTGAACACAAGCCTCCCCAATAGAATGCCACTTTTGGTGGGCTGTCCGTTGGGGGATTTGCTATAATCACCACGCTTGGCTGGCGGATTAATGATCGCAGTAATGATCTTAATATACACAGGAGAACGCTGCGGTTCGTCCCTGGTGCAATCCTTTAGTCACTTTGACGACACCCACGGGAAGATTGGGGATGGTCCTATTCTAAGCCGGGAACCACACGGCTAATAATTGTTTAATAACAAAGTTAATAGTAAACTAAACGAAAGATTTATTCAAATGTTGCCAGTACTGTTTCTTGCACTGATACAAGCAAAGATGTAAGATGACGAATCTTTTCAAAACTTTGTATATATATTTCTTTTCTTTTCCGTAGACCCTCGCCTTACGGAACCCGAGAGGATTTCATTTGGGCAATTACTGGACCCCACTAATTGCCCACCATCTCTGGAACGGCGGCGGTGGGCACAACGAATTGTTTTTAATGAAAAATTCCCCGCCGCGTTGCGTTAGAAATGAAGTTTCGCCAACTTCCGACGCTCCGACTTATTAATTTAATGATAATTTTTTGTTGTTAACAATATTACATATTAAGAAAACGTTGCTGCCACCAATGCAGACCTATTATATAGATACAGTGTAAATACATATACTAGCTGCTTTATTTTTATTATATATCCTAAGCCCAACTAAATCTGGATATAATTTCAAGGGAATTTCCATTACGCTTTTTGTTGGAATAATTCATTATATTTAAACATACACAAGCTTCCATCGGTGACTTCAATTCCTATCTCTTCTTTCCATTCCTCGCTATCATATTTCGCTCCGGTCCCTCCCTCTCGTCCCTCGCTCCCATCCCTCGCTCCTATCCCTCGCTCAAATCTCTTGCTCCCTGCCTTCGCTCCCATCCCTCGCATCCATCTCTCGCATCCGTCCCTCACATCTATCCCTCACATCAAATTCCTCGCTCCCATCCCTCGCTCCCATCCCTCGCTCCCATCCCTTGCTCCCTTCCCTCGCTTCAAACCTCGTTCCCATATCTTGCTCCCAGCCTTCGCTCCCATCCCTCGCTCCTATCCCTCGCTCCCATACCTCGCTCCCATACCTCGCTCCCATCCCTCGCTCCCATCCCTCGCTCCCATCCCTCGCTCCCATCCCTCGCTCCCATCCCTCGCTCCCATCCCTCGCTCCCATCCCTCGCTCCCATCCCTCGCTCCCATCCCTCGCTCCCATCCCTCGCTCCCATCCCTCGCTCCTATCCCTCGCTTCCAAACCTCGCTCCCATCTCTTGCTCCCTTCCCTCGCTCCCATCCCTCGCTCCTATCCCTCGCTTCCAAACCTCGCTCCCATCTCTTGCTCCCTTCCCTCGCTCCCATCCCTCGCTCCCATCTCTCGCTCATATCTCTCGCTCTTATCCCTCGCTCCTGTTCCTTGCTCCTATTCCTCACTCCTGACCCTCGCTTTTTTCCCTTGCCCGCTTCCATCTCTAACTTTAGCAAATATTTAAATACCTCCTTCGTTGAACCGTTATCCACCAAAGCTGCATAGTGCGAGGATTGGAAACGAAGCAATCTTATCGGTGGATTTTTTCTTAGCTCGCTCATTGTTCGACAATTGTACAATTACGTTTCAAATTTAAGGTCTTTCATTCAAGTAGTTTCGCTTCCGTGTTGACTGAATCCTATAAATAGTTCTTAGTAGCTCACCATAACCTCATTTATGTATACCTCTACATATATCCGTTAAGGTATATTTTCTCATTTCTAATATAAGAATAGTCTAGGGACAGTCTGTGACAGAAAGCCTATCTAGTTACAGAGTCGACACGTAATGTAAAGGCAATTTCACAAGGCGGACTAAAGCCGGCATAATCTGAGTTAGCACCAAGCTATTATATTAACCGGCTTTGCGAATTCATTAGGGCGATTAATGTGCCGGAGCGATCACTCCAGGCATTACGGCCGTATTTGTGTTTACGTTCACGGTTGCAGTAGACGTGCGACTTTGAAACTGATCAGTTTCAGTAACGCGACATACGTAAAGAACTTACGACAGTAATTAATATAAATAAATATATAAATATGTGAGGACATTTCACACACGGCCACCTGATCCCTAACTAGGCAGAGCCTGTAATATGGGTATCAGACAGCTGATATACATACTGAAATAAATAACATCCAGTCACAAGGCAATCACAAGTGCTCAGCACACGAATGTTTGTCCTGGGCGGGGTTCGAACTCGCGACCCGCAGCTTCGCAGGCAGGTTCACCACACATCGCTAACAGCACAGACGATTTTGCTGCAATAGTGCGTAAGAATACGAGCTCCCTGATGCGCAGGCTGCGGGGCGGCGCTAACGGGATCCTGAAGATGATAGACGAGAGGTTCAACGATCTCATCATCAGACACTGGCTGGGGCTGTTGTAATATCCTACTAATATTATAAATGTGAAAGTTTGGATATTTGAATATTTGGATGTTTGTTACTCAATCACGCTTCAACCACTGGACGGATCGGAAGGAAACTTGATACACATATTGGTTAGGTCCTGGAATAGGACATAGGATAGTTTTTATCCCGAAAAAATATCTCATTCCTACGGGAAATACATACTTAATAATTTGTGATATTATACATTCTCTTCCAGTTGACCTTTGGGTCATACAGATAAGAGTGGAGGCGCAAAAAAACATAAGGAAAATCGTTATATAAAATACTATACTTACATAACAAATACAAGCTAAAATACACTACGTGTAATCTATAAATTATACATATACACATTTACATTTCATCATCTCCATCATGTCAGACTTTGGACGTCCACTGCTGGACATAGGCCTTCCCCAATGAACGCCACCATCTCCGATCCTCCGCCACCTTCTTTCGGTCGTCGGTCCATCAGGCGGCGGGGCGTCCCGTGGTCTCCACTCCAGAACTCGTCTGCCCCAACAGCCGTCGGTTCTGCGACAGATGTGGCCCGCCCACTGCCACTTCAGCTTGCTAATCCTTTCTGCTATGTCGTTCACTTATTTCTCTTAATTACGAATCATACATTGACATATAATTATACATATTTAACGTAATTCCTAAAATTGTCGCGACTTTAAAAGCGCCCAGTCGCGAGTCTGCCCAGACCAGCTTATGTCGAATCGTTACTAGCACAACCCACAGTGATTGACGCCCCATAGACACGACCGGCACAGACTGCTTTATTTGGACCCAGCTTGCATTCCGATCAGCTCACTTTGATATGTTTATCATAAGCATATTCGATACGACGCAAGAATACTAATATCTACGACTCTATTGTGACTAAATCAATATGGATGGAGATCTGAGAGGAAGATATATTTGTAAATATTTTACCAACGGAGAAACTGCGAAACTTAGAATAGCTAATCCTCCCGTGGGTATCGTCAAGGCGGCTGAAGGACTGCACCAGTCTCGTGTGTACATTAAATAAATAAATATGTCAGACATTCACACCAATTATCCAGTCCCAAACTAGGCAGAGCCTGTGGTATGGTTACTAGATAACGGATAGACATACTTAAATAAATATATAAACATCCAAGACTTGGGTGCAAATTTTCATATTTATCATACGAACATTTGCGCCTAGCGGGATTCGAACCCGCAACCTCCGGCGTGGCAGTCCGAGAGTTACCCGTTCCGCCATTAAAATCATTACTGCAATAATCAATCCGCCTGCCAAGCGTGGTGATGATGGCAAATCCCCCAATGGACAGCCTACCAAAACTAGCATTCTATTGGGAACCCTTATGTTCAGCTGGACGTATTTCGGCTGACGATGACTACAATTTTAATAATGTCTTATCAACAATTTCAAACAAGTTTTTAAGTGATGCGTGCACATTTTTTTACAATATATAAACTCTGCCGTCTGGTTTCCGGTAGAGTAGAATAGGACCACTCTAACTCTTCCCGTGGATGTCGTACAAGGCGACTGAGGGAATACATTATAAACATCAATCAGGCCTCCCCAAACCGTCTGACCAGCGCGGGGAGTGTGGGCCAAATCCTCCGTCTGTCTCCGGCAGATGAAAGAGGGTTGTGCTCCTGCAGTGGAGACAAAAATAACCTGATGATGATGATGATGACAATATATAAATAACAGTAATGTCCACAGAAATGGAAGCCCATTTGTATGTGAACAGAACGCTCACGTGATCAGTACATTAGTCTACACCCATCGACAAGAAATGCTTGTGCAGTTCTTGCTTTAGTAATCCACCTGATGCAATGTATTTTAAATCGGATGGCAAAGAATTCCAAATTTTAGCCATAACATAACCGCTGGTACGCTCACCGTAACAGTTGACACATCTTAGAACATTTATTCTCTTGTTTGCCTTAGAATATTGTCTTTTAGTTACATTAATATTATTTCTTATATAGTCTTTATCATAGTTTTCTAAAAGTACCTAGTATTTCGTTTTGTGCTGGATCGGGAGAACCTTGCAAAACTTAGACTTCTTCCACAATAAACAGATAAACAGAAAAAAATTCCGAAAATGATCGAAACATGTATTACTTATCCTTAAATAAAAATAAAAAAGCCAATTTATTTCTTACCCTAACAAAAAATATAATTTACAGAGTTCAATAATAAATAAAGAATTAATTAAAACAATTATTAAAAAGTTAAATATAAAATTAAGAAAATTAAAAAATTAAAATTGGGTAAGAACCCCTCTTTGGGTGTAGGCCTCCTCCAGTGCTTGCCATGTTTTGCGATCTTTCGCTACGGTCATCCAGTTAGCGCCGGCGACCTCGGTGATGTCATCGGCCCAGCGAGCGAGAGGTCTTCCAGGTCTGCGGGTGCCGCCCGGCCCTGGCCATTTCGTCACCACCGCAGCCCACCGTTTGTCATCCATTCGCGCAACGTGACCGGCCCATTTCCATTTTAGCTTCATAGCATGTTGCAAAGCATCTATAAGTCTAGTTTTTCCTCTTATGTTAGCGTGCCTGATTTTATAAATTTTTCTTATTTTTAAGGTGCTACGCTCCATGGCTCTCTGGCAAGATCTTATTTTTTCCTTATTTTTTCTAGTAAAGGTCCAAGTTTGCGACCCATAAGTAAGACTTGTTAGTATGCAAGTGTCCATCACTTTTTTCTTTAGAGATAAGGGTAGACTGCCTTTTACAATCTCTTTGAGGGCCCAGAATTTATTCCATGCTTTATTTATTCTACTATTTATAATTTCTTCTTTGTTCTTGTCCCCAAAAGATAGTTGTTGGCCTAGATAAATATATGTCTCTACATATTCCAGTGGTGTATTTTCTATTTTGATAGTTTTGTGAGTGCTGTTTGTCAATAATTTGGTTTTATCAAGATTTATCTCTAGGCCCACGGCTTTGCTACCCTTGTGTAGAGTCGCTATCATTTGTTGTAGGTGACCATCTGTTTCTGCTATTAAGGCGATATCATCTGCGAATCTTAAGTGTGTTAGGTTTCTGCCATTTATGTTTATGCCTAGATCTTCCCAATTTAGCTGATTTATTATACTCTCCAGCACGGCTATGAACAATGTTGGTGATAGAGGGTCGCCTTGTCTCACCCCTCTATTTATTTGAAACTTAGCACCTAACGTTTCCAGTTGTATTCTACTTGTGCATTTGGAATACAGGTTTTTTAATATATCTATGTATTTATAGTGTACTGCATTTGATTTTAGGCAATCCCAAATAGCTGAATGCGATATAGAATCGAATGCTTTTGTGTAGTCTATCAGCGCAATGTACAGCGGCTTTCGGAACTCTTTGTATTTTTCTATAATTTGCTCCATAGTATGTATATGGTCTATAGTAGAGTAACCTTTTCTAAAGCCGGCTTGTTCAACAGGTTGGTTCTTATCTATCGCTGTACCTATCCTTCGTTGTAAGCACGCTGAGAACAACTTATATGTGCTAGAAAGTAAGCTTATAGGTCTGTAGTTTCCAATGTCATTGGGGTCGCCTTTTTTGTATAATAGAATTATATTTGATTCTGTCCATTCTTTTGGCAGTTGGGATGTTTTTAGAATGAGGTTAAACAGGTGTGCTATTGGGGTGACTATAAGTGCAGCAGCTGCTTTTAATGCGTTATTTGTTATTTTGTCCGTTCCTGGGCATTTATCAGTCTTCAGTCTTTTTATTTCTTTCAAAATTTCTACTTCGTCGAACATTGGTATGCAATCAGCATCTTGCGAGTGCGCTGCCTTGGATGTATGTGGCTGTTGTTTGTTTGGAGTCGAATGTGTTGTAGAGTGTTTGCTATAAAGATTTTTGTAAAAATCCGTAGCTGTCTCCATTATATATCTCCTATTTCTTTTATTCGTAGAGTTTTTATTTAGGCTTGCGATCCAAGTCTTGTGGGTTTGAAGATCTTTGTACGCGCGTTTTGCGCTTCCTGAAATTCGAAGATGCATTTCAATTGTTTTCATTCTATGATCTCTATAGTCTTTTTTCATACTTTTACTTACAGCTTTGTACACTTCAGATAACTGTTTTCTTATTTCCGCTGTTTTTGGTTTTGTGTGTTGAAGTAGGTGTCTCTTCTTGATTAATTCCTTTGTATCTAAAGAAATAATGCTCTTCTTTTCGGCGCCCTCAATAGACCTTGTTTGCTTCAGACTATTTAAAATACAAGCTGTTAGTCTCTCGTAGTAACTTTGTGTATTATCATCCTCGTGCATCTCCAGTTTTTGTTCAAGTTCCTTTAGGTTTTCCAAGTATAATTCAATTTCATTTTTGTTATTGAGCATGCTTGTGGTGTTATTAAATTTTGCTCTATTTTTTTTCAGAGCCTTCATTGATAATGTTGCTCTAACCATTCTGTGATCTGTTCTGAATGCTATTGAACTCAAAACCTCGATGTTGATAAACTGTTTTGGCTTATTTGTTAATATAAAGTCCACCTCATTTCTAATATTTCCTCCAGGGGACACCCATGTCCATTTCTGTTTATCTTTTTTATTAAAGTAGGTGTTCATAATGGATAGCTCATTTTCAAAAGCATATTGTATTAAAATGTCGCCTCTTTTATTTCTAGTCCCATAGCCATAGTTATGCATTACAGGTTTCTCATTATTTTCAGGTTGACCGATTTTTGAATTAAAGTCTCCCATTACAATTAGTCTGTTTCCGGCCAGCGCATGTGCTTTTCTTAAGTCGCTATAGAATATTTGTACATCCTTGTCTTTTGCCTGTTCCGTTGGAGCGTATACTTGTATAATTGAAAGCTGGTAGTCATTTATACGAAACTTCAGTAGAGCTACTCGTTCCGATATACCTGTGAAGCTCTCTATATTTCCTTTGTATATCTTTTTTATTAAAAACCCCACTCCATGGTGACCTGGTGTTTCGCCATAATAGCATAGAATGGCATCCTCATATTCTTCTATACTGTACCCCTGTCGTCTTACTTCGGAGAGTCCTATAACATCGTATTTTATATTTTCTAGCCCATGCATCAGTTCGAGGTATCTTTCAGTAGTCCGTAAGGATCTAACATTATAGGTACAAATGTAGAGTTTATCTATTGGTTCATTTTCGATTGCTAATTTATTTTCCTTCCTAGGGTCATATATCGACACTGGAGGGTAATGGTCTTCGTCTCCCGCGGGGACCGGCCGTACTGGGAGAGTGAGAGTGAGAGGGGTTCTATGTAGATCCTATAGGTTTATATTTTTGTTTTTATCAGTTGCATCTTTTAGCGATGGTACTGGCAATGTTTCTTCAGGCAGTGCCACATCGTCCGACGATTTTTGTTGCAGGTATGAGATGATGCTTAATTTGTTCTTCTTCGCGCCTTGGTTGCTGGAGTGTGTTGTTCTTTTGGGTGCTGGGTCGTTGATATTTTGAGGAGAGTTTGGTAGGATTCTCTTGTTTGGGTTTTGCTTTGTTGCCGGTTGTTGGATGTTTCCGTTTCCCTCCGTAACTTTCTTTCTTAGTACTATAAGGCGGTCGTATTTGATTAGTACTTTATTTCCGAGTTCCTCTTCTGTTTTTGCTTCTTCTCTAAGCTGTTTTCGTTTCTCTAAAACCATCTTTGGATAGTCTTGTTTAATTTGATAGTTGGTTCCTTCCAAATTTCTCTTGTGTTTTAAAATTAGAATTTTTTTGCCTAGTGTGGTAAGAGTAACAATGACTGGTCTAATTGTATTGTTTTTACGTCCAACTCTTCGCACTGCTTCTATTTCTAATTCGTGACATTCGACTTTTACAGTATTATTTATTAAATTTAGTATAATTTCCTGCAAATGGTGGTAGCTGCGTTCATGCTCTTCAACGCCAAAGAATACCAGATTTCTTTCCCTTAGCTTTCTTTCGATATTTACTAGGTGCTGTTCTTGTAGGTCCTGCTTTGATTCTAGCTTTATATATTTTTCTTCGAGAATTTGAAACTTTTCATTTAAGTTGTCGTTGATTTTATTGGTTATCTCGGAGCCCATTTCATCGAGTTTCCGCTTTTGGTCCTTAATATCCTGTTTTTGTTCGATAATATCTTCATTTATCTTCAAGAGTAGCTTCTTTATTTCCTCCATCCTTTAGTTATCCTTAGACCCCCAATATTTTTTTGCAAATATCATCAATGTACAGACACGCGATGTTTATTTTATTTATTTATACTTTATTGTACACAAATATAAGTCACACAACTAATTTAAACACAAGATGTACAAAGGCGCACTTAACTCTGTAAGAGTTTTCTTCCAGTAAACCTTTGGGTGAAAGAGAAAAGCAAAGTTGTGTTTACGTTTTTATTTATTAGATTATTAAAATAATTAACAACAAATTAGAAGCAAATTATAATATACAGGATGTATCATCAAGACCGCTCAGTATAGACCAGTATGGGGAAGTCAGAAACTAGAAGAGATAGAGAAATTTGTTCTAAGCTACCATGACGTCGAACAAATTAGTATCCACTAGTGGACAAGCTGTTAAAACAGAACTGGTGGAACTAGCTGGAAAGAGGAACGTATTTCATAACAGAGGAACAAAGAAAACATGTAAACAATTCAAATAATTTTTACACGGCGCATTCGGATACTAGAGGAAGACGATGCTTATAGATTTCTTTATTGTGTACAGAGCATAATGTTATTTAATGTAGATGACAATACATTATAATTATTGAAACAATTAGACTCTACCTGTACAGGCATATATACATTAATTATCTATGCTAACAACATTATCTTATAGAACATCGTCAAATTATTATTATAAATATTTACTACGTACTTAAAATATTGTATTAAATAAATTATGTCTAACAATGTCAACAAATTAATATTTCAACCATTCAAATGTCAATAAAGGTGTCAATTTCAAATTTTATGCTAAGATTAGGTATATAAAACAATTTAAAGTCCTAAATAATCATTTTCATGACACCATAATTTACTTATATTCTAAAAATTCATTCACGCTATAAAAGCAGCGTTCAATCAACCAGCTTTTCAACGATAATTTGAACTTATTTATTTTAAATACTTTAAAAAAATCTGGCAAATTATTATAAATCTTTATGCACATTATGCTACAATTGTTCGCAACCAGTGTTATATTAGTTGGATGTCTGTATAGTTTGTTCACGTTGCACTGTCTTAGAGAATCTCAAGTGACCCGTTAAATTTTTAAAGCGCTCCCGACCCTTAGTTTTGCTACACACAACTACTATTGCAAAACACACTGCATAAATCTCTGAAAAGCGTACACTGAACAATATTTTACATTTATTGCGTTCCCGATAAATCCGTGCGCGCGATATTAAATATTTCAAATAGCAGCGGACTGCGAACTCGGACTGGTTACTCCGGATTACTGGCGTGCCTTCCCCGGTGCTCGATGCAACAAAATCGTGTCTCCGTTTCCTTCATAATAAATGGCAAACGAATTCCATAACAACTTTGCTGGGAAAATTTGAGAAATCTTTAACGACAACTACGTAGGTGTTTAATTATGCTTTTTGTAAATTGTACATTATGCTTTTGTGCTTTGCTATTCTACCTTTCAATTTGTAATCATGACTACTTTTAAACCGACTTTCAAAAAAAAGGAGAACGATATTTATTTTTGTATGTTTGTTACGCGATTACTCCGCCAGTTGTGAATTGATTTTGATGATTCTTTTTTTGGTTGGTAGGTCATAAACGAGAACGAAAAAATTTGTACACAGATGACGTTTGTGGTTCGCTTCAGTAAAATTTTGAAAAAAAAAGACTATACCTACATGTACAAAATTAAAGTAAAAAATAAAGTAATTTTTAGAAAAAAACTAAACCGACTTCAAGTCTGTACCTATATGTATGAAATGAAATTAAAAAGTAGACAATAATATTTTAATTACTTCAAAGCAAAGAGCATTAAAGGACAATCAACGAAATTATTGATACTCATATATCGATTTACAATTTATAATCAGCTATTTTTGGAGTCGGTGCCAGCCAAAGCAAAAACAACCTTAATAGATACCTGCTTGATTAATCTATTATCGGCTATAGCTATGTGGGCACCGACTCCAAAAATAGCTGATTATAAATTGTAAATAGGTAATGAGTATCAATAATCCTCTCGGCAGAATGCCATCTGCCACAACAATTAAATCGCCGACAGCAAGTTGACCATTGTCTCCTCCTATAAGGTTGAGACAAGAAAGATATTCCAGAACCAACTCATAGGTCTTGATCTGACAGTTGATTCTCAATCGCCCCACCAGAGAAGCTGCCTAGCAGAATGTGGGAAAATCTTCGGGTTTGTCGACGCCTGGCAACACCCATTCACTCATTTTAAAGGATTTTATTTTGTTATCTGTGGTAATAAAAAAGATATACATCGAACGCATAGTGTCAAGTTTTATTAATTAGATAAAAGATTTTGTATTACAAGATTTTTAATTTGTGTAATCACGGTTTCCGCTTCGAGCAACAACGCAGTAAAGGCTAAATTCTCATTTAACAATGACGTTTAAAAATATGTAGGTACTGGGAGTAGGCTCAAAACCAATAAAGAATTTAATTTAGACTTTGCACAATGTACGCGGCTAGCAATTATATTCGCCTTCCTATGGTGCAAATGACAATGAGAAAATCTCCTTTGATCTATCAAATGCCAGCAGATCATTAAACATTTTAAGGTTTCCGGGAAACGGCAGCCTAACTGGTGAACTTTCGATGTCATCTGTTAGCTTAAGTTCTTCATAACAAAGTAAGTAAAGACAAGACAATTCACAAAAAAAAAAACTTTTAAATACTTTAGCATATTTTATAGTGTAACATTATATATTGGGGATAGAACCGATCTGGCATATCGACCCGCCGCCATTTTTTTTTTTCGAAATCGCGGCGAAAGTGGTATATATGGGACACATAAACGAATAAAAAACATCAAGTAACATGAGCTACGTATTTTTGCACAAATTGAAAGTGATATTGATTAACAAGTGCTATTATAGTTTATCCGAATTTTTCGCCGACGAGCTCTAAAGTATCGTTTGTTTCAATAAATATATCCGCCACACGTTCTGCTACAATGTAAATTTCTTTGTGATGTAACATTCTATGTAATTTGATATTTAGATGTAATGTTCTATGTAATTTCATAATTGCCATACCCAAATGGGTTTCATGTTAGTACTGGTAACATCTGTAACATCTTCATAACTTCATGGAATGCAAATAAATAAATAAATACTAAATGCTAATTATCATGTCACATGATTTGGCGACTAACGCGACGCGAGATGTCGACTGCGTTTCATTGCGATGTGATATCGTATAGAAATAATTAGATGTAGTAGTCGTGCTTCTAGTAGTATGCAATGTACCTACTCTCTTCCAATAAACAGTAATCATCATCATCAGGTTATTTTTGTCTCCACTGCAGGAGCACAACCCTCTCTCATCTGCCGGAGACAGACGGAGGATTTAGCCTACACTCCCCGCGCTGGCCAGACGGGTTGGGGAGGCCTGATTGATGTTTTATAATGTATTCCCTTAGTCGCCTTGTACGACATCCACGGGAAGAGGTGGAGAGGTCCTATTCTACTACCGGTAACCACGCGGCTTTTACAGTAATAATAATAATCAACCTGCGACTGCCGCAACGCGACTAATCGTCAGTCAAAATCCGTCCACTGCTGAAAATAAGAGATTTGATGGGCTGTCCATTCGAGGATTTGCCATAAACACGCTGGGCAGGCGGATTGGTGATCGCAGTCATGATCTTTATATTCACAGGAGAACGCTATTGCCAGGGAAGTTTGGGGTTGGCCCTATGCTAAGACGGGAACCACACGACTTATAATGTAAACTTGCATAGAAGTCATTTTTACAAAACGTTTTTTTGGATTCCCTTAAAACAATATGCCTAATTTAATATAGTATATTACGTACGGTATATGTATTGTATTATAAACTATACATGTATGCATAGGTATGTATTTAAGTATATTTGTATGTAAATTTAATTGTGTAATATTTTTACTAAGTATTTATACCATGTTCTAAAATTATAAATTTCTCTTCTTTCACCTGCAATTCTCTGTCGCTGTCTTTCTAATTTTCCTTCTTAAAAGGTTGCCTGGAAGAGATCGTTTTAAGCGATAAGGCACTTTCCAAAAATCTGTACCTATTTTATTGTTATCCTTAATTTGTGTGCAATAAAGAGTTTATTTATCTATCTATCTATCTATCCCCTAGTTTGACTAGTAATGTCGAAGAACGGAAATTGGTTCGCTCGTCTGTACACATGAAGTTCGATATGGTTCCCATTCCCAAGTTAAATCAAACAAATTCGCAAGCAATTACACATGTTCACAGGCAATCGTCACAGAACCAATATTTGTGGAGCCACCCGACTGTTTAAAATTCCGCTGTGCAACTTCGGGTTTCGCTGCAAATTGAGGCAAATCAGTTTTGACAACATTATATAGTTCCATATGTATGGAAAACACAGCGGATTGATTAGGAAGTTCAATACTGGTATTACTATGGTGTAGATACTATACTGCCCTGCTACCCAAGAAGGCCATTAAATCGTGTAACTATTCGTCTAGTTCATAACAAATTGTCCCATGTTAAATCTTCATTTAGCTACTGTCACTTCAGTGGAAATATACACTAGTTGTGAACCTGTGACAGTACTTTATTTCCAAGGCAGTAACAACGATGTCGCAAAGATTTCATTACCTTTGAGAAGGTTGCAGCATAGAAACCTGAAGGCAGACGCCTTTTCCGCTTGCAATTTCTACCAGTATTCTACTGACGACATCCACTGCAAGACATAGCCTCTTCATAACGACCATCAGTGACATCAGATTTCGTGAATTTAGCACGCAAGCGTACTTAGCCTACGAATACTAGAGTAACTCATTATAATTATCAGCCGAAATACGTTCACTGCTGAACATAAGCCTCCCTAATCGACTGCCTCATTGGCCTAGTGGACTCAAGTGCCAGAGGTCGTTAGATTCCCACTATGGACAGAAAACACTTGGTAAAGGTATGGATATTATATTTGTGAATTGTCCCATCCTTGTTTAATTTCCATAGCACAGGAAATCCTAGCTTGGGATTAGACAATCACCAATAAAAAATTTGGGCTTTCTATTGGGGGATTTGCCATAATCACCACGCTTGACAGGCGGATTGGCGATCGCACATTGGTATCTTAATTTATACAGGAGAACGCTGATGTCCATCCCTGGTGCAATCCCTTAGTCGCCTTGACGACACACCCACGTGAAGAGTTCTAATCTGGGAACCACAAGGCACTAATCACTAATTACAATTAAACGAAATCGTCTCAGCAATGGAACCCAACCTACAGTCAGTAACAGTTAAGCAAATTAAGACCCTTCAAACAGAGAACAATGCAAGAAAGCGACGGACAAAAGCAGTAATAAAGCAAACTTCGGCCAAATCCACACAATACGTCGCAGGTTGTAAACGTTATCTTGACACGTTGTAAATTAATTCAAAGTGAGCGCCGAAAAGTTACTTGTCATTTGTCGAGAGTGTGAATGGGGTGTGATTAGCAATGCAAATGCTCCAGTGTTCAGTGTTCGGTGTTCACTGGGCCCCGGGGACGCGAACTCGGGAAGTGTAGCGATGGCCGCTGTTGTATAGTTTTGGGGTCTGATTGCCTTTGTCAAGTGTCTACCTGTCGGTGATTTATTGTTAATGCTGGATTTGGGGGTAATCGCAGATGTCCTTGAAATACATTCGATTGTATTATCAGATATTTGTTATAGAGGAAACACGCTTTAGGAAAGACGCGTCCAACCAAGTGGAGAGGTCCAAATTAGGTCCTAGGTCGTGTCATGTATTAATGGGGGTTTCTGGAACCTACGTACATTAACTAGCTAATCCCAAACGAAGAGAAATTATCGTGGCGTCTAAAAAGCAATTTTCAGAAGTGAATCAAATCGAAATGATATATTCGTCTTCTATGTGAAAAGCATTTTCGAATATACACTCCCGACTTCATTATCCGAGTAACTTTGCGGACGTTCTGCGCAGAAGGAAATAGTTTAGCCTTAAGGAGTGCTACGAGTATGTGGAATTGAAGCCTTTTTGAATTTCCTTCAATGCTTTGGCAAACGTTTCCAGTGTCATCTTACTCTTGTAGTTCTCTTGAAATATTTCGAATAACTTTTTCATTTTTGCAACGAACACGTAAGATCTACTCTATAGTAAATAGATACAAGGAAGTGGGTATTAATAAATTATTATTTATTTATACAAAGCAGCCTACAGCTAATACTTCCATATCAGTAGTCGAGTTGGTTATTTTCTTTTAAGAAATGATCTATTCGGTTCTGTGGCAGAAAAATTTTTTATATCAGTCATTTTCCTTATTCGTCTGTTTTGTTTATTCGAAACTTTCCTTCATTCGTCAATTTCCATTTAAGTCATTTCCCTTATTCGTTCATTTGTAAATTTTCTTATCAGGCATGGGCGCAACAGTAGCAATTAGTGACTTCTTCCCAAAAACCTTAAGGTTCTAATTGCTACTGTTATCTAAACTGCTTGGAAAGAACAGCACCTGCCATTCACAGTAAACTGACGATATTTTTCCTTTCGTCCTATTTGCTAACCAAATTCGTACCTGATTACGAAATGGGGAATTAATTTACGTTTAGTTTATTTTGTAAAAAATCTAGTGTCTAATATCAGTTAGCATTTTGCAAAATTTTCTGTGCAGCGGACTACATAGTTAATTCCTCAGTAGAAGTTATTTTGCAAGAGGCCACAGGGGAGTCTCGTATCAGAGTCTAGTATAAAACGCCCGCCGCCGCCGCCGCTGGCGCGAACGTGTTACTTTCTAGTACAATTCATTGGAGAGTGCATGAGAGGCAGCGAAGCGATAAAATATCATCAAAATATACAAACATTTACCTATAAATAAATATTTCATATAAAATTATTATTCTCCCAAATCGTCAATATTTAGTAAATAATTAAATGTTCTGTGTAGTAACTGCACAGGTTTCAAAGTGAATGTGAAAGAGTTGTGGCTACTTGCGTGGAACAGAGCGATTGTTTGGAACGCTCCATCTAGTAGTACATAGAGATCGTTGCTTAAAACCTTGCGCTCTGGTACTCTGTGGTAGATACCTACCTCGCGCCCGCTTCTTGTAAACAAGCCGTCAGCTGGGCCTCGAGTCGTTGACCCTTAGTGGTAACAGTGCGTATGGGTTGATTTTGGGAAACATAAAAAGTAGTAATAATCATACTTATCATGTTGAAATTAAGACTAATTTTATGTTAAATTAAAAAGGTAGTTTTTACCTAATGACGCCTAAAATTTGGCTACGTTTTAAAGCCACTTTTTGTTTATAGACTGCAAACACCAATTGGTCTGTGAAGCGTGATGGTGATTATAGCAAAACCCCCAATGGAAAGCGCACCAAAAATTGCGTTCTATTGGGGAGGCCTATGTATAGCACTGGACGTATTTCGGATAATCATGAAGATAACAATAATAGTGTTTGAAATTACGACGAAACATGGCATAGAATTAATATATTGAGTTGCCGCGACTGGGCAAGCGTAGTGTGGGACGCCCCCTGGCTAGATGGAGCGACGATCTGCGTAAGGCGGCTGGCAGTGACTGGATGAGAAGAACCGAAGATCGGGTTCAGTGGCGCACCTTGGGAGAGGCCTATGTCCAACAGTGGACTCTTTCAGGCTGATGATGATTGAGTTTTCTGCGTTAATCTACTTGGTCCCGCGACCGCTTGTGGCTGAGAGCACTCACTCGGCCGGCATCTCTCTATGAAATACCACCGCTCGTCGTAGGTGAAAATATGCTGCAGAGTGTAAAATTTCCCCAAGGTGACAACCGTCGGGGCATTTTTCCGTGTAACTATCTCGGGAACCGTGTAATATGGGACCAGGGAGCAGGTTTGAATTGTACAAATTTGGTGGAAAAATCCTTCATAGCGATATTTTTGTGGAGTTACTTTCAGACCTTTCTATTAGACCCTACTAGCTGGTGCCCGCGACTTATTTCGAGTTGCTTTTTTGTAGGACTATTTAAGATAAACATTTCCATCATACATTACATATGTGTAACTCTAGCGGTTTTGGCAGCGCACGCCAGAATAGCTCGCAGATGGTAGATTTTTTCCTACTTACTTGATATTTTGCACAATTCACACAATATCTTTATAAATTGTAGCCTATGTGTTATTCTGATGTATACGCTATATTATTGTAAAGTTTTATTAAAATCCATTCAGTAGTTTTTACGTGAAAGAGTAACAAACATCCCAAGTGGCATTCGGGGTTCTATATAAGATGTATAGTGGTTCACATGTACTCCACAAGCTGTGTAAGTCAGCTGTATAAGAGCTGTATAGCTTGCTATACAGCTCTTATAGAACCAGTTTGGGCACAAATTAGACAGCCTTAAGTTCACTATGGCTGTACATTAGCGTTATATTAGCAGTTTAAGTAGTAACATCGGGCTTAAAGGCTGACTTACGGCGCTATATGGGACACATGTGAACCATACTACGTCCATGAGCGTAATAAAGAGTAACAAGTGGCTAAATACACAGCCTTCACAGTTATAAAATCCCACAAAAGTACTCCAGTGCTACCTAAAGTTCACGTGTGTCCTAAATTATTTCTTTTATTTATTAATTTTCCTCATTTAGTTTGGTTTTGTGTGTACGCCCGGCCATCAGAAACATTAACTCCGGCGGATATCAATTGGATAAAAATTTATGATAACACGCGGTAAGTATACCTGTTTTAAATACTTAATAATGTTAAATGCCATGGGAATGCAACTTTATCGTGAAATGTATACATATTTACAGCTAAAATATTCACGCGCCTCTGTAAAAACGCGATATTCATTTTAAAATATTTAAAACTGGCTGAGAGGAAATCTACAATTTTCAGTTTTTGATATTATATTGGCATTATAATTATACTATGGTAATTAATTAAAACATGAAACCAAAACTCAATCGCTCTATCTGCGTATTTTGTGATAAATCTGCATGACAATTTTGGAGATTTATATGGTAAATATTTTAGGTTACGTGAACAAAATGGTGGAAATGAAATACGGCTAGAGCGTATATAGGTTCACATGTGTTCTGTTAGAATGCTGTTGGCTATATGAAGTCCCACATTTGTACCACTACAGAACCAATGTCTATAAATGTATTCTAATGTGAACTTATGTACAGCTTTAAGATGTAATTCAGGTCAATTGTGATCATCGTTTTATTCTTTCATATACTGAAATTTTAGAGATCCGCAATAATAATTATTGTCCGTTAAATCGCCTAGCCCAGGTACTAAGTCAAGTATGAATACCTAAAGTACAAATTTTGTAACAAACTAACAAAAAACACTTTTTGTTTTCGTGTGAGCCACACAGTTTGGTGTCAGAGTATTTACACTTACAAAGACACTACGTTGTTCAAGGAGGTATTTAAAAGAATGTAAACAAACTAGATAAAGAGGGACGAATTTGCGAATATTCTTTTGCAATTTTTCTTCTTATTCCACCGGTTCTCGCTCTTATTTTCCAAGATTTTTTATTCATTTTCACAAATTTTTGCACGCGACGTAATAAACACAATACACGTCAGCTTGTGCGATAAGTGTAATAGAATATCACATTCACATTCATGTTCAGCTTACAGCAAATAAGAGTAGTACTTGTGGACAAATAAACTGCTATTGAAGTTAATGGAGAACACATGTAGTCCTTTTAACAGCCTACAGTGCACATGTGAACCATTTAAACACTTCTATACAGATAGTAAAAAAGGTTATTTTAATGACCACAAACAACTCCTACTACAGCTACTAGCTGTATAACAGTCTAAAACAAGTAAACATAACAGCCTTTGGCTGTATAAATGACCACGTGTGTTCTATTAATATGCTAGCTGTATAACATCGTACAAGTAGACCGTTAAACAGCGATTGCCGTATCTCTACCCTCCTATAATGCTCTTAGTCAGACGGCTGACTAAAGGACAGTTGTTAGAGTATTATAACACCAACAACCGTATAAAAGTATAACTCTACACTCCTATAAGTCCCTTAGACAGGTATAGGTGGTGTTAATCGCAATAATGCAGCTTATACATCACGAGTGAACTGTAATAATGCTTTAAGTTCACATGGGAACTAAATGTGTACTCTTAAATGGAGTAAAATGCTACTTGGGATATATCCATACTTACAAACTTTCGCGTTTATAATATTAGTAGGATAGGATTCATCACATACCATACATTATAACTCGCTCCAAAGTATTTATATATTTTATTTCTTAGGGGAGCTTACAGCTACAGTTAAAATATACATTTTCAGGTAGAAACTAAAAGCCAATTAACAGCTACCACATATAACAAGTTAAATTTTTTTCTGTTTGACTCGCACAGCACACATAACAAGAGAATTTGTTAGTTAATTTATATATAAACCACATATAACAAGTTAAATTTTTTTCTGTTTGACTCGCACAGCACACATAACAAGAGAATTTGTTAGTTAATTTATATATAAAGATAATACATGCACACACACACTCACACACTTATATGTTCACAAAATATGTATATACATATCGAACCACTACTTAAACCTAGATGAGAAGTCGCTAGTGAGTTTCCTTCTGGCAGTACCCGAAGCACTACAAAACAGATCTATTCCAGAATCAACTCTCAGCTCATTAAACTCCACACAAGACCGCAACAGGACACTATTTCTTCTATAATTAGTAAGGGACAGAGGAGTATGGAGGTTATGCCGTTTTCTAGAATATGCCAAATACTGGGCAGGTCAATTCATCAAGACCGGTCAGTACGGGGAACTCAGAAACTACAAGAGATAGAATAATTAGTTCAAAGGAACCATGACGTCAATTTTAAAGATCAAAAAAACTGCATTCATAGATTTCTTTAATAACTCAACGCGACTCGGGAATCGAACCCGGATATTTTCCAAAAATAAAAGTATGTTACTTTATTATGAAAATTTATGTTGCATAAATTTTTTTCTTATCTAATAAATAAAAAAATATATGAAATAATTTTGTAAATGCCAACAATATGTAAATAAATTATTTTACTAATCCTTTCGTCTATGTCGGTCACCTTCGTTCTTCGTCGGATCTCTACAAACTAATAAAATACTATTTTGTTAGCTGCAACTCTACAAATGATCACATCCTGCTCATCACCATCATCGCTCAACGTACCCATACGTTAAACAAATCTTGATATCACTTTAACTGTCAAATAACCGAGAGTACCAACTCAAACAGTTTCCGTTATTACTCTGTCTCATCTTGCAGGAAAGGAGGTACCAACCGAATTTCCTGCCATCGCTGTTTAGGTGATTCTTTTACGAGAAGGAACAGGGAATATCTCCATTTTTATATCCCATTGCGAGAGGCGTCGAAAGCTCGCGAGTTTCAGCTGAAATAAATACGACAGTTCATACAGCGGACAACTGCGCCTGGGGCCTTCTATAACTCCTCTCTGTAACCAGCTGTGGTGGAATTAAATTTTATCTTTGGTAGAATACGGCGTCCAATAAAATTAATTAATTCCGTCATTTTTATTCCACCGTTGTTACTTAACAGTCATACTCGTACATAACAGCTCTCTAATTACTGGGTTTCATGAAAAACTCAGCTTTTCTGTGATTTAATCAATGCATTTTGCAAGTTAAGGAGCGTTTTTTTAATGTCTGATCATTTTTTTTATTTATTTAAAATACTCTTACAGCACCATAACAGTAAATTCAATTCGGCACTGCAAACCACAAATTACCTTTCCAACTTAAGCACTCTAACATACAAATTTTACATTATATTCACCTCTTAGCGCCTATGGCTCGAAGTGCGGCTCCTGTGAATTCCGCCAGGGAACAGTTGAATAAATCCAACCCCTCCCGAGACAGAGCATCATATTTATCTGCGCTCTGCTATCGAGAGAGCTAGCAGCGGTAACCCAGAAGTGCGAACTGCCAGCCGTACTTTATTTTCGGGCCAGGTGAGCACCGGATGTATTCAAGTGAACAGATTTAATTAGCCACTATTACTACAAGCGCATCAGCCTGTCCATACACGTTTGTGTGAGCTGGCGTAGTAAGAACCGAACGGCGGTAGCCTAGTAGAGCGTACTGCCAGCCTTGCTCTATTTTGCGGTCTCCATTTTAGTCTCCACGTAAATCTTATGGGTTCGAAATAATAATAAATAATAAATATCTCAGACATTCACACCAATTAACCAGTCCCAAACTAGGCAGAGCCTGTGGTATGGTTACTAGATAACGGATATACATACTTAAATAAATATATAAACATCCAAGACTTGGGTACAAATATTCATATCATACGAACATTTGCCCCTAGCGGGATTCGAACCCGCAACCTCCGGCGTGGCAGTCCGAGAGCTGCCCGTTCCGCCACGGAGGTCGTCACAGGATTTAATTGAAAATTTTGATACAATTTATTAAACCATCACTTTTAGCATGCATTATATCTATGTCTGCGTGGAGTGTGGTCGCTGGAACTACCCTTGATACATACAATCCTTTTAGTGCGGGCCCGGCGCCCGAGTGCGATTGCGTTGGCACCGGCTCTTATCGCGTTTTATGTGCGGTCTGATGTTTATTTATAAATAACTATCGCCACTATGCTCAGAACACTAGAAACAGATAAAGCAAGAGAAACTGCAGTTGAAAGTAACGACTGTATTAAATTTAATAATTTTATGTGAGATGTAATTTACAAAGTCTGAAGACACGTCGCTGAAGATTGTTCTTTATAGAGCAATGGACTAGATAAGATTGACAGTCGACCCAAACTCCACACAGAAAATCGAAATATAATTCAAGCTTTACATTGAAGAATGAAGATCTCTTTTTTAAAAAGCAACATCTATCTGTTTGTCATCTGGCATATATATAGTATATCTATACTAAGCAAATTTCGACGCAGTTATACTGTAAACATTCTCACCTTTACTTTTACTTTTAAGCTTCTTATTGCAGATAAAATTACATATAACAATTGCTTATTTACATTATTACCTCGACACTGTTATTTGTTTGCCCTTTTTTAATAATATTTTTTTTAAATAATTTTTATTTCGTTTTTCATAACAATTCTTACAACTCATAATACAATTAGTATATAAAGTATTTCAGAAACTAACCCAGATACATCTAGACCTCACACTAGGGTACCCTGTGTTGTGCAGCTAGACTCTTTGCATTTGATTTAGCAATGTGTGTGTGTGTGGATCAATGGGTGTGTATGTTTGGTTGTGTGTGGATATGGGGGGGGGGGGGGTGTTTGTGTGTGTGTGTGTGGGGGGGGTGTATTTATATATATGTAATATTATATAATACAGTATTATGTACTACATATCATATTTATATCATGTTCATGGTGTTTATATCATGTTTATATCATGTTTTTGGGTAAGGCCTCCTCCAACCTCCTCCACTCCTCTCTATCTCTCGCTGTCCTTGTCCATCTTCTCCCTGCTTACTTCTCCACCTTTACTTCACCCTCCCACCTCTTAAACTGTCTCCCCCATTTCTTTTTGTTGTATTTCGGTAGCCAATTCATCAACATTCGGCTCCATTTCTCCTGTCCTCTTACTGTGTCCATCTCCATTTCAGTTCCTTTACTTTAAGTGTAACATCTTCTATTTTGTAAAAAAAAATTTAATATCCTCGCCTATAAAACATTAATAAATAATAATAGATAATCGTGGTACCTCAACACGGAGGCGGCGATGTTGTTCGCAACACATCACCTCAAGGAGTATCACGAAGAGAAAAACGGACGAAGGAAAGTCGTCTCTGCCTACCCCTGCCTACCCCTATGGGCACAGGGCCCATGTAGATAAAACATTAAATTGCATAAACGATTTCAGTGAACATTTAAAATTGATTTAAATAGAATCCACGATCAAAGCTAATAAGAACAACAAGTATCTAAATAGAACCAAAGATAATTATACATAGAATTAAAAGTAACAATAACGGAACCGTGTGTAGAGTTGCTGCAGTAGAGTACTTTGGACTGCACACGCACAGAGCGAAAGAATCAGTTTATTTCGGGCGCTCGGCCAAAACATGATTACGTTGGCAGGCAGCGCGGCGATACTTGTGATTTTTATATACGGGGAAACACTGCTGTGTATAATATATACTGTATACTGGTGTTGATTGCAGAAATCGTACTGATATGTTATTTTTAACATGGAAAAAGAAAAAAATCAGCACTGTGACCCTTCAAAAATTCCCTATCACTAAAAGCAGAGAATACTAACTATATCCGTTCTGCTATAGACGAAGCCCACCCACTGCCATTTCAGATTGCTAATACTTCCGGCTATATCGGTAACATTCGTTCTCGGATCTCCTCATTACGAATTATATCCCTGAAACCGGGCATAGCTCTCTGAGCGACTTGAAACTTGTGGATCAGGCCCACGTTTTCTCCACGTTGCGTGGGCCACGTTTCCGCGCCGTAGATCACGACAGGACGCACTGATTAAAGACTTTTGTTTTTAAACATTGTGGAATACTACGTGAAGACTTGACGCAGTTTTCCAAACCTTTCCCACGTCCACTGTAAAATAATTCCTTTTGTAAATCTTTTATCGTTGTAAATACGGTTGCAAAACTCGACTGCCCCTGTAGATTCTCGAGACAAAAACTTGAATAAATTCGTTGGAACTCATTTCAAACTTGTCAACAACAACTCGCTTCAAACTTGTCGTGCTTAGATTGCATTGCTATCAAACGAAGTCTATTGTTTCGCAAACTTTAAAACGGCGAAAACTACTTTGGGGAGGCAGTTTAGTTGGCAAACTTTGGACAGTGTCTAAAACTTGTATCATTATAATCCTGTAAACGACTGCAGCTGTTGAACATAGGCCTTCCCGATTGGGCGTCATCATATTTGATCGTCTGCTTTTCCTATTGGAAACGCAAAGATCTTTTCAGGGTCCCGTCCATTCCCAGTTTATCTTTTCCAAGTTTACAAAAACAATACATCATTAGAATGTGTAGACAATACAACGAACTGACAATGGTGAATAACAGCATAGACCTATTAAATTCTAACTTCAATAAATTTAAAAAAAATCTCAGATATCTACTCGTAAGATGTAATTTAGATACTATTTTCCTTTTTCGTCATTATTATTTTTATATTCATTACAATTAGATACACAAACAGAATAAAATTATTGACTACAAAAAACACATTTCAATATATATATCACTTCATCATCATCATGTCAGCCTTTAGACGTCCACTGCTGGACATAGGCCTTCCCCAATGAACGCCACCACACCCGGTCCTCCGCCCTACGCATCCAGCCGCTTCCGGCCACCTTCTTTAGGTCGTCGGTCCATCTGGCGGCGGGGCGTCCCACCCTGCGCGTGCCAATCCGTGGTCTCCACTCCAGAACTCGTCTGCCCCAACGGCCGTCGGTTCTGCGACAGATGTGGCCCGCCCACTGCCACTTCAGCCTGCTAATCCTTTCGGCTATGTCGGTCACCTTCGTTCTTCGTCGGATCTCTTCATTACGAATCATATCCTTCAAAGATACGCCGAGCATAGCCCTCTCCATAGCTCGCTGAGCGACTTGAAACTTGTGGATCAGGCCCACTGTCAGTGTCCACGTTTCTGCACCGTAGGTCATGACAGGCAGGACGCACTGATTAAAGACTTTTGTCTTTAAGCATATATCACTAAATAGAGATAATAGTGGTGAACAGTGTTGAATGAAGTTTGTTGTGTTGCGTAGTTTTTTTTTCACAGCATCTAGGAAGCGGTAGTCGATTAAAAAAATATGTTTCTAAATGTACCAAGTGTACTCATGTGGACTTTTAGTTTAAAAGGCACTTTTAGAAAAGATGATTTAGTCGACTAAGGGATTGCACCAGGGACGGGCAGCAGCGATCTCCTGTGTAAGTTAAGATTATTACTGCGATCACCAATCCGCCTGCCAAGCGTGGTGATTATGGCAAATCCCCTAATCGACAAATTACCAAGAGTGGTATGTATGTATGTATGTATGTATGTATGTATGTATGTATGTATGTATGTATGTATGTATGTATGTATGTATGTATGTATGTATGTATGTATGTATGTATGTATGTATGTATGTATGTATGTATGTATGTATGTATGTATGTATGTATGTATGTATGTATGTATGTATGTATGTATGTATGTATGTATGTATGTATGTATGTATGTATGTATGTATGTATGTATGTATGTATGTATGTATGTATGTATGTATGTATGTATGTATGTATGTATGTATGTATGTATGTATGTATGTATGTATGTATGTATGTATGTATGTATGTATGTATGTATGTATGTATGTATGTATGTATGTATGTATGTATGTATGTATGTATGTATGTATGTATGTATGTATGTATGTATGTATGTAAACGCTTTATTGTACCAAAAATAACAACAACAACAATAATAAAATAGGAATTAAACTGTGTACAAAGGCGGACTTATCCCACTTAGGGATCTCTTCCAGTCAACTTTAGTTAGTTAGTGGTATTCTATTGGGGAGGCCTATGTCCAGCAGTGGACGTATTTAGGCTGATGATGAATCACCTTTAAGGCTAAACGGTAATATTTTTGAAAAAGGCATAGCCTGAGCGCACAAAGCGAACGATTCTACCGAACCTCGCCCTCGCATGCAATCACACTCGATTGTGATGCAAATCGGCCCTAAATTGCGAACCGAAACCGCGGTGTTTCCGCTCTCCGCTAAAACAATTGCGCGCTCTCAGCCGCTCGCTATCGTGAACTTTTTAGAAATTTATTTGGGTCTAACAGACCGACGTTACAAATTAAATTCTTGTTTATTAATAATAAAGTTGAAATTTATAACAACGTGTTTATTCTACGTATACAGGGTAAACGTTGACCAAAACTAAACTTGTTGTGTCATCATCATCAGCCTATATACGTCCACTGCTGGACATAGACCTCCCCAATAGAATACTAGTTTTGGTAAGTTGTCTATTGGGGGATTTGCCATAATCACCACGCTTGGCAGACGATTGACAAAGATAGTATGTTATATACTATGACATTATTTGAATTGTTGACATTGTAATTTATACATTATTTTATTTTATGACGATCCCTTTTACCATATTAGAATGACATGTAAAATTGAACTTTTAAGATGTAAAAGTGAAATAAATAAATCTAATCCTAAAGTTAAAAATGTATATAAAATTTACAAACTGTGTAGGGCGCACGCATGCGCATGCGCAACGTCAGCAAATGACTATAATATACATTACCTGTATATTTCATTCCAAACCAATATAGTCATACGAAAACCAACGAAGCAAAGGGTCACCGAAGCAAAGGGTCACCGAAGCAAAGGGTCACCGAAGCAAAGGGTCACCGAAGCAAATGGTCACCGAAGCAAAGGGTCACCGAAGCAAATGGTCACCGAAGCAAAGGGTCACCGAAGCAAAGGGTCACCGAAGCAAAGGGTCACCGAAGCAAATGGTCACCGAAGCAAAAGGTCACCAAAGCAAATACAGGTTTATATTACCATGTAAACTTTGCGGTCTACTTAAATAAAATAAATAAATTTAAATATCTCAGGCACACCAATTATCCAGTCCCAAACTAGGCAGAGCCTGTGGTATGGTTACTAGATAACGGATAGACATACTTAAATAAATATATAAACATCCAAGACTTGGGTACAAACATTCATATTCATCATACGAACATTTGCCCCTAGCGGTATTCGAACCCGCAACCTCCAACTTAGGAACACCATCTATTATTAATTTGTTTTCGAGACGCAAATGCGTTTGTTTTCATATGTCCTTGAAATATATAGGCGATAACTCCATAAATATAGGAGATATCAAAAACATTTAAACGGATAGTGAAGCTATGTTGTCTAATGAGTAGTTAGACGCTAATCGTTTAACAGAATATTTCATAACCCGTTAGAGAGTACAAAACAAATTTGTATTTCGACGGATTATTATACGAAATGCTCACGGTATAGGCCCCAAAGTCAAAGTCAAAATCATTTATTGCATATGAGTACACTTGGTACATTTATACACGTAATTTTTTTTATCGACTACCGCTTCCTAGGTATTAGCGCTGTGAAGAAGAAACGGCGCAACAAACTCCACGCAACACATCTTTTAAAAATCAAGTTTGCATACAATTAATAAAGATTTTGCGAAGCTGAATTAACATTAGTACCAGGCATCTTTGTCATTCAAATAATCGTTTATTTTATAATAGGCATTATTTATTAAACATTGCCGCTATTTACCCGTAGCGTAAATATTTACTAATAATTAAACGCCGCAGAGCGTTTAACTGCACATGTGTCAAAGTGAATGCGAATGAGTTACGGCTTCCGGAGCCGCAGTTGCGTGGAACAGAGCGATTCTTTGGTTCGCTCCATCTAGTAAGTATACGTATATAGAGATCGTTGTTGGCACCCTTTCTATCTATCTAGACTGGAGATTAAAGTGGAGGCAGCCGTTACGGAAGTGATAGATTATTAGACTTTTGGGTTTATTCATTTATATCTTTTGATGAGGTGGACAATTATTTCCCTAGCTAATCGTGGTACCTCAACAAGGCGGCGATGTTGTTCGCAACACATCACGTCAAGGGGTATCACGGGGCGAAAAGCGGGCGAAGGAAAGCCATTTAATAATCGTTTATTTTATAATAGGCTTTCTTACAAAGTCGTACCAGGACTGTAAACGTGGTAACTCTTCAAGAAATACTTCTCCAGTTTCAATTATGTCTAGATTGTTTGGAAACATTTTCATAAAGTGCTTCATTAAGCTTCCAGGGCCCGAAAACATAACTTATAGGGTATAAGTTCCCTTCCATTGAACTATCGAGTGCCACCCCCCAACTTTACTGTATAAAAACCATCGTTTAGTACTTCCTCAACAGCAAGTGGCAGGTAGGTTCCTCGTTTACCAAACTTAACAAAACTCGACGACCGAAGTTAAGTTGAGGTTATCTTGCCTTCACGAACAATTTAATAATGGTATAACGCGGTGAATTATTCCAATTTTCGTTCCGTTTCGCTCCCACCCGTGATATTTGTATCTTTCCGTCCTTTATTTTGGCCGTTGGTCCTCATAGCTGTAATCTATTATGAATTAAGATTTCATTAGCGGTTTTGTGCTCGACGCCTTTGTATTAAGAGCCAGGAGTCAACATAAATCTAGGAGCTTTAAGAATTTGTCCCCCTTTCTTTGTTTTCATTCCGTGGTAAATCTGCAAAGTTTGATATGTTTGCTCGCGGTAACTTCGACATCGTTCTTTAAACTTCGATATAACTATGAATCATTGTTATGTCAATTAGTTATCAATGAATCTAGTGGCTTATCGTGGGTTCGATTCCCACCGAAGATAGTCATTTTGTCCAGTCTGGATGTTATATTTGTGATATTACAGGTAGTAACGTATACACGGATGGGTCAGTTCAATATGGGAATCACTCCAAAAACACTCTTAGGATCAAAGATCTCTATGTACTACTAGATGGAGCGTTCCAAACAATCGCTCTGCTCCACGCTAGTAGCCACAACTCTTTTACATTCACAATGAAACTTGTGCAGTTACTACGCAGAACATTTAATTATTACTAAATATTCACACTACGGTTAAATAATGTCAATATTTAGTAAATAATTATATGTTCTGCGTAGTAACTGCACAAGTTTCAAAGTGAATGTGAAAGAGTTGTGGCTACTTGCGTGGAACAGAGCGATTGTTTGGAACGCTCCATCTAGTAGAGATCGTTGACATTTCCTATGTTACGTACTAACATAGTCTAGTTACTTTTATGAAGTTCCATTGCTAGCTCTATTTAACGATACATTATTAGAGAACTATCTTCCATTCCTCCACGTATCTCCCCCCTCCCTCCCTCCCCAGCGCCAGAGAGTGGAGTCGGAACAAAGGTCCTCCGGGACGCCCCGACATGCGGTGAAGTGACAACTCCGCAATTACATTTCGTCTGCTCCCTATTCGGTAATGTATCGAGAACTCTATATCATATGGGCGAGTAACCGCCAATCGGTTTTAGATCTATCTTCCGGTTCCTCGCTAGTTGAGATGCAAGAACGCTTTTGTGATCGGTTGTTACATCTTGCATTGATCGTCCTATCTACCTGATTTATAGATCAATCATTATAATAATAATAAAAACTTAATTTTTTTAAGTAGTAAGTTCAGTTAAGTAATGCCGTGTGGTTTCCGGTAGAGTAGAATAGGACCACTCCAACTCTTTCCGTGGATGTCGTCCAAGGCGACTAAGGGAATACATTATAAAACATCAATCAGGCCTCCTTAACCCGTCTGGCTAGCGCGGGGGCCACACGGCAACTGTGACTTGCCCTGAATGAAATCAACTAGATACTCGTACATAAGAAGATGTCAGCTTAATCCTTTCGGCTATGTCCGTCACCTTCGTTCTTCGTCGGATCTACACACCGACTTATATACCTCAAATATACATTGAATATTGCCAAATAGCAACAAACCAACATATAGCATATACCAACTGTAAAAACAATAAAATCAAATATGAAAAGGCCGGGCCTATCTGACCCGTAACACACTGGGCCCGCTCCACCCTTCCGGAGACAAAAACATCGCTACTTAAGTAAGGGCGAAAGGAACCGACCGAGTTCGTGATAAGCATCCATTTCGCCGGGCCCTTCCTTAGGAATTTATTAGGTAGTTGGCCGTATTGGTCGCATGGGGCTCAGCGCACAGTAGAACAGACAAACGTTTATTTATTTACTTACATAACAACAATTAAGAACGAGAAAATCCAAATGTAAATGTACGAACGATAAAGCCGACTTTTACATTTAAAATAAAATAAAAAATAAAGAAAATTATAACAAACAATCATAAACGAAAAACACATATAAGTACACAAAATTTAAATCTACCTTACTGTCTTATCAGACCCATAGAGTCTCAAACTTAACAGCACATCTAGTTATTAATGACATATAATTCAAATTCAAATTCAAAATCATTTAATCTTAAACACAGGTAATTTTAAGCTGGTCGAATACATTACTGTAGACAAAAATAAATATACTGTAAATTACTGTAGACAAAAATAAATATACCTACTGTAGACAAAAATAAACAAAGCAAATCAGTTTGTACAATTGTGGGTGTCATCAAGGCGACTAATAGCACCAGGGATGGGCAGCAGCGTTCTCCTGTGTACATTAAGATCATTACTGCGATCTCCAATCCGTCTGCCAAGCGTGGTGATTATGTCAAACCCCCAATGGAAAGCCCACCAAAAAGGGCATTCTATTGGGGAGGCTTATGTTCATCAGTGGACGTATATTTCATTCCAGATTAATAGTCCTATGAAAACCAACGCTATTTACGTCTCGGTAACATATACATGAAAGGGTCACCAGCAGCAAAAATAGGTTTGTATTACCAAGTAAACTTTGCGGTCCACTTAGGAACACCATCTATTGTGTATTTTGTTTTCGAGACGCAAATGCGTTTGTTTTCATAGGACTATTAATCTGGAATGAAATATAAATAGGCTTATGATGAATCTTATAATATGTCCTCCCATCCTCCCAAAGTTGTACATTAAGTAGCTAAATTTAACGACCTCCGTGGCGGAACGGATAGCTCTCGGACTGCCACGCCGGAGGTTGCGGGTTTGAATCCCGCTAGGGGCAAATGTTCGTATGATGAATATGAATGTTTGTACCCAAGTCTTGGATGTTTATATATTTATTTAAGTTTGTGTATCCGTTATCTAGTAACCATACCACAGGCTCTGCCTAGTTTGGGACTGGATAATTAGTATGAATGTCTGAGATATATATATATATATATAAATAAAATGACCTACTACATATAAATTCTGAACAAAATCTTTAGTATTGCGAGCTCGTAATCTACGCTTAGCATACACCAATTTCCACATTTATCAAAACACTCTAAGTAACAAAACTGATGGCAGACGGAAACAGTGCTATGTGTTGCCCCTATCCTCAGATCGAAGGCTCCCATGGGACGTCCCTCCCCCCTTTATGGCCCCCCTTTAAAACGACCCAATGATACCGGCGACGACGTTCGATTGCCTGCCCATACACACTGCTCTGTTTTTGGAGGTCACTCAGAACGTGAAACGTGATGAGATGGGCTCTGTATGATCGTAATAGAGACTGTCTTTACTAATATTATAAAAGCCTCTCTTTCTATCTATCTCTTCCTATTGCTCACTGCCTTAACAAGTATACTGAGTCGTCAGTATTCTAAGCCGTGTGGATCCCGGCTTAGGATAGGGCCACCGCTAATGTACCCGTGGGTCATCAAGGAGACTAAATGATTGCGCCATGAACGATCACCAATCCGCCTACCAAGCGTGGTGTTTTATGGCAAATCCCCCAATGGACAGCCCACCAAAAGTGGCATTGCTATTGGGGAGGCTTATAGATACCTCCAATGTATACTATTCAAAATATTTGGGGTCGATTTTGATAAAAACAAAATTGACCCAAATTTTACTAAATAATAATAATAAATAAATATCTCAGACATCCACACCAATTATCCAGTCCCAAACTAGGTTACTGTGCGTGAGCCTGTGAGCCTGTGCTATGGTTACTAGATAACGGATACACATACTTATATAAATATATAAACATCCAAGACTTGGGTACAAACATTCATATTCATTATACGAACATTTGCCCCTAGCGGGATTCGAACCCGCAACCTCCGGCGTGGCAGTCCGAGAGCTACCCGTTCCGCCACGGAGGTCGTCACTACTTCTAAACCTTGGGTCAATTAAGATAAAAACAAAATTGACCCTAATTTCAGTTGGAGTGACTGTCTCCTTCCCAAGAGCATACTCCCTGAATTTTAAGAAGAAAAAAAATATATATTTTTTAGTTTTGTATATTGATAACCTAAGTTTGACTCAAATTTTAGTCGGGAGTTGTGTATCGATATGTTCAGTAGAGGACGCATTTCGGCTTACGATGAGGTGTATAGGACAAATACAGACATGGAGAGCACGCTGTAACGGAGTATTCTGTGGGTTGTGCCACTAGAGCACCGAGGGAGCGTCGCTCAGAGCAAAGGATATCACAGTAATGTTTGATTCCCGTAGAGAACTCCTACAGCTGCACGAAGTTATTTGAATTACCAAAAAATCAGTTCTATTCACAAACATTAATGAGTACTGTGGTGATCTAAAACTGAATAAACATACATAATACGCCTTGGTCCCAGAGGGGTAGGTAGAGACGATGTATCGCCACTTTGCGCAGTCTAATTACGCAAACGAATGTCAAAACTTTACAATAATATAGCTTATACATCAGAATAACACATAGGCTACAATTTATAGAGATATGTGTGAAATGTCCAAAATATCAAGTAAGTAGGAAAAAATCTACAAGTGTCATATGTTATATAATTTATAAACTCCCGTGGTCAACACGGACAAAGTCACGGGTAGACAGCTAGTAATGATTTTGACTTTTACTTTGACACTTTTGCAGTTACTACGCAGAGCATTTAATTATTTATTAAACATTGCCGCTATTTACCCGTAGCGTCAATATTTACTAATAATTAAATGCTCTGCGTAGTAACTGCACAAGTGTCAAAGTGAAGCTGAAAGAGTTGCGGCTCCCGGAGCCGCAGTTGCGTGGAACAGAGCGATTGTTTGGTTCGCTCCATCTAGTAAGTACATAGAAATCGTTGGGTGCCATTACATTTATCATTCTCATCCCATAGTAATCAAAACTGTAACCGAATATCTTTCACAATCCGCACATTTTGTGAAACTACAACTCTCGTCACAAAGCTCGTCACAAATATTTTAATTACACATCTACTAACAAAATAATTTGCGGGTCTGTCCGCTGATCGCATTAAGCCGAAGCTTTGATGATGTAAATAAAGTTTGCCGGGTTTAATTAATTTTATACATTCCCTGGGTGGGAGTAAAATTAGTTATAAACCTAAAATGACGGCCTAAATATTTTAATTTACAATACTGTCTCGTACTCGATAATGAAAACTAGTTTATTTGGTAAATGCGGGTATCTAAAAATACACTGTCATTATGTTCCATTATTGGAAGATAATGCAAAAATATCTATACCTATAATAAAACTGTAACTGCTCTATGTCTGTACATGAGAGATATTGTAGAAAAATGTGTATGAGGGGTCTCTATAGGGCCAATAGAAGCCAAAATAATTATTTTTTTAGAATTTTTGTCTGTCTGTCTGTATGTATGTATGTATGTATGTATGTATGTATGTATGTATGTATGTATGTATGTATGTATGTATGTATGTATGTATGTATGTATGTATGTATGTATGTATGTATGTATGTATGTATGTATGTATGTATGTATGTATGTATGTATGTATGTATGTATGTATGTATGTATGTATGTATGTATGTATGTATGTATGTATGTATGTATGTATGTATGTATGTATGTATGTATGTATGTATGTATGTATGTATGTATTTCATTGTACCAAAAATAACAACAATAATAAAATAGGAATTAAACTGTGTCCAAAGGCGGACTTATCCCACTTAGGGATCTCTTCCAGTCAACCTGAGAGTAACCGAAAGGACAAGTATATTGCGTTTAGTGCCAAATTTGATAAATAAATGTACCTACTTTTAATAAAGAGAGCCGTGGTAGCCGATATATATGTTAGTTACACTACTGAATGAAATTTGATGCAATTATCTTGCTGGTGATCTAACTTAAAATCTGGAGCATGTTTCATCTTGATACGCCACTTAGAACCTGAGATATAAGTAAATTTGCTTGGGCGTTGGGGTCAGAGTCGTAGTCGAAGTCGGATTGAGAGTGGGTAGTCCACGCGAGCGGAGCCGCGGGCACAGCTAGTTAAACGATAAATTACTCCACAGAATCCTAACCAATCGATAGGGCTTATGACAGTCGTTCCCGTTATTATGTTCGCGACCGAACTACCGAGACCTTTTCAGTCTCTAAACTATATACTAGAGTTTCTTGGTCAATTGAAGAGGTACATACATACATATATACATACATACATACATACATACATACATACATACATACATACATACATACATACATACATACATACATACATACATACATACATACATACATACATACATACATACATACATACATACATATATACATACATACTAGTAATCAGTATTCATATATATTTGCATTATTATTTATTTCGTAAATTGTCTGTAAGTCTTCCTTAAAAGTGAATAAATAATATTAATACATAACGCTCACGCTTTGGTCACAGAGGGGTAGGCAGAGACGATTGATTGCCACTTTACGCGATCCTGACACACCTCACTCACATTCATCAACCTTTTCATGTACCTCCTTTTATTCTTCTCACTGCGGACCCCAGCCCTTTTGAGGACGTTACTAATTTGATCTTTGAAGAGTTAGAATTTCATTTAATTTATTTTTCTTATATTAGGAAAATCAAACGGTTGTATGTATGATGTATATTTGTAACGAATGAACTCAAAATCTACTGGACCGATTTAAAAAAAAAAACACCACTATATTTCATTCCAGATTAATAGTCCTATGAAAACAAACGCATTTGCGTCTCGAAAACAAAATACACAATAGATGGTGTTCCTAAGTGGACTGCAAAGTTTACATGGTAATACAAACCTGTTTTTGCTGCTGGTGACCCTTTCATGTATATGTTACCGAGACGTAAATAGCGTTGGTTTTCATAGGACTATTAATCTGGAATGAAATATAGAATGCTACATTATCCCTGAGTAACTTAGGCTATATTGATTCTATAAAAAATTTGGGATTCCTACTAAAACTTCAATAATGCAACCCAATGTGTAAAAAAATTAGCCATAAAATGTCTTTCATCGCATGATCTGCAGAAACTATTAATTTTATAAGAAAAGTATAATTACTTATGTCCTGCATAAACATACATATTTTACTCTACGTTTATCCCAAAATGATCAAAAAATAAATGTCCACCCGTGCGAAGCCGGGTCGAGTCGCTAGTATAATATAAAAACAGTATACAGTTAAACTCTTCCCGTGGATGTCGTACAAGGCGACTAAGGGAATACATTATAAAATATCAAACAGGCCTCCCCAACCCGTCTGGCCAGCGCGGGGAGTGTAGGCCAAATCCTCCGTCTGTCTCCGGCAGATGAGAGAGGGTTGTGCTCCTGCAGTGGAGACAAAAATAACCTGAAGATGATGATGAAACAGTTAAAATTTAAAATGATTATTGCAGTAGTTCACGAAATCCTCCTCCAAAAGGTTGTCAAAACACTTAGAAGCCATCCTGGGCAGTAGGGCAGTATTAGCGATATCGGCAGCAGATATTGATTCAGTGTAACAAAGAGCAGGAAAATTAAATTAGTTGGCAGCACGTAACAATAACATTAACGCCGATGATTGCGGGAGGTATAACTGTGAGTGGCACTTAGCGCGTTACGACCTGTTTCATTGGCTTCTACTTAGCACCGTTACCCCATTTATATACACATTTTGTAACAAATAGCCAGAATCTTGGAAACATAGTATGCAAACTTGATTTTTAAAAGATGTGTTGCGTGAAGTTTGTTGCGCCGTTTCTTCTTCACAGCTAACACCTAGGAAGCGGCAGTCGATAAAAAAATTACGTGTTTAAATGTACCAAGTGTACTCATATGCAATAAATGATTTTGACTTTGACATAACGAAGTCTATAAAAGAGATAATTAAATCAAAAGTACTGTATACCATGCACACTTGTGCAGTTACTACGCAGAACATTTCATTATTTACTAAATATTTAAGCCACGGGCGTCAATATTTAGTAAATAATGAAATGTTCTGCGTAGTAACTGCACAAGTGTCAAAGTGAATGTGGAGCCGCAGTTGCGGCTCCCGGAGACGCAGTTGTGTGGAACAGAGCGATTGTTTGGTTCGCTCCATCTAGTAAGTACATAGAGATCGTTGTTGGCACCCTTTCTATCTATCTAGACTAAGGATCGTCAAGGCGACTGAGGGATTGTACCAAGTATGGACAGTAGTTCTCAATTATTACTGCATCACCAATCCTCCTCCGTGATTATGACAAATCCCTTAATGGACCGCCCATTATAAGCGGGCATTCTATTGGGGAGGCTTATGTTCAATATTGGACGTTTATCGACTAACAGATACGAGTAAAATATTTTAACAAGGCGGGCACAATCCTACTTCCTCCTAATATTCCTTATCAGGTTATTTTTGTCTCCACTGCATGAGCACAACCCTCTCTCATCTGCCAGAGACAGACGGAGGATTTGGCCTACACTCCCCGCGCTGGCCAAACTAATATTATAAATGTGAAAGTTTGGATATTTGGATGTATGGATGCTTGGATGTTTGTTACTCAATCACGCTTCAACCACTGGACGGATCGTGATGAAACTTGGCACACATATAGGTTAGGTCCTGGAATAGGACATAAGATAGTTTTTATCTCGAAAAAACATCCCATTCTACGGGAAATACATAATAATTTGTGATGTTAAGTGGTCCGCGCGGACGAAGTCGCGGGCAACAGCTAGTTACCCATAAAACTTAGAACATAATCATAATTGCATAAACTCTTCTTATCAAATTTTCTTCTTGTAGACAATGATAAAAGTTGTAGGTAATTTAATTAGCCATAAAAACAGAAACCTTGTCGGATCTTAGTCGTCCTCCTCTCATTTCATTACAAAAATAAAAAATAAAGAAAGATAGCGTAGTGTTCCCGAGGGGACATAATTACAGAGTGAAGAAAAATGTTCGCCTCGGCGCACTTTGACGCGAGCCGGGGTATAGACATACCTATATAATTCACTTTAGTAACTCGCGTTGATATGGGGATTACAGAGTACCTTTTAAACATAAATCGGAGGGGAGGAAACGATAAACACACTACACTGCATACACTGCACACTGCATACGCCTATCTTACGTTATGGTGTCATATTTTGGGGCAACTCAACAAACAAAGAACTTGCTTTTAGAGCTCAAAAACGATGCATCCGGGCAATATGCAATTTGAAACAAATAGATTCATGTAGGTCGCATTTTATAAAACTAAAAATACTGACTCTCCCGTGTATTATGATATATTATGATTATGTTATATATGAATCGGCGGTTTTTGCAAAATCTAATATTAACATGTTCACATTTAAAATTCGTATGAGGCAATTAGATAAAATGGCAGTGTTACCAGCAAACACTGCCTTGTTACACAAAAGCCTATTCTGCAGGACACCTCACATATATAATAAAATCCCTAAAACGATACGAGATGTAGATGAGATTAATTTATTAAAAAAAAAACTCCACGATCTGTTGATAGAAAAATGTTATTATAGTTTGGAAGAATTTCTTGGTGACGGTTCAATGTAAGGTTTCTATTTGTATCTAAATAACTCTTAAATATTTTTTTTGTAACTTTGATTTAAATGCATGCTTTACTGCGACACAATGTTGTATGCCCACGTGGCGGGACATAGCTGAGCTCTAATTATGACATTTAATCCTTTATATACCTATGATCCACAATAAAGATATTTCATTTCATTTCATTACGCTTCTACAATAGACTACCTGAAGAAATCCTAAGCTTAATCGAGAATAAATTCAAAACTAGGGTAAAAAATATTTTGTGTAAGAAAGCATATTATAAGATCAGTGACTACTTGGACGACAAAACGGCATGGTGTTAGTCCATCTCAGTACTTTTATTATTTCTATTGTGTATTATTGTGTTTGTGTGTAATTTGTTATATTTAGTTTTATAAGTATTTGTTTATTAATTTGTTTATTTATAAGAAATGTGACGACGACGGATGTATACAATATATACTCCCAACATAATACCCTTATAGTTTATAACGTTTAATAAGTGATACATGTATCCTATATTGAATAAATTAATTTGAATTTGAATTTGAAAGGAAGGGATAAAAGAAGGGAGCGGTAACGAAGACGTCAAACACTATTTTTAAAGTTGACAGTATGGCGAAGGTATCTGGAATTGAATTAGCATCATAATCATCATATTAGCAATTAAACCATACCCGGTCCTCCCCGGGCTTCAGGTCGTCGATCCATCTATCGGTGGGCCATCCCACCCTACGCCTGCCGATGTGGTCTCCACTTCAGAACTCGTCTGCCCCAACGGTAACGAATCTGCGACAAATGTTGCCCGGCCACGTCTGTCGGTGACCTTCGTTCTTCGCCGGATCTCCTAATTACGAATCATATCCCTCAAAGAAACCCAAGCATTGCCCTCTTTTATCAAAATAAATGCTGCGCATTATTTCAAAGACTAATATTCAAAATCGGAATAAAACACACTCACACAAGAAGATTTCTAAGCATTCCACACACTGCTTTGATCTACATATTCCCGCGACACACTCGAGCCTGCGTCAAAAAGTCTAGTTTACGAGGGTGCCTGCATAAAGCCCGATTTATAAGAATAAATACGATGTAAGTAACGACGCTCCGCAAGCCTCCCTCATTTGTATGAATTTACGTACAATGTGCTCAGGCCCGGATTTCTGCCTAGGGACCCAGTTCCGAGAGCTTAAAATAGCTTAATTTTTATATACCCCAATAATTTGCGACTTATCGTCTAATCTGGCAACACACAAGACTACATTTGACCGGAACTAGAACGATAACGACCGTAACCAATCGTTGCCGTTTAAATAAGAAGTCTTTCGTCCCGTTTGGTAACCGAATTTCGCAAGGGAATGAGAATTGCATCGTCCCATTTAGTAAGTAGTATGTATGTATGTAAACGCTTTATTGTACCAAAGTTAACAAACAACAAAAATAAATAAAAGAAAAAAGTTGTGTACAAAGGCGGACTTATCCCACTTAGGGATCTCTTCCAGCCAGTCTCTTAGAGTAACTTAGTGGTTACTCTAAGAGTCAAGTCGGTAATTTTTTTATTATACTGCATTTTATTTTGTACATTTCCAAAATGCTTTGAGGTTGAGGATGGGGGGCCCAAACTGTCAACATCTTAGGACCCCTCAGGTCTCTAAGTCCGGGCCTACATGTGCTATACATTATTCAGAATTTGGATGTTATATATAGCAGTGAATACTATTTTCATACCTCAGCTCATTCATTATAAGCTGAAATACGTCCACTGCTGAACTCCCCTCTCTTTCAGAGCCATGGTAGCCGGTTGGTTGTGCACTCGCCTCACGTTCATGAGGTCGTGGGTTCAAACCCCGCCCGTACCAATGAGTTTTACGAAACTTAAATACGGTTTATTTATAATACCACAGGCTTTTCGGTGAAGGAAAACATCGTAAGGAAACCTGCGTATGCCGAAGAAGAAATTCTGAGGCGTATGTGAAGTCCACCAAATCGGCTTGGGGCACCGTTGGTGGTCTGGGGTTTGGCACAAAAGATCCTGAAGGGTCGAAGTGTTGCCAGGTCTTCCTGGCCCCCTAAGAAGATAAGATAAGAACTCCCCTCTCCAATAGAATGATACTTTTGGTGGACTGTCCATTAGGGGATTGGTATAAGCACCACGCTTGGCAGGCCGATTGGTGATTGGAATCTGTCCGTCCCTGGCGCAACTCCTTAGTCGCCTGGACGACACCCTAGGCAAGATTTGAGGTGGCCCTATTCTAAACCGGCAACCACACGCCAGCTTGTTCAGTGAAGGAAAACCACTTGGTAATATTTCATACGACTCCAATGCGGTCATCGAATTTCCGCCTCCAACCGGGGGTTTGAAACGAATCCTAAACTCATCTATCTTTCCTCGAGACGTGATCTGACATTTTGAATTGCAATCTCCGATTCGGTTAGTTTGACATCATGGTTTAAGGTAGACTGGATTTGAATCAAAGCTATTATTGTTTAATTTATATAGCGAATAGCTAAGGGTTATTATAGAGGTGTACTCGTATCATCAAGACCGGTCAACAGGGATGTCAAAGTCAAAATCATTTATTGCATATGAGTACACTTGGTACATATAAACACGTTATTTTTTTTTATCGACTACCGCTTCCTAGGTGTTAGCGCTGTGAAGAAGAAACGGCGCAACAAACTTCACGCAACACATCTTTTAATGTGATGGAATAGGGCATTCCGAGCCGGGGGTTTCGAGCCGAACTTTTGCAAAAGATTCCACGAATTTACGAAATCTGCAGTACACTGAGAGGAAAATCTAGTTTCGTTTACCAGGATATTATAAATAAATAAATATCACAGACATTCACACCAATTATAAGACAACTAGATTTTTATAAGAAACGTGGCGGAACGGGTAGCTCTCGGACTGCCACGCCGGAGGTTGCGGGTTCGAATCCCGTTAGGGGCAAATGTTCGTATGATGAATATGAATGTTTGTTCCCAAGTCTTGGATGTTTATATATATATTTAAGTATGTATATCCGTTATCTAGTAACCATACTACAGGCTCTGCCTAGTTTGAGACTGGATAATTGGTGTGAATATCTGAGATATTTATTTATTTTTTATTTATCTAATACATATTTAACGTCTTCTTCGGGCCTGGACCTGGACCTGGACTGGTTGAAGATATTTGCAAAAAGTTGGAGGTCTAAGGATAAGTAATAGAACATTTCGGTAATTTTTGAAATGTTTGTCTGTTTTGGGTTTGGGTCTGAGTGGGAGTGGAAGTGGGAAAGGGAACGGGAACGGGAGCGGATTTTGTAGTCCACGCGTGCGGAGCGTTGTCTCTTCTTCTTTTGAAGGGGAGGATAATGAGGAGGTTGAAACGCTCGAATATTAACCCAGTAGCCCAGACTTCTACCCACCCAGATTATTTATGTACTGCCTTATCAAACTTTCCTTCAATCCTCTGCCTTTCATGGTAGTTGTTACATAAACTTGTCCGATGAATGTCAACAGACTGTATTTATTACCTTTGACCTGAGGGTTCGTTAGTGACGGGCTATAACGGGTATATTAGATTAATCCTCCATCACGGCGGCAGTGACGCGGCCCACCGGAAGTCTATTACGGACCGGAAATGGACTATAGCCTGTCGCGACGCGGCCCGCTAGTAGAGCCCGACATCAGGCTTACGTGTCGTTCGTCTGATGCCGTGATTGGATGTTATTTTGTTAGTAAATGTGAGGGTTTGACGTTCGACCTTATCGCCTGTCATCCGGCCATTAATATTCATGTCATTAAATTGACAGAAATCTATGATGATGCGATGATAATCTATCATTTTTCATAATAATAACTTGAGTATTAGAGACTCAGTGTTCTTGACGGCATGAGGTCGAATGGTCTGACCACACCCCCGGCACTCCACTCCTACTCACTACTACTATAGGCGCACCAGCCTACCCGTATACGTTTGTGTGTGCGTAAATGATTGTAGGGCTGCTACATCCAGCGCGTCATGCGTCTACAATATAAGTGCTTCTCTTTCTAACTTATAACATCGATAGCTCGCATCGGTGGCGGCTGGGTGCGGAGGGCGGAGGACCGGGTGTGGTGGCGTTTAGTGGGGAAGGTATTATGTCCAGCAGTAGACGTCTTCAGGAGTCATCATCAGCAGATTGGTGATCGCAGTTACAGGACAACACTTCTGACCGTCCGTGGTTTAATCTCTAAGCCGCCTTGACGAAACCCACGGGAAGGTTTGGGGTGGCCCTATTCTAAGGCCAGGAACCACAGACGTGTATTTGTCAAAAAGTCCATCACTTTGTCTGGTTACTAGAACACTCTGCCACCTAAAACGTGAACAGTAGCAGGGGGCCAATTCTACTAACGCATTTTCACACAATACGCAACTGAACTGTAGCTGAAACGCGAGTTTTAACACTATTCGTACTCCGCTGCGCGCAACGTTCGTGCTTCAGCTGCGTTTCAGCCGTAGCTAACGTTTAAACAAACGTCAGACGTACATGTAACGAACGTTTTTATACATTTTGACAGTTGTCTCAAGTAAACACGAAACGCATTGCTGTCAAAATCATCATCAGGTTATTTTTGTCTCCACTGCAGGAGCACAACCCTCTCTCATCTGCCGGAGACAGACGGAGGATTTGGTCTACACTCCCCGCGCTGGCCAGATGGGTTGGGGAGGCCTGATTGATGTTTTATAATGTCACCTTGTACGACATCCACGAGAAGAATTGGAGTGGTCCTATTCTACTCTACAGGAAACCACACGTCAAAATAGCGTCTGTTAATAACTTAAACTTAAACGTAACTTTTGTTTAAACGAACGATAAATGTTGAAAATAGTAGAATTAGCCCCCAGTTCAGATTAACCGCTGGAATAACAAAGGGCGCATTACCTCAGAGAAATCAAGAGTAGCCGAGTCCGAGCCAGGCACGTCGCGGGCAGCGGACTGCGCGTGAATATTTCACTCGAGAGGAAAAACGCTGTTAGCCCTCGGCCTCGGTTGAAGTGTAGTATTAATACCTAGTTTCTGTGATCTACGTAGATAGTAAATCAATTGTTATAGGAAACTAGGTCAAATGCAGATGAGAGACTGACGTATGACCAGGCCTTCGTCACTGCTCTCGTCCCATTCACCAGTCGGTTGGTTAGGAATTGTTACAACATTAAGTCGAGCGTCTTGGCAGAAGTGGTAGTGGGAGTGGGGGGTGGGTGAGAGAGTGGGAGGGGGAGCGGGAGCTCGGCGTCTTTGTCGAAATTGGATTAAGAGTGAGTAGTTCACGCAGGCACAGCTAGTCTTAAATATGATGGACAGAAAATGTAAGATTCACATTAAAAAACAACTTTGTAAGAAAGCCTGTTACAAATAGACGATTATTTGAATGGAAGAGATATCACTAAACCCCAGCATAGCACTCTCCATACATATATCTTGCTGAGAAACTTTCAATCAGACCCAGCGACAGTTTTCGCGTTTTTGCGCCATACGTGATGAGATAGAATAGAATAGAAGAATAGAAATACATTTATTTGGCACACATATACAACACAGTTTGACAGAACAGAAAGATACGTAACGGACATAGGCCTTCCCCAATGAACGCCACCACACTCGGTCCTCCGCCCTCCGCATCCAGCCACGTTGGTGTACGAGCAGTTTTAAATATTTGACCATCCAGTGACAACCTGTGGATACTTCAATAACTTCTAGATACTAATATATCATATCAAAAAGAAAAAGGATCGAGCAAATAGGACAGTATCTTCTCAATCCAAGGATATTTTAAAGTAATAGAAGCTTCGTGCTTTGAACTGAACGAGTAAAAGAGAAAAAACATTTAACTGTAATGTAATCTAAGGAGATAAATACTAAAAAAAGATACGGAGTGTTCGGCAAATTAAATTGGAAACTTGTCTTGAATTCCACTCGTATTAGACTCAAGCTACCCGGCCAGCCTCCCGGAAATCCGCTTTAAACTGAAATTTAAATAGAGTTTAATATTGAATGGTGGGAGGAAGCGAGAAATTTCTTTGCAACAGAATCTGAAAGGAGGAAAATTTGTGTCGTATCGGATTTTAATTTCTCCTTGGAAGAATTAATGACTTTGCTTTCGCTCTGGCTCGCCTTTGTCGATTCATACGTTAAAAAGTCTATTGGGTTTAAATGGAAAATATTTGCGCAGCGTGTGACTTTCTCGGTGAAGGACATTTTTAATGAACCAGATTTCATTGCACTAATAGCAAACACTGTTGTTTCGTCATCAGGTTATTTTTGTCTCCACTGCAGGAGCACAACCCTCTCTCATCTGCCGGAGACAGACGGAGGATTTGGCCTACACTCCCCGCGCTGGGGAGGCCTGACTGATGTTTTATAATGTATTCCCTTAGTCGCCTTGTACGACATCCACGGGAAGAGTTGGAGTGGTCCTATTCTACTCTACCGGAAACCACACGTCATTATTGTTTGTATCCCCTTTAATAGCAATCCTAAACAAGTTATCAGGTAAGTATACCAGCATAGTATCATTCTTAATATGGATCAGCGGGCTATGTAAAGAGCTATGCTCGGAGTTTCTCGCAGTGTCTTCGACATATGTCAATAAGTTGGTACGTTGAAGTGGCAGTGAGCAGGTCACATCTGTCGGCTCTTAAATAACGACTACGAGTCCAAACGTTAGTATTAACAAACTGATAGAAAGTCATGTACTAACTGAATTTCTTGTACGATGTCTTTACTAGATTCCTACAATGAACCAGCATGGTAATTGGTAACACAGTATACAATTCGGGGACAAGATCAGCGTCCTGATATACTGTTAGTAATAATGAAAGTTTCATGGTAGAACTTACAATGTATTGGATAATGATGTAATATCTCATCTTAGCAACGATCTCTATGTACTACTAGATGGAGCGTTCCAAACAATCGCTCTGTTCAACGCAGAAGCCTGATTGATGTTTTATAATGTTTTTTTGTACATCAAATGCTTGAAACCTTTTACACGTGGAATGAAGTTACTGTCATTCACCCATCATGTGACAATATTGATGTCACCTTCACCTATGTCAAAAGTGGCAAGGCCAGACATCAAACAGTACACTTTTGTTCGAGAAGTGAGTAATTGAAGTGAATTGAAGTTCTCGTCAGACATCAAAGAATGAACTCCGAAAGATAACTTTATCTGTTCAAAACTCGACAGAACTATAAGCAAAATGGGAAACGAAAAGACCCATTTGGAGCTTCCAAACAACGTTTCCACATCGCAATTTGTTTAAAAGAAAATGTGAAAAATCATATGTAACTCCGTTTCGTGAAGCAGTTGAAAAGCGACTGTATTCTAATGGAGTGTGAGTGGGATTCCAGCATGCGGTGGAAGTTATTTTCGAGGCAGCGTATGTAACGTTCCGTAGTATTTCAAGAACACACACATCGGTCCTCTGGTCCTTATGTGTATCAAGTGTCAGATATCTGTGTGGTTGGGTTGTAGGCAGTTACATAAATAGGTATTTTAGAAAAATTTTAAAACAATACAATTCGATTACTCTTTATTGCACGTTAAAAGAAACAATAATAAAGTAACTTACATATCTACATCTAGGCGGTCTTATCGCTAAAAATTTCTTCCAGATAACCTTTGGGTACAGGATAGGTAGTTTGAGCAGTTAAATAAAGGTATAGCTTAAAACAAACACATTTCTATGTATGTAAACGCTTTCTTGTACCAGAATTAACGACAGGAATAAAATTATGTACTAATACGGACTTATCCCACTAAGGGATCTCCACCAATCAACCTTAGAGTAACTGAAAAGACGAGTATAATGCGTTAAGTGTAATGTAACAAAAACGTCCGATTTTTACCCCCAGTCTTCCCAGGGATGGGTAGCAGCGTCGTCCTGGGTATACTAAGATCATTGCTGCGATCATAAATCTGATTTATGGCAAATCCCCCAATGGACAGCCCACAACAAGTGGCACTCTATAGGCTTATGATCTGCAGTAGACGTATTCCGGATAACTCCATATAATTTTTTTTATCTTTATTATTTATAGAGGGTTTATTCTGCTTAGAATATATCACTCTCATTGTTACATGAATTCATACTCAAGTCAAAGGCAAAATCTATATCTTGTATTGTATATCTTTCTGAAATAAATAATTTTCATTTCATTTATTTCATTCATTTCATTCATTTCATTCATTTCATTCATTTCATTCATTTCATTCATTTCATTCATTTCATTCATTTCATTCATTTCATTCATTTCATTCATTTCATTCATTTCATTCATTTCGTTCATTTCGTTCATTTCATTCATTTCATTCATTTCATTCAAAATCATTTATTGCATATGAGTACACTTGGTACATTTAAAAACGTCATTTCTTTTTATCGACTACCGCTTCCTAGGTGTTAGCGCCGTGAAGAAGACCTCTACGTTTAATTTCAATATTAAGAATTTTATATAGTATCCTGGGCTCCGCGAAAATCGGTAAGGCCAAGATACTCTTGCAGCTACCAAAGTCTATTAATTTATATTTAAATTCAAAATGCTTTCTGTTTCGTTCCGGTCACACTCCACTAAAATGTGGTAGATATCTTCTACCATTCCACACTCTTTGCAATTAGGATAAGGCACCATACCCATTAAATAATTTGACGACCTCCGTGGCGGAACGGGTAGCTCTCGGACTGCCACGCCGGAGCTTGCGGGTTCGAATCCCGCTAGGGGCAAATGTTCGTAAGATAAATATGAATGTTCGTACCCAAGTCTTGGATGTTTATATATTTATTTAAGTATGTCTATCCGTTATCTAGTAACCATAGCACAGGCTCTGCCTAGTTTGGGACTTGATAATTGGTGTGAATGTCTGTGATATTTATTTATTATTATTATTATCAATAGCCGAAGCTGCCTCAAAATAAACGATTATTTGAATGACAAAGATGCCTGGTACTAATGTTAATTCAGCTTCGCAAAATCTTAATTAATTGTATAAAAACATGATTTTTAAAAGATGTGTTGCGTGAAGTTTGTTGCGCCGTTTTTTCTTCACAGCGCTAACACATATGAAGCGGTAGTCGATAAAAAAATTACGTGTATTAATGTACCAAGTGTACTCATATGCACTAAATGATTTTGACTTTGATGAATGGTATGTGGCCGGATCGAAGCCTCAAGGCAGTGACAACTTCTAACCTACTCATATCACTCTACTCATAACTCGTTCAGGCGCATTCTGACAATTCGCAATGTGCCAGTATTTGCAACTTATCTGCAACCACAGCTCGACTTAGTTGGAAATGTCCCTCAGATGTCTCAAAAGAAAACAATTTCAAACATATGGAGTAGAGGAGACTCGATTTGAGTTATAGCGCTGGGTTCTGCATAAAAATCATATTTGTACAGCGGCGGCACCGTCAGCAAAACACGGGCCAAATGCAAATATTTGGGACAAACCGTTTTGTTACGATCCACGAATAATGTTTACACATGTATTTCTGTAGATACCCGGTGTAAACTGGGTTTTGCTCCAGTTCGATCTGTTTACGATATCGTTCACGTGTCTACGGCGTTTTGTTTATGGAATCGAACGTTACCTTGTAACGAGACGTTGTGCGGCCGTTGTGTTTTACTTTTACATGTAACTAGCTAACTAACATTACAAATTATTATGTATTTCCCGTAGTAATGGGATGTTTTTTCGGGATAAAAACTATCCTATGTTCTATTCCAGGACCTAACCTATGTGTGCCAAGGCACACTCAAAGTTCTCATTGGTGTCGTCAAGGCGGCTAAGGTTTGCACCAGGCATAGCCAGCAGCGTTCTCCTGTGTATATTTTAAGATCATTACTGCGATCACCAATTCGCTTGCCAAGCGTGGTGATTATGGCAAATCCCCCAATGGACAGTTCATCAAAAGTGACATCGTATTGGTAAGGCTTATGTTCAGCAGTGGACGTATTTCGGCTGATGATTATAGCGTTTTTAGTTTGTAAATTATTAAAACAATATGTTCAATTTTTATTTATGTAATACTTCGTCCGCGTGGACAACTTAACATCACAAATTATTATGTAGTTCCCGTAGGAATATGATGTTTTTCGGGATAAAAACTATCCTGTGTCCTATTCCAGGACCTAACCTATATGTGTGCCAAGTTTCATCACGATACGTCCAGTGGTTCAAGCGTGATTGAGTAACAAACATCCAACATCCAAATATGCAAACTTTTGCATTTATAATATTAGTAGGATATTTGAAAATAAATAGAGCGAAAGCTGATAATTGTAAAGAAACGCATCTAATTTTTTATGCATTTAGACAACGCCGTCTGCCCTCACTTAACTCAGGCAAATCCCCCGTCGTTGCTTCGATTGTTAATTAAACTGTCCTTCTTGGCTGACACCGACTCCAAAAATAACTTATTATAAATTGTAAATAGGTATATAGGTATCCGACGAAGAACGAAGGTAACCGACATACCTGAAAGGATAAGCAAGCTGAAGTGGCAGTGGGCGAACCGACGGCCGTTGGGGCAGACGAGTTCTGGAGTGGAGACCGCAGATCGGCACGCCCTGGGTGGGACGCCCCGCCGCCAGATGAACCGACGACATGAAGAAGGTGGCCGGAAGCGGCTGGATGCGAAGGGCGGAGGACCGGGTGTGGTGGCGTTCATTGGGGAAGACCTATGTCCAAAAGTACTACTAGATGGAGCGTTCCAAATAATTGCTCTGTTCCACGCAACTACGGCTCCGCGTGGAACAGAGCGATTGTTTGGAACGCTCCATCTAGTAGCACATAGAGATCGTTGGTTGAATCAGGTTTTTTTTTTCAATAATGGTTTTACTACCTGTCCTGACATCCTCGACCACCTCAGGTATCAGATCCCTGACATCCCGACATTGAGGTGCAATTCCCGAATGAATGAATACCCTGAACGTCTAATCTAAAGAGACGCAACTATCTCTCTCTTTCTTACAATATAGGTCACTACTATAACTGTAACATCACATCATCAGCTTGGAAGAGTTCACTGTTGCATATAAGCCTGTCTCAAGACGCGCCACTCAACCCGATCCTCAGCTCTTCTCATCCAGTCTCTGCCAGTCGCCCTACGCAGATCGTCGCTCCATCTAGCCAGGGGGCGTCCCACACTACGCTTGCCCAGTCACGTCTCGACTAGACAACTCGCTTACCCCAAAGATAATCGGTTCTCCGACAGTTGTGACCAGCCCACTGCCACTTAAACCGTACTAGCTTTTTAGTCTATGCAGGCTTTACCCAAGTGGCATTCGGGGTTCTATATAAGATGTATAGTGGTTCACATGTACTCCACAAGCTGTGTAAGTCAGCTGTATAAGAGCTGCATAATCTTATAGAACCAGTTTGGGCACAAATTAGACAGCCTTAAGGCTGTACATTAGCGTTATATTAGCAGTTTAAGTAGTAACATCGGGCTTAAAGGCTGACTTACGGCGCTATATGGGACACATGTGAACCATACAACGTCCATGAGCGTAATAAAGAGTAACAAGTGGCTAAATACACAGCCTTCACAGTTATAAAATCCCACAAAAGTACTCCAGTGCTACATAAAGTTCAAGTGTGTCCTAAATTATTTCTTTTATTTATTAAATTTTTCTCATTTAGTTTGGTTTTGTGTGTACGCCCGGCCATCAGAAACATTAACTCCGGCGGATATCAATTGGATAAAAATTTATGATAACACGCGGTAAGTATACCTGTTTTAAAAATTTAATAATGTTAAATGCCATGGGAATGCAACTTTATCGTGAAATGTATACATATTTACAGCTAAAATATTCACGCGCCTCTGTAAAAACGCGATATTCATTTTAAAATATTTAAAACTGGCTGAGAGGAAATCTACAATTTTCAGTTTTTGATATTATATTGGCATTATAATTATACAACGGTAATTAATTAAAACATGAAACCAAAACTCAATCGCTCTATCTGCGTATTTTGTGATAAATCTGCATGATAATTTTGGAGATTTATATGGTAAATATTTTAGGTTACGTGAACAAAATGGTGGAAATGAAATACGGCTAGAGCGTATATAGGTTCACATGTGTTCTGTTAGAATGCTGTTGGCTATATGAAGTCCCACATTTGTACCACTACAGAACCAATGTCTATAAATGTATTCTAATGTGAACTTATGTACAGCTTTAAGATGTAATTCAGGTCAATTGTGATCATCGTTTTATTCTTTCATATACTGAAATTTTAGAGATCCGCAATAATAATTATTGTCCGTTAAATCGCCTAGCCCAGGTACTAAGTCAAGTATGAATACCTAAAGTACAAATTTTGTAACAAACTAACAAAAAACACTTTTTGTTTTCGTGTGAGCCACACAGTTTGGTGTCAGAGTATTTACACTTACAAAGACACTACGTTGTTCAAGGAGGTATTTAAAAGAATGTAAACAAACTAGATAAAGAGGGACGAATTTGCGAATATTCTTTTTCAATTTTTCTTCTTATTCCACCGGTTGTCGCTCTTATTTTCCAAGATTTTTTATTCATTTTCACAAATTTTTACACGCGACGTAATAAACACAATACACGTCAGCTTGTGGGATAAGTGTAATAGAATATCACATTCACATTCATGTTCAGCTTACAGCAAATAAGAGTAGTACTTGTGGACAAATAAACTGCTATTGAAGTTAATGGACAACACATGTAGTCCTTTTAACAGCCTACAGTGCACATGTGAACCATTTAAACACTTCTATACAGATAGTAAAAAAGGTTATTTTAATTACCACAAACAACTCCTACTACAGCTACTAGCTGTATAACAGTCTAAAACAAGTAAACATAACAGCCTTTGGCTGTATAAATGACCACGTGTGTTCTTTTAATATGCTAGCTGTATAACATCGTACAAGTAGACCGTTAAACAGCGATTGCCGTATCTCTACCCTCCTATAATGCTCTTAGTCAGACGGCTGACTAAAGGACAGTTGTTAGAGTATTATAACACCAACAACCGTATAAAAGTATAACTCTACACTCCTATAAGTCCCTTAGACAGGTATAGGTGGTGTTAATCGCAATAATGCAGCTTATACATCACGAGTGAACTGTAATAATGCTTTAAGTTCACATGGGAACTAAATGTGTACTCTTAAATGGAGTAAAATGCTACTTGGGTAGTTCTCTGGCGGATAACCTAATTTCAGATCCTGTCGCTTAGAGACACTCCGAGCATATCTCTGTCCATAGCCCGCTTTTCGAGTTTTCAGCCTACTCCCACTGTCAGCGTCCACGTCTGCTTGTTCATCATCATCATCGTCATCAGCCGAAATACGTTCACTGCTGAACATAAGCCTACAATGCCACTTTTGGTAGGCTGTCCATTGGGGGATTTGCCATAATCACCGCGCTTGGCAGGCGGATTGGTGATCGCAGTAAAGATCTTAATATACACAGGAGAACGTTGGTACAATCCCTTAGTGGCCTTGACGATACCCACGAGAAGGTTAGGGACTGGTCTAAGCTTCTTACGTTGCTTGACGTTGACGACCTCCGTGGCGGAACGGGCAGCTCTCGGACTGCCACGCCGGAGGTTGCGGGTTCGAATCCCGCTAGGGGCAAATGTTCGTATGATGAATATGAATGTTTGTACCCAAGTCTTGGATGTTTATATATTTATTTAAGTATGTGTATCCGTTATCTAGTAACCATAGCACAGGCTCTGCCTAGTTTGGGACTGGATAATTGGTGTGAATGTCTGAGATATTTATTTATTTATTATTTATTTTAAAATGTACTCTAATGTTTAATATAAATTAAAGTTAAATTGACATAACATCTTTTTGACGATACCAATCTCAAAGCTACTGGGAAAGGTCGAATGGGCCATTTAGTGTCAAAATCTCTCTACACCATGCAAAAGTTTTTGCCCCGCTACATTGAGCCGCCGAGATCCCGCCTCGAGGTACAGTGAACTGGACTCTAGTGTCAGTGCAGCAGGGACTAATCTGGAAGGGAGTAGGTGGTTGAGAGGGTAATAAAATTTGTCTAGCATGCAACATTTGCCTCGTCACCCCTCAAGGGATATTGCAGAATGTGTTTGTCGCAGAGCAAGTCGACAGTCGACGGTTTTATGAAATTCCTAGATAATTATAGTATTTTAAGGGTACAGGGAGAAACATGTCATATCGCAACTCGATAGAGTCTAAATTACATTATCAGAAAGTACAAAATATACGGGCATATCCTCTAAATGATTCACTCCAGAGAGAAGATACTAAATATAACTACGTAAAGAAGCGACGTTTACCTCTCGTCGCCAATTTAACGTTGCCCGCAAAATAGAGCACGGCTGGCAGTACGCACTACTAGGCTGTCGCCTGTACAAAGTTACTACGCCAGCTCGCTTTCGACCGGCGTCGAGAGATCGATATAAGTTAGAAAGGGAAACACTTATGTTATTGACGTATACACTATGTCAGCATCGACTATGTTCGGGTGCTGGGTGGAATAGCCCCACTATAATAAAGCACACACACACACACACACACAAATGTATACGGACAGGCTGCTGTTCCTGTAGCAGTGTGCCCCAGGTATTACTACTTTCATAACTTCGTCTATCAGGTAATGTTAGGTTTCTTATCTTATCTTCTCAGGGGCCAGGAAGATCTGGCAACACTTCGACCCTTCAGGATCTTTTGTGCCAAACCCCTGACCACCAACGGTGCCCCAAGCCAATTTGGTGGACTTCACATACGCCTCAGAATTTTTGGCATATGCAGGTTTCCTTACGATGTTTTCCTTCACCGAAAGCCTGTGGTATTATAAATAAACCGTACTTAAGTTTTGAACAACTCATTGGTACGGGCGGGGCTTGTACCAGGACTTCATGAACATGAGGCGAGTGCACAACCAACCAGGCTACCACGGCTCTTAATGTCAGGTTACTTTTGACGCACTAGATAAATACATAAACATAACTTTATTCATTTCAAAATGATACATTATTTATGAAGCCCTGACTCCCAAACTAGGTAAACTGTATTTCAGGATTCAGTGTCTTCCCCATAACGACTAAGTTGAAGTAATACTAACCTAGTAGAGCAAATAGTTACAATTTTGAAAATATTAACAATTAAAAATATAAATTTTTAACTTAATGCTAACACATAAACAAAAGAAAGAGGGTGTGATGTGTGTGCGTGTGTATGTGAGTGTGTGGATGTGTGTGAGTGTGATTATGTGTGTGTTTTAAGTGAGAGGTACCAGAAAGTTTTCCACATATTTTCGATCCAATCCAAGCAGAAAATCTGCGACTTTATTTTTAACTTGAGAGTTGCTTAGGTCTTTGACATTAATTTTGTTATGCACAATGTTGTAAAGTCTAGAAGCCAAGTAACTATACTGTTTTTGGGCGAAGCTACTTCTAGTAGCTGGAACTGGATGATGTTCTCTACATTAAAGATATTTGCAAAGAAAAATTGGAGCTCTAACGATAAGTAATAGAATTCATTAAGATTATTCTTTGGATTTTCTGCCCGTTTGTCTATTGGTCCCCCTGCCTGCCTATCTGTTTCGTGAACCCGGACACATCCCAGAAATTGCCTTACTTTCCCCGCGACATCCAAAATATGCTAAGTGAAGACGGTACGCGGAAACTTAAAGGCACACATGAGACGAGAAATTTTATGAAATCGTCACTCTGAGACGCGACTAGCGATAGACAAACGCCGTTACGACTTTTGGATGGCGTTTCCTTAAACAGACAGACATTTACTTCGAAGCAGTTTTTACTGTTGTATACATGTATAACTTAAATCATCATTTCAAACCCCGGGTTCAAACCCCGCCCGTACCAATGAGTTTTACCAAACTTAAGTACGGTTTATTTATAATAGCACAGGCTTTTCGGTGAAGGAAAATATCGTGAGGAAACCTGCATATGCCGAAGAAGAAATTCTGAGGCGTATGTGAAGTCCACCAAATCGGTTTAGGGCACCGTCGGTGGACAGGGGTTTGCCACGAAAGATCCTGAAGGGTCGAAGTGTCGCCAGGTGTTCCTGGCCCCCTGAGAAGATGAGATAAGATAAATCATCATCATTAGCCTAAATACGTCCACTGCTGGACATAGGGCTCCCCATTAAAATACTACTTTTGGTAAGTTGTCCATTGGGGGATTTGCCATAATCACCACGCTTGGCAGGCGGATTGGTGATCGCAGTAATTAGTATTATTACCACATAATATGTTAATATGTTACAAGTACATAAGGCGTACTCCATAAGAAAGTTTGATCAGTTTGAACAGTCGCTGTTGACAGCCCTACAATAATCCCCCCCCCCTTCCCCCCCTCCCCCCCACACACACACATGGCTGGTGCTCCAGTAGATAAAAAAAACTATAATGCTATTCTCTAAAATACAAACTCACGTGCGAGTCTCACTCAAACTAATCCATTGGTAATTCTTAAATATTATCATGATCATTCAACTAAAATGTTCATACTAATAACTTCGTCTTGTATTGTAATAGTCCCGTATGCGTTAAATATTTAGTGTAAAACATTGTTTAAATTTTAATAGGTAAGTTAGCCTCATAAACATCTTTTATACCGTGACTGTGTTTAAGTTTTACAAGTATGTATTATATTACAAGCGTCAATAAAGAAATATTAAAATAAAAATAAAACGTTGTATAGATATCTGTTAATATACTACTTATTATATAATTACTTATATAATTGCTGTGTGGTTTCCTGTAGAGTAGAATAGGACCACTTCAACTCTTCCCGTGGATGTCGTACAAGGCGACTAAGGGAATATAATATAAAACATCAATCAGGCCTCCTCAACCCGTCTGGCCAGCGCAGGGAGTGTAGGCCAAATCCTCCGCGTCTGTCTTAGATGAGAGAGGGTTGTGCTCCTGCAGTGGAGACAAAAATAACCTGATGATGATGAATATACTATATGTCTTCATCATCAATCAGCCCTTAGACGTCCACTGCTGGACATAGGTCTTCCGCAATGAACGCCACCACACCCGGTTCTTTGCTTTATCATAATATATTCAGAAGTTATTTACATATAATTTTAGAGCTTGTTTATCGAAACGGTTTATTTTATAATACCACAGGCTTTTCTGTGAAGGAAAACATCGTAAGGAAACCTGCATATACTGAAGAAGAAATTCTAAGCCGTATGTGAAGTCCACCAAATCGGCTTGGGGCACCGTTGGTGGGCAGGGGTTTCGCACAAAAGATCCTGAAGGGTCGAAGTGTCGCCAGGTCTTCCTGGCCCCCTAAAAGTTAAAATCAATTATTGCATATAAGTACACTTGGTATATTTATACACGTCATTTTTTTTTATCGACTACGGCTTCCTAGGTGTTAGCGCTGTGAAGAAGAAACGGCGCAACAAACTTCACGCAACACACCTTTAAAAATCAAGTTTGCATACAATTAATAAAGATTTTGCAAAGCTGAATTAACATTAGTACCAGGCATTTTTGTCATTCAAATAATCGTTTATTTTATAATAGGCTTTCTTATAAAGTTGTTTTTTAATGTGAATCTTAAACTTTCTGTCCGTCATATTTAAGATGTCCTCTGGTAGTTTGTTGTAGAAGCGTATACATTGCCCCGTGAACGATTTACTGACCTTACTTAGTCTTAACCCTGGTAAGAGGATAAAATGTACCATAATTTGTTACCTCTTGTATTTGAAACACAGTGTTTCGAAATCACAAAATCCGAAACCAAATCTAAAGTACAGTACATTATCACCATTATCGAAGCATTAGTTAAAATTTCGGTCCGAACCGAGCGAGCGGGCTCGCGGGGAGATAAGCTGCAGGTGAGGGGAGGGGGGAGGGGCGCCGACACCTTCGGCGAAACCTATAAATTCGCTGCTATCTGCGGTGCGACGAAGCGGGGATACACGAACACGGTAGTGTTTTTCCGGGAAATATTCTTACATTTATATTTTTACATGGCAAGTTTAGTCGTGATAGTCTAATTGGGAATTACCACGACTTACGTTCACTACTATAGGCGCACACGTTTATCGATCATAAGATGACACTGCTATACGTCAGCATCATTGCTTCTTTTTCTAAATTATATACCTACTCGTATGGTAGGTACATTTATAACGTACTAGCTGTTGCCCGCGACTTCGTCCGCGTGGACAACTTAACATCTTAAATTTATATGTATTAGCTGTGCCCGCGGCTTCGCTGACGTGAATTACAGAATCCGCTCCCGTTCCCACTCCCGCTACTGTTCTCACCCCCGCTCCCGCTCCCGCTGCTGGAGCTGGAGCCAGTAGCCCAGTAGTGCGTACTACCAGCCTTGATCTATTTAGCGCGCGATGTTAAACTTCAGAACTCGTCTGACCCAACGGCCGTCGGTTCTATGACAGATGTGGCTCGCCCACTACTACTTCAGCTTGCTAATTTGGCATATCTCTCAAAGGCGATATTATAAAACGACAAACACACCCTGTTTGCCGTAATACAGTAAAATAAATACAAGTTGCCATAAATTTCATTAAATATTTCTTCTTGAATAAATTTTGAAAATAGTTTTTGTCCGGAACACCTATAGAACGGCCCACTGTGCGCATCCCGTGCATGAAATGTGCCCAATGGGTCGAGTTTTATGTCCAATTCGCCCGAATGTATGGCCGTTTCGACATGCGCCGATACTGCTATGAATTTTATTGACTTTTGATTATTTTACATAGGGTTGACTACCCTGAAATATTCGCAGAATTGATTGGTTTTTAGCCAAAGCCTAGGTTAAGTTGCCTGAATATGGGTCTTTCTCACAGACGATTATTTGAATGACAAAGATGCCTGGTACTAATGTTAATTCAGCTTCGCAAAATCTTTATTAATTGTATGCAAACTTGATTTTAAAAGATGTGTTGCGTGAAGTTTGTTGCGCCGTTTCTTCTTCACAGCGCTAACACCTAGGAAGCGGTAGTCGATAAAAATAATGACGTGTATAAATGAACCAAGTGTACTCATATGCAATAAATGATTTTGACTTGACTTTGACTAGACCACAGAAATCGTCATAATTATTATTATGTGTGTTTTAATGTGAAATATGACTAATGGTAAATTAAAAAATAAATAAAATAAAAAATTATGTATATAATCAATTATTTATTAATTCTTAACAAGATCACGGATCAATTGCTGCTAATGTTATTCATCATCATCATCATGTTATTTTTGTCTCCACTGCAGGAGCACAACCCTCTCTCATCTGCCGGAGACAGACGGAGCATTTGACCAGCACTCCCCGCGCTGGCCAGACGGGTTGGGGAGGCGAAATAATGGAGGCAATATAACACATATTAAGCCAATTATTAAGTTTGTCATTTTACATAACTGAATGGTTTAGTTTGACAATGAGGGTAACAAATTAGATAACAGATGATTTATGTTATCTATTATCTGGTATCAATCAACAAGGTAAAACCTTTGAGGTGAATGAGGTGCAAATAATTATTTTCCTTCGTGGAATTGAATTTTCCTTCATGATTTTTTTTTAATTTTATTTAATGACCTTGTAAATGAATGAAAACAATTATTGGGGAACTCTTCCATGTCAAAATCAAATCAAAATCAAAATATTTATTTTCAAAATTGGAATACATTATTCTCTTTTTGACGTCAAATTCTGCCTAAAACTACTCCACTTCCACCTCGTCAGTTTAATAGGTACTAACTGTGACCAGCCAATGTTTTGAAATGTTGAAGTTAACGATTCTAAGTATACTGTATATATCTATGGAAAATTTCGTAAAATAAAAATACACATAATATTGTGAAGGTATATATGTAACATACTGTCCGACGTGTAGTCCGGCCTTAATATACCGCGGTTCCGCTCGCGTGGACTACAGAAATAAAGTTGAAAGTTATTAAGCGTTAATTCCCGTCCCCCTTTCCCTTTCCCCCTCCCGCTTCAGCTCCAGCTCCGACTCCTGTAAATAGTTCTATCATTAATAGTTTCCGCAGCGCATGCGATAAAAGACATTTTATGGCTAACTTTTTTACACCTTGAGTTACATTATTGAAGTTTTAGTCGAGATACCTAATTTTTTATAGTAATAAATATAGCCTATGTTACTCAGGGATACTGTAGCATACTGATGGTGAAAGAATTTTTGAAATCGGTCCAGTAGTTTTTGAGTTTATACGTTACAAATAGTTTAGATGTAGATATAGGTCACGTTTTTTTTCTTAAGACTTCTTTTCATCATCATCAGGTTATTTTTGTCTCCACTGCAGGAGCACAACCCTCTCTCTTCTGCCGGAGACAGACGGAGGATTTGGCCTACACTCCCCGCGCTGGCCAGACGGGTAGGGGAGGCCTGATTGATGTTTTATAAAGTATTCCCTTAGTCGCCTTGTACGACATCCACGGGAAGAGTTGGAGTGGTCCTATTCTACTCTACCGGAAACCACACGGCACCAGACTTCTTTTATGCAACTATAATTATTTTACAGAAAAATATATATTGTAAAACAATATATAGTAATTAGGTACTTACTCTGGCCTATACTAAACTGACAAAATTTCGGAGATTTATTGTATTTACAACTCATTTTTGTAACCACCAACATATTTATTGTAAGAGAAAAGTATATGCGTACACTGTGTCCCCTCATGCGCTCGCGCAGCTGTTATAGGGCGCCACATTTGATGGACGTCAGTGAGGAGGCGATATTTCATAAGACGGATAGAACACTTTCATCGTAAGTCGAAATACGTCCACTGCTGGACATAGCCTCCTCAATAGAGTGACACCTTTCGTGGGCTGTCCATTGGGGGATTTGACATAATTACCACTCATGGCAGGTGGATTGGTGATCGCAGTAATGATCTTAATATACGCAGGAGAACGCTGCTGCCCGTCCCTGGTGCAATCTCTAAACGACACCCACGGGAATATTACGGCTAAGTACACTTTAGTATAACGTAATCTATTATATATATAAAAGGAAAGTGTGTGTATGTATGTCCAGCCTTACTCCATAACCACCCATTGCCACCCACTCATGGTTGCAGTGGTAGATAGCCCTTGGTCTGCACTTGCAAGTAAGGGAGTTTGGTTACGGTGGGTGGATGTGGGTGATAAAAATGTGTGATGGGATACTTCTGCTCCGTAGCCTAGCCGGTAGTACACCTGCCTACGAAGCTCGGAGTCGCGGGTTCGAATCCCGCCCAGGGCAAACATTCGTGTGATGAGCACTTGTGTTTGCCTTGTGACTGGATGTTATTTATTTATTATATTATGTATCTATGTATGTATCTCAGCTGTCTGATACCCATATTACAGGCTCTGCCTAGTTTGGAATCAGGTGGCCGTGTGTGAAATGTCCCCACATATTTATATTTATTTATATTCTATCCTTTTCTAACACATGGTACGGCTCATATAAACTCGAGATTGTGCTGAATGGCGTTAAGTGCGTTTGTGAGTGACAATATTGAGAACTTTTCTAGAATATTCCAGATTTTTCCAGAATGTTCTAGAATATTTTTAAATCTTTTAAATGAACTATGAAAATGTGTGACTTTAATTGGTCCAGAATGTTCTAGATTGTTCTCAAAATTTCGAGAATGATCTGGGAAGTTCTGTTTATAGTATCAGAAAAGCGATGATTTGTGAAAGCCGTCTATATTAATTGAATGTCGGCTATCTGCGGGTCCTTAAAATTCACGGCATACGTAACTCATCCACGCAAACGAAGTCGCGAGCAAAAACTAGTCTAATATAGATTGAAAATTTTAGTCCGAGAAAATCTCAGGTAAGAAAATAAAATTACCTCGACTTTCCACATTACGACAACGCTCAATGATCCTGTTTTATCAGGTGAAGGAAGTGCCAGCCCTAATCCGTGCTCCTGCCCAATCCTCGGCTGATGAGGTACTTAGAGGCCCATAATGAGATTCGGAATGTGCACCGCTGAATAATTGATTGTTTCACCTCGCAGCCGTCGGCTGAGATTTGATAAAGGCTTCTTTGTCTTCGAGATGTGGTAATTCCAACTCCAAACGAAGAATAAATTGGTTCTATATTGTAACTTTATACTAATACGGTAAATTCTAATGTTATTTTTATTATTTAAGAGTCTAGTAGCGTGAGGTCTCCGGTAGAGTAGAATAGGACCACTCCAACTCTTCCCGTGGATGTCGTACAAGACGACTAAGGGAATACATTATAAAACATCAATCAGGTCTCCCCAACCCGTCTGGCCAGCGCGGGGAGTGTAGGCCAAATCCTCCGTCTGTCTCCGGCAGATGAGAGAGGGTTGTGCTCCTGCAGTGGAGACAATAATAACCTGATGATGATGATTAATCCACACCAGCTCTGTTCATACCAATTACGCCCAAAATGCAGTACTTTACAGGATAGTACTGACTGATGAAACTAAATTCTGTGACGCAGACACCTACTTTCTTAGCCGTGGTCAATATACCATATATTCTTTATTGCATAAATTTTTAAAACTAAATACAGTTACAAATTTTGCGTAAATACGTGACTTTATCTCTAAAAGCTTTTCTTCCAGCCAGCCGTATAGGGTGTGAGACAAGGCACTAAGAGCGTGGGGGGGAGGGGAGGCAGAAAACTGCATAATAGACTACATAATAACTAAATACCTAAACTACTTTACATGTATACAAAGTAAATACTTAGAATAAATGTTAATTAATATAATAAACATACATATCATATTATACTGAGTGAGACAGATAGTGCTCTTTTAGTTTAGTTTTAAAGGACGTCACCGACGTACTATCTCGAATGACCGTCGGCAGTTTATTCCACATCTGCGCGGCTCGGGCAGTAAAGGAATTGAAAAAGAATATTATATATCTCATTTATTATTAAAAAATGAAACCCGAGTGGCGATTAGTAGCGGCTCTGTGCCGTTGTCTCCTTAAACAACTCACCACACACACCACCAACGGACACACTCCCTTTACACCCACTCACATACACTACACATACACCTCATACCATGAAGCAAAATAATTATTCGTAGCTCGTAGTTTCACCTCAAAGTGTTTTCCTTCATGATTCACATTAATTGGTTATTAAATTGGATAACAGATGATTTAAAAATGTTCATCTGTTATCTAATTTAATAACCAATTAGTGTCAATTATGAAGGTAAAAACTTTGAGGTGACTTATGAGGTGCGAAAAATTATTTTGTTTCATGGTATGAGGTATATACATTCTCTACACACAGGTGAATGCAAATTTTATTAATTGGTTTTATTTATTTTGTATATAAAAATACTTTAGTAACAGTTCTTATTCAGATGTCCTATTTATCATTGTATCTACTATTATCTATATTTTCTTCTTAGTTTGTCTATAATGTAAATTGTGTAATTATGTTGAACTTCGTTATAGCTGAATAATTTTGTAATATTTTCTAGTAATTTAATTGTTATACTGTGTAAGTTTATATAAAAAAATTACATAAAAAAAACATACTGTCGAATTGAGAACCTCCTCCTTTTTTGAAGTCGGTTAAAAAATGCCTATCTGCCTGCCCCTAGATTAAGGCCACCCCCAACCTTCCCGTAGGTGTCATCAATGACCAAGGGATTGCAGCAGAGTTCTCCTGTCTATATTAAGATTATTACTGCTATAATAAAAAGAATTATACTCTGTCAAAGAATTTATGGACATACAATTATGAATTTAAACTGCGACATAGTATATGAAAATTGATTTTTTTATTTTTATATACATTGTTATCATTATGTACACTAAGTTATGACATTGTTATAAATCACATACACGAGTTGTGTAGAATTAACATTTTGTATACTATATTTTTACTTTTGACATTTTGTATAAGTACTATTTTTTTATTATTTTTTGACGATCACATTAACTCTGACCTTTTACGTAAGTTAATCTATGTATTAAAATTTGTAATGTGAAATAAAGAAATCTAATCTAATCTAATCTATCACCAATGGACAGCCCACCAAAAATTACAATCTATTGGGGAGGCTTGTTTTATCACTGTATCTAATATTATCTGTATTTTCTTCTAAGTTAAAGACATTAATCTAAATTGTGTAATTATGTTGAACCTCGTTATTGGCTGAATAATGATAAGCCAAGCGACTTTTCGATACATTGGAAACGCAGTTTTACTTCCTTTTCAAAATAAAGTTAAGCTTCCTTCGAGTAAAATTTGCTATCTTCAATATTTAAGTTACTTTCCTTCCAGGTTCGTTATTTCCACCCTGAATATTTTTAAACTCAAACGCGACAGTCAAGTGACAGGGTAATAAATTCAGCTGTCCAATAGAACAAGACATACGGTTTGGTGAAGCTCGTGTGCTGGGAGCTCATCGAGGACATTTACAACAGTGTATCAACTGACACGAACCACTGTACTCTGTGGCTTACGTCGTGAAATAATATAACTACAAAGTTTTTTTGTAATCGGAATATGCTGCATGACTTGATAGAAAGTAGAGAATGGCTTTGTTTGACGGATATTATCCGAAATGCTTAAGGAGCAAACCCTCTGGACCCAAGGGACGAGGGGCAATGTCGAATTGTAAATATGTCATGAAATAAACTACTATTTAGTTAGGATTCAGAAGAAATAGCGGAGGAGTACGCCAACACTAAGCAGATCGGAGATATGTGTAACAACCAATTGGGTCTCGATATTGGAACTTAGCCGAGAGAAGCTGAGCGGAGCTGAGTGGTTCTGAGTGGAGTGGATCTGAGTGGATCCGAGTGGATCTGAGTATATCGGAGTGGATCTGAGTGAAGCTGAGCTACGAAAATATATATTGTTAATTTCCTTTTTAGAACAAAATCATTATTCAATGCCATTTCCCCATCAAAGTAAAGCCTAGATACTGGCTTCACTTAGTAAATAATTGTTCTAAGGAAAAAACTGGAACCTCAATAGAAAATACATATTATTCACACTTCCACACAAAAATCCTTCTGTGCTCCAAAAAAATGTGACCCGTTCAAAAACGTCAAATAAAATACAATATTAACCCTTACCTTAACGTTTACACGGTCATAAGTTTCGGATTAAAAAAGGGGGGAGCGCAATGAATGGGAAGGAATCGCCGGGGATGAGATGGGTCGCCATTGTGTACCGCCCTTAGGTATTAACTGTCTGCGTGTACCTACATTGACACCTCCACCGGATATCACATATCACAAACTTGACGTCTTTCTTTAGGTAGAAGAAAATCATAACACAGATGACATCACGACTTATGATACTCGATATCATTAGCCGTGACCGACATAGCCGAAAGGATTAGCAAGCTGAAGTGGCAGTGGGCGGGACACATCTATCGCAGAACCGACGGCCGTTGGGGCAGACGAATTCTGGAGTGGAGACCGCGGATCGGCACGCGCAGGGTGGGACGCCCCGCCGCCAGATGGACCGACGACCTAAAGAAGGTGGCCGGTAGCGGCTGCATGCGGAGGGCGGAAGACCGGGTGTGGTGGCGTACATTGGGGAAGGCGAATGTCCAGCAGTGGACGGCTAAAGGCTGACATGATGATGATGATATCATTAGCGCAATAGGTACGCCGTTTTCGAGAGATAATCTTGAAAAACGAGGACTGATTTTTCGTAACAACAACGAATATTGTTTTTTTTTCTCGTTTAGTAACTGGTTACTAAATAATAAACATTCCGTTAAAATACTCATTGTTTAACAATAGTTATTAATCTTGATTATTAACCACACAATTCCAAAATGACCAAAATCAATCAAACTATTTACTTAACAATAAATAGAGAGGAAAAATGTCTAAATGACAAACTCTATAAATTATGTTCAATGATTACTGTAGATTTTTAATCATAACATTTACTGCCCTTTTTCGTTATGTATGGCTGATATTGTATAAACTGCATTTCTATTCTTATTTGGTAATCAGTTACTAAACGAGAAAAATACTTCCTTATTGGTAAGAGGTAAAGAGAATAGTTATGAAAACAATTATCAATCAAAGTCAAAGTCAAAATCATTTATTGCATATGAGTACACTTAGTACATTTATACACGTCATTTTTTTTTATCGACTACCGGTTCCTAGGTGTTAGCTCTGTGAAGAAGAAACGGCGCAACAAACTTCACGCAACACATCTTTTAAAAATCAAGTTTGCATACAATTAATAAAGATTTTGCGAAACTGAATTAACATTAGTACCAGGCATCTTTGTCATTCAAATAATCGTTTATTTTATAAGAGGCTTTCTTACAAAGTTGTTTTTTTATGTGAATCTTAAACTTTACTTTGAAAACTTTAAATCTCATAAGATAAATCAAAAATTAAGTAAACCAGCATATCTGAAAAGAAACTGAAGGGTAGATGCAATCAAGAGTTTTTACTGAATCTCTGCCTGAATTGCAAGGTCAATGAAGCAGTCAAATTTTGTCCATGTGTGTACATGCAGGGTGCTATAATAATTTGACCCATGTTTCGCTGTCACACGTGTCATCCGAATGTATTACGCGACATGACGGTCCTGGCGAATGTCTATAAGTAACCCTGCATTGTTTCGGAGTACACAGGATACTCTAAGTAGAGCTTACACTGAACAATCTCTTGTACTCAAGCATCGAAACTGTATTATTAATATGTCACGTGATGTAGATCATATATTAATGCTACCGAAACGACCGTTTCGTTACTGTTGCTTCTTCTTCTCTGTCGTTCCCTCACTGCTGAGGATCGCGACCGTATAAAATGCGCCTCCACGCATAGCGGTCATTGGCCAGCTGCACTGCTTCATATAAGTATCCGCCAGCCACGCTCCTCACCGGGTCTGACCACCTCGTCGGAGCTCGTCCTCTGGCACGCCTGCCCTCCATTTGTCCCAGAATGATGATCTTCTCCAGGTCGTGCTTGGGAGATCGCACAATGTGACCGAAGAAGCTTAGAGTCTTTTCATTGCAGATAGTGAAGAGCCGTTTTGTTATATTGAACTCTTTAAGAATGAATGAAATGAATCTTTGTGTATGAAGTTCAGGTAATTATAAGATATTAGATATTTAGTACAAGTACCACTAAACCCTACCTTTGCAGGTATATACACAGAATATAAATTTTATACAAGTTAAAAGTAAAAACGGTCAAGAATAAAATGTCAAGAAGAATACAAATATCAAAATATCAATGAATGGAGTCATTTATCCTCATGGCTGTCCATGGTATACCAAGTAGTCTTCTCCAGCACCACATCTCAAAAGCATCAATGACTGTTGCTATATGGTACTAAAAAGAGAAACCTCAAAGCAATTTTTTTTTAGCAATAATGATGCAGGCTGTACTATTCCGTCCCTCTTATCGTAGGAACTTTTACCGTATATCCCGATGCGAAGCACATCCTGCAGAAGTGAAATGCAAAGCTTGTGTCGATGATAGCGAGAAGATGAAATGCGAAAGTACTGCACTAGCTGCAAGGCGAGTACCCTGAACCTGAAGACTACAAACCAAGGCTTCTATAATAGCTTTTAATTCTATATTAGAATAACAAATAGAATATACTACTTAGATAGACGCGTGTCATGAACAATTAGTTGAGTACAAAAAAAAAACACACACACCCACACATACCCCCCCCCCACACACACACACACAACATACACACCCTCGACTTACCCGCAAACACACCCCCTCGCTCACACACACACACACACAACCATTTCTTCCACGACCCTTATTTTCATGAATGTTTTTATTATTATATAATTTGTAACTCTTTTTAATTATTTTTTTTAGTTTAGATTTTTTTTTTTTAATCTTCCAATACTGTAATATTATACAGAATGGACATATGTCTGATAGGGACGAAGTATCGGCGGACCCCTATAACAACATATATTCAGAAACTAACCTTTCGCTTAATCAGTCAAATGGTTAAGCCAAAGAATTAGTCTAAAGTATTATACATCCAGACAAACACCGCACTAGACTGACGTCGAAACTGTATCGTAGAATCACTGAGATTCCAAACAGGAAGAAGACTCTGAAAAAGAACAGACAATAATACATAGTAGGAACTAGGATTGTTGCGAATATCAGTATCAGCATCGGCATTCGCGGATTATCAGCATTGTTTTTATTATAAGCATCGGCGTCAGCATCAACAGCAATTGATGCTGATTTCTAATGCTGACATTCAAGTCGTAACGTGTTCAATGAAGGCGGGACCTAGCGCAAGTCACGTGGAGTTTTGACCGATCATAGACAGTTTAAGTATACAAAAATGCCGACACTTTTTCCCTCATTCGATTGTTTTGTCAACATAAATTGGTTGGACGTTAGTGATAAGAAATAAAATAAGTAATCCACAAATCATATTCAAATTCAAAATGTCTCCTCCAATGAGAATAATTTTATTTAAGTAATTTATTAATATCAGCATCAGCATCTGCTGATATTGATCCGAAAAAATCAGCATCAGCATCCGCTGATACAGTAAAAACCTGAATTAGCAACAGCCCTGGTAGGAACATCGGATCCAGTACTAGTGCACTCTCACTTTAAACCACTGGAGCCTTAAATACAACCTAGTAAGAGGAAAACAATAGAATGTCAATTACGAGAGGCATTGGAAAAAGCTTATATATAGAGAAAACGAAAAAAATCTTTAAGACTTAGGCTATGCATAGAACAGGGAATCGTAGTTTGAGAGCTAGGCTACTGCTTGTAATAATATATTTACATAGAGACCCAAATATTCTTTAACAAATAAAGTTTTTTGAGTGAAAAGCGTAAAAATAAAATAAAAAATTGGTAACTAATTCAAAGAACTGGAAGAAAACTCTTACAGAGTTAAGTGCGCCTTTGTACATCTTGTGTTTAAATTAGTTGTGTGACTTATATTTGTGTACAATAAAGTATAAAAAAAAAAAAGAATCCATGATTAATATATGTATTAAATATCCAACGTCACAATCTACCGCAAGCTTTTTTCGGCTATTCTTTTTGGCATTCTCTAATTATTTACATTCATTATGAACGAGGCATCCTTTGCGAACAATTAACGAGTTGCCTCAAAGAAAACTTCCGCGTTCAGGGGTTTGTCCGGGTAACAGCCCCTACTATCGGTTATCATTAAAATTCTCGCTGCTCTGAAATATAGGAAACTCTCTCACAACATTCACACGAAACTAATAAATTACTTATACTTTCCTTACTTCTGTTCTGCAACTAGGTTATCATAGCATAATATGGCAGTTGTATAGGTACTCAAAATGATTTAGTATTTGGCATTAGCATAACTCTAAATACAAGGACTACTGTTGTATAAGGCTGTACCTATTTATCACCCAGTCTTTCTACAAGGGAGACCTACACTAAGGTTTCACATAGAAGGGGGTTCAGCACCAGAGGAGGTGTGAGTGTGAAGTCCCACACAAGATACTCCCATATAAAGGGGTCCCACAGAAGGGGGCTGCGCACAAGATGTCCCACAGTGAGGTTCGACATAAGGGGGTCCCGCACAAGAGGGTCCCGCACAAGGAGATATACGAATATGAGATCGCACACAATGGAGTCCCACACAAAGGGGTCCCACACAAAGGGGTCCCACACAAGGGCGTCCAACACAAAGGGGATCCACACAAAGGGGTCCCACATAAAGGGGTCCCACACAAAGGGGTCCCACACAAAGGGGTCCCACACAAAGGGGTCCCACACAAAGGGGTCCCACACATAGGGGTCCCACACAAAGGGGTCCCACACATAGGGGTCCCATACAAAGGAGTCCTACGACAAAGGGGGTTGCGCAGAAGGGGTTCTTAACGTCAAAACTCGTCTGCCCCAAAAGGCATTGTCTGTTTTTTGACAGACCTGCCCATTACCATTGCAGCTTACTTTTTCTTTTCATACATTTCTCCTATTTTTGCTAATATTGTTTTTTATGTAAACTTTTTTATTTATAAAAATCTAGTGCAAATCGCTTCATTCTTCATTCTCTCGGTCTGGCAGCAATAAATTCCCATAGTACCGACTCCGGAGAGCATAATAGGATACTAAGCTGTATTCTTGTGTAATTAATTATCCCGTTATTAAAGTTGCTGTAAAATAGTTTCCCTTCTCATAAAACACTATAGTTTTAAATACGGCTCGACGCTCTGAGTGGCTACAACAATCCAAGGGTAATGATCTTAAGACTAAAAGTGCAACTAGTTTTAGGCAAAAGTAGCATTTATATAAATCTTGTCCCCATATATCTCAATCTAATCTAATATATTCATTAAAAGGCAACACTGTAACCTAAACGCCGTAATATTTTGCCTAAACCCACACATAATCTACTTCTTTTGTAATTTTGGCTTAAAAATACAACACAAAAGTTAGATATAACAAAATTATATAATTATGGAATATAGAAAAATTATTTATTAAAGCAACCATGGCTCACTTTGTTATATTACATTGTATTACATTGTTCGCAAAGGATGCCGTGTGGTTTCCGGTAGAGTAGAATAGGACCACTCCAACTCTTCCCGTGGATGTCGTACAAGGCGACTAAGGGAATACACTATAATACATCGATCAGGCCTCCCCAACCCGTCTGGCCAGCGCGGGGAGTGTAGGCCAAATCCTTCGTCTGTCTCCGGCAGATGAGAGAGGGTTGTGCTCCTGCAGTGGAGACAAAAATAAACTGATGATGATATACTCTGATTTAGCTTAGATATACACTGAAAGCAGACGAAGGAAAGCCACTTTGCAATATTACATTGCGCAAAGTGGCGATACGTCGTCTCTGCCTACTCCTCTAGGACCAAGGCGTGAGCATTATGTATGTATATACTGATTTAGATGACAAAATTCACACATTTACATTCATATATCGCGCCACAGTTCAACTGAAAATATTCAATTAAAGGCACTAACTTCCTACTTAAAATAAATAAATATAAATATTACATATATACAATACAGGCAACACAGTGTTCCGATTCTCCATCGCCACAAGAAGAGCTGTATGGCTCTCGTTACCGTTGTCCTCGTCAGAGAGTGACACTTCTCTTTGTCTACGACATTTTATTGTCTATGTTTACTTTCCTCTTCATATTCGGCTAATCATTCTGTCTATTATACCTCATACCATGAAGCAAAATAATTTTTCGTAGCTCATAGTTTCACCTCAAAGTTTTTTTCTTCAGGATTGACACTAATTGGTTATTAAATTAGATAACAGATGATTTGAAAATGCGCATCTATTATCTAATTTAATAACCAATTAGTGTCAATCGTGAAGGTAAAGACTTTGAGGTGAAACTATGAGCTACGAAAAATTATTTTGCTTCATCGTATGAGGTGTACACAATCTTAATAATGTCGACTAATGATATAGAAACACCAGCATGTAAGCTGCATTTCCATTAAAAAAAAATATTCGGCTGATTCATTCTATCTAGACTAATATAATTTTACAATATACTAAAAATCAGAAATACCGTGTTGCCGTGTGGTTCCGGTGGAGTAGAATAGGACCACTCCAACTCTTCCCGTGGATGTCATACAAAGCGACTAAGGGAATACATTATAAAACATCAATCAGGCCTCCCCAACCCGTCTGGCCAGCGCGGGGAGTGTATGCCAAATCCTCCGTCTGTCTCCGGCAGATGAGAGAGGGCTGTGCTCCTGCAGTGGAGACAAAAATAACCTGATGATGAAAAATCAGAAAAGTTCACAAAATACATAATTTGTAGCACCGCGTCCCTAGACACGTAGACTTACAAAAAGTCTACTTTTCTTGAAAAATACAGGTCAAAAGTTGGCTGTAACAAAATTATATATTTACTAGCTATTGCCAGCGACTTCGTCCGCTTGGACAACTTAACATCTCAAATTATTATGTATTTCCCGTAGGAATGGGATGTTTTTTCGGGATAAAAACTACCCTATGTCCTATTCCAGGACCTAACCTATATGTGTGCCAAGTTTCATCACGATTCGTCCAGTGGTTGAAGCGCGATTGAGTCACAAACATCCACACCTTCGCATTAATAACATTAGTAGGACCGGATATCGTGATGTGTACATAGATATATACTGTTTTATAGATGACCCAAGATGTCCCACACTGAGGTTCGACATAAGGGGGTCCCGCACAAGACGGTCCCTCACAAGATGTACGAGTATGAGATCGCACACAAGGGAGTCCCACACAAAGGGGTCCCACACAAAGGGTGAGCTACTAGGAGCTAAGGGGTTATTAGTTTTTAATACTGTATATAGTTGTATAAATTTTCATTAATATTTAATAATTAGACAAGTATATATTTGAAATTATGGTTTTATATGACAAGACCCACACAATTACCTCCATACATCACGCCACAGTTAAACTGAAAATATTCATTAGCGTGGCGTTTCGCGTTGCGCCGGCTAATGACGTCACTAATTGATATGGAGTACGCACTCCGCGCAAGAAAATGGCGTCGACGTGAAAGCTATTTGAATATTCATTGATGGCAGTAAATGTGCGGTGGGTGAGGTGTTTCGCGTCGCATCAAATAGTGAACTCGCTTGAGCTTTCAGCTTAAAATGCAATGTTAGAATTCACTTTGTTGAAGTGAACTACACGAGCAAACGATTGAAACGTTATGCTGAGTACAGGTGGCACGGTTAAGCCTCGAATTACTTGGTAACCTTATTCTGAATTGGCTCAAACATCGTTGTTTGAGACGTTTAGGGAACGTACCCAAACTACGTGACCTGTTTAGTGGGGGTCTTCAAAATAGCGCACTTTTGTCACGGGGGGGGGGGGGGGGGTCTTTAAAATAACACGCTTTGTCACAGGGGGGTTAGGTTTTCGTCACGTAGTCAATATCCTCTATGGAAATCTCGTGCTTTTATGAGCTACTCTCGTGTTTTTAGCGCTTTTTAAACTCACAGGTGGCAACACGGACTGAATACTCATAGTTTTTTTCTCGCACTCTTGGCGTCACGAGGCAAGCGCCGTATTAATAAAGACATTATTTTTTAATAACTTTCTGTTTACGAAAATTGGTTTAAAACCATATTTATGCTTTATTATATTTATTATGTGAAAACTATCATATAATACGGGTGGTCACCGAGGGGGGGAGGGTGGTAAAAATTTGTAAAAAAATGTGTCACGTAGTTTGGGTATGTTCCCTTATGGTATTCGACAGAGTCTACTGTAGCTTGTTGAATCCGATTCGTAGTTGAACAAGCAATCAGATTCAATTGCTTGTATTATATACACTACTTACTATTAAATTAGGGTAATAGTCATCAATTTCAGGTCATCAACAAGAAAGTGTTGATAGACCTGTAACCACTAAATTTATACTCTAATATATCACCCTCACACCACTCCTCTCACTATACACACATTCACATCATTTCCTTGACTCATCATCATCATCAACAAATATCAGTCAGTATCAAACAACAGATCTAATAATTTTGTCTATTTATATGTGTTTGTTTTCTCCCTGTTTAAATCTTATATTTTAATTATACAGAATTTTAATTATTTTAATTTCGTAATTGGCATATTTTGAATTTTACAATAATTTGTAGTGTATATAATAATGTAATTGCTGTGAAATTAAATAAATATATAAAATAAAAAAAAAATTGTGTAAGAACGCAACTTTATCAGTAAACGTTTCATTGTTACTTAGTTTGGCCTGGTAGAGCCTGTGAAGAGGACAGCGAGACAATGAAGCACTTGCTGTGAGAATACAAGCACTAGCTGCAAGGCAAATGCAAATCCTGGGCGTGGCCTACCCAGAACCCAAGGCTCCCTCAGCTGCCTAATAGCTTTAAAGCAGCAGGCTCTGGGAGTGAAAGCATGTTAGAGACAAAGAGATTGACACAAAAGATCCCATGGAGGCCTGATCCCATATGATAAGATAGTTTGGACCAATAACGCATTGAAAATATAAAATGGTTTTGTTTATAGGTTTCTGAGACGACCACCGTGGCGGAACGGGTAGCTCTCGGACTGCCACGCCGGAGGTTACGGGTTCGAATCCCGCTAGGGGCAAATGTTTGTATGATGAATATGAATGTTTGTACCCAAGTCTTGGATGTTTATATATCTATTTAAGTATGTGTATCCGTTATCTAGTAACCATACCACAGGCTCTGCCTAGTTTGGGACTGGATAAATTATGGTGTGAATGTCTGAGATATTTATTTACTTATTTATTTCTCTTTTCACGCCTTTACTCCTTACGTTAAAAGGTAGTCTATGAAACTGGAACATTTTAAACAATGTCTATGCCTGATAATCAAGTCTAATGTTTCAGTTTCATAGACGATCTCTGACAGTCCCATTTTATGCAGGAGGTGCCTCACACCGAAGTACCCATAAACACACATACGATTAGATGGACAGTTCTCTTACTGCGTCTAAGGATTTTGTTGATACACCTATTTCTATGCTGCCGATATTCAAATCCTTAATACGAGTATATTAATATCATTACTACGATCACCAATCCGCCTTATCTTATCTCAGGGGGCCAGGAAGACCTGGCGACACTTCGACCCTTCAGGATCTTTTGTGCCAAACCCCTGTCCACCAACAGTGCCCCAAGCTGATTTGGTGGACTTCACACACGCCTTAGAAATTGTTCTTTAGCATACGTAGGTTTCCTTACGATGTTTTCCTTCACCGAAAAGCCTGTGGTATTATAAATAAACCGTACTTAACCAATCCGCCTGCCAAGCGTAGTTATTATGGCAAATCCCCCAATGGACAGCCCACCAAAAGTGGCATTCTATTGGGGTGGCTAATGTTCAGCAGTGGACGTATTTAGGCTGATTATGATGAACTATAACAAAATAACACGAGAAGTAACCCATTCCATAGAAGACTTAAAACCAATCTCTTGAGAAACACGCCGCACATGTAACTCCTATTTTTATTATTTCCCAATCCCACCTTGATATCTTTGAATACACACCGCTGCATTTCACATTCCGCAAACCGAATAGTAGCTTCAGTATTTCCTTAAGACGTACTCCAACCTCGCTCAAAATCTCGCCTGAATTTTTCGGTAAACATCTCGTACCTATATAGCCTGCCAGTGGAGGCACAAAGCGGTGGGATTTGGCGGGCAAACAGCGAGCATTCCGCGGTAAGCCGGAGCGAGACGTTGCACAGTACGAGTAACATGCTTTGTTGATCTGCTGCCGTGTGTGGCATCGTTCGGAAATACATTTAGATGCACTCTCGCCTGAGATGCTTGCACAATGCTGTTCACTGTATTGATGAACTAAATAAATTCTTTGTAGCCGCTACCACTCTCATCACTTTCCGTGCTTTCCTTGTTTACGAGTATCTTATTGCTTTTTCCATCCTTCCCTTTAACATCAGACATTTAGCATTTATTTTAAAAAATATTAACATTACAGATTTTAATCCATCACTTCGTATGCTACAGACGAAACAGGCATTCTTCTCTCTAGCATTCCCTTGCATTCGGTCATCAGCCGTCTTCGAACACGTCACAGTGCTGTGCCTTGGCGAGCAGGAAGCTGAACAGCTGCAGTGCGCACGGGCGAGCTATGAACAGCGGGTGACTGCGCGCTCGTAGATAACACTCGGGCACGTACAGTTTTAGAACCCTCCCGACAAAATCCACACAATCAATCTTGTTTTTGATCACGTATAAGACAAACTTTGACAGGGCCCAGTTTCTCCTCAAATCGAGTGAGTTATAAACCTAGATGTCCCTCTAAGAAGCGAGTAGGATACATATAACATACATCTCCACCGGATGCGACTGAAAATCAGCGCCTAGCACCTTACTTGGTCTAGGCATATGCTGAGTCGTTGGCCCTTTTGCTGCCACGGCACATGCATACTACTTTTTTCTTGGTTAAAATTTGTAAATTGTATTCTCTAGTTATTTTTTTTCCTTTTCTTGTTTGTTAGTTTCTTTCTTTTGTGTGTGCTTTTGTTTTTTTTCTTTCTTTCTTTTCTTTTATATAAGGGTAGTAACTATGGTTTTTCTTATTATCATCAGTTCATCTAGCAGTCGATACCCACTCCAGAATCCGTCTACCTCAATGTCCTGTATCTTTATTAGGCTTCGAGCGGAGCAGGTCTGATTCTTAGACGGACAGATTCGAGCCTCGTCTGTTTCATAGATTCGGAGTTGACCAGATTCTGAACATTTGAAGCTCTTATACAGTCTTCTTATCTTCTTAGGGGGCAGGAAGACCTGGCGACACTTCGAACTTTTAGGATCTTATCTTATCTGAAAAAGCTAAGATACTTATACTCAGGTTCTAAAAAATCATTAATTTTATCAAATAACACAGTTTTTAACTCTTCATTTTGCTGATTTGCCGTTTGGTTACCGGCTTAAAATAGGGCCACCCCCAGTCGTCCCGTGGTTGTCGTAGTAACGGGTAGCAACGTACTTTTTTGTATATAAGATCATTAATTACTGCGATCACAATTTCGCCTACCAGGCGTGATGATTATGGCAAATCCCATGAACAGCCCATCAAAGGTGGTATTCTATTGAGGACGCTTATGCTCAGCAGTGGACGTAGATCAACTCTTGATTTCGCGAAATCTAGACAAACACAATACTGTGCAGTCGCAGATATAAAATCATCATCATCATCAGGTTATTTTTGTCTCCACTGCAGGATCACAACCCTGTCTCATCTGCCTGAGACAGACGGAGGATTTGGCCTACACTCCCCGCGCTGGCCAGACGGGTTGGGGAGGCCTGATTGATGTTTTATAATGTATTCCCTTAGTCACCTTGTACGACATTCACGGGAAGAGTTGGAGTGTTTTTATTCTACTCTACCGAAAACCACACGGCAATACGTGATAGAATATAAAATATCCATTGTAAAATGATACATTTTATTTTCGCAACCAATTTAGAAATACAAATACAGGGCGAACCATAGCGAGGTGTGCAATGTGATGTATGATCGGCTCGGGCGCCGAACCGCGACTACGGGTACGTCAAAAAGCAATCACTGAACCAACGCGGAATCATTCGCCGGCGCCGTCAGCCGGAACAAAAGCGAATCACTTTGATCTGCGACTGCGGTGGCCACGAATCAGACTACTGTGGGACTTTCCATTAGCAATCTGTAGAACTTGAAACCATTACTATGGTGAAAGATCAAGGCAATATTTGCAATTTGGCCGCGTGGTTTCCGGTAGAGTAGAATAAGACCACTCCAATTCTTCCCGTGGATGTCGTACAAGGCGACTAAGGGAATACATTATAAAACATCAATCAGGCTTCCCAAACCCGTCTGGCCAGCGCGGGGAGTGTAGGCCAAATCCTCCGTCTGTCTCCGGCAGATGAGAGAGGGTTGTGCTCCTGCAGTGGAGACAAAAATAACCTGATGATGATGATGATCCGACTAGGCATCAGAAGCAATTTAATTAACCAAAACTCTTTCATAATTAACTATAAGAAATATCTAGTAAACTCATTAACGTAACCTCAATCTTTTTGTGCTAACATCAAAATTAAAGACTTTGTAACTGTGGACTGTCGCCATTGCGTAGTGATATTTAGTATTCTCTGCTATAGATGAGTATAAAGTTAAGAGAGCAAGTTCTGCCAACAAACTGTATTATACAGTTTGACGGAGTTATTGTATATGTCGTGGGTTCCTGGTTCCGCCGAAAATGTGGGCTCCCAAATTGAGTTTAATGCCGTTACAAAGTTAACACATTAACTAGCTTCAATGACAATACATGAAATTACACTACATCAAGAAGTAACGATTTTAGAAGGCTGACGATCCGTCAGCGTAACGCCTGCGCACCGCACGCCTTTCCATCGAAGACTGTCTCGGTTCTGCGCCTGCGCCAGTTATACCCGACGTTCCGTCAGCGCGTGTTCCCGATGATAGCCGAACCAAGTTGAACGGCGCGCCGAACACGCACTGTACCTTCAAATTAGCTCCTATTTTATTATTTCGCCGACATATATATCTGCCATTACGAAGAAATTTGTATCCAAAAGATGTTGTCGACGCTGTTTAAACATTTCGTTCTCAAACAAAGACACAAATCTCTCATAATACAACACTCCAATCTGCACGCTGGCTTTGAGACCAGGTCTGCGTTGCCGCCCGCTCCACTGCCGCCCCGCTGCCCGCTGTCTTCGTGTACGAGGCCTAAAAAAGGTAGCCGGAAGCGACTGGATGCGGCGGGCAGAGGACAGGGTGTGGTGAACATGGCGCTCATTGGGGAAGGCCTATGTCCAGCAGTAGACGTCTAAAGGCTGACATGATGATATTTTCATTTTACTAGGGAGTGATATCTCTGTTATAAGAGCCGCGGTAGCTGGTTGGTTGTGCACTCGCCTCACGTTCATGAGGTCGTGGGTTCAAAACCCACCGTACCAATGCGTTTTACGAAACTTAAGAACGGTTTATTTATAATACCACAGGCTTTTCGGTGAAGGAAAACATCGTAAGGAAACCTGCATATGCCAGAGAAGAAATTCTGAGGCGTATGTGAAGTCCACCAAATCGGCTTGGGGCACCGTTGGTGTTCAGGGGTTTGGCACAAAAGATCCTGAAGAGTCGAAGTGTCGCCAGGTCTTCCTAGCTCCCTCAGAAGATGAGATAAGATACGTAGTAATTATTAAGTAATCTGTATTTCAGTCTTGAAGAACACGAAACAGGAAGTAGCAGGTCCCATTTCATCCCCACGAAGGCTTAAATCACAGTGTTCCTAGGCTCGACGTAACACAGAGGCTCTCCCAGATAGCTTCAAACAATGAAATGAAAGCCCCGATATTTCCATGCCGGGCTGACTGCCAGCCCGCACACATAGGCACCCTGGATTGATTGATCCCACACACGGGAGCAATCGGATCATACGTGTCATATTAATGGCATTACAACCTTCCTTTCTAATATTGTTTCGAGTTGCGTTCGTTACAATGGGAAGAAATAATATTTTACGTTTCAGAACTTTTTGGCGAGCATCCAGCTCCCAGATAAATATTTTTAAGAACTCAGCCATATCTATCTAAAATTCAGATGCTATGTTCCCATTCTTAAATTTACCTTCAAGCTTCAACTGTTCGCTGGCGTTGATAATTTTAATGCGTCATGTCCACGTACGGGTTGTAGAAAAAACAATGGTTAATTTTTTCGTATACACAAAGTAACACTACATAAATTAGCATTTTCCTAGATTTTCAATCACAGAAAACTCATATTAAAAAGTTGTTAGAGGCTATGAGGCTCTTTCTTTCTTTTTATTTTATTTTATTTGTTTTCACAAAGAAAAAAAAACAGCATTAATCTAGTTTATAGTTCTTACTGCCAATAACGGATTTACAATTTATTTATATTACTATCTAGTGATTGTGTGTGTATAAGGGTAGAGCTGTTAGGTGATAATATGACCAATAAACATGACATAAAATATAAAAAAACTACTTTTTAGGACTTAAATATAAAAGATAGACATATATTGTCGCTGACTTTTTTGCAGGCATTATTAAACTCTACAACTTCTCTCTAGAACTCAATCATATATCTCTCACCGTTATGACAGCGTTCGTAAGAAACATTTTCGTTTGACCGTTTTTTCTCCGACTTACTTTGCAAATCCGACTACCACGAAAAGGCTTGTCATTTTTCGGGTTAATATATAGCCTATGACACTCACAAATAACGTGGTTTTCTATTGGTAAAAGAATTTTCAAAATCAGTTCAGTAGATCCAGAGATTACCCCCTACAGCGTCACAAACTCACAAACACACAAATTTTACCTCTTTGTAATATTATATATTATATTAGTGTAGATTTATTTTCACCTTACAAATAAGTATTTTAAAAATTACAAACGTTCAAAATCTGGTTCTCGTAATTGTTTTGAGCAGTATATTTTAACACGACTTATTCAATAAATTCACATTCACTAAGTAACTTACCAAACGGTCCCTGGCTGGGCGCCAACAAATTAAAGTATTAGTTATTTTGACTTACCCACATCGAGAAATATCCGACAAAATCCTTAACAAGCTAAATAAAACAGGCCCCTTAATGCAGTCGCGCAATTCTTGGACCGTACATTGTAACCGACCGTTTGTGCTATTTGTCCGGTTGAATCCGGTCGGATCCGGTCGGATCCGGTGCTAGCCAGTATCGGCCCGCCGCTATGTTTGCGCGAGTGTTCACTGGACAGCAAATCCGGGCAATGCACCCGTGAGAGGGCTGAGGTGCTTGTAGTTTTACTATTTCATACCAGGGCAGCAGGAGTTTGTAACAGCACTATATAAGACCTAGATACATTTCCTAAACTAGACTAATACTACTTGAACCAATCTGAGTATGCCTTGAGGGTCCAGGCTTATAATAGGACCACGCCCAATCTTCCTGTGGGGTCTAGCTTATCTAAGCTTGCTGATTATGGCAAATCCCCCAATGGACAGCTCACCAAGAGTGACATTCTATTAAGGAGGTTAATAGGAGGTGGATGTCTTAGGTACATAGCTACGCCTGTGAAGATATGATAAGATTTTATTTGCTATAGAATAGTGTACAGTTCATAAGATGGTCATTATGAGGCTACGAACTCCTAATTCTGCTATTTACAAGAGCATGCAAATATTTACATTAATAATAACAATAGTACTTAATGAAACTAACACTTTTCAACTACTTAAACTAAACCTATTTTTTTTCTTTGTGCGACAAAAATTCTGCAACGGAATAAAACGCATGCTGAATCAGCCATTTCCGAAGAGAATTTTTAAACCTATTTATTGGTAATTCCTTTATAGATGGTAATTCCTTTATATATTATTGAATATGGTTCTGCATCGCGTAACAATTCTTCTGGAAGCGCGTAGTTTTTGGTACGTCACTAATCACGAGCCTTATAGGAGGAGCTTTATAGGATTTGTAATCTATAGTGATTAGGTAAAAACTAGGTAAGAACTAAAGTTCTTCGACATAGCTCAAAAATTAGTACGCTGAAGTGGCAGTTGGCTGGTCACATCTATCGGATAACCGATTACCGCTGGGGTAAACAAGTTCTCGAGTGGAGACCGCGACTGGGTAAACGTAGTGTGGGACGCCCCCTGGCTAGATGGAGCGACGATCTGCGTAAGGCGGTGACTGGATGGAAGAACCGAAGATCGGGTTCAGTGGCGCACCTCTGGAGAGGCCTATGTCCAACAGTGGACTCTTTCAGGCTAATGATGATGAGGTAAAACGCTAAAACGACTCATTGTTGCTGTAATTTTGTACATCATCATCATCAGGTTATTTTTGTCTTCACTGCAGGAGCACAACCCTCTCTCATCTGCCGGAGACAGACGGAGGATTTGGCCTACACTCCCCGCGCTGGCCAGACGGGTTGGGGAGGCCTGATTGATGTTTTATAATGTATTCCCTTAATCGCCTTGTACGACATCCACGGGAAGAGTTGGAGTGGTCCTATTCTACTCTACCGGAAACCACACGGCATTAATTATCAATGCTCTTTCTGATAATTTTAACTGAATCAAATCACAATATTTGACAACAAACCATAGCTCATACATACGGACAAAGACAAATATTAAATTTGGACCGACTGTTGTAAATAAGAAACAAAATAAATATTGTCCCAACATTCTTCGTCGACAATTGCCGTGTAAACATGGAGTGTACCAGACGAATCTGATATCTAAATAAGTAAACAGACGCCCAAATCGTAAGCAATATTGGAAAATGGTCTAAACTATAAGGCATTTGCGACGGGCTTATGAAGGACTTTACTGGGGTATTACGGGCTTAAGTCAATAAGCGTTTTATAAATAGAACTCATTTCACTAATATTTCGTCTAGAAAACAGAATGTAATGGAATATATAAATAGGTCAGCCCTTAAGGAACATTCCCAAACTATGTGATCAATGAAAAAAAAATACCTCCACCCCCTCGGTGACCACTAGTATATATGCCAAGACCCCCCTTCCCCTCTAGTTTTCACGTAGTAATTCATAAATATGGTTGCAAACCATTTTTCGCAAACAGAAAGTTGAAATTTTTTTTTTCTCATATTTGTCTTTATTAATACGGCGCTTGCCGCTGCGCGCCATATTTGAATATAGCTCGAAAAAGCGCGAGATTTTACTAAAGGATATTGACTACGTGATGAAAACCTATGCCCTCCCTCCCGCCCCTGTGACCAAGCGTGGTCTTTTAAAGACCCCTGACCCTGAACGTGTCACGTAGTATGGGTACGTTTCCTTAGACATTCATTGCTGACATAGGCCCCAATTATCGCCAAACAACTCATGGATCTTTCATCCCATTGGCAAACTTTCTAGAAGAACAGGCCAGTCACCATCGTCATCAGCCCGTATCAGGCTTCTCCTGGAGGTAGACCTCACCCAAGGCGCGTACCATTAAATCAGATCTTCGGTTCTCTGCTTCCAGTCCTACCAGCCGCTCAGCGCAGTTCATCGCAGCGACAGCGTTACAATTGTATTGCTATAAGAACTCAGGACCGAATGCTTGGTGTACCACAGTATTCCAAATAGGTCGCCGAATACGTGGAAAATTCAATTTCAGATGGTTAAACTGCAAAGACTATCATCATACATGTATACTGATCCTGGATCTTTAATGTTGTTTCCATTCTTAAGAGTTCGCTGCACAAAAGCTGTTATGCAGCCAATAAAAAGGCACCTGTAATCCTCGAATTTCAGTTAAGCTGGTGTATAATAGAATGGAAACAACATTAAAGATCCATGATCAATATTTAGACATTTATTTGGACATTTATTTATTTATTTAAAATATTGAAACATTACAGATTATTATTGCCGTGTGGAATCCGGTAGAGTAGAATAGGACCACTCCAACTCTTCCCGTGGATGTCGTACAAGGCGACTAAGGGAACACATTATAAAATATCAATCAGGCCTCCCCAACCCGTCTGGCCAGCGCGGGGAGTGTAGGCCAAATCCTCCGTCTGTCTCCGGCAGATGAGAGAGGGTTGTGCTCCTGCAGTGGAGACAAAAATAACCTGATGATGATAGTCGTTGTAATTCAATCATCTGAACTTTGGTCTTCCACGTATTCTGCGGCTGTTTTGGCATACTGGTACACCAGGAATTCTGCTCTGAGTTCTTAAGATAGCAATAAAACTGAAGGCTTTAAATTGGGAGATAGTTGCCGCTAAAACCTTTACTGTATATACGTCCCTTAGACGTCCTCTGGTAGACATAGGCCTTCCCCAATGAAAGTCACCACACCCAGTCCTCTGTACTATGAATTATATAAATATTTTGTTTAAAACCTTCCGTATACAACACATTTAGATTTTCATATATCAAAGAAACCCGAATCACAGCATATAAACCTTAAGGCGGAACAAATACAATGTCCTGAACTTATAAAAGAAACTATAAATTCCATTAACAAAGTTCGCCGCTGAACTATCGGCACGTATTATTATGACGCGCGGACGCAAGCTGACGTCACCGCCCGCGGCTCGGTTTACTTAGCGGACTTAGCGCAACTTAGTCGCCAACTATTCACTTAGTTCGGCCGATGGACTACTTAGTTGGACTTCGTGGTCGGCACTCGATACGAGAGGAAAGTGTATTGGATGTGGTATTTATATCAGCGATTTTTGCCAAGCTTCTATTGAGTATTGGTTATCAAATGAACGTGGAGGACCGCGCAAATTAGAGAAGACTTATTTTCAATCACCAGCGGAAATACGTCCACTGTTGAACATAAGCCCCAATAGAATGATACTTTTGGTGAGCTGTTCATTGTGGGATCAGCCATAAATACCACGCTTGGCAGGCTGATTGGTGAAAGAAAGAAAGAAAGAAAAATCATTTATTTACTACCATAATTGGCACACACAAAGAAAAAAACAACAAAGCAAGAAAAAGGAAAAAATAAAATAAAAATTATAAGAACTAGAGAAAACAATTTAATTTTTTTAACATAGTTAAGCGTGTGCCGTGGCAGCAAAAGGGCAAACGACTCAGCATATGCCTAGACCAAGTAAGGTGCTAGGCGCTGATTTCCAGTCGCACCCGGTGCAGACAAGTTTGTCTATAGTGCCAAACAAAGAAGTAATAAATATGATATGGTGATCGCAGTAATGATATTAACATACACAGGAGAGCGATGTTTCCCATACCTGAAGAAATTAGTCGTCTTGACGACACCCACGTTAAGATTTTGGGTGGGCCCATTCTAAGCCGGGAATCACACGGCCAAGGTCAATAATGCACATCAATAAGAATAACAACAAATTCAACTCTGAACTATATTGGTTGTTTGGGTTTGAAGATGGCAGATGATAGTCCCATAACGCCATCATAAAGATCCCTACGTCACTGGTGATCAAATTATTTGTAATATGCTGATATGGATCAATATTTAACGATAAGAAGCTATATAAGGCCTATAAATGTTATGGCAACCTTTTTACGATACGAAACCAAACCTTATTCTGGCATGGCCACCTTAGTATCTCCGTAACCACAGTACATAGCGAGCTACTGATTTAGTCGATTGGTGTGTTGACTTAGTCAAACCTAGTTGCGAAAATTCAGATTTGGTCGGTGCTCCGTTTAAAGGTTACAGGAGATTGAAAGTTACCATACAAAACCAAACCTTATTCTGGCATGGTCACCTTAGTATCTCCGGAACCACAGCACATAGCGAGCTACTGATTTAATCGATTGGTGTGTTGACTTAGTCAAACCTAGTCGCGAAAATTCAGATTTGAACGGTGCACCATTTAAAAGTTACAGGAGATTGAAAGTTACCATACAAAACCAAACCTTATTCTGGCATGGTCACCTTAGTATCTCCGGAACCACAGCACATAGCGAGCTACTGATTTAGTCGATTGTTCACCTGAATTTGTCGCGAAAAATACTAACCAAATAAGTCGGTTTGTAGTCAGATTGCTCTTCCGTAGTATTGTTGACTTTACTACATATTTCTTAAAGTGCCTTCTCCAACGCAGCTCGAGTTCTAACTTCGGTGCTGGTGTGGGTGAAGTTAGCCACTGCATCATGCAAAGCTTTGGAACGAGAAGTCTTAATATGCTAATGTTCAATGCTCAGCTACTTGCCTTGTTCTCAAAACTACTTGCTTTGCTCAAAGCCGAGCTAGCTCTGATATTGATGCCGTTTTCTTTGACGCTTCAGTTAGAATTAAACTTATGCTTCGAGGCTGCTTCCACTTTAAATATAATAATAAATAACCAGGGATCGGAATAAAGTAACATCATTTGTGTTCTTGGGACGAAAATATGGCGCGAAAGAATAATTAAATTAAATTAAATTAAATAAAACTTTATTTCAGACAATAATTTGTACATAATTTTGTTAGTGTGTTAGTAATGATAATGCTTAGGTATGTAAGTTAGTATTGTTATTTTTATTGGTATGATATAATATAATTTATTTTTTCAGCCCTATGACTGTCTCCACCCAGTGTTTCTGGAAAGGACAGTCCGGTCTGGTGGCAATCATTTTCAGTATACTGTTGTCACTACCATGCAGGCGCTGCAGTAAAGAGGCCGCTTTCTTTCGCATAATGGCGTGAAAACCATCTGTGCGAGCCTCCGCGAACATTCCCGACGCGCTACAGCGCCAAGGCAATCCCAACAGCATTCTGAAAGCCTTATTAAATTGAACACGCAGGACGTTGTAGGCTCGGCGCGTGTATGACACCCACAGGCCGCTCGTGTAGAACGATTGACAGAACGCCTTAAAAAGGGTTACTTTGACGTCTGTAGCACAGCGAGCGATATGTATTATAAATGCTAAAGTTTGGATATTTGGATGTTTGTTACTCAATCGCGCTTCAGCCACTGGACGGATCGTGATGAAACTTCGCACACATATAGGTTAGGTCCTGGAATAGGACATAGGATAGTTTTTATCCCGAAAACATATCCCATTCCTGCGGGAAATACATAATAATTTGTAATGTTAAGTTGTCCACGCAAACGAAGTCGCGGGCAACAACTAATTATCTATAAATCACTGACTCCTGAAAAATAGTTTACCTAGTTTTAGGAGTCAGGGCTCATAAATAATGTATAACTTTACTTTTCTTTTACACACCAATTATCCAGTCCCAAACTAGGCAGAGCCTGTGGTATGGTTATGGTTGTGGTACGGATACACATACTAGCGGGATTCGAACCCGCAACCTCCGGCGTGGCAGTCCGAGAGCTATTCGTTCCGCCACGGAGGTCGTCAAAATTATATCTACATTCGAAATCGTTTCCGAGGTAGCCAAATAGCATTGTATTCACCGTCCTCTAATAGTAGGAAATCAACAGCGTCATGTGTTGCAAACAAGCTAGGTCTAACAAAGGCCGAGTTCGAGCTCCAATTGGGCGGAACTCGGCCCGACTTGAATAAAACACAAAGCGAGCGAATGAGCCGTTGCTTTGCGCACGCGAGCTAACAATCAGCATTTCGCGCAAGCGAGTCCAGGTGTTGAAGTGAGGTGATTCCAACACTGATTGATAATCGCCACGTAGACCTAAATGTAGGCTTTCGCTTATGGAAGGCTCCATAAGCAATTTGGCTAATATTTTTTACTTATACTTTATTGTACACAAATATAAGTCACACAACTAATTTAAACACAAGGTGTACAAAGGCGCACTTAACTCTGTAAGAGTTTTCTTCCAGTAAACCTTTGGGTGAAAGAGAAAAGCAAAGCAGATAGGCAGACAGCAGGGCACATTATAGTGAGAAAAAAAAACATATATGTAAATAGCAAATAGAATAATTTAAATTTACTTATAACTATCTATATAAATATGTAATAAAATAATTATATATACAGGCTCGTACAATATATATATAAGTATATACATACATGAATATCCGTGGAACTAAACAAATATTTTGTACTCTCTAACGCGACATGTGACATCTTCTGATAAACCTTTGGAGTTCAATTATATAATAAATAAAAGCGTAATCATCGCGTGTCTGTACATTGAAGATATTTGCAAAAAAAAATTGAGAGGTCTAAGGATAAGTAATAGAACACATTTCAATCAATTTTGGACTTTTTGTCTGTTTGTCTGTGAGTTTGTGCACGCATCACTTAAAAACTACTGAACGGATTTTGATGAACTCTTCACAGAAACGTAGGGCTTAACTCAACTTAACATTTAGTCTTTATTTCATCGCTATCGGCTAACTCAATCAAAAGTTATAGACATTTTTAGTTTTCAAATACATAAATAGGTAAGGTTAGTATGCAATATATTGCAAATATATTTCCGTACTATTCAGATTGCGATGAGTTTGGACTACGTTTTGAAGCTGGTAGTGGGAGTGGGAGTGGAAGTGGAAGTGGAAGTGGAAGTGGAAGTGGAAGTGGAAGTGTGTGGAAGTGGGAGTGAAGTGAAGTGAAGTGAAGTGGAGTGAAGTGAAGTGGGAGTAGACGTGGACGTGAGCGTGAGCGAGGGCGCGGGCATGGGCTTGGGCGTGGGTGCGGGAGTGGGCGCGGGTGGGGGCGGAGGCGGAGGCAAGCAGGAGCGGGAGCGGAAGCAGGAGCGGGAATGGGAGCGGATTCTGTAGTTCACGCGAGCGGAGCCGCGGGCACAGCTAGTAATAAATAAAAACGTAAACATCGCGTGTCTGTACATTGAAGATATTAGTTAGGAGGACTACAATTGGAGTGACGAGGTAAGAGAGAAAGAGGTTTGAGGGGAGGGTTGAGCTACGTGAGCCGCGGGCTAGCTAGTTATATATGAACTGGTATTGCCAGTATCCAACGAAGAACGAGGGTGACCGACATAAACTGAAGTGGCTGTAGACGGGCCACATCTGTCGCAGAACCGACGGCCGTTGGGGCAGACGGGTTCTGGAGTGGAGACCGTGGATCGGCACGCGCAGGGTGGACCGACGACCTGAAGAAGGTGGCCGGAAGCGGCTGGATGCGGAGGGCGGAGGACCGGGTGTGGTGGCGTTCATTGGGGAAGGCCTATGTCCAGCAGTGGACGTCTAAGGGCTGATATGATGATATCAGCTCAACTATTGCAGGTGAAAACAATGAAACGCTCAAACATTCACCCTGATACCAATTCTAGGTGTAATTGTAACACATCGCAATGTATACGCTTCTACAACAAACTACCAGAGGAAATCTTGAATATGACGGACAGAAAGTTTAAGATTCACATTAAAAAACAACTTTGTGAGAAAGCCTATTATAAAATAAACGATTATTTGAATGACAAAGATGCCTGGTACTAATGTTAATTCAGCTTCGCAAAATCTTTATTAATTGTATGCAAACTTGATTTTTAAAAGATGTGTTGCGCGAAGTTTGTTGCGCCGTTTCTTCTTTACAGCGCTAAGACCTAGGAAGCGGTAGTCGATAAAAAAAATGACGTGTATAAATGTACCAAGTGTACTCATATGCAATAAATGATTTTGACTTTGACATCCTGCGTTTGCACAACCCCGCGCCATCTTGGATCAGGCGTCAAAAGCGACGGCTCTAATTCTGTTGCTAATTATTCAGGCGCATGTACCGCCCTTTGTTATTCAAATTAAGATGCTCGTGCAAGCTGTATAATACTGTACAGTCTAATTACATATTGAGTGATGCAACCTTAGCCGTATCATGATGACCGCCTCGTTGGTCTAGTGGCTAGGTCATTGGTCTCGAGCGCGAGAGGTCGATTCCCACTGAGGACAAACAACTTGTAATAGTTGGTTCTGATCTGGAAGTTATAAATGTGAACTGTTTAAATCCCATCATCATCAGGTTATTTTTGTCTCCACTGCAGGAGCACAACCCTCTCTCATCTGCCGGAGACAGACGGAGGATTTGGCCTACACTCCCCGCGCTGACCAGACGGGTTGGGGAGGCCTGATTGATGTTTTATAATGTATTCCCTCAGTCGCCTTGTACGACATCCACGGGAAGAGTTGGAGTGGTCCTATTCTACTCTACCGGAAACCACACGGCAAATCCTATATCACAGGATAAAATCCTAGTTTGGGATTAATCCAGTGTATGTATATACAAGGATCAAATTAGTAACGTCCTCAAAAAGGCTGGGGTCCGCAGTGAGAAGAATAAAAGGAGGTGCATGAATGTGAGTGAGGCTAGTGAGGTGTGTCAGGATCGCGCAAAGCGGCGATCCATCGTCTCTGCCTACCCCTCTGGGACCAAGGCGTGAGCATTATGTATGTATGTAATGAAGAATGAAGAATGAATGAATGAATGATGAAGTTAAATCTACATTGAACTATGTCGTTACTCATGAACAGTAAGAGTTAAAAAGTAACTGAAATTTGGAAGGTTTTTTTTTAATTTTATCTCGAACATTTTATATTAAATGTTCACGTTAAAGTTTTAAAATGAACACTAAAACTGTGCGTAAAATAATCAGTACAAACCACTTTAGATAATCTCCTTTTATTATGAAAAAAATGATTGCTTTTTTATTTCAACGCTAAGAAACCAAGTTACGTTTAAAAGAAAATACAAATTGACATTTTAAAAAGATTTTGTTTGATGAAAAACATTTTCTCTATTTTTTTCAGATTCTATTAAGTATATTGTATAATGCAATTATTTTGAAACCTGTATACATTGTCTCACTTTTGTAAAGAAATATTAGCTTATTTAGAAATGTCACAGGATTATGTAATATAAAAAAAATCGGGTGTCAGACATTATGACGTGTTGCAAAATAATTATTCGTAGATTATAGTTTCACCTCAAAGTCTTTTTCCTTCAGGATTGATATTAATTGGTTATTATATTAGATAACAGATGATAGAGAAATGAACATCTTTTACCTAATTTAATAACCAGTTAGTGTCAATCATGAAGGCAAACACTTTGAGGTGAAAAACGATGAGCTACGAAAAATTATTTTGCTTCATGGTATGAGGGGTAGATACTATTGCCGCTGAATGTACAGCCTCCGGACATAGTTTATATTTGATCTGAGCAAACAATGTGCTTGATGATAAATATGATTTTACTATAAGAATTTTTTTATTTATTTAACATTAATAAGAAAATACATCATATGTCTTACATAACTCACACATAATAAACCTCTTGGGTTTGTCCTATGTGCGGTGAGGCCGCTCGATCACAGCGTGCCATGCTAACGCTTGTTGTACATTATAAAGAGAGTTAAATAATAATAATAATAATATAATAATAATAAATACATAACAGATGACAAAATAAATGTATCTATGCAACCTTGAATTGTACTTATATAATAACCTGGTCTTACTTGTTTTCCGCTACTGAAGGTAGTGTTTTTTTTTATAACATTTTTGTATTTTTTACTATTTACATAGGTATTTTGTATTTCTTAAAATATTATGTCTTCTAACCAGGACTGAGTACCGAATACACTTGTAGCGTTCCATATTTCTCTCTCATCTTCTAACCGTGTTGTCCCCGGCTTAGAACAGCGCCACCCCCAATCTTGCCGTGGGTGTCGACAAGGCGACTAAGGAATTGCACCAGGGAGGGGTAGCTACTGTGTACATATATTAAGATCATTACTAGGATCACCAATCTTCATGCCAAGCGTGGTGAATAAGGCAAAGCCCACCAAAAGTGGCATTCTATTGGGGAGGCTTGTGTTCAGCAGTGGACGTATTTCGGCTAAAGATGATTTCATCTTTATATCGCCCCAGGCTGATGCTATAGGCGAAGATACTACTAACTCTACGGTCTCTCGAAGCTTCGTTAGAGTAGACCCTTAGCTAACACCCGGTCTTCGGAACCCACAGAACCTGGGGCCTAAAGTTTCGACACCCGAACTTACTTATTCTGCCCCCACAGGCCATTCAAAGACCTACAAGCACTTTAGAAAAATGGCTTACGAATGTCTTTTGATTCCGGGAAAAATATCAGCAATTTACGGGACATTTCACAATACGACAACTTATAAAAATTTAAATAAATTCCCACTTTAGTTTTCCTCTGAGCTTTAATCAACATCTTACGATTACAAATCTAACCTCATGAATATCAATCGAAATGCCTATTGAATGTTTCGATTTATCGCGCGTTTTTGTACCGCCCCAGGAACCATTCATCAATTCCTTATTCAACAAACTCGATAAGTTAACGGTTTCCATTTGTAAATTTAATTTCAGTTTTGTGACACTTCGGTGGCCGCTAGAGGTGGCAAGGGGCATCGAGTATCGACTATCGATGTTGACACAGTGCATCTTTTTTTCTGAAACACACCAGAATTCGTCCGTTCCAGTCATACCAATACTTATTTATTCGTTGTGATTTCGATTTCCAGACAAAAAGAAGATTTTGAACCAATTGTACAAGTTGGTCCTGGTCTAGATGTTATATTTGTGAATTGTACTATCCTTGTTTAATTCCTGAAACACAGTAGAAAATCCTAGTATAATAATAAATATATGCATGTAATATTTATTATTATATATCCAGTTAGATTAAAGATGCATTCACAATACAACACCATGGTACCATACGATTTCTCGCGCGTTGCAATAATGAAGCTTTTTCTTCACGATATATCCAACAAGTGATTCAAATTTTACGCGCGTTACGAAACCTATGACAGGTTACGAAAACCGGTTGAAATTCCAAACCAATTTCAGATCAGTATGCTAAAATGAAATAATTTCAGTTTCATTTTATCATAGCAACATGAAAAAAAAATGCCTATGACCTCGAATCGATCGATTACAACGCGCGTAAAGTTAGGATATTTCATTGTTGGATATATCGTGAAGAAAAAGCTTCATTATCGATAAAAACAGACATCTCTAGCGGGCACTGCGGCATCGTTAATCAGCGTCCAGCGTGTTCATATCGCAAATATTTATCTGCGGTAGAGCTAATGAAATTATTGTCTATATCCAGCCGGGGCACGGGTAATTGTGTTAACTCATATTACCTGTGTTAGGCTGATATCAGAACGGGTGGGGTATCCTTTACACTGATACAGAAAGAGGAGGATGATAGAGCTGTATCAAATAACTACCCAGCGGTACACAACATCAGGTAGTTCGAATTCACGTCAACTGTGCGTGTATTTTCGAAATACTCCATTTTTTTTATTGTCGATGGGTTTGCGCTTGACCTCAATCTCACCTGATGGTAAGTGATGACGAGGACTAAGGTTACCCTGAAGATGCCTATTCATTCTTCCTTTAAAAATATCCAAATTGTACTTGTCCGGAAATACCCAAGCCGACTGGTAGCAGCGTTATCTTAATTATTATGTATTTCCCGTAGGAATGAGATGTTTATTCGGGATAAAAACTATCCTATGTCCTATTCCAGGACCTAACCTATATGTGTGCTAAGTTGCATTATGATCGGTCCAATGGTTGAAGCGTGATTGAGTAACAAATATCCAAACATTCAAATATCCAAACTTTCGCATTTATAATATTAGTAGGATATATATTATTATAGTAGGATAGGATTATATTGGGATCGATTCTGAAGGCACACATTTAAAATTTGACAGCTCTAAAATTGGTTTCGTTTATATATTATTATAGTAGGATAGGATTATATTGGGATCGATTCTGAAGGCACACATTTAAAATTTGACAGCGCTAAAATTGGTTTCGTCTAGGATAGCAACAGTTTTAGTGCTGTCAAATTTTAACATTGTGCCTTCAGAATCGAGCCCATTATTTATTTATTATTAATAATATTACATTATCTTAAGTACCACTAAACAGCAACGTGCGTGGTACTGATATTTGCAGTTCACACTATTTACAAACAAATCAAAAACAATAAAATGCTATAACAATACAACTTATACAATGTCTTCCAGCCAATATTACAATGGATCACCCATACTGTATTTTTGTTGTCGACATGGTGGACAGTTTCCCCGTGGCACAGGGCATTGGGCTGTTCACCTTGTCGCGTAGTATGTAGAGTGGAGTGTTGGGGCTGGCACGACCCCATAGCACCAGGGAAACGATCGATTTCTCCAAGATGCCGTAGAAATCATCCACATGTGCCTGATCCACTACAGTATCGAGCCAGCCATAACAGCATCCTGAGCCCCAAACATCGTCGCAATGTGGCTTGTGTTACGGTTTTCAACAGATTATATTTTGGGGAGTGTGCCCAGGAATTGCACGATTTGATTCCCCCATCTCCGCTCCGTCACCGAACGACCAGGCGTGGGTAAGGACTTCATCCTTATGTAGTAGATATACCACGTTCTCGCACGAAGCCTTTTGCTTCCTCTTTCATGGAATGAATGGAACTCCTTGCCAGCTTCGATATTTCCGGACAAGTACAACTTGGATCTTTTTAAAGGAAGAGTGAATAGGCATCTTCTGGGTAAGCGCGCTCCACCTTAGGCTTCATCGTCACTTACCATCAGGTGTGATTGAGGTCAAGCGTGAACCCATCAGGAATAAAAATTTTTTTATTAACGAACTGCTGCTGAAAACAATTATCAGTAACCTGCATCAGAATTTCCTAATGTGTTCAAGGTTCTGAACAGTCATTGTGATACTTAGGTACGTATAATGTTTTGTTCAAGCAACGCAATAATACCTCAATCTCCAAATGGTCTCAAATTGAACGTCTTACAAATAAAAAGGAAACTGAATTAAGATTCAATTCGGAAAACCGTATTTTCACGGACAACTTTTCCGTATAAATCATTCAAACTCATAATTTAAGTAAAATCTGATTATGCAAAGGAGGGGAAGGTAAAGTCCGACTTCTACGCGGGCGGGGGGTGTTGTAAAGCCGAGAATTGAATTCGCAGAGCCGGATCCAAAGTTAACGGGCGAATTGTACAAGAAATTGATTAATGTCCCCATGGAGATCAAACAATTACAAAATTTGATTATGTTAGAAAATTTCCTGTGAATTTTGATGTTTTCGTTGACTTGTGTGCTCGGATTAGAGTGAAAGGCAGTTCTGGAGTTGACATTAATCTTCGTGGATCACTTGCACAATGGGACTTTGCCGACATTCTTTTGAAATGTTTTAACTTAGACGGGAATAAAAAGATTTTTATTCCCGAGGGAGTGATGGGCGGAGTTTACTCTCGACGGAGTTATCTTTTCTTAATCTTTGTGTTCATTGCGAGTTACAAATTATTTTTCCTAAACTCTCATAAATTCATAAATATTCAAATTATCAAACAGAATTTGAATACAAATTTTCATGGACTGAAAACGTTCCACAACCTTTCCGTTGTATGAAAACACGATGAAATCTCGATATTCAATTTGCTTAGTGAGAGGGAAATTAAAGTCGTTTTGGGAGATGCTAAAAGTCGAAAAACTTTTTAAGCAAATAGCCTCAGCATCAGTCTTAGTTCCAGTTCTCCTAGGCACAAATCAAGAATAAGAACACATAGAATATTCTGTCTGCATTTAAAGAAAATTACATCTTTCTTCGACTTCCCGCAGGTGATAGCAGTGACTGAAGCCTAGTGCTTCCATCTCAATTTCTACCAATAAATGTCCTTCCCAAAATACCTTGGAGTTACAATGGTAACTGAAAGTTACGACAAGGAACAGCATCATGGATACGCTGTGTGGTACTTACCACCTTGAAAGCATTCGATGAATGTCTTCGTCCCACAAGGAACATTTTTGTCTAGTTTGCTGCAGTATACTGTGACAGTTCACGTGCAGAGAGTGTCCTCCAAGCTATGCATCTCTGGTACTTTGAAATCAATTGCATATCACTGGCACCCGTGTACCCATCATCCCAACTCAGTAGGAAACGCGTGTTACTGACGGACGCTAGGAAAATCAGTGCTTCTGCTACCCTCTGTCTGGAAAGACGAATGGACTGAAAAATTATCTGACCCCTAGACCGTACTAAAATGAAATGTGAACGCCGCACAATGAATATAAACTTCCCACTATATAATATTATAAATGCGAAAGTTTGGATATTTAGATGTTTGTTACTCTATCACGCTTCACTCACTGGACGGATCGGGATGAAACTTGGCACACATATAGATTAGGTCCTGGAATAGGACATAGGATAGTTTTTATCCCGAAAAAACATGTCATTCCTACGGGAAATACATAATAATTTGTGATGTAAGTTGTCCACGCGGACTAAGTCGCGGGCAACAGCTAGTACATAATAAGCCATCATAATCATCAGGTTATTTTTGTCTCCACTGCAGGAGCACAACCGTATCTCATCTGCCGGAGACAGACGGAGGATTTGGCCTACACTCCCCGCGCTGGCCAGACGGGTTAGGGAGGGCTGATTGATGTTTTATAATGTATTCCCTTAGTCGCCTTGTACGACATCCACGGGAAGAGTTGGAGTGGTCCTATTCTAATCTACCGGAAACCACACGGCAATAATAAGTACTTAATCGAAAATATTTTTACTTTTTATATTATTGTAATTTTCAGGTGAAGTTCGTACCAAATACGATACAACGGTTTTCATTTTAAGTCTAAAAACAAACATGCAAATTGGTACTCCAAACAAGATACAACGAATCAAATATATAGTGTCGATTAGTACTTTGCGTGTTTTTATAACAAATTAAACGTTGAAATAAAAGAAAGACAAAAAATATTTTCAAGTCTGGGCAAATGAGACACCGCTGAATCCTTGGACGTGACAGTTGTGCAAAAGGACAACTTAATTTTTTACTCCGCCGCCATCAATGACGCTTAGAATCCATTAGCTTCGGTTACCATTCTGAAAGTGTTCCAGGGTCCCTTCGGTAAACGAAAAATTTCATATCGCTTGCTTTACCAGACGATGTTTTGATTTCTTGAGAACCGTCTGATGCCTTTTGAATATCAATATTGTCATTATTTGATTACCCACCCTCCTGTGAGTTTTTTCAAAATAATTTGCTTTTAGAAGCTCCACTTATTGGAAACTAGCTGTGTCCGCGGCTTCGCTTGCGTGGACTACAGAATCCGCTCTTCTTCCCAATTCCGCTCCCATTCCCACCGCTCCCGCTTCGTTTATACCTCCAAATGTAGTCCAAACTCATCGCAATCTGAAAATATACTTCTTTTTTATTAAAATTATACTTCTTTGTTATTATACCTTGGGTTACATTATTAAAGTTTTAGTAGAGCTCTCTAATTTTTATAGAAATAACTATAGCCTATGTTACTCAGGGATATTGTAGCATTCTAATGGTGAAAGAATTTTTTAAATCGGTAGAGTAGTTTCTGAGTTTATTCCTAACAAACATACAAATCTTTCCTCTTTATAATATTAGTGTAGATATGCATTTATACTATGACATCTTGTTACATAAGTTATAAATCATTTCCTTTCATACTTTTCGTAAGAAACACCGATTTTACTGATGTCAAAATAATTTCATTCGAGTCCACGTGGCCGTGCAAAATCTAGTCTCATTAATATAATAATAAACGGCATTGTAATGAACAACCCCGTCCCAACCCCTGACCATAACCTGCTAAGACTGAATAGTAAACTATTCAGTCTTAGCAGGTTATGGTTATGAGTATAAGTTTATCACTCTGAATGTCAACATTTATTGCATCGCATTAAAACAGTACACATCTGAACCCAACCATGAAATCATCCTTAGAGATTACACACGTAAGTTTATGTTACTCCCAGTTATTGCCATGACCCTAGATCCTACAGTTAATCCTATGGCAACATAAAACGCAGTGTAAGCAAGCAAAGCCATATAATAGTAGAAACTTACAGGTGTGCAAGTTAGAGAACCGAAGGGCCCTCGAGTGAGACAAGTAAAGGGCCTGCTTAAGAGCTCATTCCGCGAAATTAAGCAAGGGAGTGCGTCTAAGTCGTAGGGCTTTAGCTTTGATATGTTTGTAGGGGAAGGACTGAAGCGGGGAGTCAAACTAACAATATAGTGTTGGAATATTTGATACTGGCTATTTATAGTCCATATATTTATATTATATTTAACTCTTTATTGCACACACACAGATAAAACAAAAATAATACATTAAAAAGAAACACAAGTACAAAGGGCGAATTTATCTCTGAGAGAGATTTCTTCCAGCAGACCCGCGAGAGTGATAATTGAAATAAGAGAGGCAGACATAGTGTGTACGTAAATAAAAAACATATACATACATACACTAATATAATAGTACACTAGTATAATAGTAAACGTCCATAGTATATTTTAAACATGTTTTTCTACATTGATGTTCTCTGTCACTCCTACGAAAATTCACATCTTGTCAACTATATCGATAAATACAAAATAGCATAATTAAGTATTTTATTGGTTCAATTAATAATTCTTACGAAGTATATCCAGGATAATACAATAGCAGGATATGACAACAGTAAGTGTATCTGAAGAGCCGTGGTAACCGGTTGGCTGTGCACTCGCCTCACGTTCATGAGGTCCTGGTACAAACCCCGCCCGTGCCGAGGAGTTTTACGAAACTTAAGTACGGTTTATTTATAATACCACAGGCTTTTCGGTGAAGGAAAACATCGTAAGGAAACCTGCATATGCCGAAGAAGAAATTCTGAGGCGTATGTGAAGTCCACCAAATCGGCTTGGGGCTCCGTTGGTGGACAGGGGTTTGGCACAAAAGATCCTGAAGGGTCGAAGTGTCGCCAGGACTTCCTGGCCCCCTAAGAAGATAAGATAAGATAGTGTATCTGACTTATCCAATGACGGCTATTACTGCCCTAAGTCTTTATATCCTCGGCCTCGGAAACCGAAGACTAAGCTACCCGTTCAGAGTACAAGAGTTAAGAAACATGGAGGTAGTTTTAGATAGAGTTTATATTAAAACTCTGATTGAATAATTCCAAACCGCTCGCTCTAGAGCGTCTGATTATAACTTGCTCCACGCCACTCACTGGGACAGAGCCTTAAATCGCGTTAGTGTCGACCGAGTGTTTATAATCGGACCGAGCCTAGCCGAGTCGGGCCGAGCGCCCGTTGTTGCTAGAATAATCGGGAGTAATCGAGACTGAACCGCTCCTTTCCGGTTCACTGTGTTCGCAAAAACGGCAGTGCTTTCCCCTCACGCTAATGGAAACTGACGAGTCTCTCTGTTCATTTTCATTCCGAATTTCGGCGAACTACTTTAAGCTTTGGATTGTATTAGGTCCATTTGTACTGAATTGCATTTACTTACATGCCTACGTTGCTACCGTCGCCTCTAGCTACCACTCCTTTAAATCTCCTGCTTTTCCTACTTCCAGACTACAAGGACTCCTCTTTGCTATGAGTTTCATGGTCTCCACTCTACAAATCTTCAGCCTCAAAGATCATAGGCTCTGATATATATGAGGCATATCTACTGTAGATTCAGCTTACAAAATCTTACACTGTTTTTCATCGTATGTCCTATAACAAAACATGCTTCAAAATAACTTCGAGCATAATCCTCTTTAATATTTTCCAAGTAACATATGTTGCAGAACCGACGGCCGTTGGGGCAGACGAGTTCTGGAGTGGAGACCACGGGTTGGCACACGCAGGGTGGGACGCCCCGCCAGCAGGTGGACCGACGACCTAAAGAAGGTGGCCGAAAGCCCAGTAGGGAAGGCTTATATGTCCAGCAGTGGACGTCTAAAGGCTGACATGATGATGATGAAGTGACATCGTACTAATATTACAAATGTGAATGTTTGGATATTTAGATGTTTGTTACTCAATCACGCTTCAACCACTGGACGGATCGTGATGGAACTTGGCACACATATAGGTTAGGTCCTGGAATAGGACATAGGATAGTTTTTATCCCGAAAAAACATGTCATTCCTACGGGAAATACAAAATAGCTTGTAATGTTAAGTTGTCCACGCGGACTAAGTCGCGGGCAACAGCTAGTTTTAAATAATTCTTTATTGCAAGTAAAAAGTAGCCATAAAAAAACTTTAACTAAAATTAGTCAATGTCTTAAACAGTAAAAGAACAATTTATTCATTGTTCTAACTCTGAAGCACTCTAATTCTGATTACGGGTCATAATTTAAACTGCCACTGCAGTATACGCAGTGACATAACTACGTAAATAAATAACATTATCAACTCGTATAATGTGCTTGCTAATTTCATTAGACCCGTTTAACCCAGCGCTAATCCCCGCATTGTACCACCAAATAATTTGATAAACAATGAGACCTGGGGATAATAAATTCAGTTTTAAATAAATAATGTGGCTCCGGCAAATTGATATGTTGTGTTGCGGACGCGCGAACAAGTCGCGCGACGCGGTCGCGACCATAATTGAATCGCGTTTACGTGTAATTGGGCTTTATTGATATTAATTGGTCTTTTCAGCGACGTGACATGTAGCGTGGACTCCAGGGCTTACGTGGATGTGAAAGCTATTTTAAATGTAGGTCGGCCTGCTAAATCTAAAATAATAACTAACACTTGTGGGGAGAACAGTGTGGCGTGGTCCGGGTGTGGTGGCGGAGGGGGGGGGGGATATTGGGGAAGGCCTATGTCCAACAGTGGACGTCTAAAGCCTGATATCATGATGACTTTTCAGTACTCGTTAAATGGCTTATCGTGTGTTAAAAGACACTTAAGTTATTGTCATTAACGATAATCGAATGTTATGTTAATGTTATGTATATATCCTTTAGTATCTTTTCGTACCCACGTTCGTACGTTCCCATATCTTTTAGTACCCACTTACTAATATCAACCAATTACAATATGTGAATAAGTAAGTCTTGGACATAGCTTGATAAAAAAATTAAATTAAAATAATTTTTTTGTACTTCGAAGCGACAGTGGGCTGATCACTGTCGGAGAACCGACTACCGGAGGGGTAAACGAGTTCTCGAGTGGAGACCACGACTGGGCAAGCGTAGTGTGGGACGCCCCCTGGCTAGATGGAGCGACGATCTGCGTAAGGCGGCTGGCAGTGACTGGATGAGAAGAACCGAAGATCGGGTTCAGTGGCGCGCCTTGGGTGAGAGCTATGTCCAGCAGTGGACTCTTTCAGGCTGATGATGATGAATGTTATACATGCGGAAATGCTGCGATGTCTCGATTTTAACTGACACGCCAGATAATTTTAGGTTTCTTTAGACGTATTGTTTTGATTCGTGTATCAGAAAGTGGTCAAGTTCCTGAGTCTTCAACTTATGTGACAATATAGCTAAACCATTAAGCGTCAAAGAAATCACGTAAAGCTCAAGAGAATCACGTTCCTGTTTTCAATTTCACAGCTTAATTTTTGTTCCGCAACATCTCCACAAAATGCATTTCTCCCGGCACCGGAAGCGAGAATGGAACGTCGTACATTCCGCAAAACTTGCCTCCAACTCTGAACTAACTTGTCTCCTGTTTCTTATTACGCCGAAATTACAGGAAAAAAAATCTTTTGCGAGATAAGTACTTTATGAAATCTACACAAAATATTTATAGACGTATTTTGCTGATTTTTAACTTATCAGGCGCAGAGACAGATCAATAAAACTTGTATATACGACTTTCCTTTTTGATAAGATACTACAACGCAAAGTTATTTAGGAACAAACCGGACTGTGTCGAGTACTATATTTAACTACTATATAGACACTAAGTACTATATTTCCGCCTTAGGGCCGCTACCGGTACTATAAAAATATGATTATTCAGTAGTACTAGTACCCTACTTGTTAACAAAACAAGGAAGTCCGCTGAGACCTATTTTTCGAGCGATGAGAATAACAAGGTCGAGCCATTTACAAAGAAACTTCGAAGTACCATCCACTTTTCGCAGAAAAACAGATATAATAAACAGAAAAATTTCTTATTTATTGGACGTGTGGTTCCCGGCTTAGAATAGGACAACCTCCAATCATCCGTAGGTGTCGTTAAGGCGACAGGCAGCAACATCAACTGCGATCAACAATCCGGTACTACCTTACCATACATGGATACCGTCGAGAACTTAGGAATTTTGATCGACCAAAACCTGTCCTGGAAACCTCAAGTTGAGATGGTGAGTCGTAAAATTTTTGCTTCAATGGGTTCTTTTAGACGTTGGAAAAATTTTATCCCTGTCAAAACAAAAACGGAGCTGGCGCAGTCCCTGTTACTCCCCATACTCGATTACGCTGATAGTTGCTACTTAGACCCTACAGAGGAGCTGCTTAACAAGTTGGAGCGTTTACAAAACATGTGTATACGCTTCATTTTTGGGGTTCGAAAGTTTGACCACATCTCGAAGTATCGTGATCAGCTAAAGTGGCTCCCGATCAGACTCCGTCGCAACTCTCATATCCTCGCCCTTTAATTTAGCATTCTCTATAACCCTACCTCTCCCCCTTACCTCAAGGAGTTTTTCAAATATTTAGGAAATGACCATAACCTAGCTTTAAGATGTAAAAACGACAATATACTTCAGGCCCCTTACTGTCGTTCGAATTATTATTCAGACTCTTTTGCTGTTACAGCAGTCCACTTATTTCACCGTCCCCGCAGCCTCGACCAACCTAAAGGCTGCAACACCGATGACACCTCCCGTCTGGATGCGGCAACATCAATAGAGGATGTGATGCAACACATCCGGACGAGGATTGTGGGTTGGACTGAGGAACGAATCAGGGTCGAATGTACGTTCCTGGAATCTACTAGCATTAATAACTTTAAGGCCTGTAGACTCCGGGTTCTCACAAAACACCAGGGTATATTCCTCAGTCCCGACTTCTGGCCCGAGGGAGTAGTGTTTAGACGTTTTAGGGATAAACGAGTAATATCTCAAAAATAGTATGAAGAACTATGTTAATTAGGCTTAAATAATGTATGTATTTCTAGGTTATATCTATGGGCCAAGTTGTCTGATAATAAACGATTTATTATAAATATGGAATTCTCTTTTCTCTTCCAAGTGAGATTCGTCAATCTAAATCATTGCATGTGCATCCAGCATTTTCATTTGGTCTCTCTATGCGTATAGTACGAGCGTAGTGACGCCTTTTCTCGCCACAATTCCGGGAACTGTCGTGACCCAAAAAAAACAACGCCCCGCGCTGTCTGCGCAAAAAGTTAAATTAATCGGGAGCAGTGTCCCGTTTCTGGAGTTTGATAAAAATTGGATTTTTGTGAACAACACCGACAATAATCAGGGCGGGACGGGCGCCGGGGGAGAGGGGAGGGTTGAAGGAGATTAAACGATGAGATTGATCCCAAAGAGAATGGGCGGATACGGGATATCTCGCGCCATCAATCAAATGTACCACATTTGACAGAGATGATCTCCACGTCATCTTTTACTACGTTACCAATATATTGTTAAAGATTTCGTGAATATAAAAGTGCATGATCCAACAAAGTTTTTTTTTTCAATTTCAGTCACTCAAACAGTAAATCTATTCAATTCAGTTCAATTCATTTACTTTTTATTGCACGATAATAATAAACAAATATAATAATAAAGTAGCCTACATAACGGTCTTATCGCTAAAAGCGACTTCTTCCAGACAACCTGTTAAGTAATTCGTTGTTGTGTATTATGTTTATTGTTTCTGTAACGTTTAATATATTATTTTGACAGCCTTGTTGCTTGGTCATTGGACACAAGAACCAGAGGTAATGAGTTCGATTCCCATTGGTGACAGACAACTTTGTACAAGTTGGACCCGGTCTGGATGTTATATTTGTGAATTGTCCTATCATTGTTTAATTCCCATAGCACAGGAGAAAATCCTAGTTTAGGATGTCTCAATCGCGACCGTATAAAATGCGCCTCCACGCATAGCGGTCATTGGCCAGCCGCACTGCTTCATATAAGGATCCGCCAGCCACCCTCCTCACCGGATCTGACCACCTCGTCGGATGTCTAATCCGTGTGAATATATATAATATTCAAGTTTGTTTTCTTATTATATTTTTTTATTCGTAGCTACGAAATACTACGATATGCTACGAGCTCTACGCTGTAGCAAACATCGTAGCTAGAATGTATCTTATCTTATCTTCTTAGGGGGCCAGGAAGACCTGGCGACACTTCGACCCTTCAGGATCTTTTGTGCCAAACCCCTGACTGCCAACGGCGCCCCAAGCCGATTTGGTGGACTTCACATACGCCTTAGAATTTCTTCTTTATCATATGTAGGTTTCCTCACGATGTTTTCCTTCACCGAAAAGCCTGTGGTATTATAAATAACCCGTATTTAAGTTTTGAAAAACCAATTGGTACGGGCGGGGTTTGAACCCACGACATCAAGAACGTGAGGCGAGTGCACAACCAACCCAGCTACCACGGCTCTAGCTAGAATGTAGCTTTCCAATTTCTATTTCATCATCATCATATCAGCCCTTAGACGCCCACTGCTGGACATAGGCCTTCCCCAATGAACGCCACCACATCCAGCCCTCCGCCCTCCGCTTCCAGCCGCTTCCGGCCACCTTCAGGTTGTCCGCCTGTACTGCCCTGCTGCCTGCCCGATCCGCGGTCTCCACTCCAGAACTCGTCTGCACCAACAGCCGTCGGTTTCGCCAATTCAGCTTGCTAATCCTTTCGACTATGTCGGTCACCTTCGTTCCTAGTCAGATCTCCTCATCACGAATCATATACTTCAAAGAAAACCTGAGCATAGCCCTCTCCATCATCATCAGGTTATTTTTGTCTCCACTGCAGGAGCACAACCCTCTCTCATCTGCCGGAGACAAACGGAGGATTTGGCCTACACTCCCCGCGCGGTATTGGGGGTTGGGGAGGCCTGATTGATGTTTTATAATGTATTCCCTTAGTCGCCTTGTACGACATCCACGGGAAGAGTTGGAGTGGTCCTATTCTACTCTACCGGAAACTACACGGCAGCCCTCTTCATAGCTCTATATAATTTCTATTTGATGTAGCTTAAATAGTGAAACAATTTTCGTGTCTCCACGCCGCCGACGAATTACTTCTTGCGTGAAGAGCCCAGGGACCGCGACAGGTAATTAGCAATGCTAATCTATTCATATGTCGCGCGGTGCACCGGGGGGCACTCGGCGGGACGGGGGCCCTACCACGCGTTAGCCAGCTCTGGCATCGCTGAACAACCACTGAACTGAACAAATACTTAGATTTAAAGTAGTTTTGTCAAGAAATTTACACACATTACAAATATGTGTAGATTTAAAAATACTATAACGTTATTTCATTTTCCGCTGGGAGGAATCTAGTACAAAATTATCACATACAATGCTGGCGTTATGGTAAGATCATAACAGGCAGAAAAGCAATGATATTCTATTCAAATGCCAAGAAAATATTTCAGACTTTGTATAAGCTAGCAGAGTTTATTAGAAATCGGCACAAATCCTTTACAAACATACATAGTTATGCGGTCCTAAAAGTAAACTTTATTCCTTCCTAATACAGTAACTTTTCTGGGTTAAATGATATAAACAATAATGTGGATAAAATACACCAGTCAATCTCTAGTCGTTTTACATTTTGCTACAAAAAGTCTGATCGATACTTATCGTTCGAGATGTGATCGAGAACATATAGTAGCCGTTCACATTAGCATACACACAGAGGCGGCAGCTAAGTGACACGAGAGCACGGCAAGTGCTTTCAATTGTTTAGATTCAACCGCTAACACAATCACTTACAGGCATTCTTAGCTCTATACGAGTACAACGCGCGCACCCGCATTAGGCCAACTAACTACGAGACTTGTTTAGGCCTCTGGCACAGATATTTTTGCGTCCAAAAGAGGGCCCTAATTATCCGCTGTAACTTCAATATACTAGTATTTGTACTTTAAGAATTGCAAAGCTTTCAAAAAATCATGTGCCGTGCGAGCTATATATAGTAGAGTTTATTTTTTTATTTAAGTGAATATAATATAAATATTTTATTTATATAAGGATGAAGTCCCTCACCACTACTGGTAGTCAGGAAGGGGGATGGGGGAATCAAATTGTGCAATTTCTGGGCACACTCCCCAAAATGTAACCTGTATTTATTAATTTATTATTTATTTATGCAGATGTTACATGAAAGTGTGGTTTCCGTATGACTATTGGTTTAGAATGAATATATATATTTCATATATATATGTAGTTTATACATATACCGTCTGTAACGCCCTATAACTATAAAGTTTTTACCTTCATGTTATATGCAGGCAAAATAAATATCATCATCATTAACCTAAATACGTCCACTGCTGGACATAGGCCTCCCCAATAGAATACCACTTTTGGTTAGATGTCCATTGGGGGATTTGCCATTATCACCACGCTTGGTAGGATTGGTGATCGCAGTAATGATCTTAACATACATACAGGAGAATGCTGCTGCCTGTCCCTGGAGCAATCCCTTAGTCGCCTTGACGACACCCACGGGAAAGATAAAGGTGGCTCATTTCTAAGCCGGAAACCACACGGAAAAAACAAATATATACAAAAAGTATTGCATATTTTACATTGCTATTTTTACCCACACATACACATATATTTTTACACATTTTTTTTTTTTTTTATTTTTTTTTTTCCATCGAACGGAGACGGTGTATGCGTTTGGGGTGAGATGCAGTTTGTTTGGATGTTTGTTTGTTTGTTTGTTTGTTTGTTTGTTTGTTTGTTTGTTTGTTTGTTTGTTTGTTTGTTTGTTGTGCAAACCAATGTTGCCATTTATCTCCAAAACTACTAGCCCGATTTTGATGTGGTTTTCAGTGATGGGTTCGGGTTTGATTGGTGCATGTTCTTAGATAGGTGTTACGGTGATAACTCACCAGGGGGCGCTGCAGTAAACATTTGTTTGTGCAAACCAATGTTCCATATCTGAGATACTTTCCACCAACGACAGCTAATTTATCAAAATCGGTTCTCTCACAGCGCCGTTTAGCTAGAAAATTACGTAGAAATATCAAATTAAAACATATGTTTGCGTCACATTAAAAAAAGCATTTATAGCGCAGCGTCAAATAAAAGCGAAAGGTAAATTCTGCATTCATAGTAGTTGGGAACGAAATATGAAATCCATGTTGCCCCCCTCCCCCCTCCCCCTCTCGCACCCCCGCTCCCAGAGACCAGTTAGCAATTTTAAAGTTGGCGAATCGAAAATCATTGGAGAAACTTGTACACTGCACAACTTTCAAACGTACCTTGAAGTTTATTATTTTATTCCGCACCGTATTTTATTTTGCGTTCGTTATTCGTTTCAATTTTGTAGTAAATCGGTTTTCCATTTTATCGTATAAATAGTAAGTGCCCTAATCAACGATCTCTATGTACTACTAGATGGAGCGTTCCAAACAGTCGCTCTGTTCCACGCAACTGCGGCTCCGGGAACCGCAACCCGGTTATTCACAATGAAACTTGACGCTACGGGTAAATAGCGTCAATATTTAGTAAATAATTAAATGTTCCGCGTAGTAACTGCAGCAGTTTTATTGTGAATGTAACCGAGTTGCGGCTCCTTACGTGGAACAGAGCGATTGTTTGGAACGCTCCATCTAGTAGTGCATAGAGATCGTTGGCCCTAATATATAAATTCACTTTTGTTTGAGCTACACAGAAAATACTGAAGGACATTTAGATATTTCAAACTAAATAACCGCCGTGTGGTTCCCGGCTTAGAATAGGGCCACCTATCTTTCCTGTGGGTGCCGTCAAGGCGACTAAGGGATTGCACCAGGGACGGGCAGCAGCGTTCTCCTGTGTGTGTATGTTAAGATAATTACTGCGATCATTAATCCGCCTGCCAGGCGTGGTGATTATGGCAAATCCCCCAATGGACAACTTACTAAAAGTGGTATTCTATTGGGGAGGCCTATGTCCAGCAGTATACGTATTAGTAACGTCCTCAAAATGGCTGGGGTCCGCAGTGAGAAGAATAAAAGGAGGTACATGAAAAGGTTGATGAATGTGAGTGAGGCTAGTGAGGTGTGTCAGGATCGCGCAAAGTGGCGATCAATCGTCTCTGCCTATGCCTCTGGGACCAAGGCGTGAGCATTATGTATGTATGTAAATTTTTTTTTAATAAAAAAACATTATAAAACAATCTTCATGGTAACCAAGGAATTTTTTAATATTTCCTCTAAGTTACTGTTTTGTGTAAAATATATTTTTAACCTATTCTATTACGATTTCAATTTTGTATATTTATTTAGATGAGAGAGGGTTGAGCTCCTGCAGTGGAGACAAAAATAACCTGATGATGAATGATGATGATTTTTATTTTTATTTAATTTTATTCCTTTTTAAAATTAAAACCAAAAGACTTATACCCATGGGCGGTCCTAGGGCGACCATATGCAACCGGGCGTCCCGTCTTAAAGGGGGCGCCGAAAAAACAACTACAGATCATCTCTGACAGATTTTTTAACAAATTTAAATTAAAATCCTTACTCCATTATCCTATTTTTAATCTTTTCTTATGTACCTATTTCCATTGGGGAAGGGCGGGAACAGAGCGATAAATAAATAATACATACAATCACGTGCCCGAAAAACGAACTAGGGCTGCCCCTGGATTCATTCACCATTACGGAGTTACCGCATGTACTTAACTAATACTGGCATAAAATTTTCTACACAAAGGTTGTCTGGAAGAAATCGCTTAGAGCGACAAGACCGCCCAAATTGTACTATTTGCAACTTTTATAACGTGTAACTGTATTTATTTATTTATTTTTATTTATTTAACTCTTTATTGCACACACACAGATAAAATAAAAAATAATACATTAAAAGAAACACAAGTACAAAGGGCGAACTTATCTCTGAGAGAGATTTCTCCCAGAGATGTATTTGTTTGTGCAATAAAGTGTATTGTATTGTATTTAATTAGGTGAGAGACACGCCACCTCGATCGACCCCCATATTTCTAGGACATCACAATGGTATCGATATCCACGGGCAAGCAACCGATACCCGGGCAACAATAACGAACGGGGCCGGTAATAATAGCCGGGTATCGGCTTGCTTTGTTGTGACGTGACTTAAGGCGGGGCCGGCGGCGAAACAAAGGCTGTTTGTGTGGTCTGCGTATCGCGAATGTCATTAGTTACCTACGAGAAGCTCTAAGACTCGGACCGTCCATTCCGGGTGTTAATAAATACATTTCTCTGGCATAATATTTTCTACCCAAAGGTAGTCATGTTTTACGGGAGCTTGGAATTAAACTATTTCATCATCAGGTTATTTTTGTCTCCACTGCAGGAGCACAACCGTCTCTCATCTGCCGGAGACATTCCCGCATCCTCACCATTCTCCCCCCGCAACTCCTCTAAGCGAGGATCAACGGAGGTAACTGCAAAGACACCTACCAGTGAAGGTAGGGCAAGTCCCAGGTCATGAATTTACGCTACCTTGGGCCCCAGACAAAGTTAATTAAAGAAGTAAAGAGTCAAAGTAGGAAGAGAGTTCCCACTTCCCCTCTAGCAAATGGGAGTGTAGCAATGAAACGATGACCAGAGTGGTCACGTCGGGGGGTTGGGGGTTTTGGTATGGCCAAGATAAGCCTGGCCACCTAGTTGGACACCACGGACGTATTTAGCGCCTTTGTGACGCAGTGAGCTGTGACGGAGTAGCAGAAGGCTACTTCGTATAGTAGTGCCAATAGTAGGCATGGCAAAAACGCTTAAACGCTCGGAAATTGTGACGGTTCGCAACCAGATCTCCATAGTATACCGGACGGTTCACGTAATTTAGATCCGATAGTATGAGTTCACGTTCCCGATCCCACCGTGTGCACCCCCACAGAATGTGATGAGCGGTTTGATCCGACTTACCACACTCGCAGTCGGGAGATGCGACCAGCTTCATGGAGTGAAGCTTCGACTGGAAGTTGCCGTGACCGGTGAGGAACTGCGCGACGCAGTGATCCACCTCTAGCCACCGTTTCTCTAATCTCTCCTCAACGCTTGGGAAGAATTTGAAGAGGTGCCTGCCCTTTTCAGATTCCTCCCATCTGCGCTGCCAATCGGACACCAGAAGGTCGTCCACAACCGAAGCTGTCTCCCCGAACAGTCGACATGTGCGGTCCCTGTCTCCAACCCCAAAATCGGTCCAAGTGAGTTGTCGAGCTCTGAAGTGAACACTGGCGCGCCGCTGAATCTCCAAGTCTATCGGCCAAACACCGGCCATGACTGGCAAGGCGTCGGTGCTGGTCGTTCTGTATACCTTGCACATAAAGAGCAAGGCCATACGCTGACTCTGGAGCAATCTTCGGCGCACCGCAGCCATGGTGGCTCTGTCCACCCAGGTTGGAGCCGCGTAGCACATACTGGCTACATATGTCGCCAGATATATCGTGCGGAGGACGGAGAACCGGAGTCCCCACGTGGCCCGAGAGATCCTGGAGAAGGCGTAGAAATTCGACCGGGCGCGTTCGCCAACGGTACGAGTGTGCTCAGTGAATGCAAAGTTCCTCTCCAGGACTACTCCCAAGTATGTCACGTAGGTCTTGCTAGCGACAGGCACACCCCTGAAGCGAATGCGCGGTGGTTCCTTGAGGATACCCTTCAGCAATAGCTGTTGGGTCTTGTGCGGTGCAAAGTCCAGCTTGTTCCTCAGTCCCCACTCACCCACTCGCTCCATCTGCCGGAGACAGACGGAGTATTCGGCCTACACTCCCCGCGCTGGCCAGACGGGTTGGGGAGCCCTGATTGATGTTTTATAATGTCGCCTTGTACGACATCCACGGGAAGAGTTGGAGTGAGTTATTCTACTCTACCGGAATTCACACGGCTACACATAATAGCCTTATTGAATGTCATCATCAGCCTAAATACGTCCACTGCTGGACACAGGCCTCCCCAATAGAATACCACTTTTGGTTAGATGTCCATTGGGGGATGTGCCATAATCACCACGCTTGATAGGCGGATTGGTGATCGCAGTAATGATCTCAAGATACACACACAGGAGAACGCTGATACCTGTCTCTGATGCAATCCCCTAGTCGCCTAGACGAACCCACGGGAAAGATAGGGGTGGCCCTATTCTAAGCCGGGAACCCCACGGCAAAGCCTTTGAATGCACTGTTAGTATTCAATCACAAAACATAATTTAACGCCAACATACTTTATAAACATAATATAAACCCTACGCATGTCGTAGTAGAGTACACACTCAGAACTCAAAGATAAACAACAATCCGGACCACAATATAAATTCTCATACGCCCCGAATCCGTTGGCGCTAGGGTCACCAGTTACTCAGCGGAATCTCTCCGACTGCCCCCTCTCGTGTATCCGATATATGAATAAAAAGCTTCCATACATTATTACCGAGTGCTCGCAGATCGGGGGCCGTGGAGCTGAAACGATTGTACAGGAGAACGCACGCTCAGTACAAGCGAACTGATTTAATTACCTTCTAATTTCTACAAGCGCTTCAGCCTGTCCGTACATTGCGTGTGTACTGCACTGAGAGAGGGACGACGTTTTAACAAACGAACAATACAAGCGCTGCCCTTTTTAACTTATAGCGTGGATCTCTCGTAGTCGGTCGATAGTAACTTTGCTTCTTGGCGGCGCGTTCTTCATAGAACTGTCAATCCACCAGCAATCACGGGGGGAGGGGGGAGGGTGGGTTGCCCGGTACTTGCGTTAGTTCTTCATCCCCTAAAAGTCCTGTTCTGTCTCTTTTTTTTCTTTTTGTGTACGTTCCTGTACAGCCAGCCTCTTCCCAAAATTACTTCGCTGTCGAGCGGCTCTTTGATTATTTGCTTAATATCCTCAGATATTTCACGCACTCATCAATTCATTTCCATGGGCGGTCGCAGGGGGAGGGGGGGTTGCCCGGTACTTGCGTTAGTTCTTCATCCTCTAAAAGTCCTGTTGTGTCCCTTTTTTTTTCTTTTTGTGTACGTTCCTGTACAGCCAGCCTCTTCCCAATATTACTTCGCTGTCGAGCGGCTCTTTAACTATGTGCTTAATATCCTCAGGCAGTTCACGCACTCATCAATTCATTTCCATGGGCGGTCGCAGGGGGAGGGGGGGTTGCCCGGTACTTGCGTTAGTTCTTCATCCCCTAAAAGTCCTGTTGTGTCCCTTTTTTTTTCTTTTTGTGTACGTTCCTGTACAGCCAGCCTCTTCCCAATATTATTTCGCTGTCGAGCGGCTCTTTAACTATGTGCTTAATATCCTCAGGCACTTCATTCACTCTCAGGCAGCTCTAGCAGTCTTCTTCGCTTGTGCTAGACATGGGCGAATCTCATCAGCGGTTCGAAGTTGGCCTCGGTCCTTACGAGACCCTGATGATAGACCGGACAGATCACAGAACAGTGGGCTTGTACTGTCAGACAATACACGCAAAAAATGTGTCTAAGCCTAAGGGTTGTTATTACTTCGTATGTGCGCGCGGCATCTGATGTACCGCGCAGTGTACATAAATGTGCCTAAGGCGCTCGACTTAGAGTTTGTTATTACTCCGTACTGGCGGGGCGAGAATCACTCCGGAGCGACCCGAAAATGTAGGTATTTATCGCGGTCGGTTCGACCATTGCGTATTGCATTTTAATTATATTTTATTTATGTCATTCATATCATAGTCAAAGTCAAAATTATTTATTGCATATGAGTACACTTGGTACATTTATACACGTAATTTTTTTTATCGACTACCGCTTCCTAGGTGTTAGCGCTGTGAAGAAGAAACGGCGCAACAATCTTCACGCAACACATCTTTTAAAAATCAAGTTTGCATACAATTAATAAAGATTTTGCGAAGCTGAATTAACATTAGTACCATCTTTGTCATTCAAATAATCGTTAATTTTATAATAGGCTTTTATATCGTTTAGTTAATAAACTGAATTCCACCGACTGAATCTAGAAATGTGTTAAATTAATTGCGGTATCGGAAAACGGAACCAACTGTAACTCGGCGTATAGCGAGTCCTTTGCGTTGTGATACAAAAATCTTATCCAGCCCCATGGTCTCGAGAGATCGGGGTTTCATGTAAATATTTACCACTGAATTCCCGATTATGGGGATTTAACAATTTTACGGCGGGCCCCTGGATTTAGCGGGAGATGGGCCGCGTGTTTCTACAGCCAGCAAATGTGAAATTATTGAGGTTTTATAAGAAGACACATTATATTAAGTTATATCCAGGGATCGGAATGTGGTATCTATCATACTTGTGACGAAAACATGGTGCGGTAGATTATATTATTATCTTCTTAGGGGAGCAGGAAGCCCTGGCGACACTTCGACCCTTCAAAATCTTTTGTGCTGAACTCCACGATCTCTATGTACTACTAGATGGAGCGCTCCAAACAATTACTCTGTTCCACGCAAGTAGCCACAACTCTTTCGCATTCACTTTGAAACTTGTGCAGTTACTACTCAGAACGTTTAATTATTTACTAAATATTGACATTATTTAACCGTAGCGTCAATGGCTTTATGGCTTTCTTACAAAGTTGTTTTTTAATATGAATCTTAAACTCTCTGTCCGTCATATTTAAGATTTCCTCTGGTGGTTTGTTGTAGAAGCGTATACATTACCCCGTGAACGATAACCCTTTTATAGGTATAATGATTTTTTTTATATGACATGGCAGTTGCAACTCTACTACAATGGACAAACGTATTGATTTTGTCTGATCCTTAATTTGCAAACCTCCACTTTCTCTATATTCGACAACTAGCCTGCGATAGGTATGAATGGGGTCGCGAGGTCGATCCTGCCTCACTTCAGTCGAAATGAAAAACTCCGGCCCAATATGCGGGCCGATATAATTACACGGGTTGACCTCTCCTAACCTCCGTACGTGACTATAACGGTCTAATATTGAACAGGAGTACTTTCTCCACCCTATATATGGGTGTGTAACGTAACGACTAAAGATTAGATAGTTAATATTTCAAACTAAACTTTATTGAAGACCTTCATGGTAAAAACTTTCTGGTGGGCGTCTCCGCAATTATAAATAAATATCTCAGACATTCACACCAATTATCCAGTCCCAAACTAGGCAGAGCCTGTGGTATGGTTACTAGATAACGGATAGACATACTTAAATAAAAATATATAAACATCAAAGACTTGGGTACAAACATTCATATTCATCATACGAACATTTGCCCCTAGCGGGATTGGAACCCGCAACCTCCGGCGTGGCAGTCCGAGAGCTACCCGTTCCGCCACGGAGGTCGTCAAACTTCAATTTGGTTACTGTTTTGCGACATGCAGTTTTATTTAATGCTGACATGTTTTTACTCCACAGAAATCCTATCAAGATAGAATGGTGAAGTAGTCATGACACGCGTCCCAACTATATGCAATATATTGCAGAAACTATAAAACACTTACCCGTCGGGTAAACATGGACAAAAATGCTATAATCAGCGATTTCAACATGCATAACTGTATCTCCTTGCTAGAAACGTGACCGCGAGGCATAAATGGTGCGCAGAAGAAAGAAAGAGGAAGAAGGAAAGAAAGAAAAAACATTTATTTACCACCATAATTGTGTGCCAACTAAAGAAAAAACCAACAAAGCAAGAAAAAGGAAAAAAAATAAAAAAAAATTATAAGAACTAGAGAAGAAGGGGCGCGCTGTGTCCGAAAATCGGCACGCACGATACTGAAATAAACAAATAGCTATAATCATTCTATCTAGATAGGATTTATGTGTTTTACACTATACGTCATAACCCTCAAGCGCCGAGTGCGGCAACAAAGACCTGCGCGACATTAAATTACAAAACAGACAGAGTAATTTGCGTCACCTTGCGCTTAGCTCTGCAGCTCGCGAGCAGAATAGTCCGGCAGCTTAACATTATATTTTTATCTCACAACGCTGTAGATCGAGGCTGAGGATTTCCGTTACAGAGAATAGTGGAGTTAAACCCTAATAAAGTTTAGTGCGTGTTATAGTATATTTTTCTGCCATGATAACAACATCTAACATCAAATATACCTAACTACTTTATACTATCGATAAATCATAGAAATTAATTACATTGGCCTTCGTACTCAAATGCATTAAATCCGCCACAAATCCAAAAGTGGATTTTGGGAAACGTAAAAAGTAATAATGATCGTACTTTTAAATTAATATTGACTTTATTTTTATATCAAATAGATCATTTTTACCAATTGACGCCTAAAATATGGCTACGTTGTAGAGCCACAATAATATAATTGTAAATCTGGAAATAAACTTGCTTTAAAAAGTATACCTCCGGCAGTCGGTGTATGACGCACATAACTTGTAAGCCCACAGACACATGTGCTTGCAGCCCGCGGAGGCTAAATCACGGGACACGAGCGGCAGAGGGTTGAGCTTTCCTGAGCTCCAGTCTTCTATGTTGGCCTGGTGGCTTCGATTCGTGGGTTCGATTTTTACAAACAACATGGTACTAGTGTCGTTGCGAACCCATTTCCTAAAAAACTTCTTTGAACACTAATTTGAAACAAGGTCGAAATTTTCAATCAAATTGCATCTCTATCAAAGAGATTTAATTCAGACGGCTAATGTAACTACCGGCATTTTATTATCCAGTTAATATTGTATACAAAAAAAATTTACACTCTGAGGAGAGGAAGGGGAGAGTAAATGGGAGAAGGAAGGAGTAGGAGGAAATGGCTGAAAGGGGAGAGGCTAGGGATGGGGAAAGGGGAAGGGAAAGAGGAAAGAGAGTGGAAGGGCTGGAAAGAGTGGTATGGGTAGGGGGTATAGGGGGGAGCGGTTGGAAAGAAATGTAGCGGAGGGGTATGATAAAGGGGAGGACGCAAGAGATGGTACGGAGGAAGGGCTGGGTAGGGGAAGGGGAGAAGAAAGGGGAGGGGAAAGAGGAGGGGTAAAGGCATCTGCCCTTGCGGTAAAATATTTGTTTCAGGATCAGAGAATAAATAAATAAATAATAAATAAATATGTCAGACATTCACACCAATTATCCAGTCCCAAACTAGGCAGAGCCTGTGCTATGGTTACTAGGTAACGGATACACATACATAAATACATATATAAACATCCAAGACTTGGGTACAAACATTCATATTCATCATACGAACATTTGCCCCTAGCGGGATTCGAACCCGCGACCTCCGGCGTGGCTGTCCGAGAATAAATAAATAAATACTTAACCTGCATAACATTTCCGTATACCTACTATTATAATTTAATCATAAAAATGTGTAGTGTTAATTTATCCACGCTGACGAAGTCGCGGGCAACAGCTAGTAACTAATAAGTCTATGGTATAAGTTCTTATTTAATGAAATCGGGAAAAATCGTTTATAGAATCGAAGTCTCTGGTGCAGACACTTAGTCGCCTTGACGACACCCACGGGAAGATTGCCTTATTATAGGCCAGGAGTAACTCGGCGTCAGAGAATACAAGAACGTTTCAAGTTTAATTTCCCGTCACCGAGTGCAGCAATCACACATAACTTCGCGAGCCGCACATCAAAGCGCGCCGAGCGGTTGCTTTAAATCGAAATGAATTCCCGGGCCCGCCCATAAATATTATCCGGGCACGGATTTAAACGTCGTCTTCCACATATTTTATCTTTCCATTTCCCATATACGACATTCTACCGTTCGAAACATCGAGAGCTCAACCACTTTAATGTACATTTCGGTACAAAGGTACATTTAAGTACCGGCGGAATGTACGTTTGAGTACAAAAGGTACTTGAGGGTCTGCTTCATGAGGACTTTTGTGTATTTTGTCGTTTCTTATTTGTTTTATTGTAAGGTGATCCGCCAGAGAACTAAAGTCTTCGTCATAGCCCAAAAAGTGAGTAGGTACGTTGAAATTGCAGTGACCTAGCCACATCTATCGTAGTACCGATTACCGTTGGTTGAGACCGCGACTGGATACGTTGTGTGGAACGGGCTTCATGGCTAGATGGACCGACGATCTGCGTAAGGCAGTGAATTGATAGATAAGCCGAGGATCGGGTACAATGGTGCGGCTTGGGAAAGGCCTACGTCCAGCGGTGGACTCGTTCAGGCTGATGATGACGATGATAATATTGTGAGTTACAGTTTAAAGGTAAGTCGAAAGAACGATTGAAATTAGAGATACGTGATTACCTTGTAATCTGCACTACATACCTAGTTATTTCCATAAAGCTGTATTAGTTTACCTCATCATCGAGGCGTCTCACGGTTACCCGTCCTCGGAACCGTTATTTTTAGCTGTACTTTGGTTATATTAGAGAAAGGGTAGGGGTTAGGAAAGTCGTCATAGTAGGGGGAAAGTAGTGAGTAAAGTGGAGGGTGTGGTGGGGAGGGCGAAGTGGGAGCGGATTCTGCAGTCTACGTGAGCTAGTGTATAATATATTAATAATTCACTACAAACTCTGTTAACGAGATAAGCGCATAATGGCCGAATCAACGTTTAACTGTTAATCGCGCGCTCGCTCGGTCGGTCAAAATTCGTAACATTCAGCGATCAATCAGCTCGCATTGTGCGGTCCGCTCGCGCTCGCCCGACGAGGGGTTAACATTACTCGGCGCTATATTTCACGCGACCTCACAATTACGCGTCCGTTTACAGGTTAAATTTTAATTTAATGTACGTAATGAAACCTGGTTAATGTATAGGTAGATTTATTGTGGCCTGATCCATAAGTTTCAAGTCGCTCAGCGAGCTATGGAGAGGGCTATGCTCGGGGTTTCTTTGAAAGATATGGTGATCCGACGAAGAACGAAGTTGACCGACATAGCCGAAAGATATGGAGTGGTAGTGAGCGGCCACATCTGTCGCAGAACCGACGAGTTATGAAGTGGGACGCCCCAGATGGACTGACGACCTGAGGAAGGTGGCTGGGAGTAACTGGATGAGGAGAGCGGAGGACCGGGTGTGGGGCGTTAATTGGGGAAGGCCTATGTCCAACAGTGGACGTCTAAGGGTTGAAATAATGTAATATTAAACCGCTACTTAAACCTAGATAAGCAGGCATTACGTAGTACAAGTACAATATGCACTGATGAATTCGCTTTAAGCGATAAGACCGCCTTGATATAATGTGTGAGCTACTTTATTATTGTATCTATGTAGTTATTTATATTCTACTAATTGAATTTAATTTGAAAAATGTCCGGTTAGGTGGCCGGTAGCGGCTGGATGCGGAGGGCGGAGGACCGGGTGTGGTGGCGTTGGGGAAGGCCTATGTCCAGCAGTGGACGTCTAAGGGCTAAAGGCTGACATGATGAAAAATGTCCGTTTAAAATGCAAGTTCATTACTGCAAAATAATCCTTCAAAACGCCGTAAAAAGCGACTGCGATCGGAGTTAAACGGGCTATAGACTAATAAATTATCCGCGACTAATCTAATGATGCGAGATGATTTATTGTGGAAGCAACAGGTGCCTTAACAAGGGTTGTACAAGAATATTTTATAAAAAACCAAGATGAGATCCTTAAGGGTAATAAGCGTGTGGGAAGGGATCACGATATTAATCCTAGTCGAGCTGGAAATCCTTATTATAAATATCGTTCAGTGTACGTTTCATGGAAATATTTAAAACTAGCTGTGCCCGCGGCTCCGCTTGCGTAGCCTACAGATTTATTTCTCCGTGGCGGTACGGGTAGCTCTCGGACTGCCACGCCGGAGGTTGCGGGTTCGAATCCCGCTAGGGGCAAATGTTCGTATGATGAATATGAATGTTTGTACCCAAGTCTTGGATGTTTATATATTTATTTAAGTATGTCTATCCGTTATCTAGTAACCATACCACAGGCTCTGCCTAGTTTGGGACTGGATAATTGGTGTGAATGTCTGATTTTTTTTTTTTATTCTTCACTCATGCACTCATACATATATAATGCTCACGCCTTGGTCCAAAAGGGGTACGCAGAGACGATGTATCGCCACTTTGCGCAATCCAATGTCGCAAAGCGACTTTCCTTCGCCCGTTTTTCGCTTGGTGATATCCCTTGACGTGACGTGTCCTGCACTCAACCGCATATTTTTCTGAAAGCTCCATCAGAATCGGTTTAGTAGTTTTTACGTGATGTGAGCACAAACGCACAAAAAATCTAAAATTTGTTTGATGTATTCTACTACTGATCCTTCATCCCCCATTTTTCAACCGACTACAAAAAAGGAGGAGGTTCTATCAAATATCTTTAAGTGTATAGACACGTGAAGCTTACGTTTTTTAAGATTTGTGTATGCACCTTCAGAGATAAGGTTAGTGATACAAAAAAAAATTGTAAGGACTTATATCCTGAATTTGCCGTGTGGTTTCCGGTAGAGTAGAATAGGACCACTCCAACTCTTCCCGTGGATGTCGTACAAGGCGACTAAGGGAATACATTATAAAACATCAATCAGGCCTCCCCGACCCGTCTGGCCAGCGCGGGGAGTGTAGGCCAAATCCTCCGTCTGTCTCGGGCAGATGAGAGAGCGTTGTGCTCCTACAGTGGAGACAAAAATAACCTGATGATGATGATGATATCCTGAATTCCATACACAATAAAAAAAAAATTCATCATAAAATATACCTACCGACTACAGTAAAATACAGTCGGTATAGAGACTAGTCGGATTTTATTTTTAATCGAAAAAGAGGAAAATCTATACGTTTTCCACGGCAACACCGGATTACGGATTTCATAAGCTTTTCTATTTTAAACCAAAGCGCTTCGGTAAAAAATATATTATTCATGTTTGCATAAAAAATATAGAGCTACCCCCAGTTTTTGTTGTGGTTGTAAAAGTATAACAAAAAGGTATTTTTTTTCCTTTAAAAGCTATGAAGGCATAAAGCAACATGAATTTTAGATTGTTCTCTGATCTATATAGAACTATTAAAATCAGTCGTTTTTTGTATATGTCGTAGGGTCCTGGTTCCGCCGAAAGTGTGGGCTCCCAAATTGAGTTTAACACCGTTTCAAAGTTAACACATTTACTAGCTTCAATGACACTACATGAAATTACATTATTAAGTAACGATTTTAGAAGGCAGACGATCCGTCCGTGTAGTGCCTGCGCACGCGTATCGAGCGAACCCTGTCTCGAGTCTGCGCCTGCGCCAGTCCTACCCAGCGCGTGCTCGCGACGCTCGCCGAACACGCACTGTGCCTCCAAGTCAGCTCCTCTTTTATTATTTCGCCGACATATATATTACTGTATGGTAAAGCTGCTACGCCAGCGCGCTATCGACCAGCGTCAGCGCCAAGAGGTCGATGCCATAAGTTAGAAAGAGAAGCAATTATGTTCTTGAAGTATAACGTTGTTCTTCTCTCGATCCAGCCTATATATTTTAGTACTATTATGGGACCTGGTCAAGCATCCAGGAAGGTACGAGACTGCAGAACAGAGGTGCCTACGCCAAACGACAAGGAGAAAAAACATCCCATATACAATGATGTTATGGATGATAGAAGTGGAGCTACCTGTATATACACTGCAACTAGACTCGATCGACCGGTTTATGGAACCGCGTGGACATGGCTGGCGACCCACAGCTGTCCATTGTGCCGCACGGCATGTTTATGCGAAATATTGTGAGCCCATTTTTGGATGTACCCGCAATACTGTACGAGTGTCTGTGCCCGTGTGCATCGTGTGAGCGATGGACAGCACGAGGTCTGGTACTACGACAAACCAAATAATGGTTTACCGGTACCAGTAAGGATGTTAGAATAATGTGTTTTAAATTGTATAATAAATAAATAAAAAAATAAAAAAAATCGTACCGCGACTAAGAATTGTTGAGCATAGCGTGCGACATCAAGCAGTTGGGTTGTATAACTGCCTGCCCACTCAATTTAAAATCATAGATAATCCACTTATCTTTAAAAACACTTTGAAGCGCTCTTGTTGGAAAAGAGTTATTACTCTACTGATGAATTTGTAAATGATGCATAATTTAATTTAATTTTTTTATTGTTTTTAATTTAATTTTAATTTTGTATAATTTTGAGATTGTTATTTTTTATTTATAATTTCATGTAATTCCGATACAATGCAATTTGTTATGGAAAATAAACTGAATAAACTGATCGAATATGCTTGTTCGGTGGGTGCAATAGCCCTACAGTAACTTACGAACTTTGCGTAATCATCAGTGCGCTTGTATGGAGTGCCGATCATCATCACAATGTTACTGTTTATAATGTCGATCGTACAATTCACGATGACACGAGTTTCTCTGTCTCATTATAAAAAAAGCATAAATGCATTAACATACTATATAAGTATACGCTTCTACAACAAACTACCAGAGGAAATCTTAAATATGACGGACAGAAAGTTTAAGATTCACATTAAAAAACAACTTTGTAAGAAAGCCTATTATAAAGTAAACGATTATTTGAATGACAAAGATGCCTGGTACTAATGTTAATCCAGCTTCGCAAAATCTTTATTAATTGTATGCAAACTTGATTTTTAAAAGATGTGTTGCGTGAAGTTTGTTGCGCCGTTTCTTCTTCACCTAGGAAGCGGTAGTCGATAAAAAAAATGACGTGTATAAATGTACCAAGTGTACTCATATGCAATAAATGATTTTGACTTTTGACTTTATATCACAGCTGGCAACATTATTACTTGTTATATTTTGTTGCATGCGCAGTTATTATGTTGAAACATTAAGTTTCAACCAGCCCCTGAACGTGTGTTCCACTAATTTCAATATATCGTCAAAGCAAACAACTGAACGGATACATATACTGCTCTGAGCTGCTGGCTGGTGCAATTTGTATGCAGGTAACTTGAATCTAAGTTGACTTAACTAATAATATAAGCAGGTGCTAAGTTTACCTAAACTTAACAGCCATAACGAGAGTATAAGATATAAGGTCTTATCCGTAATCTTCGATAGAATGTTGAGCTCAATTTAACGGATAAATATTATCATCATCAGGTTATTTTTGTCTCCACTGCAGGAGCACAACCCTCTCTCATCTGCCACAGACGGAGGATTTGGCGTACACTCCCCTCGCTGGCCAGACGGGTTGGAGAGGCCTGATTAATGTATTCCCTCAGTCGCCTTGTACGACATCCACGGGAAGAGTTGGAGGTTGCGGGTTCGAATCCCGCTAGGGGCAAATGTTCGTATGATGAATATGAATGTACCCAAGTCTTGGATCTTTATATATTTATTTAAGTATGTTTATCCGTTATTTAGTAACCATAACATAGGCTCTGCCTAATTTGGGACTGGATAATTGGTGTGAATGTCTGACATATTATTTATTTATTTATTTAGTGGTCCTATTCTACTCTACCGGAAACCACACGGCAATCTATACAATTAACATAATTTAGCACAGCAAGTAAACAAATTAATTTTACTTCACATTAAATTACTCTCTATTTTAGGAATTATACAAGAAATTGACATTCGCGTCTTTTTAACAAGAAGTTAATAAATCTTTATTTTTATTTTATACTAACTGTGCCCGCCGCTCTGCTTGCGTGGATAAATTTGTTTTTAAAGTTGAATATTAAGCATATTCCGCTGCCGCTCCACCCTAGGCCTCATCATCACTTACCATCAGGTGAGGTCAAGCTTCAACCCATCAGGAATAAAAAAAAAGTAGATTATAATTTTTAAATTGAGATCTTAAGCAAGTAGGCGGTAACAACCGTTTTTTTACTATACTCATATACTATTCAATTACTATCGAGTACCTGTTGGAGAGAAATGTTTCCGGTAATGAGGTCAGATATACACGTTCCAATCTATTTCCCGTCCCACGTCGGATAGCCGCTAACCATCTGCGGTCCGCTGTTAACTTCATTGTCGCGTCGCACGACCAAATCAAAATTGCGAAATTGCAATCGTGCGGCTCTGCGTCACAGACTAAATAAACAAACACCTATACACATACCTGCCTAATAATACCTGCTTGGTGCTCATCTGCGCAAATGCCATAGCTTCAAAATAAACATTGATTCTTTGAGACGACCTTGCGCGCCACCTTGACAAATGTATGGCGCCGCTTCCGAGGCCAGCGCGTCAGTCGCGCGCGGCCGCGATCGGTCGCGATGCTTGAAAGTGCACCTTAATAACCTTACCTTTATTGACGACCGCCGTGGCGGAACGGGGTAGCTCTCAGACTGCCACGCCGGAGGTTGCGGGCTCGAATCCCGCTAGGGGCAAATGTTCGTATGATGAATATGAATGTTTGTACCCAGGTCTTGGATGTTTATATATTTATGTCTTACTTATTCACATTGTAATTGGTTGATATTAGTAAGTGGGTACTATAAGATATGGGTCATTTGGTACCCACTACAATTGTACTAACATAGCTAACTGAGGTTAGCCGCCACAGGAATCATTATTCTATTTAATAAAACCTTTTCTTTGGAGTCTCACATATTGTAATAGGTTTCTACTAAAGGACCCATCATCATCATCTGCCTGTAAGAGCCTACTGCTGGACATAGGCCTCTCCCAAGGCGCGCCACTGAACCCGATCTTCGGTTCTTCTCATCCAGTCTCTGCCAGAACTCGCAGGCCCATAACTCAGAAAATATAGCTAGCTGAGGTTAGCTACCATAGTAACTCTCTTTCATTGCCTTGGTCACAGAGGGGTAGGCAGAGGCGATGTATCGCCACTTTTCGCAATCCAATATCGGAAAGCGACTATCCATCGCCCGCTTTTCGCCCCGTGATCCCCCTTGACGAGATGTGTTGCGAACAGCATCGCCGCCTCCGTGTTGAGGTACTACGATTATCTTGGGAAATAATTGTCTTACTCGTCAGAGCTTTAAACCCCTAAATGAACCCACGGCCACCTGATCTCAAACTAGGCAGTCTGTAATATGGGTATCAGACAGCTGATATACATACATAGATACACAATATAATATATAAATAACATCCAGTCACAAGGCAAACACAAGTGCTCATCACACGCATGTTTGCCCTTGGCGGGATTCGAACCCGCGGCCCCGAGCTTCGCAGGCACGTGTACTACCGACTAGGCTACGGGGCCGAAAGTTTTAGTTAGTTGGTTAGTCAGAACTGCGATAATAATAATAATAATAATAAAATCATTTATTCATCTCTTAAAAAATGTACATACAATAACTCCGCCAAACTGTATAATACAGTTTGTTGGCAGAAATAGCTCTCTTACTTTATACACATCTATGACAGAGAATACTAACTATCACTTCGCAATGGTGAATAGCAAAGCAAAGTTACAAAGTTTTTAAATATGATATTAGCACAAAAAGATTGAGGTTACGTTAATGAGTTTACTAGATATTTCTTATATTTATTTCTGAAAGTGTTTTTGTTGATTACATTGCTTCTGATGCCTAATGGGATAGTGTTAACAATTTTGGGTACCAAATACTGCCTTGTTCTTTCACCATAGTAGTTGCAGACTCTAGGCACACAAAACAGTTGTTGGTCAACACTCCTGGTGTAGCGTGAGTGGTCACTTGGTGTCAGATATTGACCGCACTTAAAATTTTCTACAGCTAATAGGAGCTTCACCTTCTCATGGACTGGTAGTATTCGACATATTGCAAAGAGTTTCTCATAATCCTGTTTACAGTTATCTTTCGTTTGTTTGTTTACTAAAGTCTTTATAAATCTTTTTTGCAAATTTTTTATTTGGTCTAAATATGTTGATATTGAATAAATATATAAATAGATGAATATTTTCAGTTGACTGTTTTCACTGCAATATTGTTAACGAGTAAGTACTAGTAAGCAGGAACTCCCAAGCCCGGGTTCTTTAATAAAGATAGATGTAGTCCGATCGCCGGCGAATGATTAATGAAGGGCCGGAACAGGTGGGGCGGTAATTTTTATTTTACCCGCGCAACCCGCCTCTTGTTACCTGCAAAATTTAATACCTGTGAATTTTTTGACAATCCAGCTGCAATAACCGGATCGTTTATCAAAATATGTTGCTAAATTGAAAGGATTTCAATCTAGGGTATTACCAGAGATATTTGTTGGTTCATCTACAGCTATGACTCATCTACACTAATGTAATAAAGAGGAAAGATTTGTATGTTTGTACTGAATAAACTCAAAAACTACTGGACCGATTTCAAAAATTCTTTCACCATTAGAATGCTACATTATCCCTGAGTAACATAGGCTATATTTATTACTATAAAAATTAGGGATCCCTACTAAAACTTCAATAATGTAACCCAAGGTGTAGAAAAATTTGCCATAAAATATCTTTCATCGCTTGCGCTGCGGAAACTATTGATAATAGAACCTTAGCTTGTCTGTACATTGAAAATATTTGCAGAAGTAGAAGCTGGAGCTGAAGCGGGAGGGGAAGGCGAATGGGAGAAGGGGGACGGGAATTGACGCTTAATAAGTTTCAACTATATTTAATTCTGTAGTCCACGCGAGAGGAGCCGCGGGCACAGCTAGCAATTCATAATTCGTTTATTGGCACAATCAAGAGTTACAATATGGGTTCCCACAAAACACCAGGATATATTCCTCAGTCCCGACTTCTGTCTCTGAAAATCTCAAAAATAGTGTGATGAACTATGATAATTAAGGTTATAATAATGTATGTATTTCTGGGTTAAGGTATTTATCTATGGGCCAAGTTGCCTGATAATAAACGATTTATTATTATATTATTACAATATTTAAGACCTCCGTGGCGAAACGGGTAGCTCTCGGACTGCCACGCCGGAGGTTGCGGGTTCGAATCCCGCTAGAGGCAAATGTTCGTATGATGAATATGAATGTTTGTACCCAAGTCTTGGATGTTTATATATTTGTTTAAGTATGTGTATCCGTTATCTAGTAACCATACCACAGGCTCTGCCTAGTTTGGGACTGGATAATTGGTGTGAATGTCTGAGATATTTATTTATTTTATTTATTGGTTTCAGAGCTAACATGAGTGACCTTCGGTAAGGCAAAATATGATGAGGGTATTTTTTTAAACTAATTTAAATCTAATTTATTGTCTGCTAAATACTCATCAATATTTCAGTATCAGTAGATTTTCTAAGACTCGTTGGAAAAGGAGAATGCCCAAAATTGTGTGAGAGTTTGCCCTTGAACTCAACCTTGCGTCTGGATCAAATTGTCGCCAAAATACTGTATACGCGCCAGTAACTGAAAGGCAGTATCAACTATGGCTGACAAATATCGATTATAAATATATATTGATTTTAATTCTGCTTTCACTACTCTAGTTGAAAAGGTGCCTGTCGGCCGGCGGAAATCAATCAACGTTTTTATTAAACTCCCTATTCCATTATCTTTAAAAATAAATTGATGGGATTCATAATTCAGACCAATATTTTTGGTACATGAATGGTAAAGATGCATCTTAGGCCCACTTTTGGGCATTCTCCTTTGTCTGCATCAATTTGTTTTAGTTTTTCAGGGAGTTGATTGAATATTTTTATTGCCATGAAATATCTAGGTATTGTCTGTTTGTAGTTTGAGTCGAGACACTGGATGACATAACCTATTTTTATTTTGTGTGTTGATATCATGTATGTTAGAATTAGTATATGATCAAATCAAAAGCCACATATCGAAGCAAAAAAGCGGAAACGCTATAACCCATACCGATGTCAAGCCCCTTTTCTTCCCGATTCGGAATCAGAATAAAAAATCTACGATGGTCGAGCTGATCCGTCTAGTGGTTGAAGCGTGATTGAGTAAGAAACATCCAAACTTTCGCATTTATAATATTAGTGGGATTCACTAAGTAATATTACAGAAGATATAAAATGAAATAGAAATAATTATGTACAGACTTAAACAAGTGAAGTCACAAATTCTATGAATGATAATTTATATTTACAGAAAGGCTAAAAAAACATATGCAGAATTTGGTGACAGAAGTCACTCGTACACATTTAACGGTTAACTTAAGCACTGCGCCAGTTCGTTAAGTTAAATACAGACCAGAGCGTAGTCAAAGTCCGCGCTGGAGATGACATACAACTCGGTACAACTCTATAACTTAGAGTCATGTATTAATTTAACTTGTAGACGTAACTGCTTTAAATATATATACCGCTTGTTTTAGCTTTTCCCACAGCGAAGGTTGGCTGGAAGAGATCTCTTATAGAGATAAGTCCACCTTTGTACACTTTTATGTTATGCCCTTTTTTTTGGAAAATGTATGTGCAATAGAATAAGTATAATATTTTTTTTATCCAGTCCCACACTAGGCAGAGCCTGTGGTATGGTTACTAGATAACTCAGTGTTGTAAGACTAAAATAAAATCTCTATGGCTGCTATTTGACAGATAGGTGTTGCTACATAAAATAAAATAAATATAAAATAAATATGTGGGGACATTTCAAACACGGCCACCTGATCCCAAACTAGGCAGAGCCTGTAATATGGGTATCAGACAGCTGACATACATACATAATATAATATATAAATAACATCCAGTCACAAGGCAAACACAAGTTCTCATCTCACGAATGTTTGCCCTGGGCGGGGTTCGAACCCGCGACCCCGAGTTTCGCAGGCAGGTGTACAACCGACTAGACTACGGAGCCGACAAAATAGTTGTGGGTCGCGTACAATGAATGATTAATTCGATATGATGTCAACTAGCGCCACCAGGTTCACGCATGTGTTTACTTTAAGAACATTATGTTATCTTATCTTCTCAGGGGGCCAGGAAGACCTGGCGACACTTCGACCCTTCAAGATCTTTTGTGCCAAACCCCTGACCACCGACGGTGCCCCAAGCCGATGTGATGGACTTCACCATACCCCTTCAGAATTTCTTCTTTGGCATATGCAGGTTTCCTCACGATGTTTTCCTTCACCGAAAAGCCTGTGGTATTATAAATAAACCGTACTTAAGTTTCGACAAACTCATTGGTACGGGCGGGGTTTGAACCCACGACCTCATGAACGTGGGGCGAGTGCACAACCAACCAGGCTACCACGGCTCAAAAACATTATGTTACGACTTAAACTGTGTTAATAATCATATCGATACATCTAACGTTAACTTAATTGTTATCTCCGAAATATCTAAGTGCGAGGTGAGACTGGTCTGGCTTAATTTGGAAAATAATTTTCACCCCAAAGTGTAGTGTGAGAGTAGATTGTATGTTTATTAAGTTACTCCTTGACTGTATCTTTAGATATTAAGAAGACTTTATGTAGACAGTCGCGCATAAACATCATATTTAAACATCAGAGACTTTCATTCCATAGCACATTACAAAAGAATAGAATAGAAACCAATTCCATGGGAAACTTAACGGTATCTCATAATACCCAATAACAACGTTAAGCTCTACATGGTACGGCACGATAATGTACCCAGGGAAGGAATAGAATTTTAACAAGGGTCTTTGATGTGGCAATGAATAAACGATTTCGGACATTTTATGAGTTCCCCGGACGGATTATGGGCCGCTCGCTACATGCTGCCGACACGGTCCCACGCTTTATGTCTATTTACTTTACTTGCTTTCTGCTTGATGATCATTGGTAGTAGTGATAAATTTTGAAAGGAGAGCCTATTGAACTATTACGACTTTTTGGGTGACTTGTCAAACAAATAATCAATATGTATATGCCTGGAGAATTATCAGTTATCATAAGTGTTAAATACAAAAAATACAAAAAAAATTATTACAGAAACTTAGGGGGTTACAGGAGATAGTTGGGGCCCTCTTTTAGACATAAAAATGTCTGTGCCAGAGGACCTCGCTCTTACATACTTATATCTTATATATATTTAAACAACGTGTGTGAGTGGTGTGTGTGTGTGCGTGTGTATGATATATATGTATGTATGTATTTATATAGGAATTGTGTATGATAGTTCGATATTAATTTTAATAGGTACATTCAATATATATAAATGTGTGAAAAAAAAGTGTCAACTCTACTATATTTTTCCACCTTGCACTAATAGACGTTTTGTCATCTACACGTGCATCCTGTGGGAAAAGTACACGCAGAAGTCGCATAACGTCCTCCGTGTCATCATCATCATCAGCCCGAAAGAGTCCACTGTTGGAGACCTCTCCCAAGTTACACAACTTCACTGTCCTCCGTGTCCAGAACAGTAAAGCGCTGAAGGCGCTGCTGGGGCTGCCCCGCCACTGTAGTGCATCGGGCATGTTTGCGAAGGGTAAATCGACTGCTTCTACATAACAATGCGCAAGCGCTAACAGCGTCCTTAACATGATGGACTGCCCGTACATCTGACGCAGCAACGACTCCTGGATAATTCGGTACTAATACTACGCGGCTAGATGCGGAGGGCAAAGGGCGAAGGAGGCGGTAGCGTTCATTGGGCAGGCCTATGTCCAGCAATGGACCTCTAGAGGCTGACCTGATGATGAATGTGAGTCATGTTACTCTAAGGTTGACTGGAAGAGATCCCTAAGTGGTATAAGTCAGCCTTTGTACACAGTTTAATTCCTATTTTATTATTGTTTTTGTTGTTATTATTGGTACAATAAAGCGTTTACATACATACATACATACATACATACATACATACATACATACATACATACATACATACATACATACATACATACATACATACATACATACATACATACATACATACATACATACATACATACATGCATGCATACATACATACATACATACATACATACACACACACACACATACATACATACATGTTGCTGATGAGATTGATGACCTGAAAAGATCGATGTGTAAATTATTGATGACAGATGAGAACGGAAACGAATCCTATTACGTTTTCAGCCGTAACTTTACTGTACGTAACTGAACTGTATTAGCTTCCTATAATGATAGTGAAATCGAGGTATTTAAAGCTTAGCTATGATAGAAAGAAAAACAATACAAATTAGATTTAAACTTACCTTTAAACTTTCAAGAAGAAAGCTATGGAAAGACAAAATGACGTACATAAAATCCGTTATGCAAATAAAGAAATATAAGTTCATATCAACATTGGCGATGCAACACGGCCAGGCTTACAAGAAAACATACGGGTACTTACAATACTAGCAGACGTGGGTAAGTTATAGAGTTTGTATTTCCTGAAGAACTAGATATAGCTTTTAATTTTGATAACTAAATTAAATATACAGACGTATCCCAAAGAATGTATTTATCATGCTGTCAGAATGACAGCAAAACAGAGCTAAGTATTTCTTATTACTTCAAAATGATGTGATGAAGTGAATGTAAATTCACTTGTCTAATCCCAATAAACTAGGATACATTTAACAACGACCAACTTTACAAATAGCTTAAGTCTAAAGACCAAGCCAATAATACAAAAAAAGCAGTCAAATAAAGTATTGGAACAAATATATTCAATATGGCCCAGGCAGATGATCTAGATGCCGTGTGGTTTCCGGTAGAGTAGAATAGGACCACTCCAACTCTTTCCGTGGATGTCGTACAAGGCGAATAAGGGAAATACATTATGAAACATCAATCAGTTCTCCCCAACCCGTCTGGTCAGCGTGGGGAGTGTAGGCCGAATCCTTCGTCTGTCTCCGGCAGATGAGAGAGGGTTATGCTCATGCAGTGGAGACGAAAAATAACCTGATGATGATAATGATGATGAAGATGATCTAGTAGTTTATTCTTTATTGCATAAAGTATAAGTAATCGATGTTTAATGACATGTAAGGTGATAAAATACATATTGTTTCTTTCTTACTATACGATTGACGTTCTGAAAACGTAACAAACAGCGGTCGCGCTTGCAAAACGTTCCTGTATATTCGATTCCTCTTAGCTAGACACTCGAGTCGCAGCGGTATTTGGCAGAGCGCCGCTATAGTTCTCCCCAAATTGTGATTTATTCGCGACAAATGTCGAAATAAAGCGCCCCTCTTGTCCTCTATTGCGACCCACGCCGCGGGCAGGTTTGTTTTATTTATTTAAAATTACTGCTATGAAAAACTGCACGTGTATTTTCTTTTAAAAATTGATTTGCACTGAAACGTTAACAAAATAGTGACGCTGTTTTATTAAACAACAAAATCAAACGTTGCATCAACAAAATCAATCTTAAAACAAATGTTGCAACTTGAAATAAACAAGTCAATTTGTCATGGCAGTTTTTTCTGTATATTCGGTAACTGTTTTACGTATTTCAATCATCATCATCATCATCAGCCTAAATACGTCCACTGCTGGACATAGGCCTCCCCAATTGGGGGATTTGCCATAATCACCACGCTTGGCAGGCGGATTAGTGATCGCAGTAATGATCTTAACATACACACACAGGAGAACGCTGCTGCCCGTCCCTGGTGCAATCCCTTAGTCGCCTTGACGACAGCCACGGGAAAGATAGGGGTGGCCCTATTCTAAGCAGGGAAGCACGCAGCATGTATTTCAATACAAATAATGAACTCTCAAGCTAATAAAATATTCGATGATGGAATAGGAGTAACCTCATGACGTCACTTTATTCAATGTATTGTCATAGATAAAACCACAAAACATTCATTGAACAATTAAGCTTTAACAGACAAACAACAGTATAAAATATTCACAGTGTGCGCATACATCGTGTAAAACATTTTCTAACCACACAGTGATCGTGGAATCAAATTCATATATATTTCATTATTTACTCGCAGGGGAACCAAAGCGGATTGCCCTTAAATGAAGCCAATAATACAAAAGTATGGGAAACAGTGAAACATATGGGCGGTAAGCGATTTGTGTCTAACAAAACACTTTCTACCCATTTCGTAACCAGATTTCGTACTGGCTACGAAATGGGAATTGCGTTGTTCCATTTGGTAACCTACTTTCAAAACTGGTTACGAAATGGGAAATTAATTCCCATTCCGTAGCAACTGGTTTATTTTTCTTATTATTCAAGTTTACATTAAAAATATCAATAAAGATGTTAAACGGACCAAGTATTAAACCTTGGGGGAGCCGCTTTTATTACCGAAACTATATAATAATGGCCACTGGTTTTGTATTTTTTTGTTATCAATTGTGTTAATAAAAGATCTTATCTTATCTAAAGTCTTATAATAATACAATAAACCATACTATAGTAACATGAAATAGCAAAATGACGATGATGTATCCTATCGAATGCAGTGGATCAATCTATTAGTTCTACGTACTTCAAGTTTCATCATCAGCTTAAATGGCTAATTCTCATCGCCACGATTCTCATCGTCACCTTCGTGGTAAATTCTATTTTTTGCATATATAAACTATTTTTATTAAAAATCTAATAGCGCTTGATAATACGAGTAAATTTATAAGTAAATTAATCAAATCGTGAGTCTCGGTTGGAAGTAATAATGTTTTGAAGTTCTAGATGCCACGAAAGTGACGCGATGATCCACGAAAGTGACTCAGTAACTTTACAGCCATTATTTTCTCAGAATTGACTACTGGTTATGAGACTAAATGTTCATGAAATAACAACTTAATCTTATTTTCATAATTAAACAGGCAAATACATGATATTCAATCAAGCGCAGAGAGAGTTACCAGTTCGGTCCTAGGTTCGGTCATCCTACGAAATAGGTTCCTATTATTACTGATATGCTATGTCAATTAAAACTACATAATTTTAGTGAAAAGTTCTTATTATAGAACATTATTAACGTAGGAAATAAATAGAAACTTTACTGTGGTTTTATTAATCAGGTACTTATATGTCGGAGGATAGTTTTACTCTAAAATACCCTCTTTATACATGTGATAACATAATAACATACCTTATGTATCTAAACTTATAACAATTGTGCATAATTTGAGTATACTTTAATTGTAATATCACTGGTAATTTGTGACATTCACAAATAATCAGTCTCCGGTGATAAAAAATAATCGAAAACTTAACCTAATTGGTTGTAATATAAACTATTTCCTAATGATGAATCAAATAAGTCTTTAGAACTTAGATTATATACTACTTTTAGTCTGAACTTTAGAAAGGCTAAATCTCTCAAAAAATAAAAACGAAACGTTACACGTTGTTAGGCAGCACTTTTCCTTTTCAAAAACAAAAACGTTATTCTATAAAAAAAATCTCATTACAAGAAGACGGTAACCTCTTCGAACAGTAAAAGAAAATATCAGAACGTTGGTTTTTGCGTAAATCAAATATATTGTAACTCGAATCTGGATCATCATCAGACCAGAAGCTACGTTGGTGTTGAGGGTTCATTTTTACCATCTTGGTTCGAAACCCTAAAAACAACGTTAATATACTTACTTACTTACTTTAATTAGTACCTACCCATACTTCATGTTTAATTAGTTATCTATTAATAGTGTAGTTGTTAATTTATCATGTAAATATACTTACTTATGTATTCAAAACACTATTTACCACATCAAACTAGTTGATTTTGTAAATACGTACACACCAGTCGCTATATTTCGAAATAAAACAATGCAAAAAAATCACTTTCGTGGCAAAAACTCACCTTCGTGGGTAAAACGCCACGAAGGTGATGCCACAAAGGTGACGAAAATATCCCTTTTTTATAAATTCCTGCAAAGTTTAGGTGTATTGTTTTAAATCAAATACTACATAAATATCTCTTACATTTTGGAGTTTCGATGAGCTAACTTTAATTTCCATTACCAAAATACAATGCGCAAATATGTTGTCCACGCAAGTGATCGGTACACCTACGAATAAATATAAACTTACCAATATTTTTTACTCACGGAACGATGAGTCGCTCGTCCCACTTCTGCGAAGCAGGAACACGACTGACGATGACCGAATCAAACTCTGTGATTAGTTGCTGCTGTTGTATTTAACAGCAAGCCTTTATTACTACTCAAATCTTAAGTACCTAAAATCGTGTGACCGACACATATTGTGTTTCCAATTCAAAATAATGACGAAAAGTTTTTTTTTACACCAACGTATGTAAAGTGTATTTAATTACGATGACTTTGGTATATATAAAATACAAATACACTGAAATTTGGTAAAGCAGTAACCAAATGTTTTACTGGAACGGGAAGTGTGACACGATGAGAATACGAAAATTGGCCCCGTTTTTGATCGTTCGTGTTAATTAATTATATTATTTTTGCTTCAATTACGGCAAGTTTTATTTATTTTGTGACCAAATAGATGTTTTATCCGCCAATCCACAAGTTATGTTTTTAACTTATACTGTTTAGGAAATATAACTGTGTGACCATAAAAATTGAGTGACAATGAGAAGTACCCAAATACGTCCACTACTGGAAATAGACCTCCCCGGTAGAATACCACTTTTAGTAAGTTGTCCATTGAGGGATTTGCCATAATCACCACGCTTGGCAGACGGTTTGGTGATGGCAGTAATATCTTAACATACATACACAGGAGAACGCTGCTGCCCGTCCTTGGTGCAATCCCTTAGTCGCCTTGACGACACCCACGGGAAAGATAGGGGTGGCCCTATTCTAAGCCAGGAACCACACTTCAATTTTGCCTATAACTAAAAAAATACTAAACGAAAACAACCTCAAGGCACCGTTTCCACTAAAAAATGAATAATAGAAAATATCGACATACCCAGTATTTTAATTTTTTTAATTTGTCGAAAATTTCTAGGCAACGTGCAACGATCTCTATGTACAACTAGATGGAGCGTTCCAAACAATCGCTCTGTTCCACGCAATTGCGTCTCCTGGAGCTGCAACTCGTTCACATTCACTTTTAAACTTGTGCAGTTACTACGCAGAACATTTAATTATTTACTAAATATTGACGCTATTTGCCCGTAGCGTCAATATTTAGTAATAATTAAATGTTCTACTTTTTATTTTTATGTATGTATGTATGTATGTATGTATGTATGTATGTATGTATGTATGTATGTATGTATGTATGTATGTATGTATGTATGTATGTATGTATGTATGTATGTATGTATGTATGTATGTATGTATGTATGTATGTATGTATGTATGTATGTGTGTGTGTGTGTATGTATGTATGTATGTATGTATGTGTGTAAACGCTTTATTGTACCAAAAATCACAACAACAATAATAAAATAGGAATTAAACTGTGTACAAAGGCAGACTTATCCCACTTAGGGATCTCTTCCAGTCAGTCAGCGATTGTTTGGAACGCTCCATCTAGTAGTACATAGAGATCGTTGGCAATGTTTTCTTTAATTTATCCATGGTTCTTTATTATTTAATTCTGTATGTTCTGCATGTAGTTATCAGTAAACAATGGGCCCGATTCTGAAGGCACACATTAAATTAACAGCGCTAAAATTGATTTCGTCTTTATATTCATAATACTGTGTGACAAGGATAACAACAGTTTTAATGCTGTCAAATTTTAACATTGTGCCTTCAGAATCGATCCCATTATTTAACCACCCGCCTGTGACTTGTCCCGGTAGACGATGCCGGTAGAACACAGCCCCGGGCAAGGGCTGTTGTTAACTGTGACAAACACAATTACCGGCCGCACACAACGCCGTGCCGGTATCGCCCTATCCACCTCGATATCGACACACATACTTAGCTAAACGGTAAACACAATAGATATTTTGTATGGCAGCACAAAATTCGATAGCACAAATATTTAGTCTAATCCGGCTGAGATTTGACTCTCCAAAATATATTTCGGGATACCTAACTCTAACGTTATTTATATCATATGCTATGCTATCTTGCCGTGTTGTTTCCGGTAGAGTAGAATAGGACCACTCCAACTCTTCCGGTGGATGTCGTACAAGGCGACTAAGGGAATTCATTATAAAACATCAATCAGACCTCCCCAACCCGTCTGGCCAGCGCGGGGAGTGGAGGCCAAATCCTCCCGTCTGACTCCGGCAGATGAGATAGGGTTGTGCTCCTGCAGTGGAGATGAAAATAACCTGATGATGATATCTTATCAGTTTCTTGCGCCATTTCTTCTTCACAGGCAGAGCTAATACCTAGGAAGCGATAGTCGCAAAAAATCACGTGTATAAATGTACCAAGTGTACTCATCCTACTAATCCTATCCTTTCTACTAGTATTATAAATGCGAAAGTTTGGATATTTGGATGTTTGTTACTCAATCACGCTTCAACTAATGGACGGATGGTGATGAAACTTGGCACATATATAGGTTAGGTCCTGGAATAGGTTTTACTAACAAACAACGTGGCTTTCTATTGGTAAAAGAGTTTTCAAAATCGGTTCAGTAGATCCAGAGATTACCCCCTACAATTTTTGTAGTTCGACGATTATTATCCGAATTGCTTACTGAATAAATAAATAAATATCTCAGACATTCCCACCAATTATCCAGTCCCAAACTAGGCAGAGCCTGTGGTATAGTTACTAGATAACGGATAAACATACTTAAATAAATATATAAACATCCAAGACTTGGGTACAAACATTCATATTCATCATACGAACATTTGCCCCTAGCGGGTTTCGAACCCGCAACCTCCGGCGTGGCAGTCCGAGAGCTACCCGTTCCGCCACGGAGGTCGTCAAATAACTAACTGTATCAATATTTAACTGGAACTGTTAATATTACCAGAGAATTGAAAGGGTTGATTCACAATTAGCACCAACGAGTATATGGTTTAATCAAAATGATTCACAGCCAAAATAGAATTAATTACAACATCAGCTTAATTAATGAACTAACAAGGCTATCGCACCAAAGATAACATTGGGTAATGTAAACTTCACAGTAATCTCTTTGTTACCCAAATGTCGCCAAATATCCATTATGAGGGTAAACAGAAATAATAAAACACTCCTACTTCTAACAGTTATTTATTGGCACTATGACAGTTGCATAGCAGTATTCAATGAATTGCCGTGTGGGATCCGGTAGAGTAGAATAAGACCACTCCAACTCTTCCCGTGGATGTCGTACAAGGCGACTGAGGGAATACATTATAAAACATCAATCAGGCCTCCCCAACCTGTCTGGCCAGCGCGGGGAGTGTAGGCCAAATCCTCCGTCTGTCTCCGGCAGATAAGAGAGGGTTGTGCTCCTGCAGTGGAGACAAGGGTTTCCGGTTAGGGCCTAGGCTAGGGTGTCTCGGAGTGTAAGTGAGGGTGTGAAGGTGTGGGGTGTGAAGAGGTGCGCTTGTGTGTATGTGTTGTTTTTAAGTACCTTTCAAGGACTTGCGCAAGGCATACCCGAGGCCGCTTTCAAACCGAAGACCCACGAAATAGTCCTCCGTCTAAAACTAACCACACTAAGGATATAATACTATATACGAGTATATTCCTCAACAAACATGTCCCAGGTTCGAAGTATCACAAATAAAAATGATACAATACCTGAATGCCAAGCAGATTCTCATGAAGAGAACAAGAAGAATATAGGGATATATTCACCCAATTAATTTAATATATGTTTAGCCGAGACGTCGCCTCCTCCATAACAATGAGCCCAGAAAACCAGGTACAGACAGAATTAGGCTTTGAGTTCAGGAAAATTAATTGACTGACGTGCCTGAGTTGAATTAATAAAACGTAAATATTGTATAAAACTTCATCACGTAAAGGCATCAAGAACCTAATAACCTGATAAAAGACATATCGATGTGTTATCTATAATTAATAGCAGTGCCCGCGGCTCCGCTCGCGTGGACTATAGAATTAAATAAAGTTGAAACTTATTAAGCGTTAATATCCGTCCCCCTTTCCACTTTCCCCTTCCCCCTCCCGTTTCAGTTCCAGCTCCGACTCCTGCAAATATTTTCAATGTACAGACACGCGAAGGTTCTATCATCAATTGTTTCCGCAGCGCATGCGACGTAAGACATTTTATGGTTGTTTTGTTGTTTACACCTTGGGTTACATAATTGAAGTTTTAGTAGGAACTCCAATTTTTTTATAGTTATAAATAGAGTATAATAGTAAAAGACTATTTGAATACGGTCCAGTATTTTTGAGTTTATTCGTTACAAACATACAAATCTTTCCTCTTTATAATATTACTCGCGACTTCGTCCCCGTGGACCACTTAACATCACAAATTATTATGTATTTCCCGTAGGAATGTGATATTTTTTCGGGATAAAAACTATCCTATGTCCTATTCCAGGACCTATTCTATATAAGTGCCAAGTTTCAACCCGATCCGTCCAGTGGTCGAAGCGTGATTGAGTAACAAACATCGAAATATCCAAACTTTCGCATTTATAATTCTTAATAGGATAGTGTAGATGATTGTTGTTCAACTTTTCACGCGAGTCTTTTTTAACGACAGCGTACTAGCATACCTCCGACACTCCACACAAGCGAACAGATTTAACCACCTACTACTACTACAGGCGCACCAGCCTGTCCGTACACGTGCGCGTGTGCGCATAAACTATCGAGAGAAGGACCACCTTATACGTCAACACATAGGTGCTCTTTCTAACCAGTGCGTACTCCAAGCCGTGGTTTATCATGCGGGCGTCATTAACCGCCGGGGGGAGAAAGAGGGGAGGGGGAGGGGGAGAGGGAGGGGAGGAGGAGGGTGGGGGAGGGGAGGGGAGGGGGAGGGGAGGGGCGGGGGGAGGGGGAGGGGGTAATCATCGCTTCTTTACGTAGTTATATTTATCTTATAAAATTAAGCCTTTGTCTATACTGTGCATCCATCCCCCATAATTCGCCCAAAATCTATTATGCAGCTAAGGGGCGGAAGACTGTAGTCCTTGGGATCAGGGTAAGCTGTAGTAGTAATATTTAGTATGCTTTCGGAAAGTTTTGCATCGGAAGACAACATTATGGCGCCTCCGGCCGCTTTGCTTTAAATGTAAGGTGAAAACTTCTTTAGTAAGTATAATACAATACAATACAATTTATTGCACAAACAATTACAGTTACACGTTATAGAAGCTACAAACAGTACAATTTAGGCGGTCTTATCGCTTTAAGCGATTTCTTCCAGACAACCTTTGGTTAGAAAAATATTATGCCAGAGAAATTGTAGGTTGCGCTGATTAGGAAATTTAAATGATAAATAGGTACTTATAATAGTGTCAGGAAACCTTATAAAGCCAGGCAACCGAAATGGTTTTTAATAGATTTCACTCAAACATCGCAAAAGTGTTCAAGCTGATCAAATATTGTTTCTTGCAAAACATTGATTATTTCTATGAATTTTTGTCCGTCGATTAATATTAAAAAAAAGTTTTCAACGTTACATTTTTAGATGGATGACATAAGTTCGACATCTCAGAGGTTCAAACGTCCACAAGTTTATTTGAACTTCTAACAGTAAAGTTAAGTGCGGAAAGGAGACTGTTCCGACTTCTGCGACGTTTATATTTCAAGCGGAAACTGTTGGAAATCCAACCTTTAATCTTAGACTTTAACTGATGGACTAAGTTTAAAGTCCATTTTGGATACGACTTCAAAAGCACATAAAGAGTTAAACACATGGAACTTTGAAAGGCCAGTCGAACCTCCATTGTAAAAGTTTCGTCAGGAAAGGAAGTGATTGTACATAGCTGGGAAAACCTTATCTGATGGTGTAGGTCTACAGATACATACTACATTTATTTGTAGACAATACGCGTCAACGATCTCTATGTACTACCAGATGGAGCGTTCCAAACAATCGCTCTGTTCCACGCAAGTAGCCACAACTCTTTCACATTCACAATTAAACTTGTGCGGTTACTACGCAGAACATTTAATTATTACTAAATACTGACGCTACGGTTAAATAATGTCAATATTTAGAAAATAATTAATATAAATAATTTTTTGGAACGCTCCATCAAAAAGGACATAGGGATCGTTGATACACGTCACATATTTCAGGCTAGTAATAAGTGGCAGACAGGATTCGAAATAAGGTGATCCGCCAGAGAACTAAAGTCTTCAAAAAGTCAGTACGTTGAAGTGACAGAGGACTGGCCACATGTACCGGAGGAGTCGAGTGGAGACAGTGACTGGGCAGGCGTAGTGTGAGACGGGCGTCTTGGCTAGATGGAGTGACGTGAGGCGTGAGGCTACTGGCATCAGTGAGGATGAGAAGAACCGAGGATCGGGTACAGTGGCGTGCCTTGGAGGCCTACGAGTAAGTCCAGCAGTGGACTCTTTCAAACTGATGATAATAATGAATCAGGGACGTCCCTAAACTAACGTACTTCTAAAAGAACTATTAAACGATAGGCAGAAGAATATATTATAATAATATACAGGCTAGACAACCATTAATTTTTCTCTTCGTAAATGGCTGATTCAACATGGAAATAAATAGATTTAGTATAAGTAGATAGATAGATAGATAGATAAACTGTTTATTGCACACAAATTAAGGATAACAATAAAATAGGTACAGATTTTTGGAAAGTGTACAAAGGCGGCCTTAAGGCTTAAAGCGATCTCTTCCAGGCAACCTTTCAGAAGGAAATAAGAAAGACATAGCGACAGATTATTGTTGACAGAGTTAGTTTTAATTGTATTTAAATATTTGCATGTTGTCGGAAATAGTTGAATTAGGAGATCGTAGCCGCATAAGGACCATCTAATATTCTATGTAGCCTATTCTAAAGCAAAAAATTGTTATTTTACCGTATTATTAGGCTCGATTCTGAAGGCACAACGTTAAAATTTGACAGCACTAAAACTGTTGCTATCCTTGTCACACAGTATTATGAAGATAAAGACGAAACCAATTTTGGCGCTGACAAATTTTAAATGTGTGTCTTCTGAATTGGGCCCATTATCATTATAAACCATCTCTAGAGGAATCGATAACCGCAGACGAGTTCTTGAGTAGAGACTACGTTTGGTAAAGCGTAGCGTGGGACGCCTCCAGACGACTTGATGCGGAGAACTGAAGATTCGTTTGTCCAGCAGTGGACCGATAATGGCTGATGATTAATGATTCATTACCACCAGTATTGTATCTTACTTTTTACTTTTAAGCCTTTTATTTCCGGTAAAAATTACATATAACAAATAGTTATTTATATTATTACATCGACACTGTTATCTGCTTGCCCTTTTTTGTCAAACGCCTTCTCCAACCTCTTCCACTCCTCTCTTTCTCTCGCTATCCTTGTCCATCTTCTCCCTGCTATATCTTTTAGCTTGTCTTCTCACCTCTTAAAAAGTTCTTTTCCGTTTCTTGTATTTCGGTATCCAATTCGTCAACCTTCTGCTCTATTTCTCCTTTCCTCTTACTGTATGTTCTGTCCATCTCCATTTCAGTTTCTTTATTTATTTTATCCAATATCCTTTTCCCTAGCTTACTTCTTTCCATGGCTAATTGAATTTGAATTGATTGAGTTGCATATCACATGTCAGTGATATCCCGCTTATATTATAAATGCGAAAGTTTGGATATTTGGTGGTTTGGATGTTTGTTACTCAATCCCGCTTCAACCACTGGACGGATCGTGATGAAACTTGGTACACATATAGGTTAGGTCCTGGAATAGGACATATGATAGTTTTTATCCCGAAAAAACATCTCATTCCTATGATAAATACATAATAATTTGTGATGTTAAGTCGTCCACGCAGACGAAGTCGCGAGCAACAGCTGGTTATAAAATAAAAAACAAAATTCAAGTTTCTATAATACAAAAGCTATCGCCCTGTCTGTTTAGTTATGATGTTTCCTCTCTATACTCCAATAACACTTCTCCGAAGGTAAAGAGAGAAGTGAAATAAATGGCGGCTATACGGCGGGCATACCGTCCGCGCCCGCATTTCTCATAATCCCAGTTTATCTTTATGAAAACTATCCGTTGTCATGCGCGGCATCTGTATGCGCGGTGAGCGGCTAACCAATCCGTCAGCGAGACCGGCCCGCCACGTGACCAGAATATCTCGCCACGGAGGCGATGTACACGCCATGGAAGAGACAATATCAAGACCTGATCGTACATCAGGAGAAATCCAGAATATTCAAATTCAAATAGTTTATTACTGTAAATTACCAGAGCAATAGTTTGTTACAAGGCCCGATTCTGAAGGCACACATTTAAATTTTGACAGCGCTAAAATTGGTTTCGTCTTTATCTTCATAATACTGTGTGACAAGGATAGCAACAGTTTTAGTGCTGTCACTTCAGAATCGGGCCCACAGTCGTCCTAAAAATAATACGATTACATCGAATTGAATACGATTTAAACCTTAAAATTAACAGAACGATATATATTGGAGCTCCCACACTAGACCATGCAGTCTGTACCGGGGAGCCTGAGATTACAGGTTAAATTACAACTGTAGGATAAAATAAATATCGATAGTCATCATCATCATCATCAGGTTATTTTTGTCTCCACTGTTGTGCAGGAGCACAACCCTCTCTCATCTGCCGGAGACAGACGGAGGATTTGGCCTACACTCCCCGCGCTGGCCAGACGGGTTGGGGAGGCCTGATTGATGTTTTATAATGTATTCCCTCAGTCGCCTTGTACGACATCCACGGGAAGAGTTGGAGTGGTCCTATTCTACTCTACCGGAACCACACGGCACAATATCGATAGTAAAAAAATATAATAATTATTAGGAAGGTGAGAAATAGATGGGAGTAGGATCTGACATGAAAGTTACTTCTTTATAATAGATACTTCTAAGTTCAGGCTTCATTAATGAGTTCACGATCAGGTCTTAAGGTTGTCCTTTTAAGAAGATTGTGTGATTAATAACTTTCATATAACGGATTTCTTCTAAAACTTCGAAGACATTAGAATAAAACCAGTATACGGAAGTAACTTCTATATACCGGATCTCTTCGAATATCAGATCTTCATGTATACAAATACACACAGACCTCCACCCCCCCTACACACCCCACAGACACCTCCCTACACACACACAATTCACACAATCACTAGACTGTAAAATAGATAGATATATTTATTGTACATCCGTAATTGGCATTAAGAACTATAAATTAGATTAATACTGTTATTTTTATAGTAGTGGCGGTCCATCGTCTCTGCCTACCCCTCTGGGACCAAGGCGTGACCATTATGTATGTATGTTTTTAAGTGCTGTGAATTTTGTGAAAATAAATAAAATAAATTAATTGATACCTTCACTATTAGATAAAAACTTTCATGAACCTTATGCTGTTTGTTAGAGAATAAACATTTTTTTGTTATTCTGTTATTTAAACTTTCAGCCTGCAGGAAAGACAAGTTTACTGTTCCTTGTGACGTAGTAGGTACGTAGCTTAGAGAAGTCACTTCCTGTATCTTATATGCTTCAGTAACAGGGGAGTTATGAAAATGTTACGAACATACGGCCTTTATGGCGAGCTATTGACTTAGATTCAATGACGTCATTGCGCAATACGATGCCACTACACCCGTACACTGAAACGTTTCTTATGCCTATTTGTATTACCGTCAAATCAGCTTATGATAAGTGGGAAAGGCAAGATTTTAGATTCGTTTGAATATTAACATATGGTAAGGCCTCCCCAACCCGTCTGGCCAGCGCGGGGAGTGTAGGCCAAATCCCCCGTCTGTCAAAGGGTTGTGCTCCTGCAGTGGAGACAAAAATAACCTGATGATGAAGTGATGGTGCTCATTAGTAAAGGCCTATCATCAGTCGAAATATGTCCACTGCTGAACAATGTGACGACGTAATTCCCAATCCGTAACCGGTTATGGAATGGGAATTATTTTCCCATTTCGTAACCAATTATGAAAGTAGTTACCAAATGGAACAACGCAATTCCCATTTCGTAACCGGTTACAGAATGGGAATTAAATTTCCATTTCGTAGCCAGTTACGAAATCTGGTTACGGAATGGGACGAAAGGAACATAAGTCTCCCCAATAGAATGACACTTTTGGTGGGCTGTCCATTGGAGGATTTGGCATAATCACCACATTTGACAAGCGGATTGGTGATCGCGTTAATGATCTTAATCTACTCAGGAGAACGCTGCTGCCTGCCCCTGGTGCAATACCTTAGTCGCCTTGACGACACCCACGGGAAGATCACCAGGCGTGGTGAGGGACTTAATCATTATGTTGTAGACGTACCACGCTCTCGCACGAAGCGTTTTGCTTCCTCGTTCATAATGCGAACTGCTAAGGAGTACTCCCTTGAGGTTTTCCGGACAAGTACAAAATTGTAACTTTTTAAAGGAAGAGTGAATAGGCATCTTCTGGGTTAGCGAGCTCCACCTTAGGCCTCATCATCACTTACCATCAGTTGAGATTGAGGTCAAGTGCAAACTCATCAACATAAAAAATAAACGCTTACTAAAAAAGGTTGATTGATAAAGACGAACAAATACTCAATTCCAAATTATACGAGCTCTCCTAAAAATACATACAGTATCTCCGCCAAACTGTATAAAACAGTTTGTTGGCAGAAATTTCTCTCTTACTTCATACATACCTATGGCAAAGAATACTAAATATCACTACGCAATGGTGAATCATCATCATCAGGTTATTTTTGTCTCCACTGCAGGAGCACAACACTCTCTCATCTGCCGGAGACAGACGGAGGATTTGGGCTACACTCCCCGCGCTGGCCAGACGGGTTGGGGAGGCCTGATTGATGTTTAATTAGGCCTTAGTCGCCTTGTACGACATCCACGGGAAGAGTTGGAGTGGTCCTATTTTACTCTACCGGAAACCACACGGCAATATGGTGAATAGCAAAGCATTTTAACTTTCAACTGCAATTATCATACTGATCCTTTCCTTCTGATTCTTTGTCAAAGATTTGGTTGTCTTACAGCCCAAAGACAAATACTTAATATTTATATTATTCACGGTGAAACCGATAAGTGTTAACCTAACAAGCAACTAAGATATATTAAAGACGAGCTGATGCCCGCGACAACTTAACATCACAAATTATTGTGTATTTCTCGTAGGAATAAGATGTTTTTTTCCGGATAAAAACTATCCTATGTCCTATTCCAGGACCTAACCTATATGTGTGTGAAGTTTCATCCCGATCCGTCCAGTGGTTGTAGCGTGATTGAGTAACAAACATCCAAACATCGAAATATCCAAACTTAAATGCGAAAGGAAGGATACAATACAATTGTTAAAGAGAGTACTGCATGTGCTTATTTCTTTGTAAAAAAATCTAAATAACGAAATAAAATGTGGTGCGTTTGCAAATAAGAGCGATAATAGCGGTAAAGAGACAGAAAACACAACAAATAAAACTCTGGCGTAATACTAACCATAAAAAACCTCGTAACCCCAAGCTCCCCCGATCTTTAGTAACTCAACAGAATCAAAAACAATGTAAGCATTATCTTTGGGAAATAAAACCCATATCCGAACATCTGGCTGAGGCCGCCTCAATATCTCAGAGAGGTTCTAGCTTCCGGTACCGAATGCAGGGAGATTTTTCCTTTTTTCCAATTTTCCCGGAGCGTGCTCGAAGCGTTCCGTATTTATTATTATTTGTTTTCAATTGCAAAGTAATCTGCGGCCTGTGCAGCTGGTGGCGTAAGATGAGAGTCTTGTCAGCGGAGTTGGTGTGAAGCGGCGGCGGATAAATCATAACTTTCTTTACGAAATACTAAAAAATCAGACGAACCCAGATGCCTACATTTATCGTAAGGCCGGAAGTGTAGGGACCTACTCGTCCCTCCGCGCCCCGAGTCTTTTTTTGGAAATGTTGCTTAGAGTGAAAAGAGGAGTAGGCGTGGGCCTGGGCGTAGGCGTTGACGTGGGCTTCGGGTCGGAATCGTAGTAGGATTGAAAGTGAGTAGTCTACGCGTGCAGAGCATTGCATTGTGGTAGAAAAACTATATTTTAGGAAGTTAGAACACGGTAAAGGGGCCCCGACACGTGCATTGCCTAGGGGCCCCGATATGGTTAATCCAGCTCTGTTTATCATCATCATATCAGCCTTTCGACGTCCTCTGCTGGACATATGCCTTCCCTGATGAAAGCCACTACACTCCGTCTTCTGCTCTCCACATCCAGCGGTTTTCGGTCACATTCTTTATGCTTTCGATCTACCTGACTGCGTGTACCGGTCTGCCTTAACAAACATTGGTTACCTATGCGATTACAACTTGCGAATCCTTTCAGGTATCATAGGAATTTAAATTCATCGTCGGATCTTCTCGTTGCGGATTATATCTCTCTCCATAGCTCGCTTAGCGACTTAAAACTTGTGAATCAAGCTCACTGTCAGTGTTCACGTTTCCACGTCGTAGAAGCAGAACGCACTGTGTAATAAGCGACCTGAAGACTTGACAAATGCTGCTCAGTCCAAGTGGATTCTTCTATTATCTCCTCCAAAATTACCCAATTGTATTTTCTGTCTAGGTAGACCTACTCCTGAACAACTTCGACAGCGACATTGTCACAGCCATCAGTCTTAGGCCGATGTGTGAATTGGACATGACTTTCATCCTTGTTGCTAATGAACTGTCATGTTTCAATGTGCTGTACCACAGATAGCTCTTTTAACCAGGAACGAGACACTTTTCACTTCGACCTCATTTAAGATCGTCTGATATGTCTATTCCAAACGTTTCCCTCTTAGCTTTGTCGGTATCAGACATTGTTGCAGAACCGATGACGGCAATCAGCGACATTATCCATTGTTATAACTTTTGTAACCACGTCGGTAAAGCTAATTTGTATTCACAAAACGCTCCCTTGCCACTATCAGAGCTCCCTTACTGGTCTCAACCGAACACGCCAAAATTGAGACATCAATGCCACATCGAGGCACGGGGGGTGTGATTAAAACGTGCCACTGCGTGTTTTATACCCAGTGTCTCGGCCTGAACCTGGATAATTTCCACTTTTTATATTCCTCGGTAGTCGGGACTTGTAAGACTTGAAGGTTTCTTTGTTACTCTTCTTTGTTTAAAATTTGGCCATGTTTCATTTATGTTTCTGATATATTTTGCTTGCTTATAATTTTCTAAAAGTTCCATCTAAACGTTACCTGTATATCTAGACTTTCTAGTGTCCGTATATATCTGTCTATCTGGCATAACTTGTAACCTATTTGACGGAGCTAAAATTTGGAGCATACGTGTAAAATGGCTCGGCAATAATATTAAAATATGAAATAAAAAATATGAAAATTACGATCATTCGAGATAGTACGTCGGTGACGTCCTTTAAAACTAAACTAAAAGAGCACTATCTGTCTCACTCAGTATAATATGGTATGTATGTATTTATGTATGTTTATTATATTTATTATTATAAATATTTACTATATATATATATATATATGTGTGTGTGTGTGTGTGTGTGTGTGTAATGTAGTTTCGGTATTTATTTTATTTTAGTTATTATGTAGTATATTATCCACTTTTTGCCCCCTCGCTCTTAGTGCCTTGTCTCACACCCTGTAATTGGCTGGAAGAGATCTCTTTTAGAGATAAGCTCGGCTTTGTACACAAAATTTTTAACCGTATTAACATTTAAAATTTGTACAATAAAGAATATATAATAATAAAATTTTAAGATTTTTTTAATAGACATCAACTTTTTTTACAGGATAACTCAAAAACTATTGAACCGATGAATATGCATGTAGCCATTGCATTGAAATGATGGTGAAGTTATGGAAATTTCAGAAAAATTATAATTTCTTGTAATATATCAGAAAAAGAAAAAAATTCACTTGCCGGAACTCGCACATTATGTTCGAAGCTGACTTTTAGTACCTATTTTTATGGTGTGTAGCTTGTCTTCATCATCATCAGGTTATTTTTGTCTCCACTGCACGAGCACAACCCTCTCTCATCTGCTGGAGACAGACGCAGGATTTGGCCTACACTCCCCGCGCTGGCCAGACGGGTTGGGGAGGTCTGATTGATGTTTTATAATGTATTCCCTTAGTCGCTTTGTACGACATCCACGGGAAGAGTTGGAGTGGTACTATTCTACTCTACCGGAAACCACACGGCAAGCTTGTCTTAGTATATGAAAAATACATCCATTCCTTATTTACTTTCATATTTACATATCCAATTTGAAATACATTCGCGGTTTGAAATTGCTCTTTTTGTGAGTGGGAAAATTTTCGCTTACTTGTAGCTGTTCACCCACAAGTGTTCACTCGTACTTCTAGCGTTCAAATTTAAACGAATGAATAATTATTTCATATCAATCAAAATTCATAATGTATTATTCCCTTAGTCGCCTTGTACGACATCCACGGGAAGAGTTGGAGTGGTCCTATTCTACTCTACCGGTAACCACACGGCAACATATACGGCAATACATTATGAAACATCAATCAGGCCTCCCCAACCCGTCTGGCCAGCGCGGGGGGTGTAGGCCAAATCCTCCGTCTGTCTCCGGCAGATGACAGAGGGTTGTGCTCCTGCAGTGGAGACAAAAATAACCTGGTTATGATGAATCAAAATTACATCGTTGTTTAAGAATGAATTCATTTTCTATAATATTTTGGTTTGCTTTCTTCTTTACAGCGCTAATACTTTCAAAGCGAAATTCGATATAAAATTTACGCCTATAATGCAATAAAGGATTTTGACTATGAATTTATTATCATTTGCTCTAACTGAAAGTCTAATACAACCTCCAGATCGAAGCAACGAGATCTTATCAACCGCGTCCGAGATATAAATCGCCGCATCCACCTGTCCCACGCCACAGCGGAATTATTAAGAGAAGTTGAGCTGACGTGGTGTGTGTTTCATTACATTCTCTCAGCTTTACGATGGCTATAAATCCTGGTCTAGTTCGGCGCTCAGGTGAACGATCGACGACCGAACTGGTTAGCCGCAGTGTCGCACAGAAGGCGATGACTTTAAGTGCAGATGTACCAGCGTCTATCGGGTCACTGACATTTCTCTTCGGGTCATTTGTACGTTTTTTTTAGTGATTAGTTAGTGAGTAAGTCTTCTAACTAAACCAAAATTGAGGTTTATCTGTAGAAGACGAGTTCGCAACAATAACTTATCTACTTTTACAGATTACAGACAGCAGTAGCGGCATATTTATAGGTCAGAGGATGGTACCTACAGTGGAGGACCGAGTTAAAGGACTTCGGGGGATGAGGTGTGGTGAGGTTGGAATGAACGTACATATCGCACACTACTATTTCTATACTATGTACCTATTCTCTGTAACTTGTGTGCAATAAAGTATATTCATTCACTCATTCATTCATTCATTCGTTCGTTCGTCACTATTAGATAACTGTCACATTCCTCCGACGGTACTTTAACTGTACAAAAGCGAAACTTGGTTTCTTTCCTTCGTTTCACTTATATCTATAATGTGTAATTTTTTCCTTTGGAACTAACATTCCTTTCCTTCCCATCCGCAAATTTGTATACTAGATATTGGCTAAAGTGCCTAGCTGCAAAAGCCATAAACAAAAAGAAGAAGAAGAAGCGAAACTTGCATTACAGCTGTACAATACAAACCGTGAAACATAGTGACGTCTACAAAATTATTATGATCGTTGTTGATGGTGAATAATAAGTATTGGCGCTTGAGCTCCCTTACACCTCTCAGCAGGAGGTATAGGCAATAAGGGACAAAAATAGACGTAAAGGAAGTATTTCAACTAGCAGGTACTCGTACCTTGATCGTCGTTGCGGCAAAATGTGGGCGTCAGACAAGTTAAGAATATCTATTAATAGATTTATTTATTTTGAAGCTTGTTGGCATAATATCTCCCACTTAATTGTATAGTCAGGGGACTTGGTATAGGTAGTTGCCTGTCCGGTGCTATCCAGACGAGTCACGGGTATACGGTCCCGGCTTACAGAGTTATCGCTACTACAATCACACTATCCTTCCGTAATAGCGGTATCTCATACCTACCCTATACTCCTTACTTATACCCCCAACTCCTGTCTCTCGCCCCGATCCCTGTCTCATCCGCCAATCCAAGGTCTGCCGTGCCGATGGATGCGTGTCCAGGGCCTAGCATGGTCGTGCCGATATCCCGGAACTGGGTGAACTTACCGAATCATACGGGGCTCTGATGAGGTGGACAATTATTTCCCTAGCTAATCGTGGTACCTCTACAAGGCGGCGATGCTGTTCGCAATACATCACGTCAACGGGTAGGTACCACGGGGCGAAAACCGGGCCACTTTGCGACATCAGATTGCGCAAAGTGGCGATACATCGTCTGGGATCAAGGCGTGATCATTATGTTATGTTAATTGTGTATGCTTACTTTTACTAGTTTAGTTTTCCGCTTAATGAAGGTAATGTTTTTTAATTACATTTTAATATGAGTGCCTCAGTGGAGACCTCAACTTAGAGGCGTTTGGGGTCGAGACCCAGGGCGCGTGGGGTTCCGGTGGGACATCTCGAAAAGACTGGTGGAGAATACCCGGGACCCCAGAGCTGGCGGCTACTTTGCCCAGCGCGTAAGCCTCGCAATCCAGCGAGGCAATGCCGCCAGCCTCCTGGGTACTCTGCCAGCGGGGGACGAACTGGGGGCAGTTTTTTATTTGTAGTGTATATTAGTTAGGTTTTGTTTTATATTTTTATGTTTGTTCAAATCAAATCAAATCATATTTATTGTTGAACTATAGGTGATACTAGGATATTACATTGCTATTGTATGTTCTCTATAGTTTACATATTAGGTGTACAATAATTATTTATACAATCTAAATTTACTTAATAATCATTTGAAATTAAACATGTCATCATTCATTACATTAAACATAATTAATATTACGTAAAATTACACAAGTCATCACATAAAATTACATTAGTTAAACACAATACACTTTCTGCTCAAACACAATACTTAAGTCCTATTGGTAAAGTCACGCTTCATAAAATACTACACACAGTGCAACCCCGCTACTTTGCTTTGTCATCGATAAATTCTTGCACACTGTAGTTAAGTTTAGACAATAACCAGTCAGTTAGAGATTTTTTAAATTTTAAATAATCAAGCTGTATATAACATATGTTTATAATGTTAAATTTATATTACCATATTATAATAAATTTGATCAGTTCTTTTAATAATAGTTATAATACAAGAAATAAAATTAAACTTGTTTTACCAAAGTTAAGACTAAGTAAGGTCAGTAAATCGTTCACGGGGCAATGTATACGCTTCTACAACAAACTACCAGAGGAAATCTTAAATATGACGGATAGAAAGTTAAAGATTCACATTAAAAAACCACTTTGTAAGTGTAGTAAGTTGTAGCCTATTATAAAATAAACGATTATTTGAATGACAAAGATGCCTGGTACTAATGTTAATTCAGCTTTTTATAATGTTAAATTTATATTACCATATTATAATACATTTGATCATTTCTTTTAATAAATAGGTATTCCGAAAAATTCGAAGTTTAGCATCACAAAAAAAGTGTGATGACTTTGTACATTGCACAGGCATTGGACAGATATAGGTAGAGTCAGGCGGGCGTGGTGGCAGAACAATTTGGTGCGGCGCACCTGGCGAAATCAATTTTCTGCTCAGCGGGCTCACGCGGTTTTTTGTTTCGACGAGTACGCTCGCTGGCGAGGAACATAAAATCACAAATATACAAACGTCGAGGCAACCTACGTCTCATACCGCTGAATGGAAAGATACAAACCTGTGTATCTTATTTATGTATTATGTGTATTTATACGGGTTTATGTGAATACAATAAATGTAGATAGTTGTATTATCAGCTAATTCGTGTATATATTGTATCATTTATGTTTATGTAATATTATATGCATACTTTAATGTAAGTGTATATTTGATGGGTACGTTTCTCCTATAATTTTGATACCACACACATTTTACCAGTCCTTTCAGTTACTCTAAGGTTGACTGGAAGAGATCCCTATGTGGGATAAAACCGCCTTTGTACACAATTTTATTCTTTTATCTATTTTTGTTGTTGTTAATTTTGATCCCGCTAGGGGCAAATGTTCGTATGATGAATATGAACGTTTTTACCCAAGTCTTGGATGTTTATATATTTATTTAAGTATGTGTATCCGTTATCTAGTCACCATAGCACAGGCTCTGCCTAGTTTGGGACCGGATAATGTATGTATGTATGTATGTATGTAAACGCTTTATTGTACCAAAAATAACAACAACAACAATAATAAAATAGGAATTAAACTGTGTACAAAGGCGGACTTATCCCACTTAGGGATCTCTTCCAGTCAACCTTAGAGTAACCGAAAGGACAAGTATAATGCGTTTAGTACCAAATTTGATAAAGAAATGTACCTACTTTTAATAAAATTTGAAAATACATAAATTTATACACATAACATATAAATATATAAGATATATACATACATATATATATATATATATACATACATGTGCTCATATATACTATTACATTATATATCCCAATAAATACTTATTAGTAGTTTATATACTGTAATATAAGTCAGCTCAAAGCTTCGGTATTGAACCCATAGTGCTTTTTTAAGTTGTTTTTAAAGGACATCAGGGAGGGGGACTTTCGAACGTGGACAGGGAGTTGGTTCCAGAGCCTCGCTGCTTGTACGGTAAAAGACTTGGTGTAACTGTAAGTGGCGTGAGTAGGGAGGCCAAGTGCTCGAGTATCGCAAGAACGCAGGCGATCTCCACTAGCTTCCGCAAGGTAGTGAAATCGCTCGCGAAGATAGAAAGGTGCTCGCGAAGATAATTGGTGTGAATGTCTGACATATTTATTTATTATACAATAAAGCGTTTATATACACATACATACAACGTGTATGCAGATATCAAAAAGAAAGGAAACTTCTATATTAGCATTTTAGCCGCCATGTTGGTCATCAGCCGAAATACGTCCACTGCTGAACATAAGCCTCCCCAATAGAATGACACTTGTGGTGGGCTGTTCATTGGAGGATTTGCCATAATCACCACACTTGGCAGGCGTATTGGTGATCACAGTAATGATCTTAATATTCACAGGATAACGCTGCTGCCCTAAGACTAGAATGAAAACTACTAATTGCCTACTGGACAAGAAAGATAGAGCACCTAAAGGTTCGTTTAAAACCCATTAGAAGCACATTTCTGTACAAAAACGGTCGAACGGATCTCAACATCGTTCATTCACAAGAACGAATGAGTAAGTGCAACCACAATAACTGAGCTCAGACCGGGATTTTTATTTATTTTACTAGCTGTGCCCGCGGCTCCGCTCGAGTGGACTACAGAATTAAATAAAGTTGAAAATTACTTAGCCCCTCCTCTTCTTGCTCCTGCTGCCGCCCTCCAAAATGTAGTTCTCACTCATTGCAATACGAATTCCGTCGAGCATTACACCCTACACTTTGTGTTTCTCGGGCATATGACAGTGTTGTGACGTATATAGACATAGACATATTTTATTGATAATCATTTGATTACAAGTTTTTTTTTAAATATATCCTACTAATTGTGGCAAATAATCAAGATGTGGTGGGCAACACCCTAAATATAATAATTACGTCTAGCAACATTAGTGCAAAGAGCACTGATTGGCTAAAACTATTCTCAGCTTTTTGATAAGACGGCGCGCATTTCCAGACTTCTGATTGGCTTTCGCAGAGTGTTGGCCAAAACAGAGGGAAAAGGATTTTATAAAAATGGCGAATGCTTGCGGACCGACATTATTCTTGTGCAGTCCCTCGAAGAAGTTGTAAAATTGAAAGTGCTATGTGTGACATAATTACAGATAAGTACATTAGATATCACATAATTGTTGTAACTATTCAATGTACTCCGGTTGCTAAAAACTTAAGTTGATCCCATCGTATGATTTTTGTAATGCTGATGTAGATTTTCATGTTAAAGGATTTTCTATCAAATTTACCGACCCGTTGTTTGAAGTGTTATTAATTCATTAGATATCGATGTACCTTTGCTATAGTGCCATAATTGGATATAGGAATGTTCTATTATTTCTGTCTACCCCATATGGGATATTTAGCCTGATATTAAGTACCTATTAAAGGTATTTTGTTAAATTAATATTTCACAGTGTTATCTTAGTTCGATAGTATTGTTAGTTCATTTATTATTTAATCAATTAATAAAGCTAGATGCTGTTTTGTCTGTGAACCATTTGGATGCAACCATGGAGGTAGAAACTAATTGTGTAAACGACCCTTCCAAGTCTGTAGTTGAGTACTTAAATAAGGGCACTGCTATGACTACTGTAGTATTTAGTTACTAGTATACATATGTAGAGATGTTGTTACCTTAATAAGTAATAACAGAAAGATTAAGAATAAAAATAAAATAAAGTACCTAGTAGAACGTTGTACTTGTATTTTATTTCAGTACCTAGTTAATTATCCGAATGTAACATTTTCAGAAGTGAGCGATGAACTCTTGGCGGCGGGTTTGGTCATGCTCGAGGAGCCATTCCCGCTCGCGCAACCCGACGTGGCAACAAGGAGCGAGGCAGCAGCGCACCTGAAAGCGAGGGCGCAACACCTCGCCGGTACCTGACGCGACAGGCAGTTACATGGTTCCTGCCTGGGCACCGCAGCGTTCCCCTGCACTCAGGAAGATATGGTAACCAATACGATGGAAAAACCTGGTATGTCCGTTCCAAATTATTATCCAAGTGTTATTGCAAAAGCCGACATATTGGCGGAATTCGATCCCGATAAATCCAAACTGCGGATGCTGTACAATAGTTGAACAAAATAGAACAACCGGGAGCTATTCATGAGTGGTCAGACAATATCAAAAGTATAGCAAGCCCGGTTGGCAGGTTTAGCTAAAATGTGGGATAATTCTCTGAGAAATAATGAATTGTTGTAGGCTGAATGGAAGTGTAAGCCTTTAGAGGCCTTCCCTCAAAACACGGAACTAAATGTGAAATTGCTGACGAGAAAGCAGTGTCATGTATAATCTTTTTCACATGAGGTCGTCCGCCAGGGCAGGCAATTATCGTACCCCTGGTGAACTTATATTCTAGATTTCTTTGCATGAATTATGACAAAAGGATCTTGAAAGAAGTTGAAAACCATCTCCACAGCGTGGTTTTCAACATAGGTTGTTTAGGTTTAAATTCATTTAATAGTGGTTTTCGAGGGGGACCAGTGGGCGTGTGGTCAGGCTACCCTTGTTTTTGTATTAATAATTTGAAAATATCATCTATTGCTGTGGTTATCAATATCTCTTTCGGTCGAGCTAATGTATTTATTGCCGTGTGGGTTCCGGTAGAGTAGAATAGGACCACTCCAACTCTTCCCGTGGATGTCGTACAAGGCGACTAAGGGAATACGTTATAAAACGTCAATCAGGCCTCCCCAATCCGTTGTGCTCCTGCAGTGGAGACAAAAATAACCTGATGATGAATGTATTTATTGGACAACCTATATAAGTAGTCGAAAAAAAAAATGACGTATATGAAAGTACCAAGTGTACTCATATGCAATAAATGGTTTTGACTTTGACTTTGAAGCTGGTAGTATGTGGAGATACAGTTTCCTTAGAAGAGTTTAGGAACGAGAAGGTGATTGGTGGAATTAACGTTATAAACGATATCGCTGCAGTAGGAAAGATAGGAAGTACATGGTTCCGAGAAGATCGTCGTGCCTCCCAACACATCAATATTTATTAATACTTATTCTCAAGTAAGTGATGATAATATTTCCTTGTAGTTATTTAATCTCGTATGGGTCCTTTGAGTACATTTTCCATCATCGGTTTCATTTGATAAATTGTTTATTACGAATTTTACTTCAAATTCTTTAACATTTTATAAATTTCAAGTTTTGGCTAGAGGTCTTTTACTAGATGTCATGAGTATCGACGTATCTAAACATTAATTGCGGATCCAGCGACGAGGGGCGAATATAGGTACTCTTGAATTTATTACAGAAATATTCAACAAGTTTTTCGAATAATACTAGTGAATTGGGCCTTGCAGATAAAACTGAGTAAAAGATAGATCGGACTGCCATGCCGGAGGTTGCGGGTTGGAATCCCGCTAGGGGCAAATGTTCGTATGATGAATATGAATGTTTGTACCCAAGTCTTGGATGTTTATATCTTTATTTAAGTATGTTTATCCGTTATCTAGTAACCATAACACAGGCTCCGCCTAATTTGGGACTGGATAATTGGTGTGAATGTCTGACATATTATATTATATATATTATAAATTAGGATAAAGATGTGTGTTATCGTCTATAAAGATCGTCAGTGGCCGAGAAATCGGGAGTTGAGGACAAAATTAATGACTCAATGAATGACTTGTTAGACAATGGTATTATTAGGGAGTCTACATCAAACAATTTGAGCCCTATAGTTTTGGTTATTCCTATTGCGTTGGTGTCATCTCATCGGACCGAACTGGTGACTCCAGAGGGCCATTACGAATTTTTGCATGCCGTTTGACTTAGCTAAATTCTTTAATAGTGGTTTTTCAACGGTTTATCGAAAAGGTACTTAGATCCCTATGGTTTGATAACATTTTGCGGTATATCTATGAGATGTTATTGCCAACAATCGCAGAGGAGAATTTGAATTTGCTTCAGGTACTCGTAGTACTGAAAATCATTAAGGATGCTCTCCTTACTTTGAATTTAGGTAAGGGTTATTTTTACAGAACAAAATTGACTACCTGGGCTACGGGATCAATGCAGAAGGTATTAAAGCAGGGACAAAGGATATTGAGGTGGTTGCGAAGTACCGAGAACCAACCAACTTACACGAGCTTCAAATGTTCTTGGGCTTCTCTATTTATTTCAGAATGTTTGTCAAATTATGCTATCGTCACTAATGATTTGTACACGTTACTGAGAAAAGAGAAGACGTGCAAGTGGAATCAGCGACAGCAAGCGACTTTTGACGAACTGCAAGAAATAATTATGTCCCTATCAGTCCTTTCTATATTCGTTCTAGGAGCAGCAATCGCGATGCACACCGACGCCAGTAGCAAGGGTCTCGCAGGGATATTATTGCAACGTATTGATGAAAGTTTAAAGCCTATAGCATACTTTAGCCGAAATACTAGTAAAGAGGAAGGTTATTATCACTCTTATAAATAAATAAAATAATAAAAGCCAATTATTTCTTTTCTTTGACATCACAGCGATTGAATAATAAATCTAAATTAATATAATAATGATTTATTAAGTAAAAATATAGTATCCTAAAATATGTTAAGATATAATTTTTCAAATTCACAATCAATTTCATTGGTTAAGAATCTCTTTGGATGTAGGCCTCCTCCGGTCTTATAATTATCATTCTTATGCGTTGGAAACTCTAGCGGTGGTGGAATATCTACGTCGTTTTCGCATCTATTTAGTTGGAAATAGTTTTAAAGTTGTTACAGATTGCGCAGCTGTCCGTCATACTTTCTTTGAGAAGGACTTGATGCCACGAATTGCACAATGGTGGCTAGCTATCTAAGACTTTGACACGGAGATAGAGCACAGGTCTGGTAAGTCGCACGGCCATGTTGTTGAACTTGGTAGAAATAAAATACAACAGAGCATCCGCAAGTGAAAATCCATGTAGTGGATGTATTTAATTGGATCGTTTGTGTGCACAATCAAGATAACGTACGCATCATTAGAAATAAGTTGGAATTTGATGAAGCTGAAGCTGAAATAACTAATTACAAGCTTAACGAGGGTCGGTTATACAGTAGAGGTTAGTTATACCGAAATATGGTTAAAATCGTACAAAAAATGCATGACAACATTGGTCATCCTAGTCATTATTCATAAATTTTCATTTGACTTTAACCATATTATCTTTGCTTTATCTTATTTGTATAAGGAGGACAACGAGGACAGCGAGGACAACAAAAACTCATGAGGTATTGATGAACTTATGATATATTTTCATTGTTAGGTTTTCCGAAAATACTGATATTAGACTGACCGAGCCACTGCACTTGTTTCATTAGTAAGTAACAGCTTTAAACAGTGCTGCTTATAAACCAAACAAAACACTGTGGTTTAAAACTAACACCAATAGACTCATTAAACGCAAGTGTAGATAACGAACGAGGATCGAACCGCAGCGTTTACAGCATCGTACGGGTCTTGTACGGGGTATAAATATTTTTTTCAGTTGCGTGCTGCAGCATTATGCTGAGTCAACGCCATTTTGTTGCTGCGACACAAACATAGAGTATCTTTAAATTGTAGTTTGTAATCCTGTTCTGTATATTTCAGATGCACGTGTGTGTTGTTGCTATGAATAAATGACCTATTCTATTCAGTTCTTCTACAGGGTGTACGCCATATAAGCTGATGTTCAGTGTGTCGCGTAGCAGATTCCAGGGTATGGTATTCTTTGATTGACGAGAATACGGCCGAACAGGTAAGAACTGCTGCATCTGGTTAAATAGGACGTCGGAGAAAATGAAAAGTAATTTCGATTCTAAAAGAAAACCTTTTTAGTTTTATGGAAGGGCATGTAGCAAATCGAAATCTGCAAATCGAAGCTGAAAGAGAAATATAGCGGACCCTACATGGTAACGAAGTTGGCTGGAATTAACAGGTATGTGATCAGTTCATTAAAACTTATTAAAATGCTATAAAAAATTTAAAGCATTTTTCTCGTCGGATGACATAAAAAACAATTCAGGGCGATGTTGCAGACGGAAGTGTTAGGATCTAGTACAGAGGAGTTTATTGGTTTATTTGGTTTCTAGGTGGTGGTTCTAGGTGGTGTGTTGGGTGTAGAAAAATTAATTTGTACTGGAATTTACTGATCTAAGTAAATGAAAATGATTTTGAGGATAAATTAATTTTGAGGTCATAATGAAAATCAATTTGAGGACAATGAAATTCATTTTGAGGTCATAATGATAATGAATTTGAGGACAATGAAATTAATTTTGAGGACATAATGAAAATGATTTTGAGGAAGACTTATTGATGAAATATGCGAATTGTGGTTATATATATATTTTCTGTTGGAAATTATTTTAAATGACATGATGAAACTGAGGTTCTAAGTTAATTAAGAGGATATGATGACATAACTTGTGGTTCTTGATAAACTATGAGGTCTCGATGATAACAACATTAATACTTGTGGTAATAGAATATTAAAAATCTACTTGAGATGATAATAATAATGAAATTGGTTTGATTTTTCTGTAGTAATAATTGAATTGTTGTCTATGTAAAAAAAGATAATTTTACTCTAAGTTTTCTATGTGTAATGCGTGTTCAATTATTACGTAAAATCAGAGAACTTAAACTAACTTCTCAAGATCCTTGGTATATAGGGTTGCTTGAAACGAAAGCGTGATATACTAAAATTTATAACTTTGCAGGGTCGCAAAGGCGTCAGGATGGACGAGTGTGGCAAATAATCAAGATGTGGTGGGCAACACCCTAAATATAATAATTACGTCTAGCAACATTAGTGCAAAGAGCACTGATTGGCTAAAACTATTCTCAGCTTTTTGATAAGACGGCGCGCATTTCCAGACTTCTGATTGGCTTTCGCAGAGTGTTGGCCAAAACAGAGGGAAAAGGATTTTATAAAAATGGCGAATGCTTGCGGACCGACATTATTCTTGTGCAGTCCCTCGAAGAAGTTGTAAAATTGAAAGTGCTATGTGTGACATAATTACAGATAAGTACATTAGATATCACATAATTGTTGTAACTATTCAATGTACTCCGGTTGCTAAAAACTTAAGTTGATCCCATCGTATGATTTTTGTAATGCTGATGTAGATTTTCATGTTAAAGGATTTTCTATCAAATTTACCGACCCGTTGTTTGAAGTGTTATTAATTCATTAGATATCGATGTACCTTTGCTATAGTGCCATAATTGGATATAGGAATGTTCTATTATTTCTGTCTACCCCATATGGGATATTTAGCCTGATATTAAGTACCTATTAAAGGTATTTTGTTAAATTAATATTTCACAGTGTTATCTTAGTTCGATAGTATTGTTAGTTCATTTATTATTTAATCAATTAATAAAGCTAGATGCTGTTTTGTCTGTGAACCATTTGGATGCAACCATGGAGGTAGAAACTAATTGTGTAAACGACCCTTCCAAGTCTGTAGTTGAGTACTTAAATAAGGGCACTGCTATGACTACTGTAGTATTTAGTTACTAGTATACATATGTAGAGATGTTGTTACCTTAATAAGTAATAACAGAAAGATTAAGAATAAAAATAAAATAAAGTACCTAGTAGAACGTTGTACTTGTATTTTATTTCAGTACCTAGTTAATTATCCGAATGTAACATAATATTATAAATGCGAAAGTTTGTGAGTATGGATGTTACTCTTTCACGTAAAAACTACTGAATGGATTTTAATGAAACTTTACAATAATATAGTTTATACATCAGAATAACACATAGGCTACAATTTATAAAGATATTGTGTGAATTGTCCAAAATATCAAGTAAGTAGGAAAAAATCTACCATCTGCAAGCTATTCTGGCGTGCGCCATAAAATTATAATTTTAATGTCATAATGTTAGTTCTTTTCTACGTCACGCTAATATAAGCTACTCGAAATACTAATCCTGCGCAAACGAAGTCGCGGGCACCAGCTAGTTAATAATACATGTCATTATTTCTATACAATTGCAAGTCAATATCTTTTAACAAGTCCATAATATAATCATAATGTAAAATGAAATTAAAACCTTAAAAAATCACATTTAAGAGTATAACTGTTTATGTCCATTGCGAGACACAAATAAAAGTGTTGTTTGAGGATTAATTAGTTAAATAGAGAAAATAGTACATGTGATGTACAGTGCAAAATAGTGATGACTTTCATGGAGTTGATTTTGAATGACAGCTAGCTGAAGCTAGCTTTTGACGTGTGAGGGCGCCACCGTCGTTGCGCTCCGTTTCGTGCAGTAGACGATGCGTAGACAGTTTATAATGACTTAAACTTACTTTCGATAAATTCATCGAAGTTGTAGAAGGTTTGCTCGAGAAGCCATTTCTTCAGTTTCAGGTTAAAGGATTTGTTGGAAGAAGCGTCCTTTGTGGTCAATTCATTTTAGATAATATTTTATATGTCAGAAAAAATTTATCTCTCTTTTTGAGGCACTGTGACAATAATAGTTATAATACAAGAAATAAATATAAACTTGTTTTACCAAAGTTAAGACTAAGTAAGGTCAGTAAATCGTTCACGTGGCAATGTATACGCTTCTACAACAAACTACCAGAGGAAATCTTAAATATGACGGACAGAAAGTTTAAGATTCACATTAAAAAACAACTTTGTAAGAAAGCCTTTAATAAAATAAACGATTATTTGAATGACAAAGATGCCTGGTACTAATGTTAATTCAGCTTCGCAAAATCTTTAATAATTGTATGCAAACTTGATTTTTCAAAGATGTGTTGCGTGAAGTTTGTTGCGCCGTTTCTTCTTCACAGCGCTAACACCTAGGAAGCGTTAGTCGATAAAAAAATTACTTGTATAAATGTACCAAGTGTACTCATATGCAATAAATGATTTTGACTTTGACTATGGCCGGCCGTCCTTTATAATTATCATAGTTCCGACCAAAACCCGAACTGGGTCTAACTACGAAGTAAGTCTTCAACTAGTCCTGCCATTTATTGTTATGAAAGCGGTATTAGCTATTGGGCGGGGAGCCAAATTGGCGGAGCCTGCTTTATCACCCGCGAACTGAACGCCATTTTTTTCTTTTGTTTACAACCACTTGGCTGTGATTAGAGATGCGAATTGGTGTAATTTATGCGTGACATAGTTTGAAATTATAGATTCTATTTTTGGCTGAATATCTTAAGTTTTCTTGCGCTGTGTAGATTTTCTTGCCGTGTGGTTTCCTTTAGAGTAGAATAGAACCACTCCAACTCTTCCCGTGGATGTCGTACAAGGCGACTAAGGGAATACATTATAACACATCAATCAGGCCTCCCCAACCCGTCTGGCCAGCGCGGGGAGTGTAGGCCAAATCCTCCGTCTGTCTCCGGCAGATGAGAGAAGGTTGTGCTCCTGCAGTGGAGACAAAAATAACCTGAGGATGATAGATTTTCTGTAATGTCTAATGTTGTTTTGATTTGGGGTTCCTGGCTAGAATAAACCCACCCCGATCTTCCCAAGGGTATCAAGGCGACCAAGGACGGGCAGTAGCGTTCTCCTGTGTATATTAAGATCATTACTGCGATCACCAATCCGCCTGCCAAGTGTGGTGATTATTGCAGATCTCCCGTTTACGTCTGTTTGGTTGGCATCAAAAGTGGCATTCTATTGGGAAGGCTTGTGATCAGCAGTGGACGTATTTCGGCTGATGGTCAAAAGGATGAGTTGTAGCGGTTGCTTAAAATTTGAAGGTTACGTCTCCCCTTTCTCTGCGGTCTTAAGGAGTAGTTAGGTTCAGGTAGTACAATCTAGTTTCGTATTCTGATCTTTTAAAAGCATACCGTAGTTTTGTAGCTGTCTGCGCATTCTCCAGGAAAATGATATCTTTCTCGAAGCAGGTAACTTACTTTACTTGCCTTGTTTGTTTTAAAGAGGCATAAGAAGGCTCCAAAACGTAAGAAAATTGCGAATTGGGAAAATAATAATTAAATAATAAATAGATTGGATTAGATTTATTAATTTCTAAGCTCGGGGTCGCGGGTTCGAATCCCGCCCAGGGCAAACATTGATGTGTGATGAAGACTAGTGTTTGCTTGTGACTGGATGTTATTTATATATTATATTATGTATTTATGTATGTATATCAGCTGACTGATACCCATATTACAGGCTCTGCCTAGATTGGGATCAGGTGGCCGTGTTTGAAATGTCTTCATATATTTAATATTATTATTATTTCACTTTTACATCTTAAAAATTCAATTTTACATGTCATTCTAATATGGTAAAAGGGATCGTCATAAAATAAAACAATGTACAAAATATAAATTACAATGTCAACAATTCAAATAATGTCACATACTGCCTATGTCAGTATATAATATTAAAATAAAAATATCAAAATACACGTGGTATTAAATTAAATTAGGCTAAAATAGGGTCATATATATACATATAAACTAGTCTATTCCGGACTAGGATTTTCTCCTGTGTAATGGGAATCAGCCAAAGATAGAACAATTTAAAAATATAAAACTTAGACCGGGACCAAGTTGTACCAAGGTGTCTGTTCCTGGTAGGAATTGAACCTACGCCCTCTGGCGCTTGAATCTAACGCCATCCAAGACGTCAAATGCGGACAAAAATAACTTGGATAAACGTGGTCCACAACTCTTCATAGATTTTCAAAATTTTTGGTTAGGTATAACTGAACTAGGTATTATGTCGACTCCAGCGTCATCACCGTACTCAAATTAATTGCGACCAACGATCACTATGTACTACTAGATGGAGCGTTCCAAACAATCGCTCTGTTCCACGCAAGTAGCCACAACTCTTTCACATTCACAATGAAACTTGTGCAGTTACTACTCAGAACATTTAATTATTTACTAAACGTTGACATTATTTAACCGTAGCGTCAATATTTAGTAATAATTAAATGTTCTGCGTAGTAACTGCACAAGTTTCATAGTGAATGTGAAAGAGTTGTGGCTACTTGCGTGGAACAGAGCGACTGTTTGGAACGCTCCATCTAGTAGTACGTAGAGATCGTTGATTGCGACCTTCCACTCGTGGCACAGGGGCGCAAAAAGCGGCGTAAGTGGCGCCATATCTCAGTGACGGGCACACTCGGCGCGGCGCGTGCTAATCACGCGCATATCTCACGGCCCACGCCCACTGGGCCAGCGCTGGGGTGGCGGACATAACGTCACACAATAGTTTCTACATCAGTCGTGTTACAATGGGTGTTTGCCCTATAGGTAGATTTGTGAATCTACAGGCAGGGCACTGAGAATTTGAAAAATGTTATTTAGTCAAATTGGTACAAATTATTGCCGCGTGGTTTCCGGTAGAGTAGAATAGGACCACTCCAACTCTTCCCGTGGATGTCGTACAAGGCGACTAAGGGAATACATTATAAAACATCAATCAGGCCTCCCCAACCCGTCTGGCCAGCGCGGGGAGTGTAGGCCAAATCCTCCGTCTGTCTCCGGCAGATGACAGAGGGTTGTGCTCCTGCAGTGGAGACAAAAATAACCTGATGATGATGATGATGCTATAAATTATACATCTATACTAATATTATGAAGAAGTAATGTTTGTGAGGTTGTAGCGGTTAATCTCTGGATCTGCTGAACCGATTTTGAAATTTCTTTTACCAATAGAAAGCCACTTTATTTCTGAGTGTCATAGACTATATAATTTATAGTTACGTGGTCCACGCGGACGAAGTCGCGGGCAAACAGCTAGTACTATACATTAGCCGTGTGGTTCAGAATAGAGCCACCCCCAATCTTCCCGTGGGTATCGAGATTGCACCAAAGACGGGCAGCAGCGTTCACCTGTGTATGTATGTATGTATGTATGTAAACGATTTATTGTACCAAAAATAACAATAACAACAATAATAAAATAGGAATTAAACTGTGTACAAAGGCGGACTTATCCCACTTAGGGATCTCTTCCAGTCATCCTTAGAGTAACCGAAAGGACAAGTATAATGCGTTTAGTACCAAATTTGAATAATGAAATGTACTTTTAATAAAGTTTGAAAATTCAATTACATAAACATAAACGAACTATATATACATAGACGATACACGAATGATTGTGTATATTAATCATCATTACTACGATCACCAATCCGCCTGCCAGGCGTGGTGATTATGACAAATCCCCCAATAGACAGTCCACCAAAAGTGTAATTTCATTGGGGAGGCTTATGTTCAGCAGTGGACGTACTTAGGCTGATGATGATCGGTAAGTACGTATTTCAATAACTCTAAAATACTCAATTACATCTAGACGCTCTGAGGTTATTTCCCACACCAACAATCATATAAGACCATTGGCTTTAATCTCTAGACCAGTCCAGCACTTGATTCCTTAACTACCGACCTGCGATCTCACCGAGCATTAACTTCTAAGTTCTCCTTTGCGAAACTCAAACTCAGGGACGTATCCAGGCGGGGTAAACCCCCTATTACTACTAATAAATATTATAAATGCGAAAGTTTGGATATTTGGATGTTTGTTACTCAATCACGCTTCAACCACTGGACGGATGGGGATGAAACTTGGCACACATATAGGTTAGGTTAGGTTTTATTTATAGGACATAGGATAGTTATTATCACGAAAAACATCCGGTTCCTACGGGAAATACATTATGAGGTTGTAGCGGGTAATCTCTGGATCTGCTGAACCGATTTTGAAAATTCTTTTACCAATAGAAAGTCGCGTTATGTGTTAGTGTCAAAGGCTATATAATGAAAATGATGAAATAATGAATGAATGAAATGAATGACCCGAATAATGAAAAAACTTTTTCGTGGTAGTCGGAAAATGTTTACCGCCCATCGAAGTGGGCAGGGGTCAGCTAGTAATTATATGTAATTATATAACTTTATATAAATCTCAAGATCCATGTTCCTTTAAACTTGTTACATATGTTAGTTTTTACAGTCAGTAAATCGTTTACGGGGCAATGTATACGCTTCTACAACAAACTAGATACCAGAAGACATCTTAAATATATCAGACAGAAAGTTTAAAATTGACATTAAAAAACAACTTTGAAAGAAAGTCTACTATAAAATAAACGATTATTTGAATGGCAAAGATGCCTGGTACTAATGTTGGTTCAACTTCGCACAATGTTTATATAATTGTATGCAAACTTGATTTTTAAAACATGTGTTGCGTGAAGATTGTTGCGCTGTTTCTTCTTCACAGTGCTAACACTTAGGAAGCGGTAGTCGATAAAATAATGACGTGTATAAATGTACCAAGTGTACTCATATGCATTAAATGATTTTGACTTTAACATGCAATTTTTTTTCAGTGGGTAATTTTTTGGATTTTCCTGACTACATGCCTGGTGACACTCGAGGTGCCAGCGCATCGCGAGACGAATGCAGCACTTTAATCAACGGCTTAAGAGTTATTTTTCCAGCACCCACACCGCAGATAGCGCAGTGTCACTAGAATTAGTTGGGGACTTGGTTCCTGCAGGAACTGTAGATTTTTCATTGCAAATTTTCTGGTACGGAGTTTATTGCCGATGAGTTAGCAAAGTGACCTCAGTTTATTTCAGATACAATCCATAATTTTGTTATTTACATTATATGCTACTAGCTGTTGCCCGCGACTTCGTCCGCGTGGACAACTTAACATCACAAATTATTATGTATTTCCCGTAGGAATGCGATGTTTTTTCGGGATAAAAACTATTCTATGTCCTGTTCCAGGACCTAACCTATATGTGTGCCAAGTTTGATCACGATGGTTCACTATTTTGGCTATAATGGCTTACACATAAGATATGGATATATACTGTGGCGGGCTTTTTTGTAGGACTATTTAAGGTAATTTCCATCATACATTACATATGTGTAACTCTAGCGGTTTTGGCAGCGCACGCCAGAATAGCTCGCAGATGGTAGATTTTTTCCTACTTACTTGATATTTTGGACAATTCACACAATATCTTTATAAATTGTAGCCTATGTGTTATTCTGATGTATAAGGTATATTATTGTAGAGTTTCATTAAAATCCATTTAGTAGTTTTTACGTGAAAGAGTAACAAACATCCATCCATACTTACAAACTTTCGCGTTTATAATATTATTATAAGTAGGATCGCGGTGCTGGAATCCAGTATGGTGTTAAGAACGTTGTTGGGACTATTCCGCAAGAGACGCATCAGAGAAACTCTGTTTCAGCACTATACACGAAAAAATCTGTAAGTATGCGCCTCGGCAAACATACCTGATGCGCTGCAAAAGCGGGGCAGTCCCAACAACATCCTTAACCCATTGTTGTAATGGACACGCAGGGCGTCGATCTATTTGCAAATACGACCCACATGTTGCACGTGTAAAATGTCTAATATGATAATTTTGTTGTTGAAGCCTTTTTCAACCGACTTCGAAAAAAGAGGAGTTTCTCAATTCGACGGTATGTTTTTTTTTGTATGTTTGTTACGCGATTACTCCGCCAATTCTGAATGGATTTTGATGATTCATTTTTTGTATGGTTAATGTCTGACATATTTATATTTATTTATTTTATAGACGAAAGGAACAATAAAGTAACAGTGGACGGGCCACAGCTCTCACTAAACTGACCACCGTAGACCCGGGGACAACGACATAAAGAGAGTGGTTGAAACTGTCTGTCTGTGGAGGGCGGAGGACGTAAACATTTCTGGTAATGTATCCGTCGACTACAAAGCCAGTTTGACGCTACATGCTTATCAGAATATGTCATGTGACCCGTTAGAGTATACAAAATGGCTTGTGTTCAACGGATATTTGCCGAACTACTTGCGTAGTAGGCTTTCTGATGCTGGTGATGACGGCGCACGGTTTTTAGGGAAGTCCTATTTCTAATAATGGAAGTAAACATGTTTACGTTGATAGGATTATAGAAATCGATACACAAACAACCTTTCAACTGCTCGACATTAGTATATAAATAGATTCTCCAAAAGATGTCTGAAATGAGAAGCCCAATTAAACATAATCCTATCAACGATGTAATCTTTTAATACCTCCCAACGAGCCCACTCCAGGCTCCCAGGTAACGCAAAATAAAACATAACGAACGAAAACACTCCCCGGATAATTAGCTCCGATTGCCGACCAATATTCTATTTGGATTTCGAAAGCAGGTACTGGAAAACGAGAAGACGCTATCACATTTCTCTTTAACAAAAAGGCGGAGAATTTCGGGAACCGATCTTTTTTTTAACAGGTTAAATTTAATCTTTGTAAGTTGGATTTAACTCGAATGACTTCAACAAGGTCGAGAAATAAAAAGGTTGTTGTGCTAAATTACGTTTTGACAGCAGTCTAGGTATTAATTTAATGTTTTGATTTGATTTATTTATAAAGTACACTTATCTTCTTACCCGACCTCCTTTAAACTTCTGATATGCTGGTACTTTACAATACGATACATAGCTATTTATTTTACGGTTAGCTTATAATTCCTATTGCTGGTGCATGGAATACATACCTCATAATAATTATAACAATTGTCTTCTTAGGGGACCTGGAAGACCATTTCAACCCTTCAGGATCTTTTGTACCAAACCCCTGTCCAGCAACGGTGCCCCGAGTTGATTTAGCGGACTTCACACACGCCTTAGAATTTCTTCTTTGGCATATGCAGAATTATCCTTCACTGAAAAGCCTAGTATATAATAAACCGTAGGTGTTAGCGCTGTGAAGAAGAAACGGCGCAACAAACTTCACGCAACACATCTTTTAGAAATCAAGTTTGCATACAATTAATAGAGATTTTGCGAAGCTGAATCAACATTAGTACCAGGCATCTTTGTCATTCAAATAATCTTTTATTTTATAATAGGCTTTCTTACAAAGTTTTTTTTTAATGTGAATCTTAAACTTTTTGTCCAGATTAGGGACTGCAATCCCGCAGTCCCGCATCCCGCAAAATGCGGGATCCCGCGCATATTTTGCGGGATTGCTTTTGCGGGACTAGGCGTGCGGGATCCGCGGGATTTGCGGGATTGAAAAAATCATAAATTTAGGTAAAATTACGCGCAGGGCTACTTTAAGAAAAGAAATGAAGTGATTGATTGAGAGACTGCATAGCCCTTCAGTAGCTATTGATGGCAGCAGTGATGATGATGAAAACCTAGCCCTTTCTCACTTCCGGGAAACTACCCAACCGGAAATGCCAATACCGGCCACTTCGTTAGAAGTAGAACTGGAGCGCACCTTGCAATCACAGTGGACTGCTCGTCCAGCTGGTGTCCAAATTTCGACACTTGACATTATTATAAAGAGAGAAATGACGCTCCTCGAATGCGGAGGTAACAGAGGAAAGTACCTCGATTTAGTGCACAAATATGTGAGATCCATCCCACCTACAAGCGTAGAATCTGAGCGTGCATTCTCTGCCGCCGGTTACATATGCACTTAAGTAAGAAGTAATCTTAATGACAAATCTATCAACACATTGTGTTTTTTAAGAAAATACTATTAGAAACAGACCCAAACATAAATGTATGACATAGAATGGCTTTGATTTTAGTTGTTAATTTTTTGTTTAAAAGTTACTAATAGACCACGTATATTTGTCAGTATATTAACTGATGGTTTTATTTATTCTCTTGACCGATCCCGCAATCCCGCGGGATCCCGCGGGCCTGAGGCAGGTCAGTCCCGCGGGATTGCGGGACTGGCATTTGGGTGCGGGATTGCAGTCTCTAGTCCAGATGTTATCAGCATGTATGTAGATGATTTCATTAACATGTCGTATCTAGAGGCTTTTCTAGCGCTGAGTGTCAGAGCTCAGATTTCTATAAACAAATGTTCCCTTTCTAAGGCATCAGCGAGACCGCGTCTAATTCTGTTATAATGAGCGAACTTTTTCCATTTCTTTTTGTAAACTTCCGGACTAACTTCTTTTGTGGAATTTCTTCGCGTTTTATTTCTGGGCTCGCTGACGGCTAACTGACGGGCAGCAATTTGGGCTTAAGATAGGTTTGCTACATGGAAATTTGGAAATGTGGGGGTCATTTCCCTAAAACTTGAGCAGGCATTTTACTTAGGCAACTTGCAGTTCATATTAATTTCCATTCTAAATTTTTTTGCATAAGTTTTAATGATTTGCGAGTGTCAATTTCTTCATCATCATCATTAACAGCCTGAAAGTGACCTCTCCCAAGGTGCGCCACTCAACCCGATCTTCGGTTCTTCTCATCCAGTCACTGCCAGCCGCCTTACGCAGATCGTCGCTCCATCTAGCCAAGGGGCGTCCCACACTACGCTTGCCCAGTCGCGGTCTCCACTCAAAAGCCCGTTTACCCTAGCGGTAATCGGTTCTCCGACAGATGTGACCACTTCAACGTGCTAACTTTTTTAGCTATGTCGAACGCTTTCGGATCACCTCACTCCGAGCATAGCTCTTTCCATAGCCCGCTGAGCGACAATCAATTTTCTTATATTATTATAATCAAAAGGGCCGTGGTAGCCCAGTTGATTGCGCACTCGCCTCACGTTCATGAGGTCCTGGTACAAACCCGGCCAGTACCAATGACTTGTTCGAGACTTAAGTACATTTTATTTATAATACCACAGGTTTTTCGGTGGAGGAAAACATCGTAAGGAAACCTGCATATGCCAAGGAAGATGTCTAAGGCGTATGTGAAGCCCACCAAATCGTCTTGGGGCACCGTTGGTGGACAAGGGTTTGGCACAAAAGATCCTGAAGGGTCGAAGTGTCGCCAGGTCTTCCTGGCCCCCTAAGAAGATAAGATTATAATGAAGGATAGTTATAAAATATAGTGAATGTAACTAACTTTTTTCCTACTACTCTACATAAGTTGTCATCCCTTATCACACATAGTCTCTACCCAGGAGGATAAAGTTCGACGCATAACCGAGTTATTTTTAACCAATTGTCTGGTGCTAGGGAGAAAGTTCCCAGCGCCCTCTAGGGTTACTTGTGACATGTGTGTCACGCACTGAGAAAGGATAGAGGCAACTGAACTACGTATATAGCTAGCTATACGTCTTACATACTATTGATAAACCGTGAAGCAGATATTCCCATGCCATCCCACTAATATTATAAATGCGAAAGTTTGGATGTTTCTAATGTTTGTTACTCACTCACGCTTCAACCACTGGACGGATTGGGATGAAACTTGGCTCACATATAGGTTAGGTCCTGGAATAGGACATAGGATAGTTTTATCCCGAAAAATCATCCCATTTATACGGGAAATACATAATAATTTGTGATGTTAAGTAGTCCACGCGGACGAAGTCGCGGGCAACAGCTCGTAGTAAATATTACTACGTAAGGAAGCGACATTACTGCGACCACCAATCCGCCTATTATTCCACCTATTATTATAAACTAAGCCGTGTGGTTCCCGGCTTAGAATAGAGCCACCACCAATCACCAGTGGGAGTCGTTAAGGCAACTAAGGAGTCGCCTTGACGACACCAAGTGGTAGTTTGGGGCTGGCCCTATTCGAAACTGGGAACCACACAACACCAGGGAATGATACTGTGAACATATTGCTTACGAGGAGGCTCGCCTACTAAGCTGACAGAAAGGTCCACTGGGGGGTGAGGGTGGGGGATTGTACGAACTATCGTCACGCACGTAGTGACATAATTTGGGGACACTGGAACTCGGTCCGTAATAAAGGCATAAAGCCTTTTCCCGTATGTGTGACTATATTTCATTCCAGATTAATAGTCCTATGAAAACAAACGCATTTGCGTCTCGAAAACAAAATACACAATAGATGGTGTTCCTAAGTGGACCGCAAAGTTTACTTGGTAATACAAACCTATTTTTGCTGCTGGTGACCCTTTCATGTATATGTTACCGAGACGTAAATAGCGTTGGTTTTCATAGGACTATTAATCTGGAATGAAATATAGTTAGATTGCCCCCCTGCGGAAGTCACAACAAAATATGGGCTGGTTAAATTTCGCCCATATTTTAAAGAAAAGTTTGAGTAATAATCAAAAGTCAAAATCATTTATTGCTCATGAGTACACTTGATACATTTCCACACGTAATTTTTTTTGAGACTTCCGCTTTCTAGGTCTTAGCTCTATGGAGAAGAAACGGCGTAACAAACTTTTAACTGACTTAACTTTTTACAAAAACTATTTACTAATCAAGTTCTTGTATCATAACTGTCATTGTCATAGTGCCTCAAAAAGAGAGATATATATATTTTTTGGATAAAATATAAAATCCTAATCTAAACTTCTAAACTTTATAATATAATATATATAATATTATCGGGTTCGAATCCCGCTAGGGGCAAATGTTCGTTTGATGAATATGAATGTTTGTACCCAGGTCTTGGATGTTTATATATTTATTTAAGTATGTGTATCCGTTATCCAATAACATAGCACAAGCTAGTTTGAGACTGGATAATTGGTGTGAATGTCTGAAATATTTATTTATTATTATTATTATAAAGACGAAAGATTTGATTGTTTGATTGCATTGAATAGGCTCCGAACCTATTGGACCGATTTGAAAAATTGATTCACTGTTGGGACGCTACACTATCCCCAGGAGACATAGGCTATATTATATTTTAAAAAAATTAGGGATCCTTACTGATACTCCAATAATGTAACCCGAGGTGTAAAAAAATACCTAAAAAATTCCTTACAGCGGGAGCGGAAGCGGAAGTGGGAAGGGTAGCGGATTCTGTAGTCCACGCGAGCGGAGCCGCGGGCATAGCTATTCATGATAAACATGAAGTGTCAACTTTATTTAAAAAAAAAACAATAATTCTTTAGTCCAACGGGCGGAACCGCCGCCGGCACTCTAAATTTATGTATATAAATATTTTCAAATTATAACCAGATTAATAGATTTATTTTAGGATTCAGTAATACATAATAATGTGTAATGTTAAGTTATCCATGCGGTAATATTATAAGTACAAAAGTTTGGATGTTTGTTACTCAGTCACGCTTTAACCATTGGACGGATCGTGATGAAACTTGACACACATATAGGTTAGGTCCTGGAATAGGACATCGGATAGTTTTTATCCCGAAAAAACGTTCCGTTCCTGCAGGAAATAGATAATAATGTGTGATGTTAAGTTGTCCACGCGGACGAAGTCCCGGACAACAGCTAGTATTAAATATTATCTATAATGAATTGGCTAGCTACTGTTAATATGTTTCAATATTTAAACTGTTCTTTTAATGACTCTCTACAATTCTCATATCTCTCATTAACTCTCTTTTCATCTCTACATTATATACAGTATACGAGTACATATATACTCGTATACTGTATAAAATGTAGAGATGAAAATATATGAAGAAACGAGTTGCGCGTTGTTCGGCAGATTCGTTTTTGGACAGAAACTTAATATGGCAGAAACTGGATTAGGCAGAATCGTGTTACGGCAGAAATAGTACAGTCAAACAAAATTTAATAATTAAGTGCTTTATTTATAACTAGCAAGCCGTCTTAAAGACTCTACTACGCTGAAATCTTTTTTAGGGTTCCGTAGCCAAATGGCAAAAACGGAACCCTTATGGATTCGTCATGTCTGTCTGTCCGTCCGTATGTCACAGCCACTTTATTACGAAACTATAAGAACTATACTGTTGAAACTTGGTAAGTAGATGTATTCTGTGAACCGCATTAAGATTTTCATACAAAAATAGAAAAAAAAAACAAAAATTTTGGGGTCCCCATACTTAGAACTGAAACTCAAAATAAAATTTTCATCAAACCCATACGTGTGCGGTATCTATGTATAGGTCTTTAAAAATGATATTAAGGTTTCTAATATAATTTTTTTCTAAACTGAATAGTTTGCGCGAGAGACACTTCCAAAGTTGTAAAATGTGTGCCCCCCCCCCCCCTGTAACTTCTAAAATAAGAGAATGATAAAACTAAAAAAATATATATGATGTACATTGCCATGCAAACTTCCACTTAAAATTGGTTTGAACGAGATCTAGTAAGTAGTTTTTTTTAATACGTCATAAATCGTAAACCACAATATTATTATTAAAACATCGATCAAAGTTACAACGAACTACTATAACTTTTATATTATGTTACTTGCTGCTACGGAACCCTTCATGGGCGAGTCCGACTCGCACTTTTTAGGACACCGTTACCTGCCCAAATTAGTAAGAGAGTCCACTTAGCTCGACCACACCCTTGGCACTGCCACACACATACAAGCGAACACCTACTACTACGGACGCAATAGCCTGTCCGTACATATGCGTGTGTCTGCATACAATATGGTAGGGCTAATGTACCCAGCGCACGAGTATAGCAGCGATCTCTCGGCGCCGGTCGATAGCGCGCTGGCGTAGTAACTTTATATAGGTTAGACGAACGGCTGCGGCCCAGTAGAGCATACTGCCAGCTGTGCTCTATATTCGAGGAGACGTTGAAGATGAGCGTCGCTTCATTACGTAATAAAATTTAGTATTTTCATTGCGCGTGCCAATCAGTGGTCTGCACTCCATAACTCGACTCGTCTGCCCCAACGGCCGTCGGTACTGCGACAGATGTGGCCCGCCCACTGCCACTTCAGCCTGCTAATCCTTTCGGCTATGTCGGCCACCTTCGTTCTTCGTCGGATCTCCTCATTACGAATCATATCCTTCAAAGATACGCCGAGCATAGCCCTCTCCATAGCTAGCATAAAGTTTAGTATCTACCGGAAAATCGGCAATTTTTTATCTGTTCTAAGTTTCACCTGAAGGTAATTAATCTCAAATCTCTGCCAAGCGAAGTGTAGTTAGATATCTGGACTTTTTTTGATATAATTTTCTGTAATTTATTTCGTAAGCATTAAAACAACATATCCAATATAACAACAAATAAATAAATAAAAGAACTAATCCAATGGCCGTGTCGCTGGCCTAGTGATTAAGTCGCGCCAGAGGTCGTGAGTTCGATTCCCACTAGGGATATTCCCGCCTCATCACCATTCACTCGCTCGTCAATCACTCGTCGCTGTCAGTCAGTCATTCCATTCCAGCAGCTGTCATCGAACTGACACGACAAATTTTGTATCTCAAATTTTCCTTCATAATTAAAATCAACGCTAATCATTTCTCCGACTTCTTATGTCCTCGCGATAAGAAATAGATAAGAATACAACAATTCACAAATATAACATTTCGATTGGGACATTATAAAACATCAATCAGGCCCCCCAACCGGTCTGGCCAGCGCGGGGAGTGTAGGCCAAATCCTCCGTCTATCTCCGGCAGATGAGAGAGGGTTGTGCTCCTGCAGTGGAGACAAAAATAACCTGATGATGATGAAATTTTGTAGGTAAGTTTATTAGAAATTAAACCAGCTATTATTCTGTACCCAAATATAAAAACTTGTAAAATATTAAATATAGTATTCTGTTCCAAATCGTTATAAAAAGTTTAATTATTGTTAAAACTTTTTTCGAGAAGCGAAGGCAACAGACAGTAGTATCCTCGTTCTGGCGAGAGTGACGGCACTCTGCGATAATGAGCTGGCTGGCACTTAATTAAAATTATCTCAAGTGAATTCCTCTTAAAGAATTCATTTCCCACGTTTTAAATTCATGTGGAACTAGCTGTGCACGCTCGCGCGAACTAAAGTTTTTTTTATTTTTTTAAATAAACTAAAAATGTTATAATCACATTCCGTCTAGCATTATACTTCTTTCAGTCAATTCTTAAAAACTATATGGACATACAATTTTGAATTTAAACTGCGACATAGTTTATGAAAATTGTTTATTTTTTATTTTTTAATGTTATGACATTGTTATAAATCTCATACATGACGATTTGACATTTTGTATACTATTTTTTATTATTTTTTGGCCATCACATTAACTCTGACCTTTTACGTAAGTTAATCTATGTATTAAAATTTGTAATGTGAAATAAAGAAATCTAATCTAATCTAATCTATAAATTCGCATAAATTTTGAATGAGTAAGCCGATTCCGGAGCCTATTCTAAAATTCCATCACAATTGGTTCAATAGTTTTTACAAACAAACTAACAGATAAAACAAAAATTCCAAAACAGATCTTAATATGTTGTATTATTTATCCTTAAACCTCAAATTTTTTTTCAAAATATTTCAATGTACAGATACGATAGTTTACGTTTTTATTTATTAGCATATATGTTTTGAAGCAGAAAAACCTTGTTTTCCACTAGATTCGACTAATTCACGTGAATAATCGACTAAGTCAGTAGCTCGCTATGTACTGTGGTTCCGGAGATACTAAGGTGGTCATGCCAGAATAAGGCTTATTTCGACATGGTCACCAACAAACCTACTCTAGTCTTTTGCCACTCATTATATCAGCCCTTAGACGTCCACTGCTGGACATAGGCCTTCCTCAATGAACGCTACCACACCCGGCCCTTCGCTCTAGTGCATATATTAGTATATTTTTAAATGTCATCATTTTATAATCCACAGATTAATAAACTTTAGAGATTTATGTGGTAGGGACTAACTGTAGTTTAAAATACTTTGTAAACATTATTAATCATTAAAAAAAATTAAAACAATAACAACGATCTCTATGCACTACTAGATGGAGCGTTCCAAACAATCGCTCTGTTCCACGCAAGTAGCCCCAACTCTTTCACAGTCACTTTAAAACTTGTGCAGTAAATATTGACTTTATTTAACCGTAGCGTCAATATTTAGTAATAATTAAATGTTCTGCGTAGTAACTGCACAAGTTTCATTGTGAATGTGAAAGAGTTGTGGCTACTTGCGTGGAACAGAGCGATTGTTTGGAACGCTCCATCTAGTAGTACATAGAGATCGTTGAACAATAAATACTTATCCAGCCGGAACTACTTAGTTTAATTTTACTCTGGTCTGGCAACATTCGAGGTAGGTACCCTCACAGAGCCATAGTTCAGACAGAGTGACTGGCGGCCGCAGACCTTTTAACTAACGCTGAAAGAGTGCTCTGAACGGGCGACGTTTACACTCCAGGGCTGTGCCAGCACGAAAATAACGACCAGAAACTTGTCTACCCTAAAATTAATATTATAGGAACACTTTATACGTAGAGCGTCTCCTCTATTAAATTTTTCTTCCAATGCATTTTTTTTTGTTCATTCTTTAATGTAGGAGAATATATAAATTGTATATAAGTACAGCAACAAAAATGTTTGGGTTCAAGATTCGTAAAAGAAAATTTTACAGGTTTCTTATTTTAAATTCTACTATCAAAATCATCTAGGGTATTGACATTTATTTCTTTTGTAAACATCATTATTGTAAAGAAGAGACGGTGCCATCGTCTTTACAGCGTTTGTCTCGTTCGCAGATAAGGTTCGCATGCTTCGTTGAAGCAATACGAATAGAGGGAACAAACATCATTTTCAGGATTGTTATAAGCTGTGACTGCTCCTTAAAGTTTTACAACCAGTTAAATTACATTGAAAATTTAATATTCTATCTGTTCTCTGACTGTGAACAGTGCTTAAAAAACTTAATTTTACAGTTTACCCAAATATTTTAAATGTTTATTTGTATTTATTTGGCATAGACCTATATTTTATTAATAATTTTGGTAACAGGTCGGTATAATTGGTGCACTAATTAAAAAAAACATTTGAAATAATAAAACAAGTCAAAGTTATTTAAAAAATAAATAAAACAAACTGAATTAATGAAAAGCTTTGGTAGTATAGTATAGTAAGAGCGTGGCCCTTTGTCACAGGTGTTGCCACACCTAATAGACGGCCTCGACAACTGTACCTGTTTGTTATTGAATAAAAAACTTATTTTTACTACTTCAAACTAAAGTAGTCAATAAATGAGAAGCTAGCAGCCCTATCACACGGACGCTACGCGAGGCGGCAATTCGGCATGCTTTTAGAGGCATTTGACACGTCCATACTCTTTGCTCTCAGTATTACTCGTGCAGCTGGATTTGTCTTCTGTCATACATTTCCCATTTCCCTTTTCCTTATGAATAGTTATTTTCTTTGTGAGAAGTTTTCATTTGTTTCATTTCGAGCCCGGCAGTTATATAATTCTCAATGGTTTCTTTGAGGGATGTGATTCGTAATGGAGAGATCCGCCGAAGGTCTACGAGTTCTGGAGTGGAGACTGCGGACCAGCAACCGCAGGGTAGGACGTCCCGACGCAAGATGGACCGACTACAAAGGTAAGCGGCTGGATGCTGGATGCTGGTATAAACCGACGCTATAAGTTAGAAAGAGAAGCACAGAAGCACTATTATCGTTGCCTAATAACGGTGTCCCTCTCTCGATCGACTATGATCGCGCGCTGGATGCAGTAGCCCTACCATAATTTACGCGCCTTATGCAGGTAGTTAAATCTGTTCGCTTGTGGAGGAGCTGGAGGACCGGGTGTGTCAGGCGATAAGGAGAAGCCAGCCCGCATCGGCCCACGCGGCTCGCATTCGCCGCAATATTCCACTATTCACGGGGGCCCGCAGGCGTGACGTCGCCACCTTGTCAACACTACGGTAGCCACGATTCATGACGCGTGATCGCAAATCCTGAGCTGACAACCGTGAAAAAAGCATCGTTACGTCGTCATGTGGTGTGTCACCAGGAGGTGTACCTCAGAGAAGACTTTTCTCCCTGAAATTTCCGCGATTTTTCGGGAATTTTGACATTATATTCTTACGTACATATGAGTTGTTAAGATAGAAACACCGTTTGATTAGGGATTGAACATAAATTTAAAACAATAAAAGTCTAACTTACATACTAGTATCTTTGTCTCCAGTGCAGGAGCACAACCCTCTCTCATCTGCCGGAGACAGACGGAGGATTCGGCCTACACTCCCCGCGCTGGCCAGACGGGTTGGGGAGGCCTGATTGATGTTTTATAATGTATTCCCTTAGTTGCCTTGTACGACATCCACGGGAAGAGTTGGAGTGGTCCTATTCCTCTACCGGAAACCACACGGCAATGAATTTTTTTTATATATTTCCTGTAAAATGAGAGTCCTATGATGTCCTATTCCAGGGCCTAACCTATATGTGTGCCAAATTTCATTCCGATCCGTCCAGTGGTTGAAGCGTTATTGAGTAACAAACATCCAAACTTTCGCATTTATAATATTAGCGGGATGGGATTCCAAGACATTTCCGAATATTTGATGCGCGTATGGTGACCGTACTCGCGGGTCTGACATGCGGATCATTTGGCTGGGATTTTATTCGCGTTTCTGTACTGCATGCGCCGAGACGGAAACTGATGGCTGCTCAAAGTTACGGAATATGCTCGGTTCGAATATACTTACCTAATTGCGCAAAACTTTTCTAATAAAATAAAAATAAATATCAGTCGTGCCGTACAGTAGGGTAACAACAATACAGTAAAGCCCGAAATGTGGGTTATCTTAATTGAAAATCGTCTGTTTGTGCACGCATCACGTAAAAAATACTGAACCAATTCTGATGGAGCTTTCAAACAAACATAGGAATTAATTCGGAGTATTTAGTCGAGATTTAGTCTTTATTTACTCTTACTCAGTCAAAAGAATGAAAATTTTTTGTTTTCTACAACTCGCATTGTGCTCGGCGGTATTTAAAATGCGGTGAGTTAGGACTACATTTGAAGGGAGGGTGACCAAGAAGAAAAGAGCGGAGAGGGGGTGGCATGGAAGTGTACGGGACACTTCCATGCCCCCCTTCGTTTTTCCAAAAAGGGGAGGGAGAAACAATAATTCTGTAGTTCACGCGAGCGGAGCCGTGGCCACAGCTAGTCTATAATGCTGCACTAAATTCATACAAACTCTATATGAAGCCAGTTTCAATAACTATAACTATCTGTAAAGTTTCGCAGGTCTGTTTGTATTCCCACTGTTTGTTCAGTTGCAAATATTGTTAGAAACTGTGCAGTTCATTTAAATTTTTATTCAACTCATATTCTGTAGGATTATTGACTGACTCAGTTGTGAATTATTGTACACCTAATAGATAAACTATAGAGAACATACAATAGCAATGTAACATCCTAATCTCACCTATAGTTCAACAATAAAAAAATTTCAACAACAATGTTCAACTACAATGTTAAATTTATTTTTATTTGCAGTGTATTGCTTTGGACATGTCATTTATTAACATTTTAAAATCTTAATTTTATTTAACTTATATATAAGTAAGTATAATATTAGACTAGTATGTATAATTATAATTAACCTAACACAAACTAGGCATGCTGTCGTTGCCTATAATTGGGGTGGCATCTGGCCAATGTACAATTGTAAGTTTCCGTTAAGCAACAATTGATGTACATCCTGTTGGTAACCTAATAAATAAAATAAATAAAAATATAAATATGATTTGATTTAATTTCTACCTATGTGTGGCTCCCGGCTTAGAATAGAGCCACCCCCAGCCTTCCCGCGGGTGTCGTCAAGACGACTAATGGATTGCACCAGCTGTGTACGAGTATATTAAGATCATTACTGCGATAACAATTCACCAGCCAAAGCGTGCACTGATAGAAATGTACCCCTCGATTAAATAGGAATTCTAAACAGTTCATCAGGTACACCTCTTAAAAATCGACTAGGCGTCCAAACGTAAGAATTAACAGGAAACTGGTATATGCCGTGTGGTTTCCGGTAGAGTAGAATAGGACCACTCCAACTCTTCCCGTGGATGTCGTACAAGGCGACAGAGGGAATACATTATAAAACATCAATCAGGCCTCCCCAACCCGTCTGGCCAGCGCGGGGAGTGTAGGCCGAATCCTCCGTCTGTCTCCTGCAGAGGAGAGAGGGTTGTGCTCCTGCAGTGGAGACAAAAATAACCTGATGATGATGATGGTATTAGTCATGTATTAACTGAAGTTTCTTGGATGATGTATTACTAGATTCCCACAATGTAGGTACCAGCGTGGTAATGGGTAACACAACATATATTTCAGGGACGAAATCAGTGTTCTGATATACTGTTAGTAACATTAACAGTTCCACGGTAAAACTTACAATTTATTATGGATACCGATTTAATTTATCATCTTAGCGATAATTTTGAATTACGGCAAAACGTCATTTCTCTCAGTGTGATGATTATGACCAGTCTCAAAAAAGTAGCATTCTATTTGGGAGGCTTATGTTCAGCAATGGACGTATTTCTGCTGATGACGAACCTTTTTATACTAGCTACCGTCATTACACATATTCTATCTTTAGCACAATACAGAAATCGAACCCAGGACCATCAGCACAGAAGGCAGGACCATTATCTAACAACTGAGTTAATAGGTTGTTACAATATTATTACCAAATTGGAGTGCGACATCAACATCACACTCGGGGGCCCGCAAGGCATCCGTCTCATAATGAAACTCGACTAATTAGACGTCAAATGACTCCGCGCCAGGGCCGCACTCAGAAGGGGGCCCTGCACAGCACAGGCGACATCTTTATTATAATTCTATGAAGAATGCGAGTAGTAGCGCAAATAAGGCTTTAATAATAAGATCAGAAATATTGACTGGAAGAGATCCCTAAGTGGGATAAGTCCGCCTTTGTACACAGTTTAATTCCTTAGTTTAATTAAAGACACACACACACACACACACACACATACACACACACACACACACACACACACACACACACACGTACGTACGTATACGTACGTACATACATACATACATACATACATACATACATACATACATACATACATACATACATACATACATACATACATACATACATACATACATACATACATACATACATACATACATACATACATACATACATACATACATACATACATACATACATACATACATACATACATACAAGAATTTCCGCATGCTCATGTGCTTATTAATTAATGTTGAGTTATGTTATCTATGTCGTATGGTGGAGCATAGATATATCACCTACAGTTATCTACGTTAGCAAATAACTAAATTACTGATAATAAAATAATAAATGAATATGTCAGACATTCACACCAATTATCCAGTCCCAAACTAGGCAGAGCCTGTGGTATGGTTACTAGATAACGGATAGCCATACTTAAATATATAAACATCCAAGACTTGGGTACAAACATTCATATTCATCATACGAACATTTGCCCCTAGCGGGATTCGAACCCGAAACCTCCGGGTGGCAGTCCGAGAGCTATCCGTTCCGCCACGGAGGTGGTGATACTCGTAGCTTAATATTCAAACCACTACGGGATGCTTAGCGATTTTACTGGAGCGCTTAAGGTCATTGGTTTGATTCCCACAGGAGACAAACAACTCTGAACATTTTGTACTAATTGGTCCCGCTCTAGGTGCCATAGACAGAACATGTGCTTGTCTAATTTTTATAAGTTTATTATGAATTATCATTTTGCCTTGTGACTGGATATTATTTATATATTATATTATGTATTTATGTATGTATATCAGCTGTCTGATACCCATATTACAGACTCTGCCTAGTTTGGGATCAGGTGGCCGTGTGTAAATTGTCCCCACATATTTATTTATTTAACACTTCAGTAGAATTGACATTTCATCATCATCATCAGGTTATTTTTGTCTCCACTGGAGGAGCACAACCCTCTCTCATCTGCCGGAGACAGACGGAGGATTTGGCCAACACTCCCCGCGCTGGCCAGACGGGTTGGCAAGGCCTGATTGATGTTTTATAATGTATTGACATTTATTTATGTTTTACTAGAAAATAATAATTTTGTACTTATTTATTTATAGTTTGACGTCGATGAGCTAAGCTAATATGATGATGATGATGATTACTGCTTGTCTTATACCCGGTAATATTCGCTGGAAGAGATATCTTGTAACGTTCCCCAATCCTTCGGAGCCGGGAAACTACTAAAACTACCTATAACACGTAGCTATCTTCCTACTATCCTATTTGTCGATATAGGAGGAGAGTATAACTTAATGAATATGTTTATTAAATCTAACCGAGAATGAATTTATCATTCTAACCGTAATTTAACGTCTAATTTGGCCAAGTGATCGTCTAGTTTCCTACGTTGTGTTTCGAAGTAACCCGTGAACTTTTAGGATTGGAAGCTCGACTCAAGTAATTGGTTTCTTAATAGCTTACACTCTAGTAAAATAAGAATATAATAAATAAATACATAAAAATACTATAAATAAACAACTATGAACTTTTTAGTGAAGTAATTTAATATTGGTCTAACAGATTTCAGGTATTAATAATAAACTAGATATGAATTAAGATGATGTTGAAAGACAATAGCAGTATGAAAACCCCCTGACGCGTAAAAGAGTGCCCGCAGCCTCCTACCTTCCCCAATAGCTGCGCCCATCCACCTGGCTAATAATCTATTTCCAGTCCTTAGGGTTTTCATACATACTCACGCCTTCCAACATTATTCATGCGGAGCTAGGTACGAGACGTGAGTAATAGTTTCCTTTCAAAAGCTTAAAAGTGAGATTCCATCACTGTGGTATTCACTCTTCACTTATTTCTAAGTGTCAAATGATGTCCAGCCCTTCCTCGAGATTCACAAGTATCTGATGGATAAGAGGGACCTCTACCAACTCACTATGAGAAGTTAAATAACTAATAAATAAGCTTGTTACTCACTCTCGAGTATTGCTGACTAGTAAAATCGCGATATTTATAAACTAAATAAATATCGTGCTAATTTCTAACTATACTCTTTGAGATAAAGTCAGACTGGTTGATGAAGTAAGGTGGCGGTCATGCCAATTGTTTTATTGTAAGTTGAAGTACAGTATAGCCTCGGCCATTGACAAATGTAGGTAACAGGATCCTCGGATCGTGTACAGACTGAATCTACTCGTAGGTCAAGATACTCAGGCGAATGGCTACAAGTGACGATGGAAATACAGGTGGCCTCGACCAGCTGTCAGATCCAATAAACTATTCTTTCAGTTTATCTCATAGCCATAATATAACCCTCAGATTATAAAAATACCTTCCCCTCGGAGTCGGTAAGAGCACCTTGAACCACTCATAGACAGGTTCTGTAATTGTATGACTTAGAGCCAAATGACGAGTATTGAATCAATATGTGCCCTTGGGCCACATATAAGTAGATTAAAGAAGATATAATTGTCCTTTGGACTTCGACGATACTGTACTGAAGAGTAAAATGGTTGAATGGACTTAATGTTCCACTTCGACTGTATTCTCAAAGGTTATCTACAAATGAATGTATAAACCAAACTTTATGTCTCGAATTTAAGTAGTTTATAAATATATTAAATATTTTGCAAACATACACATGACTATCATTAATTAATAAAGAAGTAGTTTACTTCCTTTCTTTACTATCTAAGATCCTATAGGTACCTAAGTTATTAGACTCCTATTTGAAGCCAATTGTAACTAATATTAGTTCAGCAGTGAACTTCCTCTTCCACTGATCAGAGGACTTTGTCATAACATGGAATAGCCAAATAGCATCCGGTACTACATATTTGTTATGTAATGAAGTTAAGAACTTGAATTCATTTTATGTTGGTAATTAAATAAAGTGGGTATTTAGGTATATTTTGTATACCTAATATTTGCAGTGTATTGACCATTTATGCACATTACTATTAGATAGTATGGATGTTTTGTAAAACTAGTAGGAATAGAATCCAATTTCAATTAACAAGGTCTTAACTTCTACATATAAGTTACTTATTTTACATCTATGGAGATAGATTTAATCACTAACTTACAGGCTAGGTCCTAACATTGCAAATAGTATCAACCTAATGCAATTCCTAACTCCCTAGTCCCTACTTAACTTACAATTAGAATTTAGTAAACATTACCTAAATGTTTAAGTTATAACCTCCAATAGTGGGAGTTATTTTGCCTACAATGTACCCTAACAGCCCTGCCTAATTCCCTACCATCCTATTACCTAGATATTATGTTATGTTAATTATGTGATTGAAGTCAACGCTTATGTCCAACATTGGGCATTACCATCATCCTACATACCTAGGACTATACCATCTGTACTTAGAACCTTATTCCTCATGTACAATAATTACAAACGCTTTGTCTGCTTCAGCAGTGGGTAGAACTTACTTAATACGCCTACATCATAACATACTTAGAAATCTACCCACCTATTTTATTATTAAAATGTGTATTTAAAATAATGGATTAATACCGACTATGGGCATTAACAAACCTAATACGTCCTAATGCACAACCCTATATCCCTATTACGGTTCCTACCTAGTATTCCCTATTTGAAGTCAATAGTTAATACCAACTATGAGCATTAACAAACCTAACACGTCCTAATGCAAAACCCTATATCCCTATTACGGTTCTTACCTAGTATTCCCTATTTGAAGTTAATAGTTAATACAAACTATGAACATTAACAAACCTAACACGTCCTAATGCAAAACCCTATATCCCTATTACGGTTCGCATCTAGTATTCCCTATTAGAAGTTAATAGTTAATACCAACTATGAGCATTAACAAACCTAACAAGTCCTAATGCAAAACCCTATATCCCTATTTGAGGTTAAGTATAGCCTATGTCCAGCAAAGGACCATACAGGCATAACAAAACCTAATTCAACGTCCTATTCACCTAACGTTCCCTATTTGAAGTTAATATGTATAGCCTATGTCCAGCAAAGGATCATACAGGCATAACAAAACCTAATTCAACGTCCTATTCACCTAACGTTCCCTATTTGAAGTTAATATGTATAGCCTATGTCCAGCAAAGGATCATACAGGCATAACAAAATCTAATGCAAATCCCTATCAACCTACGTTTCCTAATTGACCTATGTTCTCTAGCTGCTAATAAAACCCGCTCTTGACTTAGAGCTTATTGAATTGTCCACGTGTGCAAAAGAAAACCCCATTTACTTTATGTGTGGTGTGTGTGTGTGTGTATATTTACCTGACCCTAGCTACAAAAATCTAAATACCGTAAAGGGCCTAACGTCCATACGCACGTGCTAGCGCATTTGGGTGTGTATTTCCCTACCAGATTGTGACAATGGCTTGAAAAAGACAAAGGGCGACTACATCTGAACAGCCGCGCCCACCAGTTACGGTGTTAAAACCAAGTACACTTCCGTTGTCACCGTTAGGAGGTCAAGAGTACTGTGGTCCATTGAATAATCAATGTAAGCATCAAACCTATCCTACAATAACCTAAAGCTAAAGAAACGGAGGAGGAAGGAATAAAGGTTTTAGGAGTGTAAAGCTGAGATCTCCCAGGCTCAAGAGATCACTCAATGATAGAGGGCTAAAGGGGTCTTGGCCCAGCGAGAGTTTGTGTGTGTGTGTGTGTGTGTAATGCGGTGTTATTAGCACCTAAAGTTGTAAGTGTACGGAAGGAATGGGGTAGGTATACTTCAGCCAAGGATTTAGGAACTTTCCCTAAACATCGTAGTTGAGAAACTAAACCATCACTGTCAAAAACTTATTGACGAATTAATCAAAATTACCTCTTCTAAAAACGCGCAGCGTAACGTCTAAACTGTTAGACGAATAAAATAAAATGCGGTCCCGAATACCGGCTCTCTTATCTTTTATACTCCCCGCGCGTAATCTTGTTGAAAACGATGCCCCGCCCACTTTGCTTTCGACGCTTGCTTTCGACAACCAAATTTTCCTTTCATTCCTTTTCGCGTCGCTTCTATTTGCTTTCGGCAGTCAACAGGTGTTCCATTTCGCGTTCTAATCGCTTTCGACGCTTGCTTTCGACAACCAACTTGCATTTCATTCCTTTTCGCGTCGCTTCTATTTGCTTTCGACAGTCAACAGGTGTTCCATTTCGCGTACTAATCGCTTTCGACGCTTGCTTTCGACAACCAACTTGCATTTCATTCCTTTTCGCGTCGCTTCTATTTGCTTTCGACAGTCAACAGGCATTTCGCATCGTATATGCTTGCTGAAATAACACCTTTCTTTCGAATATCCCTTATGTTTGCACACAAACATACATACTTACATGCCCATATCCATTCATACATACATACATACTTACATGCATACATACATACATACATACATACATACATACATACATACATACATACATACATACATACATACATACATACATACATACATACATACATACATACATACATAAATACATACATACATACATACATACATACATACATACATACATACATACATACATACATACATACATACATACATACATACATACATACATACATACATACATACATACTACGAGAATTTAATAAGAACCTTTTAGCCAGCCTCAAAGCAGCTACAGTAGAAAACAGCTGTTTAAGACGCTCTTAATGACAAATCTAGGTAATCCTAAATCCACTTACACTACTTAAACACCAATGGTTCAATAAACGATCATGCCTAATTTACTTAACCAAAGACGCAATATATGCGGTACTATGCTTGATATATATTATATTAAAAAATTACAGTCCACTTATTTCGTATCGCTACATTTTTTGGTATGTAGCGATACAAATATGTTTTCTGTATTAAATTTTCTGTAAAAGTGATTGTCATTATTGACAATTGACATATATGTTTTCTTTTATAACATATGGCATGAACAGTAACTCTGCCTACCCCTCCGAGACCGGAGCGCGTGCCTTGTGTAACTATGTACGTATACACAAATAAGTATCTGGATTATATTTTAAGTACTATAGACACCAATTATAATGAATTACGGCATTCACCATCAGTCTAAATACGTCCCCTGCCGGATATAGGTCTCCCTCTCGGCAAGCTAACCTTCGCGGCCCCGCCATAATCCCCACGCTTATCAGTTATTCCTCTACCTGTCGCTAGCTTCTATTTCATTAAATTGACCCTATTAAAGTATCTAATGTCTGATCATACTTGAATATCAATAACATTCTTGTAATTTACTATTATCTATAAATGATAGTATATATTATATATATATATAAGGCAAAACGTCGAAATCGTGAATCAGCATGGGACGAGGCTGTCCCGTTACAATCTGTTGGAGATAAGCTTATGTGCATAAAATATCATAATTGTATATAGCTTTTAAAATATGCTATAAAGAATATGATTCCACATATTTGAATTTTGTGGGGGTTTCCCCCAAGAGCCTTCATCCGTCCCTGTCAACGCCAACACAGTTTTAATTCGGCACCCGTCGCGCATTACTCATAAAACACGACCATATAACGAATGACGCCATTCGGAAGCATCTCATTTGGTTCGATGGCATCTCTTATTTGGCAAGATTGGATCAGTTTCCTTACGATTTTCTCTAATTTAAATGTTTAAGTTTAGAGCCGACGACGTTGTCCCTCTCTCAATTGACTATGTTCGCACGCTTGTTGGAGCAGTAGTCCTACGTCATCAGCCTAAATACGTCCACTGCTGTACATAGGCCTGCCCAATAGAATACCACTTTTAGTTAGATGTCCATTGGGGATTTGCCATAATCACCACGCTTGGCAGGCGGATTGGTGATCGCAGTAATGATCTTAACATACACACACAGGAGAACGCTGCTGCCCGTCCCTGGTGCAATCCCTTAGTCGCCTTGACGACACCCACGGGAAAGATAGTGGCTCTATTCTAAGCCGGGAAGCACACGGCTCGTAGTCCTACAATAAACGTAAATTACGCACACATACAAATACGTACAGACAGGCTTGTGAGCCTGTAGTAGTAGTAGGTATTCACTTGTATGGAGGGCAGTGAGTGAGCTGATTGTATGCTTCGTAATGCTATCCTGCCTTTCGAACCGAAACCTAGCAATTGGAAGTAAAACTTGGTAACGTTTAAGCGCTACCCCCTATAAGACCTTGGGGCCAATTCTACTAACGCATTTTCGCTCAAAATGCAATTGAACTGCAGCTGAAACGCGAGTTTTAACACTATTCGTACTCCGCTGCGCACAACGTTCGTGCTTCAGCTGCGTTTCAGCCGTAGCTGACGTTTAAACAAACGTCAGACGTAGATGTAACGAACGTTTTTCTACATTTTGACAGTTGTCTCAGGTAAAAATGTTTAAAAGAACGATAAATGTTGAAAATAGTAGAATTGGCCCCCTGTACAATTTAAGATAGGTGCCTAAATATTGGGGGGGGGGGAGTTGATCGGCAATTATAATTAGCCATCCGTCGCAACAAAGACTACATGCCACTTAGTTGACCTATGCCGTGTGGTTCCCGGCTTGGAATAGGGCCACCCCTATCTTTCCAGTGGGTGTCGTAAAGTCGACTAAGGGATTGCACCAGGGACGGGCAGCAGCGTTCTCCTGTGTGTGTATATTAAGATCATTACTGCGATCACCAATTCGTCTGCCAGGCGTAGTGATTATGATATATTTGTTATTAATTTTTATTTTAATGTACCTAAAGATTAAAATAATAAATAGAATACACAGACCCGCTGCTGATGGACCGACGACCTTAAGAAGGTTGCAGAAGGCAGCTGGATCCGAAGGGCAGAGGACCGGGTGTAGTGTCCTTCGGATCCAGCTGCCTTCTGCAACCTTCTTAAGGTCGTCGGTCCATCAGCAGCGGGTTGCTGCTGATGGACCGACGTCGCTGGGCTGGAGCAGTGGACGTCAAAAGGCTGATATAATGATAGAAATACCAGATAAGTACGACCAACGATCTCTATGTAGGTACTACTAGATGGAGCGTTGCAAACAATCGCTCTGTTCCACGCAAGTAGCCACAACTTTTTCACATTCACTTTGAAACTTGTACAGTTACTACGCAGAACATTTAATTATTTTCTAAATATTGACATTCTTTAACCGTAGCGTCAATATTTAGTATATAGAGATCGTTGGGTACGACAGATCTTTCAAAGTTTTAATGTTAAACCCTAATTATTTTAAAATCTTATTAACTCAGCATTTATTAAGAGAAGTTGAGTAAATAATTAGCATTGAGCGCCAGTCAAGGAACTTCTCGCCAAATCCCCGCGCCGCTAAAACGGCGCTGGAGTTGTTTTATGATAATTCCGGCATTTCGTGCACTTTCCGCCGCTCCGGCCATCTCGGCCGGAACTAATCGCCCCGCCATCTTTACTGTGCAGAAAAATTTAAGAAACAGCAATCGTAAACCGGGTACTACCGGAGTTATTCTCTACATTTTTCAATCATGGGAGTTTTCTTGGACAACTTAGTAATATCGTAAAATCGTACATAGTCACTTGCCCTTGTAGTCCATAGAAGCATTATATCACCAATTCTGTAGTCGAACTGTAGAACAAAATCTCCGAATGGTTGAACAGACCGTAATAAATCAGTGAATAAGAAATTTTATTAGGAAAGGTTTCTATCCCTGACAAACTAATATTATGATATATTCTTTATTGCCCATCTTAAAACTAAATACAGTTATAAATGATGTGTACAATGGTGAGCTTATCTCTAAAAGAGATTTCTTCCAGCCAACCTTACAGGGTGTGAGACAAGGCAGTAAGAGCGAGGGGGGCAAAATAAGTGCATAATAGACTACATAATAACTAAATACCTGAACTATATATATATAATAATAACTATAATAAACATACTTATATAAATACATACATACCATATTATACTGAGTGAGACAGATAGTGCTCTTTTAGTTTAGTTTTAAAGGACGTCACCGACGTACTAGCTCGAATGACGTTATGATGGTAAGGAGAATAATGCATCGTTTTCATTATTTTGCCCCCCTCGCTCTTACTGCCTTGTCTCACACCCTGTAAGGTTGGCTAGAAGAGATCTCTTTTATAGATAAGCTCACCTTTATACACACTATTTATTACTGTATTTAGTTTTAAGATGTGCAATAAAGAATATATGGAGAAATCTAATTTTATTGCCATCTTGTAACACTGAAATTCTAAACGATAAACACTCTAATTCTGCGATCCCCGAAACACTAACAAATAAATTAGTCGTCATTCGACGCCTCTAAATCTCTCGTCGGACATTGGTTACAAATTACACTAATTTGCATCGGCCGGCCATTCGCGCTATCTCCGAGAATAAAGGCCTTCCGAATACAACTGAACCTGACAGTGCGAACGAACGAATAATAAAGTTTGCAGGGAAACCGCGTACCGGGAGGTAATCAACTAACTGGAAACACGGATACCAGGAAGCTGGCATGATTTATATTAAGATTAAAACAATGTTTGCCATGTGGGATCCGGTAGAGTAGAATAGGACCACTCCAACTCTTCCCGTGGATGTCGTTCAAGGCGACTAAGGGAATACATTATAAAACGTCAATCAGGCCTCCCCAGCGCGGGGAGTGTAGGCCAAATCCTTCCAAAAATACAAGTCTTTAATCAATGCGTCCTGCCTGTCATGACCTACGGTGCATAAACGTGGACACTGACGGCGGGCCTGATCCACAAGTTTCAAGTCGCTCAGCGAGCTATGGAGAGGGCTATGCAGCAGTTTCGTTGTAGGATATGATTCATAATGATTAGATCTGACGAAGAGCCAAAGTCATCGTCATAGCCAAAAGGATTAGCAAGCTGAAATGGTGAGATATTATTCAGATCGTAATTCAAGTAAGGGTAACGCAAAAATACCATCACACTCACTCACACTTTTTTTGGATTCCATATTTATCCCAAACTATCCTCAACTACTGCCTAAATGTACTCCTATAATTGCTTGATTTAAACTTCTATTTACTATTTTTCTTTCGTATATACTTCAACTGAAAGCGAGTTCACATATCACTCACTACATACATCATCATCAGGTTATTTTTGTCTCCACTGCAGGAGCACAACCCTCTCTCATCTGCCGGAAACAGACGGAGGATTTGGCCTACACTCCCCGCGCTGGCCAGACGGGTTGGGGAGGCCTGACTGATGTTTTATTATGTATTCACTTAGTCACCTACGACATCCTCGGGAAGAGTTGGAGTGGTCCTATTCTACTCTACCGGAAACCAGACGGCAATACATACAATTTTTACAATTTGACAATCTGTCCGAGGATAGACACCTGGAACCTCTGATACAGGATATGATTTAGGCTCCAGTACCACATATTTACACTTCCACCTTGTGTTATTATTTAAAATTCCACCGGGCCTCATCAACTGGTTAAAAACGAGAAGCCTTCATCCTCTTTTAATGTAACTAAGACGTCCGTATTATAGAGATAGAATCAGAACACTAATGAAATGACCCCACGTAAATATGACGGGGCCAAACCGAAAGGAAGCCAGAGGGCTGATGTAACAGAACACAAGTTGATCTCGCCCATTAATCTAGGGGCTTATCTCGACACCTGGTCGTGAGCCGGATTACACGACACATCTATTACGTCATACCTGCACCCTGCGGAAAAATGGGTTGCTTCGGGTTATGGGCGGAACGTGTACAGACGAACGATTAATCATGCTCGTATAACTAGCTTTTCACTTCACCAGGAACCTAGTCTTTCCCAGATTCTTAAGGCTCAATTTACACCCGCGGAATGGAATGGCAGCGACTTTTTGCAACGAAATTGTACATAGCATAATGAACTTTATGTCCTCCTAAATATGAATTATTGATCACTGTGTGGCGGTGCGACCGTCCCACCCTTCGCGTGCCTGTCTCCACTCCACAACTCGTCTGCCACTGCCACAGCCAATGATCTCTATGTACTACTAGATGGAGCGTTCCAAACAATAGCTCTGTTCCACGCAAGTAGCCACAACTCTTTCACATTCACTTTGAAACTTGTGCAGTTACTACTCAAACATTTAATTATTTACTAAATATTGACGATGTCAATATTAAATTAAATGTTCTGCGTAATTTTTGCATGCATTCCCTTAGTAGCCTTGTACGACATCCACGGGAAGAGTTGGAGTGGTCCTATTCTACTCTACCGGAAACCACACGGCAGATAAAAGATTGAACGTAGAATTTAGAGGAGTGGGAAGGCACTAAATTCTGAGTGTGCGTGGACGAAAGAATTAGTGAAGTGAGTTAGCACAGCACTACACCGCATGCAGCCAGCTAGACAAATGACCGAGATCTATTAATATATTATTTTCAGTTCGTTTAACGCAGAGACAAGCGCCGCACTAATGTATTCCGATCCCATTAATGTTCCCAGGCACTTCTAGACCCAGCCATCCAACCAACTTAACTGCCTAGGAATACAGTTCAAAATATCTCAGCAACTACTCAGAGGTTCAGACAGTCTAGACTGGACCGCGCTAGTGTCGTGAACAAGACAATTTAAACTAATACCTAGGACTTAGGTGTTTAGATTTATTGTTCCAGAACTCCATTTGAGTTTGTAAGGAACTACAATTCCGCCTCTGAAATGGGGTAGATAAATATTTATTGTCATAACATTTTGAACTCTGCGATGGTAGTCGTAAGTTTGATTTGTTTGTGATATTTTCCGAGTGTTGTTTGAACAATTTGGGTAACAATGTGTTTAGGTACTTTATTTGCTTTTGTTGGCTGAAATAAAGACAAGTCCGTTCACCCCTATCATCATCAGGTTATTTTTGTCTCCACTGCAGGAGTTGATTTTAATACATGTTTAAATGAAACATAAGGAAATAGCAAAAGCTTAAATAGCAAGATGCCAACTTGAGTATAAAAAGTGCATCTTTCCAATTCGGCCAGTGATACATAAATTGTCAAGGGATGTAAAGGAAGGTCTCATCATCAGGTTATTTTTGTCTCCACTGCAGGAGCACAACCCTCTGTCATCTGCCGGAGACAGACGGAGGATTTGGCATACACTCCCCGCGCTGGCCAGACGGGTTGGGGAGGCCTGATTGATGTTTTAATAATGTATTCCCTCAGTCGCCTTGTACGACATCCACGCGAAGAGTTGGAGTGGTCCTATTCTACTCTACCGGAAACCACACGGCAAATCACCCCCATGGTATTGCAAAATTTTACCTTTTTATAACAAATTCGTCTCTCTCTTTATTTATATTCTTTAATTATTAACTTAATTGTATGATGATAGATCATCTATTGATTGTTGATGATGTTTCATATCAGCCCATAGTCGTACACTGCTGGACATAGGCCTTCCCCAATGAACGCCACCACATCCGGTCCCCCGCCCCTCTCCGCATGATATATAACACTTTCAATTAATTTTATTATGACATTTGACTCTTTCTAATCCGCCTGCCAAGCTCGGTGATTATGGCAAATCCCCTAATGGACAACTTACCAAAAGTTGTATTCTATTGGGGAGTCCTATGTCCAGCAGTGGACGTATCTAAGCTGATGATGATGATTTGACTCTTTACGCTTATTTAGATCTTCAAATGACTCTGACATATCATTGAGTGGCTATTTGATACCATATATTACTTATATTATAAATTATGAGCCGATTTGGTGGATTTCCATACGTCTTAGAATTTCCTCTTAGCATATGCAGGTTTCCTTACGATGTTTTCCTTCACCTAAAAGCCTGTGGTATTATAAATAAACCGAATTCTCAAGGTACGGGCGGGATTTCTCATCTCATGTCAACTATCTCTTATAGCTGTTTCATCTCTTTTCCAGGAGTATAACAGTGAGAGAATCAGTTATTAAAGGTCGCCAAATTATCACCAACTGAAAGAGCCGTGGTAGCCGGTTGGTTGTGCACTCGCCTCACGTTCATGAGGTCGTGGGTCGTGGTCAAACCCCGCCCGTGCCAATGAGTTTTACGAAACTTAGTACGGTTTATTTATAATACCACAGGCTTTTCGGTGAAGGAAAACATCGTAAGGAAACCTGCATATGCCGAAGAAGAAATTCTGAGGCGTATGTGAAGTCCACCAAATCCGTTTGGGGCACCGTTGGTGGTCAGGGGTTTGGCACAAAAGATCCTGAAGGGTCGAAGTGTCGCCAGGTCTTCCTGGCCCCCTGAGAAGATAAGATAAGATAAGATCACCAACTGAGAGAAACAAAACTGCCCGAGGCACTATTTTATCAGTTGGCGCTGGCCCTCAGATAGGGAATTATTTAACAAAGATTGTTTACCACTCCGTAGCACCGGGGCGGCCAAATAAAAATAATGGCCCCTCGTGTCTCCTTTATAAAAACAAATGAACGCGATAAACACGACAAAAAGTGGAATACCGAGAAGGCCCCGCCGGCGGGGGCGACACGCGCAAACAAGACGTATTTATTCGGGCTAGGGTACTTATTTATTTACCTAATATTAACGTAAATATTTATTGAAGCCCCAGCCCCAGTAGCAGATCGTGGGTCAAGGCTTCCAATCATGGTATTTACCAATTTATCTTCAAATTTTAGTATACAGCGAATTTCTAATGGTGAAAAAAATATTTTGTTGGAAAATTATTATAATTCCATTTATAAATTATTTAACCAATTTAATTGTTCTTTCCGCTGATATGTGAATTGTGATTATTTTATTATAATCATATCTTTTATTATAATTTTATTAGATGCAAATTTATTGCCACCCTATCCACTGACATAATATAATAGATGCAAAAATCAATAAGCATCAAACCGTTATTTATTCTATACTAGCTGTTGCCCGCGACTTCATCCGCGTAAACAAAGTCAAAGTCAATTTTTTTTTATTGCATACAAGTACATTTGGTACATTTATACACGTCATTTTTTTTATCGACTACTTAACATCATAAAATTATTATGTATATCCCGTAGGAATAGGATGTTTTTTCGGGATAAAACTATCCTATATCCTATTCCAGGACCTAACCTATATATGTGCCAAGTTTCATCACGATCCGTCTATTAGTTGAAGCGTGATTGAGTAACAAACATCCAAACTTTCACATTTATAATATTCTACATTTCAATTCTTTTAATTGAATTTAGTATGAAAATTTACTTCAGTAGACGACAAAAAAAGAACCATCAAAATCCATTCAGAATTGGCGGAATAATCGCGTAACAAACATACAAAAAAAAACTACTGTCGAATTCTTATTTTTATTATTCACCCTTGCAACTGAGTACGTTGCATTGGGCAGGTCACAGTACAATGTTATTTTTATGTCAATTTTAGTTACAAAATAATTTAATTAATTTTAATTACAACTTAAGCTAAGCTATCAGAAAATGAATATTCATCTAATGATATTTCCATGAAATCATTTAATGAATAGAATGCATGGCCTTCAAAAAACAATTTAAGCTTGCGCTTGAACTCTAGCATCGGTAATTTGATGATATATAGTGGCAACTTATTGTACATTATTATTTTAGTGTAAATTCCTTGTTTCATCACTTTCTGTAGCCTTGTTTTTGGATGCACTAACTTTTCTTTGTTTCTTGTGTTGTACTGGTGCCCGTTCATTCTCTTATTTAAATTTCCATTTTCTTGATCAGTGTGAATTTCTAACAAACTATTAAGCAGAACAGAGCCCAGTAGGATGTTCATAGCGTATTGATTTGATATGTAAACACATAATGTCACGTCATGTGTGACATATGTTTTACCACCAAATGTTTCGCTAAGTGTGCTGATATTCAAGTTTTTAAGATCCAATAATGCCTTAGTTAACTCCCAGCTCATTTTTATGTAGATCTCTTAAATTGTAGAGACGTCAAACGGAACACTTGGGGAAGGATTTATAACAACAATCTCTATGTACTACTAGATGGAGCGTTCCAAACAAGCGCTCTGTTCCACGCAAGTAGCCACAACTCTTTCACATTCACTTTGAAACTTGTGCAGTTACTACTCAGAACATTTAATTATTTACTAAATATTTACATTATTTAACCGTAGCGTCAATATTTAGTAATAATTAAATGTTCTGCGTAGTAACTGCACAAGTTTCATTGTGAACGTGAAAGAGTTGTGGCTACTTGCGTGGAACAGAGCGATTGTTTGGAACGCTCCATCTAGTAGTACATAGAGATCGTTGATTTATAATAAATATGATAGATAACACCACACTGACGTACATAAGCCCATAATATATTTAAGTGTCTTGGAAAGCCTACAACAGATGCAGCGCACTGCCAGCACCAGGCCGTGGGCGAAAGGGGGCTGCGGCGGAGGGAGGGGGGGAAAGGCTTCCCACCGAGGTCATATCTCCTTCGACCGCAGCTCCCCTAGATTAAACTAGCCGGACAGGTAGCATGCCACCTAGATTAAACATTGAACTGACCGCCTCTTACACCGAACCGAACTAGAAGTCTCTGGAACAGTCTTGAGATACGCTTTGGTAGTGAAATTTGAAACAAAAAATTAAGTAAGTAATAAAATTCAAATAAAACAGTAAAATTAAACCATCATCAGACGAAATATGTCCACTGCTGCACATTTAAACCTTCCCAATAGAATGTCACTTTTGGTGGGCTGTCCTTTGGGCGATCTGCCATAATCACCACGCTTTGCAGGTGGATTGGATAAACAAGAGAATGCTGCTGCCTGTCTATAGTTGACAACACCCACTGAACGATTGGGGGTAAGCCAAAAACCACACGGCTATAAAATTAGTATTGAAAATATTTTCGAAGCTCAAGATTAAAACATGCATATTATTATTAGTTTTTTTTATCAGCAACCTATTCAATGTTCCTACTGAATCACAGGCATACTATTGGTTGGGTCAGTGTGCTTCACATGTTTCTTCACGTAAATACGGCTTTTCTCTTGATGTTTTCTTTCACAACCCTGGGATGTAATGAAAAAACATACAGAATTAAAAAAAAAAATGTTTGAAACCTTGACGCGAGCACACTCCAAATATGACTCAGATCCGAATTTCAATACTTGAATCACCAAAAACATTATTACTTGTTTGTTTTTCTTTATTTCGTTATTCAACTGCCTATTTGTTATTCTACTCAATTTTTCAGCCAAACTTAGCGCCACGCTTTAGACAAGTCCTGCTATTATTGATTACTAATTCAATACCGGTCATAATAAACAGATTACGCGTCGGTGTGAGTAGCGCCCTCCTTAAATCTGGGCTCCACGGGGGCCGAGCTGGTCATTCCTTCGCGTTACTCGAGATTTAATCACACCAGACCGATGGTGCTCGTTCTAAATATGGCCCCCATCTTTGTGGAATGGCCAACTTGCTACATGTAATATTATAATTTACTTATTAGGTGTACAAAGCCGATTATTACAGTCATACATTTTATATATCAAAGTCAAAATCATTTATTGCATATGAGTACACTTGGTACATTTATACACGTCATTTTTTTATCGACTACCGCTTCCTAGGAGTTAGCGCTGTGAAGAAGAAACGGCGCAACAAACTTCACGCAACACATCTTTTAAAAATCAAGTTTGCATGCAATTAATAAAGATTTTGCGAAGCTGAATTAACATTAGTACCAGGCATCTTTGTCATTCAAATAATCGTTTATTTTATAATAGGCTTTCTTACAAAGTTGTTATATATATATATTCTTTATTGTACATTCAAGACTAAATACAACAATAAATGTTGTGTACAAATGCGAGCTTATCTCTAACAGAGATCTCTTCTGGCCAACCTTACAGGGTGTGAGACAAGGCAGTATCTCTTGAATTTATACAGCGTGATTAGTAAATGCAGAAGCTGTTACAAATATTTTAAAAGTCTATAAAAATAAATGAAGAGAGTAATCAGTTGGTATGTTTTAACTAAAATAAGAATAGAAAAGCAAACCAACACATTAATACATTATTGTTACAATAAATAATATTTAAGAGGGTATCGAGTAGAACTAAGGGCAACCATATAACACTTCTGTAACTCTATTTAACTACTCGTAGCGCTACGGCGTAGCTCTTGTAGCTAAAGTGCTACGATTGGGTTTAGTTAATTTTTTTCCAATATTAAAATATCGTGAAAATTAATTTAGAAAATAAATACATTCTGTATTCATTTAATTCACATTTTTTAAATATCTTGAGCAGAATTAAAACATTTTTTTTATTTGGGTACAAGTCTTTAGACAATGAGCAGCATCACAATACAATCCCGATGTAACGCAGAAGACGCAGCATCTTTGCTACAAATCGCATTAGTAGCTCTTTTTGCGCTTCCCGCTCCAACGCTAAGCTCCTTTGTCTGAACAAAGCACTGTGTCTCGCTCTCTCCCCATCTGCAGGAACGAGACGGGCGCTCGAGAGCATTTATCGTGGGAAGAAATTAAAGTCGCGCCGAATCGAACGGTTTTATCTACGTGTCGATAGCGGTCACAAATTATGTGCTTCCTTCTTCATAAGGGGAGATTGCGTTGCCGCGATTATGCGTTTTTTGACACACAAGAACAGAAAATCGCTGTCGTTGTTGTCCTTTTCAATGCAACAACTCCTTTCTACCTAAAATAATGTTTTAGTATCTTTTTATTCTTCTCTTCGTTTTTCAGAAAACCTTTGCCTTCACGTCCCTACTCAGTACTCTAAATTGTATGGTCAATGTTTGCACTTCATTTTATTTTATTTATATATTAGAAACACCCAAACAGAATATAATTTTTGAGTACAAAGAACACATTTCAATTATAACTTCATATACTAAATTATACTCCATTTATATGTGTATACAAATTTTAAAACTTTCAGTTACATTATCAAGTCTATATATACATATATATCACTATACAATAATATAAATAATAATGACAAAAAATGACAATAATATCTAAATTACATCTTACGATTTTTGAGACACATTTTTCAAATTTATACATGCATTATGTATGCTCACGCCTTGGTCCCAGAGGGGTAGGCAGAGACGATGGATCGCCACTTTGCGCGATCCTGACACAACTCACTAGCCTCACTCACATTCATCAACCTTTTCATGCGTCTCCTTTTATTCTTCTCACTGAGGACCCCAGCCTTTTTGAGGACGTTACTAATTTGATCCTTGAATGTCCTCCTAGGACGACCTCTAGCTGTAGTTCCTTCCTCATTCGCACTGTATATTACTTTTGTCACTCTTCTTTCACTCATATGCTCTAAATATCCAAACCAACGCAACATACCCTTCTCTACCTTCGTTACTACATCTTCCTTTAAACCACACTTTTTTATTTATTGAAGTTAGAATTAAATAGGTCTATGCTGTTATTTACCATTATCAGTTCGTTGTATTGTCTACACATTCTCATAATGGGATTTTATAAGCACTCTCCAAACACTACATACAACCGAACATATTTAATCACCCACTACTATTACTGGCGCAGCAGCCTGTTCGTACACCTACCAGATCCCTCTCTCGGTCGCGCCTTCAACAACATAAGTGCTTCTCTTTCTGTAGTGCGTACCACAAGCCATGCTCTATTTTGCGGGGGACGTTAAACTGGCGGAGGGAGTTGAGTACTGCTTCTTTACATAGTAATATAAGTATTGTCTGCTTTGTATAGATCGTCAGACGTATAGATGTATAGTCTTTGATATAGATGTCGTCTTTGTATAGATGTATAGATCGTCAGACGCCTGAAGGGCATCGTTCTGACGGAATGAGTCGGTGGAGTTTGCTAGCCGAAATACTCAAGCCATGTCCCGAAAGTAAACCGGGAACTAAAATGATACGGGCGTATCGCGCGAAACTCCAATCCAGACTGTCGGGCTGTCGTTTTCATCGTAAAAAGATTTATTCCCTAGGTCGATGTCGACTGCCGACCTCCTTGTCTGATGGGAGTAAAAGACAGAGACAGCGAATGCCGATCTTTATCGATTGGCTTCGTGACGTCTCTCAGCTGTCATAAGAAAATAGGAATGTACTCGCTTTTCTAATTAAAAATAATGAAACTACAAAATGTTTCCAAAATCAAAATATATGTTTATCAGGTGAAAGGTAGCTATATGAAAAGCATGCCTACCAAATTTCGTTCCAAACGGAACGGTAGTTTAGGAGATACGAGCGAGAATAGTTTAATGCTATAATTTGCTCAATTCTACTATTAGATGATTTCATTGAAATCTAATAATGCGAGGTAAGCTGTAGGTAAGCATTACCGACAATGTTGGATGGTAATATCATGAGTTGTTGAACTGAAATGCCACAAATTACGAGTTTGTAGTTTTTTGTATGTGATTTATTTATTCACATACCTTCAATTTATATTTTAATTTACTGAACTTATTTGTTAATTAAATAGTGTTTTGATGATATTATGTTTTATTTATCAAGTTTAGTAGCGCTTCGCTACAAAAGGTAGGAAGCTTCATTGTTACAATCAATACAAAGGCAATATAAGTCTAACATTTTCATAAGTACATATAGTTACGTACGTAATAGATCTTGTAACATTATCTTAAATTAATATACATTCACCAATAATAAGTCAAATTTAATCCATTACAAACCATACATATATAACATTAATTGTCAATATATCAACCGGAGCAAAGCAATCCAATTTAACAAAATATTACATTAACAAATCTTGTTAGCGAAACCGCACCTTAAGTTTCCTTATACCAAATTCGCCCCTCGAACAATGTATTGTATAGCCTTGGAAATATGGTTTAATTTGCAGTGCATTTGTTCTCGCTCCTTAGCTGTAGTAGATAAATGAATTCCGCTCATTGGCGATCAATCGGCCGTTATCAGTGTTTTGCCGAATACCCCCTTATCTTTGAGGGCGTTACGTCGTAGTCGATTTATAGGGAATCCTGGGGGCCAATTCTACTAATACATTTTCGCACAAAAAACGCAACTGAACTGCAGCTGAAACGCAAGTTTTAACACTATTCGTACTCCGCTGCGCACAACGTTCGTGCTTCAGCTGCGTTTCAGCCGTAGCTAACGTCTAAACAAACGTCAGACGTAGATGGAACGAACGTTTTTCTACATTTTGACGGTTGTCTCAGGTAACGAAACTCAGCTGCTGATAAAATGTGGGTAGAAAAGTTTAACTGTGCAATATTTCATTACATGAAACCGTTCTAAGAAAACCTATCGAAAATATCCCTTAGCTATTAAATATTATTTTGCAATAACAGCAAAGGGGAGTTAGTAAATTAATTCCTCGACAAAACTGCAGCCGGTGTTCGGCGGGGCCGTCGCTCGTAGAGATTATGTACTACCACTAATTAATTGAGTATCGCAGACTGAACGAAGCCTTCATGATGCCAATTAATTAATTGGTACTTTTGATCGCCTTCAAAGTAAAGGTTCAGCACTTAACTGTTAAACCATTCATGAAACAGTGAAACTAAGACTAAAGCGCTGGCATTTTATTTATTTTATTTTATTTATTCACACAATACTTAACAGCACAAAACACTTAAATACAAAATAAACATCACAATAAAATAAGGCCAATTACTAAGTAAAACAGATCACAAGATAGACAAAATAAAAAGAGGAAAACGAATAAACTAAGAAAGTTAATAATAATTCAAAAATTAAAGAAATAACAAAAATAATAATAATTTGCGCAAATGAAATGTGTATGAGTGTTTGTGTGTAAGTAGGGTGTATATGTATGTGTGTAGCATGGCAGACCAACTATCCAGACATCTTAACTCCATACGATCGCATCAAAATCTTGTCCCCTTGAAATGAAATATCTTTATTGTGGATCATAGGTATATAAAGGATTACATGTCTAGTTAGAGCTCAGCTATGTCCCGCCACGTGGGCATACAACATTGTGTCGCAGTAAAGCATGCATTTAAAAACATATTTACAAAAAATATATTTAAGAGTTAATAAGATACAAATTGAAACCTTAAATTGAACCTTCACCAAGAAATTCTTCCAAACTATAATAACATTTTTCTGTCAACAGCTCGTGGAGTTTTTTTTTTTTTTTAATAAAGTAATCTCATCCACATCTATCGTTTTAGGGATTCTATTATATATGTGAGGTATCCTGCAGAATAGGCGTTTGTGTTTGCTGGTAACACTGCTATTTTATCTAATTGCCTCATATGCATTTTAAATGTGAACATGTTAATATTAGATTTTGCAAAAACCGCCGATTCATATATATACATACTCGGGAGAGTCAGTATTTTTAGTTTTATAAAATGCGACCTACATGAATCTATTTGTTTCAAATTGCATATGAACTAACTCCTGTCCCCCTGCACTAATTAACTTGTTAACTTGATCACGATATTGTTTCAAACGATTAAAAAAATGATTACTTTTAGCCAACATACAAAAACTTAGATGAGACTTAGTTGACGACAATTTTTGTCAAGGTAGCTTCGAATTTGAGACCATCCTATCCCACTAATATCATAAATGCGAAAGTTTGGATGTTTGTTACTCAATCACGCTTCAACCACTAAACGGATCGTGATGAAACTTGGCATACATATAGATTAGGTCCTGGAATAGGACATAGGATAGTTTTGATCCCGGAAAAACATCTCATTCCTACGGGAAATACATAATAATTTGTGATGTTAAGTTGTCCACGCGGACGAAGTCGCGGGCAACAACTAGTTTTATTATAAATGCGAAAGTTTCGATGTTTAGATGTTTGTTACTCAATCACGCTTCAGCCACTGAACGAATCGTGATGAAACTTGGCACATATATAGACTAGGTCCTGGAATAGGACATAGGATAGTTTATATCCCGAAAAAACTTATTATTTCTACGGAATATTGTTTAATAGTTTTGTAATGTTTGTCCACGCGGACGAAGTTGCAGGCAACAGTTAGTTAAGAATAAATGAAAAATCAAATGCACACTCTTTGCAATTCATTAATTATTGAATCACAAAAGAAGTTTCAAATTCAAATCAAATATTCAAATTTAAAATTGAATGATGAATGAATGGCAAAGTTCTCAATTCGCGTAATGAAGCCAAAGTTGAATGGATTGATTGAAATCAAATTTCGAAATCGTTGCAATTATATATTCAGAATGGATGATTATAGCTAGTCTACCTTTATATTGGAATTAGAGACCTGAAAATTATAGTGTTTCCACTTTATACAGTTTCCTGCGGCCACTAAATCTTAAGTAGATTCACAGAAAATAAAAAACATTTCTCAAACCAAGATTACGAATATTGTTAGGCATCCCAAGTAAAAATATGCTTAGATGAACAATATATAGTTCACATAACAATTTCAGCTTTATTGAATATAAAAAATCAAATTGTCAAACTGTTTTCTTGAATCAAGTAAATTATCTATATACATATAATAAAAGAGTAGAAAAAACAAAAGAAAAGCGAATCTGTACATTGAAGTTAAAAAAAAAATTTCACTGCCCGGACGTTACTGAAGACCAGTAGAGTCCAAAAATATAATTCAAAAATTTCTTATCTGTCTGTATGTATGTATGTATGTACGGGCTAATCTTGGAAACTGCTGAACAGAATTTGACGGCGTTTCACTGTTTAATAGCTTTGAGTCCGGGCCTCATACTGGTATAAGTCATATCTCAATAAAATGTCAGGGTGCTGATATACAAGTTGACCTCTCATATCATATCATTTGTATGAAAGTGTAGTTCAACATTACTGGTCGTTGCAAGAACTTGACAGAAAGTGACAGAGATGTTTTAAAGCTCATTTATAGATTTATTTTAGCTGAAGTATTTCAGGTATTTCCACAAGTCTCGATACAAAAAATTCGCTATACGATAATTAGTGGCCCTGTATTAGACCGGTGATCGTCGACAATGTCAATATCGAAGCTGTTCAGGACTACGTCTGCCTAGGACAGACAATATAGTTGGGTAGGATCCATTTCAAAAGCTGACAGAAGAATCCAGTTAGGCTGTGCAGTATTCGGAAAACTGCGTCAAGTCTTTACGTCACCTATTCCACAATGTTTAAAGACAAAAATCTTAAATCAGTGCGTCCTGCCTGTCATGATTACAGCGCGGAGATGTGGACACTGATGGTGGGCCTGATCTACAAGATTCAAGTGGCTCTGCGAGCTATAGAGAGGGCAATGCTCGGAGTCTCTATGAGGGATATGATTCGTAATGAGGAGATCCTATGAATAACGAAGGTGACCGACATAGCCGAAAGAATTAGTAAGCTGAAATGGCAGGTCACATCTGTCGTAGTACCGAACGGCCGTTGGGGCAGACGGGTTCTAGAGTGGGACGCGACGTCCCACGCGCAGGGTGGGACGCCCTGCCGCCAGGTGTATGGACGACCTGAAGATGGTGGCCGGAAGCGGCTGGATCTGTAGGGCGTTGTGGCATTCATTGGGGAAGGCATGTCCAACAGTTTGACAGACATTTTGTTGTACAGTTAATTGAATATGCAACATAGGAAGGGTATTCCCTTCCTATGTTGCATATGGGGGGGAAGGAAGTCGGATGGAAAAGAATAGAGGGATTAGGGTAAGAGAGGAAAGATGAGGGGGCAGTGGTAAATAAAGGGTGTAGGAAGGGGTGGGTTAAGGGAAGGGGGAGAGGTAGGAGTAGGGAGAGGGAAGGGGTGGGGGAAAGGGTTTTCAACGTTGTGGGAAGGGGATGGAGAAGGAAAGAAAGAAAGGGTATGGAAAGGACAAATTGGAGGGGGGGGGGGGAAGGAAATATCACCTGATTTGCACAATATTAAAATATATTTTTTTTTATTGATTATATGATAATCTTTTAATTCATGATAAATGTAAATGTCAACTTTATTTAAAAAAAAGCGGCCAAGTGCGAGTCGGACTCGCCCATGAAGGGTTCCGTAGCAGCAAGTAACATAATATAAAAGTTATTGTAGTTCGTTGTAACTTTGATCGATGTTTTAATAATAGTATTGTGGTTTACGATTTATGACGTATTAATAAAAACTACTTACTAGATCTCTTTCAAACCAATTTTCGGTGGAAGTTTGCATGGCAATGTACATCATATATTTTTTTTTGTTTTATCATTCTCTTACAGGGGGGGGGGGGGGGGGGGACACATTTTACCACTTTGGAAGTGTCTCTCGCGCAAACTATTCAGTTTAGAAAAAAATGATATTAGAAACCTCAATATCATTTTTGAAGACCTATCCATACGTATGGGTTTGATAAAAAAAAAATTTGGAGTTTCAGTTCTAAGCATGGGGAACCCCCAAAATACAGGGACATACGGACGGACAGACAGACAGACAGACATTCCCGCACCCTCACCATTCTCCCCCCGCAACTCCTCTAAGCGAGGATCAACGGAGGTAACTGCAAAGACACCTACCAGTGAAGGTAGGGCAAGTCCCAAGTCATGAATTTACGCTACCTTGGGCCCCATACAAATTTAATTATAGAAGTAAAGAGTCAGACAGACAGACAGACAGACATGACGAATCCATAAGGGTTCCGTTTTTTGCCATTTGGCTACGGAAACCTAAAAAACTGTGGTCCAACGGGCGAAACCGCCGCCGGAACGCTAATATTTACCCGACTTCAAAAAAGGAGGTTCTCAATTGGATAGTATGTTTTTTTATGTATATTAATATTTTTAATGCGTAACCAGAATAATAGATTTCTTTTAGGATTTAGTAACACGTAATACATAACAATGTGTAATGTTAAGTTGTCCACGCGGACGAAGTCGCGGGCAACAGCTAGTCTTAGATTAAAACAGTTATGTAAGTATTTAACAGTTAATTAGTATATTCTTTGTTAGAGTATCGATAATAATTAAATACTCACGTTATATACTTGTATTAACTAAAAGAAAGAGTTTATTGAAAGGATCTTAATGTCGTCGACTTAATGAAGCGGTATTGTTGGTTAAACAATATTTATTCTTGAACTAATAACAAAACAATGGAAGCTTTGGATGGATAATACATATTGATGGTTTAAGTATTTCGAATTATCAACTGAAATTTTCTCAATTTATTTAACTGAGAAACTTTATTTTTTAGAAAAACTTTCAGTGTATCCATCTAACAATATATATTTTTGAATTTAACTTACGGTAGTATTGAGCTTTAGCTCTAAGAAGATCATTGATATATAAGATATTGATCTAGAAGCATTGAGCTTTATTGGATAGATAATAAAATATTGTTGGTTTAAGTATTTCAATATATCTAACCGAAATATTGATTGATATTTGGAATGAGACTTGTCATGTATTGATCCAACAATATATTTTATGGAATTTAAGTTTCGCTACAATCTTAAGCTTATTTTTTGTTAGACAGATATTAAATTATTTACAAAAGTATTGACATCTCACTGAGTTGAGACACGTTATACTTGAAATTAGACTTTCCGTATCCAACCATTTATATTTTTGATTTTTACCTTCATTATAATATTAAATAAAGCATTTGTTATGTTGGACAAATATTAAATTCAAAATTCAAATTCAAAATTTTTATTTCAGACATTAGTCCATATTTTTGTTAGTACAGTCTTATTAAACTATGTTAGTTGATTTTAATAATATATTAAAAAAATTAAAAAAAATACAAACATTAAAATATCACACAATTTAAAATTATAAATTCCAAGTATATAAAAAAAAGGAAATCAAAAAATTACGACATACAATCATTCATTTATTTATTTATTTATGTGTAATCGAATCGAGTGACCCAATATGGGGCAGTCGACTCGGCTTGCTATAACGCGTAGGATGCTGTTGGTGCTGCTGCGGACACGGCTTAGCATCGGCTTAGAATAATTAAAACATTGTTGCTTTAATTATTTCAAGTTATTATATAAAAAATACATTGTGTTGAGATAAGACAGTACATCCTGCCTAGATGGAGCGACGATCTGCGTAAGGCGGCCGGCAGTGACTGGATGAGAAGAACCGATGATCGGGTTCAGTGGCGCAGTTGGGAGAGGCCTATGTCCTACAGTGGACTCTTTCGGGCTGATGATGATGATGAAGACGGCGATGTTGTTCGCAACACATCACGTCAAAGGGTATCACGAAGCGAAAAGCGGGCGAAGGAAAGTCACTTTGCGATATTGGATTTCGCATAGTGATGATACATTGTCTCTGCCTACCCCTCTGGGAGCATGGCGTGAGCATTATGTATGTATGATGATGACAATGATTGGCTCTTACAAAGTTATTTTTAACGAGGACATTTTCGAATTTCCAGTTTAACTAAAAAAATCATATTAACCTTGCTGACTTTTTATTTCCGAACTGCATCAGTGAGGGCGAATCGGGGTGGGAGAGAAGCGAGGGGGGGGGAGGGGCTGCGAACCTTCCTGCTCGCGATCCATCATAAACCGAGTAATAAAATTACGGTGAGCGAATGTTTCCAAATTAAATAAGCACTGAGCGATTGATGGATGAAGCCGGGCGATTATGTGGCGCAGGGCTCCTACTTCTTGGCTTGTTGCGTAATTGAGTGGAAGAGAGCATAGGTATCGTAGGGAGCGTAGGGAGCGTATTGAGCGTGGGGAGTGTATTGAGCGTAGAGAGCGTAGGGCGCAAAGGAGCGTAGAAACCGTAGGGAGAGTAAAAAGCGTAGTGAGCGTATTAACTATAGAGCTTAGAGAGCGTAGAAAGCAAAGAAGCGTATTGAGCGTAGGGAGTGTATTGAGCGTAGAGAGCGTAGGGCGCAAAGGAGCGTAGAAACCGTAGGGAGAGTAAAAAGCGTAGTGAGCGTATTAACTATAGAGCTTAGAGAGCGTAGAAAGCAAAGAAGCGTATTGAGCAAAGGGAGTGTATTGAGCGTAGAGAGCGTATGGCGCAAAGAAGCGCAGAAACCTTAGGGAGAGTAGAAAGCGTAGTGAGCGTATTAACTATAGAGCGTAGGGAGCGTAGAAAGCAAAGAAGCGTATTGAGCAAAGGGAGTGTATTGCGCGTAGAGAGCGTAGAACCCAAAGGAGCGTAGAAACCGTAGAGAGAGTAGAAAGCCTAGTGAGCGTATTAAGTATAAAGAGTGTAGGGAGCGTAGGGCGCAAAGGAGCGTAGGAAACATAGAGAGTGTAGGGAAACCTAATTACAGTTTATGCTTGTAGTCAGCATGTTTTGGCGACCACAAAAACAAACAAATATGAAGGAAGTGTTCAAAATTTTGAAGGCTGTGTGACTAACAAACCAATGAGAGATTTTTTGAAACTTCATCATCTACCGTCCAAGTCTACTGTTTAACGACCAGCGCCAACACACCCTCCTCAACCTTCCCCATCTTCAGCCACCTTTATCGTAACAACGTCAGATCATTTGGTAGGTTATTATGCAACGTATACCTCCAGCCCACCACTATCAATCTCCTTTACATTTTTTTATATTTTTTCGTATACACAAAGATGTTAGGAGAAACATCAATTAGAGAACATTTGGTACACGGTGCAGCATCTGGTGGCCGGTCGCGTCGTGCGGCGGTCGGCGGTCACGTGTATAGGCGTAGGGTAGTGTCGTGTGGCCGAGTTACAAGTCATATCGTGATGAGAACAGAGCCGCAACGAGGGAAGATACGCTGGGGCACGGGGCACGGGAAAGAAGGTGAACGTACGACTAACGATATTATTATCGTAAGTCGTACGTTCACCTTCTTTCCTTTAGTTTTTCTTTAGTTTTCGACTGGATAAATGGTGTGAATGTCTGACATATTTATTTATTAAATTATTAAAAATATGAATGTTATTATAATTGAAAACTCCATAAATTTAAAAAAAATACATAAACCATAATTAAAAGCCTTAATACCAGTGTGTCAATTGACAGGTATATCATTTAAAAGTGGCAGTTTTTGGGTGTAGTAGTAAAAAACCAACAAAAGTCACAGTAAAGCAATATGTTTATTAATGTCATGCCAACACGAGTCACATTGACTATTAATTATTTTTTAATGTTTATATCATAATATCCTATGTTATACGGCAATTGCAGTCATCATCTATTTCTACATGCTTACACAGACGTGTGCAAACGCAAGGCAGAAACCCAAAAACAAACGATTGATATTTTTCATATTACGGGGCGCCAATGATTGGTTACTGCGTACATCCCTGTCGACGTAATATCGAGTGGCTTGACAAGGGTCCGCCGATATTACACGCACTATCCAACGTGACCTATTGACTCTGCCCAGCGTTGGATTACATTGTAAGGCCACACGCATTTGGGCTTATTGTGTTCGGCAGAATAAGATAAGTAAATGTTATTTCGTCGGTAGGTATTCATTAGACTTCCCAGCGTCTAAATAAGGCTATATTTACTTTAATTATATACGATACCATATACGTTATATGATAACTATGTACTGTATTATATTAAACGCTATAAAAGCATATATTGTACCTATCATCATCATATCTGCCCTTAGACGTCCTTAGTGCGTGTGCGTAAATTATTGTAGGGCTGCTAACAACCGGTACGCGAACATAGTCGATCGAAAGAGGGACAACATAAGTGCTTCTCTATCTAACTCGCCGGTCGACACGCACTGGCGTAGTAACTTTGTACGTACTGCCAGCCGTGATCTATTATGAGGGCGACGTTAAACTGGCGACGAGATGATTATCCAACTTGTACTAGGACATAGATTAAAGACTAACACGCTATGGATTGCCGTGTGGTTTCCGATAGAGTAGAATAGGACCACTCCAACTCTTCCCGTGGATGTCGTACAAGGTGACTGAGGGAATACATTATAAAACTTCAAATCAGGCCTCCCCAACCCGTCTGGCCAGCGCGGGGAGTGTAGACCAAATCCTCCGTCTGTCTCCGGCAGATGAGAGAGGGTTGTGCTCCTGCAGTGGAGACAAAAATAACCTGATGATGATGATGATGATGATGACGCTATCGATCACAAAATCCGAACGAAGATTTAAATTAAAACAGTAGGTACTTGCTCAAACCGTTTTCCCATACTCATTTTAACACGTCCAGTGCCCCACATATGGGTCACGATGAACTAGCTCCACACGTCCGTGTACCACATATGGGTCACGACGAAACGACCAGGTACGCACTAAGAAGTACCTACAATGACGTAAGACTCGCTTCAAAATCAAACAATAATAACAAAGAGTAGGTATATCAATAATCTCTATGTACTACTAGATGGAGCGTTGCAAACAATCGCTCTGTTCCACGCAAGTAGCCACAACTCTTTCACATTCACAATGAAACTTGTGCAGTTACTACGCAGAACATTTAATTATTTACTAAATATTGACATTATTTAATCGTAGCTTCAATATTTAGTAATAATTAAATGTTCTGCGTAGTAACTGCACAAGTTTCATTGTGAATGTGAAAGAGTTGTGGCTACTTGCGTGGAACAGAGCGATTGTTTGGAACGCTCCATCTAGTAATACATAGAGATCGTTGAGGTATATCGATAAATTCATATTACGTGCCCACAGTCCTGAGCGCGGCTCTTGAAAAGTCTAATTTTTTTTCCATGATATACAGAGATATGGTTTACTTCCGTATTGTACTCAATAGGTATTCTGAAGTGTTTAGATGACATTTCTTATTATTTACTAAGACAAAGACTGAAATAATATGCGGGACTTTCAATTAAATGAAAACATGTTAACGTGTTAATCAATACTTGACCTTATGTAACAGTAAAGAGAATCCATTTCGGTGTAACCTACACAAACTACCAGCTCAGTTCCAAAACGGATAGCGATTCTTCGGCAGGCCGCAATAGTACTAAAGCTTGCCCACTGTGGCTATCTCTGACTGCATCTAGGTATTCAGAGTCCAAAGGAAATCGTCTCCACTATACCTGCCGCAAGCTTTTAACTGATTAACTACATAGGTGCACTTTCGAGAACTAGGGTTTTCTCCTGTGCTATGGAAATTAAACAATGATAGGACAATTCACAAATATAAAATATCCAGACCGGAACCAATTGCTCCACCCAACCGATCGGCCCCGAAATCGGGGCCGCGCCGCTTAGGTATATTTATATACCTAAAGCAAAGAATACTAAATATTACCTTCCTTCGCCAGTTTAATGTCGCCTGTAAAATAAAGCACGGCCTGTATGCAGCCGGTTAGAAAGAGAAACACTTATGTGTTGACGTATAACGCGTCTTTCTCTCGATACTTTACGCGTACACACACACATACGGCAATTCACAGATGTAACATCCAGATAGGGACAAACTTGTACAAAGTTGTCTGTCCCCAGTGGGAATCGAACACGCGACCTCTGACGCTCGAGTCCATTGACCAAGCCACTAGGCCAACGAAGCGGTCAATATATTTAAAACTAGCTTTTTCCCATTTGTGTGCCAAGTTTCAATCCGATCCGTCTATTGGTTGAAGCGTGATTGAGTAAAAAACATCCAAACTTTCGCATTTATAATATTACTAGCTGTTGCCCGCGACTTCGTCCGCCTGATCCACAAGTTCCAAGTCGCTCAGCGAGCTATGGAGAGGGCTATGCTCGGGGTTTCTTTGAAGGATATGATTCGTAATGAGGAGATCCGACGAAGAACAAAACTCACCGACATAGCCGAAAGTATTAGTAAGCTGAAGTGGCAGTGGGCGGGCCACATATGCCGTAGAACCGACGGCCGTCGGGGCAGACGAGTTCTGGAGTGGAGACCGCGGATCGGCACTCGCAGAGTGGGACGCCCCGCCGCCAGGTGGACCGACGACCTAAAGAAGGTGGCCGGTCGCGGCTGGATGCAGAGGGCGGAGGACCGGGTGTGGTGGCGTTCGTTGGGGAAGGCCTATGTCCAGCAGTGGACTTCTAGGGGCTGACATGATGATGATGATGATTTATTTCTCGTAGGAATGGGATGTTTATTCGGGACAAAAACTACCTTATGTCCTATTCCAGGATCATCCCTATATGTGGACCAAGTTTCATCACGATCCGTCCAGTGGTTGAAGCGTGATTGAGTAACAAATATCCAAATATCCAAACTTTCGCATTTATAATATTAGTAGCAAAGATGAGATTAGTAGGATGATACCCATTTATAATAGATACCAGTATCATAAAGTAAGTTGTTTAAAGACAGACAGAAAATCGTTTTTATTGTGTCTAATGTTAAAAGGGACAAAGCTAGGGATTACAATGACACTCCACTCGACATCTTTTGACAACCATTCGTCCGAGCAATTCACCCATTGTTTCTTTTCATTCGGCGAGGAGTGAGTGAATGAATGAGCGACTGAATGAGTGAGTGAGTTCAATAGAACGGGTCGGCTCAAACACAACTCTTTTGTCGTGGGGATGAAAAAGCCGCGATTGGAAATGTCATTTCGTGTTCCGTTCGTGTAAATGGGGTTGAGTTGAGATTCCTCCTTTCCATTCAATATGCATTTTCTCTTCTCTACGTTTTTTTTACAAAGTCACATTTTTAAGTGGGCAAGCCGACTTAATTTGATTTCAAATCAAGTTCCCTCTGGAGCGTAGGTTCGTAGGACCGGCCTAACCAACACGTCCCGCGTCCTGCTGCGTCCTGCGTCCTGCTGCGTCCTGCGTCCTGCTGCGTCCTGCGTCCTGCTACGTCCTGCGTCCTGCTGCGTCCTGCGTCCTGCTGCGTCCTGTGTCCTGCGTCCTGCGTCCTGCTGCGTCCTGCTGCGTCTTGCGTCCTGCTGCGTCCTGCGTCCTGCTGCGTCCTGCGTCCTGCGTCCTGCTGCGTCCTGCGTCCTGCTGCGTCCTGCGTCCTGCTGCGTCCTGCGTCCTGCGTCCTGCTGCGTCCTGCGTCCTGCTGCGTCCTGCGTCCTGCTGCGTCCTGCGTCCTGCTGCGTCCTGCGTCCTGCTGCGTCCTGCTGCGTCCTGCGTCCTGCTGCGTCCCGCGTCCTGCTGCGTCCTGCGTCCTGCTGCGTCCCGCGTCCTGCTGTGTCCTGCGTCCTGCTGCGTCTTGCGTCCTGCTGCGTCCTGCGTCCTGCTGCGTCCCGCGTCCTGCTGCGTCCTGCGTCCTGCTGCGTCCCGCGTCCTACTGTGTCCTGCGTCCTGCTGCGTCCTGCGTCCTGCTGCGTGCTGCGTCCTGCGTCCTGCTGCGTCCTGCATCCTGCTGCGTACTGCGTCCTGCTGCGTCCTACGTACTGCATCCTGATTCCTGCTTCCTACGTCCTGCGTTCTGCGACCTACACCGTGCGTCCCGCGTCTTGCGTCTTTAAAAATAATGTTATTATAATAATGTAACAATAGAAATCCTATCAAGATAGAATGGTGAAGTAGGCGCGACAAGCGTGCCAACAATTTGTAATATATTGCATAAACTGTCAAACTCTTATTCGTTTCGGCCGAGTTAAAATCGGTTGAACCTCGACAAGTAATCTGCAAAATTGCCATATTACGCGACTCCTAACTGCATAACTGTATCTCCTCACTATAAACGTGACAGCAAGGCATAAATGGTGCACGGGAGGGGCCAGGACAGGGCAACTTGCTGCGAAATGGGAAATGTAAAACTTAATTTTGCGAAATAGAAATTCATTGCATTTTCTTTCGAGTACCAGGAGAAAATAAGTTCCCGGCGAGAACTTAGCAAGTAAAGACAAGCAAAGTATGAAATTAATAATTTGACCTTCAATGTTGCGTTTTGATAACATTAACTCCGACGTCTCACGAGTGTCGGTGGTGTGCGCACCCCAGCGGCAGCCAGCGAGACCGGCGATGGCGGCACTTCCAGCTTTACGAGTGCAGCGTAGCCGAGCGGAGCGGGCGGCGCGCTCGGCTAGCGGGGCCACGCCGCGAGCGGGTACATGGGAGTAGCGGGAATAGTTGACGCCACAAGTTGAGCTCTGACTTACGCTCAATTTATGTGTTCGAAGTTCGAAGTTCCGTTTTTTACATACATACATACATACATACATACATACATACATACATACATACATACATACATACATACATACATACATACATACATACATACATACATACATACATACATACATACATACATACATACATACATACATACATACATACATACATACATACATACATACATACATACATACATACATACATACATACATACATACATACATACATACATACATAATGCTCACGCCTTGGTCCCAGAGAGGAAGGCAGAGACGATGGATCGCCACTTTGTGCGATCCTGACACACCTCATTATCCTCACTCACATTCATCAACCTTTTCATGTATACCGTTTTTTATATTCCCTTTTCCCAGTAATTCTGTTTGAAAGAAACCTCTCAGCTGTGTATAAGTAATACCAATACAAATGAATCCCACTTGCAAATGAGTCACACGGATAATTAAATCCTAAATATTTAATTATTTCCTTTACGATATCTTTATCGTGTACTAAATCAGGATAAAACAGTAATCGTACGCCACAGTAAAAAAAATTAAGCGGGTGACGTAGCGGACAAGTGACTATCGACCTGTCTTACTAGCGACGATTATGTTCAAAGTGTTTGATAGTTTGCTTGAGTAGCAGCTCAGTGAGTGTGCTCAACTCAATGATGCAAAGTTCGAGTTCAGACCCGAATTATCTACGGAGAGTGCTATTCTTGCGCTATACTACACCATCAGATACTACACGACCAGGAAAACACTTATACGAGTACATGCTGCCTTTCTAGACCTCACTAAGGCATTTGACCTAGTGTCTTACGAAAAAACACTGATCAACGGCAGGTAGGATGCTACCAAAAGTGCTAGTTATTATTTTTAAATACTGATATTGTAGCCAACACTTAACTATGTTAAATGGGTAGAGTCGGTAACAGCGTGCGGAATAAGGCAGTGCCCGTTGCCCTCACCACGCATAAACATCATGGTCGACTGCTCTATTGACGGCACAATCGTCAGCAATATCAACTACGCGGATGACATGGTGTTGCTAAGCCCGACGGTCAGTGCACTTAAGAAGCTCATACGATTGTGAGTCGTATATTGAGTCAGATAACAGAAAAAAACCGAACTGCTTGTGTTGCGAGCCTGATGCAAGCTTCCTTCTATCGTCCATTCCATGACAGTAATTTCGCTCTTAATAACTCAGTGATCTGAACGACGACACTATCATAGAGATATGCAGGGCTGACTCGCTCTGGTTTGCATGCAGTACCAACCAAGTTAACATTATTTATGGCTTACTGCAAATTCTTTTACACGCAGCGAGCCGTGAGAGCCTTGCCTGTCTAATATTATAATGGGTTCAGCATGGTATTTGAGCTGCCACATTACTGTAGTGCATCAGGTATGTTCGCCGAGGCGAGCATGGATGATTTTCACGTCATTCTGTGTAACAAGAGTCACCTCCCGGATTCGCAGCGTACGGAGCAGCGCTTAATGATTCCTGATCACTCTTCGTGACTATCCACCTTTACAAACGAATCAAAAACGTTAATCTGATATCATATTAAGTGTATTGTTACTAACATTTTTAAGTAGAACCCGCTCTCGCAAATCGTGCATTATTATTATCGGTCCTAAGAATACGATACGATTATCTCTAATACCACATGATTATATCCAATAAGCGTCATCGGGGACTTACTTTAGAAAGTAATTAAAGATAACAATTGTCAGTGGACTGTTTGGTTAATATTAAGTCCCCAATATTTTTACTATCTTTAGTTTGATGTTTATCTTTAATTTAATAATTATCTTTACAACCCGAGATATCGCACTTTTGACCCGCATTTGAAACTATTGACTGATTGTTTACAGATCTGTAACTGTTTATTCAAAAAATGAAATAAAATGTTGTATGAAGTGAAAGAAATAGTTCTATACTTAACATTATATTTAAGTTCTAGTGTTGTAAGTGATAATTGTTTCGCGATTAACTTTGAACAAGACTTGGATATTTTTGATGAGTTAAATATTTGCAGAGACGCTCCTACCTGGACTTTGGGGGACTATTCCGCAAAACAAATTGACAGACCCCACCCGAATAGCCACTCGTTCATATCACCAAGTATAAACGCATTTGCTTTAACTTGTATAGGCTCTTTTACATTTCCTGTGAGTGAGTTTGGTGTATTCGAAGTTCTGTTTTACATGGAGTCAAAGGAACAGTGGGTGGGATTGACATTGATATTCTCAGTGGAATCTGAAGTAGTGGCAGGCTCTGCAAGCTTCGACCAGAGTGACCCAGCTTTCCAAAATGGTTGGAATATTTTAAGAGCAAATATTTCTTATACAAGAGAATTTGACTGTCACGTAAGTATTTCTGTCACCGTTTTACTTTCGAGAATGACAGGAGCAAGTATTACTCTGTCTAAAGTAGTTAATCATAAAATACAAAATAGAATGCATCGCATTTTCTTTTTTTCCTTTTTCTTCCTATAATATAATATTTTGGAACAATACATACATACTTTGTTTTTTATACAGAATTAAAAGTTTTGTTTTAGTTATACATCTTTGGAATCGCGACTAAAGACACCGTTTTATTAGTTGATTCATTTCGATATTTTCCACTGGGTTATGATGAAGATCTATGCATTATATACCCAGAAGTTGCAACATCAGAAATAGCTGCAACCACGCAAGTTATTTCAGAGATAACTGAATCAACATCAACAGAGTCTGAAGTAACTAAAATAACAAATGAGGAAAATTTTACTGACGAAACATCAACTAAAGTAGTGATACCTGAAACAAAACCAACTGAAACGGAAATCACTGAACCACCACCTAGTAAACCAGATACATCCGAAGTAACTCCAGCTGAACCTCATACAACCGAAACACAATCAACGGTATCGGAAATAACTACAATATATACCACAAAATCAGACGAAACTAGAACAGATGATGTAACACTGGAAGTAACTGAAATACCATCAACAGAGTCTGACCCAAAAGAAGCTGCCTCAACTGAATCATACGGAACCAGTTCCATACCAAACAGTCCCAAGATTGAAGGATCTAAGGATAATAATCATATTACTTGGAAACTAATAGCAATTTCGCTAACTGTGTTAATATTGTTAATCGCGACTTTGTGTTGTGTTGGTTACTACTGCAAGAAATATGTTAGAGGAGATATTAAACAGGAGTCAAATGCAAATAGTACAGTGATAGTTATTAACAATAATAATGGTCGTCAATTTATAATTGAGAGTCGGAAAAGGGATAAAATGTTAATATAATGTACATAACACCTACGATATTCTTGTAGTACTGCAATCAGCATTAATAATCTGATTACAGGAAAAAATTAAGTTGATCTGTGACAATTTTAATGGAGAAAGTCCGCCATCCACTTAAATCGTTACACAATGTGCTTTAATGCGAATTATTCGATAGAAATCCTAAGTAACAATATAAATCGTATCAGCATCTGTCCTTTTTTTTTCAAGTTATTAACAGAAGGACGAAAAGAAATACTGTAGCCTTTCAATAGGCTAGCTATTTTTCTTTACAAATTTATAATTTGATTTCACAGTTATCAGTTATCTACTACTGTAGGTAGTCGTTTACCCTTTTGCTGCCACGGCACACGCATACTATTATAACTATGTTCAAAATTTTAAATTGTTTTCCCTAGTTTTTATAATTTTTTTTTCTTTTTACTTGCTTTGTTGGTTTTTTCTTTGTGTGTGCCAATTGTGGTAGTAAATAAATGTTTTTTTCTTTCTTTCTTTACTAAATTTACTTTATTACAATCATCGTATAATGTCTTATTGACTAGCTTTGCCCGCGGCTCCGCTCGCGTGAACTCTCTCCCTTCCCTCTTCCCTCCTCTTTTCCATATACTTCCACGATCGATTCCGCTCTTTCCCTTTCACCCTCGCTCCAAATGTAGCCCTAACTCATCGCAATCTGAATTCTGCCGAGCAATACACTACTTTATTCTATACTAATGTAATGCATGAATTTTAGAAAACTATAATTCACATAACTTTTGACTGAGTAAGGCGATTGTGATAAAATAAAGACTAAATGTTACTCCAAGTTAAGGATTACGTTTTTCTGAAAACTTCATTAGAATTGGTTAAGCAGCTTTTTCGTGACGCGTGCACAAACTAACAGATAAACATACAAACAGATAAAAATTCCGAAAATTATCTTAATGTATTCTATTACTTATATTACCTTCTTTTGTAAATAATTTCAATAAATAGAAAAGCGAAGTTTAGATATACGCGAATTATCTTATGTTGCTTATTTCCTGGCCGCACCCATAAATCGGTATTCCCGAACTTTGATTGACACAACGCTCGTTGGCAACCGACGCGGCAATCAGAGGCTTTGTCAAAAATAACCGCGTTAAGGCCCCAGTCAGGTCTGTCGTCAAATTTTATTGAAGACAGTCCTGGGAACTCGACACGAATGACAGATTGACAATATATATCTATTTACTTTCCTCTGCTTACCTCTTTTTTTATGACTTAAAAGATTTTTTTGACTATAAATTGTTAAATAACATGCTATTACTTATAATTAATAAATTAAAATTTGACATATTGATTAATTTTAAATAGCTTCATCATCATCTTTATGTCAGCCTTTAGACGTCCACTGCTGGACATAGGCCTTCTCCAATGAACGCCACCACACCCGGTCCTCCGCCCTCCGCATCCAGCCGCTTCCGATAACTTATATTGTATAAAATTGTAATTTTAAATATTAAAATGTAGAATAAATTTTATAGTACTTTTAATTATTGTATGCCCCAAAGGGTAGATTGTGAGGATTTATTTATTTTTTGTAAGACCTACATTTGTAAACCACAATTTCAACAATAAATCTTATCTTATCTGCCTAGATACAGTGGGGGACCGAGTAAAAGGGCTTCGGGTACCTCAAACTTCCAATGCAGTGCTGTGCAACAGGATTTTGAAAACTATCAAATTCCTCCGACGATCAAACACTGTACCTACTTTATAGACAGATGTGTATACCACATCGTCATCAGCCGAAATGCATCCACTGCTGAACATAAGACTCCCCAATATAATGCCTGTAGGTAGAGCCTGTAATATGGGTATCAGACAGCTGATATACATACATAAATACATAATATAATATATAAATAACATCCAGTCTCAAGGCAAACACAAATTCATCACACGAATGTTTGCCCTGGGCGGGATTGGAGCCCGCGACCCCGAACTTCGCAGGCAGGTGTACTACCGACGAGGTTACGGGGCCGAGAAATGGCCGAATGGCTAAGGCAAATAAATAAATCTGTAATAGTCGTACAGAAACACAAATCCAGCGGCGTCTCGCGTCACAATGAGCTCAGGGCTGACACGCACCCGGACTGCCAAGAATTCTGCCGCGGATTCTTAGAAAATTTCATTTCAAATAAAGTCATTTACCCGCACCCGAAATCCCGGGAAAGTGTGAATAATGACTGGGAATTATACTGTGTTTTATGCCTCGCCCGCGAGTTACGTCCTCGCAGGAAGGGGGGGGGCAAGGGGGGAGTTTAACGAATTACCCCTGAGATCGGGCCTCAGAGGAAGAATTGGCGTGTGAAATTGGTTTGTTGGTTCGAGAAGCCCAGCGGGCTTATTATGATAATTTTGACGCTAATACATCATGTTTCTGAATACCATTAGGTTTTGGGTTAGCCCCTTGACCTTGCGGCATAAATTGGAACATTCCAGTAATGAAAATATTAGTAGACTAGCTGTTGCCCGCGACTTCGTCCGCGTGGACAACTTAACATCACAAATTATTATGTATTTCCCGTAGGAAGCGGATGTTTTTTCGGGATATAAACTATCCTATGTCCTATTCCAGGACCTAACCTATATGTGTGCCAAGTTTCGTCACGATCCGTCCAGTGGTTGAAGCGTGATTGAGTAACAAACAACCAAATATCCAAACTTTCGCATTTATAATATTATATTAAGTAGGATAGGATTTCATAAGATAAATATATCAATGTTTGCAAATTTTAAGATCTTTAAATGTACGTAGGTATAAACATAGATCCTTTTGTTTAAGAACTTATTAAAATTTGTTATAGATGGAGCAGAACACAAGACAAGTTCTTTATAAACCAGTGTAACAAGTGAGAATTCAAAGACTTAAAATACACCAGATCAGATATAGGCATACCAGCAAATTGGACTCGCTAATTATCCCGGTTATAATGGGACCAGAGGGGTAGGCAGATACAATGTATCGCTACTTTGTGCGATTCTGACACCTCACAAGCCTTCACCCTTTTCATCACCACTGCAGGAGCACAGCCCTCTCTCATCTGCCGGAGACAGACGGAGGATTTGGCCTACACTCCCCGCGCTGGCCAGACGGGTTGGGGAGGCCTGATTGATGTTTTATAATATATTGTATTTAATATATATTAACTAGAAACACTACACAACATACTCACTCATTCTAGATTTTTCCTTTCTTGCTCCCCCCCCCTCCCCCCCCATTCCATTCGTTTCGTTCTTCCGCTACCGCTAAAAAACTTAAGACCACGGCATGCGCACACGATCCACATAAAATCAAACTATAATTAAAACATAAGTTCGCGAGTGAAAGTGCATTAAAACATTAACAACCAAATGCAAGAATATAAATAATAATAATATGATTATTTAGATTCTCCACAATAAGGCTACTACAAGCTAAGTAAAACATATTGACATTTTCTATAATCAGTAACCTGTTTCGTGGAGACTGATGCCTGAACTAGACATAGCCTGTTTTTCAGGTCACCAGGTCTCCACCCCACGGATTAAGAGTAATTATATTATAATAGAAACTTTATTCTCTAATATAAATTAGGCTATTAATGAGTTTGAGATGTGTGGAGGTGTATTTGGTGTGATTTTATGTGTGTGGGGTGTATGGTGTGTGTGTGTGTGTGTGAATGTGGGTGTGTGTATGAGTGTGGTATGTGTATGGTTAAATAATAATAAATTAAAAACTGCCTTGTGGTGATTTGGGGACAAGTGACTAGCCTACCGATCCGCAGCTATCAAAGGCCGTCCAGGTATTTATCCCTTTCTTCCTAAATTTCCCACAATGCCTCGCGGTCACGTTTCTAGTGAGAAGAAACAGTTACGCAGTTAAAAACCGCGCACTATGTCACTTTTTCAGACATTTTTGAGGCCATACCCGACTTTTATAAGGCGCGAAACGAGTATGAGTTTTATAGTCCCTACTTCGACATTCAATCTTGATAAGATTTCTATGGCCGTAGCACAGTTTCAACATTTCTAAAAAAAAATACTTGTAGGCAACGATCTCTATGTACTACTAGATGGAGCGTTCCAAACAATCGCTCTGTTCCACGCAAGTAGCCACAACTCTTTCACATTCACAATGAAACTTGTGCAGTTACTACTCAGAACATTTAATTATTTACTAAAAATTTACATTATTTAACCGTAGCGTCAATATTTAGTAATAATTAAATGTTCTGCGTAGTGACTGCACAAGTTTCATTGTGAATGTGAAAGAGTTGTGGCTACTTGCGTGGAACAGAGCGATTGTTTGGAACGCTCCATCTAGTAGTACATAGATCGTTGCTTGTAGCATAATTTCGTGTCATAAATTATCACAGATCTGTTATCGGGATCTTTTATTTCAGTGAGCGGAGGCCTGAGCCTGGGACAGATGTAGCCGTAATTAGCTAATGAGATTTTTATCTGAGCCCGAAACCTTGCACTTCAATTTATTACCCTTCGCGTACAACGTCCTCTTGCCCTCTCCAACTCTGTAAAGAATATTTTAATTACTTAAACGAGTACCTACAGAGGTGAGAGTGTAGATATACGACTCTATTAACTATAATTATACGGCCCAATTTTACACAACACGAAGTTTTGAATGGACTATTTGGTGATTTAGACACAGAATAAATAATAATACAAGTTTAGAAGGAGTAACCTGCGAAATTCTATACAAGCCAAATTGAATCCTACGAACATAAAAGGAAAGTCAATGTTCGCTGAACCGCTAAGTCACGTACACATTGACAGTCGTACGTGATTCGAAAGAATCTCCCCCCCCCCTCCCCCCCTTCAGCCCTCCCCCCCTTCCCCCTTCCCCCCCCCCTCCCCCCCCCCCCTCTCCTCCCCCCCGGCCCTGTAAAATAGTGCACGTCTGGCAGTACGCACTACCCGCCGATACAAAGTTATTACGCCAGCGCGCTATCGACAGGCGCCGAGAGAACGACGCTATAAGTTAGAAAGAGAAGAACTTACGTTAATTACGTATACTGTTGTCCCTCTCTCGATCGACTGTGTTCGCGCGCTGGGTGCAGAAGCCCTACCATAATTTTCGCACACACACACACACACACACACACACACACGTGCAGTAATTAAATCTGTTCGCTTGTACGGATGCCGTAACTCAGAATAATAATTTTATTTATTACGCCATTTTCAAATAGTTTCAAAAACGACTACGTAAAGAATCTGCATACATCAAATGTTCTCGCTTCCCTGAAAATCTCTCCCAGCGTCCGATATATTCGAACACCCTATATATCATGCAAAACATCATAGTCGGGGAGCCAACAACCGCCTCCTTGGCCTAGTCGCTTGGTCGTGAGACTCGAGCGTCGGAGGCCGTGGGTTCGATTCTAGGGACAGACAACTTTGTCACAAAGAAAAAAAAATATATATATTTTTTTGCGTCTCCTGAAAAGTTATTCTCCAACTCTTCCCGTGGATGTCGTACAAGGCGACTAAGGGAATACATTATGAAACATCAATCAGGCCTCCCCAACCCGTCTGGCCAGCGCGGGGAGTGTAGGCCAAATACTCCGTCTGTCTCCGACAGATGAGAGAGGGTTATGCTCCTGCAGTGGAGATCAAAATAACCTGATGATGAAAAGTTATTGGCTCCCGTTGGGATTTACCATAATCACCACGATTGGCAAACGGATTGGTGATCGCAGTAATGATCTTAATATATGATGATGATGACTCTTTATTGCATGATAAAAGCAAAGATACAATAATAAATTTGGTACCGGATCTGGGTGTTATACTGTTAATAGTTTTATCCATGTTAAATTTTCGTAGGGAGAAAATCCTAGTTTGCTAGCGCTGTGGAAAATTTCAAGGGGTATCACGGGGCGAAAAGCGGACGAGGGAAAGCCACTTTGCGACATTAAATTGCGCAAAGTAGCGATACATCGTCTCTGCCTACCCCTCTGGGACTAAGGCGTGAGCATTATGTATGTATGTGGAAAATGTAATGCACTACATTTGTTTACTGAATAACTCAGAGTTCATTAGAATAGGTAGTTTTACCTACTCTTAAATAATACATAAATATTTCATACTAGACGTGGCCGCGGCTCCGCTCGCATGGACTACAAAATTAAAGTAAGTTGCAACTTATTAAGCGTTAATTCCCTTCCCCCTCCCGCCTCAGCTTCAGCTCCCGACTCCTGCAAATATTTTCAATGTACAGACACGCGAAGGTTCTATTATAAATAGTTTCCGCAGCGCATGCGACGAAAGACATTTTATAGCAAATTTTTTTACACCTTGGGTTACATTATTGAAGTTTTAGTAGGGATCCCTAATTTTTTATAGCCTATGTTACTCAGAGGTAATTTAGCATTCTAGTGGTGAAAGAATTTTTGAAATCGTGCCAGTAGATTTTGAGTTTATTCGTTACAAACATACAAATCTTTCCTCTTTATTAAGTTAGTTTAGAAATGTAGATATAATAAATATATATACATATATTTCATTCCAGATTAATAGTCCTATGAAAACAAACGCATTTGCGTCTCGAAAACAAAATACACAATAGATGGTGTTCCTAAGTGGACTGCAAAGTTTACATGGTAATACAAACCTGTTTTTGCTGCTGGTGACCCTATCATGTATATGTTACCGAGACGTAAATAGCGTTGGTTTTCATAGGACTATGAATCTGGAATGAAATATACACTTGCCTATTCGCCAACTAAGATTTCTTCCCGTATGATGGGATTTAGACAAGGACAGAATAATTCACAAATATAACATTGTACGAAGTGTGTCCTAAGTGGGAATCAAACTAAGGCTCTAGTCCACTCCGCTAGGCCAATGTGGCGACTTATTTTAGACTACATTTCAGCTTTGTTACTCATTGTTTGATGTTAGGTACTGTATTTATGGTTATGATGAGAGTTACTCCATAATCCCTCATTAATTATTTTTTTAATAGAATTTGATTCTATTGGTAGTATTCTTTTCATTGTCAGTCGTACGCGATTCGCTTTGGACTGTACCTACGCTTTCGGATTGTAGAGCGGCGCGGTACTTTACTCAAATGCGTCACATGCATAGGTATATTTGTATACTTAAAGTGCAAAGTGAGTCAGGCCCGGTTTAGTTAAACGAAAAAATTAAACGGGTACTTTAAAACGTTTCATGCAGAGATTCCATTTTGTTGAAATACCCTAAGTGCATTTGTTACGGAGGCCCCGACTCCCGGTCTATAATACATCGCAGGGGGTACTCTATCCGTTCGCATTTCCCTACATCGTATGCAGAATGCTATTCCAGAACTTTCAGAGCCCGCGCAAGTCGTGGCTGCGGACAAAATTACATTTGCCTCTCAAACAAGCTATTGTAGCCCTAAAATGTGTGTGCTACGGTTTGTAAACCGTTAAGGATAAGTTTGTGAAAATATAACAAGTCAAATTTAGGTACATACTCCACAATATACCCGCTCCAAACCGACACAATCGGAAGGGGGTATGGGCGATATTATTTGATGTTATAGCGTTTGCCCCTAGCTTTCTAGTTGACGTAGTGGCTCAGGCGTTGATGTCAAGCAGCGAGGTCGTAGATTCGATTTCTACTTAGGACAGCCCCATCGTACAGTAGAAACCCTAATTTTGCATTAGATATATGTATATATTTTTATATTTTATAGTATACGTACAAAGGTTGTCTGGAAGAAACTTCTTTCAGTGATAACATCGGCAAAATTTTACCATTTTGACGACCTCCGTGGCGGAACGGGTAGCTCTCGGACTGCGAGAGGGCTGAATGTAGGGGTAAATGTTCGTATGATGAATATGAATAAGATATGTAGGAAGAGTGTAGGCCAAATCCTCCGTCCTCCTCCTCCGGCAGATGAGAGAGGGAGAGAGCTCCTGCAGTGGAGACAAAAATAACCTGATGATAATGATGATGACATTAATTAATCTTAACTTTCGCCTAAAATAATTTTTACTTTTGCTTTATTTCCTACTAGCTGTATCCCGCGACTTCGTCCGCATAGACAACTTAACATCACAAATTATTATGTATTTCCCGTAGGAATGGGATGTTTTTCGGGATAAAAACTATCCTATGTCTTATTCAGGGACCTAACCTATATGTGTGGCAAGTTTCATCACGATCCGTCCAGTGGTTGAAACGTGATTGAGTAACAAAAATTCAAATATCCGAACATCCAAACTTTCGCATTTATAAAAATAGTAGGATTTATATTATTTATATCATAGTCCTACCATTCTCCCGCGATGTTCATTTATTGTTCATTATGTTCATTAAATGTACAATTAGAATGTTCATTTAAAACTTTTTGTTAAACTTTTTCCCAATTTCACAACAATAAACTCTCATATTATTAAACTTTTAGGAATTAAAGTCGAATGTTTTCACTTCAACACGTAAAGCTCTACAAATTTATTATTTAAAAAAGGCGTATCAAAAGAAAACTGGCACAGTACAGTTGCCTCTAAGTAGGTGGTTATTGGGCATTCAAAATCACTTTTTGGCTCGCTGTCGCTCGCAAAGTGATTTTGAATGCCCAATAACGTTAGTGGAAATCGTTTCATTCCACTCTATCGTTGTTGAATGATACCAAAGTGATTTAGAATGCCCAATCGGGTTTCGGAAAAAATCGTTTGATCCCGATCTACCGTTGTTGGGTTGTTGAATGATAAGAAAGTGATTTAGAATGCCCAATGGGGTTTTTGAAAAACCGTTTTATCCCGATCTCACGTGGAGTTGCCGTTGTTGAAACTACGCGAACGTAATACATAAACCATAGATTATAATTTTTATATCACAAAGAATAAAATCGCAAGTAGACAACAAAAACTCACCATATTGCTTCTCTCATAATTATGTAACTGCATAAACATTTAGTTCTAATGCACAATCACAAAATAAATAAGTACTTATAACACTTCCTACTTTAACACTGGCCTTTATCCAAGCATAATAGTGTCGTATTAAAAAAAAATTCTATTCAATGGTCTAACTAAATGTAACCAAACTTACTAAGCAATGACCACCTTCTTTGGCTTATTGCTCAAGGTAGTTTGTCATACCATTCAGGAAGGTTACGAGCCTATTAATCTGTAAGAAAAAACTTTAGAAAATTCTTTCCTTTTAATGGTGACCAAACTTCTAGGCTAAGACATCCTTCTTTATAGCTTAGTGCTCAAGGTACTTTTTGCCATGCCGTTCAGATAGGTCACCAAACTCATAGGCTTTGACAACCTTCTTTATAGCTTACTGCTCAAGGTACTTTTTGTCACGCCGTTAGGAAAGGTTTCCAAATCTAACTGTCGGTCAGTAGGCACCTGCCTGTCTTCGTCAGATTAAGCCCGTAATTATATTGTTCGAAAGGTCACCCAACTTACTAGGCAAGACCTCCTTCTTAGGCTCTGTGCCTGTAAGGCGCTTTTGGTCATACCGTTTTGAAAGGTTTCCACATCTAATTAATACTTTCACGAACCATCATTTGAAGATTGAGACAGGTTTCTACATTCTTACCCTGAATTACTTACTAATATGTCTTGAATTTGGACCATTTCACTAATTAACTTAATGACGTACGTTTACTTCACAATCATTACACAAATTAGCGAATGCAAGACAGTACAGCGGGCACTGCCGTACTGTGGTATTTTATTGTAAAACCAGAGTGTTCATAAAATTGACGGGTTCTGTACATAAAAATAATTAATTTATTGTCTTATTACCTTATCTACTAAGTACCAAAATGAGTTCAATTAAAAGAGATCTATGTCTCAGCGAATCCAAAATTAGAAGAATTAAATTAAATAGGTATTTATTTCGGTAAATATCTTTAATTTAATGAAATGAATTTAATAACTTTTAAGTTTTCTTCTACAATATTAACAAAATTTGTGGCTAAGAACTTACCCAAAAATTACAACTAAGTTTCAAAATTTTTTAATACTTAAAATATTACTATAAACAGATGTATGATAAAATGGTTTTACTTGGTTTCGAAACCCTAACATAACATGCAATGTATTGTATTACTATGTCACGGCGATCCCACACTGTATAATGTCCAGTCAGCGGTGCGGGCCGACAAGCGACATGTAATCGTAAACACATTGCAGCCAGTTTCAACAATTAAGGTAACTAATGATTAAGTTATGGTTAAATTAAAATTGCACTTAACTAAAATTGGATTAAGGATACTTATTGAAAAGGGGTAATGTAATGGCATTCTATTGGGTAGGCTTATGTTAAGCAGTAAACGTATTTCGGGTTGAATTATGACGATTGTAAATGATACTGTTAGTATGAATTGAGCTCAACTGCATTCCTTACCTCGCATTTTTAAGCTGGCGTATATTTATTATTTCTTTATCTTCACTATGTACTCCGACTTTATTTTAGCATTAGGTACTTTAGTTAACTATAGTTTACAGGTTCGTTGAAGTTGGTCCTACGGAACCAGGTGTGAACTCAGAAATCAAACAATCGCACTGCACAAGTCCTGTCAATCGCTAATGCATTAAAAGCATAATGTCGTCCACGTTATTCACAACAAGGACTCCATAAATTGAAGCCCGCACCCTAAGTCCAGACCTGTAATCGTCGGTCTGTAACAAAGTAAATTGACGGATACTTTTGATGTAAGGTGTTCGGTGTATAATAAAGTAGAATTGAAAGTTGATACATTTGTTATTCAATGTTTTCCTCGAATGAATCTTATTGCTGACTTCAAACTTATTGCTGACTTGGAACAGACCAGACATTAGCAACATTTTATTCGTAAACTACAAAATATGACTAATAACGTATGAAAAATCATTTTATTGAAAACAATATCAACCCTCATAAAATGTAGAACATTTCACACACACCCGTTTGATCCTAATCTAGGCAGAGTCTGTACTATGGGTATCATACAGCTGATAAACATACTTAAAAACATAAATATATACTTATATAAATAATAACATCCAGACACAGGCAAATATAAGTGCTTATCACACGAATGTTTACCCAGAGCGAGATTCAAATCCGCGACTCCAAGCTTTGCAGATACGCGTACTACCAACTAGATTGTGGAGCCGAATAGTAACAACTTAAACAATTCACTACCAGTAACAAATAATGAACTTACCATAACAAATTTTCTAATAATTTTAATGCAGTACATACTAATATAATAATAATAAATGCATTTTTATTAGATCCAACAGTCACAAAATTCTAATTATATATTGAAACATAGCATTAAAAACATATCATAAAGTTAAATGGTTGCCAAACCCTGACATCATTTAAATATAAAAGCGTAAATTCATAAAAACAATTATTTTCTAATTGACACTCGCAAGTGCAATCGCGAATTTGTCCGTGATACTCCATCTTCTGGTGCATCATCTGCGAATTCCAGTAATCAGCTGCGACTTCTGGTGATCAGCTGTCACAGTCACTCTAAGTGATACACTACAGATATAACTGCAAAACCCTGAGGATCCAAGCAAATTCTATAATGTTCGTAAGTTTTATTTTATATCATAATTTATAATGCTATACCCTATGACCCATTTAATTCAATTGGTAATAATTTGTCTCAAGCGACATTTTTAAAAAAGGTGTTTATTTTCAATCTGAATACACAACGTTCATGCTGCATTATTTTTAATTTAAATTTTGTTTGTTGATTCGCAGGTCCGAGTCTGACTACAAATCGACGGTGGCGCTAAAAAGAAAAGGAGAGCATAACGCAAGATCTATGTTCTCGATAAGCGAGTCAGAAGAAGAGAGCAGGTAATAATTTTTTTTACTATATCTCTAACCTATATTTTTACAGTAGCAAACTAGGTATTTTGATTCGATTTTATTCTAATTATCTAATTCTATTCAGAATGTTCTACTGGTCACAAAATATATAAAGGCAAGCATTCATTTATTTACATTTTGTTTTTTTGTTATAGATATAATCAGCCACTGGTAGACGCCTCTACTAAAAAACCAAGAAAGAAGGCGGAGAAAAAACCTATTGAGAAGCAATCGCGCCCAACAAAAGCAGCTACCAAGGCATATACGCATCGGCCTGGCGAGCTGCTGTCATCTGATAGCGAGGACGAAAAGGAGGCACGCCGGGCGGCATACGAAGTAGCTCTAAAAAAGAGCACATTAAAGTCACACATCACGCGGCGAGTCGCAGACGGAGTTCTCCGACGGGAGGGAGTGCTCAGTGGAGACTTATTTGTGGAGTTGCGAGTATACAACTCCAAAGATTTGGTAGGTGTGACTGGCTGGAAGGAGCGGCTGGAGAAGGCGACTCTGGCACTGAAATATCAGACAGAGTCTACGTCGCCGGAGTTGAATGAATTAAAGGGATTTATCAAAGTTGTGAAGAAGAAACTTAGAGAGGAGGACGGAAAGTTCTTTGGTGATACAAAAAAGTAGGTTTCCTCTCAATTTGTAAAATTTACTTAATAAGTTCATTGACACGGACACCCGTCGTTATTTTTACTTAATTGTTTTTTAGTTTAAACTAACATAGGATATATCGGATTTTACTAACACTCTATTAATAAACTTACATAATGTTAATTTGATAATTGAAAATAAATTTTGTATGTTTCTATGCTTTTTGGCCTGTTTAATTAGATTACACACAGTACTTGTAACGATAAACACATAAAATTAATACCGGCCTGTAGACATCCCCTGCTGGAAATCGGCCTTTTCTACATTCTATATTACCTCAGAGTAATTTTAAAAATAAAACAAAAATAATTTCATGCAAATAGAAATACCTCATTTGTAAGTCAGTTTTTATTTCCACTCAACTTTAAATATCTATCATGTCAGGAAAAAAGATTTATTGTAACGTGTGTGATCAATGTATACAAAGTAAAGCCTTTTCCGCTCATCTTCGCAGTACTTTGCATAAGAATAATAACGCGGTCGAAATTAATGATCGCGTAGAAAAACTTAGTTCCGCGTTTCGGAGTCGTATTGCAAGCTATCGGGTTCGATGTATAGATAGTGAATGTGAGCAGTCGGAACTTCATGCTCCCGCAGAGTTTCTAATAAACGTACGACGCACTGTACGTCAGCTTATCGACGCAAAGCAAGCGCAGCATATTAACATTAAAGTTAATTTTGAACTGTTCGCTGAGTTCGGTTTAGTGAAAAATGAGTTGATCGAAACTAAATCTTTTGCTACGGAAAATATCTGCATTCACCAAAATTATTCCTTTAAAGATTTGTTCGCAAAAGTTGTTGAAACGATATGTAAAAAAATTGACGAATTTCAAGAAAGAGATAGCGGTTGGTCTTTCTTAAAAAATTTGTATCTTGAGGTGAACGTGAATAAATATTCACCTCTGAGAGCTTCTAGTTACATAGAACTTCCAAAAATATTAAAAATGAAACGTGCCTGTATAAACATTAGAAATGACGATAACTTTTGTTTTCTATGGTGTATAATGGCTGCATTGTTTCCAGCCAAATCTAATGCAGATCGGACTACAGCTTACCCTTATTTTCAGAAAATACTTAATATGAATAATATGACATTCCCTGCCTCTTTTTTAGACATAAAAGTATTTGAAAAAAATAATCCAAAAATTAGTGTCAACGTTTACGGCCTCAATAAAAATAAAAACATTGTTGGACCGTTATACAGAACGCGACAGAGAAAAAAATACCACGTTAATCTTTTATTGTTACAGAATGGTGAACGCACTCATTATTGTTTAATTAGAAACTTAGAACGGTTAATAAGGTCGCAGGTTACTAAGCATCATGGTAAAATTCATTTTTGCGACGACTGTTTATTGTTTTTTAATACTAAGAATACGCTCCAAAATCATGTATGCGGCGGTGTTTCAACCATTTTACCCAATAAAGGTTCGGTAATACAGTTTAAACATTTTGAACGAATGCAAGATATGCCCTTTGTTATCTATGCCGACTTTGAGTCGTTTCTAGAGCCATGCAAATCCGAGCAGAAGCCCTCGAATATTACAACTGATTTACAGAAACACGTTGCTGCAGCATTCGGATATTACATTGTTTGCTCTTACAATAGTTCCCTAAACAAGTATAAGTCATATCGCGGGCCAGACTGCATAGAAAAATTCATAGAATACCTCAAAAACGACATCTCAAAAATTTATGACATTTTAAATAAGCCTGTTCCAATTATTTTCACGGAGGAGCAGTCAAAACAATTTACTGAGGCGAGGGACTGCTCGATCTGTTCTGGATTATTGTTCGATGACCGAGTGAGAGATCATTGTCATCTGACGGGCACGTTTCGAGGCGCTACACATTCTTACTGTAATATTCGATTTGCATTGCCAAAGTTTGTGCCAGTATTTTTTCATAACTTATCTGGGTATGATGCGCATTTATTTATACGCGAATTAGGCGAAACATCTGGTAGAATAAAAGTGATTGCCAAGAGCAAAGAAAATTATATCTCATTTACCAAATTTTTCAACGTTAAAGAAGGTCAATATGTAGCAGTTCGTTTTGTAGACTCATTTAAGTTTCTTGGAACTAGCTTAGAAAAATTGATTGAAAATTTAGAAAGAAAGGACTTTATTCACTTATCACGATTTTTTTCTAATGAGAAGCATTTTCAGTTATTAAAGCGTAAAGGTGTATATCCATATGAATATATGAAGTGTTGGCAGTCATATGAAGAAAATAGATTACCATCACAGCATAATTTTTTTAATACTTTGTGCAATCAAAAAATTTCCCGAAATAACTATAAACATGCAATAAAAGTTTGGGAAACATTTAATATCAAAAGTATGGGTGAGTACACAGATTTATATCTTAAAACAGATGTTTTGCTGTTAGCAGATGTGTTTCAAAAATTTCGGACGACTTGTAGAAACAACTACAAATTAGACCCAGCTTTTTATTTAACAGCACCTAGTTTAAGTTTTGATGCAATGTTGCTTAAGACTAAGGTTCAGCTGGAACTTATCGATAATTTAGAAATTATCAGAATAATTCAGAAAGGTATTCGCGGTGGAGTATGTTTATGTTCTACAAGGTACGCGAAGGCCAATAACAAGTACTTAAACAACTATCAATCTAACGAACCAAATAATTATTTAATATATATTGACTGTAACAATTTATACGGGTATGCTATGTGTGCATACTTACCATATTCAAATTTTAGATTACTAAGTAAATTAGAAATTAATAATTTAGACGTTTACGTTATTCCAGATGACAGTGAATATGGGTATATATTAGAAGTTGACTTAGAGTATCCCGAAGAATTACACGATTTGCATAATGACTTACCATTCTGTCCACAAAAATGTATTCCTCCAGGTTCAAAGTCACCGAAACTGATTCCAAATTTGTATGATAAATTTCGCTATGTTATTCATTACGTTCATTTGAAGGAATGTTTAAAACATGGGTTAAAGTTGATTGCAATTCATCGGGCTATACAATTTAAACAAAGTCCGTATTTGAAGCAATATATAGACTTAAACACAAAGTTGAGACAAAATGCTAAGTCCACATTTGAACAAGACTTTTTTAAACTATTGAACAATAGCATATTTGGTAAAACTTTGGAAGATACAGAAAAAAGAGTTGATGTTAAATTAGTCAATCAATGGAGTGATAAAAAAAATAAAACAAAAAAATGTTACTCTGCTGCTCAATTGGTAGCTAGGCCAAATTTTCACAGTTCAACTATATTTACCGAAAATTTTGTTGCGATTCAGATGAAACCGGAACGTGTCATTCTTGACAAACCTATTTACATAGGCTTTACGGTTCTTGAGCTGTCTAAGAGTCACATGTATAATTTTCATTATTCGATTATGAAACCTTTTTACGGGCCAAATCTCAAATTGTGTTACACTGACACAGACAGCTTCTTGTACTATGTAGAGACAGAAGACTTTTATAAGGATTTAAAAACACATTTTAAACATTTCTTTGACACAAGTAATTATCGTGAAGATAATACGTATGAAATAGAACGTGTTAATAAAAAGGTACCTGGTCTATTTAAAGATGAACTTGGAGGACAAAATATTGTGGAATTTGTGGGACTACGGTCCAAGTTGTACTGCATAAAAACAGAAACGACAGAAATAAAAAAGGCGAAGGGTGTAAAAAAATATATTTTAAATGATCTTTGTTTCAGCGACTATAATGATGTTCTAAAAAATAACGAAATGATAATACGGAAAAAAAATGTTCTATTTAAATCTCTTAAGCATCAAATATTCACGCGAGAAGTAAATAAAATTGCATTGTCTTCCAATGACGATAAGCGTAAAATTATGAAAAATAATATATCTACATTTGCATGGGGTCATTATTCATTCTTTTGATTGATTTCCGTGCAGAAGGCCATGGCAGAAAGTTATTTGTCTGACATAATTATTTCAAAAAACACCTATAAACATCCAAATGGTATCAGTATCACTACAGGGCTATGGGCTATCAATGATTTTGGTCCACAAATTTATATGTTTCATAAACATTGTGAATTATTTTTAGATATTATTGAGTGGCAGCATGTATACAAAGAATTAATAGAAAAGGGAAAATATGAGGTCCATGAAAATATGCACGAATACTTGTTATTTCAACTTATACATTGTGACAAACGTTGTTCTTTAAATATGGTGTCTTTAGTGTTTGAGGCATTAAACACATTCGCATTTTGTGTAGAATTAAAAATAAGAGACCTAATCAAAATAGATTCTGTAATTGCTATGAATTTTGTTAATAAAATTAAAACAGAAATTACTTTGAATTATGCATCGTCAATAAACGATTTTATAAAAGTTGTCAATTGCCAAAAACGCGAAACTTCTCTAATAATTGAACAAGAAATATTGGTTTTGGCTTACTCATATTTTTTCCAATTTTTATATTAGTTTTATCATGTATTGGTTAAACAGTTTTTTACAAATGTATATATAAGTAATTCTTTTTATTAAGCACGTACTGGCTTAAAATGTATTTTCTAGTTTGTAATGTTTTAAATTTTTAATAAAATAAAATTAGTACTTACTACATTTGTTTTATTTTCGAATATCAACCTACATTCTATTTAATTTACTAGGTTCTTAACAGTTTTACCTACTTAATAAAAGAATTAGACTTAGGTATGTTATTTGTGCTTATTGGTCGTGTACAACAAAAGCATGTTTGAACATGTTTCGACAAAGCTGGTGCGCCCATACGCTGCTCGCAAGATCTGCGCAGGCATGCTTTGAGGTGTCTTTTTACATTGCCTCCATTTAAATAGAAGAGTGAATACCTACATACCGCTTAATTTGTTATCATCGTTGACACCGTTCGGGTGCTTTGCTTGTCTTCGACTCATTCATCCATACCAGAATTTCTCATTATGTCGCAAGATCAACAGCTTCAAATGGCTCGAACCAGCTACATAGCTACGTTTGATCGTCGTATACCAAAATATGTTATTAAAATCGAGGTTTGCGATGCAGATGAGACAGAAACGGCAGTGGTCATGAGGTCACGCGTGAGGTCTCAGTATGTGGTATACCATCAGACCGACAATTTGCTAAGTAAAATACAGCAGATACTCTACCAGATCAGCGCAGAATTGGGAGAACGAACTGAAACCCTATAACAATTGCTTCACGCGAGCTATGTAAGTATTCTTTATGAGATTTAATGTTTTTCTTTTTTTAATTGATGATATTAAATTATATATTTTTTTACTTTACAGATAACGTAACACATGGCGGTCCATCTACCTTTTTGAGAAGTAGAAACAATAGTATGTAGTTCATATTTTTAGGTGAAACTAGATTTAGTCTTAATCTTTATGTATTAGCAATAAATTGTAGAATTATAATTGTAGATGTAGTAAAATTGTAGAATGAATTGAAATGTTCGATATAATGTAAAATACGATTTTTTGTATAACTTATAAATTGAAGACTATTTTTTCAATAAAAGACAAATTTAAAAAACTTATTGTATAATATCTTACTACCTAAATCCTTAAATAATAAAATTACTACTTACAAAGTATTTAGATTAAAGAGATACATATTATTTTCATAATACCATTTTTTTATACATATAGCATTTTTCAAAGCACAACTTTTCTTATGGTGTAAACAATTTAAAATATTTTTATCACTATTTTTTTTATGTAAAGAAAGAAGACTAGGACAACCTTTTTCACCTATGTCTATAATAAAACATTCATTATGACATAAGTCTGAGAGCCATTTAACTTTTTCCTGACCCTTTACAATTATGTTCTTGTGGGCTAACAGAGGAACAATCATTCTTTTGAATTCCCGATAATCAATTAACCCTTCTTTCCAAAGAATACCTCTGTTTTTTTCTATCCACCAGACGTGTTTTTTTTCTTCTGTAGTTAAATTAGAAAATGAGCAAGGCGGTTTAATCAAAAATACTTGTGTAAATTCTGGTAACACCAACGCAAGCTCTTTAATTATGAAACAATTTTTATAGTCTTTGAACCCTTGTATGTCCACAAAAATTAAATTTCCGTTCATGATATTTTTTTTACAATACTTGTCAATGGCTTATATTCGATAACAGAGTCGTTAATTATGAGACAGAAAGCGCTGGTATTTGCAGGTATGTCTGTTGCACTTTCCAGCTCCACTTTAACGTCAATTGATGACCCAGATTTAATGCTATCTATTTGATGGCTACAATCAATGAGCCACAACGGTGCTTTGTTTTTAAAATCTTGGAAACTTAACAAAGGGTCCGACCGACGTCCGTAATACGACTGTTGAAATTTAGCATACTGTTCATATAATAAAGAGTAATTATTGTTAGCAAAATCCACGTTTAAGTTTTCATATGGAAAGATGGTAGAATTTAACAATACCTTTACGTTACGCAAATGACAATGATCAAATTGGGACATATCTTTATCTAATCGATTCTTTCGATGAGTTTGTAAACCTAATATTACATATCTTGGTTTTTCTAGCTGAGAAGAGGTTTTTATTGTCCAAGTATGTTTAGATGTCTGTGGAAGTAATGAATATTCATATAAATCCCAATTTCTATACACTATATTTAAAGGGCGGTCTTTTTCTAAGTAACGAAGAAGGTTGATTCTTTCACGATCTGAAACTTTTACGTGTGGAACGCGCCAGACTAGCTTCGTAATTTCAATATCATGAACATATTCTTTATCAGTAAGTTTTAAGCAATTAAGGTTAGAATTATTGCGCAACAAAATAAGTTCGTGTTTGCAGTTCATAATAATTTTATTAAAGTCTTCGGCAAATCCTAACACTTTATTAAGAGGTATGGATACTGAGAAACTACTACCGTGATTGTCAGTTCCATCTACGTTCCAACCCCAACATTCGGAAATTTTTGATTCAGCCTGACTCATTGACAATAAACCTTTCATTGTTGTTGTAATACCAACATTTTTAATTTTATCTATCTCTATACCGTTCAGCTCATAACGTATATCTTGAAAAAGAAATGATATTGGATTATTCGTAAAGTTAATCCGAGTTACTTTTGTTTTTGTTTCTCTGTTGAATACTTGCACATTTCCCTCTACATATATTGTACTAGCCGAAGGTAATACGTACGAATCCTGCTGATTTATGGGTATACGTATCTCATCATTCATGTTAAAACTGGTCACGTATGGTTTGTATGAATAATATTCATAACTTTCGATTGAATTATCGTAAATTGGGCCATCTGTTATATTTAAAATACTCATTTTAGTCCGATAAGTTTAAGGAATTCCTTGTTTTCTTGCGTTAACCTTTTTTTAGGTAATTGTTTCTTTGCAATTAATTTCAAAGATGTTGTTGGTTTAGAAGCACAATTCAAACTGTTGCTTTTTCCAACGTTAACAGGGTATTTATTTGTGAAATCAATCATTTTCTTCTTAGGTGTAAATACAACTGTATTTCCTCGTTTCTTAAATTAACTAAATTATTGTTTACGTCCAATATTTTTATATTTATAGAGCTTATGCTACTCTGGTTTATTGGAAAATAAATAATATTTTTTGGCACTTCTATTATTCTATATCCAGGTGGAACATTAGGAGCGAATTCATGAATAATATGACTAGGTTTCCCGTTAATAAAAGATCCGCTAATTATGTCACATTCAACCCTGAGCACGGTTGTCGATAAAATGTTAACAGGTAAACGAGATACATGTAATATATTTGCTTGTAAAATTTCTTTTCCAAAACCCAATAGTTTACCGATTGAATCAACTTTGTCAAAATGTATATTTTTTGAACAAAAAATGGTTGTCTTCAAAGTATTGTTATTACATTGCAAATTGAATGAACAATCTTTGATATTATCTTTTAAATAGTCACTAATATCTTGAAGTTCGTAGGAACCTTCTGGTATTTCTATTACTTCATTATCACCATAGTATAGTTTATTATTTCTGTTATCTATGTTTGGTATAGAATTAAATGTAGAAAAATATAAAAGACCACACTCATATTCACCATCCAACAGTAAATTAGGAGAGTAATTAGTTATCAATGTTGACTTAGTATCAGATATGGACAGCGTGAAAGTCATTTTGTTAATGATATTAACAAGTATGGTGCATGTCAATTTAAATGCTTTTTCCAAAAACTTTTTAAGTATTTTAAGCATAAGTGACCGCAATTGACAGTGTTAAAATTTTGGTATTTATTATAATTGTAATAGATGTCACGATTGTTGAAGTATTGCGTCAGTTCCGATGGCGGCTTTAAATCGCCAAAGCTGTCAAAATACTCACAGTATTTCTTAAATTTTACATACGCTACCCAGTGAGTTCCTTCATTTTCAGAGCTGTCTAAATTAATAATACCGCATTCAATAGATTTAGGTGTTTTTGGCAGCTCGTTTCTCATAAAAACACCTCTAAAATAAGGTATATCACTTGCATACTCTATAATATCAAGATTAGTAAGAGCACGTCTAGGTAGCTTTTTCTTTAGTTTTTTGAAATAGGTAAAAATAAACCGCTCCCCTTTTTGTATGGTTTTACGTACAAACCTTTCCCCAATGCGATGGCCTCCATCACTTTGTTATGACGTTCAGATTCTCGTGCACTTTGCTTGGCTGATTTATAGTCATTTACAGTTTTTGCAATGCCTGCTGCTCCTCCAGCTAATGCGCCCAATGCTGATAATCCAGCGAAAATAGGTATTAAAGGTAAAATACCTCCTGTTTTTGGAATTGGTATTACTCGCGGTAAACGTACTTGACTATTTTTTGACAAAAGCTTTTTTGCAGCTTGGTACGCAAATTTAATCGCAGAGATATTGTTTTTAGGATTATATTTTTTTAATTTGCTACGAATTTGGGACACGATTCTTTTAAAACCTTTAACACCAGCGCCTGATTTTAGTTTTGTCTTCATAGCCTTGCTTACTAACCATGACGCTAATTTTTCGCCTCGACCTGCATCTTTTGACTTAAGCCTTTGTTTAGCCATGCTCATTAATTCTAAATCGGCTTTATGACGATCTTCTAAGTTATTATAATTTGAATAAGCTATATCGTGACGCATGCAGGCGTCATCCAACTTATTAATTCCTCTGTCACCTCGTCGTAATCGTTCTCGAAGCCTGGTACCGGGACCACAATAATTGTAACCCGGTATATGTACTTCGAAAGGTAGATTGTTTATTATAGTATTAAGAAGTCCTCCTCCTTGCATCACTGAGAAACCAATGAGAATACTACACTGGTCGACTGAATATATACATTTCATATGATGGACTTCTTGTCGATCCAACTATTTTCACTATTATTTAGTCCTAGCCATTTTACAAACAGCTTGTTACCTCTTTTCTTCAATACCTTCTCAACTAGATATATATCAGAGTATTTTGTTTTCTGAAGTTCCTCTTCGTAAAATGTACCTAATATCAACTGTTTGCGTTGATCTTTAATCTCGTAAGTTATTGGATTTGTTGCTTTAACTTTTGAGACAGTAAATATTTCTGTCGACCAATTAGGAGTATAACCTTTCTGAAAAACGCCTTTATATTTGCTAATTCTTACACAGTCACCGGCTCTAAATTTATTTTTTTTGGCTGCAGGAAGTATCCACGATTCTTTGATATTGTTTAACACTACAGATTCATTACGTTTATTTACATCTTTTGGTTTGTATTTAGTGATACGATGCACACTATTATTGTAAGAATCCACTACGTGTTTTAAAGGTTTTCCAACCCATTTATAATTACCAATAAAACTGAAATACTTATATAACTTGTGTTTTAAAGTTTTAATCAGTCTTTCAACAATCGAAGCTTTTTTACTAGAATATGTGGAATAATGATTTATTTTGTATGCGGTTAATAATTTTTGAAAAGTTTCATTATAAAACTCCTTTCCTAAATCTGTTTGCAAGTTTATTGGAACACGTTCAGACTTGTCAAGTACATGTTGAAATGATTTTGTTATTTCAAATTTGTTCTTTGTTTTAACAGGGATTGCCCAAGCAAATTTCGAAAAGGCGTCTATTATAACTAAAATATACTTATGGCCACGGTTTACTTTTGTAAAACTTTGTATATCAATCAAATCAGCTTGCCACAAATCATCAATGCCTTTTAAGATAACGTGACGGCGAACATAATTTTTTCTTGCTGTTTTATGGATTTCGTTAACGATTTGTAGCCTGCTCATTTTTTAAACTTTTTGAAGAATTTTCTAAATCTTTTTTATTCAAATGCCATAATATTTCAGATTTCAATTTTCTGATTTCATGTAGTAATTCAAGTCTAGTACAATATGCCGTCAGCAGATTATCAACGAACTCCCTATTTACAGCTTCGTCGGCAGTTGACGGAGATTTGAGTCCTTTTAATTTTGTAAAATGTAAATCAAATTCACCGTTTTCTGACTTTAAAACTTTTTCAAAGTCGAGAAGTTCCGATAAACGTAAACGCTTATGAACGTGATGACCGAATTTATCTATATTCATTTCTTGAGAACTATCTAAATCGATGGATAAGACGAGACTGTCTGAATATTCATAGGTGCCTGCTATTTAATGAATGATACCACTTTCTCGCAACTCTTCAATGATAGATATAATTTCATTATCTAGCCCTGTGTTACCAGCATGTCGAGAAGCCATTAATAATTTTAACCGATCAACAAGTTCATTAGGATCGTCCCAATAAACATAATCAACATTTTGATTAAGCTTTTTTGTAACTGGCAGACCAGATCCCTGAGTCACGCTTTCAGTGCTTACACAATTTTTGGCTAATTTTATAAATAAAGGTTTAATTATTTGGGTATATTTACGACCTTTGTTACTTTTAATCGGTTTTGTAGGGTCGTAATCACGACGATGAGCATTTGTGTCTAACAACATTGTTTTATAATTTTTTTTATCGCTTTCAGTTATTACACTTATTTCGGGTGATTTTTTAAATAGCAACTCCATTAGTCCTGGAGTCTTTATGTAAGTATGACCAGCAACAGTAATACTATCTTCATTAACAGAAAATCGTGATGTTCCTAGCATAAGTTTATCCCTTTCCCTCCTGACGCCGAAAGGAATGTTTTCAAAAGATTCTAAAGCCATAGACCACGATGTATTAGGACTAATACTTTCAATTGTTTTAAAAGAAAGAGCACTTGTATCGGGTCTCGAATTACTAATATCGCTATATTCAGAGCTCCCCTCATCTAGATCTTCATTGGGTTGCATGTTATTTTTATCAGCTTCATTAAAATATACATCCGATTTACGTTTCTTCATAAACAATGTTTTATCTCTGTCTTGATTGTTTTGGTCACTGCTGGTATCACTGTTATCATTATCAATGTCATAACTTAACGAACGTTTTATGCATGCACTGGTGGAAGTCCTTTGTTTTTTTAATTTAGTGTTTTGGTTTTTCGTATTTGGTGTAATATTATTAATTTCAGATGAACTTTTGAAAGTCAGTTGTTTTAGTGGGTCTATTATTGGTTTAAGAACAGATTCCATAACCATTTCATTACTCATATCAATATCTCGTATCATCTTCAGTTTTCTTTTGACTGATTCAGCCGATTTGATTATTTGTTTTTTCAATGTTCGTTCCTTATCCATGTTTGTACCTTACTGCACCAAGTCATAGGTAATAATGGAGCCCAAGTAATGATATAAACTATTTTAAGGCATTAATCAAATACAACAAATGTATCAAATTTCACTCTGTAGCATCCTTTGCTTTTATCACAGTCCTTATTTATTACTAAGTAGCTGAAAGGAATACTCCATATCTTTAAGCACATATCTCGAAATTTTGTCCAAGTCATGTCTGTATTAACGTGCTCATCATAAACATGCCGCAAGTTTATATCGTCTTGCTTGAACAGAATAATCAGGTTAGTATTATCACGTATCAGTTGCTTGGGGATTTTGCTATAGGTCTGATTCAAGTAAAAGCAATCGATATTTTTGTGTCTACCCATAGCGAAATAATCACGTATATTATTTTGATTTTCACAAGCTACATCATCAAATATAATAACTGAATTAGGAGCAGCTGCATGAGGACTTAGAACCTCTTCATTTGCCTGAAACTGTGTATACGATATCTCTGGCACTTTTTTGAAGACTTTTTCTAAAAATACGTACTTAGGTTGGAAAAGAGTCTTAGAATATAGGTATACGTTTCTGTAATGTAGCCCATTTTCGTGTAAAAGTAGCCCTACTATTAAATTTGTTTTACCACAGTTAGAAGGTCCAGAAATAATACAACGAATGCTATAGGTAAAAGTTTTCCGTGACGGCAAACCGTTTTTGAAGAATCTAAACAAATTTTTTCTAGTTTCAATGAATATGGCTGTTTCACAAACTTCATTTTTTATTAAAAGCCAGAATAATCAACAGAACAAGATATCGGGCTCGTGTCCGAATAGACTGTGGACATCAATATATCATGGTGAGTATTTATACATACTAATTACAGCGCGTTGCCCATGGTACCACCAGTTGTTTTCGCAAACCCTATTGGACATTCCAACTCACTGAACGATCATGTAACGACAACGCAACGCTATTTAGGGTCAAACAATTTTTCACAAATCCGACTGGGCATTCTAACTCACTTTGCTGTCACTCAACAACAACCCAACAACGATAGATCAGGATTAAACGATGTTCCTAAACCCGATTGGGCATTCTAAATCACTTTCTTATCATTCAACAACCCAACAACGGTAGATCGGGATCAAACGATTTTTTCCGAAACCCGATTGGGCATTCTAAATCACTTTGGTATCATTCAACAACGATAGAGTGGAATGAAACGATTTCCACTAACGTTATTGGGCATTCAAAATCACTTTGCGAGCGACAGCGAGCCAAAAAGTGATTTTGAATGCCCAATAACCACCTACTCCTCTATCTTTCTTTTTCACTTGTCTCCGAAACTTTGAATAGGAAGTAGTCTAATAAAACATTATATATTTCGCACTTTTTTGGTGCTGGAATTTCGCTGAGAAATTCACTTAAATTATTACGAAATTACCCACACACACACACACGCACATACACAATCACTAGACTGTAACATAAATATATTGTAAATCCGTTATTGGCAGTAAGAACTATAAATTAGATTAATACTGTATACTAAGTGCTGTGGATTTTGTGAAAATAAATAAATAAATTATATAATTACTAGTCACTAGTTTGCGGAAGTATTTCACGGGGAAAATGATCGCTTTGTACCCCTTGTACAATCAGAATTGCACATCGTGAACTTTGGTCGAGGCGCGCTACGCGTGTGACCCGTATTATGGTAAAACTGCCGACGTCGCCCGGCCCGCCTCGCACATAGTTACACATTTTAAACTCAGTTCTAATTAACTCACTAACAAAACAACGTTAACAATTCAATTAAACTATTATTTAACATTTAAAAACATATTTTACATTTACTTCTCAAAACCACCATCCACCACCATCCGTAGTTATCGCGAACTACGGATAATTAATTGTAGGGGTTCATTACCATTGCACCCCCTATAGGCAAATTTTTATTTCCACACATCTGCGAGCTTGATGTAGCTAGGCAATTTGAATATATTTAATAATATCAATAATATTGTTAAAAAAATGTTTTATCGTCATCATAGAACATTTATAAGCTTAACTCCAAAATTGCAACGCCATTTAAAATACTACAGCATTAGCCTGGCGTCATCTTTAGAAAGAAAATGTTTACACAGAGCCTTGTACAGTCATTAATACTACTAGGGTGTTGATTGATGAATTACAAGCTATTACGAATAATTGCCGTGTGGTTTCCGATAGAGTAGAATAGGACCACTCTCAACTCTTCCCATGGATATCGTACAAGGCGACTAAGGGAATACATTATAAAACATCAATCAGGCTTCTCCGGCAGATGAGAGAGGGTTGTGCTCCTGCAGTGGAGACAAAAATAACCTGATGATGAAGCTATTACGAAAAATATACCGCGACGCCTGCAAGATTTTTTAGCATTACCTAAATATTTTAAACCGATTTATAAATTCATTAGTAATACTCGTACAGTGTTTCAAATAAAAAAATAATAATAATTAAAAGATAAAAAACTATAGTGAAAAAACGAGAAAATAGTGTATAACATAAATTTTATTTTGTAAAGAATAGTGAATAGTGGAAGTTACAGACAGGCTAGAAATGGCTCGTTCCCAAGGCCGTAAAACCTATTATAAAAAAATATTACTACTAGGAAACTCTTTTATAGAAGTAATTTAATGGTTTCCCATTATTTAATTTGTTTAGCAACAAAAAGGTTTTTCAAATGTAATTTGGATAGTAGCTTGCAATAAATATATATCAGACAGGCCCCCGTCACTGGTACATCCCTATCGCGATAAATACCTACTCTTACACGCCCGGTTCGACGGTATACTTGCCCCGCCCACCAGTAGGGTTGTCACTTGCGTAAAAAACTACTCATGGTGAACTAGTCATGGATGGTGATGGAAGGTTCTAGAACAACACCTTCTAGATCCTTCCATCACCTTCGATGACATTTTGCATTGCAGCAATATGTCGGTAAAGTGGCATTGTCAAAACAACATAAAATAAATAATTGTAAATAGATAAGTATGTCTGTTTTAAAGGGCTTTGTTCGAAAATGGTAGTGTAAACGTGTTCGTGGACGGCATATGACGGCTGATGACGGAATGTAAAGGAACGCTAGAGAGAGGAATGCCTGTTTCGTCTATATCATAAAAGTTATTGTAACGCAATGGAATAATAATCTGTAAGGTTTCAATATTTTAAATAAATAAATAAATGTCTAAATGTAAAAATAATTTGAATAATAATAATGTCAGTTTCATATTTCAAAATACCCACATGCATTATCAATATGCTCTGCGAGTCCAGTTTAATAGTGCGTTCAGGGTGCTGTTGCGGCTGCCGCTCTTCTGCAGTGCATCGGAAAAGCTTCCACGCCGTCTGGCGCAAGAAAGCTGCCTCATTACGGACGCAGAGTGTGCGAGAGTAGCTTTAACATCCTGAAAATGATAGCTGACAGACTGGATAGTCCTACGATGTTATTTAAACCCAGAGGACTAAATCACTTTTAGTTATTAAGTAGAAACTAACTTAGTTTTTGCCTCTGCTATTATAAGTGGACCGCTGCCAACGATCTCTATGTACTACTAGATGGAGCGTTCCAAACAATCGCTCTGTTCCACGCAAGTAGCCACAACTCTTTCACATTCACTTTGAAACTTGTGCAGTTACTACTCAGAACATTTAATTATTTACTAAATATTTACATTATTTAACCGTAGCGTCAATATTTAGTAATAATTAAATGTTCTGCGTAGTAACTGCACAAGTTTCATTGTGAATGTGAAAGAGTTGTGGCTACTTTCGTGGAACAGAGCGATTGTTTGCCACGCTCCATCTAGTAGTACATAGAGATCGTTGACAGCTGCTGTCTTTTTATTTTTTACCAATTGAATCGAGGACGCGTCAAACAGCGTGACAATGCTCTGACTTCCTCCCAGCAGACTATAAGCAGCCAGCAACCGTCCCAGGTCGCTGGTCTCCAGTTCCTGCCAGCTCCTCGCATTGTCAATCGTAAGCGACTCACAATAGAAACTTTCTAACCGCCTCGGACAAGTTGGACGACGTACGGACATAAAATCACTGGAAGAGTGACGCTTTTAAATAAAATCTGTAAAAGACTGGAACTGAAACTGGAACAATAAAAAAAAATGTTTTCTGTCTTTACCACGAAATAAACGATACTATCTACCTATCTGGTATGACCCTTCGTCTAATCTAAGTCTTATTTTGCGAGATAAAATAGAATAGAAAAGAAAAGAAAAGAAGAGAAAAGAAAAGAAAAGAAAAGAAAAGAAAAGAAAAGAAAAGAAAAGAAAAGAAAAGAAAAGAAAAGAAAAGAAAAGAAAAGAAAAGAACAGAACAGAACAGAATAGAATAGAACAGAATAGAACAGAATAGAACAGAATAGAACAGAATAGAACAGAATAGAATAGAATAGAGTATCCATTTATTGGCTGCAACAAAACACTAGGTGGCGCTTTAGTAGTTTTACCTTTCCACTACTTCAACTATCGATAAGTAAATGAACGCCATCTAAAGTTGTACAGTAAATCTTGTACCGAAACACAACATCGTTTACTTTTTCGGGACTCAAGTGATTTCATTTCACAGATGAGTTACTTAAATAGTTGAAACCTGCTTGTAGGAGATAACCAGGTATAATGAGGAAGCGTTCTCCTGGAGAAATTGTTATGTCATGTCATACAGTACATATCGTTCAATTCACGAGGGCATTTCCCGGTACTTTTCGCGACGCGAGGAGTGAGCGCGGGACGCGGGAATACGAATGTCAGTATGTTAGTTAGTTGATGATTAGTGCGTATCGATAGAACTATAAAACATTATAAAACATCAATCAGGCCTCCCCAACCCGTCTTGCCAGCGCGGGGAGTGTAGGCCAAATCCTCCGTCTGTCTCCAGCAGATGAGAGAGGGTTGTGCTCCTGCAGTGGAGACAAAAATAACCTGATGATGGTGATAGTCCCGAGTCGAGTATAATTTTGTTGGAAGTCCGTTCCAGTAGTTTCTCTGCACACATCAACTAGTTTACAAACTCGCTACTGTCTAGCTGTCTTAATTCAGTTCTGCTGTCGCAGCCGACCGCGGCGGCATCGCTACGCTCCCGCCGACTGCGGACTACGGCGGTAAACTTAGACTAAACTGCTGTTCGTAGTAGGTCCGCTCAAATCGGAACTTTTTCAATTATTCTGCAACTAGTTTATTGAATTCGACTCTTGGCTCTCAACTTATCCGATTTGCGAGTTCCAGGAATGCTGCAGAAACTTTCTCGGGTTATGAAGTCGGATTAAATAGGGAAGTATGAATCTGGGAAGATAGATGACGGGGCGCCGGCGGAGGGCGATGGATTGTATTGAAGACAGATATAGTCCCCGAGCTTTAAGACTGAAATTTAGGTGTCGGGTATAGTGGAGTAGACTATAGTAGACTAAAATCTAGGACAAAGGAGCCGTGGTAGCCTGGTTGGTAGTGCACTCGCCTCATGTTCATGAGGTCCTGGTACAAACTCCGCCCGTACCAATGAGTTTTTCGAAACTTAAGTACAGTTTACTTATAATACCACAGGCTTTTTGGTGAAGGAAAACATCGTAAGGAAACCTGCATGTGCCGAAGAAGTAATTCTACGGCGTATGTGAAGTCCACCAAATCGGCTTGGGGCACCGTTGGTGGACAGGGATTTGGCACAAAAGATCCTGAAGAGTCGAAGTGTCGCCAGGTCTTCCTGGCTGTCTAAGTAACGTTATCTAGTAACCATAGCACAGGCTCTGCCTAGTTTGGTACTGGATAATTGGTGTGAATGTCTAAGATATTTATTTATTTTATTTACTTAAGTTTCAAACAAGGCACTAGTACGGGCGGGGTTTGAATCCACGACCTCATGAACGTGAGGCGATTGTACAACCAACTAAGCCTAGTTGTATGCCTTGATCTACAGATGAAACGGTAAAAAGATAGATTTGAAATCAGGGTCCTACTTCATAAGCAATTCGGATAATATCCTTCGAACTTTTAGTATATTAAGATTTTGTACTCTCTCACGGGTCATAACGTGACATATTCTAATAGTCAGATGCCAAACTCTATGGCGCATAACCCGTCAATACAAAACGCTTACCGAAATGCTTACTTCTGGAGTACTAGCTGCTGCCCGCGACTTCGTCTGCGCGGACAACTTAACATCACAAATTATTATGTAATTCCCGTTGGAACGAGATGTTTTTCGGGATAAAAACTACGGTGTCCTATTCCAGAACCTAACCTATATGTGTGCCACGTTACATACCGATCCGTCCAGTGGTTGAAGCGTGATTGAGTAACAAACATCCAAATATCCAAACATCCAAACTTTCGCATTTATAATATTTGTAGGAAGTAGGATAGGATTAGACGGTCATATTTGTTAGAGATATCGATTTCGATAGTGGAGATATGAAACATAACTTCGTCAGTCTGTTTTTCGGTATGTCTTTACATACCTATCAGCAACGATCTCTATGTACTACCAGATGGAGCGTTCCAAACAATCGCTCTGTTCCACGCAAGTAGCCACAACTCTTTCACATTCAGAATGAAACTTGTGCAGTTACTACGCAGAACATTTAATTATTACTAAATATTGACGCTACGGTTAAATAATGTCAATATTTAGTAAATAATTAAATGTTCTGAGTAGTAACTGCACAAGTGTCAAAGTGAATCTGAAAGAGTTGTGGCTACTTGCGTGGAACAGAGCGATTGTTTGGAACGCTCCATCTGGTAGTACATAGAGATCGTTGCCTATCAGACTTTGAAAAACATATAGCAGCAATATTCGATTTGAAAACTTTGCGGTAGTCGAAGTTCTACATTTGGTAACTACCCCACAACCGCGCACGTCACATTAAAGCACACCCTATTCAAAAGGCGTAGAAGCTCTTTTCAGTTGTGTTGCTATACGAGTTGTAAACAAACTGAGGAACATATTTCTAAATATTAGCGGCAGTTTACTCAAACCGGCGTGTTTACGTTTGCATATAGGCGACATTTGTAATGGTGAATGTCAGTGAGACAAGATGTTTCTATTTAGGTCGTAAAAAATTTAGAGAAACATATAAATTTGTATAATATCTCATAAAATAAAAACATTTTTTCGCAAAACTGAGTGGCCTGGTATATTATTTACTAGCTGTGCCCGCGGCTCCGCTCGCGTGAACTACAGAATCTGCTCCCATTACCACTTCCGCTCCCGCTCCCGCTTCCACAATCACACCCATTCCCCTTTTTCCACGCCCACGCCCACGCCCACGCCCACTCCCATTCCCACTCCCAGCTCCAAATGTAGTCCAAACTCATCGCAATCTGAATAGTACGGAAATACTATTATGTGCAATATATTGCATACTAACCTTACCTACTATTAACGAGTGGACTGTAAAAGTATTTGACTACTATAAATGGAAACCAGCAGATTTAATAAGCACAATCTTCTATTCAAAAGCCTGACAGCGCAACTGACATCAATCACACATTTTCGTGAAAAAGCTAGCATTCAAACAAAGAATTATGTCAGCCAGAATTATGCATCAGCCAGTCGCCAACATACCGGACCCCTAGTGGGACACTAAGAACTTGTGGCGACTGGCTGCTGCTCAGCCTCCATTAAAATTAGTTTGCGGACCGGTCGGCGTAGTGTTCCACCTCTGGTGTGCACGTCCACTACGCGGACTAGTCCAGGACCCCGGTAGGTCTTTACTACCCTCCCCAGGGGCCAAAGACCGCGAGGGAGGGCAGCGTCCGCGATGAGCACCACATCACCCTCACACAATGTAGGCGCGTCGTTGGCTGGTCCTCTTGGTCGAAGAGATGGCAGGTATTCCCGCAGCCACCGTGCCCAAAAATGATCAGCAAGGCGTAGTACCTTTCGCCAGTCACATCTTCGCATCAGGTCCGCGTCAGTTAGCGAGCAGGTCCATGGAGCGACCGATGATGTGCCCAGTATAAAATGGAAAGGCGTTATTGCTTCTGGTGCGTCAGGTGAAGATGGTATATATGTGAGCGGCCTGGAGTTTACTATGGCTTCCGCCTCGAGTAAGAGCGTCGTCAGGATATCCTCCTTGATAGATTTGTCGTGGAGGCAGGATTTTAGGGCTGTTTTTACTGACCGTACCAGTCTTTCCCAGGCTCCGCCCATAAAAGGTGATGCAGGTGGGATAAAACGCCATTCAATATGGTTGTTTGTGGCGTACTCTTCCACTGATTCGCCGTGCAAGGAGCGTAGTTCACGGGCGGCGCCGACAAAATTTGTGCCATTGTCCGAAAATATTGTAGACGGGGAACCACGACGAGCAATGAACCTCCTCAAACTCATGATTGCAGCGTCCGAGGATAACGAATTGACTATTTCAAGGTGTACAGCTCTTGTTACTAGGCACGTATAAAGAGCCACGTAGCGCTTTTCTTGGCGTCGAAGTACACTTATAGTAAGCGGGCCAAAGTAGTCGAGACCTACGTGCGTAAATGGCCTTTTATGATGGTCGAGTTGTTCTGGAGGTAGGTTGCCGAACTGTGGCGTAATCACTTTGCCTTTCCATCTTCGACATTGTAAACATGCCTTTGCTTCGCTACGGATACTGTTTCTGCCTCTAAGTATATAGAATCTCTGCCTTAGCTCATTTAAGACGAGTTCGTTGAATGAATGTCGCGCTTTAATATGTCGGTCTAAAATCAGTAGTCGTACGATGTGGTGGCGGCCGTCCAAAATGACAGGTGCTTTTGCGTTTTCACTCACTCCTGGAGCGGAGCTGATACGCGTATCTAGTCTGAGCAAACCATTTCCGTCAGGCACTGGCGCAAGCTTGGCGATACGACTGCCCTTGGGCACGGGCTGCATAGCTCCTAGGGCCTTCAGCTCTTCTGGGAAACTGTCCACTTGAACTCGTTGAAGTAGCATCCGTTCAGCTTTAACGATATCCGAAGCACAAAGTTGGGAGGGAGATGTGGCGCCATCTGTGTACAAAATTGAGTCTGTAGTAATTGCTCGTGACAGTTTAGAACGAAATAACCGCGCGCCCTGCAGAACGCGGGCGGTGGCGCGTAGTAAGCGCAGCCACGAACTAAAACGCGTGGGGTTCGGAACAGGCGGGTCAACTAATTGGACGTCGAGGAGCAGCCCCACACATTCCGACTTAAGTTCGAAGTCAAGTGAGGTCTCGTCCACGTCCAACACCTGCTCTGATCGCTCTGATGGCCAAGTACATGGTGGCTGTAATAGAAACGGCGGACCATTAAACCACCTGTGAGCCGGACTTAAATTTAGCTTTTTCGGTTTAGTAGCATCATCAGCGACGTTGAGAGAGGTAGGGATCCACCTCCAATTGGATGGGTTAGTGGTCTCCAGTATCTCTCCCAACCTGTGAGCAACAAAGGGTTTAAAGGTCCGCGCGTCGCTCCGAATCCACTTGAGGACGGTGGTTGAGTCCGTCCAAAAGGTGGCTAAGGAGGGTCTCAGACGATGAGCATGGAGAATCGTTTGAGCGAACCGTGAAGCGATGAGTGCGGCTTGTAGCTCTAAACGGGGAATAGATTGAGGTTTCAGCGGTGCAACTCGTGCTTTGCTGCCAATAAGAGCAGTAGACACGGAGCCGTCGTCGTACCTGAAACGCCAATATGCCACACATGCGTAGGCCTGTTCGCCAGCGTCGGCTACTACATGCAGTTGGACATCGACTGGGTCTGGCTTAGCCATATACCAACGCGGGATTTTGATGCCGACTGTACCCTGCAACTGAGCAAACCAATCTTCACATTCCACTACGTATTTAGTTGGCACCGGCGAATCCCAGTCGATGCCCACCCGCCAAAGCTTTTGAATTAAAATACGGCCCCAGATAATAACAGGCATCAGCAGACCAAGTGGGTCATAGACTTTCATGACGCTGGACAATAAGCTACGTTTAGTCAACGTCTCGGTCGTCAAACAAGGTCCAGAGCAAAAACTCAACGAATCTTGACACGGGTTCCACTTGACGCCTAAAACGCCGACTTCGTTGTTGGGAGGCAGATAAACGTCCGACCTGGCGTCGCTTCTGAGCTCCTTCGGAACCAATGAAAGTGCTGCGGGGTTGTTTGACGTCCATGCACGCATTTCAAAACGGCACGCTTTGTGTACTTTGACAATGTCAGCGGCTAGTTGTGCGGCCTCAACCTCGCTGGAGTAACTACCCAGGTAGTCGTCCATATAATGATCTTCAAGTATCGCCTGACAAGCGGCGGGGTAACTGCCCTCAAACATCTTTGCGTTTTTATTCTTTATATAGAGCGCAATAAATGGGCTAGAGATAGCACCGAAAATCATAGACGCCATGCGGTACTCTGTCAGAGCGCCATCTTTGCTACGCCAGAGGAAACGTTGGGCGTCCCTGTCCTTTTCGGCAATCTTCACTTGAGGGAACATTTCCTTAATGTCAGCGTTGAGCGTTACGGCGCCTTCTCTAAAGCGGAAAAGGATGTCCAGCAGTGAGCAGAGTAGGTCAGGGCCTTGGAGAAGCAAGTTGTTTAAACTTATGCCCTTTGTTGTTGCCGCTGCGTCGTGTACCACTCTGAGCTTCTTTTTCTGTGGATGAAAGACGCCAAAAGTAGGTAGATACCAACGAATAGCACCGCTTGGCTCAATGTAGGACGCATTCAATGAGAGACGTTTGTGATAAGACTCAGGGTTGCATTCTTCCGCATAGCCTTTGGTTATTACATCTTCCATGAATCGCTGATAAGCGGCTGCGAATGTTGCGTCCTTAGACATATGTCTCTCAAGCGCTCTAAAGCGTGATAGCGCCTGCGGGTAACTATCGGGTATGATTTGTGGCAAATTCTTCTTCCACGGCAGACCAACTTGAAATCGACCATCGCCGAGCTGACAGGCAGAGGTTTCCACAATGTCTATCGCTCTTTTATCTTCGTCGTTAGGGCGCGGTGCACTTTTAGTTATGCCCAAGGAATCTATGTCGTACTGACTCTTTATAAGAGCTTCTAAATCGTCGCAGACGTGATTGACGAATTCTAATTTCTTAGACGAAGCTGAGTATGCGCCATGGAGCACCCAACCCAATAAATTTTTGGAAGCTACAGGTTCGTTCTTTTTTCCGCATCGTGTTTCACGACTTAAAGATAAATGCCAGTCAGGAGCACCGATAAGAACTGTAGGTGGGGCATTGCTGTGCGAAAGTTCGTCGGATAAATCCGATAAGTGGTCGTAGTCCATAAAATTAATAGTACCCGGATTCTGGACGCGCAGACCGAGGGGTGTGATAGCTCTCACGTTTTCCACTAAGTGGCGGTCCATTTGGTTACGTCCTCGAATATAGAAATTTACGTAACCTACATCCACCAATTTCGTCATACCACCTACACCATCAATTCGAAGACGTTCCCGACGGGTGGGCTTGGCTCCAATGCGCGCCGCTACTTCGCCGTCGATCAACGTCGCCGTACTGCCTTCGTCGAGCAGCGCCGTGGTCTCGTACTCGCCGTCCGGGCCTTCGAGCACTATCGGGAGTACTTTTAACAAGCCACGTGGAGGTGAAGTTGTCTGCGACACCCCTGGCAGATTTAGTAAAGTATCCGACGTATTCGTAACTTTGACAGAGGTTTCGTCGGCATGATTAGTGACGTCGGTAGAAACAGACACGCTATCAGCAGATCTTTGATCGCTATTACACTGAGCAACGGAGGTCGAATTTATTGTAGTGTTAGCAGCAGTGGACGCCCCATGTAGAAGTGAGCTGTGACGTCTAGTGCATCCGTTAACTCCACAATTCTTAGATCGACAGTTGCTCCATGTGTGTGGGTTCGATTTTAAACACCGGTAGCACACTTTAGCTTCTTTAATCCAACGCCATCTATCATCTACGTTAAGAGCCAAAAAAACCTTGCACGTTTTTATTGTGTGCCCTTGTTTACAATATGTACATTCAGGTGCCTTATCATTACTACTAGAACGCGTAGCATGTATCGACTCGTGTTTTGTAAACGATTTCGAAAAATTAGAAGGATTTTGCGGCCTCACAATGCCATCGGAAACAAAACTGTACTTCAATTGTTTATCAGCCTCAATGAGTAAAAACCGTGATAATAACTCTAATTTTGGAACATTCTGCTCCACGGGCATGTGAGTCGCGGCAAAATCCGTGAAACGAGCTCTAGTATGTTCGCTTAGTTTAAGCAAAAGGCAGCGAAAGAGCTCCGGTGAATATAAATAGTCATTCTGTTTTAGAAGTTTAATAGTCGTGACAAAGTTACGTAATTTATTTGCCAACGCATTTAATTGTTCGGGAGAACTTAACTTAGTGGTACTGCGTAGGTCAGCCACCTCGCGGGCCGTCAGGACCTCCGGCCGGCCGTAGGTCTGCTCCAGGGCGGTGATGACATCCTGGGGATCGAGCGCCGTCCACAGCAGCGACGCCACAGATTGGTGCGCCGGGCCACGAATAGCGTTACTAATTCGCGTTAAGTTCTCTGCTGGGGAAAAATGGATCTTAGTTCGGTCGTAGCTAGATTTAAAGGTTATCCAGTGACTAATGTCACCTGAGAAAGAAACTAGCTCGGGTTTCTTTGGGCGGTCGGACAGAGCAGTGATGGCTTGAGCGAGCTGAGCTATAGGATCTGTTGGAAGATGTTCAGTCAGTTGACGTTGGGTCATTGTGACATTTTCGTTACCGATGACGTGTGTGGGTTTTGAACGGTCTGCATGGTTGATGTTTGATGCAAGGAACGGTACCGCGTTGGCGGGGACGACCGACTGTGAACGGGGGTCCTGGGTGTTACCCAAGGTGACAATCGGTGCCTCGCCAGGTATGTTCGCCTGAGCCACCATAGTCATGTTTGCATTTTGTTCATAAACCCATGACGCAGTGCGTTTTTCAGTGTAACGATCGGAACAACGTGAACTACGAGATGCTGCTGACTTATCTTTAGTTTCCAAAGCTGCAAGTTTGGCATGCAGCTCCATTTGCTCGGCCTCGAACTCCAAACGAGCGAGCTCGCGCTCGCGTTCCGCTTGCTGGTGCTCACGTTCCGCTTGCTGGTGCGCGAGCTCGCGCTCACGCTGCACGCGGCGCCGAAATGTGTCGGCTTCGGCTGCCAGTTTCTGAGCGCGGACAGTCGCGGACGAACGCGAAGACTGCGTGCGTTCACTGGCAGACTGCTTACTGCAAATACCATGTGGACTGTGAGATGGTGTTTGGACACTGCCTTCGTAAAGCAGACTAGCAGAGGCACTAGGGCGATTGGCGGAGCACGGTTGTGCCTCGCCGGAAGGGGCGCCGATCGGAGGTCGTGTGCCTGAACTGTCTGGCAGTGCCGAAACACTCTCGGGAGTTGCGACTGAAGCCGGCCGGACGCCACGCGATGGACGCTCGCGGCTCTCGGGTTGCGTCCGCTCGACTTCTGTAGCTGTCAGATTCGCTACTGATTTGCACTTACTACGTGTCTCCATTATAGCAAAAAAAAAAAGTTAAAAAATGAGAAAAATTTGGAAGCGGGTTATATAATTACGGTGAGAAAGGACCAAATATTAACGAGTGGACTGTAAAAGTATTTGACTACTATAAATGGAAACCAGCAGATTTAATAAGCACAATCTTCTATTCAAAAGCCTGACAGCGCAACTGACATCAATCACACATTTTCGTGAAAAAGCTAGCATTCAAACAAAGAATTATGTCAGCCAGAATTATGCATCAGCCAGTCGCCAACACCTACTAATATATTTGAAAACTAAAATGTTCATAACTTTTGATTGAGTACACCGATTGCCAAGAAATAAAGACTAAATGTTAAGTTAAGTCCTATGTTTCTTTGAAAAGTCCATCAAAATCCGTTCAGTAGTTTTTAAGTGATGCGTGCACAAACTCACAGATAAACAGGCAAATATTCCAAAAATGATCGAAATGTGTTCTATTACTTATCCTTAGACCCCTCAACTTTTTTTTGCAAATATCTTAAATGTACAGACACGTGATGTTTACGATTTTATTTATTAGATGATTCACCATATTTATGAGTGGCGGAGGGACCGGGTGTGGCGTTCATTGGGGACGGCCTATTGTCCAGCAGTGGACGTTTAAGGGCTGGCATTATGATAACTCGTAAGCTAGTTATTCATAAATTATGATATTACTAATATACATAGCATATCTGTCAACTGTCAAATTTGTACTACCAGTTCATTTTTCGGTCGCTAGAGGCGCTGATGAGATAAAATAAAATATTTAATATACAACGAAGACAAAAAAACAGGTTATATAGTAGTGAAAAGCGATCGTACACAAGGAGGTCTGGATCTTCGGGAGGCAATAACAATAATATGGGGATTTATCTGAGAGTCGTGCCCCACTTACCGGATTTAGCCGGCGCGATCCGGTTAAAGTGACCGTCGGTAATGGAGCGCCCGGACCGCCCGGCCGGACTATGTTTTATAAGTGGCCGGACCCCAGACAGCGGACCCCGGGGCTAGGGTTGGCAGCCACCGGATATGGGAATGTCAGAGGTTTTAGCTGTTATGGAATTTGAAGTGTCCTGGGTTGTCAGAAAGCGGTGGCGTATATAAAAATATTACGTGATATGTGCCAGAGCGACAGACAGCGTCAAAATAGTAAAAAGTATCAAAGTGTAAAATAATAGTATATATCGTCGCTGTTTAGCAAAAGTTGCTGAACAGTTGCTGTAAAGATGATTTTTCCTCGATGGTTCGTCCTGCCTACCCCTCTGGGACCAAGGCGTGAGCATTGTGTATGTATGTATGTATGTGTGTGTGTGTGTGTGTGTGTGTGTGTGTGTGTGTGTGTGTGTGTGTGTGCGTGCGTGTGTGTGTGTGTGTGTGTGTGTGTATGTATGTATGTATGTATGTATGTATGTATGTATGTATGTATGTATGTATGTATGTATGTATGAATGTATGTATGTATCCCTGATGGATTTACGCTTGACCCAAATCTCACTTAAAGTGACGATGAGGCCTAAAGTGGAGCGCGCTTACCCAGAAAATGCATATTCGTTTTTCCTTTAAAATGGTCCAAATTTATACTCGTCAGTGAAGTCTGATTTTTACTAAAAAAAACTGTTTTAAAGTTTAAGACAACCCTATCGTGGAGCACCGTGATCTCAAACACTGCTCCTCGCATTTAACATAATCTTGGAGTTATCTTCTGCCCGTAAAATGCTTGTTTGTGTTGAGATTTAGTAAATGTGAAACGTCATTGGATTTAGTACAATTTTAAGAGCCATGACGTAGAACTTTTCTTACCCGACCTAATTTGGTAGGCATAAAGTTATGCGAACTGAGACCGGTGATCGACGACCACGTCGATGACGGAGTTGTCGAGGATTAAGTCCATCTGAGAAAGATTATTCAGTTTGGTAGAAATAACTTCGATAAGGAAGCCGACAGAGGAATCGAGTTTAGTGGGCATTAGGAAAACTGAGTCAGTTCTTCTCGTCGCCAACACTGCAGTGTGTACATACTAAAGAATTTATAATCAATGCATCACGACTCATAATGCATCAGCCGAAATACGCCCATTGCTGAACACAAACCTCCCCAAAGTATGCCACTTTTGGTAGGCTGTCCATTGGGGGATTTTCCATAATCACCACGCTTGGCAGGCCGGTTGGTGATCGCAGTAATGATCTTATTAAACACATGAGAACGCTACCCCTGCCTGGTGCAATCCCTTAGTCACCTTGACGACACACACGAAAAGACTGGGGGTGACTCTATTCAAGCCGGGAACCACACAGTCATTCATTTGGGTAGAATAACTTCGATAAGGAAGCCGACAGAGGAATCCAGATGAGCCGGCATTTGGAAAACAGAATCAGCAGTGCTATTCTTTAAAATACAAACTCACGTGTGAGTCTCACTCAAGTGACTTCACTCACTTCGAAGCCTAATCCATTGACATTTTATAAACATTCCAGTTTTATATACAGTGGTGTGGTTTCCGGTAGAATAGAATAGGACCACTCCAACTCTTCCCGTGGATATCGTACAAGGCGACTGAGGAAATACATTATAAAACATCAATCAGGCCTCCCCAACCCGTCTGGCCAGCGTGGGGAGTGTAGGCCAAATCCTCCCGTCTGTCTCCGGCAGATGAGAGAGGGTTATGCTCCTGCAGTTGAGACCAAAATAACCTGATGATGAAACATTCCAGAGCGCTATCGACGTGAAGTGAGTTCTTTGTTCACTTCACGTCGATAGTGCTGTGGAATGTTAACAGAATTACCAATGGACAGGTTTGGAAGTGAGTGAAGTCACTGAGTGAGACTCGCACGTCAGAGAACAGCGCTACAGGTCTTCACGTCGCCAACACTGCCGTTTTTGCTTACAGACTAATGTATTTAATCACTCATGGCCTACAACACAGATACTGGAGACTGACATAGGTCAGATCCAGAAGTTTTAAAGAGACTCAGCAAGCAAGCTCTTCGTTGCTTGCTGAGTTGCTATTCTATGCTAGCGAGCGAGTAAGATAGCACTCAAGGAGGAAAGATTTACTGAACTCTATTAATCCACGGTTAAGAGTTGTGCAGCACAGTGCTCGTTGTCAAACAGTAAAATTATTTAATAAACTGCCAAATGAATTTAATATTATTAATAATGTAAATGTTTTTAAACGCCGCTTGAAAGAGTTCCTACTTGACAAATGTTATTATAGTATTGAAGAATTTTTAGGACATTAAGTAATTATTTTTTCTCAGTTGATATTGTTTAATAATATATATCTAATTTGTTTGTATTATTGTTGCATGTAAATTTTAAATCTTATGTTAATATGTTTCCGACACAATGTATTTTGTTAAGGAATAAATAAATTGAAATTGAAAAATTGACTATGCTAGAGTTTTCTTCAAGGATATTTTCTGTAACGAGGAGATTTGTAACGGCATGTGTGCCGAAGCGAGGATAGAAGACTTTTACGCTTTTACTACGTCATCGACATAGCCCATAGGAAGCAAGCTAGGCAGGCCTCATCTGTCGCAGATACGACGGCCCACGGGACAGAAGAATTCTGGAGTGGAGACTGGGTAGCGTGGGACGCTCCCGCCAGATGATCTGACGATCTTAAAAGATGGGAGCGGCTGGAAGAGGAGGGCGGAGGACCGGGTGTGGTGTTGTTCATTGAGGCTAAGGCCTATGTCCAGCCTTGGACGCGATAGGCTGGGTTTGCCGGCATAAGTTAGTAAATAAAACAAGCAATTACAATTACTTATTTTCACATTTGTAAAACATACCTGCCGCGGTTACGTTGACAACAATGACAATTTACAACGAAACTATAACTACAACATTTAATTTATATACAACTTATGGTTGTTAGATTGGTATCGTGAGCAATCGATCACCCTTAATCATAAACAGCATGTGGAATATAACTGAATTTATCAGCTAGTGTGTTGTTAACATTCACTTCCTATAAAGAATTTTCGACTTGGCATATTCGACGCAAAAAAGCGGAAACGCTGTAACTCACTCCGATGGTAGTCCCATTTTGTTGCAAATTCAGAATCAGAGGAAGAATCTACGTCGAATGGTCTGTGTCCAATGTCTTTTCTATTATATTTTTTTTGAAATTAAAATGGAAATATTTAAGTCGAATAAAATCCATTAATGTTAGTTACAGTAGCTTAATCTCTAATGTTAGTGAATAAAAGACAACAACAATACAAGACAGGGTGGCTCTGCAGTACGAGGGCAGATGTTAAACTGACCGCATGCAGTCGTATCCAGTGCCCCAGCATTGGACAGTCCTACCTGTCGGCCACGAGCTCAGGATGCTGTTGGCACTGCCGGCTCAGCAGAGAAGCGCTTCTCTTTCTGATGATGGAATGGAAGCTATCGGTGTGCGCCTCCGCAAACATTCCAGATGCGCTACAGAAACGTGGCAGACCCAAAAGCACCCTGAACGCGTTATTATATTAGCCGTAGAGACGGAACCCAGACAATTCGAATGTTTTTATTCTGATTCCCAATTTACAAAAAAAAAAGGGATTTACATCAGCGGTTACAGCGTTTCTGCTTTTTGAGTAGAATAAGTTGCTGTTTGGATATTTGTGAGCGTTCATTAGCATAATCCAAGAAGTTGACGTCAAAATCGAGCTGAAATTTATATTTATGTACAGGGAACACTGAATTCAGTACGTCGCACCCGCCTCTCAGCTCATATTACTTCATATATCCATAGAAGTTACTTCCTGGCTGCCATCTTCTTTTTGAGAGAGGCGGGCATCTCTGGCGGCGGGGGGCGCGGCATGGCGGTGAACACCTTGAAGCCGTCGTAGATGAACCACTGCAGTCCCGTGAGTGTGCCGATCATGATAATACGTGCCACCAGGCCGCGCCAGATGCCGAACATACCTACCTATTGATTGAAAATGTTTCTGTCAATAGATATCATCATCGATAGGATCATCTTACAGACAAAACAGTAGCAGTAAGCAGGGAAAGCGTCGGTGCAAAGAAGCAATGCAGTGGCAAATGTTTGTCTAATGTGGATAATAATACACATTCATTAATAGTAGGCTGAGATAAACGAGTTCTCGAGTGGAGACAGCGACTGGGCAAGCGTAGTGTGAGACGCCCCCTGGCTAGATGGAGCGACGATCTGCGTAAGGCGGCTGGCAGAGACTGGATGAAAAGAACCGAGGATCGGGTTCAGTGGCGCGCCTTGGGAGAGGCCTCTTGCAGGCTGACAATGACGATGAATACATATTAACTACCCTACAAGTGAACGATGACAGATAGTTTGATAACGAAAGAAAGATGGCCCACCTCGGAGAGGATGCCGCCGATGGAGGAGCCCGGGTCCTTGTTGAGCTTGGAGACGACGGTATCGGCCGGATGCGACACGATGGCGCACAGCACGCCCGCGATGTAGCCCGCCATGAACGTCACCACCAGCTGCTCCGGCTTCGAGCACTCCTCGCGCTTCTTCGGCACCAGATTTGCGTACAAGTACTCCAGCGTCTTCTCGAAGGAGGAGAACTTCATCATGGTGTATGGTACCTGGCGTCCCCACAGCGGGGCCAAGCCCCTGTAGAACACTCCGAAGCCCTCTGTCCGGAACATGTGCGGCATGGCCTCTCTCATCCTGGACGTATAGCACGGTGTTGTCTGTATTCGCACCTTAGTCGCCTCGAAAGGAGCTAAGAATACGTCGGCTATCAGTTCGGCCGTAGCCGACGCGGCCAGGTAGATCACCGTGCGGTTCAGATACGCTGTTTCCTCGTCGAACATGTTGGAGTACGCGTATTTGAAATATTCGTAGCCGGAGAATTTGACGGAGCCCTGTAAGGAGTACCCTATCAGCGTGGGCGCCCAGCCCTTGACGAGGTTGCGGGAGCCGCCCTCTCTGTAGGAGATGCCGAAACCTTTGAAGATGGACTTGTATTTCTTTGGGTCGACTTGCAGCCGACACTTGACCAGGTCGAGTGGCGTGACAAAGGCGTGCGTCAGGCCGCAGGCGAGGGCGCCGCCGGCCGCGCACAGCCCGAAGAACTCCCGGCTGTACATCTCACAGGAGAATTCCTCCTCCCCCGGCTTTTTCTTACCCATTTTTGTTACTGTCTTCTACGCACTGTTTAGTTTTGAAGAATATTTTAACTAAAAATATGTTATTGTTATGTTTCTGTCATAAATTGCCGTCCTTTACGACATTGCAAAGTGATAGACATTTTCATAGACAAGTCATGGATTTCTTCTTTTGTTGACAGCAATGCAACATGCAAGATGCATGATGGTGACATATTAAAACACAAAGGAGGATGGGCAGAAATGTAATAGGAACTGTCCTCACTAGCCACCGAACAATAACGACCAGACATAAATATGTCGTAGATTATAAAACATCAATCAGGCCTCCCCAACCCGTCTGGCCAGCGCGGGGAGTGTAGGCCAAATCCTCCGTCTGTCTCCGGCAGATGAGAGAGGGTTGTGCTCCTGCAGTGGAGACAAAAATAACCTGATGATGATGATGATATGTCGTAGTAGTCACATAGGCCGGAAAACCAGCACTAAGCTTACTCTTGCGACTTACACTCATCGGTGTACGAGAACCTAGTACTCTTAATCAGGGCGGACCACTAAACTGAGCTTAACGCCGTTTCAAAGTTAACACGTTTACTGGCTTCAAGGTTTATATATAATACCACAGGCTTTTCGGTGAAGGAAAACATCGTAAGGAAACCTGCATATGCCGAAGAAGAAATTCTGAGGCGTATGTGAAGTCCACCAAATCGGCTTGGGGCACCGTTGGTGGTCAGGGGTTTGGCACAAAAGATCCTGAAGGGTCGAAGTGTCGCCAGGTCTTCCTGGCCCCCTAAGAAGATAAGATAAGATACTGGCTTCAATGACACTACACGAAATTACAGTACATCATCAAGAACGTTTTAAAATGCAGCCTGCGCCTGCGCCGGCCCTTCGCGACGTTCCGTCCGCGCGTGCTCGCGACGCTCGCCGAACCAAGCCGAACGGCGCGATGAACACGCACTGTGCCTCCAAATCAGCTCCTCTTTTTATCATTTTGCCGACATATATATGTCATTGGAAAGCTATTTTCATGACTGTAATTGATATACGGTCGGTCTCAATTGTTGTAAGAAAAAGTCTGAGCTAAAACGAAGGAAAATGTGATTGTATCTAGAAATCGTAATATCAATGCTTATGATTAAAATTTCTGTCTCGCAATCCTGAATATCCTACTCAATAGCAGGAAACGTAAATCTCTATTATTTTTAGCTGTGGTCAATACCATAGCTAAAAATATTAGAGATTTACGTTAGGTATAAGAATAAAGTTTTTCGGTGTGGTTCCCGGTTAGAATAGGGGCACTCCAGATCCCCAATCCGTCTGCCAAGCGTGGTGATTATGGCAAATCCTCCAATGGAAAGCTCACCATAAGAGGCATTCTATTGGGGAGGCTAATGTTCAGCAGTGGATGTATATAAGCTTTTTTTTTTTTTTTTTTTTTCAAGCCCAAGTCATAAATTTAAAAAAGACAAGCAGACACTAGACAAGCGGTCCAGGCGGTCAAACAAACGGTAACAAGCTTTTGCCGCTGGAAAATAAAAGTTACCTAAGGAACTTGATTACCTGCGTGTGGCAGAATCTAGCTCAACAATAAATATTGTAATAATTCAAAATAAAACAAACACCAGTTGAATTAAAAATTTATTAATTTTATCTTGATCCGCTCTCCACAGTCGAAATTAATTTCCTATAATAATTTTACTCACTACGACTATTATCTATATTAATATTAAAATATATTTGTATACACATATTTACAAAACAAGTCTATTGCATTGATTTTTGTATTTAACCGAAAATGGTCAGAAAACATTGACTTTTAACGATAATATAAAAATGCTCTCACAAAAATAAGTAGATTATATTTTCTTCACACGCCATAAAACTAATTTGAAATGTAAAAATAAATAATTTCCTTACACTTATGTTATTCAACTTATTCTAAAAAATAACTCTATACACTGGCTTTCAAATCAATGGCATATAACTAGTGATGTAAGAGAACTCTTAAAACTAGAATATCGACAATCATATCGTAACGGACTCGTTTAACTCTCGTTAATGTATCGCTAGTCGAGTGTTGTCCCCGACAATGTTTCGACTTTATCGAATCGATTTCTGTCGCGGCGATAAGTTCCTTTACCAATTATGTTTTTAGAAACTCAATATAACAAGGAAATACCGAACTGAGATTATCAAGTATCAATCAACCATTAAATTACTACTTCTAATCCTGAAATTGTTTTACATTTCATGTGTATACGTTTATAGATTCGATATTGGATGCTTGGTCGAAAACGCAAGCGGCACGAACTGAGATGTCAATGATGTCATTAGATGTCTATGGTGTCATTAGATGTCATTAGATAAAGCAAGAGTTTACATCTGATATTTTAAATATACTGGCCCCATAAGTAGGTGCAAATCGCCGCGACAGTCCGTGCCGAGCACGTAACATACAGTCCTCACAAACATTACAATTTTAATACTGCCGACGAGATCGTCTGACTCACGCCCGAGTCGCCTGACGACCCGATGGAATGCCCGACCGTTGCCTTGTAACCAAAACAAATATATCAGAAGTGGAATATTTCGGCATCCAACTAAATTTAATCAGTATAAAAAGGTTTATTTATGAGTTACAGTGTTATAGATTTAAGGATAATATTCTCACAAAGTAACAAACATATATTTTTATTTATATCAACACACAATTTCGTCGCACTCCAAACAGAACCAGTCTCTCGTTTCAAATTACGCATTAATTCGTCGTCTTGCGGTGAGGTGAGCCATTTCATCGATATAATTTTCTATCGAATCACGTACATCCCTTTTTGGCAGTGACTGGCAGTGTGCAAAATGACTTGAATTTATAATGGCAGTGAGTTTTCATGCACAGTCCATCTCTTTTCTACACATTACGAAATACGATTTAATTTAGTCTGAGAAAATACGGGTTCGGCTATTTCTATTTTTTGACTAATTTACTACGTGTAGGAATAAGCAAAGGTATCTGAGACCATACAGCCTTGTCTACAGTGGGGCATCAACCACCGTTTTTTTATTCATTTGTACTGAGTAAGAAAAGCAGACAGCCTAGATTTTAAATGTAGTAAGGTTGTTTCGTGCTGTGTGGTTCTACTTTTTTCTGTATTCTTCGATTATTAGTAATTTTTATATAAAAAATTGTAGTTACAAAATCTTTGATAAGTGTAGTTTAAGAAAAAATGTTAAATAAAATTTTATAGAAAAATATTGGTCTGAAAACACAAACTTCGATTTTGTTGAAAATTTACCCCCGAATTACCACTGTTTACATAGTTTTCCTTTTATTGGTCAAATTAAAAAAAAACGCAGAAAAATCGCCTAGGAAACATACTGACGTGCGCTGTTTTATAGAAAAACTAGTATGTGAGGAAAGAGATGGAGAGGTCGCGGGGCTCACCCCGGCTCACCCCGGCGGCTAGTGGTGCGCGGGCGCGATGCGCACCGACACGTAGAGCCTCAGCGGCGGCGGCGTCAGCGAGGAGTCGCGGCGGCGGCGGCGGCCCCGCCCCCGCGCGCCCGCCCCCGCGCCCGCCCCCGCCGGCGCCGGCACGAAGCGCGCCTCCACCTCGAGCTGCCTGTCCAGCGTGTCGCTCGCCCTGAGGTGCCTGCGCAGGCGCAGCGCCCAGGCGCCGTCGCGCTTGCCGAGCACGAACTCGTTGCCGGCGTCGCCGTACGCGATGCGGTAGTGCGCGCGCGCGCCGCCCGCCGCCGGCACCAGCCGCACCAGCGGCGCGCGGCCCCACGTCTGCCGCGGGCTGGCCGTCACCACCACCAGCTCCGCCTCGGGCTCCAGCAGCGAGCGCCGCTCTGCCGGGGCGACACAACATGTTACTCGAGAGTTTGTTGTCGAGACATCGAGTCGTGCATGACTTTTTTGCATGATTTTACTGCACCTCATACCATGAAGCAAAATATTTTTTTGTAGCTCATAGTTTCACCTCAAAGTGTTTACCTTCATGATTGACACTAATTGGTTATTAAATTAGATAACAGATGACATTTTAAAATCATCTGTTATCTAATTTAATAACCATAATTGACACTAATTGGTTATTAAATTAGATAACAGATGACATTTTAAAATCATCTGTTATCTAATTTAATAACCATAATTGACACTAATTGGTTATTAAATTAGATAACAGAGGACATTTTAAAATCATCTGTTATCTAATTTAATAACCAGTTAGTGTCAATCCTGAAGGAAAAACTTTGAGGTGAAACTATGAGCTACAAAAAAATATTTTGCTCCATGGTATGAGGTGCAGTAAAATATGAATATATTGTCCTCTTTCTACTTGCTGGATTATTCCAAATCATTAAGCGCATTTTTAATAAAAAAAAATTCAAAGAAAGGATGTGTAACTGCATTCACAAGTACTCACGTCGGCTTCGTCGCCTTCGTCTCCTGACGACGGTGGTGCCGTTCGCGTACACGACGCCTTCCTCAGGAGCCCTTCGTCTTCTTCCGTTTACCTGCGAACATTAATTGTATAGATCTACGTGCACCTATGAACATTTTTTTTACTAATCAAAAACAATAGAGATAAATCTTAAATTTCTAGTCTTCTAACCAAACCGAAATTGAGGTTAATCTGTAGAAGACGAGCTCGCAACAATAAGTTATCTACTTTTACAGATTATAGCATATACAGACATATAACCAAGGTACATTTCAAATTTATAAAATGTCGTCATTATCCTGGCTATCTAGCAGATGTTTTTTTAACTGCTTTTTGTATTTAGGTTGTGTTAAATAACTATTTTGTATATCATTTGGCAGACTGATTACAAGTTTAGGCAATATATATCTAAAAAATTTCATGCAACACATATTATTACATACATCGTCTAAATATAGACTTATCTATGAACATGACTCGTGTAAGTTCAACTCTCAGAAATACTCCCTCTCGTAGCTCTAACTAGCTAGCGTCTGCTTTTTTTCTGTCATTCTTTGGAGTTCAGGGTTCTCATGTTGGTAATGCAAAGACATGATTGTGATTGGTGATGATATTACAAACTTTCAGTTAAGTGTAGGGAACAGGTAGGACTTCATCAAGACGATGGTAATGTCCAGCCAGGACGCGGAATCTCATAGCTACACAATTGAAATATATATGGTCAGTCGTTTCTATCGAGTCTTAGAGCTATCGATATTTTTGAATTAAATAAAAAAGCAATTTAATTTTTGTGTTTATGTGTGTGTGGGGAGAAGGGAGGGGTGGTGGAGGGTGGTGTGTGTGTGGGGGGGGGGGGGTGTCAGTGATGCATATCACACGCCGAGTTCAGCCCAATGATCGTTAAAAACGAAGTTGTATAGGATTATGTGTAACTAGGATGGATTGAGTGGTCAAGTCAAGGATGAATATTATCAGAGTCGCGTTTTTCAGAATTTGCCTTTAAAGCCCCTGCTTTAAGGAATTGTCTTCCCCTGCAAGACAAGTCTCAGCCATTCGATTTACTCACGTTAGTGTGGGGTTAAGTCTTTTGCCACTCACCTTGCAGCTGAAGCAGCCCTCTGTGGAGATGAGCTCCTCTTTCCCGCCGATCTTGTACTGGTCCCTGACGGGGAACACTGGCGCGTCCCCGATGTCCCCGGGGGGCATGGCGCCGTCCAGCGCCGTGAGGCAGTGGCCGGCCCCCACCAGCTGGTAGCCGGCCGGGCACCCGCACTGGTATGACGACCCCAGCGCCGTGCAACCAAACAGGCAGCTCGCGCCGGCGCACCCGCCGGCCAGCTGAGACCGACCGATCATCATCAGACAGAACGACTCAGAGAACATAATATAGGACTACAAATATCAAATGCTCATCATCAAGTTATTTTTATCTCCACTGCAGGAGCACAAACCTCTCTCATCTGTCGGAGACAAAATTTGTAACTGTATTTACTTTTAAAATTGGTGCAATGAAGAATATATAAAGAATCTGAAGAGGCGACTGCCCCATTCAGATTCCTCCCGTCTGCACTGCCAGGAGGACAGGAGATCGTCCCCAACCGTTGCATTGCTTAGCGCTACATACCTGCAAACAGACGCCGTGTCCGGAGTCCCAGCCGTAGCCGTTGGGGCAGCCGCAGCGGTAGGCCCCGCCCACCGGGAAGCACGGCGACGCGCCGCACGGCGCCTCCGCGCACGCGTCCGTCGGCACGCAGATGCCGCTGGACGACCGCTGCGTGCCTGCCACGTCGCAACAGTACAAGGTCACTTCGTGTAGCCGAGGACCCTGAACATCTTACACTGTACACACGACGCCGTAATGGTAAGTTTCGGCGAAGGAAGTAGCAGGCAAGAGTTGGTCGCTCGGAAAATTTGACGATTCGTAACCAGTTCTTGAGAGAAGTGACGATTCGATTCGCATTACCACACAATTGGCAATTAAAACTCCCTCTGACTACTGGAATCCTTTGACAGATCCATTTAAGTCAACGATCTCTATGTACTACTAGATGGAGCGTTCCAAACAATCGGTCTGTTCCACGCAGGTCAGTCGGGGAGTTGGGGGTTTGGTGTGGCCAAGATAAGCCTGGCCACCTAGTTGAACACCACGGACGTATTAGCGCCTATGTGACGCAGTGAGCTATGACGGAGTATCAGAAGGCTACTTCATATAGTAGTGCCAACAGGAGGCACGGCAAAAACGCTTAAACGCTCGGAGGTTGGGACGGTTCGCAACCAGATCTCCATAAAATACTGGACGGTTTACACAATTCAGATCCGAAAGCATGGGTTCGCGTTCCCGATCCCACCGTGTGCATTCCCATAGAATGTGGTGAGCGGTTCGATCCGACTGACCACACTCGCAGTCGGGAGATGCGACCAGTGTCATGGAGTGAAGCTTCGCCTGGAAGTCGCCGTGACCGGGGAGGAACTGCGCGACGCAGTGGGCCACCTCTAGCCACCGTTTCTCCAATCTCTCCTCAACGCTTGGGAAGAATTTGAAGAGGTGCCTGCCCTTTTCAGATTCCTCCCATCTGCGCTGCCAATCGGACATCAGAAGGTCGTCCACAACCGAAGCTGTCACCCCGAACAGTCGACTCACCCGCCGGGCAGTCGCAGCGGTACCCGCCGGCGTAGTTCCTGCAGGGCGCCTGGCACAGGCCGGCCTCGCACTCGTCGCGGTCCAGGCAGCGCGCGCCGGCCGCGTCCAGCCGGAACCCGCGCGGACACACGCAGCGGTAGGAGCCCAGCAGGTTGACGCACTTGCCGGGCGCGGGGCAGATGCCCTCCTCGTGGCACTCGTTTATGTCTGGACAACAAACACATCATGCTATACTATAAAAACTTATACCTAACTCCCTCCGTATCCCACTAATATTGTAAATGCGAAGGTTTATAAATAAATAACTATAAATAAATACTCAAGACATTCACACCAATTATCCAGTCCCAACCTAGGCAGAGCCTGTGGTATGGTTACCAGATAACGGATACACATACTTAAATAAATATATAAACATGGAAGACTTGGGTACAAACATTCATATTCATCATACGAACATTAGCCCCTACCGGGATTCGAGCCCGCAACCTCCGGCGTGGCAGTCTGAGAGCTACCCGTTCCGCCACGGAGGTCATCAAATTATTGTTGACATTGTAATTTTTATTTTGTACATTATTTTATTACATGACGATCCCTTTTACCATATTAGAATGACATGTAAAATTTAATTTTTAAGATGTATAAGTGAAATAAATTTATCTAATCTAATGTAATCTATTTATTATTTAATTATTATTTTCCCGATTCGCAATTTTCTTACGTCGTTTAGATGTTTCGATTGGACGGATCGGGTCGAAACTTGGCACACATATAGATTAGGTCCTGGAATAGGACATAGGATAGTTTTTATCCCGAAAAACATCTCCTTCCTACGGGAAACCAAATTAATCGTTAAAAGCGGTGTGTAAATATCGAAACCTATGCGGCCGAAATCGCGAGGAAAAGCTAGTTTGAAAGCCTTTCTATTTTGGTTCTTTAATAAGTTGACTCCTGGACAAGTACATGAAGACATTTAGACATTTATTTATTTAAAATATTGAAACATTACAGATTATTATTCCATTGCGTTACAATAATTTTTATGGTATAGACGAAACAGGCATTCCTCTCTCTAGCGTTCCCTTACATTCCGTCATCAGCCGTCCCATGCCGTCCGCGAACACGTCACAGTGTGAATATAATAATGCATTCAGGGTGCTGTCGGGATTGCCTTGCAACTGCAGCGCACTAGAGATATTCGCTGCGAACTGAATAATTTTCTATTATATTCTACTAGCTGTTGGATAACTTAACATCACCAATTATTATGTAGTTCTGGTAGGAATGGGATGTTTTTTCGAGATAAAAACTATCCTATGTCCTATTCCAGAACCTAACCTATATGTGTGCCAAGTTTCATCACGATCCATCCAGTGGTTGAAGCGTGATTGAGTAACAAACATTCAAACTTTCACATTTACAATATTAGTAGGATTCTATTATCTACAGTAGTTTGCTGTACCCTCATAAGTCTGCCCAGTTAGTACCATTCTGTCTTTCTGCGACTTATCGTTACTTCTCAGGGGGCCAAGAAGTCATGGCAACACTTGGACCCTTCTGGATCCTGTGTGCCAAACCCCGGTCCACCGACAGTGCCCCAGGCCCATCGGGTGGACTTCATATACATATTAAAATATCTCCCTATTTTATCTTTTTTTTTGGTTCGAATCCCGCTAGAGGCAAATGTCCGTATGATGTTTGGACCCAAGTCTTGGATGTGTATATATTTATTTAAGTATGTGTATCCGTTATCTAGCAACTGGAGCACAGGCTCGGCCTAGTTTGGGACAAACTGGGATAATCGGTTTGAATGTCTGAGATATTTATATTAATTATTTATTTATTTATTCACAATACGCATAATCATTTATTGCCAAGTATAGGTAAATACAGATACACAGAGTTATATTATAGATTAGGGCCGCTACACCTTGCCTTTTGTATAAGCATGCAATATTTATTAAAATTCTGCTAATACATTAATTAATAAATTATTCAAACCAAAAAAATTAAACATTGTTAAAGTAAAATGTAAAATCAATCAACCAAATGTAAAATGTCAAGATTTAAATGTCAAGAATCAATACAATTTTTTTTTAAATTAAATATCTCAGACGATGTTTTCCTTCACCGAAAATCCTGTGGTGCAAATGAAGGAATACAACGACGGGATGCTCACCGACGCAGGCGTCGCCGCGCTTCTCGTAGCCGTCCAGACAGGAGCACTCGTAGGAGCCGTCGGTGTTGGCGCACGTCTGCTGGCACGTGTGGGTGCCGTTGGCGCACTCGTCCACGTCGCGGCACGCGGCGCCGTCGGCGTGCAGCGCGTAGCCGGCGCGGCACGAGCACGCGTACGAGCCGGCCGTGTTGGCGCACGCGTGCGCGCACACCGCGGGCCGCGCCGAGCACTCGTCCACGTCCACGCACGTGTCCGCGGCGGGCTTGTAGCCGGCGCCGCACACGCACCGGAAACTTAACACAGGCCCCGCCTCGCTTCAGTCCAGCCGTCGGCGATCACAGGCGACCGACGATCTCTATGTCCTCCCAGATGGAGCGTTCCAAAAATGGCTCTGTTCCCCGCGAGTAGCCCCGACTCTTTCACATTCACAATGAAACTTGTGCAGTTCCTACGCAGAACATTTAATTGTTACTAAATATTGACGCTACTGTTAAACAATGTCAATATTTAGTAAATAATTAAATGTTCTGAGTAGTAACTGCACAAGTTTCAAAGCGAATGTGAAAGAGTTGTGGCTACTTGCGTGGAATAGAGCGATTGTTTGGAACGCTCCATCTAGTAGTACATAGAGATCGTTGCACATGATAAAACTTATATAATGATAGATAACGTGAACAATTAAAGTAGGCTGTTGTATGAATTCTGGATATCATATTTTAACTGCAGTAAATATTGTTTAATTTTTGAACTGAATACAGCTTGGCAAGCAGGCTTCCCAGCTCTCCGAACCTACCTAGTTTCAAAAAGAGGCTTGTCAGGCAGTCATTTTATAGCTATGGAGAGTTTTTCCAGAACACACTGACATAATTAGATTCAATTTTATGAATTATACTAACTGTGCCCGCGGCTCCGCTTGCGTTGACTACCCTTATGGTGTCCCTAAGAGGCTTCTGGAGGAGAAGAACTGAGAATCGGGTTTAGTGGCGCACCTTGGAAGAAGCCTATGTCCAGCAGTGGACTCTTTCGGGCTGATGATGATAATGATGAAGGTTATTCTGACGCAGGATTATTTGGGCCAGTCAGGGAGTATTTGTACGCTGTTTCTTCTTCAATTAGGAAGCGGTAGTCGCAAAAAAAAATTACGAGTATAAATGTACTAAGTGTACTCAAGTGTAATTATTCTGACTTTGACTTTGTTTTGTAGGCTTTCTGATACAGCAAGGCAGTTCAGACAATGCGGGCTTAGCACTTAAAAGCCCAGTAAAGACAGAGCTAGTGCAAACGGGGCCCGAGGTTTGAAGCAAGCTTGTGACGTTAACTATTGCCTCTCAAAGAAACTCATTTCACCTTCATGATAGATAAGAAGTATAGATGTGATTTACCTGCCGATAGTGTTGACGCATCTGCCGGGCTCGCACAGGTCGGGCATGGCGGCGCACTCGTCGATGTCGTCGAAGCCTGCCCCGCCCCCGCCCCCACCATTCCAACCGCCGCCGCCGTTACCCCCACCGTTCCAACCGCCGCCCCCGTTGCCTCCGTTTCCTCCGCCGTTCCAACCGCCACCTCCATTCCCATTGCCACCACCGCCGTGGCCATTTCCGCCGCCCCCGTGGCCGTTTCCGCCGCCCCCGTGGCCGTTTCCACCGCCTCCGTTTCCACCGCCGCCGTTTCCTCCTCCGCCGTTTCCTCCTCCGCCATTTCCACCGCCGCCGTTTCCACCGCCGCCGTTTCCTCCTCCACCGTTTCCACCGCCGCCGTTTCCACCGCCGCCGTTTCCACCAGACGGCCCCAGGTTCTCAGGAGTGCACAAGTCCATTCGCTCGTGCGTGCCCGGCTCCGGACATATCTCGCACTCCGGACCCCACGCTACGCCCAGAGTGCAGCAACATTGCGCCCTGCAATTGATTAACAGCTTTAAATAATGGACCTTCTTTTTCCCACACAAAAATTGTTTTACAACGGTAATGAGCGTACTTGTGTGAAAGAGTGAGAAATACAGTGATACGCTAGCAGTGTGGTTTGAAAAAGATAGTAGTAACGAAGGTAGAGAAATATGTTGCGTTGGTTTGGACATTTAGAGCGTAGAAGTGAAAGAATAGTGAATACATTGTTACCCTAGGGGTGAAAGTAACTTATTTAGTCCCGATACGGTCAAGTTTAAGTTTAAATAAGTCTTTAACCCGAGGTAAACACTATGCTCATCATCTTTAATGAAAATAGAATTTCGTTTTTTTTATAATTTGACGGCTGTCAGTTGAAAACGATTTTCCCTAGGGCTGAAAAGTATTACTTTCAACCGGCTCCTCAGGCAACTTCAGACCTACTTTCCGAGTACGAGTAATGAATAGAAAGGAGAATGCCCAAAATTGTATGGGAGTTTGCCCTTGAACTTTGAACCTTGCGTCTGGATCAAATTGTCGTCAAAATACAGGCAAAATACTAAGGATTATTATAAAATGAAAATCGTTTAACTATTTAGTGGGAAAATTGAAGAATCTTACTTGGAATGAAATCTTCGTTGGCGCACAGTTTTTACAACACCGTGGGTATATGACCACGATTAACCGTTCCCGATCTTGATGTCATAGTTTGGTTATTAGTCGGCGACGGTATATTGCGCTCGACAGTACATTAGACTCGTTAAAATAGAATTTTTCACCCAAATACCTAATGTAAACAAACGGAGACAAAACAGGTGTTGACATCATATCGGATATGACGTCACAGTACGAAACCATAGTGCATATCAATAGTGAGGTTCTACTAAATCGATTTAACAATATGAATAATCGATATTTCGGTTACGTAACAATATTTTCATAAATATCTTTTAAGAACGTGTGTATTACTTTAAATCAGTATAAATATCGTATTTCCAGTCAGTAAATAAACCGTCCGTAAACGTGATGGGTGGATTGTCGCGCTAGTAACTGAAAGGTAGTATCAACTATGGTTGACAAATATCGATTATAAATATATATCGACTTTAATTCTTCTTTCACTACTCTAGTTGAAAAGATGCCGGTCGGCCGGCGAAAATCAATCAACGTTTTTATTATATGTTATTTTTAAACTCCCTATTCCATTAGATTTTATAAAAAAAATTGAGGGGATTCATAATTCAGACCAATATTTTTGGTACATGAATGGTAAAGACGCATCTTAGGCCCACTTTTGGGCATTCTCCTTTACAGCGCGAATGTGAAAGGAACTACAGCTAGAAGTCGTCGTAGAAGGACGTTCAAGGATCAAATTAGTAATGTCCTCAAAAAGGCTGGGGTCCGCAGTGAGAAGAATAAAAGGCGGTGCATGAAAAGGTTGATGGATGTGAGGCTAGTGAGGTGTGTCAGGATTGCGCAAAGTGGGGAACAGTGTATGTGTTTAAATAACATATTCGAATGCACACTCACTTGGTGACTTGCGTGTGCGAGGTGGGCGAGGCGGGCGTGGAGCCCCCGCGCGGCCAGGGCTCCGGGCTGCAGCGGCCCGACGACAGCGAGCGGTAGCACTGGCCGGGTCGGCGGTCTGATAAACATATATTTTTTAATAATCATTTATTACATAAGTGTCGCTGTCGCGTGCGAGGCAGCACCAACAGCATCCCGGGCACCCTGGCTGACAGATGTAGTCCTATGCTGAGGCACTGGGTTAGGCTTCACCTCTCCAGTGCCAAATCAATTGTCAAATAAATTGTATTTTAATTATATTTCAATTTTAAACTTTATGTATTACTTACTAACATGTTTATAGACATTTGTGTGAAATAAAACATTAATAACAATAATTTATTCATCTCTCCAAAAAATATATACATACAATAACTCCGCCAAACTGTATAACCGCAAATACAGTTTGTTGGCAGAAATTGCTCTCTTACTTTATACACATCTATGACAGAGAATACTAAATATCGAAGTGTCACCAGGTCTCACTGGCCCCAGGAGAAGATAGTAAGGTGTGGGTGCAGTGTGAGCGTGTATCGTGTATCGTGTAGCGACTGACCGATGCAGGCGCGGCCGTCCTCGCTGGGCTCCCAGCCGTCGTCGCAGTCGCACGCGTACGCGCCGTCGGTGTTGACGCACACGCCGGGCGCGCACAGGTCGCCGTCCTCGTCGCACTCGTTGATGTCCTCGCACGCCTCCTCCGAGTCGTGCGGCGCGGACGTGCGACGGTATCCTGATACAAACCCAAACGTACATTGTGAGCGAAGGCGCAGCGTTCGGCTAAAACGTTCCAGTGAATACTGCCCCGGTTGTATATTTTGACAAAAGTCATGCCAATTGTTTTTTAAAAGAGTTTGGTACACTTTAATCATTATCGTTACAAGTCATGGATTTAGCATTACCTAACATCATCTTTGAGATAGACATTTATTCACTGACACAACAAAAGTTAAGAAACATGTAGAAAAAAAAATCTTGGACAAAACATGACATAACGCTTCGCGGGCACCCAACGAGACACAATAGAACTTCTACTGTTTACACGTCCACGTCGGGAGTCCGCGAGAGCGCAGCCTGAAGGCGCGCGTGTGCCCGTGTGTCGCGTGTATGCCCGTGTGTCGAGTGTGTGCCCGTGTGTCGCGTGCGTGCGGCACTCAGCACTGAATGGTAAATAAGATGCGGCGCGCACTGACCGTCGTCGCACTTGCACTTGTAGGAGCCGACGACGTTCTCGCAGGCGTGCGGGCACGCGCCGCGCTCGGCGCACTCGTCCACGTCGGCGCAGTGCCGGCCGTCGGCCGCCAGCGCGTAGCCGAAGGGGCACGCGCAGCGGTACGACCCGGGCGTGTTGTGGCACCGGAACGTGCACTCGGCGCGCCCCTCCGCGCACTCGTCCACGTCCACGCACGCCTGCCGCACCACACACTCGCAATGAGGAGGACGGCAATCAAAAGTGATCGCCATTTCTTAGTCTTAAACAAATCTTTAAGTGATTATAGTGGCACCTGCTAAAAATCATTTAATTTAATTTTACATTTTTACATATATTGTGGGCTCGATTCTGAAGACACAACGTTAAAATTTGACAGCACTAAAGCTGTTGCTATCCTTGTCACACAGTATTATAAAGATAAAGACGAAACTAATTTTAGCGCTGACAAATTTTAAAAGTGTACCTTCAGAATCGGGCCCTGTATCGCCCTTGCAGGGTTCATGTTAGTACCTGTGTATTGTTCTGTAACATCTTTTAAACTACATGAAACAATAAATGGATGAATGAATGACGATATCTTGAAAACTGTTTTTTTTTGTTAAAATCAATTCGGCCACTTCCGAAAACTGCTTACGCCTGCTCGGTAGGAGCCGATTGGCGATGTGACGTCATCGCCCGTTGGCTCACTGATCTTGGTTTTTTTTAAATACAGTTTTTAAGATTTCGCAAAAAAAAATTCACTAATATATACATACGTATGGCAGATAATACTAAATATCACTAGGCACCTATGGTGAACAGCAAAGCAGTTTAATAAAGGATTTGTTTTTGATATTTGCAAAAAAGATGGAAGTTACATCAATGACTTGAAGGTGTTATTGTTAATTCAATAGCTTCTGATGCCTAATGCGATAGTATGAATATTATATTGCTGTAATGTAAATGTACTGAAGTTTCGAAAGACCCACTCGTAGGAACATGGTATGACCGGATATTGAAATCTGCAGTCTCCTCGGCCGTATGTAAGTCAGGTAGACAGTGGTAGGTAAGTACCCTGTGTGGTTCCTGCGTGAAACCCTAATATATATGGACCCTGTGTGGTCCCCGGGTGAAACCCTAATAGATACGTACCCTTTGTGGTGACAGCGTGAAACCATAATAGATACGTACCCTTTGTGGTGACAGCGTGAAACCCTAATATTATCGTACCCTGTGTGGTCCCTGCGTGATACCTCAATAGATACGTACCCTTTGTGGTCCCTGCGTGAAACCCTAATATATACGTACTCTTTGTGGTTTCTGCGTGAAACCATAATAGATACGTACCCTTTGTGGTGACAGCGTGAAACCATAATAGATACGTACCCTTTGTGGTGACAGCGTGAAACCCTAATATTATCGTACACTGTGTGGTCCCTGCGTGATACCTCAATAGATACGTACCCTTTGTGGTCCCTGCGTGAAACCCTAATATATACGTACTCTTTGTGGTTTCTGCGTGAAACCCTAATATATACGTACTCTTTGTGGTTTCTGCGTGAAACCCTAATCTATACGTACCCTGTGTGGTCCCTGCGTGAAACCCTAATAGATACGTACCCTGTGCGGCCCCGGCGTGAAGCCGTGGTTGCACCGGCACTCGAACCCGCCGGGCGTGTTGGCGCACGTGCCGTTCCCGCAGACGCGCGCGTCCTGCGCGCACTCGTCCGCGTCGGCGCACGCCAGCCCGCCCGCCGCCAGCGCGTACCCCGCGGGGCACTCGCACCGGAACGATCCGTCCGTGTTCACGCAGCGCCCGCCCGCGCACACGTCCGGCCGGACCACGCACTCGTCCAAGTCCTGCGTCGTGCGAATATAATTACCACGAAACTCGACCGCGTCGTTACACGTGACTCGTGTTAGCGTTGCACAAAAAATAAGGCACTTATCCCACTAATATAATGAATTGGAATGTTTAAATGTTCGTTACTCAATCGCGCTTCAACAACTGGACGGATCGTAAAAAACTTGGCACACGTATACGAGTAGTTTAGGTCCTGGAATACGACATAGGATAGTTTTTATCCAGAAATAACATGTCATTCCTCCGGGGAAATCAAATTAATCGTTTAAAGCAGTGGAGATGTACGAAGTCGCGGGCAAAAGCTAGTTTTTTTTTATATACTTATGAGGATAACAGGCGAACAGTAAAGTTACAGCAAATTATCTGAGAGTATTTAAGTCGTTAAAATATCACTTGTAACTTTGGTTTTAGAAGAACTTGTCTAGTCTGTTTTTAAGTGTTCACTAAGGGGGCATTGACTACGTCCTGCGGTAACTCCTTCCATATGCTCGCGACTCTGTTGTGGCCGACGAGGGCTTTAGATTGAGTTGTCAACAACGTCATGTCATGTTTGTGCCTCGCTCTGTGGACGCAACTGAGGTTAAAGATGGATTTCAAGTCAGGATAGTCATATTTGTCGGTCAGAATTTTGTTGTTCCTGAACACGATTCTGTATCGGTAATGAACGTTCAACTCGAAAGTCACTAAACTTATACTGAGACTTCTTTAACCCAGCTTATATTGGAAAATTGTGAAAGGTAAGGAAGGTCTCCTACTACACCTCATACCACGAAGCAAAATAATTTTTCGCACCTCATAAGTCACCTCAAAGTGTTTACCTTCATGATTGACACTAATTAGTTATTAAATTAGATAACAGATGATTTAAAAATATGCATCTGTTATCTAATTCTAAATTCTAATTTAAGAACCAATTAGTGTCAACCGTGAAGGTAAAAACTCTGAGGCGACTTATGAGGTGCGAAAAATTATATTGCTTCGTGGTATCACCTGTAGATATGACTTATAACAGATTTAACAAAAAAAAATTTCCTTTTTTTGTGTCGCTGGGAGTTTTTCGCTCTACAACGCTAACACCTAGAAAGCGGTAGGACTTATATAAATGTAGCAAGTGTACTTAGATATACAGGAAACGAGTAGTGACTTACGTTAGTGACGTTAGGCCGGCCCATGCCGCCCGGACATATGTGCTGGAACTGCGGCGAGTCTGGCGGCGGGCAGCGCTCGCAGTAGCGGCCCCAAGCCGCGCCTGAAACATTCACACTCAGTTAACAATTTCAATAGGATTATTAGGGCAGCTTCTACAAGTTTAATCTTCGTCTTCTATCATAAAAAACCTGCTCCTGTAGTGCTATTCTCTAAAATACAAACACACGTGCGAGTCTCACTCAAGTGACTTTACTCACTTCGAAACATAAACCACTGGCATTCAGTAAATATTCTAGAACACTATCGACGTGAAGTGAGTTTTTTGTTCACTTCACTTTTATATTTTTCTGGAATGATTACAGAATTACCAATGGATTCGGTTTTAAAGTGAGTGAAGTCACTTGAGTGAGACTCGCACGTGAGTTTGTATTTTAGAGAATAGCACTACGGCTCTTGAGTGACTAAGTATGTTTTAAATAGCGTCGGGACGTGCATCCAGTGGTAACAATGGTCTCCTGCACTTTGTTCGGAGCTTCTATTGTATGTAATCTTGCTATACCTCATACCATAAAGCAATATAATTTTTCGCACCTATAAGTCACCTCAAAGTTTTCTTCTTTATGACTGACACTAATTGGTTATTAAATTAGAATTTAGAATTATATAACAGATGCACATTTTATAATCATCTGTTAACTAATTTAATAACCAATCAATGTAAATAATGAAGGAAAAACTTTGAGATGACTTATGAGGTGAGAAAAATTATTTGTAGGGGGATCAAGCAGGGTGCCCGACAAAGAGCACCTGAGGAAGTACCGGGCACCTCCCCCGTGATTCGGCCTGTGGGACCTAGATGTCGAAAGGCCACGGGAGGTGGAGGGAAAGACCGTTATATTCCCTTAGCACAGGAGAAAATGTTAATTTGTGACTAGACAAGTGTACCTACGTATTATATCGTAGGAATATGTACATATGTAATGGTGATTGTATGTGACGTACCGTCTTACACACACACACACACATTGTTTAAATATAAGATATAAGTATGTAAGAGCGAGGCCCTCGGGCGCAGACATCTTTATGTCCAAAAGAAGGGGCCAACTATGTTTCAGTTTCAGCTTATATTCATCCTTTAACAATATCATGCACCGTGTTGGACATTCAACATAGTATTATACGAGTAAAAAACAGTCTGATAATAAAATTGTTTCACAAGTGTAAAAAAAAGGAGATCCGCTGGAACCTCTAAGTTTCTGAAATAAACATTTGTGTATTTTTGTTGTATGTAATGGTGGTCGCACGGGCCGTACCGTCCGAGCAGCAGCACTCGGCGCGGGCCAGCTGCAGCGGGCGCGCGCGGTGGCAGCGCCCCGCCTCCCACTCGTCGTAGCAGAGCTCCTTGCGCTCGTCCACGCACACGGCCGCCACCTTGTCGAACCGCCACCCGGCCGGGCAGTCGCACACGTATCTACACACACACACACACGCGTCCAACAAACACCTCCAGGTCGTACCATCTGCAGGTCATACCACGAAGTAAAGTATTTTTTCGCACCTCGTAAATCACCTCAAAGTTATTACCTTCATGATTGACACTGATTGGTTATCAAATTAGATAACAGATGATCTGTTATCTAATTTAGTAACTAATTCGTGTCAATCATGAAGGAAAACACTTTGAGGTGACTTACAAGGTGCTAAAAATTATTTTGCTTCATGGTATTCCCGTGGATGTCGTACAAGGCGACTAAGGGATTACATTATAAAACATCAATCAGGCCTCCCCAACCCGTCTGGCCAGCGCGGGGAGTGTAGGCCGAATCCTCCGTCTGTCTCCGGCAGATGAGAGAGGGTTGTGCTCCTGCAGTGGAGACGAAAATAACCTGATGATGATGATGATGATGTACAAAGAAGATTTTAAGACATAAATTGATGGTGAAATAGTGAGTATAGTAATATATATGTAGTGTTGTCTGGTAGAGGTGAGGCAGCGAGTACAAACCCTCCGTTGAAGTTCCGGCACTCTCCGCCGGCACACGCGTAGGGGATCTCGCGGCACTCGTCGCGGTCCACGCAGCGCTTGCCGGCCAGCCGCCAGCCCTCGTCGCACGAACACTCGTATCTGCAATATATATAATGAAAAATAATAAAAATACAAAAATGTAATAAAAAAACACTACCTTCAGTAGCGGAAAACAAGTAAGAATAGGTTATTATATAAGTACAATTCAAGGTTGCACAGATACATTTATTTTGTGATCTGTTCTGTACTTAACTCTCTTTATAATGTACAACAAGCGTTAGCATGGCCCGCTGTGACCGAGCGGCCTCACCGCACACACAGGACAAACCCAAGAGGTCTATTATGTGTGAGTTATGTAAGACATATGATGTATTTTCTTATTAATGTTAAATAAATAAAAAAAATATTATTTTTGGCGGAAAACCCGCTCAATTGTTTAGAAATGCTAGCTAGCTTTCAAGACATGTTTAATTTGGTTAATGTTGATCCAAGTAGATTTCATACAATTATTATGGATTAATATAAATATCATAATAATTAAAATTACCAGGGCAACATCTGTACCGAGTTTGAGAGACACCGCTTCGACCACACAGGGAAAGATATGAGGATACTCACTGCGTATGGTCCTACAACACAAAGTCAGATGGACCTAGTTCCCTCTTTTTTCCCTTTTCTCTCCATATCCCTCTAGCCCCCCGGCCTTTCCCTTTTTTTCTCTTTTCTATACGATCCCACCGTGCCGTAGTGCCGTAGTGTAGTATGTGTGAGCGCCACTGACCCGCCGTTGGTGTTGGTGCAGGCGGGCCGGCCGTCGCGGCCGCACGGGTGGTCGCGCTCGGCGCACTCGTCCACGTCGGCGCAGTGCCGCCCGTCGGCCGCCAGCGCGTACCCGGCCGCACACTCGCACCGGAACGAGCCCACCGTGTTGCGGCACCGCCCGTTGCGGCACACCATGTTGCCCTCGCGGCACTCGTTTATGTCTGCATGGTGCACAGTGCAACACATATATTAAAAAAAACCTTCAGGAGCCAGTAGTCCACTTCCAAAAATTACCACATTTCCAAAATGACCCCTTTAGCAAAGTTACCCCTTTTCCAAAATAATGCCTTTCTAAAATAACCCCTTTTCCAAAATGACCCCTATCCCAAAATAACTCCCCCAACCCTTTCCCAAAATGACCACTTTTCCAAAATGACTAATTTCCCTAAATCACCCCTTTCCTAAAATGACTACTTCCCAAAATGACCACTTTCCCAAAATAACCACTTTCCCAACTGACCCCTTTCCCTCTAAAATGTCTATATTATTATTACGTAGGGACATTCGGTGAAAAGAATATTTCGAGAAAGTGGTCATTTTGGCAAGTATACATTTTGTGAAAATAAGACTCCTTGCTCTAAAAGGCCTAACAAAGATAAAATTAACGATGGAATAGAACCAACTTGTACAAAGTTGTCAATTTCAGGTGAGACTCGAATAACCATATATGGCGTTAAAGCCCAATAATGGCAGAAAAAATAGTTGTTACAAGTAAATAGTTATTTGTCGTTGAAAAGGCACAATTTTTAAAGTTCCGAAATAGGATCATACGGTAGAGAATCATATCTCTTTATCTAAACATCCGATTATAGTAAAACAAATGAGAAGTAAGACTGACCGATGCACTCGTTGTTGGCGCCGGGCTTGAAGCCGGCGTCGCAGTGGCACTGGTAGGTGCCGGGCAGATTCTCACACGTGCCGTTGCGGCACACGGGCCGCGGGCGCGCGCACTCGTCCACGTCCACGCACGTGCCCTCGCGCAACGTGTACCCGGCGCCGCACTCGCATCTACACACACACGTGGCTGTAGTATGTAGGCAAAGGCGCAGCGGAAGTGAATGTAGATCACTGTCCGTTGCATCATCAGCGTGGCGTAGTATTAAGTAAAATATATATATGATTTGCAATGTAATTAAAGGCTTTTCAAAATATGAACGAGTGAACATCGTCTCATTTCACCCCTTCGCCAACAACCTACAACCCCCATATCACATGGCTTATCAGATCAAAGTGTATGACAGCACCATAGTATATGCAAATGAGGCTTCACTCAAAACGGGTCAAAATATAGGTTTCGGGCCCCTGATCAAAATTCTCTGAGATTAATATTTTCCTAAATAACCAAGTTAATTATTATATTTCTTGGTTTACCATATACCTATACCTCATACCATGAAGCAAAATAATTTTTCGTAGCTCATAGTTTCACCTCAAAGTGTTTTCCTTCATGATTGACACTAATTGGTTATTAAATTAGATAACAGATGATTTTAAAATGTGCATCTGTTATCTAATTTAATAACCAATTAGTGTCAATCATGAAAGAAAACACTTTGAGGTGAACTATGAGCTACGAAAAATTATTTTGCTTCATGGTATGAGATATAGGTACTGTATATAAAAGTTTCTAACCAGCTTTTTCAGTTCATATATTTTTAACACATTACGCATCTCATTAGTAACTTGTATCAGCTTTTGACCTACTCGCTTCCCCCTGTGACCACCTGTACATATCAAGACCCCCTCCCCTCCTGTGTTTTGCCGTTGTTCTGCACTAGTACTCGTATTTATACCAGCGCTGGAGTTCGCGTAGCAACTGTTGCTGCGACACATACGTACCTTGATTATTTTTAAATTGTAATTTATTAATTCCGTTCTGTTTATTTCTTATGTAGTTATGAATAAATGACCTATTCTATTCTATTTCATAGGTTTTAAAATGGACTTTCAATAGAACTGTCACCATGATTTGAGCAACGGATCATGTCCACTGAAACATGACAAGGACTGAACGCATGTGACTCATTTTCGGCAACTGCTGACCCCCTCCCTTCTCCCTGCGACCACCTGCTTTTGCCGCTGATCTCCGTGACCTAGGTATTTCTTGCTTTGAACTGTGATCGATATATCACACGCCACTGCGTCCTCGTACCATACCGAGCAACGCCATCATTCAACGCAGAGCTGGCCAACTGACCTGAAAGAGCCTATGGTGTTCCTGCACTCGCCGTGCTCGCACAGCGCGTCGTCCTGGCACTCGTCCACGTCCTCGCAGTCGTCCTGCGCGGGCGCGAGCGCGTACCCGGCGGGGCAGCGGCACTGGTAGGCGCCGGGCAGGTTGGCGCACTGGGCCAGCCCGCGGCACGGCCCCCCCGGCCCGCCCGGCCCGCCCGGCCCGCCCGGCCCCGCGCACTCGTCGATGTCGCGGCACAGGTGCGACGTCGTGTCGTGCTCGTACCTGCAAGCCGGTTGCACACATACCATACGATATTCACTGCAGGCCATACCGTGACGCGATAGTTATTTGTTCAACAAGTGAGCAAAGTTATATTTTGTTGCCAATGCTAGCTTTGATCACGAACTAGCGAAGTAGTATAGAAGTAAATCAAGAACGCAGCGAGTGATTCTAATTATAGGCTACTGAGCACGGTGAGTGATTTAAATGCACGAGACATACAAAAATTTGCTCTCGTGTGAAACATACAACTTTTCACCTCTACCTGTGAGAAAAGAAAAAAGTTTAAATTTTATTTAAATATTGCGAACCAAGTAAACATGATATTTTTAAATAAGCAATATTAATGTTTACTAGTAAATACTAGATAATTTATAACTATTTTTAATATTCCATCTCTAAAAAGGCAATACTACTATATATAAACTTAAATTTCAATAAATAACATACAAAAATTTTAGGCTATGGTGGTTCATAATGTTGGCAAATTCGAATCACTTTTGCTCACGCTCGCAGCAAAAAGCAATTTTGCTGCGAGTTTTTACGCATCATACCGCCTTTTCGAGCTGGAAAGGTGAAAAATATTTTTTCACACCTTGTAAGTCGCCTCAAAGTTTTTACCTTCATGACTAACACTAACTGGCTATTAAATTACATAACAGATAACATCTTTTATCTAATTTATTAAAGGTAAAAAGTTTGAGGTGACTTATGAGGAAAAAATATTTTGCTTCATGGTATGACCTGAAGACATAGACAACCAACCGTACCGCGACAGGCTCGCGTTCAATTACCGCTTCAAAACAAAACTTGTTTAAACAACAATTTACTGTGAAGTGGTTGTTCCGGTGTTTTTTTGAGAACAGTTTTTTTTCTTCAGGCTTTGGTGTTTAGTAGTGACAGTATATTATGCAAAAAATGTCTGTGCGTGTGTATACTGCGAAGGAAATGTAAATAAGCTGATCTCCTTAAAGCAGTGAACTTCCTAACCTCGAACCTTACTAAATCTTACTATCAACGTTAGTAAGGGAATGTAGAAACTAAAGAATAGTGGAAGTTATAGACAGACTACAAAGGGCTCGTTTCCATAGCCGTAAAATCTATTATTAAAAAAACTGTGTTTTTAAATAATATATATATAATAAAATACAGACAATCTTAAAAACATTGAAACTGCACTGTACCCGTGGTCGCAGCCGCACTGGAAGCCGGTGGGCGTGTCGTGGCACACTCCGGGCTTGCACAGCTGCGGCATGAGCTCGCACTCGTCGATGGGCCGCGACTCGTTGGTGACGGGGTTCTTGTACTCGCCGGGCCGCTCGCCGCACAGCGCGGCGTGCGCGGGCGAGCCGCGCGGCGGGCAGGGCTCGCACGGCGCGCCCCACGCGCGGCCCACCGAGCAGCAGCACAGGTACTTGGTCTGCGGCACGCCCACCGCGCTCGCGCAGCGCGCGGACCCCGCGTCGTACTCCATGTAGCACTGCTTCTGCCGCACGTCCACGCATTCCTCTGCAAAGGACGCGATCTCATAAATAGCAGCGCAAACTTCGCGTGTCTGCAGTAGTAGAACACATTTACATCATTTCCGGATTTGCTTTCGTCTGTTTGTTTGTGCACGGATCACGTAAAAAGTACTGAACTGATTCTATTGGAGTTTTTAGAACAATTTAGGGCTTAACTTGGAGTACAATTTAGTCTTTATTTCATGGTAATCGGCCCACTATATCAAAAGATACGTGAATTTATAGTTTACGAAAAAATTCATTCCAATTCAATCGGTCGAAGTGAAAAGCAAAGTCATTCAAACAAAGCAGAAGGAATTCTACTAGCATACTGTGAGGGGGCATTATAACTGTAAGAAGGGGCAGTGTGTACTACTGACCGCCTCGTTGGTCTAGTGGCTTGGTTATTAGACTCTAGAGAGGTCGTGGGGCGGATTCTCACCGGGGACAGACAACTTTGTACAATTTGTACAAGCTACGTTTAGATGTTAATTTTGTGAATTGTCCAATCTTTGTTTAATTCCCGAAAGGATTAGCAGGGTAAAATGGCAGCAGGTCGGGAACGTCTGTCGCAGAACCGACGGCCGTTAGGGCAGATGACTTCTGGAGTGTAGACCGCGGTTTGGCACGCGCAGGGTAGGACGCACTACCGACGACTCGAAGCCGGAAGCGGCTGGAAGCGGAGGGCGGAGGATGGGATGGCGTTGATGGGGGAAGGCCTTGGATATAGCAGCAGTGGACGTCTAGGGGCTGACATAACAATAATGTATATAGGTATATAGAGCCTTGGAATCCTGGTTGGTTGTGCACTCGCCTCACATTCATAAGGTCCTGGTAGAAACTCCGCCCGTACCAATGAGTTTTTCGAAACTTAGATACGGTTTATTTACGATACCACAGGCTCGGAACCTTCATATGCCAAAGAAGAAATTCCACCAAATGGGCTCGGGGCACCGTCGGTGGTCAGAGGTTCGGCACAAAAGATTCTGAAGGGTCGAAGTGTCGCTAGGTCTTCGTGCCCCCCTAAGGAGATAAGATGTAGGTATGAATGTGTACTCACTGCCGCTGGGCATGGCGACGTATCCGTCGGGGCAGAGGCAGACGTAGGAGCCGGGCAGGTTGCGGCAGACGCCGGGCCCGCAGACGTCGGCGCGCGCGCACTCGTCCTCGTCCTCGCAGCGCAGCCCGCCGGCCGCCAGCCGCCAGCCCGCGCCGCACGCGCACACGAACGAGCCGAACGTGTTGGTGCAGGCGCCGTGCAAGCACGCCGCCGGCAGCTGCGCGCACTCGTCGATGTCGGCCAGCGTCACCACGTACGACGGCTGGAACGAGCGCGCGCCCATCACGATCATCACGCTCAATTTACAAGCGACTTTTTGCAAACGAAGTTGTACACGGCATAATGAACTTTATGTCGGTTGTATAGGAGTATTAAATATAAAAAAAAATTACAAATAAACTCAGGAAAAATTAAAAACATTCGAGTCGACTACTAGCGCCATCTGGATTACTCAAACGACCACCTCGAGTACTATTCTATCTAACAAATATTGGCGTCTGTGCAATTTAGATATACGGGTACCATGAAGCAAAATAATTTATCGCACCTCGTAAGTCAGCTCAAAGTTTTTACCTTCATTATTGACACCAACTGGTTATTAAATTAGATAAGAGATGCTCATTTTAAAATCATCTGTTATGTAATTTAATAACCAATTAGTGTCAATCATGAAGGAAAAAAACTGAGGTGACTCATGAGGTGCGAAAAGTTATTTCGGTTCATGGTATGAGGTGTAAGCGAATCGCGTAACCGATGCGTGCGTTATTAAGCGGTTCAGCGTAATACTGACTTTCTTCCATGGGCATATGGTTCAATTTCGCTGGCATTGAATGTTGTAGATACGTTTTTGAGAAATTGAACAAGCTTTTTTAAGGAGGCGTCCCTATTATTAATATTTTAATTACCTATTGTGGAATTTAATTAATTTTTGAGATGTCGCACATGAAATCATAAACCGTCGTAACTCAAAAAAGCATGTTTTGAGAAAACAGAATATGAAAGTTTTAAAAATTATATAAACAAAACGGCTAAAGAAAAGTACACAGTTTTGACTCATTTACTAAGACTATGGGCCTGATTCTGAAAGCACAAATTTAAAATTGGACAGCGCTAAAATTGGTTTCGTCTCTATCTTCATAATACTGTGTGACAAGGATAGCAACAGTTTTAGTGCTGTCAAATTTTAACGTTGTGTCTTCAGAATCGAGCCCTATGATTATCTGTTCAGGTACATAATGAAAAACAAAGATAGAGGAAATCGAGTACGTATTTTTTTTTTGGCTTTTTTGTATTAATAACTAAACACTGCATTTTCGAGTTATGATGACGGTCTACAGTATCCTGTGCGATGTAATTTCATAATTACCAATACAATAGATTATGACCACTTACTGGCTCGAGCACGGGCTGGTAGCCGGCCCCGCCGGGGCACAGCTGGTGGAACTCCTCGGAGCCGGGCTCGGGGCAGCTGTCGCAGTAGTTGCCCCACGCCGCACCTGGATATCACATCCATTACTGGGTAACTATTTTAATAATATTACTATCAGTTTCGAATGTCGTAGATAAATATTATCTTATGAGATGTTGCCGTGTGGTTTCCGGTAGAGTACAATAGGACCACTCCAACTCTTCCCGTAGATGTCGTACAAGGCGACTGAGGGAATATATTTTAAAAAACATCAATCAGGCCTCCCCAACCCGTCTGGCCAGCGCGGGGAGTGGAGGCCGAATCCTCCATCTGTCTCCGGTAGATGAGAGAGGGTTGTGCTCCTGCAGTGGAGACAAAAATAACCTGATGATGATGATGATTATGAGATGTGAGTACAAGTAGTGGTCAGTTGGTCGGTTGGTCGGTTGGTAGTGTACCGACCGACGGAGCAGCAGCAGGCGGCCATGGTGGTGTCCTCCGAGAGCTCGTCGCTGTCGCGGCAGTGCTCCTCGCCGGCGCGCAGCTCCACTTTGCTGTAGCACCGCGCCTTGCGCGCGTCTGTCCACAACAACACACTCATTAGTACTCACTAATAGAGCTCATTTACCACGATCTGCCATGGGGCCTATGACATGCATCAACTTTATTGGGGCCCATGATATGCATCAACCTCAGACTAGCATCAACTCTCCTGGGGTCCATGATATGCATCTTCTTTATTGGAGCCCATGATATGCATCAACTTTATTGGACTACCATCAACTCTATTGGGGCCCATGATATGCATCTACTTTATTGGAGCCATGATATGCATCAACTTTATTGAACTAGCATCAACTCTATTGGGGCCCATGATATGCATCTACTTTATTGGAGCCATGATATGCATCAACTTTATTAGACTAGAATCAACTCTATTGGGGCCCATGATATGCATCTACTTTATTGGACTAGCATCTACTTTATTGGGGCCCATGATATGCATCAACTTTATTGTGGACCATGATACGCATCAACTGCAATGGGACCCATGATATGCATTAATTTTCTAAGGCCCATAACAAGCATCAACTTCTTTGGGAATTGTGAATCAAGTTCTCGATTCGTCGCGTGGAACAGTCGTGGTTATTACCACACTTTGAAAAATAGCGTGTATCGAAAATGGTATAACATTAAATGTTATCCAAATGAATAACTTAATACTCTGGAAATTCTGACACGCTGGACGTTATGACACTGTCATTTTGTGCAATCGAACATTTTGAAACTGTGGTCGTTGTGTATGTATAGTGTAGGTCGGTGTGTATAGGTACCGAAGCAGGCGGTGCCGTCCGAGACGAGGTCGTGGTTGGGCGGGCAGTGGCACGCGTACGAGCCGGGCGTGTTGACGCACTGCCCGTACTGGCACGACTGCGGCGACTTGCACTCGTCCACGTCCGTGCAGTTGAAGCCGGGCATCACTGCGAGGGCGCAACAAAACAGACTTTAATACATTTTAAACAAACTACCAACGTTATTAGTACACTTGTATCATGAAACGCTGGAACGCACTCTCCTGTTGCTATCCAGGGTTCGAAGTTATCAAGATAATTAAGTTTTCTTTGATAATTAGCCATGCTGATTCCTCACTCGATCCCTTTAATTTTTAACTTACAAATGATAATTTGCCGTGTGGTTTCCGGTAGAGTAGAATAGGACCACTCCATCTCTTCCCGTGTATGTCGTACAAGGCGACTAAGGGAACACATTATAAAACATCAATCAGGCCTCCCCAACCCGTCTGGCCAGCGCGGGGAGTGTAGGCCAAATCCTCCGTCTGTCTCCGGCAGATGAGAGAGGGTTGTGCTCCTGCAGTGGAGACAAAAATAACCTGATGATGATGAAATGATAATTTCATTATTAAAATGTTGTGTAAATAAAGACATTCATAACTACCGCTTAAATATTTGAAATTACAAAATAATCAACATTAACAATTATATTGTCGACGCTACGGGTAAATAGCGTCAATATTCAGTTCAAGCTCCTGTCAAATGATTTGTTAGTCATTACTATTCTCGTTTATGGTATAGAATACAGATGTATCGATCTGAGTGGATCGTCCACGCCGCGTGTACTCACGGTCGTCGATGCTGTCCGACTGATAGCCTTTATCACAGATGCACTTGAACATGCCGTATGTGTTCACGCAGCGCCCGAACACGCACACGTTGTCGAACGTCGCGCACTCGTCCATGTCTGTACACACACACAAACGTCATAAGTAAACAGCATAAGTGGCCATATGCCACCGCCTCCCGATCTTCCCGTGGATGTCGTCAAGGCGACTGAGAGCTTGGCAGTCTCTGCCTGTGTATACTAAGATCATACCTGCGACCACCAATTCGGCTGCCAGTGTGATATTATGGCGAATCCCCCAATGGACAGCCCACCAGTAGTGTAATTCTACTGGAGAGGCTTATGCTCATCACTGGACGTATTTCGGCTGATGAAGGAGTAAACCTTGCATTTATAAGAGTTTTAGCGGACAACCCGTAATTGTTGAGATTTGAGTAACAGGATTTTTTCCTTGGCAAAATTTTCGATAAAAATCTATTTCTCCGGCCTTCTAGACTTATTTCTGTGACAAAATTTAACGTTTAGTTGATGAATTTATTTGCACCAAGTTCCAGAGTGCAATTTTTAGCATTCAGGAAGTTGGTACACATAGATTTATTCTCGAGCTTTCTGGACTTCAACTCAAAGTATCCAATCATTCATTTCAACCACTGGACGGATCGTGATGAAACTTGAACAAGCTCTCTTAGGGAGTGCGCTTTCAGCATGTACTATTACTTATTCTGTGGTCCTACTAGATATTTTTCTCAGTTAATTTAGGTGTCTTACTTATACTCGTTCATCCTACTAATATTATAAATGCGAAAGTTTGGATGTTTGGATGTTTGTTACTCAATCACGCTTCAACCACTGGACGGATCGTGATGAAACTTGACACACATATAGGTTAAGTCCTGGAATGGGACATAGAACATCCCATTCCTATGAAATACATATAATTTGTAATGTTAAGTTGTCCACGCGGACGAAATCGCGGGCAGCAGCTATTATGTAATAAGTTAACCGCTTCCCGACATATCGGCATGCACTCACCGAGACAGGACTTCCCGTCGTGCGCCTTGGTGAAGCCCACGTCGCAGTCGCACTCGTACCCGCCGGGCGTGTTGGCGCAGTGGCCGTTCTCGCACAGCGTGGGGTCGTTGGCGCACTCGTCGATGTCCACGCACGAGTACCTGCGCACAGGAACACACCAACATATCACCTCCTCGTTGTCCTGGTAGCTTGGTCATTGTAATCGAGCACCAGAGTTCGTGGGTTCGATTTCCAGTGGGACAATCCCTCCTCACCATCCCCCGCAACTCCTCTAAGCGAGGATCAACGGAGGTCCGCAACACGTAACACCTACCAGTGAAGGCAGGGCGAGTCCCGAGGACTGAATCTACGCTACCTCGGGCCCCAGGCAAATTTAATTAAAGAAGTAAAGAGTCGAAGTAGGAAGAGTTCCCACTTCGTGGCTGATGATGCAAAAACTTACAGGAGTTTCGCTGCAAAACTGAGGGTGGAACTGGCTCAGAAGGCCTATTATTCTGTTAGCGAATTCCTGAAAGATTGATGTCGTACACCGTCCTAAATTTAATTTTAGGCTAAGTCATTTTGTGTTGTCTTGTTTATATTGACTACATATTATTATTAATTATTAACTTGACATTTATGATGATTACACTGACTTTTAAATTAAATTTATTATGACATTTGACTTTAACATGAAATTCAATAGCTATTTGACATCTTATATGCTAATGTAATAATTGTCTTCTCAATGCTTAAAGGCGTCCACCGACCCGTCCCCCTTGTATCCGGTGTCGCAGAGGCACATAAAGGAGGCGTCCGTGTTCCGGCACGTGGCGCGCGGGTGGCAGCCGCCGTTGTTGGTGAGGCACTCGTCCACGTCCTCGCACGACGTGCCGTCCCCGCGCCACCCGTCGCGGCAGCGGCATTGGAAGGAGCCCTGGGGGAGACCAACACCGGCATTAATCTATCAACCAAATGCTCGATCTATCGGTCATATAATTATTCTATCAATCAATTCCTCAATCCGTAGCTCAATTATGGGGAAGACACTGACTCCTTAAATACAGTTTGGGAGTCAGGGCTTCATTAATAATGTATCATTTTGAAATGAATAAAGTTATATTTATGTTTATGTCAAATAATCAATCTATCAATCAAAAACCAATCTATTAATCAAATGCTCAATCAGACTAACGATCAAATAAATATACATTTAGTCACTGACATAACACAAATTCCCAAATAAATAGAAAACATAAATTTCTACGACAAAACCTTTGCCCCCAACGAGACAATAGAACTTCTGTTTTCACGTCTACGTTGGGAGCCCGCGAGAGCGCAGCCTAAATGCTAAATCAATGTATCGGCATACAACAACGGGCATCATATAGTTCACGACTCCTCTAAAATGCTTACATGTCATTATGCGTTATATTGTTAATGTGTTAGTTCTATCGTCACGCACGCCAATGTGTCCATACGTAGACTAAGATAATGACTTTTAGGTTTAAACATCTGTTGCAGAACTGACGGTCGTTGGAGCAACGAGTTTTGGAGCGCCGCCGCCATCGAAGTTCTAAAGCTGGCCGAGATGCAGAGGGCGGAGGACCGGTTCACAGGGTTCGGTTTTTCCTAAGGTCGGCTGGAAGGGACCTCTTCTAGATATAGGTCTAGATTTGTACACTTTTATAATAACAGGGGAAGGCGTGTCAGATGGACCGATGACCTGAAGAAGGTGGCCGGAAGCGGCTAGATACGGAGAACGAGGACCGGGTGTGGTGTCGTTCAATAGGGGGAGGCTTATGTCCAGTAGTGGACGTCTAAGGGGTGATAAAAGGGTCTCGTACCGGCAGGTTAATGCAGTCCGCGGCGGGGTGGCAGTCGCAGGTGCCCAGCTCGCACTCGTCGTCGTCGGTGCAGGCGGGGCCCAGCTCGGGCTTCACGCTGTACCCGTCGGGGCAGCGGCACACGAAGCTGCCGATGGTGTTCCGGCACTCGCCAGCGCCGCACAGCTCAGCCACCTGGCAACACAGTATTTAGCTAAAAACTATTCCAGAGCCGTAAAACACATAACAAAAGCTTAAAACTATAATCAAGGAACCTTAAAGGAACTAAAGAATAGTGAATAGTGGAGTTACAGACAAGCTACAAAGGATCGTTCTCAAGGCCGTAAAAACTATATAAAAAAAAACTATAATATAATCGTAAAATAAAATAATAATTTCAAAAGTACTTACAGAAAAACAAAGGACTGCGATGAGTAAGGACTACATTTGGAGGTAGGAAGCGGAGGGGGATAGCACGGGAGGGAGGGGAGGTGAAAGGAGAAGACGGGCACGAGTCGATCGGGAGGCGGAATGGAGGCTGGGCTGGAAAGGCGAAGGAGGCCGGAGGGAGGGAAGCGAGGCAGAAATAAAAGAAAGGGAGAGAGGGAAAGAGAACAAGAAAGAAGTATGTAAAAGGGGTAGGGGCAGTGGAGCACAGGGAAAAGTTGATTTAAACCTGTTCCAAGGCTAAGAGTAAAGGTATGAGTACATATTTCAGTGATCTGAAGCAAATGAATAAATGCTATAAAGGAGCGTACGTCTGCGCACTCGTCGATGTCCTTGCAGGTGGTGGGCTCGCCGGGCGGGTCGGGCACCAGCCCCTCGCCGCACAGGCAGCGGTACGAGCCGGGCGTGTTGCGGCACTCCCCCGCGCCGCACGCGCGCGCGCCCCCCGCGCACTCGTCCACGTCGCGGCACGACCGCCCGTCGCCGCGAACCTGCCACCCCTCCCTGCACACAAACACACAAACACACACACGTAAAAGTACACGCTTGCGCATTGAACTCGTGCTCTCGAGCTTATGACTCCGATTCCCACTAGGGACTGACAGCTTTGTAACATATATATGTCGGCGAAACGATAAAAGAGTAGCTGATTTGGAGGCACAGTGCGTGTTAGCCGCGCCGTTCGGCGAGCGTCGCGACCACGTGCAGACGGAACGACGCGCGGGTCCGGCGCAGGCGCACGGTCTTTTTTCGATACGCGTGCGATTCGCAGGCATTACTCCAACGGATCGTCTGCCTTTTAGAATAGTTACTTGATTATGTAGTGTAATTTCATGTAGTGTCATTGAAGCCAGTAAACGTGTTAACTTTGAAACGGTGTTAAACTCAATTCAGTAGCCCGCTCCGATGAGGATAGGTACCAGTCTCTCGTCGACATATATATACTACTATGCCATTTACAAAATAAAAAAAACTGTGTGAAAGGGAGACAGCTAAATCTGTGTATTTTTCTCACTTTCATACTATAATGTCTTATGGATAATTACATAGGGCAATGCTGCCAAAGTTGATAGAATCATAGCATTTCAAAGGTGCACATAATAAATTAACTTTAAATCTTTTCACAAATGACTGGATATTGTAGAAGGCCGACAAAATTGATATTTTTTACAATTGTGGCAAATTTTTTGTTAACAGCAGCGCCACCCAGGGTGAGCTGGGCGCTGCACTCACCTGCACTTGCAGTGGTAGGAGCCGGGCGTGTTGACGCACTCGTGGTCGCAGAGCGCGGCGTCGTCGGCGCACTCGTCGATGTCCTCGCAGTGCGAGCGCACCGTGGTCTGCGCGTAGCCCTCGTCGCACACGCACTGGTACGTGCCCATCTGGTTCTCGCACACGCCGTTGCTGCATATGCCTGGGGGCCGAGAGCGAGGACGAGGGACGACTGATGTTACGATACCATGGAGAGCAGTAGCTACCTACGGGTCATACCATGTAGCAAAATAATTTTTCGTACCTCATAAATCACCTCAAAGTTTTTACCCTCATGGTTAACCCTAATTGGCTATTAAATTAGATAACAGATGTCATCTGTTATGTAATTTAATAGCCAATTAAGCAATTAGTATTGACACTAATTGTTTAATAAATTAGATAAAAGATGACATCTATTATCTAATTTAATAGCCAATTAGGGTCAATCATGAAGGTAAAAACTTTGAGGTGGTTTATGAGGTGCGAAAAATTATTTTGCTTCTTGGTATGACCTGTAGCACGCAATGAAACGGTTTTAAATACAGTCAGGGTTTGAAACACCGGTATTTTCAGGAACCGGTCTGACTCTGACGGTACCGGTCACATACTTGATACATGAATCTTGCGCCCTACAAGCTTCATCATCATCATCATATCATCAATGAGACGTCCACTGCTGGATGCAGGCCTTCCCCAATGAACGCCAGCACACCCGGTCCTCCGTTCTCCGTTTCCAGCCGCTTCCGGCAACCTTCTTTCTGGGACGTCCTAAACAGCTGGCTAACATCCTATGTCCTACTCCAGGACGTAACCTATATGTGGGCCGAGTTTCATGCCGATCCGTCCCGTGGGTGAAGCATGATTGAGTAACAAACATCCAGAGTTTGGCATGTATGAGGAGGGCAGGGAAGGTGCGCGACTGACCCGAGGTGAGGGAGCACTCGTCGATGTCCTTGCAGGAGAGCCGGTCGGGCGCCAGCTCCATGCCCGCGCCGCACTCGCAGCGGTACGAGCCGGCCGTGTTGACGCACCGCCCCCCCGCGCACAGCCCGCGCCCCTCGGAGCACTCGTCGATGTCTGCAACAGACATTTTACACGATCAAAAACAGCCTTTTCATACCATCTATTTGAATAGAACGACTTGGTTCGCCTTTAAATGCACCCAAAGGTAGTGTTTTCTTTAAGAAACGTTTAGCGGGCAGTAATGAGTTTTTACATCTCTCATATTCGGTAAGTAGGTCCTTATTACCCCCAAATGGGGCTTGTAGGTGACCAATTAGCGCTCTAGGGTAATAATGTAGCTAGAAAAGCCCTAGGGCGGTAAGTAATTAAAAAAAAACTCTTCACTCTTTCAAAAAGTTCGCGTACATCTAACCATCATACTGGCAATAGACATCATGCATTCAGCCCAATGACAAAAGAGGTCGCTTCGCTATTCAGCCTTGTCTTCGTATGAGTATAATAGTCATCAATTTTAAATATCGAACGGCAAAGCTCAATTTCGTTCTTGAAAAAAAAAATTCAAAAAAAAGTTGAAAAAGGCGGGAATAGAAATCTTTTACTTTAAATATTGTTTGTTTTTGGGTTTTTTTTCTACTTACCTCACAATCGAGATGTAAAGCAGAGTAGTTAGCTCGGGTGTAAGCATCAATTGCACCCTCGAAGCATAGGCGCCTAAATATCTCGGGCTGCAATTGATGCCTTACAGCCCTTGGCTACTAATCTACTATTTCATCCCATCTATTTGAAAAGGACTTGGTTCGCCTTTAAGTGCACCCAAAGGTGGTGTTTTCTATAAGAAACGTTTAGCGGGCAGTAATGAGTTTTTAATCCTCTTTCTAAGTGCGCCGCAATTATCTTTGCCGCGCACTTTTTTAATTTGGGACATCTTAGTGTTCAGCGCCAAAGAAATCGAACGCAAATATTGTTTGAATAACGACAGGCTGGTACGACGGCCCATAGTCGAGCCGCCGGCTGAATAAAAAGAAACGCGCGAACTGCATACCGCGTTTTCATCAATTTCCTTTTATTTTCTCATAGAGGATGATGAAAAGTAGAGTGTATCACTCGGGCGCAAAATATATATTTTGGCTCGGGCGACGTACTTTGAATCCCTCGCTAAGTTCAGGATTTTACTAAAGAATCCCTCGCTACGCTCTAGATTCAAAAAAGCGCCCTCGCCGTAAAAATATTATTTTGCTCCCTTATGATACAATCTACTATTTCATTACTCGTACTCGGAAAGTAGGTCTGAAGTTGCCTGAGATGCGGGTTGAAAGTAATACTTTTTAGCCCTAGGAAGAATCGTTTTCAACTGACAGCTGTTAAATTAAAAAAATCCAATCCTATTTTCACACTTCTATTGAACCATGTTCCAATTTTGTATACAGCCACTTAATTACAGCGCGATGTAAAAATGAAATTAGTAAAGTATTAATTAAATATTATATAAAATAAAATTCACTCATTTTTTCTTCATGTTTTCATTTTTACTTTCCTTGTATTCGAAATGAAAACCACAGTTTTTACCTCCGGTTAAATACGTATTTGGTCCCTCGAACTATTAGCAACCTTGCTACCATTAATTTTTATTCATCTCTCATTCTCTGTAGTTATTTGCACGTCCACTATCAGGCACTCGTGATACAGTGATGTACAGGCACAGTGTGTGTGTGTGTGTGCGCGTGTTGGTGTGTGTGTGTGTGTGTGTGTGTGTGTGTGTGTGTGTGTGTGTGTGTATGTGTATGTGTGTGTGTGCGGTGTGTATGTGTGTGTGTGCGGTGTGTATGTGTGTGTGTGCGGTGTGTGTGGATGACTCACCGACGCACACTTTGGAGAGCTCGTCGGAGCGGTGCCCGTCGCGGCAGTGGCACGTGAAGCTGCCCTCGGTGTTGCGGCACTCGCCCGCGCCGCACACGTCGTCCACTATCAGGCACTCGTTCACTGTACAGGCACAGTGTGTGTGTGTGCGCGTGTTGGTGTGTGTGTGTGTGTGTGTGTGTGTGTGTGTGTGTGTGTGTGTGTGTGTGTGCGGTGTGTGTGTATGACTCACCGACGCACACTTTGGAGAGCTCGTCGGAGCGGTGCCCGTCGCGGCAGTGGCACGTGAAGCTGCCCTCGGTGTTGCGGCACTCGCCCGCGCCGCACACGTCGTCCACTATCAGGCACTCGTTCACGTCCACGCACGTGTGGTTCTTAGAATCCTGCACGGACGTGTTGATGGAGCACGTTAATTATAAATAGGTATTTTTAGATGAGCACAGTGAAGTTTTAACCCCAAAGTTTATTACTGAACTCGCCTGTTCATATCCGGGGTAGCACTCGCACTCGAACGTGCCGAGCATGTTCTTGCAGCGGCCGTGCCCGCACAGGCCGGGGAAGGCGGCGCACTCGTTGACCTCCATCTGTCCCGGGATGAGGCCCGGCTGCTTCCCGCCCCACTTGTCGGTGTCGTTGGTCCACTCTCCGTCGGGGCCCAGCCACTCCCCGTGCGGGCCCACGGGGCCGCCGCCCTCGGGCCCGCCCCAGATGTCGGTCCGGTTGCCGCCGCCGAGCCCGATCCCCTCCGGGCCGCCGGGCCCGCCGCCCCCGGGCCGGTTCCACACCGAGGGCGGTGCGTTGGGGCCCATAGCGTCAGATATGCACAGCGTGCGGTATGCGTCCGTTCCTGGATAGAAAAGTACCTACATCACAATAATATAATAAAAAAAAGAACCGCTTTAATTCGAAAATGAAATATAATGTCGTCCTACTCGTTTTGAATAGGATAGCCTGGGCAGTTATTAATAAAATATACGAATTTTATTGGTCCTTCGAGCCGGATACAGCGGACAACTGACCTTTCTTAGGGCAGGGCTCGCACCTGGCGTCGCCCCAAGCGCGGCCTAGTGCCGAGCAGCAGCACACGGCCTTGAACACTTCCAGCTGCAGCGGGTTTGAGCAGCGCCCGCCCATGTACTCCGTGTAGCAGTACTCGCGTCGAGTGTCCACACAACGGTTACCTGTTACATAAAAAGTAACACATTACAATTATAATAGGTCCGTCTAATACAGGAATCCAGAGCGCACTCGAGCGGGATAAGACGCCCTCCCACCAAACTACATAACGTAATTTTTTCATAGACACGACTCTTAAAGAGACGATCTACCACAATCTACCATTCACTATCACCATCTGCGAATGGGACTGTCTGGTAATGGGACCATTCGAGTCTGGGAATGGGGCCATCTGCTACTAAGCCGGCTTGCTTGCTTGCTCGCTGGCTCGAGACTGACCCGTGGAGTCGAGCGTGAGTCCGGCGGGGCACTCGCAGCGGTAGGAGCCATCGGTGTTGGCGCACGACCCGCCGATGCACAGCTCGGGGTCCAGCGCGCACTCGTCCACGTCGCGGCACGTCGCCCCGTCCATCTGCGGGGCACACACGCGCGCACGCGTCAACATCACAATATACGGTCCTTCGAGCCGGATTGGCGGATATACATAGAATACCATTTGAATATTATTAACCTTTTAAGGTATTTACTATATTTTATGGAATTGTGGTTTCTAGCATTTTATTGCTATGAAGAGTTCTTTCAGAACGCATTAACTTAATTTATTTAGTTTTAAGAATTTTATTTGACATTTTTATATTTATGTTAGTTATTGATGTTTTTATATTTAATTGTGTTTAATTTGCCTTTATAGTTTGATTTTATTTAACTTATGTATAATTTTATTTGACCTGTAACGGAAGTTATCAATAAAGTATGTCTATATCTATGTCTAGGAAATCATTGTAAGGAATGTAGTTTAATGTAATTGTGGTCTATATCTGTTGTTTCTCCAATAAACTAAAATAAAATAAAAATACTTCAGAACAACTTTATTTTATTTTTATTTTATTTATTTATTATACAATTTAAAACACATTATTCTTACATTCTTACTGGTACCGGTAAACCATTATTTGGTTTGTCGTAGTACCAGACCTCGTGCTGTCCATCGCTCACACGATGCACACGGGCACAGACACTCGTACAGTATTGCGGGTACATCTAAAAATGGGCTTACAATATTTCGCATAAACATGCCGTGCGGCACAATGGACAGCTGTGGATCGCCAGCCATGTCCACGCGGTTCCATAAACCGGTCGATCGAGTCTAGTTGCAGTGTATATACAGGTAGCTCCACTTCTATCATCCATAACATCATGTCAGAATATTTATTTAGGGATGTTTAATAAACTAACTGATTATTAGAGTTTAGATATTATTTTAATATAATGAAAATTATGAATAAAGAATTTGTATTTATAATATTATTTTATGATATTACGTATTTAAAGTATTGATAAAATAGGTTTTTAGTATAGATTGTATATTTTTTTCATTAATTTTGGTTTTGATTTCGGTAGGTATTTGGTTAATAAGTTCAGGTACGATATATTCAGATGTTCTCTTACCATAATAATTACGGTATCGTGGTTTTATTAATAATTTATTAGTGACCTGTCTCGTGAGTTTACAATGTTTTATTGGATATTGTATTTCAGTTCTAAAAAATTGTTCTATTAGTATATTTAATTTAAATTTGTCTTGAATTGGTAATATCTTACAATAGTTAAATAGTTCTTTATCAGTGTGTAATTTATTTTTTATTTTATTCGGTATAATGAGCTTTAATAATCTTAATTGTATTTTATATATTTGGTCAATGTAGGTTTTGAAAGTACGGCCATAACTTGTGAGTCCATATGAAATGATACTTTCGGCTAGGGCTTTATACATTGTCAGCATAACTGGATATGGTATTCTATTTTTAATTATATAAAATTTTGCCAGAATAGCTCGTAGCTTGCTACAGACTTTGTTTATATGAGCGCTCCAATTAAATCGGTTGTCAATTAGAATACCCAAGTATGTTTGCTCTGTTACCTGCTGCAAGGGTTCACAGTTACATTGTCCTTTATTGCTTTTATTTGAGTGAAGGCAGTCATGACCATGTGCTACCACATCTACAGTCTGTACTGTTTTGTTTTGACTTGAGTGTATATGTAGTAGCCTGGTCTTGTCTGCATTTAACACTAGGCCAGCATCGTGGGACCACTGACATATTCTATTAAAATCGTGCTGTAGTTTCGACCTTGCTGTATTCAGGCTGCTATCAGCGGATATAAGGCAAGTATCATCTGCATATTGGTATACTTCACAGTGTTCAATCACGTTATTTATGTCATTAACATAGGCCAGGTAATGCAGGGGGCCCAACACAGAACCTTGGGCAGTGCCCTCCGTGACCGAGACTTGCTCACTATGTGATTTACCTATTTTAACTGTGTAGGATCTGTTTTTTAGGTAATTTTTGCACCATTCCAGTAACTGTCCGCGAACTCCACTGTCCTCGAGTTTATTTATAAGTGTGTCATGCCTTAAGGTATCAAATGCCTTGCTATAATCAATCAGAACAAGCAATACATGTTTTTTATCATTAAGATAGTTGTTTATATCATCTGAGAATCGCGAGAGGAGAAGGGATGTACTTTTTTTTGGTTGAAAACCATATTGGTTAGATGATAATATATTATTTGAACTATAAAACGTGTGTATCTGCTCACTGAAGAATTTTTCAACTATTTTATCAACAGCAGGGAGCATTGTTATAGGGCGATATTTCCCAAAATCTTTTTGGTCACCGCCTTTAAAAATAGGCCTAACTAGACCGACTTTCAAATCATCAGGGTAAATTCCTGTTTCCAGACTTTTGTTTATGAGATTCGTGATAGCTGTCGTTATTTTACCTGCTATTGTTTTTATATCTACTGCTCGGATACCGTCTACTCCAGGAGCTTTATTAGTTTTAATTGTGTTTATTATTTTATATATTTGGGAGTTCGTTGCTTTTTTACAAAATATTGATTTATCTACTGATTGACGATAGTCTGCTTCTGATAGTATTTTAATATTGCAATTAGGTATAATATCCTTTACATTTTTCTGGAATTCATTTGCAAACTTATCTGCTATATTTTTTTCATCGTAACCACTAACTAAACGCACCCAGGAAGTGGTCAGATCACATCTATCACAGAACTGATGGCCGTTGATCAGAAAGGTTCCGGAGTGGAACCGGTGGACAAAGACATCAGGAATCTCAACCGGTAGAGGTAGCGTGAGACGCCTCCCTGTCTGATAAGCCGACGACCTGAGAAAGCATCTTTCTTTCTGCCTGAAGTCACGTTAAAGGCCTTTGTCCAACAGTAAAGATCGAGGCGAACTTTGTGGCATAGCACGACGTGAGATTAATAGATAATCAAATAAATATAATAATGACAAATAATCTCACGTAGTTTTATAGTAGTTAACAGCACATAGTGTTGTATAAGTTAGTATATAAGAATAATAAGAATATGTAAGTAGATAATAAGGTCTATTCTATTGTAGTCTGTATTTGCATCTATAGCAGTCCGATAAACCTCAGTTTAAAATTTAGTGAGTTATATTATTCATTGCTCCACCATTACAACTTCGCATAGCTAGACGTAAGTTATTAACAAGAGTGCCAGCTCATACTCTGCCACCAGGTGGATCGACGACCTAAAACACGGAGGGCTCCGCCCTGGGTGGTGGCATTCATTTTAGAGCCGTAGTCGTCGACAGTAATGATGAAACAAGAATAGAGGTATATAAGCGTATGATATTGTGACAATGAGTGGGCATCCGCTACCTACGATCCCACCATAATGTCAAACTACCCTCCTGTCCCGTACTCCGGCGACCGCCGTCTCATCGCCGCGTGCGCACCGAGCCGCGAGCGAATACGACACGATTACGGACTGCAGTGATTATAACGATTGTGAATTCCTAGTTTTCTAGTGATTGACTCTAGCCACCGTTGACACTGGCTAGATCATCTTATATAGACAATAACGGGCCCGTACCTCGAAGGAGCTGCGACAATAGCTGTGAGTACCTCCTCATGTCCTTTGTGAACCCTACCGAGTTACCTTGGGCAGGGGCATTCCCGCCTCCTCACCATTCTCCCCCCGCAACTCCTCTAAGCGAGGATCAACGGAGGTAACTGCAGAGACACCTACCAGTGAAGGTAGGGCAAGTCCCAGGTCATGAATTTACGCTACCTTGGGCCCCAGACAAAGTTAATTAAAGAAGTAAAGAGTCAAAGTAGGAAGAGAGTTCCCACTTCCCCTCTAGCAAATGGGAGTGTAGCAATGAAACGATGACCAGAGTGGTCAGGTTGGGGGGTTGGGGGGTTCGGTGTGGCCAAGATAAGCCTGACCACCTAGTTGAACACCACGGACGTATTGGCGCCTTTGTGACGCAGTGAGCTGTGACGGAGTAGTAGCAGAAGGCTAGTTGTATAGTAGTGCCAGTAATAGGCATGGCAAAAACGCTTAACGCTCGCTATAGCGAGTTACCTTGGCGAAGCCCTTGGGGCAGGGGCAGTCCTCGGGGCGGCAGGGCTCGCAGGGGGAGCCCCAGGCGAGCCCCACGCTGCAGCAGCACTCCTGGCGCAGCAGCGCGCCGCCCGCCGCCGCCTCGCAGCGGCCGTCCACCACGCGCCGCCAGCACGACCCGCGCCGGTTGTCTAACGACACCAACCAACCAACCAGTTAGTAAGTACTCTGTGTTAACTGGGTACCTTCCCAACTAGCACACAGAACAAATATGCAGCAGAATTATGCAGGACATAAGTTCATAATTTTTTTAAACATACATACATGCATACACCTGTATAATCCCAAACTAGATTTTTTCCTGTGCTATGGGAATTAAATAAGGATAAGATCATACAAAGTTGTCTGTCCCCTAGTGGAAATCGAACCCACGACCTCTGGCGCACGAATCCAAAGACCAAGCCACGAGGCCAACGAGGCGGGCGATAATGACATAATGTACTACACACACAAAACATTCTGTAGTCGAAGTGAAGCTAGGTTTCTCTCCCCCCAAGCTAACCTTCCCCAAATGACATTCCCGCCTCCTCACCATCCCCCCCCCCCCCGCAACTCCTCTGAGCGTGGATCAACGGAGGTACGCAACACATAACACCTACCAGTGAAAGTAGGGCGAGTCCCGAGGACTGAATCTACGCTACTTGGGCCCCAGGCAAATTAAATTAATAAAAATAAAGAGTAAAAGTAGGCAAAGAGTTCCCACTTCCCCTCTACGATAGTGTAGAGCTGTATAGAGCAGTGTAGAGCAGTGTAGAGCAGTGTAGAGCAGTGTAGAGCAGTGTAGAGCAGTGTAGAGCAGTGTAGAGCAGTGTAGAGCAGTGTAGAGCAGTGTAGAGCAGTGTAGAGCAGTGTAGAGCAGTGTAGAGCAGTGTAGAGCAGTGTAGAGCAGTGTAGAGTAGTGTAGAGTAGTGTAGAGCAGTGTAGAGTAGTGTAGAGTAGTGTAGAGCAGTGTAAAGCAGTGTAGTGTAGAGCAGTGTAGTGTAGAGTAGTGTAGTGCACTCACCGAGACAGTGCTGCTGCGAGGCGTCGAGCACGAATCCGTGCTCGCACTCGCACTCGTAGCTGCCGTGCGTGTTGATGCAGCGCCCGTTGTCGCAAGGGTTGGATTGCTCTGCCGAATTACGCAACCAACATTAGAGATGGTGTCGATGTCAGGCCTTTTATATGGTGTCGCTCACTAGATGGCGCTCAATTTGGCCTTTATTATCAATCAAAATGGATTTTAATACCACTTAAATCATCAATTTGAAACAAGATTTAAATTTTAGTTATGACATTATGTGCACCAACTTTCAGAGTGCAATTTTTGCATAAATAAATCTAATGTTACTCAATCCGTGAGCGACCATCTTATAGATAAAACACGTGCAGAAGAGAAATAATTCAAGAAAATATTGTTTCGTCTTTTTACTAAATTTTGACCTATATTAGTAATAAAATGGACTTGAATGTTGAAGACAGGTTCGGTCGAATGTTGAGCAACCTTGAAGTTATTTTATTTACCTTACCATACAGTTATTTTGTTTTTATACTTTAAGAAAGATGTCGATTATCGTAGTCTTTTTGTCAGGTTTTACTTTTTCGAAATCACTATCAATAGTTAAAACTAATAGATTATTAAATATGCATTAATTAATAGGTAGTACATGAGTTTAAATAAGCAGTGCAGTGATACTGATTTGCGTGACTAGTATTCAATAATAATGAATTAATCGATTAAATATGTCACCGATTAAATTAAGTATGAATGTTACTTCATAACCTTTATATAATTGAACTGAATTTTGGAATTTAAAATCAACCTTACAAAGATCATTCTAGTGTATATGCGAATATTCTGGTAACGGCTCTATTTAAGAATAGTAGCATCTTTCACCCCGTATCATCATTATTTAAGTGACATTTAGGTGTGCGTATAAGTGATAACTATTGTATTAAAGTAATTGTAAGAATTTTTCAAGCAAATATCCTGGTCACGGCACCATAATGTAACTGTCAATGTTTCTACAGAGAACCGATTCTTAACGATCAGAAAACGACGGAAGTGACATTCCAAAGTCAGTGGGCAACTTTAGTAAGCTGTAAGAATGGAATAATGATCCACCGCCGTGCGTGCTAGGTGGTGATGGGCGATCGAATGGTTGGCTGACTCGGTAGATACGGTGGTGCGACAAAGTTGCGGTAACCTTCAACTAGGAACATGGGGGGTATGTCCCCGCGGTCATAGTCCGCGGGGACGAGGGTGGGCTCACCGTCGCACTCGTCGATGTCGCGGCAGCGCTGCGCCTCGGGCTCGTGCCGCGTGCCGGCCGGGCACACGCACGTGAAGCTGCCCGCAGTGTTGCGGCACTGCCCGCCCTCGCAGTACTGTTACAGGGGCACACAGGTTACATTTTGGGGAGAGTGCCCACGAATTACACAATTGATTCCCCCATCCCCCTTCCGTCACCGGGCTGCCAGGCGTGGCTGGGGACTTCATCCTTATGTAGTACACACATTCATACACATACCACGTTCTCGCACGAAGCGTTTTGCTTCCTCTTTCATAATGCGAACTGCTAAGGAATGGAACTCCCTGCCAGCTCGGGTATTTCCGGACGAGTACAATTTGGATCTTTTTAAAGGATGAGTGAATATGCATCTTCTGGGTAAGCGTGCTCCACCTTAGACCTCTTCATCACTTACCATCAGGTGAGATTGAGGTCAAGGGTAAACCCATGAACAATTTAAAAAAACACACACACACATGGCATAAGTTTGAGAGCCAATAGAAGTGGCTCTTACGTAGCGACGTGGGCCGCCGCATACGGCCTCCTGTTTATTCTCCTCTTTCTTAACTCATGAGAAATATTTACCTAAATCCATCAACGGCTGTGACCGCGAGTAAAGATTTCACTTATCATACATACAGCTAGATTCTGCCACACGCAGGTAATCAAGTTCCTTAGATAACTTTTATTTTCCAGCGGCAAAAGCTTGTTATCGTTTGTTTGACCGCCTGAACCGTTTGTCTAGTGGGTTGGTCATTGGACTCGAGCGTAGATATCGTGGGTTCGATTCCCATTGGGGACAGACATGTACAGAGTTGGTCCCGGTACATCCATACATACATAATGCTCACGCCTTGGTCCCAGAGAGGTAGACAGGGACGATGTATCGCAACTTTGCGCAATCCAATGTCGCAAAGCTCATAAAACGATTAATAAAGTGAAGATGTTAGCATGTTTATTAGTCAAAAGGATGATGGTCGTTTTGGGCCCAGCCACCAATAATAATTAGATATAAAGACCTTCTTAAGAAATACAAGAGTCACTATGGCGGTTGATCCCAGTTAACTGAATTTCGAGCGTATGTTATACTCACTATAATACATTATAAAACATCAATCAGGCCTCCCCAGCCCGTCTGGCCAGCGCGGGAAGTGGAGGCCAAATCCTCCGTCTGTCTCCGGCAGATGAGAGAGGGTCGGGCCCCTGTAGTGGAGACAAAAATAACCTGATGATGATGATGAATTAACGCCGAAAATACAGCTAACTGAGATTGGCCGTCATATAAACTATTTTTCCACTTTTAATCTGCTCACCACTGGGTACCAGATTCCATACAAAAACGTCCATCATCAAAAAAAATGTCTACACAAAATCCTTCCTCGAGCGCCGCCCTCCTGCCGCCCTCCGGCCGCCGTCCGGCCGCCGTCCGTCCTTGGACGCTTGCGACTCACCGACTGGTGCATGTCGCACTCGTCGACGTCGCGGCAGACGCCGTCGGCGCCGGGGTGGTAGCCCGCGTCGCACAGGCAGCGGTAGCCGGGGTCGAGGTTCTCGCAGGTGCCGTGCGGGCAGGCGCCGGGCGTGGTGGTGCACTCGTTGATGTCGGCGCCCGCGTTGTCCTTGCTGCCGCCCGCCGGGCACAGCACGCCGTACTCGGCCGACTCCGGCGCCGGGCACGCCTTGCACGACACGCCCCACCCCAGGCGCAGACCTGGTGCAGACCCGGTACGAGGGTTGTGTCAACATTTCAAATGCAACGATCTCTATGTCCTACTAGATGGAGCGTTCCAAACAATCGCTCTGTTCCCCGCGAGTAGCCCCAACTCTTTCACATTCACAATGAAACTTGTTCAGTTCCTACGCAGAACATTTAATTATTACTAAATAATGACGCTCCGGTTAAATAATGTCAATATTTAACCGTATGCTCTGAACAGCGTCAAATGAAGCCTAAGGACCACTAGTGTGTGTGTTGTCACACTTAGACTAAGTCGAAACGTTGCAAGTGGCTCCCTCACCATGATAACCATGCAGCTCCTCAAACTTTACTAAAGAAAAAGCAAAGAACTTACTTTTAGCAGCGCTGCAACAGCACTGCGACCTGGTGACAGGAGCGGAACCAGGTCCTGAGCACCGTCCATCTTCGTATTTCTCGTAACATAAGTCCTGGACCTCATCTGCAAGAAATTAAATTCATCATTCATCATAAGGTTATTTTGGTCTCCACTGCAGGAGCACAACCCTATCATCTGCCGGAGACAGACGGAGGATTTGGTCTACACTCCCCGCGCTGGCTAGACGGGTTGGGGAGGCCTGATTGATGTTTTATAATGTCTTAGTCGCCGCGTACGACATCCACGGGAAGAGAAAGAGTGGTCCTATTCTACTCTACTCGCCCGCTTTTCGCTCCGTGATTCTTCTTGACGTGATATGTTGCGTACAACATCGCCGCCTAACTCTTACACTCCCACTCCCACTCCCACTCCCACTCCCACTCCCACTCCCACTCCCACTCCCACTCCCACTCCCACTCCCACTCCCACTCCCACTCCCACTCCCACCCCCACTCCCACTCCCACTCCCACTCTTACTCCAATTCCCTCTCGCAGTTCCAAATGTAATTGTTGCTTAACGGAAACTTACAATTGTACATTGGTCAGATGCCATCCCAATTATAGGCAACGACAGCACGCCTAGTTTGTGCTAGGTTAATTATATTATATTAAAAACAATGCTGATAATTCGCGGATGCTGATGCAACAACCCCATCTCACTCACCGAGGCACGTGCGTCCCGTAGTGCTGAGCGTGAAGCCGTCGGCGCACTCGCAGCGGAAGGAGCCGGGCGTGTTGTGGCAGCGGCCGTTGCGGCAGACGGCGGCGCGCGCCGAGCCGGCCGGCTCGCGGCACTCGTCCACGTCGACGCACGCGCCGCGGTCGGGCGTGGGCCGGTAGCCCGCCTCGCACACGCACTGGAACGAGCCCTCGCTGTTCACGCACCGCCCGCCCTGGGGAAACAGGGACGCGTTCCAGGAACTCACGAATGTTGTCACTTCTATATACGAGTAATGTTCTATACCTCAGCTCCTTTTTATCTTCGCGAGCGATTTCACTACCTCGCGGAAGCTGGCCGCCTTTGTACACAGTTTAATTCCTATTTTATTATTGTTGTTGCTGTGATTTTTGGTACAATAAAGCGTATACATACACACACACACACACATACACACACACATACACACACACACACACATACATACACACACCCATTATTACACAGATACATACATACATACATACATTCTCGTTCTTAACGTTTGTCTAAACGTTCAGCGCAAACGCTTCTTCAGTAGTCAACGTTGTGATTGTTATTTCACAAATCTTATGGAACATGCGAATCGAAACGCTAAATACTCGTCAATTACGTGGGAGTAGTAATATTGGTGAGAAAAATTGTAAATCTGGCCTAGTGAGTAGTAGTAATTGCTAAAATCCCCGTACATTACTAACTCCACGAAAGACGACGTATAACAGCGCGTTACATAATACTAGCGCATCAAATAATGTTACATGCTACTTACGCGACGTACAATGTTACTCGCGCGTCCAACAATATAACTTACGCGTCTTACGATGTTACTCGCGCGTTTTACAATGATACTTGCGCGTCTAACAATGGCTTTTGCGTGACCTACAATGTTACTATCGCGTCCAACAATATAAGTTACGCGTCTTAAGATGTTACTTGCGCATTTCACAATGATACTTGCGCGTCCAACAATGGCTTTTGCGTGACCTACAATGTTACTCGCGCGTCTAACAATATAACTTACGCGTCTTACGATGTTACTTGCACATTTCACAATGAGACTTGCGCGTCCAACAATGACTTTTGCGTGACCTACAATGTTACTTGCGCGTCCAACAATGGCTTTTGCGTGACCTACAATGTTACTCGCGCGTCCAACAATATAACTTACGCGTCTTACGATGTTACTCGCGCGTTTTACAATGATACTTGCGCGTCTAACAATGGCTTTTGCGTGACCTACAATGTTACTCTCGCGTCCAACAATATAAGTAACGCGTCTTAAGATGTTACTTGCGCATTTCACAGTGATACTTGCGCGTCCAACAATGGCTTTTGCGTGACCTACAATGTTACTCGCGCGTCTAACAATATAACTTACGCGTCTTACGATGTTACTTGCGCATTTCACAATGAGACTTGCGCGTCCAACAATGACTTTTGCGTGACCTACAATGTTACTTGCGCGTCCAACAATGGCTTTTGCGTGACCTACAATGTTACTCGCGCGTCCAACAATATAACTTACGCGTCTTACGATGTTACTTGCGCATTTCACAATGATACTTGCGCGTCCAACAATGGCTTATGCGTGACCTACAATGTTACTCTCGCGTCCAACAATATAAGTTACGCGACTTAAGATGTTACTTGCGCGTTATACAATGATACTTGCGCGTCCAACAATGGCTTTTGCGTGACCTACAATGTTACTCGCGCGTCCAACAATATAACTTACGCGTCTTACGATGTTACTTGCACATTTCACAATGAGACTTGCGCGTCCAACAATGACTTTTGCGTGACCTACAATGATACTTGCGCGTCCATCAATGGCTTATGCGTGACCTACAATGTTACTCTCGCGTCCAACAATATAAGTTACGCGTCTTAAGATGTTACTTGCGCGTTTTACAATGATACTTGCGCGTCCAACAATGGCTTTTGCGTGACCTACAATGTTACTCGCGCGTCCAACAATATAACTTACGCGTCTTACGATGTTACTTGCGCATTTCACAATGAGACTTGCGCGTCCAACAATGACTTTTGCGTGACCTACAATGTTACTTGCGCGTCCAACAATGGCTTTTGCGTGACCTACAATGTTACTCGCGCGTCCAACAATATAACTTACGCGTCTTACGATGTTACTTGCGCATTTCACAATGAGACTTGCGCGTCCAACAATGGCTTTTGCGTGACCTACAATGTTACTCGCGCGTCTAACAATATAACTTACGCGTCTTACGATGTTACTTGCACATTTCACAATGAGACTTGCGCGTCCAACAATGACTTTTGCGTGACCTACAATGTTACTTGCGCGTCCAACAATGGCTTTTGCGTGACCTACAATGTTACTCGCGCGTCCAACAATATAACTTACGCGTCTTACGATGTTACTTGCGCATTTCACAATGATACTTGCGCGTCCAACAATGGCTTATGCGTGACCTACAATGTTACTCTCGCGTCCAACAATATAAGTTACGCGTCTTAAGATGTTACTTGCGCGTTTTACAATGATACTTGCGCGTCCAACAATGGCTTTTGCGTCACCTACAATGTTACTCGCGCGTCCAACAATATAACTTACGCGTCTTACGATGTTACTTGCACATTTCACAATGAGACTTGCGCGTCCAACAATGACTTTTGCGTGACCTACAATGATACTTGCGCGTCCATCAATGGCTTATGCGTGACCTACAATGTTACTCTCGCGTCCAACAATATAAGTTACGCGTCTTAAGATGTTACTTGCGCGTTTTACAATGATACTTGCGCGTCCAACAATGGCTTTTGCGTGACCTACAATGTTACTCGCGCGTCCAACAATATAACTTACGCGTCTTACGATGTTACTTGCGCATTTCACAATGAGACTTGCGCGTCCAACAATGACTTTTGCGTGACCTACAATGTTACTTGCGCGTCCAACAATGGCTTTTGCGTGACCTACAATGTTACTCGCGCGTCCAACAATATAACTTACGCGTCTTACGATGTTACTTGCGCATTTCACAATGAGACTTGCGCGTCCAACAATGACTTTTGCGTGACCTACAATGTTACTTGCGCGTCCAACAATGGCTTTTGCGTGACCTACAATGTTACTCGCGCGTCCAACAATATAACTTACGCGTCTTACGATGTTACTTGCGCATTTCACAATAATACTTGCGCGTCCAACAATGGCTTTTGCGTGACCTACAATGGTACTTGCGCGTCCAACAATATAACTTACGCGTCTTAGGATGTTACTAGCGCATTTCACAATGATACTTGCGGGTCTAACAAAGGCTTATGCGTGACCTACAATGTTACCGCGCGTCCAACAATATAACTTACGCGTCTTACGATGTTACTTGCGCGTCCAACAATATAACGTACGCGTCTTACGATATTACTTGCGCGTTTCACAATGTTACTCGCGCGTCCAACAATGGCTTTTGCGTGACCTACAATGTTACTCGCGCGTCCGACAATATAACTTACGTGTCTTACGATGTTACTTACGCGTTTTACAATGCAACTAGCGCGTCCAACAATATAACTTACGCGTCTTAGGATGTTACTTGCGCGTTTTACAATGATACTTGCGCGTCCAACGACGACACTCTTACGTCCTAGGTAGGGACGCTCGCTCCCCACAGGTGGGTACCTGGCAGACGCCGTGGTCGGCGCACTCGTCCACGTCGACGCAGTAGCCGCCGGCGCCGGGCGTGAAGCCGCGCTCGCACTGGCACTCGTAGGCGCCGGGCGTGTTGCGGCAGCGGCCGCGGCGGCACACGCGCGGGTGGTCGCGGCACTCGTCCACGTCGCGGCACGCCGTGCCCGTCTCCGTCTTCTCGTACCCGGGGTTGCACACGCACTCGTAGCTGGAAAACGATCACCCATCTAATACAACTGTTCAACAGGACGCCTGAGGAATTGAAAGAGGAAAAGAGACCGAGTGCGTTTAAAAGGAAATTGTGCTATACTCTCGATTACTTTTAAAATATTGATGTAAATTGGACATTTAATTTAGTTATTACGTACAATTGATGATGATTTCGACTTAGCTAGACTTCTCAATGTCCCGAAAGGTTGAAATAAATAATAATAATAATATCTCAGACATTCACACCAATTATCCAGTCCCAAACTAGGCAGAGCCTGTGTTATGGTTACTAGATAACTTAAATAAATATACAAACATCCAGGACTTGGGTACAAACATTCATATTCATCATACGAACATTTGCCCCTAGCGGGATTTGAACCCGCAACCTCCGGCGTGAATGAGTATGAAGTGGGCTCACCCGTCCCCGGAGGGCCGGCAGTCCCCGTTGGTGCACATGCCGCCGTTGGTCATCTCGCACTCGTTCTTGTCGCTGCACCGCTCGCCGCCCTCCACCGGGTCGAAGCCCGCCGGGCATCTGGCCAAACAAACAAACACCTCATACACCAGGGTTGGATAAAAAACAGTTTTATTTAATATAAAACATGTTTTAAACCATGTTTTAAACAATTTAAACAGTTTTAAACAATAAAAAACATGTTTTAAATAATAATAAACATGTTTAAAAAAGGATGTTTTAAACACTTTGTTTAAAACATGCCAACCCTGTCATACACACACGCATAACGAACAATTCTGTAGAAAATTTAATTTATTTACACTTGTCCTTTCGGTTACTCTGGGGTTGACTGGAAGAGATCCCTAAGTGGGATAAGTTCGCCCCTGTACACAGTTTAATTCCTATTTTATATTTTATTTTATAAATAATAAATATAATAAATATCTCAGACATTCACACCAATTATCCAGTCCCAAACTAGGCAAAGCCTGTGCTATGGTTACTAGATAACGGATACACATACTTAAATAAATATATAAACATCCAAGACTTTGGTACAAATGTTCATATTCATCATACAAACATTTGCCCCTAGCGGGATTCGAACCCGCAACCTCCGGCGTGGCATATTATTGTTGTTATTGTTATTTTTGGTAGAGTAAAGCGTTTACATACATACATATATATTTAAGGTAAGGTCGTTCAGTTACGTAAAGAAATAAATTATGTCAGCTTATGTTTCTGGATACATACACCTTTACATTTATTTTAAGGAAGAGTGAAGTATTTTAAGGAATGGTTTCAATCGGAGTAATGTTGTGTCTTTATTTCATTGCAGTCGGCTCACCCAATCGATAGTCATACAAATTTATAGTTCCCAAAAACGCACGGAATGAACTGTAAGGGGAGGGGGAAAAGAGGTGGAGGTGAGAAAGAGGGGGATAGGGAAGGGGGGGAAGGGGAGGGAACTGCAGAATCCCTCTCTTTAACCGTCCCAAAGAGTTATGCTAGTTAGTGCACGCGGGCACAGCTAATGCATAATAATTGTGTAAAATCTTTGGGTCATCATCAATTTATTGCATTGGATATCAATTTTAGAAAGCTGGCGAGTATTACAAAACTATTCTCGTAAAAACATGAATGTTAAAATAAATTATTTTACCAGAGCAACATCTATACCAGACATGTCGAGAGATTTCGTTGTAAGCGGAGTGGATCATTCGCCTGTGTGTGTGCGTGTGTGTGTGTGCGTATGTGTGTGCGTGTGCGTGTGTGCGTTTGTGCGTGTGTGTGTGTGCATGTGTACGTACTTGCACTCGAAGCTGCCGGGCGTGTTGACGCAGTGCCCGCCGCGGCAGTACTGCAGCGCGCACTCGTCGATGTCGATGCACGTGGGGTTCCCGTTGGGCTCCGTCTTCTCCGCGCCCGCGTAGCAGTTGCAGTCGTATCTACACACAGACGAGCACACATATATGTCGGCGAAATGATAAAGGAGGAGCTGATTTGGAGGCACAGTGCGTGTTCGTCGCGGCGTTCGACGAGGGTGGCGAGCACGCGCGTTGCGGCCGGCGCACGCGCAGCATCCAGAGGGTCTCGGACCGATACGAGTGCGGTGCGCAGGCATTACTCCGATGGATCGTCTGCCTTTTAAAATCGTCATTTGATGATGCAGTGTAATTACACTGTAGTGTCATTTAAGCCAGTAAACGTGTTAACTTTGAAACGGTGTTAAACTCAATTTGGTAGCCCGGCGCGGCTAGGAATTTGGTAGCCAGGTTTAGGCTATGGTTCTCGTACACCGATGAGTCTGAGTCGCAAAAATAAGCTTAGTGCTGGTTTTTTTTTTTAAGATAGACACTTAAATTAACTAATAAAAATGCCAAGTAGGACCACATAATAACTAATAGTACATACTCCCTAAGAAATCTTGTTCAATTTCTCAAAAACTTACCTACAAAATTCAATACAAGCCAAATTGAACCCTACACGTATGGTAGAAAGTCTGAAAGCTGTACCGCTAAAGCACGCACACGTTGACAGATGTACACGATTTGCGTAGGGCTGGTACCTACAGGTCATACCATGAAGCAAAATAATTTTTCGCACCTCATAAGTCACCTCAAAGTTTTCCCTTCATGATTGACACTAATTGGTTATTAAATTAGGTAACAGACGACATCTGTTATCAATATCACAATACCAATTAGTGTCAATCATGAACGTAAAAACTTTGAGGTGACTTAAGAGGTGCGAAAAATTATTTTGCTTCATGGTATGACTTGTAGTAGTATTTAGGTATGGCTTTCAAGTATTTATTTTTTCTAAATATCCAATTTTTACAAACCCTGCTTTTAACCCTTGGACTGTTGCGAGCAGCAATTTAAAGGTGTCCACAGCAGTCAAGATGTGACGGTCATTTTTGACAGCTAACAGCAGAGGAACTCGAGTAACTAATCATTATGTGTACTGACCCGACATCTTTATCAATGCAGTCCCCGAGGCCGCAGATGCCGGAGCGCAGCATGCACTCGTTGATCTGCGCGATGGGCGAAGGGATCTTTCCGTTGCCGTTCCCGCCCCCGTTTCCGTTCTCGCCGTCATATCCATTGCCGCCGCCGTGGTCGCTCCCGCCGCCGTGCTCGCCGCCGTTTTGTCCGCCGGGGCCGCCGGGGCCGCCGCCGCTCGTGTCGTTGCGCCGCCAGCCCGGCGGGACGATGCCACCACCGCACAAATGAGACCATTCCGCTGCAAAATGCATAATAGGTATATAGAATGTATGCGAGAACGGATGAAAAAATTAAAGATGTAGTAGTTCTCGAGGGGAATAAGGTACTTGTACTATTTGTAGTATAAATTAATTAGCCGTATCTGTGAGGTCATTTGGCTGTGACCTGCCAGAATACCAGCTCAGCAGTATCTTAAGGCAATTCTGAGGATAATGGAATAGAACAGATAATTGTTTAGAATTCTGTTCAGAGAAATAAAAACATTATTAAGAATAAACAAATCTTTTAAATGACTGTTTAAAATAATTTCAGAGGACTGTTCAAGGATCAACGTACAGTGGGGGAACGAAAAGGTTCTTGATTCGAATTCGTTCCTACAACATGTCGCGAGCACATCAATTATCAATCAATACCACTAAACAGACTGTTGTATGGGTTTTAATTTAGGTGTTATTTCTGTAATACTGACAGGATGGAGTCGGTAAAACAGTAAACAAATTCACCACCTGTACAATTCACAGGAACAAAGGATCTTTTCAAGAGTGAGTAGAGAGGGCAGTTTATAAAGTTTTCATACCACCACACTGTACAATTCAGAACAACAAATTAAATATTCGAATGTGAGTAGAGAGGACAGTTTAGAACCTTTTCATACCGCCACACTGTACATTTCAGAACAACAAAGGAACTGTTCGAATGTGAGTAGAGAGGACAGTTTAGAACCTTTTCATACCGCCACACTGTACATTTCAGAACAACAAAGGAACTGTTCGAATGTGAGTAGAGAGGACAGTTTAGAACCTTTTCATACCGCCACACTGTACATTTCAGAACAACAAATTAACTGTTCGAATGTGAGTAGAGAGGACAGTTTAGAACCTTTTCATACCGCCACACTGTACAATTCAGAACAACAAAGGAACTGTTCGAATGTGAGTAGAGAGGACAGTTTAGAACCTTTTCATACCGCCACACTGTACAATTCAGAACAACAAAGGAACTGTTCGAATGTGAGTAGAGAGGACAGTTTAGAACCTTTTCATACCGCCACACTGTACAATTCAGAACAACAAAGGAACTGTTCGAATGTGAGTAGAGAGGACAGTTTAGAACCTTTTCATACCGCCACACTGTACAATTCAGAACAACAAATTAACTGTTCGAATGTGAGTAGAGAGGACAGTTTAGAACCTTTTCATACCGCCACACTGTACAATTTAGAACAATAAAGGACCTGTACAAATGTTAGTAGAGTGTACTTACTGGCTCCCCTGGGCGGGCAGGGCGCGCACATGTCGCCCCAGGCGCGGCCCATGTTGTAGCCGCAGCAGCAGTCCCGGTTGGACAGCGGCATGCTCAGCCGGTCCGAGCACTCGCCCGTCTCGCTCAGGTACGTGTAGCACGTGCCCACGCGCCCGTCTGCAACACACACACATACTTGTAGCGACCTGCGGCCCACTGTACATGACGCGCAATGTAGCAATCAGACCACGCGTTACACTAAACGTCATACCACGAAGCAAGATAATTTTTTGCACCTCATAAGTCACCTCAAAGTTTTTACCTTCATGATTGACACTAATTGGTTATTAAATTAGATAACAGATCTGTTAACTGAACCAATTAGTGTCAATCATGTACGTAGAAACTGAGGTGACTTATGAGGTGCGAAAAATTATTTTGCTTGTAACAGATGTCATCTGTTATCTAATTTAATAACCAATTAGTGTCAATCATGAAGGTAAAAACTTTGAGGTGACTTATGAGGTGCGAAAAATTATTTTACTTCGTGGTATGACCTGTAGATTAGATCAAGTCAATTCATAGTGCACGTTACATATACTGAAAGCTAAATTGTATGTCTGTCAATTGGGAAAATGAAGTGTCAGATAATTTGTATACAACTTTAAATACTGTTTCATTAATCTTCAAAGTTTGGCAATAATATCGTAAAATATTTTTTCTCTTTTTATTGCCGCTCCTTATCGACATTCAGCTGACAATTTAGATATATTAAAGATTATTGACTAAGGGAAATTACATTGTCATACGGCTATCTTCCTCGAAAAATGCACCGGTGTTTTGCTAGCTTAAGGTAGGTATTAAACTGTAGTATTTTCATATAAAAAAAGAAGTCTTTGATGCAGTTTTAGTGACTTTGATGCACTAATTGGAACATGTATAACAAATTCAAGTGATATTATTGTTAATTAGTTCTTTAACTAATCACACGATTTTTTTGTTACGAAAATACTACAGTTAACCCTTTAACCGCCAGAGTCGGATTAATCCGAATAAATATATTCATGTCCATTTCGCAAGGGTCGTATATATACGACAAAATACATATTATGTTTGTTTGATTTACTTTTTAGGTGTTGACTTGGTTTTCGATCAAAATTAGTTAAAACATAATTAGTGAGCCGGGCTCTGGGGGCAAGCCAACTGATATAAAGTCAGGAAGCTAAACGGTTAATACCTTAAACTAGCAAAACGCCAGTGCGTGTTTCGAGGAAGGAAGCCTTAAGAAAACCTTTGTATGGATTGTACGGTTTATAATTTTTACCGGATATAACGGTATTACCATATCATAAATGACTCCAGATCTGGGGTCTAAGAGTTTCGCGTCTCAAACAAACTCACCGATACAGAACTTCTTGTCGGGACTCGGTATGAAGTGCGGGTTGCAGAGACAGTAGTAGTCACCCTCCGTGTTAACACATTTGCCGTTCTGGAACACAACAGTAGCGTTAAGATGTCCGTGGCGAAGCAGAGACCTGAAAGCTCGGCAAACGAAGCCTATTGAGCTTGTAAAAAAATAGAATAGAATAATCAACAAAACACATACAGTGCAACATTACATACAAACAGAAACAATACAACATTCAAAAAGTCGGGTGCACACGCCGGGATCGCGTGACACGGCTTGTCGGACAATCCTACTAATATTATAAATGCGAAAGTTTGGATATTTGGTTGTTTGGATGTTTGTTACTCAATCACGCTTCAATCACTGGACGGATCGGGATAAATCTTGGCACACATATAGGTTAGGTTAGGTCTGGAATAGGAGATAGGATAGTTTTATCCCGAAAAAAAATCCCAGTTTTATCCCGAAAAACATGAGACTGTATGGTCAAGACTTCGCGCGCGCGCGGAGTTCGATGACCGGCCGCACCGCCCGCGCTCCCCGCCACTCCCCACCGCGACTAGTGAGCATACGTTTGACAACAAATCGCACGTTGTTCATTAAAAATTTGTTAGATACTGAATTACTAGAAAAAATATTAACAGTCATTTTATTGTCGTGCATTGTATGGGAGAACGCTGCCCCTCGTCTCTGGTGTAATCCCACCACAAGGACATCCACAGGAAGATCGGGGGTGGCGCCTTATTCTATTCTAAGTATGCAAGTCCCAGGAGCTGACGATGGAGGAGCGAACTGACCGGGCAGATGTCGGGGTCCTCGCACTCGTCGATGTCCTCGCAGTTGTTGGAGGTGCGGTGGCGGCGCTGGCCCGGGGGGCACTCGCACGAAAACGACCCCACCGAGTTGACGCAGCGCCCGCCCTCGCACAGGCCCGGCACGGCCGCGCACTCGTCGATGTCCTGCGCCGGTCACACCATTTATTTAGACATATACATTATACATATTTACATTCTGTATCAGATCTAATAACTTATCAATCTGTAGGTAGTATATATCCGCAGGCAGCAGCACATTGTCAAAATTATTACTTTATTTACCATGTGGGTAACTGCATGTAAGCTAGTGTCATTCACTCATTACAGAGACTTTGGAAGCATAACATTATATTGTCTGATTTCTTTAGCCTTTCCTATTAAATATACTACAGAATCATACATAACTACTATATACATACACACCCCCTCCAATCCCCCCCCCCTCCCCCACCCCCCATATGAAATACTATATTTAGCCGTCCGTCTGGCGTCCATTAAAGTGGAGGTACATACATACATAATGCTCAGGTCTTGGTCCCAGAGAGGTAGGCAGAGACATGGATCGCCACTTTGCGCGATCCTGATACTCAAACTCTTCATCATCAGTTTATATACGTCCACTGCTGAACATAAGCCTCCCCAATTGAATGCCACTATTGGTGGGCTTTCCACTGGGGGATTTGCCATAATCACCACGCTTGGCCGACGGAGGAATGATCTTAATATACTCAGGAGAACGCTTCCGCCCGTCCCTGGTGCAATCCCTTAGTCGCCTCGACGACACCCACGGGAAGATTTGGGGTGGCCCTATTCTAAGCCGGGAACCACGTGGCTAAAATACTACTAAACAGCTAGAATAAGTTATTTAATAGTATTTAAAATAAGTAATGAAAATATTCGGTCAGTGTGTAATTAAACCGTCTCAGAAGTGGTATAATAATATTTATATGTACTTTATTTCAGAAAATAATTTTCCATACAATTTCTTAGTATACTTGGGCTCGATTCTGAAGGCACAACGTCAAAATTTGACAGCACTAAAACTGTTGCCATCCTTGTCACACAGTACTATGAAGATAAAGACGAAACCAATTTTAGCGCTGCCAAATTTTAAATGTGTGCCTTCAGAATCGGGCCCATGTTAGTTAATTACAAATAATAAAAAAAAATGTAAAATGGCCAGGTATAGGTAGGAGGTAGGTGACCTGGCACTCCTTGGTGGCGAGGTTGCGCAGGTGTCCCTGCGGGCAGTCCAGGTCGCCGCAGCGCTCGCACGGGTGCCCCCAGGCCACGCCCACCGTGGCGCAGCACAGCTGCTTGGTGCACACCACGCCCTCCAGCGCGCCCGTGCACAGCGCGCCGCGCGTGTCCGTGTAGCACGGCCCTGCACCACCACGACCACAATGGTTATTCTATTCGATATATATAGCTTTGCCCCAAATGTTCCATTATTCCCTTTTTTTAAAAACGGTGTAAACTAGTTAGAAATGACCGTCTCGCCGCTAAATAGGCTAAATAGGCGCCGCTAAATAACATCTAGATTTGATAAGTTGCGCAAGTTAGAAAATAAATAGATTTTACAATATATTTTTTATTTTGACAAGATGAAACTTGGACGAACCTACACTGTTTTCGCGTAAGTATAAACAGTTTGTTTGTTTTAAAATATCTTTATATAAAATATATTAAACAACTAAATAACATTACAACTTAGTGTAAATTAATCCTACAGGTCATACCATGAAGCAAAATAATTTTACGCACCTCATAAGTCACCTCAAAGTTTTACCTTCGTCTAATTTAATAACCAATTAGAGTGAATCATGTAGATTGAGGTGACTTATGAGGTGCGTAAAATTATTTTGCTTCGTGAAGTATAAATAACATAGTTTTTAATTGCAGTTTACAGGCTAGTACGCCTCTTAAAACTTTAGGAACAGGCTAGTAGGCGAGTTGATTTTAATACACTTTTAAATGAAACATAAGGAAATAGCAAGGTGCTAGCTTGAGTATAAAGAATGCATCTTTCCAATTCGGCCAGTGATACAGAAATTGTCAAGGGATGTAAAGGAAAGTCTCATCATCAGGTTATTTTTGTATCCACTGCAGGAGCACAACCCTCTCTCATCTGCCGGAGACAGACGGAGGATTTGGCCTACACTCCCCGCGCTGGCCAGACGGGTTGGGGAGGCCTGATTGATGTTTTATAATCTATTCCCTTAGTCGCCTTGTACGACATCCACGGGAAGAGTTGGAGTGGTCCTATTCTACTCTACCGGAAACCACACGGCAAAGTAAAGTCCACAAGCACCAATAGTATACCAGCATCTAAGTGAGACTTCCTGGAAATCCCGACCACGATTACATATTAATTACTTCGTAACAGAAACCTGACTGACAAGTAAAACGAAATTACTTACACTATTAATAACCTACTGTCAGATTATACGCGGTATAAGGCGCTCGACTTTAGCGTTGTTGTTACTCCGTAAACAGCGCGCGTTTGATGTGCAGCGCAGCGCGCCAATATGTATCTAAGGCACTCGACTTAGCGTTGTTATTACTCCATACGGGTGGGGCGAAATGTAGGCAATTATCACGTAGGTTCGTTTGAGTGGTGGAGGCCTGATCCCGTCGTCCAGGTCCAATCCGCGGAGAGATTACAGAAGAGGAAACCTAAGTAGCAAGCCTCACCTGTTCTCCTGTCGATCTCACACCTGGTCCCGGAGAGGCCGTGGAAACAGACGCACCGGTCCGGCGCTATACATCGTCCGCCGTGCAAACATGGCTCCCTGCAGATCGCTGGAAACAACAAACCATATCTCTTGAGCTTTGCTCCAAATTGTTAACGCAGTGTCATACTAGCAGTATGGGCAGTTTGATAACTCAGAACTAAAAAAGGGTGAAAGACGATCCATATCAAAATAGAAATAATTAGCATCCAGCAGTAAATAATTTTTAATTTAATTTTTTTTACTAGATGTGCCCGCAACGTACACGCAGACCACTGACACAGGTAAAAGCGGAGGTGGGTGGTCATGGAAGTGTAGGGGGAACGTAGGGGGGAAGGAAGGGAGAAAAGATGGCGGGAGGGTGGAAAGAGGGTCCCACCTCCCTCTTTCCACCCTCCCGCCCACTTTCTCCCTTCCTTCCCGCCTTATCTTATCTTTTAATAGGGGGCCAGGCACGCCCAGCGACACGTCGACCCTGTGGGATCTTTTGTGTCAGCCCCTTTGTTTATGCTGTGCTTCCGTCCCCCACAGTTCGCTGCATAAAATCTATTATGCAGCTGAGGGGCAGATGCCTGTAGTCCTTGGGTTCCGGATAAGCCACACCCAGGACACTCATTCGCCTTGCAGCTAGTGCATTGCATTCACACAGCAGGTGTTTCACCGTTTCGCTGTCCTCTCCACAGGCTCTACAACTGACAGTCTCTGACAGTCCCATCCTATGTAGGAGGTGCCTTACATCAAGATGGCCGGCAAAAACTCCCACGATAAGACGGACTGCTGTCTTCCCGTATTTTAGGATTTTGTTAGTAAAGCCTGCGTCTGTATTACCGATAAACTCTTTAGCGTGTTTCAGCTCCCGAAGTGCTCTCCACTCCGCCAGGTGTTGTTCTTCGGCATGTGCTTTTAGAGCTGTTTTTATGGTACTCATCGAGAGTCCCACAAATGGCTCTGGTCCTGTCAGAGTTTGTTCTGACCCTTTTCTAGCCAGTGCATCATGTCCTTCCCGCCTTACGTTCCCCCTACACTGTCAAGACCACCCTACACTTCTCTGTTGTATACTAATGCAGTGTATGCGAGTTTTAGAAAACTATACATTCGCATAACTTTTGATTTAGTGGGCCGATTACCATGAAATAAAGCTAAATGTTACTCCAAGTTAAGTCCTAGGTTTCTTTTTAAAAGTCCATCTAAATTGGATTCGTAGTTTTTACGTGATGCGTGCCCAAACTCAAACAGACAAAAATTCCCCCCCCCCCCCCCACAATTTATTTTTTGCAAATATCTTCAATGTACAGACACGCGAAGTTAACGTGTTTATTTATTAGAGTGTCTGCTTACGCTCAGTGCAGAACTCCCCGCTCCAGCCGGGCGCGCAGGCGCAGGCGCCGTCGGCGCACGTGCCGCCGTTCATGCAGATGCGCCGGCACCCGCCGCGCGTGCGCACTGCAACACACACATTCATACTTCAATATTAATATATACATTACTTGTCTTTCCCAAACTAGGATTTCCTCATGTACGATGGGAACTAGACAACGGATAGGACAACTGTACAAAGTGGGAATCGAACCCACGATCTCTAGCGCTGGAGTCTAACGACCAAGCCTAGGGGCCAAGGAGGCGATCAATAATAAATAAACAATTAATAACGGTTATAAATGGTTTCCAGCGCGCTGGAAAGGCGAAATTGCTGAAGCGCCAAATTAGGAATTTACAGCAGAGAATAAAAATTTTTTTTTATCCAAATCATCCGATTTTGATAAAACAAATTGATACGAGTTCAGTAACTTTTTTCAAATTTTACGATAAGTCATATTTCTTTACGCATCCAAAATATTATAACGAATTTTGACCAAACCGGTGGCTAATGGCATAATAACATTACCTAACAGATAACACGTGGCACATTATTACAAATTTATTTATTGTTACCCAAGACCTAAGGAAAAACTGCCCTAACCTAACACTAATATTCCTCCTGTATCTTGTTCTCTACTTATTGACTGATAATGAAAATAAACTCAAAAGTTTTTCACAATATTTCAGTTGCAATTTGAGAATCGCAAGAGATCAGTTGATTGGCTGATGTCTTGCAAAATCTCTAAAGAATTTAAACTCATCTTTCGCAAAACCCATCAATACAGAAACGAATCTTTCGCGAAACCCCTAAATAATTGAAACTCATCTTTCGAGAAACCTCTCAACAATTGAAACTCATCTCTCGCGAAACTCCTCCAAACCCAAAATCCCCCAATGTGTTTGAGAAGTTCCAAATAAGCGATAAAGCAAAAAAAATAAAGGAAAAATGTAGTGTCAAAAGTCAATGCAGATCGGGGTCTAAATATGCATTTACGTTAAATAATGATTCTAAGTAAAATTATTCATAATGCATATACGTTAAATACATTTATTAATGCAACTAAGTAAAATAATTCACTTGTAAGCCAGAGGTGTTTGGGGTGAATAAACATGTTCCTAATCTTTTTGCAAATGGGCCAAGGCATCGATGTCGCTTATCTGTTGACCTAAAGTTTGTATTTAAAGGTCACTACTGACTACGTCATCCTACAGATCTAAATTAATTGTCAATGGCGCATGGAAATAAAATAAATATAAGATTCGATTATGTTATAATTAGAACCCGGAATCAGTAGCACTTTGGTGGCATCTGATCATTTAAAAGAAAAAGGAAACAAATTAAAAAGTTAATAAACGCCCATATCAATAAGTGATACTCCAATGAAAAGGTCTAACTAAGTAGAACAATAGTTACTATGGCGGCTATTCTCAGTTAGCTGTATTTTCGACGTTATGGGCCTTTTTGTCCTCTCCCAATAATAGCATCCAATTATAATAAGTGATGCGCCAATGAAAAGGTCTAACTAAGTAAAACAATAGTGGCTATGGCGGCTATTCCCAGCTGTATTTTCGACTTTATGGGCGTTTTAGTTCAGAAATACATCTATAGTATTAGTAAATGATACTACGCAGACTAGCTTCTTAAATACTTAAATATATGTTCTAACAGCTTCCCCAGTGTCTGACGAAAGGACCGTCTAACCTCTCCGAATCATATCTAGGTTCCAGCGCCGCCCCAGAGCGCATGAGTTAATTTTTTTACGGGTTATTGCAGCGAAATCGCCTGTGCGAGCTTCTGCGAACATCCCTGACGCTGAAGTGGCAGTGGCTGGGCCACATTTGTCGCAGATCTGACAAAAGTGTAAACCACCAGATGGACTGACGACCTGAAAAAGGTGGCCGGAAGCGGCTGAATGTGGACATTCAAATGCTGATCTGATGGTAATTCTTCTCACCAGGGTAAGGGTAAAGTCCTCCGCCTCCAGGGCCGCAAGAAGGCGCCTCGACGCCGCCTGGGCAGCGGCACATGTTGGGCGCCACGCAGGACCCCGGCCCGCCGCAGTCCGGCCGGCATATCGCTGCATACAACACAACATTACGTTACTATTTTCAATTTAATTACTTTGTATTGAACGACAAAAATACACAGACAGTAGAAGTTACTATAATGTAATATACTAACTATACTACTGACTGGAAGAGATCTCTAAGTGGGATATGTCCGCCTTTGTACACAGTTTAATTCCTATTTTATTATTGTTGTTGTTGTTATTTTTGGTACAATAAAGCGTTTACATACATACATACATATTGTTAGTATAGTTACCTATATCTCACTGTCCCAGTACTAAATAGTCTTTATCTATTTGGTAAAATACAAAATATAACTACGCCTCATACCATGAAGTAAAATATTTTTCACACCTTATAAGTCACCTTGAAGTTATTAAATTAGATAACAGATGACTTTAAAATGTGCATCTGTTATCTAATTTAAGAACCAATCAGTGTCAATCATGAAGGTAAAAACTTTGAGGTGACTTATGAGATGCGAAAAATTATTTTGCTTTATGGTATAAGGTGCAGTTAGTAAACAAAGACTTATAAGGTCAGTAAATTCACTCTTCTACAACCAACTACCAGAGGAAATCTTAAACATGACGAACAGAAAGTTTAATAATCGCATTAAAAAAAACAACTTTGTAAAAAACCTATTATAAAATACACGATTATTTATACAACAATGATGCCTGGCACGAATGTGGCTTCAGCTTCAGACAATCTTTTTAATATAGTATACAAACTTCATTAAAACATGTTTTGCTGGAAGTTGCGCCGTTTCTTCTTCAGAGCAGTAACACGTAGGTATAGTCGGTAAAAAAAATGTACGAAGTGTACTCCAGTACAATAAAGGACATTAAAAAAAATTACTTTAGAGTATTGTCGTCGTAATAATAATTAGACGACGTCGCAGAACTGACGGCCGTTGGGGCATTCCCGCCTCCTCACCATTCTCCCCCCGCAACTCCTCTAAGCGAGGATCAACGGAGGTAACTGCAAAGACACCTACCAGTGAAGGTAGGGCAAGTCCCAGGTCATGAATTTACGCTACCTTGGGCGCCAGACAAATTTAATTAAAGAAGTAAAGAGTCAAAGTAGGAAGAGAGTTCCCACTTCCCCTCTTTGGCCTTTGGAGCAGACGAGTTCTGGAGTGGAGACCACGGATTGGCACGCGCAGGGTGGGACGCCCCGCCGTCAGATGGACCGACGACCTAAAGAAGGTGGCCGGAAGCGGCTGGATGTGGAGGGCGGAGGACCGGGTGTGGTGGCGTTCATTGGGGAAGGCCTATGTCCAGCAGTGGACGTCTAAAAGCTGACTTGACATGATGAATAATAATTAAAGCATATCGCTTAATAAGCTTTTAATTCCATAATACATATATAAATCAGTGATGTACTTACGAACTACACATAGTAGGGAGTTCGGTCTAGACGTCCAGCCGGGACAGCAATGCGTGCTGTTTCGACTCCGGCACACGTGGGGTCTGCAACAAACAAACAATTTGTTATTAAATCGATCAAGACCAAATTATAAGCTGCTTGACCTGAATGTAACAGTCGGAAAGTCGTTGAATATTAGAGATCTACCAATTTACCACCTTCTACCGTAATTTAAGAACAAGATTAGGTCATCATCATCAGGTTATTTTTGTCTCCACTGCAGGAGCACAAACATCTCTCATCTGCCAAACGTGGATCTGTTTGAGTAGCCGACCGCTATCTCATAATAAAAATTAGAAGTTTGAAAAGTCGGCATCCTCCTTAGAACCACTGAACAGACAGCTCCATTGTGACAAGTATCCAATACTTAGTCATAATTACGTAATCGGTAAAAAGCGGTAAAGTTCGCAGAACCAGAGGCCGTTGGGGCAGATGGCGACAGAAGGCTTACGCGCGCCCCTAGCGACAAAATTTAAAAGAGGCCTAAGACGAGACAACGCTTGAGAATAGACAACTGTGACAATTTTTCTACTTTCAACCCGTCAAATACTAGGTACAAGGTATACAGTATAGGCAGGCCTCTGTCACTCGAACGAACCTACCGCGGTTAATACCTACACTTTCGAGCAGCCCCAGCGTGGTTCTCGCCCGTACGGTATAATAACAACGCTAAGCTTTAGACACATTTTTACGTGTTTTGTCTGACAGTGAACCGCAATTTATAAGGTGATCAGCCAGAGAACTAAAGTCTTCGACATAGCTCAAAAAGTTAGTACGCTGAAGTAGCAGTGGGCTGGTCACATCTGAATAGAATAGAATAGAATAGAATAGAATAGAATAGAATAGAATAGAGTAGAGTAGAGTAGAGTAGAGTAGAGTAGAGTAGAGTAGAGTAGAGTAGAGTAGAGTAGAGTAGAGTAGAGTAGAGTAGAGTAGAGTAGAGTAGAGTAGAGTAGAGTAGAGTAGAGTAGAGTAGAGTAGAGTAGAGTAGAGTAGAGTAGAGTAGAGTAGAGTAGAGTAGAGTAGAGTAGAGTAGAGTAGAGTAGAGTAGAGTAGAGTAGAGTAGAGTAGAGTAGAGTAGAGTAGAGTAGAGTAGAGTAGAGTAGAGTAGAGTAGAGTAGAGTAGAGTAGAATAGAATAGAATAGAATAGAATCGAATAGAATAGAATAGAATAGAATTCAGCTTTATTTTATATAATTCTTGTTACAATTATTTGGCTCGCCAAGTACGAGCAGTGTTGTTTATGTCTTATGAAAGATCTGAATGGAAAATAATCACATCAGTCGGAGAACCGATTCCAAAATTTAAACTTTGCGTGGACTTCAAGATATTTGCAAAAAAATAATTGGGGGTCTAAGGATAAGTAATAGAACACATTTTTGGATTATTTGTCTCTTTGTCTGTTTGTTTGTGCACGCATCACTTAAAAACTACTGAACCGATTTTGATGAACTTTTCACAAGAAACATAGTGCTTAATTCGGGGTAACATATAGGCTCAATTTCATTGCAATCGGCCCAGTCAATCAAAAGTTATGCGAATTTATAGTTTTCAAAAACTCACACTGCATTAGTATACAACAAAGAAGTGTAGGACGTAAATGCTCGACGGAATTCGTATTGCAATGAGTCAGAACTACATTTTGGAGATAGGTAGGTGGTCATAAAAGTGTAGGGGGGAAAAGGGGCGGGCAAGGGGAGGGGTGAGGAAAGTCGTAATGGAAGTGTAGGGGGAAAGTAAATGAAAGGAATTGGGAGATTGAGAGTCTGAGTGGGAGTGGAAGTGGAAGTGGGAAAGGAAACAGGAGCGGGAGCGAAAGTGGGAACGGGAGCGGATTCTGTAGTCCACGCGAGCGGAGCCGCGGGCACAGCTAGTAATATCATATAATTTTAAGCGGTTATGTTGTTCGCAACACATCAAGTCAAGGGGTATCACGGAGCGAAAAGCGGAAAGTGGCGATACATCGTATCTGCCTAGCCGTCTGGGACCAAGTTATATATGTTATAATAATAATAAATAATAAATCGTTTATTATCAGGCAACTTGGCCCATAGATAAATACCTTAACCTAGAAATACATACTTTATTATATCCTTAATTAACATAGTTCATCACACTATTTTCGAGAATTTATTCGTTTATCCCTAAAACGTCTAAACACTACTCCCTCGGGGAGTAGTGTTATATATCGGCCCCGTAGCATAGTCGGTAGTACACCAGCCTGCGAAGCTCGAGGTCGCGGGTTCGAATCCCGCCCAGGGCAAACATTCGTGTGATGAGCACTTGTGTTTGCCTTGTGACTGGATGTTATTTATATATTATATTACGTATTTATGTATGTATATCAGCTGTCTGATACCCATATTACAGGCTCTGCCTAGTTTGGGATCAGGTGGCCGTGTGTGAAATGTCCCCACATACTTATTACTTATTATACTTATTATTATGCCGTGTGGTTTCCGGTAGAGTAGAATAGGACTGCTCCAACTCTTCCCGTGGATGTCGTACAAGGCGACTAAGGGAATACATTATAAAACATCAATCAGGCCTCCCCAACCCGTCTGGCCAGCGCGGGGAGTGTAGGCCAAATCCTCCGTCTGTCTCCGGCAGATGAGAGAGGGTTGTGCTCCTGCAGTGGAGACAAAAATAACCTGATGATGATGATACTTATTATATGTATTTATAAGTTAGAAGTCTACTAACCGAAGACAAAATCGCAAGAAAAAAAGCTAGTCCACATGACAGATGACTCCCGCAACCTTGCCCGATATAGTTGACATGTCAGCGGTATGGTAGTTGGAACTAATGGAGCGATTGGTCACGCCTTTTAATATTAGTGGTCTAATAGCTGTGGGGTCAGAGACTATCTATGTCTATGTGTCAACTAGAAATGGAGATTTACACTTGTGTTATCGAAATTAGAGCAACATGCAATTACTGTTCTAAATGTATCAGCTGCAGTGAGCGAAATTACTCGACTTGTTGACGTCACATGTCACATATAAAATAATAAATATAATTACTATATATATATTTCAGACATTCACACCAATTATCCGGTCCCAAACTAGGCAGAGCCTGTGCTATGTTACTAGATAACGGATAGACATACTTAAATAAATATATAAACATCCAAGACTTGAGTACAAACATCCATATTCATCATACGAGCATTTGCCCCCAGCGGGTTTCGAACCCGCAACCTCCGGCGTGGTAGTCCGAGAGCTACCCGTTCCGCCACGCAGGTTATATAATTCTTTATTGCACATTTTTAAGACTAAATACAGTTACACATTTTGTGTACAAATGTGACCTTATCTCTAAATGAGATCTCTTCCAGCCAACCTTACAGGGTGTGATACAAAGCACTAAGAGCGAGGGGGCAAAAAGTGCATAATAGACTACATAATAACTAAATACCTGAACTACTTTATATATATATAAAGTAAATACTTATAATAAACACACATAAATACATACACATATTATATTATGTATATGCATTTTCAAACTTTATTAAAAGTAGGTACATTTCTTTATCAAATTTGGTACTAAACGCATTATACTTGTTCTTTCGGTTACTCTAAGGTTGACTGGAAGTGACTGCTAAGTGGGATAAGTCCGCCTTTGTACACAGTTTATTTCCTATTTTATTCTTGTTGTTGTTGTTATTTTTGGTACAATAAATCGTTTACAAACATACATATTATACTGAGTGAGACAGATTAGTTTAGTTTTAAAGGACGTCACCGACGTACTATCTCGAATGACCGTCGGCAGTTTATTCCACATCTGCACGGCTCGGACAGTAAAGGAATAAAATAAAATTTAATTAATAATTAATAAAAAAAAACGGTCAAGTGCGATTCGGGTCTATATTGTATATAAATTTATGTATTGTGTGAATGTTCATCATCAGGTTATTTTTGTCTCCACTGCAGGAGCACAACCCTCTCTCATCTGCCAGAGACAGACTGAGGATTTGGCCTAAGCTCCCCGCGCTGGCCAGACGGGTTGGGGAGGCCTGATTGATATTTTATAATGTATTCCCTTAGTGGCCTTGTACGACATCCACGGGAAGAGTTAGAGTGGTCCTATTCTACTCTACCGGAAACCACACGACAGTCCCTTAATACCTGACAAATCTACTACGCTCGTGTGAGTTTGGTAAAAAAATCACAGAGCCAATCGTAACATGAGACCATAGTACTCGCCGCGTAGGCGCGGGCGCGTGGGCGGCTTTCACGCTCATAATTCTGGTAGTGGACGTGACGGAGGCGGAACCGGAGAGGTCCCGGGTTCAGTGGGACAGGTGACGCGGCGCCCCAAGGTCGGGCTGATAGTGGGTTGGGCCGAAGGTCACCATTTTAAATTTTTATGTTAAATATGACATATATACCGGAGGTTGCGGGTTCGAATCCCGCTAGGGGCAAATGTTCGTATGATGAATATGAATGTTTGTACCCAAGTCTTGGATGTTTATATATTTATTTAAGTATGTGTATCCGTTATCTAGTAACCATAGCACAGGCTTTGCCTAGTTTGGGACTGGATAATTGGTGTGAATTTCTGAGATATTTATATTTATTATTACATGGGTCAAAGTAGCCGCAACATATTATATAAAGAAGTGGTGTCTCTGGTTTCACTTCGACTCTTCTGGATCTTTTGTGCCTAACCCCGATCCAACGATAGTTTGATGGACTGCATCGCCTTAGAATTTCTTCTTTGGCATATGCAAATTTAATTTTAGGCACAGAATAGCCTGTGGTATTATATAATTAAAGTTATTTAGATGCTACATAAACCGACGAACTTAAATTCAAATTCAAATAATTTATTTCAACATAACAATGTCATATTTGTTGTACAATAAGAATAATAAAATTGTATTAGAATAAAATTACAATAAAAATAAGAATAATTAAATTAAGTTAAAGTCAAATTAAATTAGAATAAAATGAAATCAAATTATTTAAAATAAATTATTAAACGCCATGGGTTCGGTTCCCACTGGGGACAGTCAACATTGTACAAGTTGATCCCGGTCTGGATGTTAGACTTACGAATGGTCCTATTTTTGGATTTTCTCCTCTGCTATTGAAATTAAACAAGAATGTTTAAATTCAATAGTAAAGGAGAAAATCCTAATTTAAGATTAGACAAGTGTACGTATATATAGGTATATTATTTATTTATTAAAATGATTTGTTTTAATCAATAAATAATATGAAATGACGATTTCTTTGGATTACATTTAGACATTTATTTATTTAAAATATTGAAACATTACCGATAATTATTCCATTGCGTTACAATAACTTTTATCGTATAGACGAAACAGGCATTCCTCTCTCTAGCGTTCCCTTACATTCCGTCATCAGCCGTCCTATGCCGTCCACGAACACGTCACAGTGTGGTGCCTCGGCGAGCAGGGAGGCTAAATATGTTACCCATTTGATTAGGAGGCTAAAATCTATAATAGATACTTTATATATTTTCCTGAAATTTCAATTCCACAACTCAATTGTCCCAACAATTGTGATAAAGTCGGAAAGACAGACAGACGGACAAACAAGCTTAGCTATAAAAATACTTAGCTATGAGGAAGATGAGTGTGCTATTTTATGTTCTAGAAAAATAAAACTTAAAATCAGAAAAATATTGGTGAAAGAAGTTTCGCAATATCTTAAAAACTGTATTTAAAAAAACCAAATCATTGAGTTAAAGGGCGATGACGTCACAGGGCGAGGACCGGGTGTGGTGGCGTTCATTAGGAAAGGCCTATGTCCAGCAGTGGACTTCTAGTGGCTGACATGATGATGATGATGACGTCACATCGCACATTGGCTCTTACCGAGCAAGCGTAAGCAGTTTTCGGAAGTGGCCAAATTGATTTATTTAAAAAAAAAACAGTTTTCAGGATATCGTCACGATTTTTTTCGCAGTTGTTATTACAATTACTTAAGGATTATTTTATGATTAACCCATCGCGATTATATTTCATTTACATCTTCCTCATTCAGTTGGTATTTTCCAAACTTGGTTGCGTAAATACCTACAGAATCTAGTATGTTACCATTTCAATTTAAGTAACAAATTTTTCCATCTAAGTAGGTAACCAGTTACCAAACTATGTAGGTAACATAGAAGATACGGGATGATTACACATTGTAACCTTGACATACTAGATCATGGCTCTTATCGAAGCCCTACAATATTTGTAAGAGAACCTCAACTGAAATAATAATAATCCTACTATAATTATAATAATAAGTATAATATTATAAATGCGAAAGTTTGTAAGTATGGATGGATGTTTGTTACTATTTCACGCTACAACCACTGGACGGATCGTGATGAAACTTGGTACACATATAGGTTAGGTCCTGGAATAGGACATAGGATAGTTTTTATCCCGAAAAAATAGCCAGTTCCTACGGGAAAACATAATAATTTGTGACTTTAAGTTGTCCACGCGGACGAAGTCGCGGGCAACAGCTAGTAATACATATATACATACACTTGTCTAATTCCGAATTAGGATTTTTTCCTGTGCTATGGGAATTAATCAAGGATAAGACAACTCACAAATATAACAACATCCAGACCCAGTGGCGGGTTTACTCATTTTCTACCAGTAGGCTATTTTTGGCCGCGACTGCCGACCTCTACATTTCGACACCCTAGTTCACAATCGTTATTAATTACTATTATATATTCTTTATTGCTCAAATTTTAAAAGTAAATACAGTCACAAAATTCGTACAAAGGCGAGCTTATCTCTAAAAGAGATTAATCATTCTCACAATTAATATTGTCTTTGCAAAATACCTTGACCAAATTTATAAATGAAATATTGAAAACTAAACTGTCCATGGAAGATTCACTGGAACGTTTCAGATGAGCGGAGTAGTTACGAGACGCGACCCTTACATACCGCTTTGTAGTACATTCTCGAGACGCGCGCGTACAGCGCTATTTCCGTCTCTTTCTTGCATTGAGCATTCCTCACGAATGTACGATTGCTTTCTTAACTGACATTAAAATAGGTAAGTACTATGGACAGGACGTAAGGAGGTTGCTGCTAACTATATCGGCATATTCATCGCACGTGGTCTCACGGTGCGAGCGATGCACCGAGATTAACACCCTCACATACATTGCTGGAATTCCTTCACTCTATCATTGTTGTGAGTCATATCCTTTAAACACACAGACTAAAGCAGGGATTCCCAAAGTGGTCGACACCGACCCCTTGGGGTCTTGGGGGTCGAAATCGGTTTCCCAGGGGTCGACATAAACGAAAACTGATTTTGGGGGTCGACGAGCTCTAAAAATTGCACAAATTCTTATTTGAAACTTTCAGGATACTGTATAAGTTGCGTTACGTGTACCAACTTGGTATAAGAATGACAAAAAATAATTACCTACTTAAGAATTTTTACGTAATTTGTATTATATCATCAGGTTATTTTTGTCTCCATTGCAGGAGCACAACCCTCTCTCATCTGCCGGAGACAGACTGAGGATTTGGCCTACACTCCCCGCGCTGGCCAGACGGGTTGGGTAGGCCTGACTGATGTTTTATAATGTATTCCCTCAGTCGCCTTGTACGACATCCACGGGAAGAGTTGGAGTGGTCCTATTCTACTCTACCAGAAACCACGCGGCAATTTGTATTGTATTAGTATTAGTTATTATAAAATACACTTGATATTTCCTAAATTTTAAATCCATTTATTTTGTTAAATTTTGATGAGAAAATAATGTCAAGTTTAATCAGTTAACTAACCGTAATTTTTTTTAATTTGTATGTGTTAATAGGAAAAAAACTAGAGGAATTTTAAAGTAATTTGGCTATGGGGGTCTGACGTATTAGTTCATTTTGGAAAAGGGGTCTCTTGCCCATAATAGTTTGGGTACCCCTGGACTAGACTGAAGCAGTTAGCCGTGGATTCGTTACGGAAGGAGAAATTATATTTTATTCCAGAAAAAAAAATTGTCATTCCAATGAAATTGGTGTAAAATGAAACCTGCGATTTTACGTATCATTGCTTTTAATAAATAATAAAACAAATATATATGTCAGACATTCACACCAATTATCCAGTCCCAAACTAGGCAGAGCCTGTGCTATGGTCTAGATAACGGATACTTAATATATAAACATCCAAGACTTGGGTACAAACATTCATATTCATCATACGAACATTTGCCCCTAGCGGGAATCGAACCCGCAACCTCCGGCGAGTCCGAGAGCTACCCCGTTCCGCCACGGAGGTTGTCGAACATTTTTACAAATCATATTGTGTTTAAGCAGTCCACGTGTCACGCAATTGGTTGCCAGAAGACCATACTCCCACTACGACGTCACTGGTACATCCTGAAAAGACTGTGACCTGCTAGATACTTGGATACAAGGTCGGCAGGTCAGACTTACCCGACGAACTGACTGGCTGGGCGGTCATCTAGCGTGCGCGCGCCGCGCTGCCAGTGCCTCGCGCGCGGCGTGCTCTGCGCATGTCCATGCCCATGCCCATGCGCGTGCGCAGACTGCGGGTAGCGCGCCTCCGCGCCCGCGCCCGCACCGCCCGCGCCCGCGCCGCCCGCGCCCGCGCCCGCCAGCGCGACCAGCGCCGCGCAAGCCACCAACACGCGCACGGTCATTGCGCCGTTGGCACCATCACCCTGGAAATAAGGAGGAATGTCTAATAAATAAAAACGTAAACTTCGCGTGGCTGTACATTGAAGATATTTGCAAAAAAATGGAGAGTCTAGCAGAACTCATTTCGATCATTTTTAGATTTTTTGTCTGTTTGTCTGTTTGTTTGTGCACGCATCACTTAAAAACTACAGCTCCGATTTTGATGGACTTTTCACAGAAACGTAGTGCTTGATTCGGTGTAATATATAGGCTTATTTCATTGCAATCGGCCCAGTCAATGAAAAGTTATGCGAATTTAAGTTTTCGAAAACTCGCATACACTGCATTAATATACAAGAAAGAAGTGTACGGCGTAAATGCTCGACGGAATTCGTGAGCGGAAGCGGGAGCGGGCCTGGACCTGGACCTGGGAGGGGAAATAAGCGGTGGAAGCGAAGGGAATTAACACTTAATAATTTTCAACTATATTTAAATCTGTAGTCCACGCGAGCGGTTAGAGCTAAATAAACTGCTGACAAAAAAATCTTTGTTGTCTACTTAAAGCAGCTAATTATACGGAGGACAGACAGGCGTTCTCCTCTGCCGAAGATACATGAACACTTGGTCAATTCAAATCCTATTTATTTGCGTGAACCCCATGAAGCAAAAAAATATTTTGCTTCATGGTATGACCTGTAGTACAATCCAAAATGCTTTATAATGCAATAGATAAGGGTGTTTGGATAATATAGTAGAAATACATGAATATGGATTGCTCCTGGGGAAAATAATACATGGACTGGTTAGTAGCAAATGATGTAAAATCCATATTCATGTATTACTACTACATTATCTAAACGCCCTTATCTACTGCATTATAAAGCATTTTGGATTGTACTACAGGTCATACCATGAAGCAAAATAATTTTTCGCACCTCACCTACATGACATAGACTAACTATATAACCGACCAAATTATATAACCGTTAAAACAAAACAGAAAAAAAAATACACAGTGTTGTAGTGTGACGCCAAAAGGGTCCCCAGCTCAGCTTATGCTGTAGCAAGAGCTGCAGCGCTGATTTTCAGTGAGCCCACCAAATTACTCACGTGTCAATCATGAAGGTCAACACTTTGAGGTGACTTACGAGGTGCGAAAAATTATTTTTCTTCGTGGTATGATCTGTAGTAGTAATAAATTGATGTTTAATGCTCTTGGGGGAAATGCTTTAAGAGCAATAGATGGTCTAACCGATTCTCTTACACGTGGACGACTTAACATCACAAATTATTATGTATTTCCAGTAGGAAAGGGATTTTTTTTGGGATATAAACTATCCTATGTCCTATTCCAGGACCTGACCTATATGTGTGCCAAGTTTCATCCGTCCATTGGTTGAAGCGTGATTAAGTAACAAACATCCAAATATCCTAACTTCGCATGAATAATATTTGTAGGATAATATACTACTGGAGTCGTTCATGTTCTACCATTTCTAGTGTGCAAAAAATATTATAAATTATTTATACAAAATGTTAAAGTAAATTAATATAGTTATCTATGAAAAAATTGCTTATATCAATGTACAAAGGTACTTATATGCAATAAAGAATTTTGACTTTACTTGTCCAGGTGACACTATATCCGAATATGGCAAGCATACTCTCCTTATATATATCTATGTAATTAATAAGGACGACACTGCGATATTGCTATCACTGTCAGTGTTGCACTGATAGTGGGGTCAGTTTTAAAAATATTCAACCCAATTTCGGAAATAACCCCCAAAGATAACTTCAGCGCAGTTGCACTTACGAGATCAATCCTTCGAAAACAATGATAATGTTAGTTCTAGGGAACAAAGAGCATTTGAGCATGGACCGACGGCCTCGCCGGCAGGTGGACGACCTGAAGAAGGTGGCCGGAAGCAGCTGGATGCTGAAGGCGGAGGACCGGATGTGGTGGCGTTCATTGGGTTCACGTCTAAAGACTAATTATGATAATCGTGATTTCACAAACCATCCTAACATTTTGCACTTACGAGATAAATCCTTCGAAAACAATGATAAAATCAACGATCTCTATGTACTACTAGATGGAGCGTTCCAAACAATCGCTCTGTTCCACGCAAGTAGCCACAACTCTTTCATATTAACTTTGAAACTTGTGCAGTTACTACACAGAACATTTAATTATTTACTAAATATTGACATTATTTAACCGTAGCGTCAATATTTAGCAATAATTAAATGTTCTGCACAAGTTTCATTGTGAATGTTAAAGAGTTGTGGCTACTTGCGTGGAACAGAGCGATTGTTTGGAACGCTCCATCTAGTAGTACATAGAGATCATTGGATAAAACAAACATCTCAGACATTCACACCAATTATACAGTCCCAAACTAGGCAGAGCCAGTGCTATGGTTACTAGATAACGGATACACATACTTAAATAAATATATAAACATCCAAGACTTGGGTACAAACATTCATATTCATCATACGAACATTTGCCCCTAGCGATATTCGAACCCGCAACCTCCGGCGTGGCAGTCCGAGAGCTACCCCGTTCCGCCACGGAGGTCGCCAAATGATAAAGTTAGTTCAAGGGAACAAGTTATTTGTTGCCAGATTTGAGCAAGAAATAACTGACAGTCGTCCTGGAGTGGAGACCGCGAATCGGCACGCGCCAGAGTGGGACAGATAGACTGACGACCTGAAGAAGGTGACCGGGTGTGGTAGTCTTTGGGTTCACGTCTAATGGCTGATCATAATTCGACGAACATATGGACCAGCGGCTGAAAACAAGACGTATGGACTACCAGAGTGTGATTGTTCCAAAGTAAGTGGTGGTCGGACACAGGCCGCGAAATCAGGCGGTACAAATGTTCAATAAGATGCCCAAAGAAGACAAGTACTTTTAAAAAAAAATGAAAGCACTATTATTGGGAAAGTGTTGTTACAAAAAACTTTTTTTTTTTTCCAAAAAAAAGTGTAGTACAATGTTGATGACTTTTAAAACATCAATCAGCCCTCCCCAACCCGTCTGGCCAGCGCGGGGAGTGTAGGCCAAATCCTCCGTCTGTCTCCGGCAGATTAGAGAGGGTTGTGCTGCTGCAGTGGAGACAAAAATAACCTGATGATGATGATATATTGTTTAACGAAAAATATATATATATATATTCTGATTTCACTCACATCTTACCATTGTAGGAAGAATAGAGAAGTAATAAAAGCGTAGATAGAGTTAAACAGCGAGATGTGCGGCGGCGGCGAGGGGGGGGGGGGACAGTGGGGGCTGGGGAAGTAATCTGTGCCGAAATGATAACGCAGCGCGGGGCGACGACCTGCCCCGCTGTAATATACTATACTAGTAACTAATCATACCATAATTAGGTGTAAAACTTATTCAGTCACTATGCTAAGTTCCAGAAAAAAAGTTATTCTTGAATTCAAAGGATCACTAAGAAAGCGCATACGAGAACGGTCCAGCAGCCTATGAGGTATCTAACTCGTACCAGTGTCGTCTTCTAATTCCCTACACTTCATACCATGAAGCAAAATAATTTTTCACGCCTCATAAGTCACCTCAAAGTTTTTATCTTCATGACTGACTCTAATTGTTTATTATATCTATACTTATAATAAAACTGTAACTGGTCTATGTCTGTACATGGGAGATATTGTAGAAAAATGTGTATGAGGGGTCTTTATAGGGCCAATAGAAGCCAAAATAACTGTTTTTATAATTTATGTCTGTCTGTTTGTATGTATGTTTGTTACCTCATCAGTCTCATCACACAAAAACTACAGAATGAAATTTGATTCAGTTTTCACAGTTGTCTTGCTGGTGGTCTAAACCTGGTGCATGTTTCATCTTGATACGCCACTTAGAACCTGAGATATTAACCTGGGAGCGGGAGTAGGAACGGGAGCAGATTTTGAAGTCCACGCGAGCGGAGCCGCGGGCACAGCTAGTTAGATAATAAATTACATCTGTTATCTAATTAATAACCAATTAGTGTCAACCATGAAGGTAAAACGATGAGGTGACTTATGAGGTGCGAAAAATTATTTTGCTTCATGGAACTTGTAATTTCAGGAAAAAAAACTTGCTTTTCTGTGGTTAAATCAATGACTGTATTTACACTTAGGAGTAAAACCACTATGGAGTCAAGAAAGCGTATACAGGAAAGATCGAACAGACCTATAAGTGACCTTACCGAAATAAAAATATATCGTCTTCTAATTAAAATAAATAAATAAATATATGGGGTCATTTCACACACTGCCACCTGATCCCAAACTAGGCAGAGCCTGTAATATGGGCATCAGACAGCTGATATACATACATAAATACATAATATAATATATAAATAACATCCAGTCACAAGGCAAACACAAGTGCTCATCACACGAATGTTTGCCCTGGGCGGGATTCGAACCCGCGACCGCGAATTGGACCGTCTCGTTGGCCTAGTGGTTTGGTCATTAAACACGAGAATTAGAGGTCTTAGGTTAGAAGGTTCGATTCCCACTGGTCATTTTATACGATTTGTACAAGTTTTTCCCGGTCTGGATGTTATATTTGTAAATTTATCCTTTGTCTAAATCCCATCATACAGGAGAAAACCCTATATTGGAAGTATATAACAGTTCTCGAGTGGAGACCACGGTTGGGCAGGCGTATTGTGGTATGCTCCCCACCGCAAGCATAATATACGCCGCAGTAAAAAGCAATCATAAGTCATGTGACATTTTCGAATAAGCTTTTGGCGTAAAACTATTTGGTACCTCATAGTCTGTTTACGTATATATGGAGAGGTTTACAATTTTAAGGAATGCAATGCCACTTGGCATGGGGGTCATGCACGTCAAGCTGAGGCCAAAAAGCCTGGTAGGCAGACGTAACTTCGCGACAGGTGCGGGGGGAGGGGAGTCGAAGTACCGAACTCCCTGCACTGTAATTTTAGTAGTGTACAACATTATCACTGGCTTCGTCGTAAATTTCATCCGTTTCATATAACGTAGATTCGTTTTCATTGTGGACAATTTTCAGTTTCCAGTTTACAAATATTAATTTGTTTAATCGATCTAATTAATTAATTAATAAATATAAAACTCACATATTTTTTCATTCCTGATCATTTAACTATATTAGACCAATTTTTCTACTTAGGAATTCATCCGTAACGAACACAACTATATTTCATTCCAGATTAATAGTCCTATGAAAACCAACGCTATTTACGTCTCGGTAACATATACATGAAAGGGTCACCAGCAGCAAAAATAGGTTTGTATTACCAAGTAAACTTTGCGGTCCACTTAGGAACACCATCTATTGTGTATTTTGTTTTCGAGACGCAAATGCGTTTGTTTTCATAGGACTATTAATCTGGAATGAAATATACATAAATGAAGATAGACAAGCGTTGTGTTGATTGAACCTTTCTAATAGGCCTAGGATTTTCTAAAGACAGGCATAGGTATTTTAAAGTCTAAACGTTTTAACAAGGACATTTTAGCATAACCTAAATAGGAGAGGCTAAAGCTCAAGTTTGCGAATAATGCGAATAATAAACCGTAAAATAAATAAATAAATATTTCACACATTCACACCAATTATCCAATTACAAACTAGGCAGGCCCTGTGGTATGGTTACTAGATAACGGATACGCATACTTAAATAAATATATAAACATCCAAGACTTGGGTACAAACATTCATATTCATCATACGAACATTTGCCCCTAGCGGGATTCGAGCCCGCAACCTCCGGTGTGGCAGTCCGAGAGCTACCCGTTCCGCCACGGAGGTCGGCGGTCAAACGTAAAATACATGTAAAAAACATAAACTTGTGAATGATTCAACCGAAGATCCGCAAGGAAAGTTTCTGTATTTTATTGAAAAATACAGGGGTTGTCTGAAAGATACATGTATTTTACATGTCATTTTCATTCCTACAAGTGGTATCACGGAGCGAAGAGCGGGCGAAGGAAAGTCGCCTTGCGACATTAGATTGCGCAAAGTGACGATACATCGTCTCTGCGTATCCCTCTGGGACCACGGCGTGAGCATTATGTATGTATCAAACTATCGTAGTTACACGCCAAACGCTTATTAGAACGTCACGTGGCCTATAAGAGAGTATATCAAGGCTTTAGACGGATATTAGACGAAATGCTTGCGGTGGGTTTATCTTATCTTATCTTCTTAGGGGGCCAGGAAGACCTGGCGACACTTCGACCCTTCAGGATCTTTTGTGCCAAACCCCTGACCACCAACGGTGCCCCAAGCCGATTTGGTGGACTTCACATACGCCTCAGAATTTCTTCTTCGGCATACGCAGGTTTCCTTACGATGTTTTCCTTCACCGAAAAGCCTGTGGTATTATAAATAAACCGTATTTAAGTTTCGTAAAACTCATTGGTACGGGCGGGGTTTGAACCCACGACCTCATGAACGGTGGGTTTACCCATACGCCTGCCCAACCGTGGTGTCCACTCAAGAACTAGTTAAACCCTCATGGCCATGTGATAGAAGGCGTTGGGCATCGATCTGATGAGTCAGTAGGAATGGGTGGGGGCCGCCGTCGCCCACGCGGGCTCCTTCCTCTACTGACGCGGGCGCGTCATTAAATGTCACTGTAACTGGGCTATCTACTACAAGCAACGATCTCTATGTACTACCAGATGGAGCGTTCCAAATAACCGCTCTGTTCCACGCAAGTAGCCACAACTCTTTCACATTCACTTTGAAACTTGTGCAGTTACTACTCAGAACATTTAATTATTTACTAAATATTGACATTATTTAACCGTAGCGACAATATTTAGTAATAATTAAATGTTCTGCGTAGTAACTGCACAAGTTTCATTGTGAATGTGAAAGAGTTGTGGTTACTTGCGTGGAACAGAGCGATTGTTTGGAACGCTCCATCTAGTAGTACATAGAGATCGTTGACTACAAGTAATATGATTTCTACTATATAACTAAGTATGTTTTACTCATGCTTGTGTAGTTTAGAGTGTTGTGAGCTGGGGAGTTCAAATCGCATAATACGGTTTTTCGGCAGTTAAAGTACCACAGACGGGTTCCCGTCATAGAATAGGGCCATCTTGTTGGAATAATTGATACTGGGCTCGATTCTGAAGGCACAATGTTAAAATTTGACAGCACTAAAACTGTTGCTATCCTTGTCACACAGTATTATGAAGATAAAGACGAAACCAATTTTAGCGCTGCACACAACTCTCATCTGCCGGAGACAGACGGAGGATTTGGCCTACACTCCCCGCGCTGGCCAGACGGGTTGGAAAGTCCTGATTGATGTTTTATAATGTATTCCCTTAGTCGCCTTGTACGACCTCCACAGGAAGAGTTAGAGTGGTCCTATTCTACTCTACCGGAAACCACACGGCGAACTCATTTGATTTCGGCTGCATTTCGGTTAATTATGATGATTTGGTGAAGTCGAAAATGTCAACATTTATATTTGAAAATAGAGACGTCCCCCATCCCTCCCCCTTCTTTATTACATTCCCCTCTCTCTCATAATCCTAACTCAAACTGCTCTAATTCTCGTTGAACACTACCTATACTTCTTTACGCACTAAGGCAATGGAAGTAACTTTTGTAAACATTATATTCATATATATATATATATATTATATGTTTTTACATTTCTGATCCATCCAGTATATCCATTACTTGTTACGTATTTTAACGATGCATGACTATCCTTACTACTAATATTATAAACACGAAAGTTTGTAAGTATGGATGGATGTTTGTTACTCTTTCACGTAAAAACTACTGAATGGATTTTAATGAAACTTTACAATAATATAGCTTATACATCAGAATAACACATAGGCTACAATTTATGTAGATATTGTGTGAATTGTCCAAAATATCAAGTAAGTAGGAAAAAATCTACCATCTGCGAGCTATTCTGGCGTGCGTTGCCAAAACCGCTAGAGTTACACATATGTAATGTATGATGGAAATGTTTATCTTAAATAGTCCTACAAAAAAGCCCGCCAGAGTATATACTATATCTTATGTGTAAGCCATTATAGCCAAAATAGTGAACCATCGTGATGAAACTTGGCACACATATAGGTTAGGTCCTGGAACAGGACATAGAATAGTTTTTATCCCGAAAAAACATCGCATTCCTACGGGAAATACATAATAATTTGTGATGTTAAGTTGTCCACGCGGACGAAGTCGCGGGCAACAGCTAGTTCATATATATATTTTTTACATTTCTTATCCATCCAGTATATCATTACTTGTTACGTATTTTAACGTTGCATGACTATTATTAATAAATATATATGATGTTTACTTAATTCGAGAAGTGTGTCTTCGATTTGGGTCACTAGAGTGTTTAGGGAAAGTTGATTACAGTATTGAACGCTGGCGGAGGATTCCGATGTTTATTTATTTAAAGGACGCCGCAACGGGACCACGGCTAGTCAACAGGCATCTTTATTACAATATGCTCTAATATTTTTATAAGATACCGTGGGATAGTCGTTATTTATAGTTGAATAACCGCGATTACGGTGCTGATAAAATTATTATAACAATAGTTTTGTAACCAATTATAAGTTGCCATATCATTGTTTATAAAAATTAGGCATTATCTATAATTCCGTGTTGCCGTGGTTCCCTTAATAAAGCGGACCCCCAATCTCCCTGTGGGTGTCGTGAGGAGACTAAGGGATTACACCTGGGACGGGCAGCAATTTTCTCCTGTGTATATTAAGATCATTACTGCGGTCACCAATCCGCCTGCCAAGCGTGGTGATTATGTCAAATCCCGCAATGGACATACTGTAAGTCCTTAATGATTACGTTACGTATACTATACCCTGATACAAAGCAGTGTGGTTCCCGGCTTAGAATAGGGTGGGTGTAGTCAAGGCGATTAATGGACACCTGGGACTGGCAGCAGCGTTCTTCTGTGTACACTAGTAAGATCATTACTGCGATCACCAATCCGCCTGCCAAGCATGGTGATTATGGTAAATCCCCCATGGACAGCTCACTAAAAGAAGTGTCATTCTATTGGGGAGGCTTATGTTCAGCAGTGGACGTATTTCGGCTGATGATGAGATCATAAATTACTCCTGTCCTATTGAAACCACTAAAATAAAAGTTAATTATTTAGTTAATATATTTCATGTAAAAATCATGATCTGGCAACACTACCCCCCAACTAATCTTACCAAACTATAGTGAAGAAACTAGAAAATAGTGAATAAATTTTATTTTGCAAATAATAGTGAATAGTGGAAGTTACAGACAGGCTACAAAGGGCTCGTTCCCAAGGCCGTAAAACCTAGATTAGATAAGATTTATTTATTTCACTTTTACATCTTAAAAAATAAATTTTACATGTCATTCTAATATGGTAAAAGGGATCGTCATAAAATAAAATAATGTATAAATTACAATGTCAACAATTTAAATAATGGCATAGTATATAACATACTATCTATGTCAGTATATAATATTAAAATAAAAACAACTTAAAATACACTTGGTATTAAATTATCACAAATTAAATTAAACGTCAGCGGGCCCACCAATTTCAATTTTTAGAAAATTCATTTATGGAATAATATTCATTTTCCAACAAAAGGTTTTTCAGTCGTCGACTAAACGTTTCGTCATTGGTCTCGTTACGTAGATCTGCGGGCAGGTGTTCGTAGTACGTGGGGCCGATGACGCGGGGGTTTTTGGTGGCAAGTGCAGTGCGGCGCGTTACTGTCTTTAATCGACCTTCGTTACGAAGTTCGTGCCCTCCGCCTATACGTCGACCGAAACTGGACATAAAAAACTAATCATAACCAGCTTCCAGAGCCGTAAAACACATTTAATAAACTCATCCTACCATGAATTATTCATGACTACATAAATCGATTATAGAAATTTAATGATCGATACATCAAAGAAAGTCGCGCGGAGCTTCTGGCGCCAATGTCAAGCGTCAAGCCTGTGTCATGTCATGTCATGACAATAAAATTGTAAGGAGTGTCAACACACCGATGATGGACGGTCGCGGGCGGCGGGCGGGGCGCGGGGCGCGGGGGCTGCGCACGCGCTCCCATCAATACAGACGGGCGGGATGGCAGCGTAAGGGGTAGACTATAGTAAAGGATAATGAGCGGGCACCCATCGATTGACATATTTAACATTAATTCTGAGATGACCGAACAGTCTGACCCTGTAAGGTTGGCTGGAAGAGATCTCTTTTAGAGATAAGCTCGCCTTTGTGTACAAAATTTGTAACTGTATTTACTTTTAAAATGTGTGCAATAAAGAATATATAGTCATATAGATCGTTCAATTCACAACGGCACGCCCCACTCCTTCTCTAAATCGCTTACATGTCATTGTATGCGTTATATTGTTACTGAGTTAGTTCTAACGTTACGCACTAATCATCAATGTGTGCAAACGTAGATTTGCACGACGATTTGCAGGATTTAGTACTCATACCGATCAAAAGTTACAAGGGGATATTGAAGTCAAAGCTGGAATGACGTCACTCCAGCTCGACATTTTGAACTAAGGCACGTACCTCAATTCTGATCACACCAGACTTGACTTTGGAATTTGTACTACTTTGTACCCAAAAGACAGATTTCGCGAGATACAAAGGGGTATTGATATCCGAGCTGGAATTACGTCACTCCAGCTGAACTAAGGTACGTACTTTAATTCTGATCACACCACTTATCCTTGATTTTGTACTTATCCCACTTTCATAAAACATATTGAATATAACACTAACTGTAAAAAAACATTAAGTAAATATACAGACAAATAATTAGAAAAAGTTCGCTGATCTTATCCGCTGTAACCTCACCCTTAACTTTAAGAGTGTAAAGGCAAGCAAATGCCTCCAATTGAGTAATTATTAAAACGCGCATAAGGACTCCTTAGTCTTATGACCGGGGGTCGGAATAAGGTAGTCATTTATGTACTTGCGATGAAAATATGGAACGGAAAATTAGCATATGAACATTTCTTTTCACGGAATCACGGGGTGTGGTCAGGTGTAAGTACCGCAGGCGGGTGACGGGCAGCAGTGTCACCGGTGGGAGGTGCCTGACACTGCGTCTGCCAACCCTCCTGCCCAAATACAAATACTTTATTGATAATTTTCATTACATGTCAATTTAAAATTTAAATATTAAAATATGTCAGAAGTCATTAAATTACAACAAAAATAATATTACAACAAAAATAGAATATTGAATGTCAATAGATCTTAAATATTAAAAATAAATAAAAATATAATCGTCTTACACGAATTTATTGAGTTTGTGGAACTCGTCTAAACTATAAAACGCGTGCTCGATAAGCCAGCGCTTTATCTGCGTGGTGATTAGGGCATTTTACTCCAATGAATAGCGCCAATATCGGTATAGTATCCCAGACTTCTTGCCATCCCCATTTTTTAAATATATATTTCACCAATGTAGGTTGAGATTGAGGTGGAAGAAATATATAGTTGTGTTCAGAATAACCTGTTATACACACCCACTATAGTATCGGGGTATCATCATCATCATCAGCTGAAATACATCACTGATGAACATAAGTAAGCCTCCCCAATAGAATACCACTTTTGATGGGCTGTCCATTGGGGGATTTGCCATAATCACCATGCTTGGCAGAATTTGTGATCGCAGTAATGATCTTACTCCAGTCCCTGGTGTCCCTTAATCGCCTTGACTACACCCACGGGAAGATTGGGTATGTACCTATTCTAAGCCGGGAACCACACGGCTTTGTATCAGGGCATGGTATACGTAACGTAATAATTTAGGACTTGAACAATATGTTCTTCACGTAATCATTAAGAACTTGAATAGTATGTTCTTCACGTAATCATAACGTAATCATTAAGGACTTGAATAGTATATTCTTCACGTAATAATAATGTAATCATTAAGGACTTGAATAGTATGTTCTTCACGTAATCATAATGTAACCATTAAGGACTTGAATAGTATGTTCTTCACGTAACCATAACATAATCATTAAAGACTTGAATAGTATATTATTCACGTAATCATAATGTAACCATTAAGGCCTTGAATAATATGTTCTTCCCGTAATCATAACGTAATCATTAAGGACTTGAATAGTATACTCTTCACGTAATCATAATGTAATCATTAAGGACTTGAATAGTATGTTCTTCATGTAATCATTAAGGACTTGAACAGTATGTTCTTCACGTAATCATTAAGGACTTGAATAATATGTTCTTCACGCAATCATAATGTAATCATTAAGGACTTGAATAGTATGTTCTTCATGTAATCATTAAGGACTTGAACAGTATGTTCTTCACGTAATCATTAAGGACTTGAATAGTATGTTCTTCATGTAATTATTAAGGACTTGAACAGTATATTCTTCACGTCTGTCATGTACAAATGTTGGCTAGATATGCAGCGTAATTTTTAACTGTGTTTAGTATTATAATATATTGTAGCAATTGTAACTTATACGGATCTCTGATCTTATATAAAGAATTATTATTATAGTATAGAAAAAATCTCGGTGAAAACCGACAAGGTAAGAAAAATGCATAGACAGAACTCTTCAATTCAACGTATCCAACCTGTTTAATACCATAGATTCCAATCCGACATTAATAACAAAAGCAAATAGATACTCGAAAATAATTAATCTAGAACGGTTACCATAACTAATCTTAGAGAGGCAGTTAATCAATTGCTAGTCGATGCACAGCGAGTTGTAATGAAGAATGTTAATTAGTAAGGATTGCTCGAGGCTAGGTTTAGGAGGATTTTCTAGTAGAGAGTTATTTATCGTCCCTCGCATGACTAAGTGTCCTGAGTAGCTTCAAGCAAATGTTGCAGGGCAAGGCATTTTCGGTTTTCCACTTCACATTCTATTGTCTTGGAAGATACGATACTTGTTCATCCTTCCTACTAATATTATAAACGCGAAAGTTTGTAAGTATGGATGGATGTTTGTTACTCTCTCACATAAAAACTACTGAATGGATTTTAATGAAACTTTACAATAATATAGCTTATACATCAGAATAACACATAGGCTACAATTTATGTAGATATTGTGTGAATTGTCCAAAATATCAAGTAAGTAGGAAAAAATCTACCATCTGCGAGCTATTCTGGCGTGCGCTGCCAAAAACGCTAGAGTTACACGTATGTAATGTATGATGAAACAAAGTCCGCCACAGTATATATCTATATCTTATGTGTAAGCCATTATAGCCAAAATAGTGAACCCTAATATAAGCTACTCGAAATACTAATCCTGCGCAGACGAAGTCGTGGGCACCAGCTAGTTGTCAATAAATCCATTACAGCAACTGTCTACAGGCCCTAAAGTTATTAGAAATAGTAGACTCCAGGATCGCACATTCGACCGAGATGCTTTCCCCAGTCCGACCTCTAAGCTAATTAAGCGACCTCTACGATTATTAGTGAATCCATGATCATGAGTATCAAAGTGTTTGTATGTAAATTGTATGTCAAGTCTACTTTCGTCTATCTCTAACACCAGTGAAGGTAGGGCGAGTCCCAAGGAGTCTGTGAGAGACAGCGAGCGTTACCTCGTCGGTACAGACTACCTACAAATTGTCTGAATGTAGAGTCAACGAACCCGAGTGCATGTATACAGACGGCTAGGCGCCACAAGAGCCTATTTGACACCGACAGCGCGTCTTGATTGATCGATCGATAATCCGATGAGCTCTTTATAGCCTCCGAAAACTAGTTACGAGAGTTACGCAGCTTCGGCAGCTGACTGGTTACAGTAAAGAACACGTGGTAAGGTGCACAGAAACGTACAAATATGAGACGTCGATGTTTTAGAAAGGAATTGTCGAAATCAACAAAAAATCATAATGAAAATCTCAAATTTTCATTTCTTTCTAATACAATGCCATTATATGCAAAACCTATCGACGTGTTACCTTTGCATTCGGGAGAGCCATGGCAGACTAGTTAGCTGTGCCCTCGCCTCTCGTTCGTGAGGTAGAGGGCTCAAACCCCGCCAGTATCAAAGTATCAAAACAAAAGTATGGTTTATTTATAACTACTTAGCTCACAAATTATTATGTTTTCCCGTAGGAATGGGATATTTTTTCGGAATAAAAACTATCTTATGTCCTATTCCGAGACCTAACCTATATGTGTGCCAAGTTTTATCACGATCCGTCCAGTGGTTGAAGCGTGATTGAGTAACAAACATCTAAATATCCAAACATCCAAATATCTAAACTTTCGCATTTATAATATTAGTAGGATAGGATTTCCCGTAAGAATAAGATGTTTTTTCGGGATAAAAATTATCCAATATCCTATTCCAGGACCTAACCTATATGTTTGCCAAGTTTCATCACGATCCGTCAAGTGGTTTAAGCGTGATTGGGTAACAAACATCAAAATATCCAAACATCCAAATATCCAAACTTTAGGATACCATAGGCTTTTTGGTGAAGGAAAACATCGTAAGGAAGCCAAAGGAGAAATTCTAAGACGTATGTGAAGTCCACCAAATAGGTTTTTGCACCGTTGGTGGTCAGGGGTTTGGCACAAAAGATCCTGAAGGGTCGAAGTGTCGCCAGGTCTTCCTGGCCCCCTGAGAAGATAAGATACCTTCGCATTCTCGTATCTGAAAATCACTACAGAAGACGATAAAATCTCTTCTCCACCAGTACTCTCCAAACTCTGTCTTTTTGTTTCATCGTCATCAGCCGAAATACGTCCACTGCTGAACATACATTATAAAACATCAATCAGGTCTCCACAACCCGTCTGGCCAGCGCGGGGAGTGTAGGCCAAATCCTCCGTCTGTCTGCGGCAGATGAGAGAGGGTTGTGCTCCTGCAGTGGAGACAAAAAAAACCTGATGATGATGATGAACATAAGCCTCCCCAATAGAATGACACTTTTAGTGAGCTGTCCATGGGGGATTTACCATAATCACCACGCTTGGCAGGCGGATTGGTGATCGCAGTAATGATCTTACTAATATACACAGAAGAACGCTGCTGCCAGTCCCTGGTGTCCACTAATCGCCTTGACTACACCCACCCTATTCTAAGCCGGGAACCACACTGCTTTGTATCAGGGTATAGTATACGTAACTTAATAATTTAGGACTTGAACAGTATGTCCATTGCGGGACTTGCCATAATCACCACGCTTGGCAGGCGGATTGGTAATCGCGGTAATGATCTTAATATACACAGGAGAACGCTGCTGCCCGTGCCTGGTGCAATCAGTCACCCTCTCTAAGACGGGAACCACACCTCGCCTAATTACTAAATAATAATCAAAATTTAAAAAACAAACTTACTTATCAACTGAACACACGAACGCCACTAGGAACTCGTTGAAAAACCAACACTGTAGGCATCGATTAAGGTGCAAAATAAGACTGAGGTGCATCAATCAAAATGATTGATAGCCGGCCGGCGCGAGCAAACTGCGGTGCAGCTACTAGCTAACTACGCGAGTGTTGCCACATACCAATTTGTTTGCCCCAGATTTATATTTAAAAGATTACCGGCGAAATTTGGGGCGTATTATCTATATTGTTTATTTACATATAAACTGCTCTCTTTTAAGATTCCATTTAAAACGAAACTCTATTCGTTTGCCTTTATATCTTCTCTATTACGACCTTACGTATCAAAAAAAACTACTAGGCAATCATAGACCTGTGAAACAAGTCATATGAATAACTGATCAACCATCATACCCTTAACATGCATATCGTGAAAAAGAAATTCTAAGGCGTATCATCTTAAAGTATATTTTTGCTTGTACTTTGCAAAACAACTGTATTGCCAACATCCATTTTGTATAAATACTGTTTTACCGACTCTGCCTGTCAATATAACAGACATGACACGTAAATTTAAACTTTGTGTTTATAGAATTAAACATAATTTTCCATGCACCAGTGAGACAGTTTACAAGGTGCTCGCGACATGTAAAGGTATTCTGAAGTACCTTTTCATTCGCCACTGTACATTTGAAATAAAAAATACCGCACTTGACCTGCGTGATGGATTTATATCCGAACGTCCTAATAGTGAGACTTATAGACTCTTAATCGATTAATTATAATCAGGAGTAGGCCATCCTTCCTTCTAATATTATAAATGCGAAAGTTTGGATATTTGGATGTTTGTTACTCAATCACGCTTCAACCACTGGACGGATCGGGATGAAACTTGGCACAGATATAGGATCTAAGGGAATTGGACATAGGATAGTTTGTATCCCGAAAAAACATTCCATTCCTACAGGAAATACATAATAATTTGTGATGTTAAGTTGTCCACGCGGACGAAGTCGCGGGCACCAGCTAGTATGTAATAAATAAAAACGTAAACGTGGCGTGTCAGTACATAGAATATATTTCAAAAAAATGGGGGGTCTAAGGCTCACAGTAACACATTTCAATAATTTGTTGAATTTTTGTCTATTTGTCTGTTAGTTTGTGCACGCATTACTTAAAAACTACTAAACCGATTTTGATGGACTTTTTACAAAACCATAAGACTTAACTCAGAGTAACATATAGCCTTATTTCATCGCAATCGGCTTACTCAATCAAAAGTTATGGACATTTTAAGTTTTCTAATACATTAGTAGGTATGCAATATAACAAAGAAATATAATAATGTTCGGTGTAATTCAGATTGTGATCAGTTTGGACTACATTTGGAGCTGTAGTGAGAGTGGGAGCGGGAGTGGGAGCAGGAGCGGATTCTGTCTATTCTTTTACACGATAAAACATAGTAACGTTATCCATTATCAAAGAGATGACATGCTTGACATTGGATGCGCAAAATGGCGATACATCGTATCTGCCTACCCCTCTGGGACCAAGGCGTGAACATTATAATCATCATCAGGTTATTTTTATATCTCCACTGCTGGAGCACAACCCTCTCTCATCTACCGGAGACAGACGGAGGATTTGGCCTAGACTCCCCGCGCTGGCCAGACAGACGGGTTGGGGAGGCCTGATTGACGTTTTATAATGTATTATAATAAAAAATAAAAATAAATAGGTATATCAGACATTGTCCAGTCCCAAACTAGGCAGAGCCTGTGCTATGGTTACTAGATAACGGATACACATGTATGTTATACGCTATTGGAATTTTACCCTAAAAATTGGCGAATCTCGTGCAGTGTAAACACAGCAGCAAGTAACTACACCGACAAGCTGGCTGGACAAACAGTAGGCTAGTACGACGACCCCGATTGGACTATTATTAGGTTAGAAAATTGTGACACTAATCTTTAACGTGAGCAGCAAAGTCATTTAGGAAACTGCTCCATCATTAATGTTTAAAGTACAAACTGTGAAGACAATAATTAGGCTTGTATGTATTATTATTATGTAAGTATGTCTTAGTAATAAGGTGATCCGCCAGAGAACTAAAGTCTTCGACATAGCTCAAAAAGTTAGTATGCTGAAGTGGCAGTGGTCTGGTCACATCTGTCGGAGAACTGATTACCGCTGGGGTAAACGAGTTCTCGAGTGGAGACCGCGACTGGGCAAGCGTAGTGTGGGACGCCCCCTGGCTAGATGGAGCGACGATCTGCGTAGGGCGGCTGGCAGAAACTAGATGAGAAGAACCGAGGGTCGGGTTCAGTGGCGCACCTTGGGAGAGGCCTATGTCCAACAGTGGACTCTTTCGGGCTGATGATGATGATGATGATGTCTTATTAAGGTTGACTAGAAGAGATCCCTAAGTGGGAAGTCCGCCTTTGTACACAACTTTATTCTTTTATTTATTTTTGTTGTTGTTAATTTTGGTACAATAAAGCGTTTACATACATAAGAACGTGGCTGGAAGCGGTTGGATGCGGAGGCCGGAGCACCGGGTGTGGTGGCGTTCGTTGAGGAAGGCCTATGTCCAGCAGTGGACGCCTAAGGGCTGACATCATGATGATAAGTATGCCTAGTATCGATGTCAAAGAGTTCCACAAAGAGATCCTGGCGTCATAATCGAAATTTTTATCACAAGATTTGATTCAAACAAAACAAGCTTAATAAAAATAAACCTAAAATCACCAGACCTAGAATTTTTCTGCAACGATAACTACTTTCTAAGTGCTAAGATATGGTCGATACTTTATACTATCGATAAGTAACTCATAGATAACTTCTGCTTTGATTTAATGTTAATGGCTTTTGTGAATTAAATGAGTAACACATTAGAATATGTCATTTATTCACAGCTACGACACATACATAAATAAGAAATAAATATACAAAACAGGTTTACAAACCACAATTTAAACATAACCTAAAGTACTTATGTGTCGCAGCAACAAATGCTCAATTAATCAAAACTCTTTTCACATTAAGCAATTTTTTTTTAAATAAAAATCAGCGTTATTTATTTTTTGTTCACTAATCGAATTTTTTTTAATAGTATTTTAATTTATTACTTCATCTATAAAAAGTTCTAATAATGTCTTCTCTCATACTTTGTTTCTTTTTAAAGCAATGTCAAACTTAATTTCGATGGATTATTTAAAAGGCTTATCTCTCCATCTCTATTAGACAGCCAGGGTTAAGACTAAGTAAGGTCAGCAAATCGTTCACGGGGCAATGTATACGCTTCTACAACAAACTACCAGAGGAAATCTTAAATATGACGGACAGAAAGTTTAAGATTCACATTAAAAAACAACTTTGTAAGAAAGCCTATCTATACATATAATAAAAGAGTAGAAAAAACAAAAGAAAAGCGAATCTGTACATTGAAGTTAAAAAAAAAATTTCACTGCCCGGACATTACTGAAGACCAGTAGAGTCCAAAAATATAATTAAAAAATTTCTTATCTGTCTGTATGTATGTATGTATGTACGGGCTAATCTTGGAAACTGCTGAACAGAATTAGACGGCGTTTTCACTGTTTAATAGCTTTGAGTTCGGGCCTCATACTGGTGTAAGTCATATCTCAAAAAAATGTCAGGATGCTGATATACAAGTTGACCTCTCATTTCATATCATTTGTATGAAAGTGTAGTTCAACATTACTGGTCGTTGCAAGAACTTGACAGAAAGTGATAGAGATGTTTTAAAGCTTATTTATAGATTTATTTTAGCTGATGTATTTCAGGTATTTTCACAAGTCTCGATACAAAAAGTTCGCTATTCGATAATTAGTGGCCCTGTATTAGACCGGTGATCGTCGACAATGTCAATATCGAAGCTGTTCAGGAGTACGTCTGCCTAGGACAGACTATATAGTTGGGTAGGATCAATTTCAAAAGCTGACAGAAGAATCCAGTTAGGGTGGGCAGTATTCGGAAAACTGCGTCAAGTCTTTACGTCACCTATTCCACAATGTTTAAAGACAAAAATCTTTAATCAGTGCGTCCTGCCTGTCATGATTACAGCGCGGAGACGTGGACACTGATGGTGGGCCTGATCCACAAGATTCAAGTGGCTCTGCGAGCTATAGAGAGGGCAATGCTCGGGGTCTCTATGAGGGATATGATTCGTAATGAGGAGATCCTATGAATAACGAAGGTGACCGACATAGCCGAAAGAATTAGTAAGCTGAAATGGCAGGTCACATCTGTCGTAGTACCGAACGGCCGTTGGGGCAGACGGGTTCTAGAGTGGGACGCGACGTCCCACGCGCAGGGTGGGACGCCCTGCCGCCAGGTGTATGGACGACCTGAAGATGGTGGCCGGAAGCGGCTAGATCTGTAGGGCGATGTGGCATTCATTGGGGCAGGCATGTCCAGTAGTTTGACAGACATTTTGTTGTACAGTTAATTGGATATGCAACATAGGAAGGGAATAGGAGGGGAAGAAAGTCGGATGGAAAAGAATAGAGGGATTAGGGTAAGAGAAGAAAGATGAGGGGGCAGTGGTAAATAAAGGGTGTAGGAAGGGGTGGGTTAAGGGAAGGGGGAGAGGTAGGAGTAGGGAAAGGGAAGGGGTGGGGGAAAGGGTTTTCAACGTTGTGAGAAGAGGATGGAGAAGGAAAGAAAGAAAGGGTATGGAAAGGACAAATTGGAGGGGGGGAAGGAAATATGACCTAATTTGCACAATATTAAAATATAAAAAAAATTATTGATTATATGATAATCTTTTAATTCATGATAAATGTAAATGTCAACTTTATTTAAAAAAAAGCGGCCAAGTGCGAGTCGGACTCGCCCATGAAGGGTTCCGTAGCAGCAAGTAACATAATATAAAAGTTATTGTAGTTCGTTGTAACTTTGATCGAATTTTTTGAATTTTGAATAAAGTGGCTGTGACATACGGACGGACAGACAGACAGACATGACGAATCCATAAGGGTTCCGTTTTTTGCCATTTGGCTACGGAAACCTAAAAAACTGTGGTCCAACGGGCGAAACCGCCGCCGGAACGCTAATTTTTACCCGACTTCAAAAAAGGAGGTTCTCAATTGGATAGTATGTTTTGTTTATGTATATTAATATTTTTAATGCATGACCAGATTAATAGATTTCTTTTAGGATTTAGTAACACGTAATACATAAGAATGTGTAATGTTCAGTTGTCCACGCGGACGCAGTCGCGGGCAACAGCTAGTTATAAAATAAACGATTATTTGAATGACAAAGATGCCTGGTACTAATGTTAATTCAGCTTCGCAAAATCTTTATTAATTGTATGCAAACTTGATTTTTAAAAGATGTGTTGCGTGAAGTTTGTTGTGCCGTTTCTTCTTCACAGCGCTAACACCTAGAAAGTGGTAGTCGATAAAAAAAAATGACGTGTATAAATGTACCAAGTGTACTCATATGCAATAAATGATTTTGACTTTGACAGCATTATATGTCAGAAAAAATCTAGTTCATTCGATATTGATATATACCGGTATATTGATATGGTTATGATGTTTTCTTCATTTACAAGCTCTATGGCTGAATTCTTATAATGAACAGTTTCGAAATATTGAAAATAGGTAGGTTGGCACAGTAACCAAATGCCACAGTGCTTAATTTATACGGATTCAGTTAGATTACCGACGCAGCTATTGATTGTGGCGCTAAGAGGATTAGTTCATTAATTCGACAGACTTCTTACTTTCTGTACCCTAATTAATTAACTTACATGATTTCCAGACCTAGAAATTTTTCTAGCACTAATGCTGTCAAATATTTTCACATTTATTCTTTTAAAATCATCATCATCATCATCCTATAGGCATATTCTTAAGTATTCTATGCTTTAGGCCTCTCTCAAGACCTCTCCCAACCCGATTTTCGGTTCTTCTCATCCAGTCTCTGCCAGCCGCCTAAAGCAGATGGCCGCTACATCTAGCAAGGGGGCGTCCCACCCTACGCTTGCCCAGTCGCGGTCTCCACTCGAGAACTCGTTTACCCCAGCGGTAATCGATTCTCCGACTGAATCATACTATGTTCTTTTAAATTAGCTATCGATTTAAGTTGGACATTACTTTAAAAAGAAATAAAGTATAAGATAAGAAAATAAGGATTTTTTCTAGATTTTCATAGACACAGATACTTTATTAATAACTTCCGTTACAGATCAAATCAAATTTTACACAAATTAAATAAAATCAAATTAAACACAGTCCAATTAAACATCAATAACTAATTAATAAAAATGTGTAATATAATTATTAGGATTAAATATAATCAAGTTAACGAGCTCTGAAAGAACTCTTCATAGCAATAAAAAGACAGGTGCACAGCCTCTTTATGAAATTAGGTAGGCTCGGAGAGCTGGTGACCTCAGTGGGAAGCCGGTTCCATGGAAACACCACCATCACCATCATCAGGTTATTTTTGCCTCCACTGCAGGAGCACAACCCTCTCTCATCTGCCGGAGACAGACGGAGGATTTGGCCTACACTTCTCGCGCTGGCCAGACGGGTTGGGGAGGCCTGATTGATGTTTTATAATGTATTCCCTCAGTCGCCTTGTACGACATCCACGGGAAGAGTTGGAGTGGTCCTATTCTACTCTACCGGAAAAGACACGACAAACGCCAAATGGAAACACCATGAGACCCATTACTCGAATCGTCTGCGGGCACTTCACTAGGGTGTGGGTGATGGGGCGAAGCCTTTTCGCGTGCCGGGTGAAGTAGATGACATATTTGGCATGACATATTAATTCATTTAACAAATGACCATTATATCTCGGTAATTATCTGGTAGGCCCCTAGCCGTCAGGAAGTGGGATAATATAATGTGTCACGGTTCTAATAAATGGGTTCATCAACGAATAGTGGCATCTGCTGAAAAGATTTGAACAGCGAAACTGACTAATCCTATCAAGGAGGGATCATCATCAGCAGGGATCGGAGTTAGCTATCTCAATTATGTAGAGGCGAGCTATGGTGAGGGCTATGCTCGGAGTTTCTTTGTAGGGTATGATTCGTAATGAAGAGATCCGATGAAGAAGGTAACTGACATGCCGAAAGAATTATCAAGCTGAAGTGGCAGTGGGCGGGTTACATCTATCGCAGAACCGACGGTCGTTGGGGCATTTCCCGCCTCCTCACCATTCTCCCCCCGCAACTCCTCTAAGCGAGGATCAGCGGAGGTAACTTCCCGGCCGTTGGGGCAGACGAGTACTAGAGTGGAGACCGCGGATCGGCAAGCGCAGGGTGGGACGCCCCGCCGGCAGGTGGACCGACGACCTGAAGGTGGCGGGAAGCGGCTGGATGCGTAGGGCGGAGGACCGGGTGTGGTGGCGTTCATTGGGGAAGGCCTATGTTCAGCAGTGGACGTCTAAAGGCTGATATGATGATGAATTATGTACTTACGACGAAAGTTTATGTTAATATGGATGTTCCAGGATATTTTTTCGGTAGATTATTAAAAAAAAATCGGAATATTGTATTCATTTATGCATTAGTGCCCGCGGCTCCGCTCGCGTGGACCACAGAATTAAATAAAGTTGAAACTTATTAAGCGGTTTAACCCGTCCCCCTTCCCGATGTTATGGCTAATTTTTTTACACCTTGGGTTACATTATTAAAGTTTTAGTAGGGATCCCTTTTTTTATATATAGCATACTAACTGTTGCCCGCGACTTCGTCCGCGTGGACAACTTAATATCACAAATTATTATGTATTTCCCGCAGAAATTTGATGTTTTTCGGGATAAAAACATCCAATTTCTGCGGTCCTATGTCCTATTCCATATGTGTGCTAAGTTTCATCCCGATCCGTCCAGTGGTTGAAGCGTGATTGAGTAACAAACATCCAAATATCTTATTATAATATTAATACGAAACTCATATAGTAATCGTAAAAATATACATTCCACATCGCTTATTTAATAATCTACAGTTCTAATAAGAGTAATAAGGAAACAATAAAGAAAATAAATAACAAGGAATCAATAATAGGAATCTATACAAATACCAAAATCTAGATTTATCTCCATAAGGGATCTCAATTTAGTATTAGAAACATTTCAGGAAGACGAGAAAAGAAGTGCTACAGTACAGAACTACAGAAGGATAGGCCATTTGACTGTAATGATTGCATGGGTTACCCCAGCCAATGCCTTAGTTGAATCACTTATTGCTAAAAGGGCGTATCCTCCGGGTTTTAAAAATTATTTTACGACTTATTACTAACGAATTAGAGCAGGTAATAGAATAATTGTTTTTTGCAATAAGTATTAGCTACATAACTTCCTAAGTACAAATCCAAACATGAATAGCGAGTACGATTCGCTAAGGATCTCATAACACGGCACAAGTAATCCAGTTAGCGGCATAGAGTGGGCATTGATAGCGAGTAGGAAGCGCACGCGCCGCCCGCCGAGCGGTGTGTGTTTCAGGCACGCGATCAAAGAGCTACTTAGTGCCGAGCACTTACTGGTAGATCTCTGCGATTGCATGCTTTCCTGGTAGCAATCGAATGTTCAACCATGTTTGTCATAATTTTACTGAAGAAGCAAACAGACACACAACCCATTTGATTGAAATCTGTTATCTAGTCAAAGAACACCATTAATATTTATATTGCTGCGATATTGCTGGCGTTCGTAGTCATATTTATTGGTTAGAATTCTAAAGAGGTCATCCCGATTGCGTCGTTCTTGTAATATTAATTAAGAATAGTCAAAATAGGTTACTTGGGCTCGATTCTGAAAGCACAACGTTAAAATTTGACGTCACTAAAACTGTTGCTATCCTTGTCACACAGTATTATGAAGATAAAGACGAAACCAATTTTAGCACTGTCAGATTTTAAATGTGTGCCTTCAGAATTGGGCCCATTGTCAATCTTAGTTTTTAGCGATAAGTAATAATTTAGAACAATCCTATCTGTGATTGTTTCAGTAAATTTCAGTAAGGTAGAGATTTAATCAACAGAAAAAGAAGCGGCAGAGAAACATGCAATTCTAAAAACCTTAGTTAATTAAAACCTAGAAAACCGCACTGCCATGCAAAATGTTACAAGGAAGTTGGAACCTTAACCTACATCCTGGAGCTGGTGTAGTGAAAAAAGGCGCATCGTGAAAACTTACAGAAGCTGCCCTTCTTACACAAGACCTGTATAAAGCTTTCACGCGATTATGTAACTATTAACCAACAACATTCCTCCAAAGCCTTAACGTTTTATGACGCCGTGACTATTGTATTGCGCTGGCAGTACTCCTAACGACTAGTTGTAATTCATAACGATGACAGTAGACGTCGAACAATGGGGAATTATCTGCAGCCGTATAGGTGTTTAGGCCAATGTCGACGACTCTATTAATCCAGCTCTAAGTTCTAGACAACTTGTATGTAAATTTCTAGCACACGCCATATGTTTTGGTCCTGAATTATTAATTTATCGTGTAACATTACAGACAAGTTTCAATAATTTATAGTTACTGCTAGGTTCATTTCATAAAGTCTTTAAGAGTGAAACCTGTATCGAAATCTTCTCACTATTTTGAGATAGGGGACAGACTGAGAGACGTTGTATATTAAAACAAAGTGACGATAGATAAGTTACTGTTGAAATTTTAAACTCGCAGAAGTAGAAAACCTCGTTTTATTTATTTTATTGTATCTTCAGTGGAAAAGCAGCTTGTAGCTAGTTCTCCCATATCAGTAGTCGACTTGGTTATTTACTTTTAAGAAATTGTCCAGTTCTTAAACATGTTCACTGATGTGGCAGATACAACAGATTCCGGCAAATTGAAAGAATCTTTTAGAGTTCAGGCGAGCATTGGAGCTCTGTATCTCATAATGTCGTTCAGTTCACTATATATCTAGATATTATTAAGCTAACCGTAGAAAGTGCAGTAAAAAAGCCTTAGCTAATAAAGGTCTAGATAACTACAAAGCTGTTTATCCATTTTCCACTTCAGATCGTTAAAAAATATAACAAATTTGAATATAAAGGGATATAAGTCGTTCAGTGAGATTAATCAAAGAAGAAAATACTAAAGTTTATAAAAACTTCGAACGAAGTCGTAAGTTGGTAAAAATAAAGTCTAAGGTAATAATAAAGTACATTCTTTAAGAATTTGGAATTGGGCAAATTAGATATTACATGTACATAAATATGGTACAGTAAATTTAAACGTCAAAGTTTGGAAACTTCAAATTTAACTTGAGCTAAAATAATCTTAGGTTTTCACTGCTTCAACGGTTTTATAAAACGTTACAAATAGATACTAAGAGTACTATAATAGTATTATAATTTGCAGTCAGCAAGCGTCGATCTATCAATGAAAGCTTTCAGCTTCAATCCAGTATGTTTTTAATTAATGGGTAACAGGAAGACTTAGCCAAAAGGGATTCCGATCCAAAAGCGAGTATAATAATAAATGATCCTTAATTTCAATTTCATTACAATGTTAATTTATTGAAACAGAAGATTCCCACACAAGTGATTTTAGCAGCGGACGTGATACGATTCGCTGCGATTGCGCAAATGGCTAGCCTTCGCGCGGTTCCTACTCTGATAACGGACCAGCACCAGCGTTTAACCCTGGCCCTATTTACTGAGGATGTGGGCATCATGCTATTTATAATAGCTGAATTATGTGACATATAGAAATTAATAAAGACTGAAAATGTTAAACAAGAAATTCTACTCATGTGAATGAACAATGTCTGCGATGCCGTAGATAAAACATCTGACAAACGGAAAGAAATTTTATTCACTGGTACATTAAAAATCGTTTGTCAGTAATTTGCATAGCAGTTTTCGAAAGATGGATAAACAAACTATTAAGATAGAGAGAGATAGGTAAGCGAGTTGTCATTTACACAATTTATAGAATTTCTTAACAATTATCATTTTTGCTTGAAACTTGGTATAACGCGGAACACCTTAGAGCTTTGCGATAAAGGATTTAAGACACAGACAATAAAACTAGAATTTTGAAATAAAGCTTAATTTGATTAATTTAAAAGAGTTCAAGAAGATTTATAGATTAGTCCAACGAACGTAGAAATTTAGAAAATTTAATTTAAAAACCCCTAATAAATTACTTAAACAAGACTCCTGGTAAGTAATTTTTTTAACATTGAAACAAAAAAAGTTTAAAACATTACGTAATACGATACCTATCACAAGCTCTACGAGACAATAGGCGTCCGACAGGATCCGCTGATACAAAAATTAAAGCAACAAATATCCTGGTAGAAATTGTAACACAAATTACCATGCCACTGGTTTCCTGGTTGGAGAGCACCCGGAATACCGTGCTGGTGGGTCCGAGACGGGTTCGAGTTAGGAGAGTTCGACTGGCACCGGATACACGATAACCGCGCGGAGGCTGCGCGAGCGTCGAAAGGGAGGAGCGCTCTGTACGGCGGCACGCTCTCGACTGTCAGCTAAAATCGCGAGCTTTATCAATGGACAAACATTGAAAACAGCGCGCGCGCACGTTTGCCCGACCACTTAGATCGATGGTGCTTCCGTTACGTTATTAGTGGATGTTATTCTTTACCTAAATGTTTGTTTATTGCGCTCGTTGAAGCGCTCATTCTGTTTACATTTGGTTCGTTTCTTTAGGGCGTATCGTTAACGATTACCGCTGTTGCGTACGAATCTTCGTTTATATGTAATTTGGTTTCGTTATTTTTATCTTTCATGTGTTCTATAAAGGGTTATTTTGATTTCCTTTTTCTTTTTGATACCTATTTATCTAGATGTTATATCATATTTGTGAATTAATATGTCGTTATTTATTTCCATAGTACCTAATCGGGAAGTTACATTATGTTACTAAGGTCTGTAAATCGTTCATCGGGCAATGTATACGCTTCTTCAGCAAACTACCAGAGGAAATCTTAAACATGAGTACATAGTTTTAGTAATATACTAGCTGGTGCCCGCGACTTCGTCTGCGCACGATTTTACTACCATTAAATTATACATTTTTATTATAGTTATGGTTCACTATTTTGCTATAATGGGATACACATAAGATATAGATATATACTGTGGCGGGCTTTTTTGTAGGACTATTTAAGATAAATATTTCCATCATACATTACATATGTGTAACTCTAGCGGTTTTGGCAGCGCAAGCCAAAATAGCTCGCAGATGGTAGATTTTTACCTACTTACTTGATATTTTGGACAATTCACACAATATCTTTATAAATTGTAGCCTATGTGTTATTCTGATGTATAAGCTGTATTATTGTAAAGTTTCATTAAAATCCATTCAGTAGTTTTTACGTGAAAGAGTAACAAACATCCATCCATACTTAGAAACTTTGGCGTTTATAATATTAGTAGGATTATCTTTGGTATTAGGGACAGTAATTTTATGAATCACGTTAAAACAGTTTTGAAGGAAACCTATCATAAAATAGACCATTATTTGAATGACAAAAATGCCTGGTACTATAATGTTGATTTTGCTTCGCAGGACCTTTTTAATCTCATATGCAACATTGATTTTAAAAGATGTGATGTTGGAAGTTTGTTGCGCCGCTAGAAAGCGATGGTCGATAAAAAAATGTAAATAGTATAAATGTATTAAGTGTACTCGTGTGCAATAAAAGGATTTTGACTTGACTACGATTTCCTTATTTATTAGTCTGCTCAGTTAATTAGTGTATTAAGTTCTTTCTTCTTACATCGATACCATTTCGTTTCTTTTCTAAAGATATTGTTAATCAAAATGAGTCTATTCACTTGTTAGTGTTGAAAACAAAAAAACGATTTTATTGCCTTCTGTGTAAGTTACGTTTAGACTGTACCTTATTGAGACCATTGATTTAGATCAGTTGAGTTCAATCCTTAGCAGACAAATTATTTTATCTTATCTTCTTAGGGGGCCAGGAATACCTGGCGACACTTCGACCCTTCAGGATCTTTTGTGCCAAACCCCTGGCCACCAACGGTGCCCCAAGCCGATTTGGTGGACTTCACATACGCCTCAGAATTTCTTCTTCAGCATATGCAGGTTTCCTTACGATGTTTTCCTTCACCGAAAAGCCTGTGGTATTATAAATAAACCGTACTTAAGGTTCGTAAAACTCATTGGCACGGGCGGGGTTTGTACCAGGACCTCATGAACGTGAGTCGAGTGCACAACTAGCAGACAAATTAGTTTGATCATTAGTTCAAATAACAGTATTGTTCGGTTACTGTTTATTCACAGACATCAGTGAAGCCTGTCGGAATGTTAATCCCTTCTCACGTGTCGACGCATTAAGGGCATTTTCGCACTTATCCGTAACCGATTCTTATTCGATTCGTATTCGTTTCTGATCTGGTTTGGCCATCTTAGTAATTGTATGGACGTTTGCGCACTCATACGTAAACGGTACGTATTCGATACGTAAATTCTCAGTTCGGATCGTTTACGGATCAAAACCGAGCCGAAGTGGCCGCCATATAAATTGTACGTACACTTGCCCACTACACTCGATTAAAAACGGATCAGTGCGCAGACGCTATACGTGAATTTTCTCTATTTTTACGAATCGAACAAGAATCGAATACGGATAAGAGCGAAAACGCCCTAACTCTACAAGCATAATTTAAGCAGATAAATTAATTTCAGCTTTCGTGATGCCCTTAAACACTGTATCAAATCAAATTTCCGCAAGTTCAAGTGTCAAGGAGAGCTACCGTACTAGTCAACACTTGTTACCTATATTACATACATAACAATGCTCACACCCTGGTACCAGAGGGGTAGGCAGAGACGATGCATCGTCACTTTGCACGATCCAACCTCGCAAACTGACTTTCCTTCGTCCACTTTTCCCTCTTACTTATATTACTTCCTAGTTATAGGAACATTCGCTTTAGGCACGGATTAAATCGTTAGAGGTGCCGGCGGTGACCAACCCACAGATCAATAAGTATGACAGGTGTATCAGATATCCAAAACAAGCAAACTGGTTTAGTTCTTCCGCTACACACCAATGAACATTTTATGTTAAATTTTTTATATATTATTAAAAATTATTTATGTTAAATAAATAAGATATATATAATAGAAGCAGCTACCTACAGTTCATGCCAGAAGTGGCCATGGAACGCAAAATTTGAAACATAAGGACACTATTTAAAATACGACATAAATAAAGCAGAAAACAAAATTCATTGACGCCCTCGATTATACTCAGATGCTAAAGTGGACTGGAGAAATGGTCAAGTGGCCAGGCTTCCCCGGCAGCGGCAGACCGCGCGACCCTGGCAGGACAGTCCCTCCACCACCCATGGTCCTTACAACCTCAAGGATCATCATCAGGTTTTTTTTTGTCTCCACTGCAGGAGCACAACCCTCTCTCATCTGCCGGAGACAGACGGAGGATTTGGCCTACACTCCCCGCGCTGGCCAGACGGGTTGGGGAAGCCTGATTGATGTTTTATAATGTATTCTGCTCTACCGGAAACCACACGGCAATACCTTACTGGGGCCCGGGCCCTAATTGAGACAAGTAACTTATTAGATTTGTGTATAATGTAAAATACGGTTTCGGCGGAATTAACTTCTAAATAATCCGGGTTTTATATCTCTAATAAATAACGTTAAATAAAACATATTATTTTATGAATAGCAGTAACTCTTTCGTAATTGACTTCTTCCTCTTGCCACAGTACTGTAAATCTTAAATTTAATGAGCCACATTCAAATATTTTTTCTATGCTAGTAGTCGGTGGAATTACTTGACGAAAAAGGCGAGAACACAATAAAATCCTCGTATGGGCTGATCGTAATTTCAATCTAGTTAACTTTCAATGCCAATGAGATAATGTAAGCAATCAAAGACTGATTGCTTTAAAAAATAATCGTGTGGTTCCTTGCTAGTGCTACTAAATATATAATCTTCGCGTGGGTGTTGTCTAGGCGACTAAGGGATTGCACCAGTGACGGGCCGCAGCGTTCTCCTGCGATCACCAATCCGCCTACGAAGCGTGGCGATTATAATAAATCCCTCAATAGACAGTCCTTCTACTTCTTCTTTCACCTGCAATACTCTGTCGCTATGTCTTTCTTATTTTCCTCAACGATCTCTATGTACTACTAGATGGAGCGTTCCAAACAATCGCTCTGTTCCACGCAAGGAGCCACAACTCGTTCACATTCACAATGAAACTTGTGCAGTTACTACGCAGAACATTTAATTATTACTAAATATTGACGCTACGGTTTGGAACGCTCCATCTAGTAGTACATAGAGATCGTTGATTTTCCTTCTGAAAGGTTGCCTGGAAGAGATCGCTTTGAGCGATAAGGCCGCCTTTGTAGACTTTCCAAAAATCTGTACCTATTTTATTGTTATCCTTAATTTGTGTGCAATAAAGAGTTTATCTATCTATCTATCTATCTATCTATCCTTACGAAACGGTTCAGGGTTCCAAAAGATTCGTCATGTCTACTTCGACAATTGAATGTGCAATTCGCACGATGTCCTAGATTCAGTGTTGATCGTTCGTCTCTAGGACACCCCCACATGTGGACAGGTGTGATCGTGTGGACACACGTGTGAGCTACTGCCAATTCACCTACTCCCGAAGCTATAGTTTAACCATCTTTGGATTTAAAAGAGAACATTCACCTTATTGTTATTAAATGTAGCATACATCAACACAAAATCTAATCAAATATTCTGTATTGTGCGTCTAAAAAGTATTTGGGAGTATAAAGAATCTTATCTTACTTCTCAGGGGGCCAGGAATACCTGAGGGGCTAGACAAGATGACTTTTCTATTAGCGTTAACGCTAATGGAATAGAAAGATTTGTATGGGATAGACATAAGCTAACGAAATGTCACGTGACCAAGCGTTAAGCATTTTAAATTGGTAGCCAACGTTATTAGCTTTCTATTCGATCAAACGAAACGCCCATGTCGAACGACAACCACCATACAAATGGTAGCCAAGTCGCACTTTTGACAAGCGTTTACGCTCACTGAGCTATTCGTTTGTACGCTACGAAGCGTTCGCTAAAACACTGTAGAAAACGACACAAAATGGCGACTGTTTAATCAGCTGGTGAAGTGTTGTGTTGTGTTTGTGCAAATCTTTTTGATTATTTTAGTAAAATGCATTCACTTAGACTGTTATGAGCGCACATAATTAAAATATGTGGCTCAGGCGCCAAACAAGAAATGTTTCTCGGCGGTGCTTGGAACAAATAGAAGCAACTGCGTACTGTGTACTGCATAACATTGCAATAAATGATCGCTTACCACCACCAAGTGATATGGCTGAGCAATACGATGATGGTGACGATAATTTTGGTATACATGCTGGCCCCTCTACTCCTAGTAGCCAAGACGAGCTGATGCGTGGCAGAGCAATGCTCAGTTGCTTAATAAATAGGATGTAAGATACTGATTTTGATTTATTATTATTGGCTAACTATTCTGATTTTATTCAGTTTCTGGGAGAATTTCTGTCAATGGTAACCTAGTCCGGCTCTGTTCCGTCAGTGTGTCCAGAAATCCCTGAGCAATTACACCTAACTGATGCAGCAGCTGGCTGTGCTCGCGAGCCACCTCAATCCTTTGAGACTCCAGTCAAAGCCTCTCAACTTCCTGTTCATGCAGGTGTCTTTCTCGCATCTCCTCCAGTTGAAGGCGGCGCTGCTCGACGGCTACAAACTCACTGGTCGCTCGCTCAAACGGGTTTTGTCCGCGAGTCCTGCGCATCCTCAGTAATCGGCGCGGTGTGGTGGCCGTGGAGCGCGGAGAGTCTGCTGCCTGTCCACGTCGAGTGCTTCGTGCAGGAGGAGTTCGCGGAGGAGGCGGTGGCGTGTCTGGAGCTAGTGGCAACTCTTGCCACAACCGATCTCCTCTCTACCGACCTTGAGCACCTGGCTGGGGTCTAGAGGGGTCACCATGCCTGTATATAAACAAATTCCCTTCTTGCTTATATTGAACACGTCATTGTTTATTTTATGCCGGAGTCAAGTACCAGTACATTTGAATCAAATATTATAATTTCTATATAGAATACCTTTCTATGAACTCTACAAGAGCTGAGAATTGTTCTGGACTGGCTCTCAACCTCGGTTCCATTGCTGAAAATATGCAGAAAAGACTTTGAAATTAAAATTATAACATTGTTAAAGCTTATAAACTTTTGTATGAAATACACATTTGTGTAACTAAAATATAACTTTAAAAGGCTGATTCAAATTAATAAATTATATTTCGGATACTTACCACTCTAAAATCGTATATAAATCCACAATAAATAAAACTTTCTCAAATCTGGCACCACTTCGCACTTTCGTACTTTCAGAGTTCGCGCGACAAATGCACTGAACATCAAACTCAACTGACGTTTACAAACGAAACCATAGACAAAATTCTGATTTTTATCGAACGATCGAATAGAATGAGCGTTCGCCAAGTTCTTGTCACGTTGGCTACCAATTAATTAACGCTAACGCCAAAGCGTTAGCGTTTGTAGAAAAGGAATCGTTTCGGAACGTTTGGCACTTGGCTAGGCCCTCTGGCGACACTTCGACCCTTCAGGATCTTTTGTGCCAAACCCCTGTGCCCCAAGCCGATTTGGTGGACTTCAATACGCCTTAGAATTTCTTCTTTGGCATACTCGTATGCAGGTTTCCTCACGATGTTTTCATTCAGCGAAAAGCCTGTGGTATTATAAATAAACCGTACTTAAGTTTCTAAAAACTCATTGGTATAGGCGGAGTTTATACCAGGACCTCATGAATGTGAGGCGAGTGCACAACAAACCCGGCTAGCAATTCTAATGGAATTCTTTAGTCTTTATTTCATCGCAAACGGCTTACTCGATCAAAAATTATGCGAAAGGGGAGTAGGTGCGAGAGCGGGAGGAAAGGGGGATGAGGATTAACACTAAGTAGTAATTTTTCAACTTTATTTTAAACAAACTGTAGTCCACTTGAGCGTAAGCGTGGAAACTCCCAAAATACAAGTTTTGACGACCAATATTCATTCATTATGACGGCCTCCGTGGCGGAACGGGTAGCTCTCGCCACGCCGGAGGTTGCGGGTTCGAATCCCGCTAGGGGCAAATGTTCGTATGATGAATATGAATGTTTGTACCCAAGTCTTGGATGTTTATATATTTATTTAAGTATGTTTATCCGTTATCTAGTAACCATAACACAGGCTCCGCCTAATTTGGGACTTGATAATTGGTGTGAATGTCTGACATATTATTATTATTATGAATTATGAAATATCAGCCCTCAGACGTCCACTGCTGGATATAGGCCTTTCCCAAAGAACGCAACCACACCTGATCCTCCGCCCTCCGCATCCAGCCGCTTCCGGCCATCTTCAGGTCGGTCCATCTGGCGGCGGAGCATCCCACCCCGCGCGTATACCTATTTTAAAGTCTAGTGTAAATTATACTGTTAACTTTTTTAACAAAATTAATACTTATAATGATGTTGATCTTTGATACATATAGTATTTTACATTTTATTAGTTTGTATTAGGCTTTTCATGCTTAGCTATAAGTCTTACAAACTGTATACTCGTGATAAAAAGTTGTGTGTTCATTCGGCCCCAACAAAACAGAGGCCGAGTTGACAGAAGCGAGAGATGATGATTTTGAGAGAAAAAAATCAATTAAAAGCATATTAAGTAATCTAGCTGGAAGGGTAAGGAGAAAAGAAAAGTAAGAGGGAGTCAGGGGAGAAGGAAGGGAGGGAGGATGGGTATTTTATATAGTTTATAACCACACAAGGCTCGCGTAATCGGTAAGTGTCAAAATCACAAAACGTTAAATTCTTATTTATTACTAGCTGTTGCCCGCGACTTCGTCCGCGTGGACAACTTAACAATACACATTCTTATGTATTACGTGTTACTAAATCCTAAAAGAAATCTATTAATCTGGTTATGCATTAAAAATATTAATATACATAAAAAAACATACTATCCAATTGAGAACCTCCTTTTTTGAAGTCGGGTAAAAATTTGCGTTCCGGCGGTGGTTTCGCCCGTTGGACCACAGTTTTTTAGGTTTCCGTAGCCAAATGGCAAATAACGGAACCCTTATGGATTCGTCATGTCTGTCTGTCTGTCTAGACTACTACGTGTGTGTGTCTAGCTACGGAAACCTAAAAAACTGTGGTCCAACGGGCGAAAGTCGATTTGTCTGTCCGTCCGTATGTCACAGCCACTTTATTCCGAAACTATAAGAACTTACTATTGAAACTTGGTAAGTGGATGTATTCTGTGAACCGCATTAAGATTTTCACACAAAAATAGAAAAAAAAACATTAAATTTTGGGGGTTCCCCATACTTAGAACTGAAACTCAAATTTTTTTTTTCATCAATCCCATATGTGTGGATAGGTCTTTAAAAATGATATTGAGGTTTCTAATATAATTTTTTTCTAAACTGAATAGTTTGCGCGAGAGACACTTCCAAAGTTGTAAAATGTGTGTCGTAAGAGAATGATAAAACTAAAATATATATATGATGTACATTGCCATGCAAACTTCCACCGAAAATTGGTTTGAAAGAGATCTAGTAAGTAGTTTTTTTAATACGTCATAAATCGTAAACCACAATACTATTATTAAAACATCGATCAAAGTTACAACGAACTACAATAACTTTTATATTATGTTACTTGCTGCTACGGAACCCTTCATGGGCGAGTCCGACTCGCACTTGGCCGCTTTTTTTTAAATAAAGTTGACATTTACATTTATCATGAATTAAAAGATTATCAAATAATCAATAATTTTTTTATATTTTAATATTGTGCAAATTAGGTGATATTTCCTTCCCACCAATTTGTCCTTTCCATATCCTTTCTTTCTTTCCTTCTCCATCCCCTTCCCACAACGTTGAAAACCCTTTCCCCACCCCTACCCTCTACCTACTCCTACCTCTCCCCCTTCCCTTAACCCACCCCTTCCTACACCCTTTATTTACCACTGCCCCCTCATTTTTCCTCTCTTACCCTAATCCCTCTATTCTTTTCCATCCGACTTCCTTCCCCTCCTATTCCCTTCCTATGTTGCATATCCAATTAACTGTACAACAAAATGTCTGTCAAACTGCTGGACATGCCTTCCCCAATGAATGCCACAACGCCCTACAGATCCAGCCGCTTCCGGCCACCATCTTCAGGTCATCCATACACCTGGCGGCAGGGCGTCCCACCCTGCGCGTGGGACGTCGCGTCCCAATCTAGAACCCGTCTGCCCCAACGGCCGTTCGGTACTACGACAGATGTGACCTGCCATTTCAGCTTACTAATTCTTTCGGCTATGTCGGTCACCTTCGTTATTCATCGGATCTCCTCATTACGAATCATATCCCTCATAGAGACCCCGAGCATTGCCCTCTCTATAGCTCGCAGAGCCACTTGAATCTTGTGGATCAGGCCCACCATCAGTGTCCACGTCTCCGCGCTGTAATCATGACAGGCAGGACGCACTGATTAAAGATTTTTGTCTTTAAACATTGTGGAATAGGTGACGTAAAGACTTGACGCAGTTTTCCGAATACTGCCCACCCTAACTGGATTCTTCTGTCAGCTTTTGAAATTGATCCTACCCAACTATATTGTCTGTCCTAGGCAGACGTACTCCTGAACAGCTTCGATATTGACATTGTCGACGATCACCGGTCTAATACAGGGCCACTAATTATCGAATAGCGAACTTTTTGTATCGAGACTTGTGGAAATACCTGAAATACATCAGCTAAAATAAATCTATAAATGAGCTTTAAAACATCTCTGTCACTTTCTGTCAAGTTCTTGCATCGACCAGTAATGTTGAACTACACTTTCATACAAATGATATGAAATGAGAGGTCAACTTGTATATCAGCATCCTGACATTTTATTGAGATATGACTTATACCAGTATGAGGCCCGAACTCAAAGCTATTAAACAGTGAAAAGCCGTCAAATTCTGTTCAGCAGTTTCCAAGATTAGCCCGTACATACATACATACATACAGACAGATAAGAATTTTTTTAATTATATTTTTGGACTCTACTGGTCTTCAGTAACGTCCGGGCAGTGAAATTTTTTTTTTAACTTCAATGTACAGATTCGCTTTTCTTTTGTTTTTTCTACTCTTTTATTATATGTATAGATATATTTTAATTGTTTTTAATTAATTTAATATTGATATTTCACTTCAGTAGACGAAATATTTAATAGCACGCAATCTAGAAACCCTTTGTAAAACTTAAGTATGCCTAATTGACCAGTTTAGCAATTTTTCAAATACTTTTTTGATAATGTGGATCAGCGCCATGAGAGCGTTTTTGGGGAACTGCATTTCCCGGGACGTTTGAGTGGTTAAAAGGGGGTGAAATGAAATGAAATGAAATAGTTTATTTCTTATATATACAATACAGCTAGAAACTATATAAGTGCATCATTTACATTACTAAAAGTAAGTAAATTTCTTACATTAAACCATATATATACTAAGTGGTGCTAGAACATAGTGCGCTGGTATCCATGCTAGGCGAGCCTGTGTTACAGACACCAGTTAGGGGTAACCATATGAAGACAGAGAGAGACCAAAAAGAGATTGTAATCGAACTAATTATTTAATCCTTACGGACAAAGTTGGGGGGAGAGGTGCTAGTGATACTAAGGTAAACATAATATAATACATTCAGTAATCGCTATAATTAAACCATCGGTGTACAGAAAGAAAGGAAACGACCTCGAAGCACCCAAATATACAGCCAAGCCACCATACATTCCAGTGGGCCGCACAGCACCATACAAACGACGCCATGAGTCTTGAACGTTCCTGTGAATCTGTCCACCTGATAAAGTGGCCGGATTATGTACCGGGGCCAGTTTAGCGCATGATTCGGAAACGAGAAAGTACTAGTGTGTGAATAATAGTGTGTAATTTAGACCTTGCCGTGTGGTTTCCGGTAGAGTAGAATAGGACCACTCCAACTCTTCCCGTGGATGTCGTACAAGGCGACTAAGGGAATACATTATAAAACATTAATGAGGCCTCCCCTGGGGGGAGTGTAGGCCAAATCCTCCGTCTGTCTCCGGCAGATGAGAGAGGGTTGTGCTCCTGCAGTGGAGACAAAAATAACTTGATGATGATGATGAATTTAGACCTTGGTTTTTTATAATAAATTTAATTCCTAACTAAACGACGTCAATATAAACCACATGCATTGCCTCCTTATGGCAATTGCCTTACTGCTTTGTGAGGTGTAACTCGGCCTGTGAACTCGGCCCCAGTCGTCAGTTTTATTCGGGCCGAGTCGATAACAACATCAGCAAAGATAACATCTCTAAGGAAAACTGAAAAGCAACCTGCGTTGACCCGTGTACCCGATTACGCACAAGGCGAAAAATTCGCTCATCACAGAGAGAGAGAGATTAATTTGGGAATGTGCTGAGATAAGATTGCGACTGTTACTATGTATGATGGCGTGGTGTGTGAACAGCAGAGTACATCGCACTTGACTCATCGAGTCATCAAACTACTATATAAACCACTAGCTGGTGCCCGCGACTTCGGCTGCGCACGATTAGTATTTCGAGTAGCTTTTTTGTAGGACTATTTAAGATAAACATTTCCATCATACATTACATATGTGTAACTCTAGCGGTTTTGGCAGCGCACGCCAGAATAGCTCGCAGATGGTAGATTTTTTCCTACTTACTTGATATTTTGGACAATTCACACAATATCTTTATAAATTGTAGCCTATGTGTTATTCTGATGTATAAGCTATATTATTGTAAAGTTTCATTAAAATCCATTCAGCAGTTTTTACGTGAAAGAGTAACAAACATCCATCCATACTTACAAACTTTCGCGTTTATAATATTAGTAGGACTAGCTGTGCCAGCGGCTCCGCTCGCGTGGACTACAGAATCTGCTCCCACTCCCACTACAGCTCTAAATGTAGTCCAAACTCTGAATAGTACTCATTAAAATTATACTTCTTTGTTATATTGCATATTTTTACACCTTGGGTTACATTATTGAAGTTTTCGTATTGATCCCTAATTTTTTATAGTAATAAATATAGCCCATGTTAATCAGGGATAATGTAGCATTCTAATGGTGAAAGAATTTTTAATATCGGTCCAGTAGTTGTGAGTTTATTCGTTACAAACATACAAATCTTTCCTCTTTATAATATTAGTGTAGATGTAGAATAGGTAATTACTACCCTGCTGCGTCGGCTGCAGGTATACAAGTTGAACATTAGCCTATGTTTCAACGAAGAGTACTACATACATACATACATAATGCTCACGCCTTGGTCCCAGAGAGGTAGGCAGAGACGATGGATCGCCACTTTGCGCGATCCTGACACACCTCACTAGCCTCACATTCATCAACCTTTTCATGCACCTCCTTTTATTATTCTCACTGCGGAACCCAGCAAAAACTAAAAAGGTAGTTTCCAGAATACGTCCAACAAATAAACAAACTTTTTCTTATTTGTAGATCCCCCCACCCACACCTCCACCCCCACCTCCGTGGGAAAAGTGTCGGTATGCGAAATCCGACAATTCGCCACTATTGCTATACAGCGGCGAAGTCTTTATCGAAATCCGTTCAGAATGCAAAGAAATGGACAGTCTGGCAAAATTTACAAAAAACTATGGGTGTTTATGTCTTCTCGTCGCGTATACCACAGTGCCTGAAGACAAAAGTCTTCAACCAGTGCGTCCTACCCGTAATGACCTACGGCGCCGAAACGTGGACACTGACAGTGGGACTAGTTCGAAAACCCAGTTTAAGATTCACATTAAAAAACAACTTTGTAAGAAAGCCTATTATAAAATAAACGATTATTTGAATGACAAAGATGCCTGGTACTAATGTTAATCCAGCTTCGCAAAATCTGTATTATTTCTATGCAAACTTGATTTTTAAAAGATGTGTTGAGTGAAGTTTGTTGCGTCGTTTCTTCTTCACAGCGCTAACACCTAGGAAGCGGTAGTCGATAAAAAAAATTACGTGTATAAATGTACCAAGTGTACTCATATGCAATAAATGATTTTGACTTTGACTTTGAACTCAAGGTCGCTCAGCGGGCTATGGAAAGAGCTATGCTCGGAGTTTCTCTAAGAGACAGGATCCGAAATGAGGTGATCCGCCAGAGAACTAAAGTCTTCGACATAGCTCAAGTGCACGGCTGGTCACATCTGTCGGAGAACCGATTACCGGTGGGGTAAACGAGTTCTCGAGTGGAAACCGCGACTGGGCAAGCGTAGTGTGGGACGCCCCCTGGCTGGATGGAGCGACGATCTGCGTAAGGCGGCTGGCAGTGACTGGATGAGAAGAGCCGAGGATCGAGTTCAGTGGCGCACCTTGGGAGAGGCCTATGTCCAACAGTGGACTCTTTCGGGCTGATATGATGATGATGATGGGTGTTTTTAAAGACGGGCATCAGCGTTCTCCTGTATATATTAAGATCATTACTGCGATCACCACTCCGCCTGTCGAGCGTGGTGATTATGAAAAATCCCACCAAAAACCCACACAAATTGGGGAGGCTTATGTTCAGCAGAGAACGTATTTCGGCTGATGATGACGGTGAATAGCAACGATCTCTATGTACTACTAGATGGAGCGTTCCAAACAATCGCTCTGTTCCACGCAAGTAGCCACAACTCTTTCACATTCGCAATGAAACTTGTGCAGTTACTACGCAGAACATTTAATTATTACTAAATATTGACGCTACGGGTAAATAATGTCATCCTCATCATCCTCCATCTAGTAGTACATAGTGATCTTTGGTGATTAGTGTTTTTCTTAATAACAAGACAGACATAGCGTTTTATACTATGTAGAGATTGGCTGAAAACAGCACGTGCCGTATATAAAACCAATTTGTATGTAGGTATACATAGGTGGTCTTTTGGGAGTGGTCTTTTACTTTTGCTGAACTGAAGAGTACCGACCGTCTCGTTGGCGTAGAGGCTTGATCGTTGGTTCGATTCCCGCCAGAAACAAACAACTTGGTGCAATTTGAACAAGTTGGTCCCGGTCTGGATGTTATATTTGTGATTATGAATTGCTGCGCAGCCCAACTGGACTTGAGTTAAATATATTATTTAAATTGGATGAATTGTAATGGTTGTTTATAATTTCAATTAGATCTCCTGCGTTCTTAAGAGTAGTAAGTTACCTAATGAAATACCTACCTGAAGCTGTAGGTAGCGGCGGCGGCGGCGCAGGCGCAGGCGCCCTATATCAACACCGCTGTTTGTGTTGTGTATCTAATCTCTGTTTGCCGCAGCCTCCTCGCGCGACCCACTTCCCCGCCAGCCTGTGGACCGAATAGAAATTACAATTTTCGTTACCCACATAGATTAGCTAAGTCAAGTCGGCTATTACAACACCTTATCTGTAATCTGGATACTTCGGGTCAACTTCAGAGTACGCATTGAAAGAATTGTTCAAGAACTGGATTTGGGAGTATGTTCGTGAGTTTAAAAGTTTTTAACTCCATAGGAAAGCTAGCTAAAGCGAAATCGACTCCTATATCGCAAAAGAGAAGACCATTTGTTTTAATAAGCACACTACGAGATACCTGCGCCATTTTGGCAGAGCCACAGTCTCTGATTTGAAATCTGACTATGCAGAACAAGTGTATTGAAAATGTAGTCAAAGTCAAAATCATTTATTGCATATGAGTACACTTGGTACATTTATACACGTCATTTTTTTATCGACTACCGCTTCCTAGGTGTTAGCGCTGTGAAGATGAAACGGCGCAACAAACTTCACGCAACACATCTTTTAAAAATCAAGTTTGCATACAATTAATAAAGATTTTGCGAAGCTGAATTAACATTAGTACCAGGCATCTTTGTCATTCAAATAATCGTTTATTTTATAATAGGCTTTCTTACAAAGTTGTTTTTTAATGTGAATCTTAAACTTTCTGTCCGTCATATTTAAGATTTCCTCTGGTAGTTTGTTGTAGAAGCGTATACATTGCCCCGTGAACGATTTACTGACCTTACTTAGTCTTAACCCTGGTAAAACAAGTTTATTTCTATTTCTTGTATTATAACTATTATTGTCACAGTGCCTCAAAAAGAGAGATACATTTTTTCTGACATGTACTATTTTGTACTCGATAATTAGAATTTGTACTTCAGACGTTTAAAAGTTATAGGGGTATATTGGTGGCTCTGCCAAAATGACGTCACTACAGCAGGACGCCATATCTCGGAAACTACAAAAGGTATCATAATTTTATTTTTTAGAAAAAAAACTAAGAAATAGAAAATAATATTTTAATTACTTCAAAGCAAAGAGCATTAAAGGACAGTCAACGAAATTATTGATACTTATATACCGCTCTACAATTTATAATCATCTATTTTTAGAGTCGGTGCCAGCCAAAGCAAAAACAACCTTAATAGATACCTGCTTGATTAATCTATTATCGGCTATAGCTATTGTCTTCTCATTCGTCATCACGTTATTTTTGTCTCCACTGCAGGAGCACAACCCTCTCTCATCTGCCGGAGACAGACGGAGCATTTGGCCTACACTCCCCGCGCTGGCCAGACGGGTTGGGAAGGCCTGATTGATGTTTTATAATGTATTCCCTTAGTCGCCTTGTACGACATCCACGGGAAGAGTTGGAGTGGTCCTATTCTACTCTACCGGAAACCACACGGTATTGTCTTCTAATCCATGTGAATTTTATTTGCAATTTATGTTATTTTCTTGGAGCAGTGACATTATGATTTTGCTGTAACTAATATTTCTTTATTTGATTGCATCTTTAATTCTTTTATTTAGCCGAAGTATTTAAATGTGTATGCCCGCACTCAGATGCGAACATAGAGAGCTTATTTAATGTAAACATCTTATCTGTACCTATGTACTAGTTTCTTATAGCTAATAATTTCCATGTGGTTCCCGGCTTAAAATAGAGCCATCCCCAGTCTTCCATTGGATGTCGTCAAGGTGACTAAGGGATTGCATCAGAGACAGGTAGCAGCGTTCTCCTGTGTATATTAAGATCATTACTGCGATCACCAATCCGCCTGCCAAGCGTGGTGATTATGGCAAATCCCCCAATGGGATAGCCCACCAAAAGTGGCATTAAAATAAATATATATAAATAAATATCTCAGACATTCACACCAATTATCCAGTCCCAAACTAGGCAGAGCCTGTGGTATGGTTACTAGATAACGGATAGACATACTTAAATAAATATATAAACATCCAAGACTTGGATACAAACATTCATATTCATCATACGAACATTTGCCCCTAGCGGGATTCGAACCCGCAACCTCCGGCGTGGCAGTAGATCCAAAGATTACCCATACAACCTCACAAACTTTACCTCTTTATAATATTAAGTATAGATGAACAGTTAGAGTACAATTGTTTTATTAATTTGACGGAAATTAGACCAAATCCTTACGGAGTAGGGCTTTAAGCGTTAAGATACCCGATTATCCACCTTCCGAATCCACTTCTCAGAGCGTCAGCGCCGGCAGTCCGTCCATTTAGCTCTCGTCCCACGCAGCGCCTTCCTTACGTAATTCCAATAAATTTCTATTATCTATTTCTTAATTAACATTACCGCCTAGCCAATTCCAGCTATCTATAAGCTTATTGCCTTATCTAGAGCTTCCACTACGTTTTAACTATTGCCATGTATAAGGATTGCTCTTAATTTAACTCGACCTGCGCAAGCAAACCGTTTTTGCCACAGAAATCCTATCAAGATAGAATGGTAAAGTAGGCGCGACATGCGTGCCAACGATCTGCAATATATTGCAGAAACGCTTTCTCGTTTCGCGTCGAGCCAAGGTCGGGTAAACATCTGCAAAACTCTACTGTATCTCCTCACTATAAATGTTACCCCGAGGCATAAATGGTGCACGGGAGGGGCGCGTTGTGACCGAAAATCGACACGCGCGAGACCGAAATAAACAAGTGGCTATATAACCGCTCTATCTTGACAGGATTTCTGTGGTTATGCTTTTGCAGCTTGTGAAGCCAGCCGTTTGTTCTGTAATAGGCTCTATTCTACATCGATACTAGTTGTTCTTCAACGTCACAACTACAAAACACGAAACTAGAATTCCATATGTAAGACGACGGACAAGCGGAAAATCAAATTCTTCTTTTAAAGAAAGCAATGGAATGATCTCGAGAGCGGGTGAGTAGGATATACTCAATGCAAGAGATGGAAATAGTAACGTAGTTAGCGTACGTCTCTGTAACGTACCACACAGCGGATCTATATAAGGTTCGTGTCACGAAACAACGCCGTGCTTCTAGAACGTTCATATCAATCGGGGGCAGTTTTAGTTTTCGGAAGCGATCGACTTGGAACTCTTCGAACTAACGAGCGATCAAGTATAATTCTAATTATAGTATATAATTTAGACTTTAATTGTATTGTTGTTATAAAACATAAATAAAAGGATATTTCGTTAGTTTCACATATATTTTAATTTAAACTATAATTGACGTGCGTCCCACACGAACGATGTTGTAAAAAGGGATTGAATGAATGAATCGTTAAATACAATACAGATTATAAAATCTTCAACTTTAGTTCGTTCCGAACAGTATTAAATAAATTCATCATATCATATCAGTCCTTAGACGTCCATCATCATCAGCCTAAATACGTCCACTGCTGGACACAGGCCTCCCCAATAGAATACCACTTCTGGTTAGATGTCCATGGGGGGATTTGCCATAATCACCATGCTTGGCAAGCGGATTGGCGATCGCAGTAATGATCTTAACATACACACACAGGAGAACGCTGCCGCCCATCCCCGATGCAATCGCTGTCGCCTTGACGACACCCACGGGAAAGATAAGGGTGGCCCTATTCTAGGCCGAGAACCACACGGCAAATAAATTCAATTCGTAATTAAACCAAAACAGGCGAATGCCCAAAACATTACAATTCAAAACCTTCAACGTTTGGTGCATTTTCATATTTTAAAAAAATCAATAGAAATCACGTTACCTTGTTTAACAAAATACAAACCCTAGCAGCCATAATCCTAGTCACATATTGCATAAATCAAATAGAACGCGCAAACTATGATTGCTCAACGGAGTATATTGTGTGATGTACAATCGCAACTACTGATGACATCATACAAGAACTTCGGCTGATCGTATCCTTCGGTTCAGATGGCAACTTAGTCCAGTAAGCGCAGCGCGGGACTGACTGCTAGATTGCCAACGACCTGAAGAAAGTATCCGGTAGCAGATGGTGGACAAAGGCTCTTCCCAATTGCAGGCTTTAAGCGGGCGTTTTTGTATGTAATCTAGTACCTACCCGCTGATAGCAATCAATAACAATTAATTCTCCAATAAAAAATTGCACCTAATCGCAGTTAGATGTACTCGTATTTTAGGCCTTTTTGTACCAAATAACAGAGCAAAATAGATTGTCCTGAGCTCCTGGCCAAAGTTAAGTAAGAGTTCCATCTCGTGGGTGCGTGGTAAGTCATTGCTTCACGTCCCTCTATCCCTTACTAATTATAGAAGAAATAGCGTCCTGTTGCGGTCTTGTGTGGAGTTTAATGAGCTGAGAGTTGATTCTGGAATAGATCTGTTTTGTAGTGCTTCGGGTACTGCCAAAAGGAAACTCACTAGTGACTTCTCATCTAGGTTTAAGTAGTGGTTCGATATGTATATACATATTTTGTGAACATATAAGTGTGTGTGTGTGCATGTATTATCTTTATATATAAATTAACTAATAAATTCTCTTGTTATGTATGCTGTGCGAGTCAAAACAAAAAAAAACTGTAACTTGTTATATGTGGTAGCTGTTAATTGGCTTTTAGTTTCTACCTGAAAATACAGCTAACTGACATTAGCCGCCATATCAGCTATTGTTCTACTTAATAAGACCTTTTCATTGGCATATCAGGAACCAAAACCATCCTCCTTTGCTTTGTTTATTAGACAAGTTTCAGGAATTCAAAATATTTACTGGCCACGATTATACTAGTAAAGATTCATGCGTTATCATCTATCAAGGCTTTGATGCAGAATCTAAGTAGATAACATACAATTCCATAATAAAACATTCATTCCAAAGGAATTCGACCCAAATAACTGTATTTTCCGTTGCCGTGTGGTTTCCGGTAGAGTAGAATAGGACCACTCCAACTCTTTCCGTGGATGTCGTACAAGGCGACTAAGGGAATACATTATAAAACATCAATCAGGCCTCCCCAACCCGTCTGGCCAGCGCGGGGAGTGTAGGCCAAATCCTCCGTCTGTCTCCGGCAGATGAGAGAGGGTTGTGCTCCTGCAGTGGAGACAAAAATAACCTGATGATGGTGAACTTTCTTTTCACCACTCCATTAATACAGTTAATTTTCCGTAATCAAAAAGATTCAGTGACGTCTTCGGACTCTATGGTATATAGTTTCAAGGATAGTTCCCCAGGTGGCCAGCTTCGATTTGATTCTTGAAGATGTGTTGTAGAGCAACAACCTTCTTATCCAACACATGGTTATTAAGACGTTTAGATAAAATCCGTTTACATCTCTCATATTCGGTAAGTAGGTACTTATTACCCCCAAATGGGGCTCGTAGGTGACCAATTAGCGCTCTAGGGTTATGTAGCTAGAAAAGTCCTAGGGCGGTAAGTAATTTAAAAAAAAACTCTTCACTCTTTCAAAAAGTTCGCGTACATCTAACCATCATACTGGCAATAGACATCATGCATTCAGCCCAATGACAAAAGAGGTCGCTTCGCTATTCAGCCTTGTCTTCGTATGAGTATAATAGTCATCAATTTTAAATATCGAACGGCGAAGCTCAATTTCGTTCTTGAAAAAAATAATTTTAAAAAAAAGATGAGAAAAGGCGGGAATAGATTTCTTTTACTTTAAATAACTAATAAAATGTTTTATTCTTGTAATGCCGGTTTTTTTTCTACTTACCTCACAATCGAGATGTAAAGCAGAGTAGTTAGCTCGGGTGTAAGCATCAATTGCACCCTCGAACTATAGGCGCACGAGCGCAGCGAGGAATATCTTGTAATAGAATATCTCGGGCTGCAATTGATGCCTTACAGCCCTTGGCTACTAATCTACTATTAAAACGGTCAAAGAGGTACGGGTCTGGATTAGTACGCGAGGGCGCCAATAGTTCGAGGGACTAAATAAGTCTTTAACCCGAGGTAAGCACTGTGCTTTTCATTACGAATACAAGGAAAGTAAAAATAAAAACAAGAATTAGCTAACTGCTATACGGAAGTATAAACAAAACTCTACAACTCAAAAAAACAAATGAAGATCAGATTGCCGCTTTCCCGTCTATTTTTTTTTTGCTATGGCCGGCCAGCTATTCAGCCATTATTTTTCATTTCCATCATTGAAAAAATGGTAAATATTTTGCCCAAATCTATGTTACTTTAAAGAAATAGTTGAAAGTAAATTATAATAAAGTCATTTAAAAAAATACCTATATTCTTTAATTAATACTTAACTTTATGTTATTTCAATTTTACATCGCACTGTAAGTGGCTGTACAGAAAGTTGGAACATGGTTCAAGAGAAATGTGAAAATAGAACTAGTTTTTTTTTTATAATTTGACAGCTGTCAGTTGAAAACGATTCTCCCTAGGGCTGAAAGAAAAGTAAATATTACTTTCAACCCGCTCCTCAGGCAACTTCAGACCTACTTTCCGACTATGAGTCTAAAGAAAAATTCGGTTTCACTTCGCTATGCCAACCCGGCTATGCTATTTCGAAGAGCGACGTCCCAAAAATACGTACCTACGTGTCGATTATGTTCAAATCGGAGCCGGACACCGTTCCTTAATATCTACGTCTGTCTATCTATGTATGTCCATGATGGGAGAGACCATAGCTGGTCACAAGGCTAAAGATTTAACTTGGTTACAATTTTCTTTCGGTATAAGACTATTCCACTTCAGCTCCAGTGTTCTGATCCATTGTTTGGGACACGTAAATCGAGCCCCATTTCTACAACAATACAAATCAAAGTCATATAGTTAATGGGCCCGAGTCTGAAGACACACATTTAAAATTTGACAGCGCTAAAATTGGTTTCGTCTTTATCTTCATAATACTGTGTGACAAGGATAGCAACAGTTTTAGTGCTGTCAAATTTTAACATTAAGCCTTCAGAATCGAGCCCAATAACCACATAAAGCAGCGATTCCCTTTTTGGTGCACAGCTTGGTATTAGGGGCAATTTAACTTCGTTAGATTTGCAAGTTAAAGAACAGCACCAGTTTATAAGCACCATAGGTAAAACTAAAAAGAATGCTTATTCACAACGATCTCTATGTACTTACTAGATGGAGCGAACCAATCACTCTGCTCCCCACAACTGCGGCTCCGGGAGCCGCACCCCGTTTACATTCACTCCCACACTGTTATTTTTGACAATTAATCTAATAAATAAAATCGTAAACTTCGCGTGTCTGTACATTGAAGATATTTGCAAAAAAAAAATTGGGGCGTCTAAGGATAAGAACAGAACACATTTCGATCATTTTTGAAATTTTTGTCTGTTTGTCTGTGAGTTTATGCACGCATCACTTAAAAACTACTAAACGGATTTTGATGAATTTTTCACAGAAAGATTAACTTAACATTTAGTGTTTATTTCACGCGAGCGGAGCCGCGGGCACAGCTAGTTACTAAATATTTACGCTATTTACCCGTAGCGTAAATATTGAGTAAATAATTAAATGTTATGCATAATAACTACACAAACTTCTCCCGGAGCTGCAGTTGCGTGGAACAGAGCGATTGTTTGGTTTGCTCCATCTAGTAAAAACATAGAGATCGTTGCTTATTCATGAAGTCATAAGAATTATTCGTGAGGAAAGAATTTTTCATTAAAAATTCTAGCCCCATTCCTTGCCTCCAAATCAAGTTTTGTTAAATCATGGCTTCCATTACGACATATTCTTTAATTATAGACCTTATCTCAAGTAGGCATACAAATCTGCTCGATCAAATCAAGCGCCGCCGCCCTGTGATAAGCTGTATACAAGGTGTAGTCTAATCACAAACTAGGATCGGTCTGGGTTCAGAAAAACTGGTATTTCTTCGAAATTGTCTTTACTTGGTAAAAGAACACCGTCGTTTCTTTCTCGTCTGTCGTTTTGTTCTCCTGTCGCTCTGTCGCTCTGTCTGTCTGTCAGTTCGTATGTATATTTCATTCCAGATTAATAGTCCTATGAAAACAAACGCATTTGCGTCTCGAAAACAAAATACACAATAGATGGTGTTCCTAAGTGGACTGCAAAGTTTACATGGTAATACAAACCTGTTTTTGCTGCTGGAACCCTTTCATGTATATGTTACCGAGACGTAAATAGCGTTGGTTTTCATAGGACTATTAATCTGGAATGAAATATAGACTCGTTTCCGTCAGCCCGTCATATCTTTAGCCAAGGAGGCTTGAGGCCACGACAAGGATAGAGCAGTTCACAAATATTACATCCAGATGGGGACCAATTTGTTGTAGTCAAGTCTAACTGGCCGTTTGGTTACCTTTTTAGAATAGGGCCACCACCAATCTATCCGTGGGCGACTAAGGATTGCACCAGGGACGGGCCTTCTCCTGTGTATATGAAATCATTGCTGCAATTACCAATTCACCTGCTAAGCGTGGTGATTATGTCAAATCCCCCAATGGACAGCCCACCAAAAGTGTCATTCTATTGGGGAGGCTTATGTTCAGCAGTGGACGAGTTTAGGTTGATGATGTATAATAGCCAAGCCAGTAAAAATACTTGAGGGTCGCAAAGTGGACATTTGAGGCTGACGATGACTTCAATGATTTACGCTTGACAATGTAGTTGGACTTATCTTTGAACTTATTCAAAGTCAAAATCATTTATTGCATATGAGTACACTTGGTACATTTATACACGTCAATTTTTTTATCGACTACCGCTTCCTAGGTGTTAGCGCTGTGAAGAAGAAACGGCGCAACAAACTTCACGCAACACATCTTTTAAAAATCTAGTTTGCATACAATTAATAAAGATTTTGCGAAGCTGAATTAACATTAGTACCAGGCATCTTTTAGATTAAGACTTCCGAGAGGCGACAGCCTGGTGATCTGTAAAATAGGTACTTGCCTAGCTCAGACACCAGTCTCTCACAAGGCAAATGCTGTTCTTTATTCTATTGTTAAGTCTAGTATATTCCTGCGTATGTATTTACCTTGTAAGATGAAATAAATAAAGTTATTATTAAAGTTACAATGAGATTGAAGGCTGCAGACGCTTACTCACTAGTTACCTGTTTACACGTTATTTAAAGAGATTCAAGTTATACGTGTGTATAAGAAAGCCAGTTCCATCTGCCCTTACCTGTAGACATCCTACTAATATTATAAAAGCGAAAGTTTGGATATTTGGATGTTTGCTACTCAATCTCGCTTCAACCACTGGACGGATCGGGATGAAACTTGGCAAGCATATAGCTTAGGTCCTGGAATAGGACATAGGACAGTTTTTATCACGAAAAAACATCTCATAACTACGGGAAAACAAAATGATATCTAGTTTGAAATTCAAAATGTGTACATATCGAAACCTACGCGGACGAAATCGCAGGCAAAAGCTAGTATAACATTATGAAAAGCATTTGGCGTCTATCTACTATAGTAAGATGCCAAATGCTTCTCCAAATAAGTCACATAGCCTGTTAGAAAGTACAAAATGCTGTTTAATTCGATAAGAAGTTCTTGGACCATTATGGATCCTTCTATGGTTATATTCGTTTTTCTGAGATGAAGACACTGTATTTTAATATTATTGTTAGCACATAGAAACAATCTTTTATGGCTATAATCACTTATATACTTATCATTACCTAACTCTCATTATCGTATCCTAGTTTAAAATGTAATATCGATTTCAAATTAACTTTATATGTGTATCTTTTTATTATTATAGTATGTTTAGTGTAGTTTAAGCTCAAAATGTATTTATAAATGTACGTCCTAGTGAGAATGTTAAGGATGCAGACTTTAATTTATTGTATATGTTAATTGTTTAATGTAATTGTGGTCTGTATCTGTTGTTTCTCCAATAAATAATAAATAATAAATAAATAAATAAAAGAAGTGCGTAATGATAGGTGGAACGGTCGTCCTGGAAAATAAAACCATACCTCAGCAGTCTCTACTACACCATGTAGAACGACCTGATTCCATGGCAGAACCATTAACTGGGACCCGACATCCTGCAAAGGGTTATCTCTGTTTTGTTAACCATGGTGCTATTTTTACAGCCCCCGTAACCTGGTCACGTCAGGTTTTCAGGTCTCGATTATTTCGTAAGTGATGGCATAGTATAGCGTTATCTCGTGAGAGGTTGCGCCGTTGTAAAAACCGATTTTATTGCAATTTTCAAGTATTTGGGTCACTATGTTTTTTTTATTCCTGTTGGGTTTGCGCTTGACCTCAATCTCACCTGATGGTAAGTGATTAGGCCTAAGGTGGAGCGCGCTTACCCAGAAGATACCTATTCAAAGATCCAAGTTGTACTTGTCCGGAAATACCGAAGCTGGCAGTGAGTTCCATTCCTTAGCAGTTCGCATTAGGAAAGAAGCAAAACGGTTCGTGCGAGAGCGTGGTATATTAACTAAAACATGATCTTCCTACAATACGATATGGCTAAACGTGGCTAGCCAAATCGACAAATGACGAGTGTCGAACGATTGGCCTGATATAAGTCAGGCACATCATGAAAGGCCGCCAGATCACGATGTGCCTAATTTTAAGATCGGCTTGCGACATATCTACTACTCAAGGATGAAGTCCCGCTCCACGCCTGGTGGCACGTAAACCTATCATTAACTGGTATTTCTAAGATTTCTTTAGCGTTATAATAAGTTTTTGTAAAAGCCTCACTCGGACCTTTAGTTTTTTAGACATTTATATTCGCAACTACCAGTTCAGAGCATGAGAATAAAGGAAGATATGATCATGAAGAATCACTTAACAATTATTTCATTTACCGTGTTAACAGTTACGATGCACGTGCCTCGTTACGAAGATTGTCAGTAATCAGCTGATCAGCGGATACCGCCGCCCTCGCGGAAGAACAAGACACAATCGTACCTGATTCTTTATTACCTGTTACTCTTATAGGATAAGTGTTACCTATAATTTTGCAATTGACAGTGTGTACAATGCTAATCCTAAGACTTATAAATCAGCTGGCATTTTAAAGGACCGTCAGAGGAAGGCAGTTAACACCCTAGCATCATGGAAAGGTTTTGTTGTTTATTATTTCATATATTTGTTTTCTCTGGTTAAGGTAGATTTGTTTTAATGTTAAGTAAGTGTTGTTTTAATATGTGAAAACCAGTTAATGGCTAATAGCTTTCTATATTTGTAATACTACCTTTTTATTATAGCTGTAAGTTCTCCAAATAAAATAAAATATCGCAACACTGCAATTGGAAAAAACTAGAAAATAAGTGTATTTAAAAAAATTGTAAAGAATAGTGAATAGTGGAAGTTACAGACAGGCTGCAAAGGGCTCGTTCCCAAGGCCGTAAAAACTTTAATAAAAAAAGTCTGACATTAGGTATCCTATGGTTTGACGTTCTCTGCTATCTCACCGCACCAGTCCCCATCATCATCATGTCAGCCTCTAGATGTCCACTGTTTGACATAAGCCTTCCGCAATTAACGCCACCACACCCGGTCCTCCGCATCTAGCGGCCACCTTCTACAGGTCGTCGGTACACCTGCGAGTGCCGATGCGCGGCCTCTACTCCAGGACTCGTCTGCCCCAACGGATCTGCGGCATATGTGGCCCGCCCTCATTCTTCGAAGTCGTTAATTCGATCCTACCACTGCAAGTAATAATCAGTACCGCAGATATGAGAATACCTCCCTTCGCATCCCCCTCCCTCTTTCCCTCTTTATAAAAAAAAATACAAGTCGGTCTTCTATTCGAATTTCCTGATATAAGAATTTCGAGGTTATAAGTACGGTCTAACTACAAATCTGTAATTTCTGTGATATGACATCTACAATCGCTAAAACTGTGGGCACGTCTTCCTCGTCAGAAGTAATCAGTTCTGACTACTTCGTAATTCCTGATAAACATGAAAATTTCGAGGTTGTAACTACGGTCTAACAATTATCGTTGTCTACAATGAACTACTTCTAAGCTTGCGTCATTTTGGCAGAGCCACAGTCAGGCCTGTCTCACTCCGGACTTTGTTTACAAAAATCGCGGTGCAGGGTCGACCGGACAAAATCAGTCGGTTGCCGCCCGCTCGATGTGATGCACGCGCGAGTGGTGATACATTATAGAAATTATTACAGGCGATATTGTATTAATTTTCCGTTGTTAAAACACTAATAAAAAGTCTGATTAATTCCATGTAAAAGGGCATTTTCTGTTTTAATCTAGAAAAGCTATGTATTTATTAATAGCATCACTATCAATTGACAGATCACAAAAGTTCCCGAACTATGGATGTGCCTACAGAATATTCTCGAAAATATTAGTAACGGTAGAACATTGTAGAAAGTTCTAGAAATATCAGTTTGGTGTTCTATGGAAAAGTATGGAAGGTTCGAGAAAAGTTTGAAAGTATCTCGAATGTTCTAGAACATTTTAGGTACATCATATGGAAGGGTCGAGAATGTTCTGGAAGGTCATGGAAAGTTCTAGAAGGTGATGGACTTTGAGGAAAGTTAGAACATTGTAGAAAGTTCTAGAAATATATGATTTTGGTGTGCTATGGAAAGGTATGGAAAGTTCGAGAAAAGTCTGAAAGTGTCCGAATGTTCTACAACTCTTTAGGTCATCATATGAAAAGGTCGTCAATGTTCTAGAACGTGATGGACTTTGATGAAAGTTAGAACATTGTAGAAAGTTCTAGAAATATATCATGTTGGTGTGCTATGGAAAGGTATGGAAAGTTCGAGAAAAGTCTGAAAGTGTCTCGAATGTTCTAGAACTTTTTAGGTACATCATATGGAAGGGTCGAGAATGTTCTAGAAGGTCATGGAAGGTGATGGAAGGTTCTAGAAGGTGATGGATTTTGATGAAAGTTCGATGAGTCCTCCACTCTGATCGGTTCTACCCCCACCGTCTTCCACCGTCCGGAGACTATAAGCCGCAAGCCTCGTCTTGCGATCATTCAGTCATTCAGTACAAACTCAGAATTCAATTCCCTCAGAACTCTCAACTACAATACTAAAAATAAAATAGATACACCAAAGTTGCTCACTTACTTATGTAAGTATGCGGGAATTTGTAAAACAAATAGTTTTCGGGTCTAAAACTATATTTCAAAAGTCATTGTTTAAAAAGAGTAATAGGTACTTTTGTACTACCCATAAATACTTAGATTAAATTATGGGTTTGTAAGATGACAACCCTAACGTTACACGTGCCGCGTCTGAACGAGATAGAGTTATGCAATAGAAAGGGAAGCGTAGTTTAGGTATATTTTTGGTACCTAAACGCCGCTTTATTCGGAAGAGAGACTTCTGTCCTACTATTTAGTATTCTGTACCACAGTATCTGATTTGAATCTGATTTGAATCTAAAACTTATAGGGGTATATTGGTGGCTCTGCCAAAATGACGTCACTACAATATTTCAACTTATAAAAATTTATATTTTGAAACTAACTATACTACTTTTAAACGGCTTAAGTACAAATTCTAATTTTCGAGTACAAAATAGTACATTTTCAGGACATATTTTCTGCATAGTCAGATTTCAAATCGGAGACTGTGGCTCTGCCAAAATGACGCAAGCTACTTCTGAAACGAAGAAGACGTGCTCACGGTTTTAGCGATTGTAGATGTCATATCACGGAGAAAACACCGATTTGTGGTTAGACCGTACTTGTAACCTCGAAATTCTAATATTTATCATTAAATTCGAACAGAAGACCGACTTGGATTGATCGACGTAATTGGATCAGAATTCCTTTTGACGTTCATACAAATGTTTTTTACTAAAACTAAAGTTTTGTCTACGAAAACAAATCGCCCGCCTCGTTGGCCTAGTAGCCTGGTCATTGGACTCGAGCGATAGAGATCGTGGGTTCCATTCCTACTGGGGACAGACAAAGTTGCTCCCGGTCTGAATGTTATATTTGTGAACTGTTATCCTCATTTCATTTCCATAGCACAAGAGACAATCCTAATTGTGGATTAAACAAGTGTATGTATATATTGGGCCCGATTCTGAAGGCACACCGTTAAATTTTGACAGCTCTCAAAATGATGCTATCCCTGTCACACAGCATTATAAAGATAAAGACGAAACTAATTTTAGTGCTGTCAAACTTTAAATGTGTACCTTCAGAATCGGGCCCATTATGTAAGTAAGTAAGACACACATGTGACAACTCTAAAATTGGTTTCGTCATAATGCTGTGTGACAGGGATAGCATCATTTTTACAGCTGTCAAAATTTAAAGTTGTGCCTTCAGAATCGGGCCCAATATTTACTTAAGTATAAAAAAAGTTTTTGTGTTTTCGCGCAGGAGACGCGACTTAAAGCAGGAATGAATATAACTTGCCGTGTGGTTTCCGGTAGAGTAGAATAGGACCACTCCAACTCTTCCCGTGGATGTCGTACAAGGCGACTAAGGGAATACATTATAAAACATCAATCAGGCCTCCCCAACCCGTCTGGCCAGCGCGGGGAGTGTAGGCCAAATCCTCGCGTCTGTCTCCGGCAGATGAGAGAGGGTTGTGCTCCTGCAGTGGAGACAAAAATAACCTGATGATGATGATGATGAATATAACTTTGAACCACGTAGTAGCTACCTACCTAATTACCTACATACAGCGAATCTGACCAGTTGTGAAGATCGCTCAATTTACACAGATTATCTACTCCCGAGTATCAAATGCAATCCAAACGTCATGAAATCATTCTGTCTCCATTACGGCGATTGTGCGATTAGAGACGGGTGCATTGGGGTCTAGGCTAGGATGCTGGGCAAAGTGCACTAGGGTACGGACCGAATGAGGGCAGGCAGATCCTTTTACTTATAGAAAGCCATGGGTGGGCAGATCTGACTTTACACATCTAAAATTACAGAGGCTACAGCACCGTAGACCACATTGCGTCCGGTTATACAGATGACCGAAGAGTACAACCTTGTGTCTTGCATTTGTGGACTACAAGAAAGCCTTCGACTCCATCGAAACATGGGCTGTTCTGGAATCCCTGCAGCGATGCGAAGTAGATTGGCGATATATCGAGGTGCTGAGATGCCTGTATAACGCTGCCATGACCGTTCAACTCCAGAATCAGCAGACAAGGCGGAATCAGCAGGGAAGGCCTATGTCTAGCAGTAGACGGCTAAGGGCTGTCATGATGAAATTACAGAGACAAAATCTTCATAGTATATACTACCTCTATGTTAAAGGCAGCCACACCCGCCTAGCACCTTACTTGGTCTAGGCATATGCTGAGTCGTTTGCCCTTTTGCTGCCACGGCACACGCATACTGGTTTAACTATGTTAAAAAAATTTAATTGTATTCTCTAGTTCTTATAATTTTCTTTTCCTTTTTCTTGTTTTGTTGGTTTTTTCTTTGTGTGTGCCAATTATGGTAGTAAATAAATGTTTTTTTCTTTCTTTCTTTTCTTTCTTTCTATTAGTGGTAAAACTCCAGTGCTGAGGACGAATGGATAAAAATCACACTCTTAAGGTTCATTCGGACATAAGTGCCGCCTTAGTCCTCTTGGCCACGTTTCTAGTGAGGGCATACAGTTATGCAGTTAGAGAACGGTTAATATGGCATTTTTGCAGATTCTTTGTCAATGTTTAACGTGAAGCGAGTTCTTTGTTCACTTCACTTCGATAGTGCTCTGGAATGTTGGTTTCAAAGTGAGTGAAGTCACTTGAGCGAGACTCGCACGTGAGTTTGTATTTTATAGAATATCAGTACTGGGCTAAATTATGAATCTAAAGAGGAGTAAATGTCTAGTAGTAGCGTTTATTCACTAGGTACTTGCCGCTTCAGGAGTCGCCGTGAGTTTGCATTTTATAGAATAGCACTGCAGTTTGGAGTTTTTAATATCTTTTATATTTAATCTGTAGGTCAGTGATCTAATAAATAAAATCGTAAACATCGCGTGTCTGTACATCGAAGATATTTGCAAAAAAAAATTGAGGGGTCTAAGGATAAGTAATAGAACACATTTCAATCATTTTTGAAGTTTTTGTCTGCGAGTTTGTGCACGCATCACTTAAAAACTACTGAACGGATTTTGATGGACTTTTCACAAAAACATGGAGCTTAACATGTAGTGTTTATTTCATCGCAATCGGCTGACTCGATCAAAAGTTATAGAAATTGTTAGTTTTCAAATACATTAGTAGGTATGGTTAGTATGCAATATATTGCAAATAATAGTATTTCCGTACTATTCAGATTGCGATGAGTTTGTATTACATTTGGAGCTGCGAGTGGGAATTGATGTGGGAGCGGGAGCGGAAGCGGGAGCGGGAGTGGTAATGGGAGCGGATTCTGTAGTTCACGCGAGCGGAGCCGCGGGCACAGCTAGTTGACGAATAAATTGCTTTCACGGACCGGAAACGGAAAAAATGAAACAGAAGCACAGTCATCCATTTAATATATTTGGCTTGTATATTGAGGTATAATATTCAAAATTTTGGCATATGGGTACTTTAAGTGATGTATGATGATGAGCAGGGTGTACTCAGTGGCATACAGTCGAGTTGCAGATAACAAAAGACTCTTTAATTAATTTGTAAATGATATTCATAATACAATAGCGCGCGTCACTCGCGCGGCGTTGACCTAGATTTATTTGCCAACCTAATCATTACCACTACAAAATTATTAATAGTTACAATAGAAAAATAATTCTTAAAACTAATTCGGCGGTCTAGGAGATCAGCTTAAACAAAAATCATAGATATGTATAGGCTAGATACCGCAAGCGAGCCATAAAAGTGAACAAATCCACCACTTATTCGCGCTTCTACATTCTACGTTCAACCGCGCTGGTGGCAAGTCGTTTTATTGTAAACATAACAATGCCTAATTGTGCCATATAGTTAACTTACCGACTCGTTGCGATTATAAACTTAATTATTAGAAAAAAAAACCGACTTCATACCTAAATTTACAAAAAAAAACTAAAACGTAGAAATTAATATTTAAATTACTTCAAAGCAAAGAGCATTAAAGGACAATCAACTTAATTATTGGTACTTACATATATATATTTACAACTTATAAAAGTTATTTTTGGAGTCAAGTTTTGTTTACGCAGTAAAGCGACGTACTCACTAGGCAGGGTTGGATAAAAAACAGTTTTTTTAATATGAAACACAAACCATGTTTTAAACAATTTAAACAGTTTTAAACATTAAAAAAAAAATTTAAATAATAAAAAAAAAATTTAAATAATAAAAAACATGTTTAAAACAGATGTTGTAAACACTTTGTTTAAAACATGCCAACCCTGTCACTAGGCAACATTTGACACGCGACACGTGACGCGCAGAACGTTCGGCAACGTTTCCAGATGGCGCGCAACGTTGCTAGATGGCGCGAAACATGACGCGCGCCATGTTGTTTTGTCGCAATTGCCTTTTTCTTTTCTTTGATGATGATGACACTTTAACGGCTGAGATAAACACTATCTCCTTAGGCGACATGTTGCCAACGACTGATCATATGAGGACAGACAACGTTGCCCAACATGTCGCGCCACATGTTGAGCAATATGTCGCGCGTCAAAGTTGCCTACTCACTACGTAGCTTAAATAGCTCGTGTGACGTCTTCGTAGATATAAAAAAAATTACACGCTCTGCTCTCGTACTATTTTATGAACAAGCGGTATCTAGCCTATTCATATCTGTGACAAAAGTATTCGATTAGCTTATTTATTATTGTAGATAAAGATTATATAAAATTAATTAAACAACTTTACAAAGCTAATAATAAAAAATAGATGTCTCACTAAAAAGCCATAGCACTGTTTATGAGAGTTAACAAAGCAAAGAAACTTGGCTAGTTTCTTTGCTTTGTTAACTTTTTTGTTTTTTTTTTTCAACCTGACAAAAATATGCCATTTTATATTTAATTGTGTTTAATTTTCCTGTCTATAATTTGATTTTATTTAACTTGTGTATAATTTTTATTTGACCTGTAACGGAAGTTATCAATAAAGTATGTCTATGTCTATGAAAAAGATTATAACTCCAATGTATGTTTGTGTATGAATCATTTATATACTGTCGTTGTTTAGGAAAACTTGCTGTAGAGCCCAGGTAGGAATTTAGAGAATATAAAAAAATATTTTTACCAAAAATAAATAATTAATTTCTTTGTCATTATCTGAACATTCGATTTTGATAAAATCGGATGTTTAGATACAAATAAAATTTGTTTTAGGTAAAAAGTAGTAGAATTCTGGAAAACCTGCTTAAACTCTCTTTTTGTCAATATGCAAAAGATTGATAAAAAACTTGGGGCAGAACTATAGTACTAACATAGTTATAATAGGATGTTACAGTATAGTTACAGCTTTGTAAGAAAGCCTATTATAAATTAAACGATTATTTGAATGACAAAGATGCCTGGTACTAATGTCAATTCTGCTTCGCAAAATCTTTATTAATTGTATGCAAACTTGATTTTTAAAAGATGTGTTGCGTGAAGTTGGTTGCGCCGTTTCTTCTTCACAGCGCTAACACCTAAAAAGCGGTAGTCGATTAAAAAAAATGACGTGTATCAATGTACCAAGTGTACTCATATGCAATAAATGATTTTGATTTTGACAGCGGCTTCGCTCGCGTGAACTACACAATCCGCTCCCATTCCCACTCCCGCTCCCGTTCATTTCTCCACGTCCACTTCCACTCCAACTCAAGACTCTCGCACTAACACCCCCACACATTTTTTATTTATTAGATGTTTTGGATTCTCTACCGTAAAATCCTGTCTATTTAAATAATTTGCGGTTTAGCAACTTTTCCTAAACATATGTATGTATATATTTCGGGCTTAATTGTAATATAATAAATAACACACAAAAAACATTGTATCACAAAAATAATTCATTACCAAAGAAAACGCAAAACTGTGAGCGACTCTGCACAAATATTATTACAATTTTAGTTTATTTACAAAAATGTACGAATAATACAAACTTATTTCCCTTTGCAATCATCATACATAAATTTTTAAATATTGACAATATACGATATTTCTACTTACTGTATAGACATTGGCTAACCTAAAGGTTATGGTTAATATACCATGAAGAAAAATATATTTTCGCACCTCATAAGCCACCTCAAAGTTCTAAATAAAACTTCGATAATAATTTTTCGAAGCTCATAGTTTCACCTCAAAGTGTTTTTCTTCACATCACTTCCTAGCAATACTTAAATATTTTAAAATTAAGCGTGTACGTATTTATTTATGAAACAACATCATATAAGTTTACATTACAATTTATAAATAAATAAAAATATAAAACAAAACCTAACTATACACTACAAATAAAAAACTGACCCCAGTTCGTCCCACGCTGGCAGAGTATCCAGGAGACTGGCGGCATTGCAAATGGAAAGATCCTTGTCTCAGCCTACCCCTCTGGGATCAAGGCGTGAGAATTGTGTATGTATAAGTTACCTCAAAGTGTTAATCTTCATGATTGACACTAATTGGTTATTAAATTAGATAACAGATGCCATCTTGAGGTAACTTGTACATACATAATTCTCACGCCTTGGTCCCAGAGGGGTAGACTGAGACGAGGATCTATCCATTTGCAATTTTTTTAAAACATGGAGTTCACGATATCAGCAGTAATATACCAGACTTCTACCCACCCCAATTATTCTACATTTTGGTTTATTTGTAAATAAAAATTGGATGAATATCGCTTCTTTGAAAAGTTGACCACGCCTATAATCATTTTTTTTATTGTTGGTGGGTTTGCGCTTGACCTCAATCTCACCTGATGGTAAGTGATGAGGCTTAAGGTGGAGCGCGCTTACCCAGAAGATGCCTATTCACTCTTCCTTTAAAAGATACAAATTGTACTTTTCCGGAAATATGGGGTTTGACATTCCGTTTTTTTTTATTTTATCATCATCAGGTTATTTTTGTCTCCACTGCCGGAGCACAACCCTCTCTCATCTGCCGGAGACAGACGGAGGATTTGGCCTCCACTCCCCGCGCTGGGCAGACGGGTTGGGGAGACCTGATTTAGGTTCTATAATGCATTTATTTGATCACCACACTAATGTGTAATCATCATCAGGTTATTATTGTCTCCACTGCAGGAGCACAACCCTCTCTCATCTGCCGGAGACAGACGGAGGATTTGGCCTCCACTCCCCGCGCTGGGCAGACGGGTTGGGGAGACCTGATTTAGGTTCTATAATGCATTTATTTGATCACCACACTAATGTGTAATCATCATCAGGTTATTATTGTCTCCACTGCAGGAGCACAACCCTCTCTCATCTGCCGGAGACAGACGGAGGATTCGGCCTACACTCCCCGCGCTGGCCGTCTGTCCGTACACTTTTTTTTTATTTATTTAAAATATATTATATTCTTAGGCCATCCTACTGAAACCACTGGGTTTATTTGTAGGATGGTGGTCGCTACTACAATACAATCGCATCGTTTCTGAAGGCACAACGTTAAAATTTGACAGCACTAAAACTGTTGCTATCCTTGTCACACAGTACTATGAAGATAAAGACGAAACCAATTTAAGCGCTGTCAATTTTTAAATGTGTGTCTTCAGCATCGGGCCCATTCTATTGATAACTTAGCTTAAATGGAGACTATCTAGGTGCGTGTGCGCGCGTAAGCTATCGAGAAAGGGGCAACAATATACGTCAACACATAACGTGCTTCTCTTGCCGGACTACGCGTCGTTATTTATTTAGTACTAGCTGCGCCCGTGGCTCCTCTCGAGTGGATTACAGAATCCGATCCCGATACCGATCCCACTCCCGATCCCACTCCCGATCCCACTCCCGCTCCCACTCCCGCTCCCACTCCCGCTCCAACTGTACAGACCAATCACAATACTCATACTCATTTATTTCAACCTTTTGGGACATTGAGAACTCTAGGCTAAGTCGACATTGTTTTGTTTACATTTTGTTTTATAATATAATAACGCGACCATTATACATGGCAATAAGCGACCAGTTTATATATGAATTGTACTCAACATATTAGTTATATTACACCTTGGGTGACATTATTGAAGGGATCCCTAATTATTTATCGTAATAATTATAGCCTATGTTACTCAGGGATAATGTAGCATTCTAATGGTGAAAGAATATTTGAAATCGGTATGTATGTATGTAAACGCTTTATTGTACCAAAAATAACAACAACAATAATAAAATAGGAATTAAACTGTGTACAAAAGCGGACTTATCCCACTTAGGGATCTCTTCCAGTCAAAATCAAATCAAAATATTTATTTTCAAAATTGGAATACATTATTCTCTTTTTGACGTCAAATTCTGCCTAAAACTACCGCCATTCTCCACTTCCACCTGTACAACCGAGGGGAAGAAGTGGCAACAAACCCAACGGCACAGGGCCCTACCTCAACCTCAAGTCCAGTAGTTTTTGAGTTTATTCGGTACAAACATACAATCTTTCCTCTTTATATTAGTGTAGATTAGCGATGATAGATAGGTGATAGCCATACGCAGTCATGTATGACAACACAGACAATCTTCATTCAGTACACAGGTCATACCGTGAAGGAAAATAATCATCATCATCATCATCATCAGGTTATTTTTGTCTCCACTGCAGGAGCACAACCCTCTCTCATCTGCCGGAGACAGACGGAGGATTTGGCCTACACTCCCCGCGCTGGCCAGACGGGTTGGGGAGGCCTGATTGATGTTTTATAATGTATTCCCTCAGTCGCCTTGTACGACCTCCACGGGAAGAGTTGGAGTGGTCCTATTCTACTCTACCGGAAACCACACAGCATAGGTAGAAGGAAAATAATAAGTCACCTCAAAGTTTTTACCTTCATTATCATCATCAGCCCGAAAGAGTCCACTGTTGGAGATAGGCCTCTCCCAAGGCGCGCCACTGAACCCGATCCTCGGTTCTACTCATCCAGTCTCTGCCAGCCGCCTTACGCAGATCGTCGCTCCATCTAGCCAGGGGGCGTCCCACACTACGCCTGCCATGTCGTGGTCTCCAGTTATGACCAGCCCACTACCACTTTAGCGTACTAACTTAACCTTCATGACTGACCCTAATTGGTTGTTAAATAGATAACAGTAGGGTTGACAGATGTTTTAAAGGCTTTGTTTAAATCATGTTTTTTATTGTTTAAAACTGTTTAAATTGTTTAAAACATGGTCTAAAACATGTTTTATATTTTAAAAAAACTCTTTTTTATCCAACCCTGGATAACAGAGCCTGAAGAAACCTACCTAGAGAAACAAATTATTTTCCGTCATAGTATGACCCTGTAGTGGATTTTTTTTTAATATTATATATGGAAAATCTATTGTTGGATAATGAATTCTATTCTGTCGATGAATTTTTAAAATTAAAATTTTCATAAGGTATAGAACAAAGAAAGGTGCCAAAGAAATTAGAACTACATTGGAAATAATGCCATCAGTCTAATCACGATATCTTTTTATTTTCTGTTTACTGTCAGTATCATAGTGCCTCAGACCAACGCTGGACCTGATATAGCCACAGACTTCCCTTACTAACGTTGATAGTAAGCTTTAGTAAGGTTTGAGGTTAGGAAGTTCACTGCTTTAAGATCAGCTTAGTCACGTTTATTTATGCTTTCTTCATAGTGTACACACGCACAGACATTTGTTGCATAATATACTATCACTGAGTATGCCGTGTGGTTTCCGGTAGAGTAGAATAGGACCACTCCAACTCTTCCCGTGGATGTCGTACAAGGCGACTGAGGGAATACATTATAAAACATCAACCAGGCCTCCCCACCCCGTCTGGCCAGCGCGGGGAGTGTAGGCCAAATCCTCCGTCTGTCTCCCGCAGATGAGAGAGGGTTGTGCTCCTGCAGTGGAGACAAAAATAACCTGATGATGATGATGATACTATCACTATTAAACTCCAAAGCCCGAAGTATACATTATTTTGGAAAAAACAAATACACATCAAACTGTTCTTCAAAAAACGCAGTGTGGTATAGCACGACGTGAGATTAATAGATAATTAAATAAATATAATAATGACAAATAATCTCACGTAATGTTATAGTAGATAACAGCACATAGTGTTGTATAAGTTAGTATATAAGAATATGTAAGTAAATAATAAGCCCATTCTATTAGAACCACCACTCCAGTGCAGGGTTGGATAAAAAACAGTTTTATTCAATAAAAAACATGTTTTAAACCATGTTTTAAACAATTTTAAACAATAAAAAACATGTTTTAAATAATAAAAAACATGTTTAAAACATGCCAACCCTGCTCCAGTGCGATTCGCCCATTTTCAAAATGTATGTAACATTAAATTACTTACCATTGGTATAAGAGTGTAGAGGTCCATCAATGCCCTTGTTTACATTGATCTCATTGCCCATGAAGGAGTAAGCTTTGAACCTCCCGATTTTATTCCCCGACTTGTACATGAACATCTTGAAGCACGGGTCGCAGAAGAACGCTGGATCGAAGGGCACTCTCTTGCAATCGGTGACTATCCACCTGGCACCGAATTCCGCGCACGAGGTGCAGTAGACCATGTGATTTTGGGAAACGCACGTGTGGCACGGGTAGGAGGAGAGCCGGATGGCGTCCGCGGGGTTGACGAGTCGGATCTCGGAGAAAGTGAACAGATGCTCGCAGTTGCCTTGGTGGATGTACACCTGGAAATAAGTATAAGTATTTGGCATTACATAGGTATTGTTTTAAATAAATATCAGTTGAATTGTGCCATTGGTTCCCGGTTTAGAATAGGGCCCAAGCAGTAGCTACCTATACCGCTTCTGACACAGTTTAATTACACACTGACCGAATACTTTTCATTACTTATTTTAAATACTATTAAATAATTTATTTAGTAGTATTCTAGCTATTAAATTAGTAATTTAGTAGTATTTTAGCCGTGTGGAATAGCCCAGCTTAGAATAAGGCCACCCCAAACCTTTCCGTGGGTGTCGTCAAGGCGACTAAGGGTTTGCACCAGGGATAGGCAGCAGCGTTCTCTTGCGTATATTAAGATCATTACTGCAAATACCTATCCGTCTGCCAAGCGTGGTGATTATGTCAAATCCCCCAAAGGAAAGCCCACCAAAAGTGCCATTCTATTGGGGAGGCTTATGTTCAGCATCGGACGTATATAGGCTGATGATGAATTGATTGAGATTGTAAGAATGTAAGTATTGAATTGAAGTGAATTTATGTTTTATGTTTTAACATGAAATACATATAATCCAAAATTTAATTAGAAAATTACGGATTAATAAAATTATAGTCATCCTTAAAATTACAATTAATATCACTGTCCTATACTATACATTTAACAATGACTAATTAACGTGAAATATGTCACACACGGATATGTAATGTAACCACTTTGCTGTCCTATAACAAAAATCGTATTAAGTGATAAAAAAATTACAAGTCAAAAAATTCATAAACAGATAATAAATAATGTCATACAATTCTATACACAAAACCATGTCAGGTAATAACTCAGAAATTCGTCAACTTCGTAGTAGGATTTAGAAATAAGCAAATTTTTTTAATTATTATTATTATACCAGAGTCAATAAATAAAAACTAAATATACACGAGATAACTACAATAGACATATGTTTTAAATAAATGTTTGTATGGGTCTGACCGTACTGGTATAACCTATACTCCCAGCTTTCTCTGTTATATTTATCATCTACTCAAAAGTGGTCTTTTTGGTTGGTCTTTCTTAGTGGCTTTTAGCGACAAGACCATCTAGATCAGAGATTCCCAAAGTGGTCGATAACAACCCCTTGGGACCCCTTCTCAGGGGTCGACATAAACGAAAACTGATTTTGGGGGTAAGTGTAAAAAAACACTTATTTCCGAAATATCTATCATTTAGTTGCAATATATAAATGACACTACCTTATTCCGATTCCTGCTTATAAAATTCTCAATTATATTATTGTTTTTGTTAATTGATTGTCCATAACAGGGATTCCCAAAGTGGTCGATACCCAGGAAATCGGTTTCCCAGGGATCGACATAAACGAAAACTGATTTTGGGGGTGGAAGAGGTTTAAATATCGACCCTTATTAATTAACACAAGTTCTTATTTGAAGTTTCAAGATACTGTATAAGTTGTGTGACGTGTACCAACTTGTTAGAAGAATGACTAATATTTTAGTAGGAAGCATCATTGTTGTACTTTTCAAAAACCCAAAAAGTCGATTTTTTATCTCTACTAAGCGATTTTAATGTTTTCAAAAAATAATAACTTAAGTATTACGTAATTTGTATTAATAATAATTATCAATTACACTTGATATTTACTGAATTTTATGTCTATTTATTTTGTTCAATTTTGATGAGAAAATGATGTCAAGTTTACTCAATTAACCAACCGCAAAGTTTTTTAAATTGATAAGTATTTTGTAACAATAGGAAAAAAACTAGACATAGGATTTTTAAAGTAATTTGCCTATGGAGGTCTGATGTATCAGTTCATTTTGGGTCTCTTGCCCAAAATAGTTTGGGAATCCCTGGTCTAGATGTTACAAGTGTAAACTATTATTTTATCTGTGTATTTTTATGGTGCAATAAAGGAGCTTCCATAAACTACATGGCATGAATTTATTTAAAAAATTCAAGCGGCCCATGCCGAGCGCCTCGGCCCACGCGCGCACCACGCCGCTCGCGTCGCGGGCCCCGCCCCCACTACACTACACTACACTACACTACACCACACTACAGCAGAGCCCCCTACCTCCGGGTGCCCCAGCCGCAGCACCAAGTCCTGCAGCCTGGCGCGGCCCATGCCCTCGCGCCGGAAGCGGCCCATGCCGCGCGCCTCGGCCCACGCGCGCACCACGCCGCTCGCGTCGCGGGCCCCGCCCCCACTACACTACACTACACTACACTACACCACACTACAGCAGAGCCCCCTACCTCCGGGTGCCCCAGCCGCAGCACCAAGTCCTGCAGCCTGGCGCGGCCCATGCCCTCGCGCCGGAAGCGGCCCATGCCGCGCGCCTCGGCCCACGCGCGCACCACGCCGCTCGCGTCGCGGGCCCCGCCCCCACTACACTACACTACACTACACTACACCACACTACAGCAGAGCCCCCTACCTCCGGGTGCCCCAGCCGCAGCACCAAGTCCTGCAGCCTGGCGCGGCCCATGCCCTCGCGCCGGAAGCGGCCCATGCCGCGCGCCTCGGCCCACGCGCGCACCACGCCGCTCGCGTCGCGGGCCCCGCCCCCACTACACTACACTACACTACACTACACCACACTACAGCAGAGCCCCCTACCTCCGGGTGCCCCAGCCGCAGCACCAAGTCCTGCAGCCTGGCGCGGCCCATGCCCTCGCGCCGGAAGCGGCCCATGCCGCGCGCCTCGGCCCACGCGCGCACCACGCCGCTCGCGTCGCGGGCCCCGCCCCCACTACACTACACTACACTACACTACACCACACTACAGCAGAGCCCCCTACCTCCGGGTGCCCCAGCCGCAGCACCAAGTCCTGCAGCCTGGCGCGGCCCATGCCCTCGCGCCGGAAGCGGCCCATGCCGCGCGCCTCGGCCCACGCGCGCACCACGCCGCTCGCGTCGCGGGCCCCGCCCCCACTACACTACACTACACTACACTACACCACACTACAGCAGAGCCCCCTACCTCCGGGTGCCCCAGCCGCAGCACCAAGTCCTGCAGCCTGGCGCGGCCCATGCCCTCGCGCCGGAAGCGGCCCATGCCGCGCGCCTCGGCCCACGCGCGCACCACGCCGCTCGTGTCCCGGCAGCCCGGCCGCTCGTCCACGTAGAACACGTTGTTGACGAACATATACCCGGACGGGAACAGATCCTACACACACAGTTTAACAAAACATGTGTATTACATTTTTTTATGGGCATGGGGTGGGAGTGGGACTGGGGGTGGGGTGGGCGTGGGAGTAGGAGTTTTTTATATGACGAAGGATGTGGTCTTTCCGAGATGTGACCGTTATCGGTCATTTGTCTCGGTAAGGGGTCCATGGGGCAACAGGAAAGCTTTAGGGTAGGTACACTTCACAAAATTATGTCAAGTTCTGCTCACAATAAAAGATTAACAAATTAGTGAAATGACAGGTTCGATTACGAAGCGTCTCTCACGAGGGCTCAGGGAAGACTGCCTCCCGCCCCCCTCAGCTCACATGACACTTCATACACGTTACTGTATCGGTATTTTATCTTCTTAGGGTGCCAGGGAGACCTGGCGACACTTCGAGCCTTCAGGATCTTTTGTGCCAAACCCCTGTCCACCAACGGTGCCCCAAGCCGATTCGGTGGACTTCACACACGCCTCAGAATTTCTTCTTTGGCATATGCAGGTTTTCTTCCTTACGATGTTTTCGTTCACCGAAAAGCCTGTGGTATCCTGCCAGTTTACTCGATCACGCTTCAACCACTGGACGGATCGGGATGAAACCTGGCACACATATAGGTTAGGTCCTGGTATAGGACATAGGATATTTTTATCCCGAAAAAACACTCCATTCCTACAGGAAAGACACTACGATTTGTGATGTCTAGTTGGCCACGCGGTCGAAGTCGCGGGCAACAGCTGGTTACAAACAAACTCATTTGATCCCAAGCCCTTGTACCTTGGCGCAGGCCGGGGGCTGGTCGTCGGGGCGGTGCGAGACGTCGACGCGCAGGCCCCGGTCGTTGGGGCAGCGCAGGCGGGCGCGCAGCGCGCCCAGCGTGTGCCGCCCGCTCAGCACCACGTCGCGGCTGAACACAGAGTGCCGCCGGCTCTGAGGACGACCCACAGATTATACTCTCAAACTCAAAGTCAAAATCATTTATTGCATATGAGTACGCTTGGTACATTTATACACGTCATTTTTTTATCGACTCCCGCTTCCTAGGTGTCAGCGCTGTGAAGAAGAAACGGCGCAACAAACTTCGCGCAGCACATCTTTTAAAAATCAAGTTTGCATACAATTAATAAAGATTTTGCGAAGCTGAACTAACATTGGTACCAGGCATCTTTGTCATTCAAATAATCGTTTATTTTATAAATAGGCTTTCTTACAAAGTTGTTTTTTAATGTGAATCTTAAACTTTCTGTCCGTCATATTTAAGATTTCCTCTGGTAGTTTGTTGTAGGAGCGTATGCTCTGTGCGCTCCTCCACTCGCCTCACGTTCACCCGGATGAGTTAATACTTACGCACGTGATACGCCGCTTCCTGGTACGACAAAAATACCTACAGATCGTCCCGTGAAGCAGAATAGTGTTTGGCACCTCGTAAGTCACCTCAAAGATTTTACCTTCATATTTAACACTAGCTGGTTATTAAATTGAACATGATATGACACCTGTTATCTAATTTAGTAACCGATTAGTGTCAATCATGAAGATAAAATCGGTGACTTATGAGGTGCGAAAAATGATTTTGCTTCATGGTATGACCTGTACGCTTTTCATCATCTAGTCCTTCCCACTGTCAGACAATACAGAGAAAAATGTTTCTAATGCCGACTTAGCGTTGTTATTACTCCGTACAGCGCTCGACGGGTGAGGGCCTTTGATAGTACCGACAATACAGGCAAAAAATTTCCTAACGCGCTCGATTTACTACTCCTTACAGCGCGCGATGTGTGAGTGGAGCGCAGCGGCGATTGATGTGCCGGGAGGGCGCGTAAATGTGTCACAAGCGCTCGACTTAGCGTTTGTTTACTAGTCCGTAACAGCGCGCAATTTGGAGGCGGGTCGTACGTGTTTGATGATGGCGACAGCGCCCGAAAATATGCCGTAAGGCGCTCAACTTAGCGTTGTTATCTAGGTACAGCGCGCGATGTGGGCGGGGCTAGTGAGCCGTCGACGGCGCGTGAAAGAGTAGGTATTTATCGCGACAGGGACGTACCAGTGACATTCATTCCATCGGACATTCCCGCCTCCTCACCCTTCTCCCTCCTCCACTCCTCTAAGCGAGGATCAACAGAGGTACACTAACACGTAACGCCTACCAGTCAAGGCGGAGAGTCCCTGGTACTGTTCTACGCTACCTTAGGTCCCAGGCAGAGCTAATGAAAGAGTAGTAGTAGGAAAAGCGGTCTTACTTCCCTCCTCTAGCAAATGGGAATCTAGCAATGAAATTTTCGACGGGAGGGGAGGGGGGGGGGGGGGGGGGGGCTGGGTCGGGGGATTGTCGGGAGGGGGGGGGGGGGGGGTAGCAAAAAGATAAAAAGTCCTCGCTATAAAGGTACAACGCCTACAATTAAATCCTACGTTGGGCGCCAAAATGGGTGATTTTCCTGAGGGTCATAGAGTCATATACCTAAGAATCGCGTACGACTGTCAATGTTGCGTGATCTAACATTGGCTTAATTACGTTCAACTGGGTACGTTTGTGAAAAATTAAATCAGGTTTCTGCACTTTTGCTATCTTTTATTCGGCGGTAGTATTCAACTGAAAGCGTGTCGCATGATAGGTATCAAATTTCTATAATCAATTTTGTAGGGGTGATAAATCATACCTAAGGAGTTCGAACTTTTTTGTATGTAATACTGTTTATTGGACGAGTTTAGGTACATTGCATACTACTAGGAGCACAAGAAAACTACTACTACATTTAATTATCTTATAAATAAAATCGTAAACTTCGCGTGTCTGTACATTGAAGATATTTGCAAAAAAAAAAATTGGGGGGTCTAAGGATAAGCAACAGAACACATTTCGATCATTTTTGAAATTTTTGTCTGTTTGTCTGTTTATCTGTTTGTCTGTTTGTCTGTTTGTCTGTTTGTCTGTGAGTTTGTGCACGCATCACTTAAAAACGACTGAACGGACTTTGATGGACTTTTCACAGAAACATGGGGCTTAATTTGGTGTAACATATAGGCTTTATTTCATTGCAATCGGTGCAGTCAATCAAAAGTTATGCGAATTTATAGTTTCCGAAAACTCGCATTCACTGCGAAGAATGTAGTAGGGTGTAAATGTTCGACTGAATTCGTGAGCGGTAGCGGGAGCGGGTATGGTTTACCAGTGTAATTTGAGTGTTTGAACTTTTGACTGAGTAACCCGATTACGATGAATTTGTGGTATACGTATGCAACAAAGTAATGTTGGTCGGAATTTGGATTGCGACGGATTAGTTACGAGGACTACATTTGGAGAGACGAGGGAAAGAGGTTTGAGGGGTGGGTTGAGGTGAGAGCAGAGCTGAGGGGAGGTTTGAGAGGAGGGACCTGGACCTGGACCTAGACCTAGACCTAGACCTGGACGTGGACGTGAACCTGAAGCTGAACCTGAACCTGGACCTGGACCTGGACCTGGCCCTGGGCCTGGGCCTGGGCCTGGCCCTGGACCTGGACCTGGGCCTGGGCCTGGGCCTGGGCCTGGACCTGGACCTGGACCTGGACCTGGACCTGGACCTGGACCTGGACCTGGCCCTGGACCTGGACCTGGACCTGGACCTGGACCTGGACCTGGACCTGGACCTGGACCTGGACCTGGACCTGGACCTGGACCTGGACCTGGACCTGGACCTGGACCTGGACCTGGACCTGGACCTGGACCTGGACCTGGACCTGGACCTGGACCTGGACCTGGACCTGGACCTGGACCTGGACCTGGACCTGGACCTGGACCTGGACCTGGACCTGGACCTGGACCTGGACCTGGACCTGGACATGGACCTGGACCTGGACCTGGACCTGGACCTGGACCTGGACCTGGACCTGGACCTGGACCTGGATTTAAAGTCTGAGTGGAAGTGGGATAGGGAACGAAAGTGGGAATGGGAGCGGATCCTGTAGTCCACGCGAGCGGAGCCGCGGGCACAGCTAGTTTATCTACTAAATCACATCTCTCTTCCAATAAACAGTAATAGTAATAATCAACCTGCGAACGATTATTTGGATACAATCTGACGCCTATAGACATATAATAAGTCTATTTTTAATTATTGTCGTCATACTCATATGACGATCTTTACGTCAAAATATCTCGGTAACGTGACACTTTAGGGTACCTATGTTACTTAATATTTTTTGTTCGTTTATGTGTCCTCTACCATATATACCACTTTCATCGTGCGCCGCGATTACGAAAAAAAAAACAAAATGGCGGCGGGTCGATATGCCAGATCGGTTCTATCCCCTTTCATGTGACTAATAGTTACCTATACCTCATGCCATGAAGCAACCCCTCCCCCCCCCCCTCTCCGGCACGTCATCCCCCAAAGCTCCTTTAACTCTGTCCCCTGTAGGTGACAAACTCACATTAGGTTTCTCCCGCTGGTTGTAGTGGAACGGCCGGTATATCCTCACGCGGAACAGCATGTCCTTGCCGGGCTCCAGCAGCGATGCCTCGTCATCATCCGCAGAAATGTCTTCCTGCAAAATAAAGCAGTTGGTTTTTATTTATTTTTCATCATCAGGTTATTTTTGTCTCCACTTCAGTAGCACCACCCTCTCTCATCTGCCGGAGACAGACGGAGGATTTGGCCTACACTCCCCGCGCTGGCCAGACGGGTTGGGGAGGCCTGATTGTTGTTTTATAATGTATTCCCTCAGTCGCCTTGTACGACATACACGGGAAGAGTTGGAGTGGTCCTATTCTACTCTACCGGGAACCACACGGCACTGCTCTATAATAGATTAATCACTAGCTATTACCTGCGACTTCGTCCGCGTAAACAACATTACAAATTATTATGTATTTTCCGTAGGAATGGGATGTTTTTTCGGGATAAAAACTATACTATGTCCTATTCCAGGACGTAACCTATATGTGCCAAGTTTCATCCCGATCCGTCCAGTGGTTGAAGCGTGATTGAGTACAAACATCCAAATATCCAAACTTTCGCATTTATAATATCAGCAGGACAGTTACCTCAAGCATATTTGGTGTCATCCTCACGCTCCTGTATTTAAGTTTCGTTATATACTGGTTGTTTGGGTCTCTGAGCTTCCTAATCCTGCATTTCTTCACGACAAAGGGCTCGTAGCTGCCGGCCTTCCTGTTGGCATCAGGCTGGGGGGTTTTGGACAGCGCCTGCATGTCTATGTCGTGCACCAAGCCTGGCACCGGGGTGGTGGTGGACATGATCAGCTCCTTGCCAGTGATCAGGTTATCTGGACTGGAAAATTAATAATAATAAATAATAAAGCTTTTTATTGTTTCCATTTGTTTTTCTTTACATTTCTAGTGTTAGTACCTATTTAATTGTAAGTAATAAAGTATTAAGTGGTAGTTTTATAGGTTATTTATTAAACGGTCCCCTTTTAGGTATAAGCCTCCACCATCTTCTTACATTTTCCTCTGTCCCTGCCTCAGGTCATCCAATTTTGCCCAGAAATATTATAATATATATATATTTCCCTGTATATTATGCTGAAAACAGTCAATGCCCCGCGCATTCAGTACATTAACGCGCTGAGAGCGTCGTTGGTGCTGCCGAGGCATTACACTGCATTAAGCATGCTTGCTGAAGCTCCCGTCGATGGCTATCGTGCCATATTGAGAAAGAGAGAATCTTCGATGCTAGGGCGTGTCCGCGGCAGCACCAATTTGTTAATAATAATACGAAAATGTAATAAAAAAACACTACCTTCAGTAGCAGAAAACAAATAAGAATAGGTTATTATATAAGTACAATTCAAGGTTGCATAGATACATTTATTTTGTCATCTGTTCTGTACTTAACTCTCTTTATAATGTACAACAAGCGTTAGCATGGCCCGCTGAGATGAGCGGCCTCACCACACACAGGACAAACCCAAGAGGTTTATTATGTAAGACATATGATGCATTTTCTTATTAATGTTAAATAAATAAAAAAAAATGTATTTGTTCGCAATAAATTAACAAAAATTAAGTAAAAAAAAATTTGCAAGTGCTATTACCTGCAATATTTGGCGAGAGCGTTAAACTTCTCATCAGAGAGGTCAAAGCCAACATACTCTTTGATCTTATTGTCCTGAAACTCCTTGAGGCTTGCTTTAGAAGGCGGTCTTCCGAAGATTGGCAGGTAACTATACACCTCGGGCAGTTTCGTTGGGATCAACGGGCGAGTTACAACATTGCCAATAACATTATACCACTTAGGGCCGACATCCTCAGTGTAAATTTCAACTTTGCGCCGCTTAATGATTGGTTCCTCTTGCAATTCTTTCAGGGAAGAGTCTTTGTAAAAAAAAAATTATAAGTCATTTAACATGCATACCTACAAAGGTTATAGGATCGTAAATGAATTTGACTTCTAAGCTAGGAACCACATGGCATATCAATTAATAAATAAAATAAAAATTAATTTATAGATTTTTTTTAGCTTAGCGATAATTTCAAAAATTAGAGAAAAAAATTACATACTAGACATCTAGGTACGTCGGCTCCGTAGCCTAGTCGGTAGTACACCTGCCTGCGAAGCTCGGGGTCGCGGGTTCGAATCCCGCCCAGGGCAAACATTCGTGTTATGAGCACTTGTGTTTGCCTTGTGACTGGATGTTATTTATATATTATATTATGTATGTATATCAGCTGTCTAATACCCATATTACAGGCTCTGCCTAGTTTGGGATCAGGTGGCCGTGTGTAAAATGTCCCCACATATATATATATATATTTTTATCAAGTCTTACTTTTCCAAATATTTCAGCAACTATCATATTTAGGTATGTTTTTGAAATAGTTGTAAAACATTTAATAAGCTTTCAAATGACACCATGAGCAAGAAACTTGGTTCAATAGTTTTGAGTAATAAGCAAAAAACCATGTCAGTCAGCTGCCATCTTTCTGATATCTTAGTGACAGGCCAATCATTATCAGGTTATTTTTGTCTCCACTGCAGGAGCACAACCCTCTCTCATCTGCCAGAGACAGAGGGAGGATTTGGCCTACACTCCCCGCCCTGGCCAGACGGGTTGGGGAGGCCTGATTGATGTTTTATAATGTATTCCCTTAGTCGCCTTGTACGACATCCACGAGAGTTGGAGTGGTCCTATTCTACTCTACCGGAAACCACACGGCATAATGGGCGACAGGCCAATAAATAAGAACAATGTTGCTGACGTACAACATTGTCTCTCTCCTGAATGTGCTTGGTGCTGCAGCCTATTCTACTATTATTTACATACACACAAATGTGTCTAGACAGACTGGTGTGCCTGTTGTTGCAGTAGGCAATTAAATCTATTTGTATGAAATATCTCACCTTTCATAGACTCTCTGAACCCATCGTTTCCACCACAAACATCTTTTAATACCGATTCAATATCTACATTTGAAATTTCACAATCAGGATTTTCACAAGGTGGTGGTGGATTTTCATGGATTTCAATGGGATTTTCATTTGTCTTAGGTACATCTACACTATCATTTGGTTTTGTTACTTGTTCGGTACATTTAGTACTATCATAGTAGAGGTCAATGTTGACGGTCCCTTCGTTTATACTTTCCACTTCATCTGCACCAGCAGTACTTTCAGAATCTGCAACAGCATTTAGCTGTATTGGTGCATCGCTACTGCTAGAATTCATATTAGTGGATTCATCACCACATGGATGCCCAATAATATTGTATTCAGTGATCGTTTCTGTAACATTGCGAGAGGGTTCTATCTCTTGATTTGATGTTTTGTCTGCAGTATCCTGTGGAAAATGTATGTCATAGCAATTAATTATCAATGCCCCATGAGTGTGCTTGCATAAAGAAGCTGGTTCCCAGTACAGCAAAGTTAGTATGATTCAGTACCAATGAGTGCAGGTAAAACAGCTTCATGTTATTATTTACATAAAAAATAGATTGAAACTTGTCGGTACTTTTTGCCTGAGTAGGGTGTCTACCAAAATTGATATCAATACAAAAGTGGATCCACCGTTGTTGGCGTGGTGGGCATGCCCACAACCATAATAGAGATCAATAGGCTGATGTTATATCCAACGCCGTAATAACATTAAAACACTGTACCTAAAAGGTCTTGGCCGGAGTCTCATACATTTTGTAAACGTCTCCTTCGTAGGAATGCAATGTATCGATCGTGAGCGAGTCCGTATCCGACTCACACTTGGCCGATTTTCGGTCGGCCGTGACCGCAACCTTTTTTGAGAGCTGGATGCGCGCCCGTCAGGTTTGGTTGGAGTGCAAAGAGTACTATGAATATTTGGAGTGTACAAAAGGTGGGCGCTATGGAAAAAAATCTCTGATTGGCAGGAAAATTTGTCTTTTCAGCGCCCCCTTTTGTACACCCTAACCCCGGTCAGAGTATAGAGTATAGAAAAGGGCACTATGGAGAAAGTAACTCTTGCCTGGCGTGAAAAATGTTCCACTTACCTCACGATCTTTCTTCTGAGCGCATTTATTTTTTGAATTTCTGCTACTTCCGATTCTGATTGATTTAGTCTTCTTCGAACCGGTGGCCGTGTTGCTCATTATCTCGTAAAAGAGGACCAACTTTAATTTTATTGATTATTAATACTCTAAGGACAGTAATAGTGGGTTTTATACGTATTATTATAACGTTGATTAAGCTCGTAAAACGCAATGTAAAAAATTCAAACACATAAAACAGATACAAACAGACACAACCACAGAACAACAATTGAACTGAACAATCTAGCAAAATAGGGATAGGAATCCGCAAAAAGTATCGATACCTGAGTAGTATCGATACTTTCGTCACGATACCAAGTATTTTCGTACTCGTTGCTTTTGTTACGATACTGTAGTAAGTATCGATACTTCGTCATATACTCGATACTTTTTGATGTACCGATACCAGACCTACTTTGTTTTGCGAATCGTCCAGCGCCAGGGATGAAATACGTCAGCGCTAGCTCCGTACTTGTGTGCAAATGCGGCAAATACTCACAGTGTCATCTCATTACCGTTCTCTTCTTTCTTGCTTTGCTGATGCATAACGACTCTCTCGGTCGGGATAGATTTAGGGGAAACCCCTATCTTATTAAAATATGATGTCATTGTATGGAGACAAATTACTTTTTATGTCTGATTATGGTCTGAGTGCAGTGGTAAAGATTAGGCGTTTAAAAAATAATCATATTTACATCTACCAATAAGTCAATGTTTATTATAATAAATAAATAGAGACGGAATATTATTATTGGTATTATACTTTTTTTTATTATTTATTTTGAGACACGGTTTTAATGTGATGAAAAAAGTACTCGATACTGAGTAGTATCGATACTTTTCATACGATACTATCGTGGGCATCGATATTTTTGATGCGATACTGGTATGAGTACAGCGATACTTTTATTTTTTTGCGTATCCCTAATCATGGTATTTACTTTTTGCACAGTAGAAAGGCTCAGGCACGACACCGTATAGCTCTACACAATATATATTTTTTGTAATTTCTTTAGAACTTTTTATATACATAAACATAATAAACATAACTTTATTCATTTCAAAATGATACATTATTTATGAAGCCCTGACTCCCAAACTAGGTAAACTGTATTTCATGAGACAGTGTCTTCCCCATAACGACTAAATTGAAATAATACTAACCTATAATCGCTATAATAGAGCAAAGAGTTACAATTTTGAAAAATTAACAATTAAAAATATAATTTTTTAACATAGTACAATGAGATGAAAAAGGATATGATGTGTGTGCGTGTGTGAGTGTGTGGATGTGTGTGTGTCTGTATATGTGTGTGTGTGTGTGTGTATGTGTGTGTTTTTTAGGGGATAGGTACCAGGAAGTTTTCCATACCTATCTTTTCTATCCAATCCAAGAAGAAAATCAGCGACTTTATTTTTAACTTCAGAGTTGGTTAGGTCTTTGACATTCATTTTATTATGCACAATGTTGTAGTCTAGGAGCCAAATAACTATACTGTTTTTGGGCGAAACTACTTCTAGTAGCTGGAACTGGACATCGAAACAGTCTTTTGTTAGAGGCGGATAATTCAGGAATAGTAGAATATTCTGCGTACACATTGCAGAACAAAACACTTCCGAAATGATAGAACATTGGTCTTTTCATACACGAGAGCAGTGGGATGTCGACATGGGAGTTGCATGTATGGCTCTTTGAGCGCGCTCTAGTTCGATGAGGTGGGTACTGGCAGCACCACCCCAACAACATATGCAATAGTTGATGAGGCATTCGCATAGCGCCTTATAGGTTTGAAAACAGAGCGACAGGTCAGCAACTTCTCGCAGTGTTTTGAAAAAATATATAGGCTTTCTGACACGGATAGATACATAAGATATGTGTAAATTCCATCTGAAATTTTCATCAATAATTACACCGAGATATTAAATAGATGGTGCACGAGATAGTTGCATGCAGTCGCAGTGAAGCTGTTGTTGTTGTGGGGGTCGTCAGTTTGCGATTGTACGGATAAGTATGGATAATTACTTCAAAACTATCATTAGGACTAGAAGCACGAGTCTTGGTGAAACAAACATATTTCGTCTTACTCGTGTTGAGCGAAAGAAGGTTGTCCTCCAACCAGGTTGTGACTTTGCTGAGGCCATTTTCAGTGAGGGCTTGAACAATATCCCAGTTTGGGCATCCGCAAACATTAATAGATCAGCACCTGTAATTTGCATATTGCACAGTTCATTAATATAGAGTAAGAATAAAGTTGGGCCAAGTGTGCTGCCCTGCGGTACACCATAGGTACAAACAGAACTACCACTGATTTTTGTCTCAATTCGAACACTTTGATACCGATCAGTTAGATAGCTCTTGAACCACTCTAGAGTAATTCCTCTGATTCCGACGTTTTCTAGACGAGAGATCAGAATGGGTATAGACACTGTGTCGAATGCCTTCTGCAAATCTAAGAAGACACCTAACTAGTTTTTCAACGATTTTGGACATGGCAGTTAATAGAGAAATGGATCTATAATTACTTGGCAACTTCTTGTCTCCTGATTTAAAAATGGGAACATTAACCGTGTGATCGTTGGAATATTTAGCTTTCATATGTAGTTTGTCCCTCTTACGTAGAGATCTGATGACACCGATAGTGATCCATGGCTTAATTGGTTTCTTTCTACTAGCTATTCTAGAAATTTTCGAATTTTTATCGATAATGATTTGAAGTTCAGTAGTCAAATGTTCTGCTGCCCAGTTAACGTCTCTGATAACATAATAATCATCCCAATTAACCTTGCATAGCATTTCCTCGGCTGCAACGAAATTTAGTGAAACCTTTTCGCGGATAGTATTCTCTCTGTACACGTTCAACTTGTCTATATACAGAAGGATTGGTGAATGATCAGTAATCTGCGTATTATTGAATAAGATGGTTTGCAATATGGTTTGCCACATAGGTATAATATTATTCTAAGGGTATAATACTGAAAACGGTTTGAAAGCCCTGCAAGGAGATAGAATGATAGGTACTAGTTGCAACTCAGAAGAACGAATATATATATATAATGTGCATAGAGTTGTAAACGGACTATAAGAGACTCCTTCCCAAGGCCGTAAAAGCCATTAAAAACGGTAAACGTCAGACTTCAACGTCAAACTCACAAAATAATCCTTACGACGCGTCAACCAAAACAATACACAGAAAGAGATCGGAATTTGATATTATCACTTACATCCTCTTTTGATATTATCAGGAAAATGCTTTCATTATGGAATTTATTTGAGGCTTCATTACTTTGTCTTAATGCTGTATGCATACTGCACGAAGAACGGTTTATGGTAAAGAGTAAGTGATATTCTAACCTCACAGATCTAAACATCAGGTGTCTGCAATATTCCTGCTAAATAACGTTCTTTTCTAGTGGGATGGGGCGCGAACAACCAGAACCAAGGTTTCGGAGACCAGTCCTCCATTAAATCGCAGATTTTAAACTTGGTCAGATCTATTAGGACTGTTACAAGAAGTAAGTAACTACCTACTACCTAAATATTGTATCTTTCCCATCTTGGTTATCTTTTAGACATACAGTGATTTCTACTGAAGTTCTATTTAGGTGCAGAGTACGGTTAGTGTGTACAAAAGGGGGCATTGTTCACACCAATCAGTTTTTTTTCCATAGCGCCCCCTTATGTACACTCTGACCCAGAGTACAAACATCTTTGGTGCAAAATGGTTTTCTAGAACACTATAAAAATACAGTAACTTCAACAATCAGAGAAACAAGTTTTCTCTTGTAATTAGACTAGTATAGCACAGTGCTGAAGAAGTTACTTGGTGTGTCTGGTAAATTCGTTTATATTCATAAAAGTGAACAAAAATGTTGCACCACATATGTTAGAGCTATTTTTTTATATGACATTGTCATCGTCATCAATAGCCGAATCGTCTTGTAAGAACCAACACACCATATCTTCCCAAGCACTCTACCAACTCACTCTGCCTTCTGCTCCAATGATAACCAGATCTATAATCTTAAGGATTTTGCAATACATTGCTAATATATGTATTAAAATTTTCTTTTTCAGTTCCTTTGATTCTCCTCAACATTCTCACAATATTTTTTAAACTGCTTTTGGGATAACAGAAGACACTAAGAACAATATTAATAATCTAAATATAATGTACATACTGAACTAATATAAGAAATATTGATAAACACTTTTTTATTTTACCCCCAAACATACACTTTCAGAACAAGAATACATTCTTCTGAGACAGAGACTATCAAGCTGTGAAGTAAGTAAACTCTTTGATTAAAATATAATATGCATATGCAGCAACGTCTCAGTAGTTCCAATAGCAGTTCCTTTGAAGGGCCTATGATAGTTTTTGTCTCTGTAGTTCCTTCACAAGAGCTAAAAAAACTACTGAGACCTCAAAACAATGAATACATTCTTCTGAGACTATCAAGCTGTGAAGTAGGTAAACTCTTTGATGTGATGAGTTTTGTAGAACAGATAACTAGAAACTGAAATAAACTATGTAAGATTATTAAAGAAAACTGCAAAAAAGAGTACAAAAAAAATATATTTTCCAAATATATTTTGAATTTGGCGGGTTTATTTTAGTCCATGTGGCATGTCTGCCAAACTGCGTTGTACATCGATTGGCTGCGTTCGTCATAGAATATATACGTAGTATTCCAAAACATCGAGTTAAAATTCTTATGATGATATCACTAGAATAGATAGACACATCAAGTTGATAGTGCCGAATAAAAAGAATGTTAAAATACTTGTCAGATATTTAAAATTTATAGAAATTAAAATTTACTGGTTGGTCGGTTGGTTGATCTAGTAATACAGTATTATTAAGTATTCTATGGTTATTGAAAAATACGTGTATTTCTGTATGTTAAAATTGTCTAATATTGTCATAATATCTTTATCAAAACAAAAGCAGTATAAAAGCATATAAAAACCAGCCAGTAGCCAACAGTTATACATGCATTTAAAAACATGTTTCTATAATATTGATATTCAGCGGAGTCCATTTGCGAATTGCATAATACTGGCTACAAAAGGTGAAGAGAAAAGGAATCATGTACTCAATTATTAAAATTTGTTTGAGCGGTTTTACCATTTCGACGCTTTCATCCGCTTGTTATGAATAAATCCTTATTATATTTTATGAACGTATCCCTAATAACTAATCATTTGTCTATGGATAATGATCCGGCGCCATATTTGCCAAAGACAAAACGCCGGCATTTTCTTTTCCGCCCGAAGCGTCTATAGTTTCAACGCGGAAAATTGGTAAATGATGGCAGCAAATAACTATTTTGGGTTTACTCACGGAGGAACCCAATACGGGTGAGTTATTTATTAGTTTTACTGTATGAATTTCGTTATAAATCATATTCTGATGTTAACCTAGGCGTAGATGATTGATACGCAGCCTTGTGCTCGTGTTTCTGCTTTAATCAAAATGGCGTCTGATGTGTATTGATCGTGGTAATCTGGTAAAGGAGTGCGGATCCACACGGTTGAGACGTTGTTCTGTTATTTTAGCGCGGCGACTGCGGGCGCCGCGTACGGAGGTCAGACGGGGTACGCCGTGGCCCCGGCGGCCACCGCGGCGACCTACGGCACCCAGCGCGCCGCCGCCACAGGGTACGACACAGCTTATCAAGCAGCAGCCGCTACTCAAGGTTCGTGCCTGTTATTCTGCAGGGAATATTCACATTTGCGACTAGTGCTATTGTTGTGTTTAGTAGGCAAGTAGGTAATTAGGACAAAAACAACAATCGCGATCGCGATTAAACTTGAGGTTGGGCTTAAAAATCAATATCGCTGCGACATTGATTTTTTTCATTGCAAAGGTATTTAGGACGCGTGTAGTGTGGAATGGGACTAAAAAATTCAGCGATATAGTGATAAATTGCGAGGAGCTCTTAGATCTCGGGACGAGCCGAGCGAGCGTTCCGCGGCCTTCGCAGCTGGCGAGTGCCAAGGTCAAATTGAAAAAAAAAACAGAGCCCCTCTTTCGTTCACTTTGACTGTTAAGACTTCTCATCTTATCAACGTTTAGACAACCACCATCCAGGCTGGACATAGGCCTTCCCCATTTAACGCCACCACACCTGGTCCTCCGCCCTCCACATTCAGCCACTTCAGGTTCATCTGAAGAAGGTAGCCAGAAGCAGTTCCTCTCATGGGTTTACAATTATAGTTTGAGGAGGGCTCGAGCCTGTGGAGGCTGCAGCAGTTTAGCACCCAGCTGGTTTGGATGAGCTGCAAGTTGCTCCTTTCAGCTTTTGTTCCGATCCTCAAATTCTTTAACTGTATATATTCATGAATAATAATGGTATTCATGAATATAAGACATGGATCACATAGGTTTTTTGAGGTCCTCTGGCACAGATATTTTTATGTCTAAAAGAGGGCCCCAACTATCCTCTGTAACCCCCTAAGTTTGATAATAAACATTTTTTTGTATTTGTATTTTTTGTACATATTAGATTCTCGGGATAGTTTTGAGATGTAGGATTTCTGTTTGATCTAGTTGCAGTTCATAGTTTAATGCACTTCTGGACAGTGTAAATTGTTTTAATACTTAAAATTTTAAGGAGCAAGTCACGTCAGTTACTATTGGTTTTGTATGAATCCTGAAATTTCCAAATATAACAGTATTGCATTCCATCCAGGGCCTCCAAACCATCTTCCCTTTCACTTGGAAGTCTTCATCGTGCCTTGTATGAGAGTAGAGATATAATATAGTTTGGTTTGGTGTCAGCGGCCCACGCGCACGCGCACGCGCACGCCGCCGCCGCGGCCGCGTCCGCGTACGACGCGAGCAAGTCTGCGTACTACCAGCAGGCGGCCGCCGCGTACCCCACGGCCGCGCCGCCCACGCCGCAGTACGACACCACGGCCGCCAAGCCAGCCTACTCCACGCCCGCCACTTACGCACAGGTCAGTTCATAATAATATAACTATGATTGCTTCTCAAATGCTGGCAGGAATAGTTGAACGAGTGACAGAATTTCATCATCATCATCAGGTTATTTTTGTCTCCACTGCAGGAGCACAACCCTCTCTCATCTGCCGGAGACAGACGGAGGATTTGGCCTACACTCCCCGCGCTGGCCAAACGGGTTGGGGAGGCCTCATTGATGTTTTATATTGTATTCCCTTAGTCGCCTTGTATGACATCCACCGTAAGAGAGTGGTCCAATTCTACTCTAACGGAAACCACACGGCATTAACCGAATTTATATTTTTACTAAAAAAATAACAAACTTGACATTGGCCTGCTGACGTAAGTGTCATCATAAAAACTGCATGTATGGAAAACATTCAGTTCAGGAATTATATTATTTTTAACTACAAAAAATAGGGACCCTGTGTAAGACCCCTACATACAATAGTAGGGGACATTAGTATCATTCGTTAGCTCTTAGGAAACTACCTATACGCAAACCTTCACTTTAATCATCTGGTTTCTCTGAACTATATCATCATCATGTCAGCCTTTAGACGTCCACTGCTGGACATAGGCCTATCCCCAATGAACGCCACCACACCCGGCCCTCCGCCCTACGCATCCAGCCGCTACCTTCAGGTTGTCGGTCCATCTGGCGGCGGGGCGTCCCACCCTGCGCGTGCTAATCCGTGACTCCACTCCAGTACTCGTCTGCCCCAACGGCCGTCGGTTCTGCGACAGATGTGGCCTGCCCACTGCCACTTCAGCTTGCTAATCCTTTCGCCTATGTCGGTCACCTTCATTCTTCGTCGGATCTCTTCATTACGAATCATATCCTTCAAAGAAACCCCGAGCATAGCCCTCTCCATAGCCCGCTGAGCGACTTGAAACTTGTGGATCGGGCCCACTGTCAGTGTCCACGTTTCCGCACTGTAGGTCATGAGTATACTGATGAGTATACTGAACTATATAGATTCACTTAAATTCGTGTTCTTCACTGTATTATTTTTATATATCAGTCTGTGGGAATGTGTTAGGCTACTGTGGTATAATGTTATGTTTAGCTATTAATTGTATTGTATATAAGAAATTCTCTAGATTTTCTGTAATAAAATAATAATAACAATAAAAACTTTCTATTTATGACCATTTTGCCAATAGTAATAATTAATAAATAAATAAATTTGTGGGGACATTTCACACACGACCACCTGATCCCAAATTAGGCAGAGCCTGTAATATGGGTATCAGACAGCTGATATACATACATAATATATATAAATAACATCCAGTCACAAGGCAAACACAATTATTCATCACACGAATGTTTGCCCTAGGCGGGATTCGAACCCGCGACCCCGAGCTTCGCAGGCAGGTGTACTACGGGCTAGGCTACGGGGCCGACTAAATAGTAAAGAAAGGAATCCAAACCCTGGTTCATAATAAATAACACTGTATTCAAAAGCTTTATTGTGCCAAAAATAATATTAAACAGTACATCGAAAGTGGCTTTCGTTGGCCACTCATCAATCATGTTAGATAAAAGCGTAAGTCAGCACGCTGGCTCGTTGGGAGACTGCCAAGTAACGATGAAGCTTTTCAAAGAAAATATATTGGTATATCGTTTGAGAGATGACTGGTTTAACTTCCTGTTTATGAAGTTCACTCAATAGATGAAATGAAATCATTTACTTGCTTCTTAAATTGCTACAATTGCCAGATGAAACTATTTCTAACAATATTATTATTACATACATACATACATAATTCTCACGCCTTGGTCCCAGAGGGGTAGGCAGAGACGATGTATCGCCACTTTGCGCAATGTAATATTGCAAAGTGGCTTTCCTTCGTCCGCTTTTCGCCCTGTGATTCCCCTTGACGTGATGTGTTGCGAACAACATCGCCGCCTTGTTGAGGTAACATGATTATGGGGATAATAATCCTTCTAGAATCCTCCATCCCCTTCCAGAACATTCTCAACCCTTCCATATGATGTACCTTAAAAAGTTCTAGAACATTCGAGACACTTTCAGACTTTTCTCGAACCTTCCATACCATTCCATAGTACACCAAAAGATATTTCTAGAATTTTCTACAATGTTCTACTGTTAGTAATATTTTCGAGAATACTCTGTAGGCACCTACTAACATCTATAGTTCGGGAACTTTCCATCACTATTAATAAATACTTAGCTTTTCTAGATTAATCCAGAAAATTCCTTTTTACATGGAATTAATCCGAATTAGTGTTTAAACAACCGAAGGCGATACAATATCGCCTGTAATAATTTCGTTTCTTATCCATTCGCGGTAGGTAAGTGGCTACTCGTATCACCACTGGCGCGTGCGTCACATCGAGCGGGCGGCAATCGACTGATTTTGTCCGGTCGACCCTGCACTGCGATTTTTGTAAACAAAGTCCGGAGTGAGACAGGCCTAATACCATGACTGTTATTCCTTGTACTCAAAGATATAGGGACATCAAATTATATGTATCTAAATGTGTGATCTAAATAATAACTGTGGGAATTAGACAACATACATACATAATGCTCACGCCTTGGTCCCAGAGGGGTAGGCAGAGACGATGGATCGCCACTTTCCGCGATTCTGACACACCTCACTAGCCTCACATTCATCAACCTTTTCATGCACCTCCTTTTATTTTTCTCACTGCGGACCCCAGCCTTTTCGAGGGTGTTACTAATTTGAATTGAATTCAAGGATTCGATTAGACAAGAACATAATAATCTAATAAATAAATCTAATAAATAAAATCGTAAACTTCGCGTGTCTGTACATTGAAGATATTTGCAAAAAAAAAATTGGGGGGTCTAAGGATAAGCAACAGAACACATTTCTATCATTTTTGAAATTTTTGTCTGTTTGTCTGTTTATCTGTTTGTCTGTTTGTCTGTGAGTTTGTGCACGCATCACTTAAAAACTACTGATCGGACTTTGATGGACTTTTCACAGAAATATGGGGCTTGATTTGGTGTAACATATAGGCTTTATTTCATTGCAATCGGTGCAGTCAATCAAAAGTTATGGGAATTTATAGTTTCCGAAAACTCACATACGCTGCGAGAAGTGTAGGGTGCAAATGCTCGATTGAATTCGTGAGCGGTAGCGGGAGCGGGTATCGTACCAATGTAATGTGAGATTTTGAAAACTATAAATTCGCATAACTTTTGATTGAGTTAGTCGATTACGATGAAAAATCTGGAGCTGGATCTGGAGCTGGAGCTGGATCTAGAGCTAGATCTGGAGCTGGAGCTGGATCTGGAGCTGGATCTGGAGCCGGACCTTTAGCTATACCTGGATCTGGACCTGGACCTGGACCTGGACCTGGACATGGACATGGACCTGGACCTGGACCTGGACCTGGACCTGGACCTGGACCTGGACCTGGACCTGGACCTGAACCTGGACCTGGACCTGGACCTGGACCTGGATCTAGACCCGGACCCGGACCCGGACCGGGACCAGGATCGGGACCTAGACCTGGACCGGGACCGGGACCTGGACCTGGACCTGGATCTGGACCTGGACCTTGACCTGGACCTGGACCTGGACCTGGACCTGGACCTGGACCTGGACCTGGACCTGGACCTGGAGCGGGAGTGGGATTGAGAGTGTGATTGAGAGTCTGAGTGGAAGTGGGATAGTGAGCGGAAGTGGGAATGGGAGCGGATCCTGTAGTCCACGCGAGCGGAGCCGCGGGCACAGCTAGTTTACTAATATAACAACTAGACCAGGATATACAAATGGTGCAGAATTGTCTGTTGCCAGTGGGAATAGAACCCACAAACTCTGGAGTTATGGTCCAACAACCAAAATACTGAACTATTGGGAAGCAAATATTTATAAGTCTGCAAAGTATACCGTGTGGTTTCCGGTAGAGTAGAATAGAACTACTCCTACTCTTCCTGTGGATGTCGTACAAGGCGACTAAGGGAATACATTATAAAACATCAATCAGGCCTCCCCGACCTGTCTGGCCAGGGCGAGGAGTGAAGGCCAAATCCGCCGTCTGTCTCCGGCAGATGAGAGAGGGTTGTGCTCCTGCAGTGGAGACAAAAATAACCTGATGATGAAAGTATACATTATACACAGTATGCAGATTTTGTTATTTTTTTGTGTGTGATAAATGCTCGATGACTGAGGAATATATATTTATATATAAAACATGATTGGGATAATTGTGTATATTTAAAGTAAAAAAAATAAATAGTTTATAACTCACTTACTTTGACATGTAAAAAGTCAAATATTTAGTATCTATTTTACTATCTATCTTTACTACAGACTAAGTTGTAATTTATTTTATGACAATGCCTCTTTTTGTCGCTTAATTTTATAATGTACAAAATGGTCACTCTTTGCCATGAATTTCCAAAAAAACGCCAGCCATGTATAAAATAAATATAAAACAATTTTTTTAAATGTAAACAGAACAATGTCTACTCAGCCTAGACTTTTCAATGTCCCAGAAGGTGGCTAAATAAATTCATGAAAATTTAAATACTACTTTGTTTTGCTAGTGGCGGCATCCATTGTCACTCGAGCCTCGAGTGAGGTCATACATGTAATGTGCGTGTGTGTGTGTGTGTGTGTGCAGTACGGCAGCGCGCACACGCCGTCTGGCGCGCGCGCGGGCGGCGGCGGCGCGGGCGCGGGGGGCGCGGCCAAGGCGGCGTACGGCGGCGTGTACACGGCCACCACCCCCGCCGCCTCGTACCCCGCGCAGGCGTACTCCGCGCCCCCGGCGCAGGCACCCAAACGTTAGTGCAACACTTCCATTTGTATTTGTCATACATTAAATGTAAAAAAAAAAAATTAAAAGAAAATAAATATAATATCAAAAGGTGGAACATTATTAGCGGTTTTAATGCTTCACCCAAAGGGTGGCGTAAAAAAGAATGGTAAAGATTGACCCATGATAGCCTGGTTGGTTGTGCACTCGCGTCACGTTCATGAGGTCGTGAGCTCGGACCCCGCCCGGACCGATGAGTCTTTCCGAAACTTATGTACGGTCTATTTAAAATACCACAGGCTTTTCGGTAAAGGAAAACATCGTGAGGAAACCTGCATATGCCTGAGAAGAAATTCAAAGGTGTATGTGAAGTCCACCAAACCGGCTCGGGGCACCGTTGGTGGGTGTTTGGTACAAAAAATCCAGAAGGGTCGAATTGTCGCCAGGTCTTCCTGCCCCCCTAACAAGATGATCGACTAGCCACCACGTCTGTTAAATCACAGAATGCTTTTAGCTGTCTAAAAAATTATGTCATTGAGCGATTTCAAGTAGATTTGCAATTTTAATGAATAAGTGTACATTCAATTTCGATGCAGAAACTTTGTAACCCATACCGATGTTAATCCCATTTTCCAAATTCGGAAACAGAGAAGGAATCTACGTCGTATGGTCTGAGTCCCGTGACTTTTCTATAGGTTTGTTGTGTGGGTTACAGCGGTTATGTTTCTTTCATGTATAAAGTACGAGTGTCTGTATGTGTGCGCTTATTGCAGAGACTAACAACCGCGGCAACACCGCGTACGACACGGCGCTGTACAACGCGGCCACCATGTACGTCGCGCAGCAGAGCAAGACGGCCGGCGGCGGCACCGGGTCGGTACACGCACACACACACCACTACACGCACTCACACACACACACACACACACACACACACACACACACACACACACACACACACACACACACACACACACACACACACACACACACACACACACACATACACACACACACACACACATCGCTTCGTTACGTAGTATATTTAGTACTAGCTGTTGCCCGCGACTTCATCCGCGTAGCCAACTTAACAACACAAATTATTATGTATTTCCCTTAGGAATGAGATGTTTTTTCGGGACAAAAACTATCCTATGTCCTATTCCAGGATCTAACCTATATGTGTGCCAAGTTTCATCCCGATCCGTCCAGTGGTTGAAGCGTGATTGAGTAACAAACATCCAAACTATCCAAACTTTCGCATTTATAATATTAGTGGCAGGGCAGTTCGAAGTTGATGGGTTTGTATAAAGTTGTTTTGTATGATGCAGGGGTGGTTGGAAAAACTACAACAAGGCCGGCGTGGGCGCGGCGCAGACGCGGCGCCCCAAGCCGCCGCCCAAGGCGCAGCAACTGCACTACTGCGACGTGTGCCGCATCTCCTGCGCCGGGCCCCAGGTAACTACCTTTTTTTTTTGACGCGGGGACAAGTGAATTATGTCGGGCTCTATACCGAATAAAACCTGGTGGTGGCACACGCTTCCGGTGCCCCTCTCAGTCGCCACACCGCTCGCGCTCGACGGCCCACCTCGGGGGAGATCGAGGTACATAGCAGCAACGAGGCCACCACTGAGTACACAGAGCCCTGGCTCCATGCACCCGCGCCCCCGATGACTCCTTTTAGTCGCCTTTTACAACAGGCAGGGGAAACCGTGGCTGCCTTCTTCGCCCCAGCACACAGGGCTTTACCTAACTACCGAAATCCGACCGACTACAAGTAGCTATTCTATGCATGTAGCACGAAGCGATCAAAATAAGGTCTGTAAGAGCTGAAAATGAACACCTTAGGTCTAAGTTCTATATCAGCTCTAAGAACTAGCGCTATAACACCAAAGGCTATTCTTGTAGCAATTAGGTTCTACAGTGGCTATATAATGGTGATGGGTGGCATCAGAACTGTACAAAAGCAGTCCTTAGCACCTGGAGTGGTAGTAAGATTATGAATTGTGAACACTGACTCACTCAAGTGATACAAGGGTGAACAACTCACGTCCGTTTTTCGCCCTCCCCCACCATGCAGCCGAATACAGGGGGGAGACGAGACGAAGTTAATCGAACCGATGCATAATAAAATTACGTGCTTCTTTAGTGTCAGTAATAATCTTTTAGGAAGAAGGCTTTGGTGTTTCTGACTAAAGTGGAATCTGACTGATGTGGAATAGATCTCGTCAGAAACACTTCAGTCTTATTTCTCATTCCACATTAAACAGAACATTAATGGATTGCAGGGAGGATGGATTTGAATGCTTCCTACCCATTACCTGATTTTATAGTATCCTTGTATGAAGCTACGATTGTATGTATATTCGCTTGGTCGGTTGCAGACTTACAAGGAGCACCTAGAGGGGCAGAAGCACAAGAAGAAGGAGGCTGCGGTGAAGCTGTCCGCGGCGTCGGGCGCGAGCGCGGGCGGGGGCGCGGCGGGCGGGCGCGCGGCGGGGGGCTCGTCGCTGCGCTGCGAGCTGTGCGACGTGACGTGCACGGGCGCGGACGCGTACGCGGCGCACGTGCGCGGCATCAAGCACCAGAAGGTGGTCAAGCTGCACACCATGCTCGGCAAGCCCATACCCTCCACCGAGCCCACCAAGCTCGGCGCCGCAGGTCAGTTACACACACACCACACCCCACACACACACCCCACACACACACCTCACACACACACCTACACACACACACACACCCCACACACACAGACACACACACAGAATACCATTTACACTTGAAGGATGTGTAAGATCGCCGAGTGTACCAGTTCTTACATAAAAGAAACTTACAAAAGTTATTTCATGCCTCTCTTTTCATTTTCTCTCTCGCACCCACAAACAACGCATACATTACTGACATGACATACATTTTGAGTTAACAATTTGAAAATTCAACATTATAAAAATGCAACATGTGGTAATTTAACTTCATATACATTTTGAGATTTCAACATTTTTAGAAGTCAACACAACTCTATAGTTTGATTCAAAACTTGTTTTTTTTTATGTTGTTGCATGACAGGACTTTCTTATAAATTTAATGTGATACTCAATGTATGTATGTGATATCGTGAAATTTCTCAATGTATTCAGATATGCTCTCCAAATGCGATATGAAATCGTGTGGAGAACGTATTTGTCCAAATGTTGTGCTGACCCCCACTGTAACATATCTGTATCCAACGCGACAAGTCGGCCTATAGCTGTGCGAGTCAAATTTTCTCTAAGTAACTTATTGTATTGACATTTTTCGCCACTCTGCGGTACAGATATGGAGTGTAATCCTTATGGGCCTTTTTTATACCGAAACTTTATCGTTCTGGACAAAGTGTTCGTAGGATAATTTATAGAAGTATTTCTAATACTCGTAGAAAAGGCCCAACTTGTATGTAATTAATGTGATCAGTGTTACCTTTTGTAAACTCAAAGGCCTTTGGCTGTAAATCTACATGCCATCGTAAAAAAGGCCCGATTTTATAACAAAGATGCTCACGAAGAGAAAATTTGACTTCATCAGCCAAAAAGACGGTGGCCGGGACGCCCAAGATCGCTTTCGTTGCGTCCGGGGGTCTGAGCACAGTGGGCACCGCCACCAACAAAGACAAACCGGCAGACAAGGACAAGGAGGGCGAGGAGAAGGAGGAGGAGGGCGAGACGGAGCCCGAGGTGCAGCCGGTGGGGCAGGACTACATCGAGGAGATCCGCGGCGACGACGGCAAGGCGCTCAGCTTCAACTGCAAGCTGTGCGACTGCAAGTTCAACGACCCCAACGCCAAGGAGATGCACATGAAGGGCCGCAGGCATCGCCTGCAGTACAAGAAGAAGGTAACTTATTTGCTTGCTTGTATCGGAAAACCGTGCTCTCCTGTTTAAACGGATTTCATGACATAAGTTTGAGAAATATCTGTATCTATTAATTACCTACAGTGTGGGACCGAGCAGCTTTGGGGAATGAGGTGCGGTGAGATGGGAGGGAACGTAAAAGGCACGTATCATCATCAGCCGAAATACGTCCACTGTTGACCATAAGGATCTCAGAATGCCACTTTCGGTGGACTGTCCATTGGTATTTGCCATTATCACCACGCTTGGCAGACGGATTGGTGACCGCAGTAATGATCTTAATATACACAGGAGGGCGGTGCTGCCCGTGGCCTAGACGACACCTACGGGTAGATTGGGGGTGGCCTTATTCTTAAGCCGGAAACCACACGCTTGTATCGCACACTATTAGGAAACTGTCACATTACTCCGACATTCCTCTTAACTCGGTCCCCCATTGTAGTTACAAGCATTTTAACTCAACAAAACGAGTTTTGCTAATGTCTGCACTTGATCTGAATGAACTGAGGGATGCTTAGCTGCTCATGTGGGAACGAGGAGTAAGTGCGTAGGTGGTGTCATCCAGTGATTACTTAGTAAAAGGTTTGAGGCGGCCGTCGAGCCCGGCGGCCTCGCGGTTGCCGAGAGCTCCGGCTGTCGTATGATTAAAACTTTCTAATGAGGATGGCCCATTATCATCGTATCAGATTTCCAATATCGTGTTTAGGCGAACTATTAAGCCGATAGCAATTGCAAGAATGGCACCAACTTATACAAATTTTACAAAGTTGTCTGTCCATCGTGGGAATCGATCTGACGACCTAGCCGCTACGCTAAGGCGGTCGTTTGCAGAATATTTCTGTTGCGTGGATGCGGATTCTGAGTGTTTTTGTCGTGGGAACGTGTAAAGTTTAATGTTGAACCTACCTATAACTACGTCAATTTCGGCAAAATTTATAGGCACAAGAATATTAAACTAGAACACAAAAACAGCGGCATATAAAATGATATTTTATAATGAAATATTGTACTATACATAGAATGAGTTGGGTATAGATAGATAGATAGACATTTAGTGGTTCCTTGTCGCTATGTTAAAGCAGTGCTGTTTTGTGTTGATGGCAGGTGCAACCGGACCTGGAGGTGAAGGTGAAGCCGTCGATGCACCAGCGCAAGATCGCGGAGGCCAAGGCGCAGCGCATGATGGCCAGGGACGAGCTGTGGGCGCGCCGGCGCATGCACGACGTAACTACACCCCCCACCCCCATGCACGCACCCCCCCTCACACACACACCCCACACACACACACCCCACACACACACCCCACACACACACCCCACACACACACCCCACACACACACCCCACACACACATACACATAACCATTTCACAAATTGACATAACTTGTGATCGGTTTTTTAATGATTTCAAAAAATATAATATAGACCTACCTTGTCAGAGTTTTCAGATATCTATATTACATTTTCACCTAGGGTTGCCACCTCTAAAATCTGCCAACAAGCATGAAAACCCCGGATTTTGGAGCTTACAACCCGGACATGTCAACAGAGTTTTTTTTAATTAGTAAAGTAAAAAAAAATAGTTGAAAATTTTAAACCCGGATTACAAGTGAAACCCCGCCCGGACGCTCCCCAGACGTAGAGTCCGGATAAACCCGGACGGCTGGCAACCCTATTTTGACCTCACTATTGCAAACCGCCGCCGATCACCGATCATGATAATCACTTACTTTTTGACGTTTGGGAACGGCAGGGGCTTCCCATTGGTGGACATTATCCAATGAGGACGGATAATTACTATCAAATGTCAAAAGTAACTGGACCCAGTTAAGCAACTTTATTATTATTGAATAGTTTATTGTACACACAAACATACAAAGAACAACACAAAGAAAAGAAAATTATACAAAAGGTAAAGCTAATTTCTTCCAGCTATCTTATCTTTTAATAGGGGGCCAGGCACGCCCGGCGACACGTTGACCCTGTGGGATCTTTTGTGTCAGCCCCTTTGTCTATGCTGTGCTTCCGTCCCCCACAGTTCGCTGCATAAAATCTATTATGCAGCTAAGGGGCAGAAGCCTGTAGTCCTTGGGGTTCCGGATAAGCCACACCCAGGACACTCATTCGCCTTGCAGCTAGTGCATTGCATTCACACAGCAGGTGTTTCACCGTTTCGCTGTCCTCTCCACAGGCTCTACAACTGACAGTCTCTGACAGTCCCATCTTATGCAGAAGGTGCTTTACATCGAGATGGCCGGCAAAAACTCCCACGATAAGACGGACTGCTGTCTTCCCGTATTTTAGGATTTTGTTAGTAAAACCTGCGTCTGTATTACCGATAAACTCTTTAGCGTGTTTCAGCTCCCGAAGTGCTCTCCACTCCGCCAGGTGTTGTTCTTCGGCATGTGCTTTTAGAGCCGTTTTTATGGTACTCATCGAGAGTCCCACAAATGGCTCTGGCCATGTCAGAGTTTGTTCTGACCCTTTTCTAGCCAGTGCATCAGCATTCTCATTACCCTGTATGCCTTCATGTCCCGGGACCCAGACCAGTCTCTTCATTTCAGATCTTCAGTCAGTTCTTCCAGCTAACGTGCGGTGAAAATAATTCTGAAAATTCACTATCCTAATTACCTATACCTCCCCACTTGCGTCTGCTGCCTTAGGTCTCGCGGCGACAGACTTCCCGCAATATTTGCAATTTATTTTATATGTTAGTATAGGGATGTAGGGACGATAGCTTGTTAGGAAACCTAGGGTCTTAGGCTTACTGTTACTTCCTCTTAATTAATGCACAATAGTTTGTCTAATAAAATCCCTTTATTATTAAACTAGCTGTTAGCCCGCGACTTTGTCCGCGAGGCCACGTAACTTTATAAATTATATAGCCTATGACACAAATATCGTGGCTAATCGGTTCAGTAGATCCAGAGATTGCCCCCTACAACCTCACAAACTTTACCTCTTTATAATATTAGTATAGATATAGATTAGATATTTGCTGTCGGACGATATGCAGGTTCCCGATGGTACAATGCTAACCTGTGTCTGTTTGTGCTCCCTCAGGGCATGGACGACGAGGAGCGCGCGTACTGGGAGGGCTCCGGTGTGGGCCCCGAGCCGTGGGGCTGGCGCGGCCCGGGCGCTCCGCCCCACGCGCATATGCACCACCCACACCACGTAAGTAGATAGATAGGTATATAGACATTTATTCACTGACACAAGTTCACAAACAAGTGGAAAACATAAATTTCGTGGACGAAACATGACATATCGCTTCGCGGGCACCCAAGGAGACACAATAGAACTTCTACTGTTACGTTTTTCCGCCTCCCGCTTACCAGTAAAATAAAAAATAAAATATCTCGGACATTCACACCAATTATTCAGTCCCAAACTAGGCAGAGCCTGTGCTATGGTTACTAGATAACGGATACACGTATTTCCGTGGCAAGTAGACTAATGGCAGTAGCTTAGTGGTTATTACAATTACCTAAATTAAATTATTACAATATTGCAACAGAAAAACGAAGAAGCGTCATATATAGCCTAAAAATAGGAAACTTGTGTAAAAATATTGTAAATTTTTGATAATCATCATCAGCCTATATACGTCCACTGCTGAACATAAGCCACCCCAGCTACTTTTGGGGGGCTGTCCATTGGGAGATTCGCCATAATCACCACGCTCGGTGGACGGATCGGTGACCGCAGTAATGATTTTAATATACACGGGAGAACGCTGCTGCGCCCATCCCCGGTGCGATCCCTTGTAATCCCAATGTAATCATCTCCAGGGTGGGCATGTTTTAAACAAAGTGTTTAAAACATCTGTTTTAAACATGTTTTTTATTATTTAAAACATGTTTTTTATTGTTTAAAACTGTTTAAATTGTTTAAAACATGTTTTATATTAAATAGAACTGTTTTTTATCCAACCCTGATCGTCTCGCAGGGCATGGGCATGCCGTACGGCGGGCCGGTGGGCCGGCGGCCGGAGACGTCCGACGACCGGCACGTGCTGGCCAAGCACGCCGAGGTGTACCCGGGCGAGGCGCAGCTGCAGGAGCTGCAGCGCGCCGTCTCGCACACGGAGAAGGCGCTCAAGTCGCTCTCCGACGCGCTCGCAGACCTGGCCCGCCCCAAGGCCGCGCCCAAGGTATCTCAGACATTCACACCGACGCGCTCGCAGACCTGGCCCGCCCCAAGGCCGCGCCCAAGGTATCTCAGACATTCACACCGACGCGCTCGCAGACCTGGCCCGCCCCAAGGCCGCGCCCAAGGTATCTCAGACATTCACACCGACGCGCTCGCAGACCTGGCCCGCCCCAAGGCCGCGCCCAAGGTATCTCAGACATTCACACCAATTATCCAGTCCCAAACTAGGCAGAGCCTGTGCTATGGTTACTAGATAACGGATACACATACTTATATTTCATTCCAGATTAATAGTCCTATGAAAACCAACGCTATTTACGTCTCGGTAACATATACATGAAAGGGTCACCAGCAGCAAAAATAGGTTTGTATTACCAAGTAAACTTTGCGGTCCACTTAGGAACACCGTCTATTGTGTATTTTGTTTTCGAGACGCAAATGCGTTTGTTTTCATAGGACTATTAATCTGGAATTAAATATAAATAAATATATAAACATCCAAGACTTGGGTACAAGCATTCATATTCGTCATACGAACATTTGCCCCTAGCGGGATTCGAACCCGCAACCTCCGGCGTGGCAGTTCGAGAGCTTCCCTTTTGTTTTTTCCTTAAGGTTACTATACTATATCATCATTGGGCCCGATTCTGATGGCACGCATTTAAAATTTGACAGCTCTAAAATTGGTTTCGTCTTTATCTTCATAATACTGTGTGACAAGGATAGCTACAGTTTTAGTGCTGTCAAATTTAAACGTTGTGCCTTCAGAATCGAGCCCAATATATGTTTATGTTTATTAAAAGTACATTTCTTTATCAAATTTGGTACTAAACGCATTATACTGGTCCTAACGGTTACTCTAAAGTTGACTAGAAGAGATCCCTAAGTGGGATAAGTCCGCCTTTGTGCACAGTTTATTTCCTATTTTATTATTGTTATTGTTATTTTTGGTACAATAAAGCGTTTACATACATACATACATAAGGGACTATATTATAAAACCTCAATCAGGCCTCCCCAACTCGTCTTGCCAGCGCGGGGATTGTAGGCCAAATCTATGTAGACGGTCCACCTGCCGTCGAGGCGTGCCCCCCTGCGCGTGTCGGTCCGCGGCCTCCACTCCGGAACTCATCTGCCTCATCGGCCGTCGGTTCTGCGACAGATGTGGCCCGCCCGTTGCCCCTTCAGCTTGCTAATCCTCTGCCATGTCGGTTACCTTCGTTCTTCGTCGGATCTCTTCATTACGAATCATATCCTTCAAAGAAACCCCGAGCATCCTCTCCATAGCTCTGAATAACACCGACATTTTTAATAACACTAAACAATAGAGTGTCCACCAAGTAATTAAATTCCAACGCAACGCATCTACGCACACGACTGTCCCGCTCAAAGTCCCTAAGGCGTAGTGACGTGTGCACTACTCTCCTACTCCAGACCAGCTCAAAGCAATACGTAGTGAAGCAGGAACAGCGCCCTTCCCAACTCTATTCCAACAGTATATATACATACATAATGCTCACGCCTTGGTCCCAGAGGGGTAGGCAGAGACGATGGATCGCCACTTTGCGCGATCCTGAGGCACCTCACTAGCCTCACTCACATTCATCAACCTTTTCATGCATCTCCTTTTATTCTTCTCACTGCGGACCCCAGCCTTTTTGAGGACGTTACTAATTTGATCCTTGAATGTCCTCCTAGCTGTCAGTTACATTTATATTGGTACGTGGTTAGGATAGAATTGCCGTTTAAAGCTGCAAACACATTATCAGACGCGTCCGAGTAGTGTGCGCGGTTGCTCGGTGTCCGCTCGGCTAGATTTAACTCGGACGTCCGAGCGCTCGAGGTCACTTCCGCGACTTACGTCCGATAGTGTGCACAGTGTAGTGTATAATCTACTATCCAGATACAGTTATGCCGCGTCCGTAAGCCGCTAATGTGTTTGCAGCTTCATTACGGATTGAATTTGAACGGGCTAGTACGTACGTTACGTATTGTGGAGCGGCGCGGGACTATACTCGAATGGGTCACATCGCGCTCGCTTGATCTCGAAAAATATTTTAATACCTAAAATGCGGTGAGACAGGTTTGCTTAGAGTCGCTGTTCTCTTTCTCGCAACGCGCGTGGGCTGCGCTATTTCCGTCTCTTTTTAACAGTGTTATTGGATAATTTTATTGGAAATTTGTCAATAATATGCTTCGCATAGCAATTATGTGCTGATATTGGGCTCGATTCTGAAGGCACAATGTTAAAATTTGACAGCACTAAAACTGTTGCTATCCTTGTCACACAGTATTATGAAGATAAAGACGAAACCAATTTTAGCGCTGTCAAATTTTAAATGTGTGTCTTCAGAATCGGGCCCATTAGTTATTTATGTATGTCTTAGAATGTAAGAACAGTGCTCTAGAAGTACTCTGTGTGTTTGTTCGAAGTCACTTTAATTATTGACAGTCGATTTCCACTGCGATATATTTGATTCACATTTACGAATGTGAAACGATTTTACCCGACACGGCAAGTAAATTCTCCAGCATAGTAGTTGGTTGTAACTACCTTAATCAACTCGTGCCTTAACTAAAGACTTGTATCGTCTCCAGGGGCAGATTCCAATCAAGAAGGAGGATAAGAAAGATGACAAGCCGGAAGGCAAGGAAGATGGACGCGACAATCAATTGTAAGTAGACAGACGTACATAAATAAATTTTATTAGATACATAATGCTCACTCCTTGATCCCAGACAGGTAGGCAGAGCCGTTGTTGGTACAAAATCATTTATTGCACTTGAGTACACATGGTCAGTGCTCCACCGCGTCCACGTATTAGCGCTTTAAAGAAGAAACGGCCCAACAAACTTCACGCAACACATCTTTGAAAATCAAATCGTATACAGTAATGATTGTACGAAACTGGATCAAAATCAGTACCAGGCCTATTTGTCATTTGAATAATCGTCTATTCTATTCTCTAGAAGGCTTTTCTACAAAGTTTTGTTAATGTGATTCTTTAACTGTCTGTTTGGTTGGCAGGTTCTCGTTCTTGGGCGAGGGCGAGGCCACCGCCAACGCCGGCGGCGAGACGGCGGGCGCGGCGCAGCCCCCGCCGGGACGCGCGCTCAAGGTAACGGAACGTTAGCAATATAATTCATCATCATCATCAGCCTGTAAGCTCAGAGCTCACTGTTGGACGTAGGTGTCTGCCAAGGCGCGCCACTGAACCCGATCTTCGGTTCTTCTCATCCAGTCTGCCAGCCACCTTATGCAGATCGTCGCTTCATGGAGCCAGGGGGCGACCCACAGCAATATAATTATTAATTAATATTAATGAATATCGATAATAGCTCACTCGACTGTCTCGAACTCCTCGCCTATCTCGGTGTCCATAGAGTTTGATGCAACGTCCACCGTGGATGTACCATATCAAATAGATTTAGATTTTTTTACTTCGCTAATATACCATAAAACAATATATAATATTATATACTATCTTAGCCATAAAAGGGATCGTCAATTGAATACAATAATTATTAAATTAGTTGAATAAAATATTTTCAAATGTCATGTTCTCACCATAGGTCTGCAGTGAGCATGCAAGAAATACCTATATTTCATTCCAGATTAATAGTCCTATGAAAACAAACGCATTTGCGTCTCGAAAACAAAATACACAATAGATGGTGTTCCTAAGTGGACCGCAAAGTTTACTTGGTAATACAAACCTATTTTTGCTGCTGGTGACCCTTTCATGTATATGTTACCGAGACGTAAATAGCGTTGGTTTTCATAGGACTATTAATCTGGAATGAAATATACATAGTTGTGTTCAGACTGACCCGCTCTACAAAAGTTAATTCAGTTCATTCAAGAAAAAAACCACAGTCAAGCTGTACACGAGCCTAGCTCCCGAACTGTCCTGGCTTTTGCTGTGACCAAGAAACGGTGTGATGCATGTGTGTTCCCCCCCCAGGGCGTGATGCGCGTGGGGCTGCTGGCCAAGGGGCTGCTGCTGAAGGGGGACAAGGCGGTGCGGCTGGTGGTGCTGTGCCACGACCGGCCCACCATCACGCTGCTCAAGCGCGTCGCCGCCGACCTGCCCCACCACCTGCTCAAGGTCAAGGTACGTCGCACTACCGCTGCACAGAATTACAAATTCATTTATTTACTTCACAACTTTTTGTGAAGTCTGGTGCCTGAACTAGGTTACACAGAATAGATTTACAAAACATTGGAGATGGTTAATTAGCGTCCATAGCTGGAGATAAGGAGGGCGAGATGCGGTTGCAAATCTTACACCGTGCCAGTTGAGGTATGATCGTAAACTTCCTACTCTGATTAAAACGCTAGCTGTGCCTGCGGCTCCGTTCGCGTGGACAATTTTTTTTATATAACATTGAGATTTACTTTGTCATAATCCCATTCCCCTCCCTTCCTCACTCCCGCACCCACATCCACCACCATCTCCACTCCAGCTACCCCCGTCACCTTAGTCCTAACTCCTCGCAATCTGAACTCCGCCGAGCATGCAATATTGCGCTTTATTTGTTTGGTTGCAGTCAACAAATGAATATTCTGTTCTTTGAGTGAGTTTTTGAAAACTATAAATTAACGTAACTCTTGATAGTGTGCGGATCACCATGAAATAAAGACTTAATGTTACTCCAAGTTACACCCTATATTTTGCTTAGACAAACCCCCCCCCCCACCCACCCCACTAATAAATATCTTCAATGTACAGACACGCCAAGTTTACGTTTTTATTTATTAGATGTTCCGTTTGTTTTATTCCCAGGGCCCCGGCGACGACATCAAGTACAAGGTGGAGCTGCTGCCGGCCGAGGGCGGCGTGCAGGTGTCGGACGGCAACGTGACCGTGCTCGTGAGCCTCACGTCGGCCGTCATGCGCGAGCCCGCGGGTGAGTGCCCCCCTCCGGCCCCCCTCCCCTGCGATGTCGACTCCGCCAATTTCACACCTACCTACTCTATAAACTATCAGTATTCAGTCAGACCCGAGCTCGCCGAGCTCTCACCCGTTACGTTGTATCTTGCTCGAACACTCCTTGACGATAGTAAGTGAAGCCAGATGAAATTGGTTGTCGAAATCGTCAAACTTTTCTCCCACCGAAAACCTCAGAACAAACTATCTAATCAGATTAGATATATATTTTTATATGTATTTTACGATAATTTTTTTATTTCATCTTGATGCCATACTTTAAAAAAAAAATACAGATAATTTGTTCAAAAGTTTACCGCCCGCCCGGGCTTGTGTTGAGTGCTTATTTTTAGGTGTGAATAGGGTAAGCGGCCAGAAGAAAAGGATTTTTGATCATCTATCACGATATATCACGTGCGATGACTCCGCAGTGGTATATTACTGTCTGAAACGGAGCAAACATACAATGTATATTTATATTATATTTATAGTATCTTTTAATTTCCTGACCCCCCCTATTCTTTAGGAGTCTCTTATCATATCCCTAGTGGCGACATTGAGGTATCTATGATAGTATTTTAAATAGATCAATTTTGTTTATTGTACATTTTTGCTGACCCAAAAGTTTTGACAGGAATGCCCTGAACGAAAGAACCCAATCTTATAGTGTCACTCTGAAGTGTAGTGAACTTCAAATGACAGTGTACGATAGGCTCGGTTGTAGTCGACGAGCTCTATGTACTACTAGATGGAGCGAACAATCGCTCTGTTCCACGCAACTGCGGCTCCGGGACCCGCAACTCTTTTTGAAACTTGTGCAGTTACTACGCAGAACATTTAATTATTTACTAAATATTGACGCTATTTACCTGTAGCGTACATATTTAGTAATAATTAAATGTTCTGCGGGGCAACTACACAAATTTCAAATTTAATGTGAACGGGTTGCGGCTCCCGGAACCGCAGTTGCGTGGAACAGAGCGATTGTTGGGAACGCTCCATCCAGGAGCACATAGAGATCGTCGGTCGTAGTGCACATTCTGAGACAGCCAGTCCCTTTAGAGCGAGAGTAGTGTAGCGGCGCGGGAGGGTGGCGGGCGGGCGGGTGGCGCGCGCTGCATACTAATGTTTGCCCCGTTTGGATGGTCGCTGTGATGGTCAAACACCCTTTGTGTTGTTGTCGCTAGAGGGCAGCGACGTAAAGCGCGACGACAAGGACGTGCTCCCGCGGCAGAAGTGTTTGGACGCGTTGGCCGCCCTACGGCACGCCAAGTGGTTCCAGGTACATTCGCCCTTTATACGGGTGCGCACTCCGGCACGCCCGCGAGCGAGCGACCAGCGGCCAGCGGCCCCAGCACCGAGCGCTATCGCGGCTGCTACACCTGTACATAGCACAAGTTACCACAGCGAAATCATTGCTCGTCGTATGTCCTTTCCATTTACGTTGCGGTACAGATTATGTGCAGATTTTTGAGGCACTGTGACAATAATAGTTATAATACAAGAAATAAAAATAAACTTGTTTTACCATGGTTAAGACTGAGTAAGGTCAGTGAATCGTTCCCGGGGCAATGTGTACGCTTCTACAACAAACTACCAGAGGAAATCTTAAATGTGACAGACAGAAAGTTTAAGATTCACATTAAAAAACAACTTTGTAAGAAAGTCTATTATAAAATAAACGATTCTATTACTGGTATCATGTAATACAAAGATTTGGTCTATCTGACGTTTCTAAGAGGGAGGACAGACGATTGGAATATTTTACTGTGGCAACTTTGTGTTTTACCCCATTATGAGTGGGATCAAACAGATAACGATTTTAGTGGGTCTAGGAAGAGGCCAAGACTTGTTCTATATGTTCAATGCACGGATTTGACTAGTTCTTTAGAAACGAGTGGTAAGACGAGAGTCGATTTTAGATGAGAATCGTATCTGTTTGCTAATTTAGGATTAGTGGTGATGGTCTGATGGTAGGCAGGCGTGTGCGTCATGCTGTCAGAGGCACATTCTTGGATTTGAAACCTGGCTATACATAGTCCCAATATATATTCAATACTAGGAGCCTTGAGATTTTTGGTAGTACTAATTAACGAATGCAAGAATTATTTTGCGCCTGATGGTTTGAATTTATATACCTGCCTTTGAAAAGATTAATTAGTGAGCAGCCCAGGAGCTGAAATAAATTATATTTCTTTATTTAAATGAAATATGTGGCAAAATCATTAGTATCTTTCGAAAGGCAGATGCACGAAAAAATATGGACAGATGTATATGGAGCCGAGTCTGGTTTCCGATACGATTGCAATGTATGTAGACTTATTGATTGACCATAAGCTTTATTATTAAGTGGACAAGACTAAAGGTCTAGGGAGTTGAGATACTCGTCTTTTGTTTACTAATTAATTGTACTGGTTTACCAAAAAAGTTAACAGGTCATGTAGTATCAGGATAGTGATATTTAATTCTGCTCTGATGCCTAAGAAAGCTGCCAAGTGTTGTGACACCTTTTAAAGAAGTCAGAAAAGGCGTCAAACTGGTTTTCTAGAATTCTGTCATTGATGAATTCTAATTCTTCGATTGGCGAAGTAACTCTAGTAATTTTCATACAATTCTGGAAAACCGCTTGACCACCTTTTTTGTCAATATGCAAAAGATTGATAAAACACTTGGGGCAGAACTATAGTGCTAACATAGTTATAATAGGATATTACCGTATAGTTACAGCTTTGTAAGAAAGCCTATAAAAAAATAAACGATTATTTGAATGACAAAGATGCCTGGTACTAATGTTAATTCAGCTTCGCAAAATCTTTATTAATTGTATGCAAAAATGATTTTTAATAGATGTGTTGCGTGAAGTTTGTTGCGCCGTTTCTTCTTCACAGCGCTAACACCTAGGAAGCAGGAGTCGTTAAATAAATGACGTGTATAAATGTACCAAGTGTACTCATATGCAATAAATGATTTTGACTTACTACTACATTAGTTTACAAGCCTCGAAAGTATCTGGGAAGGGAGGTACACCTACCCTAAATATGTTAGCTTATTACTATGGCAGGAACCCAGTACATTCAAACTAGTAAACGACTATAGTGGCTAGTAACTCATACACTTTTGAGGTCCTCATAGCTCACTTCTCCAGGCTTTTACAGTCTTGTGGCCTGAATAGAAAATAAGGCTTAGGTATTAGGTTTCATTTGGTATACATAATAACACTTGTATTGGGTATGCAGGCTGATCTGCTCATAAATTTTTGTTATTCTCGAGCACAGAGCATCCTATATTCCCTGCATGGTTAGTTTAATATCCAAACTTTGCCTCTGATCTGGTGACGCACATGGTTCAGCCGCAATAGTGCTGTGCAATAGTGCGCGTAAATCAAGTTTTTTTTTTGGATAACATTTTAAGTTAACGAAATTAACTCTTCAGTCAAGTTTTCTCTCAGCCGCTGCTGGAGTGCGCACGTATTTATTAGTCACATGTTTGTTTTTATTTTCCATTGAATGTAGTCTTTTAAGTTGACGAAGTATTGAAACGTCTGAAGCCCCATGAACATGTGGCTAGAAGTGCTTCCCTATGCCCGAAAGCTGCGTTTCCGCTCGCACTTCGCTAGCCCATGGGAGGTTTTAAGGAAACGCAGTTTAATACAAATATCATCACCATATTTATTGCTCTGTTTCGTTTGTGTTGACGGGCTCGTGCCCGGTGGTAATGTGTGAAGAGCAATAAATAGGTTCGCCCGCCGCCGCGGCGGGCGCGTGCTAACCTCGTGCCGTGTGTAGGCTAGGGCGGCCAGCCTGCAGTCGTGCGTGATCATCATCAGGATCCTGAGGGATCTCTGCCGACGCATACCCAACTGGATGCCGCTCAACCCATACGTAAGTGCTCTACATTTTCATTTGGCTTAATAGGGATCTTTGTTGGGAAATTATCGATAGTATCTGTTTGAAAATCAATGAAAATTAACACAAAAAGTAATAGTTATTTTATATTGTAGATATTAAAGTTATTTTTTTACTGCAGTCAATTTTCTTATGTTCTTTTAAAAAGTTGTCTTGGTGTTTCTAGCTACTCTGTTCTTAACTATGTTTATTGATGTGGCAGCTACATCAGATTCTTGCAAATTGTTCAATCTAGAAACGTCCTTGTTGCTAATAAAAAATTAAATGTACTTGTCGATTCCCAAACTGAGATGGTCTCATGTACGATAGGAATTTGACATGGATAGAACAATTCACAAATATAACATCCAGACTGGAAACAACAAAGTTATCTCTGAGGTTATATTTGTGAATGGTTTAATTCCCATAGCACAGGAGTAAATCTTAGTTTTGGATTAGACAAGTGTTTGTATATATGTAATATTTATTTTATTATTTATTAATTAAACAAGACAAAACTGTGGCTAAAAAGTCCGTGAGGAAAACTGCATCTCGAGCGTAGTTTCGTCGTGAGATGAGTGCAGTGGTGTGTGTGTGTGGCAGGCTATGGAGCTGCTGGTGTCTGGCGTGATGCAGTCCGCGGGCGCGGCGCTGTCGCCGGGCGAGGCGCTGCGGCGCGTCATGGAGGCCGTGGCCGGGGGGCTGCTGCTGGAGCACGGGCCAGGCCTGCGCGACCCCTGCGAGAAGGACCTCGTCGTACGTACACACACACACCCCACACACTCCCACACTCCCACACACCCCACACACTCCCACACACTCGCACACACTCCCACACACCTTGTTATATACCCTCACAAAAAAATATACCCGCAGAAAATCAGTGCTCTGCCCTCATAGGCAAAGCAATATGCTGAGCTGGGGCCTGTTTGCTGCTGCAGCACTCCAGTGTTGCCACTATGTCACCTCCCTTCAGGTCGGTCGCACGCTACACTTCTACTCCCGGTTTGTCGGATAAATTTCTCGCCCTGTTGCCGCTCCTTGCGCAAGCGAGTGTAATATTGAATTATCGTCCGACAAGCTATGTGACGCGATCCCGGCGTGTGTACCCGACCTTTAGATATAGTGTTGTGTTGTTCGTATTGATATCATTTGTTTCTGCTTGTATGTAATGTTGCACTGTGTTTTGTTGCAGCCAATGATTATTCTATTCTATTCTCACATAACTCACTATTCGAGTTTTAATAGTCTCGAGAATATTAGAATATTGATGCATATAATAAGTAGAAATAAGTATCTTTTGAAAAACAAATGTCGGTATTAGGAAATCTATAATAAAACAGTAACAACAACAACAGTTACAATATTTGTAATGAAGAGCGGTGCCTCCTAACACAGACTTACCAAGTCTAAAAGGAGACATCAGCCACCAAATATTTTCTTATGTTACTGTTGTTGAACTAAAATATATTTTATTTTATTTATTTTTATATTACCCGAACTGATCGCTAACCCCATCCCCAGCCTATTGTTGCTGCGTGAGCCAGTTTTTTTAGCCTTTGTAGGAAGAACTACTGTCACCACATCCAACACTCTTCCATCAATCAGCCTACTAATCAAATATCGTATAAATAGGGTATCGCACTAGAATTGATGAAGTAGCACTCGAAACAGCTGATCACTCTTCCCCCATCCCGCATCACTAATTCTCTGCGTGAATGATTCTTCTTTTAAATAACGTGTGTTTCCAGGACGCCCTGGGTAATATGCAGCCACAGAAGCGCGAGGACCTGACCGCGTCGGCGCAGCAATTCCTTAGGCAGATCGCATTTAGACAGATCCATAAGGTGTGTATTATTTTTTGTTTACGACAACGTAATATCCATTACTATACTGGGATTTAGTGGTGGAATTTCATATACATGCGAAATATTGTGTAACCAATGCCTAACGTACATAGTTACGTTATATGATATTGTCAGGCTGAATTGTCAGTTCGATGATAGACCAAATTTCTGAAGTGACACGTTAGGTTACGTGCTATGGTCGCCTGCTGGCAAGATATTGTCATGCTTTGGTTCGTTCTGTAATTATTAGTTAAATATATATCTGACTAATCTCTTCTTTAAATGTCCATTTCTGAAAATGTTTACTTCTAAAATCTTCCAGAAGTAAACATTTCAGAAATTGACATTTCCACAACTGGAATTCCTATTCTAGGGTTTTGTAGGCAAAGGACAAAAACTTAACCTTTATAATTTTAGTTATGTCTTAAGAAGCTGTCTTTGACTGGCGAAACAGTTCCGAGCCGTGCGTTGATGATAGATGAATGTATCCTGATATTATATTGTGTCGTGTTATATATCCTGGTGTTATATTGTGTGCGCAGGTCCTGGATATGGAGCCGCTTCCGAAGGTGAAGCACCTGTCGGGCGGCGGCGGGTGGAAGTTCCCGCGCAAGCGCAGGCGCTCCAACACCGACGCGGAGGGCGAGACGCCCAACGGTCAGTGCAGCCGGCAATACATACATATTAACTGCATACACTCGTCTCACCCTCAACTAGGTTTTGTGGGAGTTATACAAGGACAGGACAACACAAATATACAGACACAAAGTACCTCGTAGAAAGTTATTATTATTATTATTATTATTTATTGGAGAAACAACAGATACAGACCACAATTACATTAAACAATTAACATATACAATAAATTAGAGTCTGCACCCTTAACATTCTCACTAGGACGTACATTTATAAATACATTTTGAGCTTAAACTACACTAAACATACTATAATAATAAAAAGATACACATATAAAGTTAATTTGAAATCGATATTACATTTTAAACTAGGATACGATAATTAAAAGTTCTTCTCATAATATTTATTTTCAGTGTTCGTTTCATTGCTTTAAAGGACCTCGAACCTCTGGTTAGAACTTAAGAAAAAGTGGTTTTATTTTACACAAGATAGTTCAGTCTAAACGCCTTGGCCGCACACAGTCATATTTTCCCAGTTGAAGTACAAAGTCGATCTTGTACAAAATCGAAACTCTGAAGGTGCAGTTTCGATGGTAGTTCCATAGAGATTTGATCAGGAAACCGAAGTGCATACATTTTCATCTATTTTACTACATTCGGCCCCGTAGCCTAGACGGTAGTACACCAGCCTGCGAAGCTCGGGATCGCGGGTTCGAATCCCGCCCAGGGCAAACATTCGTGTGATGAACACTTGTGTTTGCCTTGTGACTGGATGTTATTTATATATTATATTACGTATTTATGTATGTATATCAGCTGTCTGATACCCATATTACAGGCTCTGCCTAGTTTGGGATCAGGTGGCCGTGTGTGAAATGTCCCCATATATTTATTTATTTATTTTATTTTCCTCACTACTTATTCTTTCGAGGTCCTTTCGATCCGCAAATCAATAGTTTTTTTTGGTCTTAACTGTAATAATAAACGACATAAGCGAAGGACTTGTATCGTAACAGAGTTGGATATGATGAGACTAGATGACGAGTCGTAGCGCGCGGGCGGCGCGCGGTCCGGCGGCGCGTGCGCTGAGTTTTTCGGCACCGCGTCGCCGGGCCGCCGGGCCCGCGGGCAGGGACGACAAGGCTCTACTCTGATCCATTAATTAACTGTATTCTTGCGCCTTTCCTCTCGTACTTTTAGAGCTATAAAGATAAACTATTATTGACACAATGAAACAAGAAAATTCCAATTTGATGTTATCAAGGCATCAATCACTTTTAAGAACTTGGAAGTGGTCTCTTAGTGTTGGTGGTAACGGTAACATTTTGAAAATTCAATTTGAGAGATCATCGTGAGAATAAGTTCTCTAATTAGGTACGTGATTTGAAATAGATTAGGCTTATTTTACATTATAAAACATCAATCAGGCCTCCCCAACCCGTCTGGCCAGCGCGGGGAGTGTAGGCCAAGTCCTCCGTCTGTCTCCGGCAGATGAGAGAGGGTTGTGCTCCTGCAGTGGAGACAAAATAACCTGATGATGATGAGGCTTATTTATACGTGTAGCCGTGTTAAGTATAGATCGCAGAATTCATGATGGGACCCCGCTATTTTTCGCGAGGGGTGAACGCGAGACGCGGGGAGTTAATCCGAACGTCAGTATGATAGTGTACGTATGCATACACTGATAATTAGTGCGTAACGATAGAACTAACAATATAACGTATACAATGAAATGTAAGCGATTTAGAGGAGTGGGGCGTGCCGTCGTGAATAAAACGTTCTTACGTGACTAGAAAGAGTACGAGAGGTCATCTTTAGGTACTGCTATTAACAGATGTAATTCTGCGCTTTGTTGATAAAAAACAACTCATGAGACCAACATTTCAGGTGAAGGCAAGGTAGTGAAGAAGGAAGAGCAAGCGGACGCTTCGGAGGTCGCCTCGGGCGGCGCCAAGAAGTAGTTGCAGCGCCGCAACAACCGCAATGCAAACACTGCTGCAGCGCGTGCTCTATGGTCTCAGACAGCATAGTGGTGTGTCAACCAAAGTGTACTGTGTGTATTCTAGGCTTTCCCGTTAAATAATGTCCCTGTTTTAGTAATGCGATGTCAAGTAACGATTGAAAGAAAGCAATATTGTCGCAAAAGAAAGCGGCTGATCAATTTATCAACAAAATAGCGTGTACTATTTGTGCCTTAAAGTTGATCAGCCTCTTTTCTGAAGACTAACGATAAAAATGTACCGGCCTCGTCTTAAGGGCATCCCAAGGGTTTTAAAAGATGACCGAACATTGTCTCTAAAATTGATGAGACCTTGTCAGTAACAGAAAATCGGACCTTGGCAATATACTAATAAATTGGCAATATTCTAGTTAACAGATATATTTTTATATATTCTGTAGTTCATATTCTTTTGGTCACATAATTTTTTTTTATATTATTTGTCTGGGAGATCTGTCCAAAAATTAGACAAAATTGTACCGAAATATATTTGTAGTGTTTCCTAAATATTAGGGTAGATTTTAGGCTCTATAACACTATACTAGAATGGAATTTAGTATTAGACTAATGAAGAATGAGAGACAGGGAATGTAGATATATGTGAAGGGATGTGGGGCGCGTTTTACTAGACAATTGCCACTTCTGGGAATGTTAGCTTTCTGGTAGTATGTATTTTTAGCAGAACGGACCCATTATAATATTGATGTAAAATTTTTTTTCACGGATTCTATCAAATGATGAATAATATCGTTGATAAGTTGTATTAAAATGCGATACAAAATGTCCAATGTTGTTTTTTTATTAATTTATTATTCTATTTATTCTCTTTCAAATTATAACTAAATCAAGATTACGGCTTTCAGTGAACAGTACAATGCAAAATTGTTTCCGTCACTTTTCATTAGTAACTTAAAATTATTAGTTACGGTTTTGTGTCATGCGTTTTCGATACGCTCTTGCCGTTTTTTTTTAATTATTTATTTTTGACCAGTTGATACATAACAGGTTCGTAGTCTAACGAGGAGGCACTGTGACTCAGATTTTTTCAACAGACAGTTTAATGTAGTCCATGCTAGGACTATACGCTAGGACAATGACGTAAATACGCAATTTCATGACTAATCAAACGTCAATATTTAAAATAAATATTATGGATAATATCAGCTTACCCACTAGTTAACTGATCCATTGTTAGTGTATAAAAAAAGAATAAAAAATAAACATACATAGGACAGGGTGGCCTGTCAAATACGAGGGCACCCTGTGCCCCCAGTCTTGGACAGGCCGGCTACTGACCTCAGGATGCAGTTGGCACTCTGAAGCCCACCAGAGAACCGAATCCAATATTTTCGTAGCCACCACTGTAGGCCTCCGCCAACATTACGCACGGATACGCTACAGAACCGTGGCAGACCCAACAGCAAGCGTACACTTGTATTTGTTCATTTTGTCATAAATTTCATGTCATTTTTAAATTTTTATTGGTATCGATTTAAATTTACCTAAAGAGTTGGCAAGTAAGCATGTTGCTTAACCTCAAGTGTGGGAGCGGTTCGAAAATGTTCTTGTTTATGTAAAATTCTGAATTGCAAATACGGCCTAAAGGCAGAAGTAGTATGTGACGTGTATATAATCCTTATATACACATACGATCCACTAAGAGTATAGATATATATTAATGGGGACGTATCGGAGGGTAATTGCAAGTTTATTTGCGACTGTTAAGACTAATTTTGAAGTGGTAATTGTCCGGCGAAACAGTAGGACGTTGGCTGTTTCTCAGTCGTGGAAGGAAGCAAAGGTAAATGAGAGTTATTGTAAGGTTTTTCTTTATAGGTTAACAGTATTTTGACTTTATGTTGAGTTCCTTTCGCCTGCAACAGCAGTTTTTTTTTATTATATGATTAGTTGTATGTGTTCTAATTTTATTAGATTAGTAAGTTGTATATTTTCTATGTATATCGCGGCCTACAAAGTGTAGACGCGACCAAGTAATATTACAAGATCTGTCGTCTCGTCGCAATCCATTAAAATCGAGACGTGATTTCTCTTCAGGTAGCACCTTATTTTCAAAATATGTTTGTGTGATGTTATTAATATTATTTGTTAGGGTTAAGGTTCTCGAAATATATATATTATTGGAACCTTTTAGATAGATATTATAAACAAATTAAGCCGGTTGCACTACCACTGTGATCCAAAAAAAAATATCTGGTGAATAATTTTTCATTTTGTATTCTCTATAAAAACTTAATTTCTAATATTACTTATTAATGTCAATAAAGATGTGACGAAAGTATTTTGTTTCATTAAAATTATTCTAACTTTCATTTCCATTCTCAGCTAGTCACTTGACGAACACACGGGAAGATTGGGGGTGGCCCTAAGCCGGGAACCACCGGCACTACACACACACACACACACACATAGAATGCCCATCGTGTGCCTGTAACTACACTGGCTAACTAGTCGAATTTAGTCGCAAAAAACTAGATTTAGTCGGTCCGCCGTTTAAAAGTTATAGGGGTTTGTTGGTGGCATGCCAGACAGGCTTTATTACGGCATGGCCACCTCATACCACCAGAACCACAGTACATAGCGAGCTACGAGTCACCTGACCAAGACCAATCACCTGACGAAATCACTGAATGCGTCATTTTGGCAGAGCCAGTCTGATTGAAATCCGACTATGCAGAAAATATGTCCTGAAAATGCACTATTTTGTAGACATTTGTTCGTGTTGCGCGTTGTTCGGCAGATTCGTTTTTGGCAGAAACTGGATTAGGCAGAATCGTGTTACGGCAGAAATGGAACTGTCAAACAAAATTTAACAAGTACTTTATTTATAACTAGCAGGCCGTCTTAAAGACTTACGTTGAAATCTTTTTTAGGACACCGTTTATAATTTACTCGATGTTTTCATTTTTCTTACAAATATCTCGTCTGCGCTTTTCTTTTTTAAAAATTTCTTTCTTTTTTATGTTTCTGTCTTGAAACATTGCTTCTTTTTTAATTAGTTGTATAAATAAAAAATTGATGGCCTTCGTGTGATTCTCGCATTAATTCTCCTGTGAAAACCTTCAACGGCGTTCGTTGTGCGAAATTTTTCTTTGTAACAGTTGTTACAAAGAAAAATTTCGCACAACCTTTAGTTAAAGGTTTCGGAAGTAATTGTCTCCATCTTGCTTGCGAAAACACTCGTTGAATTTATTAAATTCGTCAGTCTCAAGACCCATGTAAAATAGTTCGAAGTATCCTTCAGGTATTAAATTTGGAGGAAGTAGAGCCAGTTGCGTGTACAAAAGTGTAATATTAATATTTTCACAATTCATTTCCACTGTGGCTTTATCAAAGTTAAGTTTTTTACTCATTTTCCAAATAGCTTTGCAAAAATGATAAAAGCAGCCACAAACATGAACTTGAGGAAATACTGTTTTAAGAGCGTTTATTGTGGCAATCTCATAGTCGCATTTATACTGCTCAATCTTATTGAAAATTGATTTTTTTAAATCTTAAACAATCTTAGGTAAGTTTCCTGGTTCTTGTTAGGTACATGTAAATTGTACTGTATGTAAATTATACTTGGCAATAAATGATTATGATTAAATAAATAACATTCGACTGATGCCGACTGTATTCCGCCCAAACACGATTCTGCCGTACCGCGAATCTGCCGAACAACGCGCAACTCAATTGTTCTATCTATTCAGCATTGCAATCCGAATTGGTGGCATTCTGGCATGCAGAATAAGCCCTACACAGTAATAATCTTAATACAGGAGAACGCTACTACCATACCTGCTGCCCGTCTGACGCAATCTCTTGGTCGCCTTGAACACACCCACTACGTGTGATGTCAGCGTCACCCCAGGAGGACAAACTCGAATTTCTATTATGGACATGAATTAATTAAGACACCATTTTGGCAGTTTGTATAATATATTTAACTTTTTAATTTCTTTGTACAACAACAATAAAAATTGCTTGTGTTCAATAAAATAAAATGCAACACAAGAGAACATTTGTCATAAACGTGACAAAAACAAAATGGATACAAAACATATAATTACAAGTACTACCTATCATACAGACAATTACAATAGTCACAACTTTGAACAATACAACTTTTATATTTTGTAATTTTTGAAACGATAAATTTGAAATTAAAACGGTCGAACAGTAACTTTGTAACATTTTATTTCTTTGAACCGAATGCGAGAAATTTTAGTACATACAATGCAATTTATAAAAACTTACACAAGTGGTCGCTTATTACGGGTTGGTTGGCGCTAGATGGCGTCAGGAGTCAATTTATTTTACATGAATTTAACTACAATTTTCGATAAAAAAAACTAATTTCGTTGGCCTTCTAACGTTCAGCATCCAATCATTTGTGACAAGTTTCAACGTTTAGATATGGATTGTAGTATACTGCATTAATATGCTCAAAAAGTGCATTTTAGCATTCAAAAAGTTGATGCACATAATTTTTTTTACACAAATATTTTTTATTTTTATTCATGATGGGCAACGATGTCTATGTACTACTAGATGGAGCGTTCCAAACGATCGCTCTGGTGTTGTTTTTTTTTTAAATAAATCAATTCGGCCACTTCCGAAAACTGCTTACGCCTGCTCGGTAATGGGCGATTTGAAATTTTTTAAAAAATACAGTTTTTGAAGATATCGCGAAAATTCTTTCACCAATATTTTTCTGATTTTAAGTTTTATTTTTCTAGATCATAAAATAGTCATCTTCCTCATTCCAAAGCCCGCAACTCCACGCGACACTTGATGTTAGTAAAAGCAAAAAACTGTTCTTCAAACCGCTTTTCTGATAGAACATTATTATTTCGTAAATAAGATTCTATGAGAAAAGCAATTCAGTTGTCTTAGAAACAGTTTTAGAAGAGTCGTGTGGAGATGCGGCTTTTGAAATTATAAGATTCAAATTCAAGAAAAATTAAATAAAAAGGAGTACTTTTTCGACTACTGCGCCATCTGTGCCTAGGGGAACCACTTTAATTTGAAATAAATTTTATACAGATAAAAATAAGCGAACACATCTTGTGGGTATTAAAAAACTACAAACTGCTTAAATAATTTAGAATGTAACTTGGCAGTGACATTTGTTATGTCTATTCTACAAAGACTTGACGTATTCTAATTTTTGTTTAATAAAAAAAACTGGTAATCAATAGTCTACAGTCAGCTACAACGTCACCACTTTTAAATATTAAGAAAAGTGTTGGCGTTGGCGACTTTACCAAATTTCAAAAAACCATTGTTAGCAAAGAAACTTTTGGAAATCAGATAACTTTCTAGCTTTTAACTGTCTACACCTCATACCATGAAGCAAAATAATTTTTCGTAGCTCATAGTTTCACCTCAAAGTTTTTACCTGCATGATTTACACTAATTGGTTAATAAATTAGATAACAGATGCACAGTAAAATCATCTGTTATCTAATTTAATAACCAATTAGTGTCAATCCTGAAGGAAAAAACTTTGAGGTGAAACTATGAGCTACGAAAAACTATTTTGCTTCATGGTATGAGGTGGAGTTTGTATGAAAAGCTATAGCAGCTTAAACTATGTTTGCCCCGCTCTTTCATTAGGCTGTGAGAAGGACAAAATAACTTAAGCATACCTCTTATTTAAGTGGAAAGAATTTTAGCTTCATTAGATATAGTATTTATACTTAGTGGACGAACACGCAAAGATGCATTCACGCTTCCACTCACACTGACAATGAGCAATATGCCCATGTTATTGCTTTAAAAGCAGCACCTCATTAAAAACCAAAAGCAAACCAGCTGATATGACTTTTTTTTAAATGTAATTAGGGAAATTGTTATAATTATGAACAAAGACTGGTGCGTTTTAAACTGGCTGCGTGTGGAACCGAATTAAAAATTGGTTCTCAAGTTCCGTTCATGTCCCATTTTGCGGTATATTTTGAACGGAAAAAAGGGAGATGGTCACCCCACATTATGAAAAAACAACTAAAAACAACATGCAATATCAGCGGACGCTGGATCCAAAGTCAAAGTAAAGGCTTTTTTCGGATTTTTTTAACGTTTTTTATAAGTTTTTTTTTATTTTTTTGTTTGTTTTTTTTATATTTTTTTGTCATTTTCTTTATATTTTTTTTGGAATCGGCTTCATTAAGTTTTTTTTTATATCTTTTACAAAATTTAAACAGTTTTTGTGACACTTTTTTAATATTCTAATAAGTTTTCTTATAGATAAGTCGTTTTTTAAATTATTATTTATTGTACTTTTATATTCAGCGCGGCGGAGTGCCTCCTTATGTAAAATCGATATAAAACTTATACACAACGCTTATAAAATTGCCAGGCTTTTAACATTTCAATATAAAAAGAAAAAGGGGGCCATGGGACGACATCGAACAGCGAATTGTTAATTCTACAAATTAAACAATAAAACTTAACAATTGTGCATTTAAATCTAATATAGCTAGGTAACGAAAACAAAGGCATCGCTGAAAACATATCGGATTGATGCCATACCACTAAACAGCAACGCGAGAACAGACTAGCTAATTTAAACAATAAACATTATCTCAAATAAATGCCTGACGGTCTTTTTAGGGTTCCGTAGCCAAATGGCAAAAACGGAACCCTTATGGATTCGTCATGTCTGTCTGTCTGTCTGTCTGTCTGTCCGTCCGTATGTCACAGCCACTTTATTCCGAAACTATAAGAACTATATTGTTGAAACTTGGTAAGTAGATGTATTCTGTGAACCGCATTAAGATTTTCATACAAAAATAGAAAAAAAATCAAAAATTTTGGGGGTCCCCATACTTAGAACTAAAACTCAAAAATTTTTTTTTCATCAAACCCATACGTGTGGGGTATCTATGGATAGGTCTTCAAAAATGATATTAAGGTTTCTAATATCATTTTTTTCTAAACTGAATAGTTTGCGCGAGAGAATCTTCCAAAGTTGTAAAATGTGTGTCCCCCCCCCTGTAACTTCTAAAATAAAGGAATGATAAAACTAAAAAAAATATATGATGTACATTGCCATGCAAACTTCCACTTAAAATTGGTTTGAACAAGATCTAGTAAGTAGTTTTTTTTTAATACGTCATAAATCGTAAACCACAATAATATTATTAAAACATCGATCAAAGTTACAACGAACTACTATAACTTTTATATTATGTTACTTGCTGGTACGGAACCCTTCATGGGCGAGTCCGACTCGCACTTGGCCGCTTTTTTTTATATAAAATTTCCAATTAAAAAGATTTTTGGGCTGTTTTAAAATAGTTCATACTACAGATTTAACAAAAAAAAAAAGTAAATAAGTTCTTGCTATGGATAAAAAAATAGAAAAGGATTCCATTTAATTTTTGTTTATCTGATAACATTTAAAATGACTTGATATCAGAATTCCTATAAGCCGACTAAAGGTAAATATACATTCCGGTTTAACAAGATATGTTTGTTCCCCTATTTAACCTCTAAATACAGGAATTCACAATGATTATACTCGACTTTGGTATTTCATAGCATAGCAAAGTTAAATTTTGGCATTGAGCACTTTGGAGCAAACATGTGGTAAATAGCACCTTATCGCATTCGCGTATATCGCGAATCGCGCATATCGCGTTGGTTTAAAAAATATAATGTAACATTTTTTTAAATACTATAGACATTCACGCACGATTTGGTATCACAGTGAAATTTTCTCGCGTTAACTACCGCCCTAGCGTCTGTCCCACACTATCGACGTTTATTTTTCCACCTGGCCACACTGTCTCTGACACATGCGTCGCCAAGCACCCGAGTCAACTGGCGTCTCCACACATACATCCTCTATGTTTTATATATTTTTTTGTCATTAACTTTACTCGTAACAAAAATTCTATTTACATAAAATATTTACGAACCTAAATACTCCAATTCTTTTTCTTTCTTCATTCCTACTATGTACATTTAAATAACTTATAAAACGAGTAAGGCGCGTTTGGGGCAGCAATTAGCATTTGACTCGAAATATATCATAAATCACCCTCATTCCAGTCCTAACGCCAGAATCCATTGAAAACACTTTGAATTTTTTTTGCTGAAAACAAACGTGATGGTTTAATCGAGTATTGTCAGCAATGAAAAGCGATTTGGTGTGTTTCAGTCTTGTTTGCACTTTGCAGTCCTTTAGTCGTGTAACGTACACTGTATCAGAACTTCCACTACATCAGAACAGCATCGCCAATTTGATTGTAATGTAGCCAGTTAAGATTTCATCATAAAGATTGAGTTTTTGAGTTGTATAATGTGTGGGGGTTTTGTAGGTGTTGCATAGCATTTGTATGGACTGTGCGAGTTCTCGAGTTGTATGGGGGTTAATAAGAAAGTTGTATGGTCATTTTAATACAGTAGACAATACACGACAAAGGTTTGCAGTGCGCTGGTAGCAACGATAGCAATATACCAACAAACTAGTCTCATCAGACACACACAAAAACAGGTTTCGTCAATAGATAAGCCACTGTACGTAAGACCAGGTTTTCCAACTGATCTGGACTTTATAATTATTTCTGACGTTCAATGGTTTCCAAACGCAAATATACATTCTTGACTCACGACCATTTCGTTTGGAAACTGCCAAACCTTAAAGCTAGGAACAATACTAATAAATATATCATTTATACACAATAGATGGCACTATGGAATGTAAAACATATAATTTTTCATAGTGGCTTTTGTTTTATATACATATAAGACTACAATTCTTATTATCGACATAAATAGTATTTACTGTGAATCGTGGAGCAGTCCGGTAGTGGAGACGTGATATTGCTTCTCGTTTAGGAACTATGTGACTAATGACTATGGTGATAACGACTAGTCTCGTCGCGGACGCAGCTAAGTACATTCAACAACTCTATACCTACCTAGAACATACTTGTAGGGGATCAGTCACATATCACAGCCCGTGTTTGATGACGTTACATTATATTAGGCTCTATTTGGGACAGAATACACCCACCGTCTAGTTTCTATACAGCATTGTTCGCTAACAACGTTGTAGACTAGTGTAGCTAGGAACAGATAGCACCGCAGCTAGGGTCCGGCTGTGGGGTTATATGTACAAGCTACCGCAATCAGAGATTTGCGAGCATCATATGCGTCGCTGGCTCTAGTCGCCGGCCCCTAGCTGCGATGCGTCCACGACCCGCGCCCGGCGACTGAACAAGATTGTCTCCCAGACCGCGTCTCGTCATTGGCGACGCGAAGACTGTCACCAGCGCCCGTAGCGGCCGAACTAATTCGACAGTCAGAACGTCATCTCGTCAATAATTGTCAAGTATCGACTTCTTTTTGGCCAATAACTGTGGGGAGGTGGGGAGAGGAGGTGCCAGCCTCTATCCGGTGAGTAACCCCCGTATCGCTAACTGTACAATATTTACAGGGAGGGCGGCGGCGCCCCGGGGCGCGTATCATCGCTGGGGCGGGCGGGGCGCGGCGGGGGCGGCGGGCGCGGCGGGGGCGGCGGGGGCGGCGGGCCAGGCGTCGGCGAGGCGGCGGCCGGCCGCCAGGCGGCGGTGGGCCGCGCGGAACGTGGCCACGATGCGCTCGAACGTCTCCGGGTCGTACACGGAGCGCGCCGTGTTCGTCAGGTCGAACGGCTCTGCAAAGTACACATCGTTTGATTGATTGGCTCGAAGGACCTGTTCCAGGTTTCTAGTTCGGCTCGAAGGACCATGTATAGGCCGCTATGGTGTTTCAGCACAAACTCGTTGTTGATTTATAGTTGAATGGGATGAATCCAAAGATCAGTCTGTTTATTTAGTAACATGTAAGCTGAAAGTTGGACGTCTCTAGCAGCTGCATAGGTAATATCCCGATGTCGCGGAACTGATGTTATTTATAGTTACAAATTGTGACGTGCGCTTCGACCAAATGCAGCACGCAAAAAAGTGCGCGGTGCTACACCGTATAACATCGTTATGGTCCTTCGAGCCGGATAAATTTGAATCCCACTGCTGGATATAGGATTTCCTAAAAATCCGGTCCGAAGTCTTTATGGAAACGTTGGGGAGGTAAACAATAACAGCATGCGATGCGCGCCCACCTTCCACGCAGAGCAGCTTCCACTGGTGCGGGTCGTTGTTGATTGCGCGCGCCGCGCGGCACGCCGCCACCGGCACGCGCGCGCCCGCGCGCACCGACACCGCCATCTGCTCGTAGCTGCACACACGACACAGCACTTCGCTCACTGACCATATACAAGCAACGATCTCTATGTCCTACCAGATGGAGCGTTCCAAACGATCGCTCTGTTCCACGCGAGTAGCCCCAACTATTTCACGTTCACAATGAAACTTGTGCAGTTCCTACTCCGAACATTTAATTATTTACTAAATATTGACATTATTTACCCGTAGCGTCAATATTTAGTAATAATTAAATGTTCTGCGTGGTACCTGCACACGTTTCATTGTGAATGTGAAAGAGTGTGGCTACTTGTGTGGAACAAAGCGAATGTTTGGAACGCTATCTCTAGTAGTACATAGAGATCGTTGTATACAAGCAATTTATTTTTGAAAATTTGCCTCTTTCCACTTGGTGACCTTCTCTCGTAACTTGTCAGCATGGTGATATCACGTGCAGTAGGGCCCCTGCCGATTCGGCTCCCCCTCGCATCAGTTATACAATCATCATCATCATGTCAGCCTTTAGACGTCCACTGCTGGGCATAGGCCTTCCCCAATGAACGCCCCCCCCCCCATCCGATCCTCCGCATCCATCCGCTTCCGGCCACCTTCTTTAGGTCGTCGGTCCATCTGGCAGTTCCACAATGGTATACGGTAGTAAGACGCGGCATTGAGGTGAGAAGCTCTTTCAATCCCCCCTCTTATATTCCACAGGAGGAAGATACGCTGGTCGAGTTAAAAACAGCATATTTTTATGCCTTGTAGCTTAATCAAATACCTCGCCGTACATTGTAAACCAGTCATGATGTTCCATACACACTGATAAATCTCCCAGAATGCACCAGCGTTCATTTGACATAAAGCTATAGAATGTACTAACGGGAACTCGGCGTAGTACCGCAGCAAGTTGAGGAACAGCTCGGCGAGCGTGGAGCGGTTGGCGCTGCGGCCCCGCGCCCCCGCCCCCGCCCCCCACTCGCCCGCCCCCGCCCCCGCCCCCCACTCGCCCGCCCCCGCCCCCGCCCCCGCCAGCCCGGCCGCGCAGGCGCGGGGCAGCACCGCGGGGCTCGTGCCGCCTGAGAGTGACAAACAAACCATAAAGTCAACTACATATGACATCTTTTATTATCAAAGCAACTTCTTCTCGCGTCGAACGGTTCCCTCTATTACTAGATCATATGCGACCAGAACACAGTTGTACCGACGGCCTTATCCGTTGCCGTTCCGCATATGCACTGGGTCTGCGGTGTCGCTTGCATCCCCCACCTGACAAGGTTCTTCCGGCAGCGGCCGATCCGTGTTCGTTGTTGGTCGAGTGCCGGTTGTAGCCTGCTGGGAGCTCCTCTGCGGGTCGGACAGAGGTCCCAGGTGGGGGGCACTTATTGCGCCAGAGTGTGTTCGTGTGCGTTCTTTAAGTGCGGGGCCCGCTAGGAGCTTTGTGCACCAAAGGAACTTTGCCCATAGACGACCTTGGCCTAGAAATACACACACTGGGCCTGATTGTGAAAGCACAAGTTAACATTTGACAGCACTAAAATTGTCACACAGTATTATGGAGATATGCCGTGTGGTTTCCGGTAGAGTAGAATAGGACCACTCCAACTTTTCCCGTGGATGTCGTACAAGGCGACTGAGGGAATACATTATAAAACATCAATCAGGCCTCCCCAACCCGTCTGGCCAGCGCGGGGAGTGTAGGCCAAATCCTCAGTCTGTCTCCGGCAGATGAGAGAGGGTTGGGCTCCTGCAGTGAAGACAAAATTAACCTGATGATGATGATGATGACAAACATCGCAACTTCTTGCACATTTGTGTATCTACTGTAGAGTAGGGCAGGGAGAGTAACGTCTCTCGGTAGTGGGTGGGCGAGTGGGTGAGTGAGTGAGCGAGTACTCACACTGCAGGAAGTGTATGACCATGAGCGTGAGCGAGTAGGAGGAGAGCGTGCGCTGGCGCGCGTCGTTGATGTCGTGCGCCTGCGCCCACAGCTTGGTCAGCGCCACCAGCGGCCGCACGCGCCAGTCCACTAGGGGGCAGCGAGCAAACACACACAGATAATAACAGTACGGTACTTGACGCAATCTCACGATCTGTTTCAAATAGAGATCCTATCATTTAGAATTCATATATAAAAAAGATATTTGTAAGCTCCACCTTTGGGTACAGTTGTAATAGAACTTGTGAAAATGGGTGTGCCCCAGGGTTCAGTTCTGGGTCCATTTCTTTTTCTTGTATATGACTTGCCCTGTTTAATACAAAACATGTCCAATATAGTTTTATTTGCCGATGATACCTCCCAGATTTTTAAAATTAGCAGAAAAGATTGTGAACTTGCCGAGGTTAATAATTATATCACGCAAATTCTTAACTGATTGCGCCATTTCTTCTTTACAGCGCTAACACGTGGGAAGGGGTGGTCATAAAAATGACGTGTACAAATGTACCAAGTGTACTCGTATGCAATGATTGTGACGTTTACGCCTTCAGGATGCTGTTGAAGCTGCCATGGTGCCCCCAGTTGAGTGTCCCCCCCCCCATGAGTAGTACGAGAGGGCGATGCACTCACGTGTGGAGAAGCAGTAGAGCAGGTTGGTGTTCCGAATGCCCACCACGTTGTTGCAGTTCAGGTCCACCAGCAGGCCGTGGCGCGCGTCGCGCAGCTTCAGGATGGGCACCTTGGCCTGGATCAGCTCCGCTTCTAGGCCGACAGTGCCATACATTAGTTCTTAATAGCCATTACTCTGGCTCCCGGCTTATAATAGTACTGTGACAATGAGTGGGCACCCGATACCTACGATCCCACCATAAATGTCAAACTACCCTCCTGTCCCGTACTCCGGCGACCACCGGCTCATCGCCGCAGTTCGTACCGAGCCGCGAGCGAATACGACACGATTACGGACTGCAGTGATTATAACGATGGTGGATTGAGGATTCCTAGTGATTGACTCTAGCCACCGTTGACACTGGCTAGATCATCGTATATAGACAAAAACGGGCCCGTACTTCGAAGGAGCCACGACAAAAGCTGTGAGTACTCTGCCCCCCCCCCCCCATCCCTAATCATCCCGTGGGTCAAGGCGACTAAGGGACTGGACTACTTACTGTCCCTAGCCCTGTCTGTATAGCAGCGTTCTCCTGTGTATATTAACATTATTACTGCGATCACTAATCTGTCTGACAAGCGTGGTGATGGCAATTATGGCAAATACCCCAATGGACAGCCCCCCACCACAAGTGGCACTCTATTGGGGATGCATATGTTCAGCAGACGTATTTCGGTAGCTGACGAATCTAATGATTAACATATTCCCAGAATATCCACTGTCCGAGAGTGTTTTTTGTCATTTTGGTCAGTAAGTTGAACCACAAACTGAGATCCTTAAATTGGCTACTTGGAAGGCAATCCAAACTCTCTGCAAACAATAAAGTACTAATATACAAAGCAGTGCTGAAACCTGTCTGGACTTACGGCATACAACTGTGGGGATCAGCCAAGAACTCTAACATAGAAATTCTGCAAAGATATCAAAATAGTGTTTTGAAATCAATCATAAATGCGCCATGGTTCACTAGAACACACGAAGTCCATGAATATCTAAAAATTCCCACTGTCAAAGAGGAAATAAGCAACACGACCAGAGCCTACAAAGATAGGATCACTAATCACCAAAATAGATTGGCACTATCTCTCAATGAACCTTTACAAACAAGGCGTCTGAAAAGATCCCATATATGGGATAATCTATAGCCACACATGAAGGCAACCCAACAATGGGAGGGCATGTCTACAACGTCACTATCGAGCACTCAATAAAACTGCTTATGGTCTGGAGACCGATTGCATGTTAGCAAAATATCACAGAAAAAAAAAAAAATTTTGGTCAGTAGCTTATAAAAGCTTGTAACAACAGTTCAATACCTATCTATAAATTCTGATAAACATACACAGTAGGTAGTACTTGAGGTGCTAGTGATAAACAAAGCTGTTAAAAAGGGTGCAGTAGTGGTATTCTCTAAAATGCAAACTCACGTGCGAGTCTCAGTCAAGTGACTTCACTCACTTCGAAACCTAAACCATTGGCATTCTGTAAACATTCTAGAGCACTGTGGACGTGAAGTGAATTCTTTGTTCACTTTACTTCGACAGTGTTCTGGAATATTTACAGAATTAGTAATGGTTTGGTTCCAAATCGAATGAAGTCACTCGAGTGAGACTCGGACGTGAGTTTGTATTTTATAGAATAGCACTAATGGGCCAAATTATTAATCTAAAGAGAGTAAATGTCTAGAAGTAGCATTTATTCACTAGGTACTTGCTGCTTCAGGAGAAGTCGCCGTCTGTGGTCTATTTATTAGGTTCACACAGGTTTATGGGACACGAGTACTTAATTAGGTATAACGTTTATAGAGGTTTAACGCAGTTGTTTATGAGAGGAACTCCGCGACACGAGCGCACGGTATGTTCTGTCGGGGGGAGGAGCGATGACAACAGCGGGCGCGTCCTACTAATATTATAAATGCGAAAGTATGGACATTTGGATGTTTGTTACTCAATCACGCTTCAACCACTGGACGGATCGGGATGAAACTTGTCACAGATATATGTTAGGTCCTGGAATTAGATGCAGGATAGTTTTTTTCCTGAAAAAACATCCCATTCCTATGGGAAATCCTACTAATCCTATTTATTGTAAGTATGGATGGATGTTTGTTACTCTTTCACGTAAAAACTACAGAATGGATTTTAATGAAACTTTACAATAATATAGTTTATACATCAGAATAACACATAGGCTACAAATTTATAAAGATATTGTGTGAATTGTTTAAAATATCAAGTAGGAAATACATAATAATTTGTGATGTTGTCCACGCGGTCGAGGTCGCGGGCAACAGCTAGTACATAATAATTTGTGATGTTAAGTTGTCCACGCAGACGAAGTCTAGTCTAGAACAGCTAGTTGTGTATACGCCAAGGCGATTTGTAAACGAAAGCTTGTAAACACTTACTAGGGTCGAAGCTGCGCATGTAGGTGAGTATGTAGTTGAGGTGCAGCAGCGCGTGGGGGCGGGGCTCCAGGCCGGCCGCGGGGCGCACGTGCAGGCACAGGTCCATGTCCGACGAGTCCAGCCCGAAGCCCGACATCGTCGAGCCCACCACGTACAGCCCGTACCGAGGGAATATCGACTGCACAGACAAGGGCAGAGAGCTCACAATCGAGTGTCGTCCTCTCGAGACGCTCGGTACAGATGTAGCTCTGGTGTATTGATATCTGGTAAACTCATTGACGTAATTTCCATATTTTTTTTGCAATATCAAAAATAAAACCTTTTTTAATCAGCTGTGCTATTCACCTATTATATATAGCTGTGCTATTAGGTGCGTAGTGATATTTAGTATTTTCTGCCATAGGTATGAAACAAGAAAGAGCAATTTCTGCAAAAAAAAAACTGTATTTATACAGTATGGCGGAGTTATATGATTTTTTTTGTAGATGAATAAATTGATTTGAATATGAATTTTGGAGATGCGAGGTTTTTTTATTTATTCATTTTGATATTCATACTGTGAAATCCACATGGATCAACATCAAATTTTACAGATAGTGCGGTTTCCCCGTATGTCAAAATAAGTTTTATAAAAGTCGATAAGGGACACTATTATCTTTACAGAAACATTTGAACCAGTTAGACATTTTCCACTAAAAGTATGACTGCCCAAATTATTCAATTTACCAAAGCTACATATGAAACACTGCGAGGTTCCATTGTAAGTCACACACAGCCTTATACTATCTTTGAAAAGAGAGGCTCGACTAAGAACTAACGTTAGCGACATAGCAAGCTTAAGTAGCAGTGGGTGGGCCATAACTGTCGCAGAACTGACCACACAAGTATAGTTGGCGAAAGCGAGTGGTGGCGTTCACTTTGTCCAGCAATGATAAATTTTAGATCACGCGCCAGATACGCTCTTTACCCAGAGCATCATGATCATATCAGCCCTTAAGACATCCACTGCTGTACACAGGCCTTCCCCAATTAACTCCACCACATCCGGTCCTCCGCCTTCCGCATCCAGCCGCATCCGGCCACCTTCTTCAGTAATGTTATTCTCTAAAATACAAACTCACGCGCGAGTCTCACTCAGTGACTTCATTCGCTTCGAAACCTAATCCATTGGTAATTATGTAAACATTTCAGAGCACTAACGACGTGAAGTGATTGTTCACACGTGAGATTGTATTACAGAAAATAGCAGTACAGGTCGTCGGTCCCCTCGCCCGCGGTACGACCGTCCCGCCATGCGCGTGGATCCGCGGTCTCCACTCAAGTACTCGTCTGCCTCAACAGCTGTTGGTTATGCGACTGCTGTTACCAAGCGCAATCACGTATAACGGCATCGATTAAAATACATTGAGGATAATGAATTGACGAAATCCGTTCGCTAAAGATTGCACAAGCAAGGACTTCTTCATCATCATCAGGTTATTTTTGTCTCCACCGCAGGAGCACAACCCTCTCTCATCTGCCGGAGACAGACGGAGGATTTGGCCTACACTCCCCGCGCTGGCCAGACGGGTTGGAGAGGCCTGATTGATGTTTAATATGACTTCTTACCCCCTCACAAAAAATATATTTTTAATTTATTAAAGAATTTTTAAGATATACAAGAGAAATCTTGCAATGTCTCACCTTAATGGTGATGTACAGATATCTCCAGAGGTTCATCTTATTACGAAAGGTCTCCTCCGTCTGCTGCGATTTCAGAAACTTCTCCCACATCTCCTGCGATAAACTGTCCCATTCGGAGCCTACAAAAACCAATACAACAAATATTAATGATAATATGTGGCTTCTTACATTGAAGCAATGCATGCCTGTTTTCCCAATAATATTTCTACTAGTACTTCCATCCAAACTTAATTGTGCCCGAGTTTGAATCATTTGACCTCCAGAACATTAGGTAAGTCAATAAAGACTACCACAATTTGTCGGACAGTCGTAATTCCCCCCTCATAGCATTAGGCTGTGGGCTAGGACTGGGCTGCATGCAGAAGCTGTCTGAGTGCATGACAAATGTATACTTTTATCTTGTAATAAAGGGCCAGATATACTCCAGACAACGAGCCTATGGGATCTTTTATGTCAGCCTCTCTGTCTATACAGTGCTTTCATACCCCAGTGTCTACTGTAGAAAAGCTATTATGTAGCCAAGGGATAGGACCCTGTAGTCCTTGGGTTCAGGGTAAACCACACTCAGGACACTCATTCGCTTTACAGCTAGTGCCTTGCATTTACAAACCAAGTGCTCCCTTGTCTCGCTGTCAACTCCACAGGTTTTTTAGTTGAGTCTCTGATATAACCATTAAGAAGGTGCCTTAAATTGATATATTATAGTACAAACTTGTAAAAAGTTTTCAAGTGGCACTAGAAACTATTACCAATAATGCAAGGCCAACAAAGCGGTAAAATAACTCACCATTGAGCAGGTCTTCCGGTGTGAATTTGACCTGGAAGGGGTAGGAGGCGTTGAGGTACCGCTCGGGCGCGATGCGGCGGCGCGGCTCGCGGCGGCGCCCGCGCCACTCGCGCTCGCGGCCGTGCCCCAGCCCGTGCCCCCCGCCCGGCGCCGCGACCTCCGCGCCCCCCACTGTGCGATCGCACCCTCGCGACGAGGCTTCACCTGGACGGCAAGGGAGTAAAGGATCAATATAATGGACATTTGTGACAGCAGACATCATTTCATCTCTAACTACAAACGTCTGCCCAAACTTGAGTCAGCCATTGAGTGTTGAATGATTAGTTGGAGGATAGTGGGTCTAAGTTCCATGGTTTATATACCATAGATGGTACCAACATTGTTACTTAATATCAGATATTGACTACACTAACCATACATCTCCAAATAATAGTCTTGATGGCTGTGCGAGTGTGGACCACTGATGCGTAAAAGAAATACATACATGTAACTACTTGCTTCACCCTGACGAAGTAAAACAACTCAGTGCTAAAAGAATTGTGCAGTTTCTAAGTGCTGCAAGGCTTAACACGGAACTATAGAGTGGTGGCGATCACAATAGACCAGAAATGGTCGCAGTGATACAAGGTCTAGACTGAGATCTTGAAATAGCCCCAACTCGAATAATAATAATAGTCTTATTGGGGAATTCCACCACAAGCATATCTCATATTAGTGGACAGATTGAGGAAAACAGATATCCTATTTGCTTATCAATTTATAGACTACTTAAGTTATTCATATATGCAGAGAGAGAATTCTAGTAAAAATTGGCTCAAGTGAAATCTATACTAATAATTAGGTAGTTTGTATAGGATGTGAGTATACCTATAACACATACTAACAACTATTAAAAAAAACACTGCTAGGTATGAGACACTGTTTGAAAATAGGCCATATTTCATTAGATTTATAAAAAGTAGCAACCTCAGAGGAGGGTAGGCAGTGATTATAAAGTTGTCAAAATAGAAAAACATCTCCCTAAACTAATTCCATGCAGTCCCTGTAAATAATAATTTGACTTCTCAGATTCAAATCACATGCTCACTTTATTACAAAGAACCTAAATGACAACTTATAAAAGATAATTGATATAGTGATAACCAATCATTGAACGAAGACATATATTCTTAGCCGGGGGTGATAGTCCCTGTAATTACCCCACATAAGTTGGGAGTTGGGAGATGTTTATTGTGAATAAATGATAGCATCATTAATCAATAATTTAGTGCAATACAGGTGTTTGTTAGTACCTTGTTCACCAGAGTTGGTGGATCCGGCGTTACTAGAGAGGCTGGAGTCATCGGAGTCGTATCCGAAGGCGTTTGCGTCCCCATTGGCGGGGGGAAACGCGCGATCGCGCTCCCGGCGCGGCCAGCTGCGGCGCGGCGAGCCGGTGCCCGAGCCGCGCCCCATCACCTGCAGAACCTCCAGTGGGTAGTGCCGCGCTACGCGCTCTGTCTGCGTCGGCACCATATACACCGGCGTCGGCGCCCCGAACCCGCCGCTCCCGTGGTACATAATCGGCGCCCCCTCGTTCATATTATCTGTGGGTACGACTCCAGAAATCGGTAAAGAAACCTTGCCGGCAGCGGCGACGACTAGCTAGAAAATAATTCTATAAGTACTGACCTGTTATCCGACCGTAAATTTCAATGGCGTTCGACGCTCGCGGGCGACTTATTGCGTCATTAGTATTAAATTAATTACTGTACGGTGCGACGTCGAAATAAAATCTATCTATTCACTGGACCACCGAAATCTGAGACGACTTTTCTATCCGTCAAACGTCTTCCAAGTCAATGGAGAATCTATCTGATATTGGTGGAAAAATGACGCGTATCGTTGGGCACTCACCGTACAATGAAAGAACTACAATTATTTCGACGCCGGTAGTAATAAATCTACCCACGATTTACGGCAAATCTATAAAAATTAGCGAAAAAAATCCGCCATGACTTTTAGAAAACACCACTGGCGACATCTGACGGCACTTAACAAAGTGTACACGTGATTTAAATTTTTTTTGCTTCAAATTCCGATGTTCCATTTCAAACCAGTTTTAGAAATTGCTTCTTTTTGGTTAAATATTTAAGAAAACGCATTTCGTCTTATATAGACGATGGTATAAAGAAAAGGCATCTGCATGAGACAGCAACCAAAGAGTCCGCAGCTACACCGAGCTTGGTGGTTTATTTGTATCTTTAAAACAAAGAACAACAATTCCAGGCTTTAAAAAATTAAAGTGGTAGGGTACCTATTTTTAAGCTAGCAACAATATTTTGAATGTCAGTCAGTCTCGTGTTTGATAAATTCGAAACTAGATGAATAGAGCTTTGAGGAAAAAGGCAAACAATATTTAGTTGTAAGGTACCTGTTACGCTGTCTCTGTTACGCCTTTCATCAGAGGTCATGATGACAAGGCAGACCAACCAAATAAACGCATAATTTTGACGTAAGGAAGGATTTGGTTGTCATAAACAGAAAGTTAAATTTTCTTGAATTAGTTGGTTTTTATTCGTGTAAAATAGTTTTCAGTGAATATGGAAGACAATAGAAAATCTGTGCATTCAATAGAAATGCTAAAATATTGATAAAATAAGTGATGACGTTGAGCGAGGACGATGTAACCTTAAAAGTCAATAGAAACAAACTTTGCCGTCTCATTGTTTGATTATTTTCCTTATCTCCGCTAACAAGGTGCATTGATATGTCACACTTCGGAGACTACATGGAGGGTGTTCCCGTTAAAATATCAGAGAAATACAAAAGACCACCCAGAATTGAACTGCCTTACGGTGTTAACGAATGCGCGTTAAGAGCGCAGTACGTCGTCGACGGCGTCCAGTATTGTTCTACGTTTGAGAAAAATGTACTTTCTAAGCTCAGGGAGCTGCGGAGCGCGAAAGAGACGAAGAAAAATGAAAGACGACACCGTTTGCAGTTGTTGGAAGAAGCGAAACACAAGAAACTTGATGAAATAGCTGCTGCAGAAGCTCAGGAGAAATTGAAACAGCTTAGCGTGTCAGAAGTGTCGTATCCGAGTACAGATGAGATAAGTGCCCTGTCTCCAGATGAGAATGTTGATAAAAACTGTGATATTACAGCGACACAAGATAATAGTCCTGAAACCCCTGAAATAAATGATGGTGCTTACCCCTCCTGCAGTACTGCAGATCCTGAGCAGAATATTCTCCAGCCCATTCTAGTTCAGCCTAATTATCCCCAAAATAGTCTGCTTGATGATCCAGATCCATTACAGGAGCTGAAAATGAATTCGAATATAAGGAAAATGCCTCAGTACCGCAACGTAGATACTCTGACATATAAAGATTTTGAAAACGACACATCCAGCCCATTTGATAATGTTGAATTGAAGACAATAAATGATATGGAGTTGTTAGCTCAAGTGTTACAAAGCCAAAGAGAATCTGCAACTAGTTGTCAGCCTCAAACTTATGTTCCGGAGCAAATGTATGCAATGCCTAACTGTGCATCACAAGCGCAGATCGAAGGTATGGCTTACTTGCCTAATTCTTACATAGAACAACCAATACAAGGTCCGAGTGTTATGTATTCTCCTCAACACTACCCTGTTTCAAATGGCTACTATGTACCGGCAGACAATGCCTGTGATAATGCTATGCCAGTGGAAAACATGTACATGCCGAATTACCAATATTACGTTCCTGCGAACCCTTACACAGTTGTTGACCCAACATACTATGGAAACCAGATACCGAACACTGCGGTTAATTTACCAAATGGTTCTAATTACATCCCAGAGCCTTACTACTTTCAATATCCTCAAATTCCAATGCAATATCCAACGAATACATATGCAATCCAAAATCAGAATTCTGAAAATCAAGAGCAGTCTTCAAGTTCTCAAAATACAATGAAATCTAGATCTAGGAGCGTACCGGATATTGTTAAAGAACTAAATGAAGAATTGGTGTTGGCAAAGCGTCGAGCTAATGAGAGATCGTGCAATGCCAGTCCAGCCCCTAAGATAGTCCCTAGATCTTCATCTAGTAGTGAAAAGAAAGGAGAGAAGAAAAGTAGGCGGAGATCGGAGCACTTGCCAAACCCATATGAAAAGTTGTCGCCGAAATTACAGGATATGTGTCAGAAGATATGTGGGATGGGTTTCCCACTTGACAGGGTTGCTAGAGTATGTACTCTTATAGGTGATAATGATAAGAAGGTGAGATTTATTTACTAATTTTTGATAATAAGAAACATAATACTAAACTAGTATTAGATCCCCATGGTGGTAGGCATGGTGCTAGGTTATATGGCTTTGGGTTTATTCAGATTTAGAAATATTTAGTGTGTATTGACACCACAGTACTCATTAATGTCTGTGAATATAATTAATTTATCAATAATTCAAATGCTATTCCTTTGCACTTTGATTAATGGGAATCCACATGGGCAGATCAAAGGTTATGGTGATATCCTTTCGTTTGAGCGGCACTTCTGCAGTGGTCTAGTGGCACAACTTTACACCATTAAATCATGGTCTCCATGTTTTTTTTTTAATTATTGCCTTTGTTATTATGCATATAAGGCACAATAATTCCGCCAATGTCAAAGTAGTGGAAAATACACGAAGGAGGTTACTCTGGTTTCCAATCAGGAGGTCGGTGGTCTCCATGTTTGTGTTTGTCCTATACACTTGACATTAGCAAAAACCTAAGGAGGGTCATTTTAGGGAGAAGAATTAGCATTTATTTATTTACTTTTTACAATAACAGTTGGTAATCTTTATCACTTAGGTATGAGTAGTGATAAAATTCAAATTGGATGATCATAGATATGAGTATTAGGGTAATAACCACACGTCCATATGTATATTTCATTCCAGATTAATAGTCCTATGAAAAAAAACGCATTTGCGTCTCGAAAACAAAATACACAATAGATGGTGTTCCTAAGTGGACCGCAAAGTTTACTTGGTAATACAAACCTATTTTTGCTGCTGGTGACCCTTTCATGTATATGTTACCGAGACGTAAATAGCGTTGGTTTTCGTATGACTGTTGGTTTGGAATGAAATATAGTTAATTGTCCATGATGTTTTGATGATTGAACTATGGGAACATACCCATACTCAGGGGGGTGGAAGAGGGTCTTCAAAATACCACGCTTGGTCATAGGGCTTAGGTTTTCGTCACATAGTCAATATCCTCTAGGAAAATCTCGCGCTTTTTCGAGCTATATTTAAATATGGCGCGCAGCGTTTAGCGCTTTTTAAACTCACAGGTGGCAACACTGACGCAAAATCGTCAGCTGATTGAAAACTGACAGTTTTTTCTTCTTGATAATATATTTTTTACTTACAATTATAGGTATGCACGCACTCTTGGCGTCACGCGATAAGCGCCGTATTAATAAAGACAAATTTGAGCCAAATTAGAATTTTTTTCAACTTTCTATCTGCAAAAAATGGTTTACAACCATATTTATGAATTACTACGTGAAACTAGAGGGGGGGGGGGGGGGGGTCTTGGCATCTAAACTACAGATCTTTATACTATATTCGTCTATAACTCGATGGATCTGTATTACATTTTGGGGATACTTCAGACCTGAAACGTAACATAGGCTACTTTTTACTACAGAAAAGTAAATTTTACCAATAGGAATCACTGTGGCAATGAGGCTCATGGTCTTTTTCCTGTCTCACCTTATGTGCTGTATAACATAATTATTCTCCACAAATATTTTGAATACTTGTAGTTGTACTTATAATTTACTAGCTATTCCCTGCGACTCGTCCGCGTGGACAACTTAACATTACAAATTATTAAATATTTCCCGTACGAATAAGATATTTTTTTGGGATAAAAACTATCCTATATTCTATTCCCGGACCTAACCTATATGAGTGCCAACTTTCATCCTGATCCGTCCAGTGTGATTGAGTAACAAACATCCAAATATCCAAACTTTCGTATTTATAATATTAGTAGGATAGGACTAGGTTATACTTATATGTCATCCTCTGCATTGACATAGAAATATGATAGCGAGATTTGTAGTTAGAGAACACCATCTGATTGAAATGCTCTAGTCAAAGTCAAAATCATTTATTGCATATGAGTACACTTGGTACATTTATACACGTCATTTTTTTTTATTGACTAGGCCTTAGAAATAGTACTTACAGTTTTCTGGGTGAAAAGGCTATGTGAAAGGAATCGCCTGCAGCGATAAGATCGCTTAATTGGTACTTTATTGAATTGAAATGGACTTGCCAGGGTCTCCGCTAGATGTTATATTATTTCGTCATCGCAATGAAGGTCATACATTGCGTACTTAACGGATTCAAGGTTGTCTCTCATATCGGATGTTTTATTTTCGTCTGTAATCTCTTGTTCATTTAAACAGAATAACATAGATTGTGATATGATAACCAATAGCAGTCCAAATGTTGAAATTTATATGATCCACTAAATGAGAAAGTGAGATGAATAAAAGGTGCATGAAAAGCTTGATGGATGTGAGTGAGGCTAGTGAGGTGTGTCAGGATTGCACAAAGTGGCGATACATGGTCTGCCTACCACTGTAGAACTTGGTTGTGAGCATTATGTATAAAAGAGCATGCTGAGTGGTTTCCGGTAGGGTAGAATAGGACCACTCCAACTCTCCCCGTGGATGTCGTACAAGGCGACTGAGGGAATACATTATAAAACATCAATCAGGCCTCCCCAACCCGTCTGGCCAGCGCGGGGAGTGTAGGCCAAATTCTCCGTCTTGTCTCCGGTAAATAATTAAATGTTCAAGCAGCACAAGTTTCAAAGTAAATGTGAAAGAGTTGTAGCTACTTGCGTGGAACAGAGCGATTGTTTGGAACGCTCCATCTAGTAGTACATAGAGATCGTTGATGTTTAATTATTTTTTTCCACATATTGTGTACTAGCTGTGCCCGCGGCTCCGCTCGCGTGGACTACAGGATCCGCTCCCATTCCCACTTCCGCTCCCTATCCCACTTCCACCCAGGTCCAGGTCCAGGTCCAGGTCCAGGTCCAGGTCCAGGTCCAGGTCCAGGTCCAGGTCCAGGTCCAGGTCCAGGTCCAGGTCCAGGTCCAGGTCCAGGTCCAGGTCCAGGTCCAGGTCCAGGTCCAGGTCCAGGTCCAGGTCCAGGTCCAGGTCCAGGTCCAGGTCCAGGTCCAGGTCCAGGTCCAGGTCCAGGTCCAGGTCCAGATCCAGGTCCAGGTCCAGGTCCAGGTCCAGGTCCAGGTCCAGGTCCAGGTCCAGGTCCAGGTCCAGGTCCAGGTCCAGGTCCAGGTCCAGGTCCAGGTCCAGGTCCAGGTCCAGGTCCAGGTCCAGGTCCAGGTCCAGGTCCAGGTCCAGGTCCAGGTCCAGGTCCAGGTCCAGGTCCAGGTCCAGGCCCAGGTCCAGGTCCAGGCCCAGGCCCAGGTCCAGGTCCAGGTCCAGGTCCAGCTCCAGATCCAGTTCTAGATCCAGCTCCAGCTCCAGATTTTTCATCGTAATTTATAGTTTTCAAAATCTCACATTACATTGGTACGATACCCGCTCCCGCTACCGCTCACGAATTCAATCGAGCATTTACACCCTACACTCATCGCAGCGTATGCAAGTATTCGGAAACTATAAATTCGCATAACTTTTGATTGACTGCACCGATTGCAATGAAATAAAGCCTATATGTTACACCAAATTAAGCCCCATGTTTCTGTGAAAAGTCCATTAAAGTCCGATCAGTAGTTTTTAAGTGATGCGTGCACAAACTCACAGACAAACAGACAAACAGATAAACAGACAAACAGATAAACAGACAAAAATTTCAAAAATGATTGAAATGTGTTCTGTTGCTTATCCTTAGACCCCCCAATTTTTTTTTTGCAAATATCTTCAATGTACAGACACGCCAAGTTTACGATTTTATTTATTAGATTGTGTGTCCCACTCGTGTTCACTCTGAAATATCCCATATGTCTTTAAGGTTACGCGCGACTTCTGCCGTTACAAATGACCGCGTGCCCGCTTGAAGGTTAAAGTGTTCTGTTATTTATCCTTCATCCCCCAAATATATATATTTTTAAAATATTTTCATTGTACAGACACGCGAAGTTTACGTTTTTATTTATTAGATTTATAAAGTCTTTGGATGTATCGCAGATAAACGTCCATAGTGTTAGTAAAAGCCTTAACACTGTGTTACTTAATTTATTAAATAGTTTGTTGATATCTAGAGATAGATTTCAACAGCTCTCCCCAGTGTCTGACGATGGGGCCGTTAAACCTCTCGTCAAATATCTTCAGGATCCCGTCAGCGCCGCCCCGCAGCCTGCGCATCAGGGAGCTCCCGTTCTTACGCATTATTGCAGCGAAATCGTGTGTGCGAACTTCTGCGAACATCCCTAGTGCGCAACACTATCGGGGCGGCCCCAACAGGGCCCTGAATTAAAATGTTAATCATCACATTTCAGATAATCGAGGGTCTTCTAATCTTGGGCGAGCTGATGGACCTCGGGTTCTCGGAGGGGCGAGCGTCCGCAGCGCTGGCCAAGCACGAGTTCAACAGGGACAAGGCTCTAGATGAGCTGGTCTCGTAACCTTCACCCTGACTCGGTAGAGAAAGAAAACCTTATTACAATGCTAGATTCAGTGCACTGATTTAACAGTTAGATAAGGGTTAGAGGAAATTCGGGCAAAGCTCTGAGCCACCCTGTTACTCCAGTTACAGTCAGTCATTATCGTAACCCCCAAAAGTTGATGAAAAAGATATATTTAATTAAATTGTCACCAATGTAGAATCTGTGCTCAGGACCAGAAACTTATTGTATAATAAAAACGAACTTGTGTTGATTTTTGAAGGTAATAAAGGGAGTTGAAACGCTCGAATATACTGCAGTATCAAGCACTGTTTGCAGTGTTGCCATAAAATTTGCCAAAATACTCATTGCTCAAGTTGCTCCATAATCGCCAAGATTTTTCACACAAAAATTGAGTCAGATTGTTCTAGTTTTAGCGATTGAAATATTTGTGAAGCGGCAACACTGCAGATTGGGACTGAAATAGTGGCTCAAATGGACTTAGCTTCCAGAGCCGTAAAACACATTAAAAAACTAAATAAATGCTTTATGCTCTTGCTTAGCACACTGTATTTGGTATATGTAATCTGGCCTGAAGCGCTTCAGTGTACTGAAATGGCGGATATATGGTATATATATATTAAGAAATTCATGTAGATTTTTGATAGATAGTGATGTTAGTATACAGAAACTGAATTTTTTAAACATGTACATTAGGCCCTTAACATTCTGTGGCTCACTGCCTGCTTTTGGTGCGAAGGAGGGTGGATATACGAGCGTTTCAACCGCCGTCATTATCCTCACCCCCAAAAGTTGATGATAATGAATATATTTAATTAAATATTTCACGAATGCAGAATCTGTGCACGGACCAGAAACTTATTTTATAATAAAAACGATGAACTGGTGTCGTCTCTTCTACTTTTGAAGGGGAGGATAATGACGGCGGTTGAAACGCTCGAATGTTCACCCAGGAACTAATTTATTCGGTTCGGGAGTTCCACGCTCACGTGCAGTTTTCTATGCTGTCTCATACTCATTTATTTCAACCGGTTGGGACACAGATCTCTAGGCTAAGTCCACATTGTTTTGTTTACATTTTGTTTCACATTTATTTTATACATGGCTGGCGTTAACGCGACTTTTAGAAATACATAGCAAAGAGCGTTTTTCCTTATAAAAATAAAAGAAAAGTTGCGGTAAACTGGCATTGTCAACATCAGCGTTGGATAAAAACAGTTTTTTTTTAATATAAAACATGTTTTAAACAATTTAAACGTTTTAAAAAACAAAAAACCTGTTTTAAATAATAAAAAACATGTTTAAAACATGCCAACCCTGGTCAACATACAATTAGCGTGACCGGAAGGCCTCTACCTGGCACAACGGCTCAGCCTCGCTATACAGCGGGGCAATATCTAGTGCATTAGGCTCCCTTCCGACCACGCAGGACCTGGGACAGATATTTTATTGTAAATATTTTGTTTGTCTGTAAATATTCTATTATTACTCTAACTTATTTGAATATGGATATACAAAGTCAAAGTCAAAATCATTTATTGCATATGAGTACACTTGGTACATTTATACACGTCTTTTTTTTTTATCGACTATCGCTATCGACTACAACACATTAAAATCATCTGTTACCAATTAGAATGCAAAATAAATTAATTAGAACTACGTCGGTTTGTAATCTGCTGCAAAGGGTTTTGTCCGGAAGCGGTAGTGTAAAAAAAATACAAATCGAACAACACAATCAATAAATCATTTATTGGTAAATCAAATTGACAAGTCAGCATACATACAATACATTGAGACTTAAATATACATACAATTCTTGAACGCCGTTAGACTATTAATTTAAAATGCATATCACAATTATAATTTAAATGAATTCATTCAGAAATTTAAATTGGCCGAGTGTACATAACATACTCTTAATGTCGTTGTCTTACGGTTGATTTTCGTACAACCCAGGTCCAGCGCTAGCCGTGGGCGACAGTTTGAAAAGGGCCTAAGTTGGTATACTTGCTGAGAAATTAGGCACAGGTAAAGAAATTGTGTGATTTTATAATCTTAAATCAGATAGTAGTGACTTTTCTATTTTGCTCGATAAACCCATCAATAGGCAGCAGTATTGTTGTACAACTCACGATGGCACTCCCGCTACATATTGTGAAGGGACAGCGCGGGACGCGGGGAGTTAATCCGAACATCAGTATCCTAGTTTAATGATTGCGTAACACTAGAATTAACACAGTAACAGTATAATCAAAATAAAGGAGAATGACCAAAATTGTATGGGAGTTTGCCCTTGAACTTTTAACCTTGCGTCTGGATCAAATTGTCGTCACAATACAGGCAAAATACTCAGGATCATTATAAAAAGAAAATCGTTTAAATATTTAGTGGGAAAATTCAATAATCTTACTTGGAATAAAATCTTCGTTGGCATGCAGTTTTCACAAAACCGTGGGTATATAGCCACGATTAACCGCTCCAGATATTGATGTCATAGTGTTGTTATTAGTCGACGACGGTATTATTGCATTCGACACTACATTAGGCTCGTTAAAATAGATTTTGTCACCCAAATACACAATGTAAACAAACGGACCAAAACAAGTGTTGAAATCATATCGGATATGACGTCACAGTACGAAACCATAGTGCATATCAATAGTGAGGTTCAACTACATCGATTTAACAAATTGAATAATCGATATTTCGGTTACATAACTATACTTTCATAAATATCTTTTAAGAACGTGTGTATCACTTTAAGTCAGTACAAATAGTGTATTTACAGTCAGTAAATGAAAAATATGATGGGTGTATTATCGCGCTAGTAACTGAAAGGTAGTAACAAATATTGTTGACAAATATCGATTATAACTATATATCGATTTTAATTCTGCTTTCACTACTCTAGTTGAAAAGATGCCGGTCGGCCGGCGGAAATCAATCAACGTTTATATTATATGTTATTTTTAAACTCCCTATTCCATTGGCTTTAAAAAAAATTTGAAGGAATTCATAATTCAGACCAATATTTTTGGTACATGAATGGTGAAGACGCATCTTAGGCCCACTTTTGGTCATTCTCCTTTATTATTATAATGTTTAATTATATAAATAATTTTTAATATTAATTTATTAAACCCTCCCCAACCCGTCTGGCCAGCGCGGGGAGTGTAGGCCAAATCCTCCGTCTGTCTCCGGCAGACGAGAGAGGGTTGTGCTCCTGCAGTGGAGTCAAAAATAACCTGATGATGATGATGATGAAATTCTATATGGTCTTCTCGTCTTTTAAATTGATATTAACTTTTTAATTAAAAAATATTCTATGATTAATCTAGAGACAGTCTATATTTCATCCAATCCTTCATTCGACGACCTCCGTGGCGGAACGGGGTAACTCTCGCACTGCCACTTGAGAGGTTGCGGGTTCTAATACCGCTAGGGGCAAATGTTCGTATGATGAATATGGATGTTTGTACCCAAGTCTTGGATGTTTGTATATTTATTTAAGTATGTGTATCCGTTATCTAGTAACCATATCACAGGCTCTGCCTAGTTTGGGACTGGATAATTGGTGTGAATGTCTGACATATTTATTTATAATGAAATGTAAGCGATTTTAGAAGAGGAGTGGGCGTGCCGTCGTGATCTGTACGATCTATACTAAAAAAGCTGGCTGACCGCATCAAAGGCATAAATCGCGTGCAGCCTGATAGAACGCGGCTTATTACTAGCTTTTATTAACCACCTCGTTGGCCTTGGTTGTTAGACTCGAGTGCTAGAGGACGTGGGTTCGATTCCCACGTTGTACAAGCTGGCCCCGGTCTGGATGTTATATTGGTTATGTCTAATTTACAAGAGAGACATTTCTAGTGTGGGAATAGACAATTCCCAAAGTAGAATTTCTCCTGTATATGAAAGGCATATGAAAGGCAACGGACATGCTAAATGGGAGGAAAAAATAAGGTGAATACGAATAAAAAAAAATATTATTGGAAAAGTGTATGTTTTTTGATGAAATAATTTATTATACAGTAAAAAGTTTTTACAAGTTCCTCGAAATATAAATATAGAAAATATAATAAAGGTTGTCTGGAAGAAATCGTTTAAAGCGCTAAGACCACCTAAATTGTACTATTTGTAACTTCTATAACGTGTAACTGTATTTGTTTGTGCAATAAAGTGTATTGTATTGTATTGTATCGAGGGTCCTTAGAGAAAAAAAAAAAATCTCCTGTACGATAGGATTTAGACGAGGATAGAACGATTCACAAATGTAACACCCAGCTGGGGCTGACTTGTACAAAGTTGTCCGTGACTGCTGGGAATCGAACTCACTCTCATGCTCGAGTCTAATGACCAAGCACTAGGCCAACCCGCGATTAAAAATAGAGGAAATTGACTAATATCAGATAAATAAAGGCAAAATAAGGTTGGAACGTAAGTATTGATCTAGGAATGAGATGCATTGTAAGATGATTTAGAAATCCCTACTATTATTTATTTCTTTTTGTATGAATGCATAATGCCTAGTAATGAGAGAAAATATTGTAAATAAATCTAAGTTGCTTTGTAGTTTTTAAATAAAAGTGATAAAAATTGTAAGATGGTAAGGGTCTACTTGCGTCAGTAGCGAGCTACCTAAGGAGTAAGACAGTAGCGAGTTACTTAAGAGTAAGGTAGTACACAGATGCCTAAGTGTAAGACAGTAGCGAGTTACCTGAGAAAGAGATAGTAGCGAGCTACCTTTAAATAAATAGCTACCTGAGAAAGAGACGGTAAGAGTTAGACAGTAGCAAGCTACTTAAGAAAGAGTAAGGCAGTAGCGAGCTATCTAAGGATTAAGACAGTAGCGGGCTACCTTTAAATTACTAGCTACCTGAGAAAGAGACGGTAAGAGTTAGACAGTAGCAAGCTACTTAAGAAAGAGTAAGGCAGTAGCGAGCTACCTAAGGAGTAAGACAGTAGCGAGCTACCTTTAAATTACTAGCTACCTGAGAAAGAGACGGTAAGAGTTAGACAGTAGCAAGCTACTTAAGAAAGAGTAAGGCAGTAGCGAGCTATCTAAGAAAGAGTAAGACAGTAGCGATCTATTTAAGAAATAGTAAAGCAGTAGCGATCTACTTAAGAACGAGTGTCTTACTTTTTCTTAAGTAGATCGCTACTGTCTTACTCTTTCTTAACTAGCTTGCTACTGTCTAACTCTTACCGTCTCTTTCTCAGGTAACTCGCTACTGTCTTACACTTAGGCAGTAGCGAGATACTTCAGAAAGAGTAAGACACTACGTTTTTTTTACATAAACTAAAAAAAAACTGGTTGCAGACGGGAACAATTCATATTGGTATAAAATTTATGTATGCGAATATTGATGCAAAACCCTCGATGTCCAAAGGTGAAATCTCCTATTGACGCAATTAGGCCTTGCAAAGTAAAATGTAATTTTACAAATTTATTTTTGTTATCTTTAATTTTAAATCTCATTAAAAGTTTTAGTCCAAAATGGTGGTCATAAACGCCATGGTAATGATTAAAATAATTATTTTATTTATCAGATTACTGTGAATTAATAACGAGGGCCGATAAGCTATCGCTGCCTGCATTTATTTACTTAAATTACTAGGTACAGTTGGCTACAATGGGGGACTGAGTTAAAGGGCTTTGGGGTATGAGGTGGGTGGGTAAGTCAAACGTACGTATCACACTCTAGTATATATTATTTTTGGTATCACACACCACTGCCCCCTTAACTCGGTCCCCCGCTGTATACAATTGCACCAGCGGTGGGATACTGTAGATTAAATAACTAGGACTTCAGTGCTGGTTATATTTTACTCCTCTGAAGATTAAATGTTTACTTTGAGGGAAGAAATTGCCAACTCGCCGGATTCTCAATGCTTCAGTTTTATCCCCCAAATTGGTGGGGGCAAGGCGCAGGCTGCTCTTAAGTTTGTATCGAGCCTTGCCATCTGACCGCGTGATCCGACTGCGTAGCCCGATCGATCGGACGACGTGATTTTTTTTTCTCTTGGTTCGATACTTTATCGGCCTCCAATGAATCTCAATATTACAGTTCGATTGTACGACGCCAAGGAATTGGTCCGTTTCCGTAGTCCGATCGATGGAAGTATTTAAAAAAAATATATAGGTAATTTTAATAGTAAATCAGTATTGTAAAATAAATTTGTATTAAAATCGATTTTTTAAAAGTAATATTAAATTTACGGAGGGGCCCCGCTATCTTTCCCGTCGGTGTCATCAAGGCGACTAAGGGATTGCACCAGGGACGGGCAGCAGCGTTCTCCTGTGTGTGTATGTTAAGATCATTACTGCGATCACCAATCCGCCTGCCAAGCGTGGTGATTATGGCAAATCCCCCAATTGACAACTTACCAAAAGAGGAATTCTACTGGGGAGGCCTATGTCCAGCAGTGGACGTATTTAGGCTGATGATGATGATACTTTAACCAAAAATTTAATATTACTTAAAAAAAAACATTTTATTTAAATTTATTTAACAATTAAATCTCATAGTGATGAGAACTATCATGTTTTATGCAACACATGGTCCGACCGATCGGATGTCTTTTTTCCTATCTGAATCATCTGTGTTAATTGAACCACGATTAACATAGATGCAGACATGATGAGTTTTAGTTCGAAAAAAGTATTTGTACGTGTAGTGTCGCGGTCTGTGAAAACTTGTGTCTTTTCATGAGCCTGCTGATCAGACCACGGAACTTACCAATTCCTCGTCCTAATCGAACTGTAACATTGAGATTCATTGTCCACCGATGTATTGAACCAAGAGAAAAAAGAAAAATCGCGGCGATCCATCGTCTCTGCCTCTTGGACCAAGGCGTGAGTGAGCATTATGTATGTATTTATGTAGAAAAAAGAATATCACATCATCCGATTAGTCGGACTATGCAATTGGACCACGTGGTTATTGTGAGCTTTGGTCGCGCCGGTGTGGGGGATGATTTGCCCTCAAGATTTCAAAGAACTGTTACTTATTTAGACCCCCAGTGGGCTGCCAGTAATTTTACATTGTTATTATTTCTGTTGGTCACCCCAATTTGTTATTGTGGTAACGGGACATGAAACAGGAACAACATTTGTACAAGAATCATGTGGAGCTAGAATGAGGATCAGTCACGTTTTTTTTGTTAAGTATGCATCTGCGCTAAAAAAAACAATAATAATTATGAAAAAATTATTTAAATCGGATCAAAAATGACGAAGATACAGCAAATTCAGTGCAATGGTTTCAAACACTGAAGTGAACGGAAGTGAAATCATCCGTCGCGTCGCGGGAAAAGTGTGCGCAGCACACAAGCGCAGTCTGCCGTAAACAAAACACTCGCGACACCGCTCTGGTAAATGAAATCTGAGCGAGATGGCGAGAACATTACGCGCGGGCACAACAAGTTACGTCGGCATAAAAAGCGCGCGCGTTTTGAAAAGTCGCGTTAAATAAACTTTAATAACTTCGTCATTTCTTGATGGATTTTAATAATAATAAGAAAATGCTCTGCTATTTATAGCGTTTACGTCATACTGATTTGAAATATCAAAAATCTTATGTGAGTGATCCTTGTTAGCCATCCTTTTGGCGAAACCGACCAAATCTAGATGGTCATAGTTATCCCAAGATGAAACAGGCAAGTATGACCATCCAGACATGGACGTAAAAAGCGGGAAAGCTGTAATCCATACAGATGTCAATCCCCATTTGTTGCAAATTCGGAATCAGTGGAGGAATCTACTTCGAATGGTCTGGGTGCACAGTGTCTTCTATTATCCGTAGAGACGCGGGACCCGGACTATTCGACGTAGATTTTTTTCTGAATCCGAATTCACAATAAAAGGAGATTGACATCGGTGTGGGTTAGGGAACGTACCCACACTACGTGACCCGTTCAGGGGGTGGGAGGGGGTCTTCAAAATACCACGCTTGGTCACAGGGGCGGGAGGGGGCTTAGTTTCTCGTCACGTAGTTCAATATCCTCTAGGAAAATCTCGCACTTTTTCGAGCTAGATTCAAATATGGCGCGCAGCGTTTAGCGCTTTTTAAACTCAGATGGCAACACACACGCACATATCGTCAGCTGATTGAAAACTGACCGTTTTTTCTTCTTGATAATATTTTTTTTTACTTGTAATTATAGGTATGCACGCACTCTTGGCGTCACACGACAAGCGCCGTATTAATGAGCCAAATTAGAATTTTTTTCAACTTTCTGTTTGAAAAAAATGTTTTAAAACCATATTTATGAATTACTACTTGAAAACTAGAGGGGGGGGGGGGTCTTGACATATATATTACGGGTGGTCACCGGAGGGGGGGGGGGGGATGTGTCGCGTAGTTTGAGTAGGTTCCCTTACAGCGTTTCCGCTTTTTACGTCGACATGGTCAGTTTTCCAAATTTTCGCTTACTTGGCGATATGTAATTATTATTATTGCCAGCATTAGATTTGGGCAGACCTACCTGAACACATTCAAATGCAATAATATAGAATGCTATTAGATATGGAATTATTTTCTGTTGTTAAATCTGTGTTGATATTTTTTTAATTATTAAAAACAGCAATCGGTAATACACTTTAACTTAATTATTATGTTAATATTGTAAATAAGACACCCTGTGCAATTTATTTCAATGATTACTTGTTTGTCCACTGCAAAGGCCTCCCCAACCCGTCTGGCCAGCGCGGGGAGTGTAGGCCAAATCCTCCGTCTGTCTCCGGCAGATGAGAGAGGGTTGTGCTCCTGCAGTGGAGACAAAAATAACCTGATGATGTAGTGACATTTAGTATTCTCTGCTATAGGTGTGTTTAAAGAAGAGAGCAATTTCTGCCAACAAACTGTACTACTTATACAGTTAGGCGGAGTTATTGTATGTTTTTTTATTTATCACTTTGAGAAAGACTTTATACAAAAAACGATAGATTGATTGATTGAGCCGAAAGCGACAGAAAAAGTTCAAAACTTGCTCAGGTGTCGAATGCATGTCGAATGCACCTGTTTTCTATTAATTTTTTTAGAAGGGGCTAGTTCTTGTGAGTTGGTTTTTGTGGGTCATGTGCTTTATAAACTTATATAGATTCATTAATTTGGATAATAACATTAAATAATAATAAATTATAACCGTGACTTGCGTAGTTCATTGGCAGCCATATTTACTGTCTTGGAATAAATAAAAAATTAAGAGGAAGGCTTTTTTGTTCAATTTAATTCATCATTATCATGGCCAGCGCGGGGAGTGTAGGCCAAATCCTCCGTCTGTCTCCGGCAGATGAGAGAGGGTTGCGCTCCTGCAGTGGAGACAAAAATAACCTGATGATGATGACCTTGATGATGACTCTATTGGCTCTATTTGTTTGTAAACAGAGAGCATATTCCAGCCTACGTATGTTGCAAAGTTTTATTTTATTTTATTTATTCCAGTGTTATGTTGTATGTTAAATAAATTGTAAGTGAAAGCTTGGTATTTCTCGCGGATTTTATACAAAGCGGCTTCACACACGAAAATGCTGTGTAAATAAAAAGTTATTTTCAAAGTTTTATGTATTACTAGCTGTGCCCGCGGCTCCGCTCGCCTGGACTACGGAATCTGTTCCCGTTCCTACTTCCGCTCCCAGGTTAATATCTCACGTTCTAAGTGGCGTATCAAGATGAAACATGCACCAGGTTTTAAGTTATACCTTCAGCAAGACAACTGTGAAAACTGCATCAAATTTCATGCAATAGTTTTTCGTAATGACTTACAGACAAACAAAAAATCTAAAAACAATTATTTTGGCTTTTATTGGCCCTATACAGACCCCTCATACACATTTTTCTACAATATCTCCCATGTACAGACATAGACCAGTTACAGTTTTATTATATGTATACCTTGATATGCAGAACTTTGGATATTTCCTAAGGAAAATGTTGTTCAGAATTCATACCATAGTTAGAGTTTTATTATAAGTAGATATAGATTTCTTGACGAGAGACGTGGACACTGACGGTGGGCCTGATCCACAAGTTTCAAGTCGCTCAACGAGCTATGGAGAAGGCTATGCTCGGGGTTTCTTTGAAGGATATGATTCGTAATAACGACGAACGAGGGAGACCGACCGTGTTGCCCGCAGGTCCTCTTACGTGGACTACTGAATTATTGTTTCCTTTCCCTTCCCCCTCCTATTTCCCATACACTTCCATGCCCCCCTCAGCTCTTTCCTTAGTTCAAAATGTAGTCCTAACTCATCGCAATCTGATTCCGCCGAGCATAATGTATGTGAGTTTTCGAAAACTATAAATTCGCACTGTTGATTGAGTTGGCCGATTGCGATGAAATAAAGACAAAATGTTAGTCAAAATTAAACCCTATGTTTTTCTGAGAGTGCCATCAGAATTGATTCAGTGGGTTTTGCGAGATGCGTGCACGAAAAAACAGATGGACAGTCACAAATTCCAAAAATGATCTTAATGTAGGTAGCTTTTATCTCTTAATAAAAAAAATTTGAAATATTTTCAACTAGCTGTTGCCAGCGACTTCGTCCGCGTGGACAACTTAACATTACAAACTATTATGTATTTACGTATGAATTAAATGTTTCTTCGGTATAAAAATCATCCTATGTCCTATTCCGTGACCTAACAAATATGTGTGCCAAGTTTCATCCCGATCCGTCCAGTGGTTGAAGCGTGATTGTGTAACAAACATCCAAATATCCAAACTTTCGCAATTAGTAAGATGTATCTTACAGATACGCGAAGTTAACGTTTTTATTTGTTGGATTCTACAAACCCTGTACTTAAAACATCATCACCATCATCATCATCAGGTTATTTTTGTCTCCACTGCAGGAGCACAACCCTCTCTCATCTGCCGGAGACAGACGGAGGATTTGGCCTACACTCCCCGCGCTGGCCAGACAGGTTGGGGAGGCCTGATTGATGTTTTATATTTATTAGGGAATACATTCCCTTAGTCGCCTTGTACGACATCCACGGGAAGAGTTGGAGTGGTCCTATTCTACTCCACCGAAAACCACACGGCACGGTACTTAAAACATATGCTACTCTATTTTTTTTACAAAGAGTTACTATAATAAGGTCATTAGAAACACGCGACGACGCCATGACGTCGAGAACCCTCTGCCTCCTTTTGCCTCATATGGTTCCTGTCAGTCAACACCTTGGACCTATTAACTCAACACTCACTGTTAACAATTATAGAGTTGTTGGGTTGTTGTTAGAGCATGTTTTGTACAAAAACACGAATGGGTGTTGAATTTCGTAACAACGTCTATTATTATAGGCAAGGCCCGAAGTTTTCCTGGCAATAATTAAATATAGGGATTGCGTAACGCGATTTATCAAATTTCACGTTATCCATATACCTATTTTCAAATGACTCGACATCACTAAACTCGGCCTTATATGGATTCCCTGTAATATTTAAATTCAGACCCGAATCAAGTCGATTGTTTTTTTTTAAATGCACAAAATTAAGATTTAGTATATTATGCACTTTTTGCCCCCTCGCTCTTAGTGCCTTGTCTCACACCCTGTAAGGTTGGCTGGAAGAGATCTCCTTTTAGAGATAAGCTCGCCTTTGTACACAAAATTTGTAACTGTATTTACTTTTAAAATGTGTGCAATATAGAATATATAATAAGATTTCTATCCCTAACCAATACATAAATGTTGTCTGGGAGAAATCTCTTAAAGCGATAAGACCGCCTAAATTTTACTATTTCTAACTTGGTGGACAAAACACCGGCTAAGTGCGAGTCGGTCTCCGGACCGACGGTTCCGTACAAACGAGTAAGGATAAACTGGATTGAGGGACAAACTTAACTTTGCCGTTGGAAAACTGTTGTCCCCATACATTGACATAGGTAGGGGTAAGTTTACCAACTGCGAATAAGTTTATCGTGTGATGTAGGTAACTCCTACCATTTTCGGATTTTTCCCTTTACTTGTGCTGTAAGACATTCATCATCAGCCTAAATACGTCCACGTTCATTGGGGAAGGTCTATGTCCAGCAGTGGACACGATGATGATGATTGATGAAATGACCAGTGATACACTAATTCAAACAAGGGAATTGAGTTATTATTTATACATGAAATTAGAACGCAAAATATGTAAATTGTTTTTTGTTCGTTAGGAGTTTTGTTTTCACAATACATTGGGTTCTTGAGAGTTGTGTCAGCACGGAGTAGGAAGCTATTGGAAACCAGGTTAAGTACCTAATTGTAGTTCAGAAAACGTTCAATTAATTACTTTCGAACGCAGTCCGAAGACTCCCAAGTGCAAAGATCAAGGACAATGTTTATGCAGATTTAGTCATTTATCTTTAACTAGTTGTTACGCGACTTCGTCGCGTGGACAACTTAACATCACAAATTATTATGTATTTCCCGTAGGAATGAGATGTTTTTTCGGGATAAAAACTATCCTATGTCCTATTCCAGGACCTAACCTATATGTGTGCCAAGTTTCATTCCGATCAGTCTAGTGGTTGAAGCGTGATTAAGTAACAAACATCCAAATATCCAAACTTTGGCATTTATAATATTAGAAGGTGTGTAACTCTAGCAGTTTTGGCAGCGCACGCCAGAATAGCTCGCAGATGGTAGATTTTTTCCTACTTGATATTTTGGACAATTCACACTATATTCTATAAATTGTAGCCTGTGTTATTTTGATGTATAAGCTATATTATAGTAAAGTTTTATTAAAATCCATTCGGTAGTTTTTGCGTGAAAGAGTAACAAACATCCATCCATACTTACAAACTTTCGCGTTTATTTTCTGTAGTATTTCCTGTAGGAATAGGATGTTTTTTCGAGATTAAAACTATCCTATGTCCTATTCCAGCACGTAACCTATATGTGTGCAAAGTTCCAGCCCGATCTGTCCAGTGGTTGAAGAGAAACAGCTAAATATCCAAACATCCAAACTTTCACATTTATACTCGTGAGACTAAATCCTTTAGCTAGACCTGACTACATGAGTATATCTGCGTATACTTATTTCTTCTAACGCGTCATACGACCTCGTAATTAGGTAAAGGAACTCCGCTTCCGTCGCCTGAAAGCGTAGTTCCCGGCATAAGAAATGGGTCATAAAGACTCCGCGAACCGGCGACCTGCGCCTGCCCCAGACAATGGACATCCACCGCATTGTCTATTGTCTGTCACCGGTGGCGGCCAGACGCGATGAATGGGGCAAGTTCATACTTCGCGGCCTACATTACCTACCGACTGCGACGGAGATAGCGGCGCCCCGAGTGGGACAGAGAGGCGTGGCGCGGACACTCGGAATTACCGCTGCTTGCCTGAGTTTTGTTTTGAGGCGGTCCAGTAGCTCTGCGGGCGGCGCACGAGTCGAGTCATTTCCCACGCGCACGCGCTGTGCGCCACCGAGTTTTACGCGCGCACTACCATGCTCGGCTCGCATTTCGACCCGCGCCGCGCCTCGCCGCGCTCGTTTCGATAACATCTGCAAATCCGATATTCAGGGCAGCGATACGGTGATAGTGTTGCGATTTCGTGTAGTTGCGGTTCGGACTCCGCCCGGCCATGTGACCGCTTCGATGGGAGCGGAACCCGCACAAAAAAGCCGCCCGCTAATGTCTACCCCTCCCGATCGCTACAAAAAAGGGACAAAACGGCTATTCCTGGAATGCACACATGTGGACGCGGGATAAGCGCGGCCGGCTGCACTCACTGACGCAGTCTCATCGCGATGCCGCGGAGGAGCAAGTGGATCCATCTGGTGGCCGGCGTCGTCGCCGGCGTCACCCTCGGCATCTTCCTCAAGCTCTGCCTACGAACGTCCTCAAGAACTACCATCGAGACCTGTCCGGGATCTTCGAAGCTTTACATCGCCCCCGACCCCATGGCCCTTATAGATTTGCGAGCGAATGAAACTGTCGAGAATTCTAACAGGACTCTAGTATTTGTTGGTGTTATGACAGCGGAGCAGTATCTGGAGACGAGAGCGAAGGCTGTGTTCGAAACTTGGGGGCAAGACTTGCCAGGGCGGATCGCGTTTTTCAGTTCCGAAGTGTCGCGAGCACCCGGACTGCCTCTCGTTCCATTGCGGCACGTGGATGATAGTTATCCGCCTCAAAAGAAGTCCTTCCTAATGTTACTGTACATGTATGAGAACTACGGCGATAGGTTCGAGTGGTTCATGCGCGCTGACGATGACGTTTACGTTAGGGGTGATAAGTTGGGGGAGTTCTTGAGATCCGTGGACAGTAGTAAACCTCAGTTCATCGGGCAGGCTGGACGAGGGACCAGTGCGGAAAGGGACGCTTTGGCCCTGGATTATAACGAGAACTTTTGCATGGGAGGGCCGGGAGTGTTGTTTTCTAGGGAGACCCTGAAGATGGTGGCTCCTCACGTGAAGTATTGTTTGAAGCATTTATACACGACTCATGAAGACGTGGAGCTGGGGAGGTGCGTCGCCAAGTTCGCTGGAGTATCCTGCACTTGGAGCTATGATGTGAGTATTGAAATAGATATTTTTAGATTCTGTTACGTGTAACACTGTAAAGAGTTAGATAAGCCGATACACCTACCTTCCGGAATCCGAACGTTATCTCACCCAAAACTTAATCGACGCGTAATTGATATAGCGAAAACAGAGTTGATCACAGAGTAACAACCATGGGTTCATTTGACTGATCCCTAAGAAAAAGAGTTAGTCCGTGGGTTTTCATGCAGAGGTTAGATTAAGAGATTCAAAATACATATTTGAACCGATGCTTAAAACAACTAGTGCAATTTTTTAAATTTTCTCAAGTTGGATCGAATAGAATCTGTGTTGTCGTACCTAAGTGTGTCAGACTTAAATACGACACTCGGAATTCGTTTACAAATTCCGCAACAAGTTGCTTGTTATGTTTTAAATGGAAAGCTAACTGTGTTTGGACTGTTTTTACGACGAAGCTGTAGGTATTCGTATACTGACCTATTTTAGAATCATTTGAATTTTTGGTAACTTTTTATTGTTTTAAGATTTTGGCAACAATACTTTAAGGTCTAATCACCATATCTTTATTTTCTGTTTACTATGAGTATCATAGTGACTCAGACCAACGTTGTTATTAATATAGTCACAGACTTCCCTTACTAACGTTGATAGTAAGCTTTAGTAAGGTTTGAGGTTAGGAAGTTCATCGATTTAAGAAAATTGGCGTATTTATGAAGATTAACACGTTTATTTATGTTTCCTTTATAGTGTACATACGCACAGACATTTGTTGCATAACAACTAAATGCCAAAGCCCGAAGTATACAATATTTTAGAAAAAACAAATACACAACAAACTAACTGTTCTCCAAAAAACGCGGGAACAACCCTTCTTTGGTAAAGTTATCATTGCATAGAGTTTTGTCTATGGTTTAATCCGTCGCTGACGAATTGACGATGCAGACTGGCCTATCTGATTTTCCCCCGATTGTAAAGTTTAGCATTTAATTTAAAAAACTTATTGTTTACTTCAGTTCAACTTAAAGTTACGTTTATAATGTTTAGAGAAATATTTATAAATGTCTTTTTTATAATCTAATGTAATTTAGGAGCAAGAGGCATATAATACGATAGTTGGCTGTGTCCCACACGACGACGCCAGCATTACAATAACGGGTTTGCGTTGCGGTTCGCAAGCACGTTTTTGGAAGGCTAATCTTATGCTAGTTACATTATTTAATGAAGTTGTTTTAATTTGCTCTTTTACTTTTTTTTTACGATGTGAATCGCCTAACTGACAGCCTATGTGATGACAGACAGCCACGGCAACCGAAGGACTCAAACCCCGCATTTATAATACCACAGGCTTGGTGAAGGAAAACATCCTAAGGATTCCTGCATATGCCAAAGAAGAAATTCTAAGTCGTATGTGAAGTCCACCAAATCGGCTCGGGGCATCGTTGGTGGTCAGGGGTTTGGCACAAAAGATCCTGAAGGGTCGAAGTGTCATGTCTTCCTGGTTGTAGGGATTATATAATAAAAGGATTATCTCCTCAGCTTGTTCAAAAAGTCCTTAGTGGGATCAAACTCACGACCCCTGGCTCTCGAGTACAATGACTAGGCTACTAGGCCAACGAGCTCGGCGGTAACAATAAAAAGTTAAAATACTATAGTTTAATTAACTTGGATGTTAACAGCGCAGAGTTACTTAACTACACCAGTTTCAGCTTAACCAATTGCTCGTCGAAAACTAATTGAGAAACCGTGGAAACAAGACCAGAGCAATTAGAAATGTTTAACATGGCAACACTGGTAGACAAAAGAGTATACAAAAGACTCTAATAGTTGGAATTTATAATGAACTATTTAACACCTTAATTAGTAGTAGTCTACCCCCTCGCCCCTTAATTATAGCAAAGATAAATAAAACGATTATAGGTAGATCGTTTAGTAGACACACACAGAGAATATAACTAGTAAGAGACGGGACTCCCATACAGAATTCTTGAAAAAAGCAACACATAATCCGTCTGGTTAGGAAGACTACTGGAGTCCTATAACAATTTTGGGGTTCAGTGCTCTTCCTGATTTGGACGTATTAGGCCGCCATTAAAAACTCTGTCCGTTTCATACATCGGTTTTTTACTACTGAGTTGCGCCAGCCTGGGTACACAATGGGACACCCGACTCGTTGTCTAAATTCCTTACATTACATTGTAAGCGTTATATTATTAGTAAAGATCGTTATCGGTGAGATACTGATATATTCGGATTTATCGTCCCGCGCTCGCCCCTCGCGAAAAGAAGTGGGGCGTGCCATCGTGAATTGAACGATATATACATGCGGCGGAGTATAACAGTGACCTCATAGATGTCATGGGTATGACGTCACAGCACTGCGTAACTAAAGGAAGTTACGGCTAAAGTTGGTTTATATTACCATGTAAACTTTGCGGTCCACTTCGGAACTGTATTGTAAATTATTTTGTATTCAAGACGCAAATGCGTTTGTTTGAGGTTTACGGTACCGTACAAGTCAACTTTAATGATATGAATACAAACCACTTCAAGTCAAGGCTGTTACCTGTAATTACCTGTTGGGTTTCTGTTGTCGCAGACGGCCGGGTCGCGGGTTCGAGTCTGTTTGTTTTCTGACGCATCGTGGTACTCTATACTTATAGTGTCTGTCGAATCAAAAATCTCAACTGTACGAAAATATTATCATCATCAGGTTATTTCTGCCTCCACTGCAGGAGCACAACCCTCTCTCATCTGCCGGAGACAGACGGAGGATTTGGCCTACACTCCCCGCGCTGGCCAGACGGGTTGGGGAGGACTGATTGATGTTTTATAATGTATTCCCTTAGTCGCCTTGTACGACATCCACGGGAAGAGTTGGAGTGGTCCTATTCTACTCTACCGGAAACCACACGGCAAAATATCATACTAATATTATAAATGCGAAAGTTTGGATATTTGGATGTTTGTTACTCAATCACGCTTCAACCACTAGACGGATCGTGATGAAACTTGGCACACATATAGGTTAGGTCCTGGAATAGGACATAGAATACCTTTTATCCCGAAAAAACGTCTCATTCCTACGGGAAATACATACTTATTTGTGATGTTAAGTTGCCCACGCGGACGAAGTCGCTGGCAACAGCTAGCATATTATAAAGATACATATAAAAAGGAGATATTTATAAAAGTACAAAACTTATTTGCTGCGAACCGTCTTCTACAGATAAACCTCAGTTTTGGTTTCTTTAGAAGACTATAGATATACAACGATGTGTCTCTATTGTTTTGATCAATAAATAAAAAAAAAACAAATCTTAAAGTCAATTAAATTTTTTGTAATTTTAGAGTCGTAAGATAATGCAATTGTAGCCTTTAAATACATAGATTTTATGTGAATTCTAGTCATTACTAATTAGTCGGTAATCAGTTTTCCTAAAACATAATCACGTTAAAATCCGCTTTAAAATTCAGAAACAGTCGCAAGAAGATCGACAATGTGCTGAACTGCATCGCGGTGCACAGGATGCTCGAGTTTGCCACAAAAAGTCTCACAAAGGGAGTTTGTCCTTGGATCGGGTCTCGGGGTTACGTCCCGAAGACGTCACATCTGGGGACAATCGTCATTTTTTATTTATTGCTTTTACCAAGATACGTCACAGTAAAATACCATTGGGCCCGATTCCGAAGGCACATATTTAAAATTTGACAGCGCTAAAATTGGTTTCGTCATTATCTTCATAATACTGTGTGACAAGGATAGCAACAGTTTTAGTGCTGTAAATCTCTTCAGAATCGAGCCCTGTCTGATTAAAATTGAAGTAAATTGCCTGTTGGATATTAAAATAAATAATTTTACAAATGTATTGTAACACAGTATATGGTTTCCAAACTGTAGGACTTAAAGGGTGAACATAGACGGATCGACTGCATTTGAACTGCCATGCAGCTACCAAATGGCAGTTTTCATGCAGTTTTCTTGCGGTTGGTATAAATGCGTCAAAACTGCAAACCGACTGCCGCAATCCGCTGGCAGACCGCGTGCAGAACTAACGACTGGAGAGCAGAGGCTTGTTGATCTTTTTACTTTTACTAACGAGTGCCTATTTAACGTGAAATAAATATATGATTGATTGATTGATGGTGACTTGATTTCCTAATAAATATGTCCTCGCTTGTTTCGAGCACTACTACCCTACACTGACTGGTGATAATGATAACAGTGCTACTGGCAAGCGTAATGTCTTTCTGGATATCACGGCTCGTAACGCCATAAGGTCCATCTGTGGACATATCTTCAAATAGACCAGGGGTCCAATTCTACTATTTTCAACATTTAACGTTCGTTACGTATAAGTTTCAGTCAAAGTCAAAGTCAAAATCATTTATTGCATATGAGTACACTTGGTACATTTTTATACACGTCATTTTTATCGACTACCGCTTCCTAGGTGTTAGCGCTATGAAGAAGAAACGGCGCAACAAACTTCACGCAACACATCTTTTAAAAATCAAGTTTGCATACAATTAATAAGGTTTTGCGAAGCTGAATTAACATTAGTACCAGGCATCTTTGTAATTCAAATAATCATTTATTTTATAATAGGCTTTCTTACAAAGTTGTTTTTTAATGTGAATCTTAAACTTTCTTTTCGTCATATTTAAGATTTCCTCTGGTAGTTTGTTGTAGAAGCGTATACATTGCCCCGTGAACGATTTACTGACCTTACTTAGTCTTAACCCTGGTAAAACAAGTTTTTAACAGACGCTATTTTGACAGCAATGCGTTTCGTTTTTACCTGAGACAACTGTCAAAATGTAGAAAAACGTTCGTTCCATCTACGTCTGACGTTTGTTTAAACGTTAGCTACGGCTGAAACGCAGCTGAAGCACGAACGTTGTGCGCAGCGGAGTACGAATAGTGTTAAAACCTGCGTTTCAGCTGCAGTTCAATTGCGTTTTGTGCGAAAATGCGTTAGTAGAATTGGCCACCTGTACAACTTGTTGCAAGTAATTTTTATGCATGACACGTATACCCCGATCATCGGTCTTGACGGGCACGTCACAAAATGGGGGACGAGATAAGATAATCGGCGCCAAATCTTGCTCACACTCCGACGCCACCAGATAACGAGCGCACTTAGGTACTACATGCGGAAAAGGTAGAAAAATAATGTAGGAATGTATAGGAAAGCGTGCGAATGTGGACAAATTACCGACAATTGTTCTATCTATTCAGAATTGCAATGCGCGTTAGTGGACAGAATAAGGCATACGGTCTCGTAGTATGGGCAGGGAATATTAAATATGGTATGGGATATTGAATATGAGATGATTTGGGATGATATGGGAATATTAAATATGGGTAAATATGGTATATACATTCCCTAACAGTGCCTTGCAATCGTGCGATATATCTTCTTTATTGATATTCAACCATTAATACGTCAGGTATTCTCCAGAGCATATGTTATGTTTCCGGAGTTATGTATGTCTAGTCATTTTGATTGCGTCTTCCTGTCTAACTTAGTCGCATCATCAGGCGAAATACGTCCACTGCTAAACATAGAGATAGAATGGTGAAGTAAGCGGGACACGCGTGTCAACAATCTGTAATATATTGCAAAAACTTTCAAACACTTTTCGCGCCGAGTCAAGGTCAGGTAAACACCGTCAAACAAAACTAAACACTGCCAAAGTGCTATATTGCCCGTTTTCAAACTGCATAACTGTATCTCCTGTCTAGAAACGTCAACACGAGGCAAAAAAGTGCGCGGGAGGGGCGCGCTGTGTCCGAAAATCGACACGCGCTAGACAGAAGTAATAAAGTACCCCTTCTACCTACATCCGTTTCTGTGAGCCTCTCCAATAGAATGACACTTTTGGTGGGCATTCCATTAGGGGATTTGGCTTGGCTGGCGGATTGGTGGTCGCAGTAATGTATCTACTTAATATCATCATCATCATCATCAGGTTATTTTTGTCTCCCCTGCAGGAGCACAACCCTCTCTCATCTGCCGGAGACAGACGGAGGATTTGGCCTACACTCCCCGCGCTGGCCAGACGGGTTGGGGAGGCCTGATTGATGTTTTATAATGTATTCCCTCAGTCGCCTTGTACGACATCCACGGGAAGAGTTGGAGTGGTCCTATTCTACTCTACCGGAAACCACACGGCAAACAGGAGTAATCCCAAGAGCAGGAGGTCCCTGTTGCAATCCCTTAGTCGCCCCCACGCGAAATTGGGGGTGGCCCAATTCTAAGCCGTAACCACGCAGCTAAGTCGAGAGTAACGGCCTTATACGATTGCTAAATTCTGTTACTATCGCTGTTGTGTTTATTCATTTAACTATCTCGTTGTTCGCCGTGCCCGTACACATAATTACATAATAGGTAAATTACCACAGACAGAGCGTGCAAATAACGAATTCCGACAACTCCCCAGACGGGTTTCGCCACAAAAACTGTCGGGCGAACGAACGTCACGCGACCTTTGCACTGTTTGTCGTCAATAATGTATGATGGTATGAGGTGTGACGCTTACCGCTTCAAGGACCTACATTTAGCGCTACGAATAATAAAAAATATATTGGGCTCGATTCTGAAGGCACAACGTTAAAATTTGACAGCACTAAAATTGTTGCTATCCTTGTCACACAGTATTATGAAGATAAAGACGAAACCAATTCTAGGGCTGTCAAATTTTAAATGTGTGCCTTCAGAATCGGGCCCATTATACTTCTTCTTCTTTTTGTTAATGGCTTTTGCAGCTAGGCAATTTAGCCAATATCCAGTATACAAATTTGCGGATGGGAAGGAAAGGAATTTTATATATTCTTTATTGCACATAAATTTTACAAAAAAAGGGCATAACATAAAAGTGTACAAAGGTGGACTTATCTCTATAAGAGATCTCTTCCAGCCAACCTTCACTGTGGGAAAAGCTAAAACAAGCTAGTTAGTTCCAAAGGAAAAAAATACACATTATAGATATAAGCGAAACTAAGGAAAGAAACCAAGATATAAATGTTACAGTTTAATGTTATTTTTGTGAATATAGTCAGCTAGAGATATATTATACTTGTTCATTATTATCGTCGACTGTAAAAGTCATCGGACAAAATTTTAGTAGGTGCAAAAAGTCGGAGAATAATTTCGATTCCACCCGCTTTTTGATCACCTGTTTCTCGTGTTCTCGGCGCGTCATCGTCGCCCCACCATCGAGACAACTCGCTAGAACTGTGGATTAATTCGATCTTCTTCACTTTCTTCATATTTTTAATTTCGAGAGATATTACTACTGTGTCAAAGTGAAACGGGTACCCTGGTCGTCAATCGCTACTTTGGAGCTCTAGGTTACGGACTCAGGTATGGGAACGGTATCAAAGTTTGGTGGCGTCAACGATCTCTATGTACTACTAGATGGAGCGTTACAAACAATCGCTCTGTTCCACACAAGTAACCACAACTCTTTCACATTCACAATAAAACTTGTGCAGTTACTACGCAGAACATTCATTATTACTAAATATTGACGCTACGATTAAATAATGTCAATATTTAGTAAATAATTAAATGTTCTGAGTAGTAACTGCACAAGTTTCAAAGTGAATGTGAAAGAGAGAGTTGTGGCTACTTGCGTGGAACAGAGCGATTGTTTGGAACGCTCCATCTGGTAGTACATAGAGATCGTTGGGTGGCATTTATTTTATTCTTCGATACACGTACCGAAAAGCATTTTGTCCGACTAGGTACGCCAAAACATACAGTCCACTAATTTATATAAAAAAATCCAGTCCCTATAGGTATTTCCATTCTGAACGATTTCGCGTTCAATACTGGTGTATGGGGCACAACAACATCAATATCAGCCTGTTTCGTTGATTCACACTGTTGAAGTTTTGTTACGTATATTTCATTCCAGATTAATAGTCCTATGAAAACAAACGCATTTGCGTCTCGAAAACAAAATACACAATAGATGGTGTTCCTAAGTGGACTGCAAAGTTTACATGGTAATACAAACCTGTTTTTGCTGCTGGTGACCCTTTCATGTATATGTTACCGAGACGTAAATAGCGTTGGTTTTCATAGGACTATTAATCTGGAATGAAATATAACTACTTGCTTCGCCCTGACGAAGTAAAACAACTCAGTGCTAAAAGCATTGTGCAGTTTCTAACTGCTGCAAGGCACTATAGTATGGTGGCGATCACAATAGACCAGAAATGGTCGCAGTGATACAAGGTCTAGACGGAGACCGTGAAGTAGCCCAAACTCGAATATTAATAAATAAATACATAGGAGTGTAAGAAGCACCATTGCGGGTAGCACCCTTCTCCTGTAAGATCATTACAGCGATCACAAATCCGCCTTCCAAGCGTGGTGAATATGACAAATCCCCCAATGTACAGCCAACCAAAAGTGGCATTCTATTGGGGAGGCTTATGTTCAACAGTGGACGTATTTCGGCCTATGATTTTGACTAATTAGCACGTTCATGCACAGATAAAAACGATTCCTGAAAATTTACGTCCATTAATTACGTAAGGTTTATTTTTTAATGACAGAATCCTCATATTGTGTAAAATTTAACGATCTCTATGTACTACTAGATGGAGCGTTCCAAACAATCGCTCTGTTCCACGCAAGTAGCCACAACTCTTTCACATTCACAATGAAACTTGTGCAGTTAATACGCAGAATATTTAATTATTACTAAATATTGCCGCTACGGTTAAATAATGTCAATATTTAAGTAGTAAATAATTAAATGTTATGAGTAGTAACTGCACAAGTTTCAAAGTGAATGTGAAAGAGTTGTGGCTACTTGCGTGGAACAGAGCGATTGTTTGGAACGCTCAATCTAGTAGTATATAGAGATCGTTGGTAAAATTAAATTAAAAATACCTAATTTATTGTCGGTATTAAACCGTTATCGCGCTTGATAACATATTTTGGTCATAATCCGTCTGATTTACGTGTTGGTGCAATTTTTAGGTCAGGATTTATTGATTTGATAACCTTAAATATTTTAACTATAGGTAGTAAGTACAATGTAATTTTCAATACGTTTGTTCGTAAGATCTCTGTTACATAGGCGTAATTAAAATTAAATTAAATATCTCAGACATTCACACCAATTATTTAGTCCCAAACTAGGCAGAGCCTGTGCTATGGTTACTAGATAACGGATACACATACTTAAATAAATATAATAACATCCAAGACTTGGGTACAAACATTCATATTCATCATACGAACATTTGCCCCTAGCGGGATTCGAACCCGCAACCTTCGGCGTGGCAGTCCGAGAGCTACCCCGTTCCATCACGGAGATCGTTCTCTGTATAATAATGTTATTCATTGTCATTAATCATACACACGTGATTTTGAAACTGTAGTTTAGATTTAGTTTAATAATCTGCGCAGTAACTTGACGTCGAGAAGATTGTTGTTCGTTTCCAGACCAACCACACCAAGGAGTTTTTATCTACTGATATATAATCTGTTTGGTTTATTGGAACATTAACTTTTGGCTATTTGGTGCAATGTTATCAATCATTGTCTTTTTTTTATTCACGCATGTTAATTTTAAAAAATAAGCAGGCCTTACTAAGGCTAAAAACAAATAATCTAAGCGACCATAAATGAAAACTTCAATAGGTACTTCGATTTAGTTTTAAATCGTCATAATTTTTTTGTTTTTTACTTACAAATGTATTGAAAATAGTCATACGAAACGCGTGCTAAGTTAATTATTCAATTCTCGGCTTCATCTATTATAATACCTCGCATACGGCTCGGGCTTAAAAGTCTTGTAAACTCTCGACTACGACTCAAGCTTACAATGGCTTAGCATCAACGATCTCTATGTACTACCAGATGGAGCTTTCCAAACAATCGCTCTGTTCCACGCAAGTAGCCACAACTCTTTCACATTCACAATGAAACTTGTGCAGTTACTACGCAGAACATTCAATTATTTACTAAATATTGACATTATTTAACCCTAGCGTCAATATTTAGTAATAATTAAATGTTCTGCGTAGTAACTGCACAAGTTTCATTGTTGCGTGTAATAGAGCGATTATTTGGAACGCTCCATCTATTAGTACATAGAGATCGTTGCCTAGCATCTATTAGAATATTCAACTTTCCGCACTTGCATCATAATAATGTATTATTTATTGTTTTCGGTGAATAAACTACTAACTAGGTACTTAAACCCTCGGCGTGTGGCCGCGTGGGATTTTAATTTATTATACAGGTTATTTGCGAGCTTCGCGTCGATAAGGTACGTATCATTTTAGATACTATAAATGTATACATCTTTTAATAAATAAAAACGTAAACATCGCATTTGCGAAAAATATATTTGGGGGTCTAAGGATAAGTAATAGAACACAATAAGATAATTTTTGGAATTTTCGTCTTTCTGCTTGTGCACGCATCACGTAAAAACTATTGCATCAACTCTGTTGGAGTTTCCAGAAAAAAACATAGGGTTTAATTCGGAGAACCTAAATATGGCTTTATTTCATCGCAATAGCTTACAAGTTATGCATTATAGTTTTCAAAAACTCACATTGGTATGCAACAAGGCAATGTTCGGCGGAATTTGGATTACGGTGAGTTAGAAGGACTACATTTAGAGCGACGAGAGAGAAGGTAAGAGGGTAGAGGAAAGGGTTGAGGGTAGGATTGAGGCTGCCCTGTTGGTTAATCCTCCGTCAGTCTCCGGCAGATGAGAGAGGGTTGTGCTCCTGCAGTGGAGACAAAAATAACCTGATGATGTTGGTTAAGGGGAGTAGATACGGGAGCGGGGGGGGGGAGGGGGAGGGGGAGGCAATTAACACTAAGTAATTTTTAATCCCTATTTAATTCTGTAGTCCACCCAAACAGAGCCGCGGGCATAGCTAGTTTTTAATAAGTTTTGTAAAAGGGGCCATGAAACGCAATGCTAGTCGCTGTTTTCAGTTTTACTTTCCTACGGTATTTTTGCAATAAGTTTATAATACGGCCTAACCACGGTCGAGCGCAGTCTGAGCTGACGTTCTTAAATTGCGCGGAGTTTCACTAAGAGTCCCCGCAGACTGCAAACTTTATATCGGCCGATAATTTATACAGGCTCTTGAACAGTATAAAGATGTATGCAAGTGCGCACACTATGACGATTTGTTGGCCCAGTGTGCGCACTAGCAGCTCAATCCGACTAAATTATCGGCCGATATAAAGTTTGTAGTCTGCGAGGTCTCTAAACCAACTTGTAAGTATATCCAGTTTTTACTGTGATCGAATCTCGATCGTCAGTCGATAAACTCGTCTTTTTAAAGGTCAAGTTTGTACTATTTTTATCATATCCGCCTTTAAATAACTGATTTTATGCTAAAAAGATTGCTGTAATATTATGCAGGTATTTATTCTCATCATTTAGGATACATAGATAAATAGGAGTGCGTTAGATACGGTTAGTCACAGTATCAGTTGTATACAGTATGGCTAGTGTAATATACTCAAATTACTTGACTCCCAGGGTACGCTTCAGCATAGATTAGATTACAATCATTATTAGGTACATTCACAGGAACGGATATATAGGTAGAAGGGGTACACCACTTGTTTAGTTCAGTCTCGTGCGTGTCGATTTCCCGCGCACTTTTCGCCTCTTTGTCTCGTTTCTAGTGAGGATATACAGTTATGCAGTTTGAAAACGGGCAATATGGCACTTCTGCAGATTTTTTGTCGGTGTTTACTAGGGTTTCTGCTCGAGAATTCTAGAGAAATTTGTCTTTAGTCGAGACGGGAAAAAAAACTCAACGCCTCGAGAACTCGAGAAATTAATTCCGTGCGCTAGATAACTAAAAGAAACACGCATATAACACGTGAAGAGTCTGAGAGACTGTTGATCATTTGGGAACTGGCAGGGACCCAATAATTATAAAAAAGTTAAGTACTACCCTACTCTTTATTTTTTATATAGACCAGCTGAGTATAGTTTGTTTAATTTATTGTTTGTTGTAGATTTGTTAATTAATAAGTGCAATTTATGGTAACTAAAAATTTACCATTTGATTTAATTGATCTCTTCTATCTGTCTAATTTGTAATAAAACAATATTTTGAATATAACCGCATGTTTTGTTGAAAATTTCAAAATTTCTCGAGAAACTCGAGAAATCCTAGTCGAGAATTCTCGTGCCTCGAGAAATAAAAAAGGTCGAGAAACCAGAAACCCTAGTGTTTACCCGACCTTGACTCGGCGCGAAACGAGTTGACAGTTTTTGTAATATATTTCAAATGATTAGCACGTATGTCGCGCTTATTTCACCGTTCTATCTCATTCATTTCTATGGGTACGAGCTCCCATAAAACATAGGTGGGTCTCGATTATAAATCTGTAAGTAAAAGGTTCCAATCAATACGTTGGATAAACGAGGACAAACAGTTCCATAGCAAGCGGCAGACAATAGGTAATTCACAATTCTATTGTCGAGTTCGTCACACAAATGGCTCTGAGTTCTGATAGATATATCAGATGAGTCGAGGGATACAGTGATTTACAACATTGCCCACGTAAAATATTATATCATTTTGATCCCGTCTAGACATTTATCCGCTGTCGTTACGAAAATCTAATCTATCGTACACATCGATACCGTATGACCAGTTGGTCATGTACTTCGGCAGTATGGTGACTCTGCTCCGTTTCGCTTGAAGTTCCTCTTGAATCGACTTGTGGCACTCTGAATGAAAATGCCAAAAATGCCACAAATTTGACCGAAATACCTCCACTGCTGAACATATCCTCCCCAATAGAATGCCACTTTTGGTGGGCTATCCTACTAATATTATAAACGCGCAAGTTTGTAAGTATGGATGGATGTTTGTTACTCTTTCACGTAAAAACTACTGAATGGATTTTAATGAAACTTTACAATAATATAGCTTATACATCAGAATAATACATAGGCTACAATTTATAAAGATATTGTGTGAATTGTTCAAAATATCAAGTAAGTAGGAAAAAATCTACCATCTGCGAGCTATTCTGGCGTGCGCTGCCAAAACCGCTAGTGTTACACATATGTAATATATGATGGAAATGTTTATCTTAAATAGTCCTACAAAAAAGCCCGCCACAGTATATATCTATATCTTATGTGTAAGCCATTATAGCCAAAATAGTGAACCCTAATATAAGCTACTCGAAATACTAATCCTGCGCAGACGAAGTCTTATATAATCACCGCGTTTACCCTAATCGGTGATCGCAGTAATGATCTTAATATACACAGGAGAACGCGGCTGCCCTGACGCATTGTCATTGAATCTCAAAAATGCTTACAGAGAAACCTTTCTCGGAAATACAGTAGCCCTACTGTGCCGTTACTATGTCGCGCGAAATGACTCGGTCTTGCAGCTATTTGATCGTGAACTAATTAGACAGGCCAGTGAACCGAACGGCCGACCGACTGGCGAACTGGTCGGATCAGCTAGCTTAACCTGACCTACTGGACCGTAACACTGTGACTGGGGTATTGAATACCTAGGCAACAGTTTAGCTGGTTTAGCCTAGGTATTTCCGCAGTTATGGAATGGAAACACGTGCGAATACAGGAATTTATATGGGACATGTTTTTTGTGATTCTTGTAATCAGGTAGTGTAGTCCTTATGACGCATTCCAAATCAAGTGTTTCTATTAGCCTTACCGAATCATGCAGGGCGCTGATGAGGTGGACAATTATTTCCCTAGCTAATCGTGGTACCTCAAAAAGGCGGCGATGTTATTCGCAACACATCACGTCAAGGAGTATCACGGGGCGAAAAGCGGACGAAGGAAAGCCACTTTGCGACATTAGACTGCGCAAAGTAGCGATACATCGTCTCTGCCTACCCCTCTGAGCATTATGTATGTATGTACGAGTATCGCGTTTGAAATGTAATAAAACAACTTACTGAGTGAACTACTTAAATACTACCGGTTTGTATATTACACTACTGAACTTGATATTAACTGTACAGTACTTTATACCGGTTTCCAAGCCGAAGTTGAAGTTAGAAGAAATCTGTATGAATACGTATTTTACTATTCTTTCATCCATGGACTGCTGAGACTCACCAGGTGAAGAAGACTAACAACAGCTTGTATATGAAATCGCTATAAGGTTCAGAACCTACTACCGTCTTGCGTAAAATATAACGGGCATTTTAGGGGTGTTGGTCGGTAAGCCCCACTCTGTCTCTAAATGGCTTACATGACATTCATCATCATCAGGTTATTGTTGTCTCCACTGCAGGAGCACAACCCTCTCTCATCTGCTGGAGACAGACGGAGGATTTGGCCTACACTCCCCGCGCTGGCCAGACGGGTTGGGGAGGCCTGGTTGATGTTTTATAATGTATTCCCTTAGTCGCCTTGTACGACATCCACGGGATGGGTTGGAGTGGTCCTATTCTACTCTACCGGAAACCACACGGTGTCATTGTATGAGTTATATCGTTACTGTGTTAGTTCTATCGTTACGCACTAATCATCAATGTGTAAACTAATATACTGACATTCGGATTTCACTCCCCGCGTCCCGCACTCACTCTTTGCCAAAAGTAGCGGGGAGTGCCATCGTGAATTCAACGTCTATACGTCTAAAACGGGGCATCACTCAGTATAGCTATTCCATTCCACTAACATTGTAAATGCGAAAGTTTGGATGTTTGTTACTCAATCACACCTCAACCACTGGACTTCGATTTCCATCGGGGACAAACGACTATGTGCAATTTGTACAAGTTGGTCCTCATCTGGTTATATTGTTTAGTAAAAAATACTTGTATTTATGTATTACTAGCTGTTACCCGCGACTGGACAACTTAACATTACAAATTATCCTACTAATATCATAAATGCGAAAGTTTGTAAGTATGGATGGATGTTTGACTCTTTCACGTAAAAACTTCTGAATGGATTTTAATGAAACTTTACATTAATATAGCTTATACATCAGAATACCACATAGGCTACAATTTATAAAGATATTATGTGAATTGTCCAAAATATCAAGTAAGTAGGAAAAAATCTACCATCTGCGAGCTATTCTGGCGTGCGCTGCCAAAACCGCTAATAATATGTAATGTATGATGGAAATGTTTATCTTAAATAGTCCTACAAAAAAGCGACTCGAAATACTAATCGTGCGCAGACGAAGTCGCGGGCACCAGCTAGTACTAGATATATCTATGTAGATATATTATTACAAGCAGTAGCCTGGCTCTCAAACAAGGATCCCCTGTTCTATGGGTAGCCAGTCTTTCATTTAAAATGTGAACAAATGTTGCAATTAATTTTAGTTTAACCCTGTAATAGTACAAAAACAATCTAAGCCGTGTGGTTTCCGGTGGAGTAGAATAGGACCACTCCAACTCTTCCCGTGGATGTCGTACAAGGCGACTAAGGGATACATTATAAAACATCAATCAGGCCTCCCCAACCCGTCTGGCCAGCGCGGGGAGTGTAGGCCAAATCCTCCGTCTGTCTCCGGCAGATGAGAGAGGGTTGTGCTCGTGCAGTGGAGACAACAATAACCTGATGATGATGAATCTATAAATTGTATACTCTTTGCATCCAGTATTTCCACTCCTAAAAAATTCGCCACCTCCCAAAGGTTGCCTGTAAGAAATCGCTGAAAGCGATAAGGCCGCCGTTGTACACTAAATTCATCCTTCTATGTAAGATTTGTTTTTATTAAAAATGTATATGTTTTGGTGCACAATAAAGAATATTTGAATTGAATTGAATCTAAAGACAACACAACACAAGCATGCAACACAGCAGCAAATTGGTTCATATCCTAATACATACCAGCAGTATTATCCAACATTCATATTGATTCATAGAAGCTATTAAAATTATTGTCACACATTGGCACTGTAGACAAACTTGTCTGCACCGGGTGCGACTGAAAATCAGCGTCTAGCACCTTACTTGGTCTAGGCATATGCTGAGTCGTTTGCCCTTTTGCTGCCGCGGCACACGCATACTATTTTAACTATGTTAAAATTTTTAAATTGTTTTCTTTAGTTCTTATAATTTTTATTTTATTTTTTTTCCTTTTTCTTGCTTTGTTGGTTTCTTATTTGTGTGTGACAATTATGGTAGTAAATAAATGTTTCTTCTTCTTCTTCTACATATTACATATTTATACATAACACTTGTCTAATCCCAAATTAGGATTTTCTCCCGTGCTATGGAAATTAAAAAAGGATTGGACAATTCACAAATAGGATTACATTTAAAAAACAGCGCCGCGCAAATTTCATATGCTGAAACTAGGGGGTAATTTTGAAAATTCTTTAACCAATAGAAAGCCACGTTATTTGTGAGTGTCATGGGCTATATAATTTATAAAGTTACGTGGTCCACGCGGGCGAAGTCGCGGGCAAACAGCTAGTTATTTATATTTTTAGTGATGTAACTCGCCGCGTGAACTATTTCTTAATTCTAAATACATAAATTGGTGTAGAAATATTAATATAATTAATTTACTAAATATTGACATTATTTAACCGTAGCGTCAATATTTAGTAATAATTAAATGTTCTGAGTAGTAACTGCACAAGTTTCAAAGTGAATGTGAAAGAGTTGTGGCTACTTGCGTGGAACAGAGCGATTGTTTGGAACGGTCTATCTGGTAGTACATAGAGATCGTTGATAATTACTTATTATGTTTAATATTAGGTTTATGTACGACTACCATCAGACTTTGTGGCAATAAACACTTTCTTTCTTTCAAATATGACATACAAACTGGAGTACTTGTACAAAGTTGACTGTCCCCAGTGTGAATCGAACTGACGACCTCTGGCGCTCAAGTACAATGATTAACCTACAATATATAGCTAGTCTACAATATATTGCATAAACTATCAAAATGTATAGAAAGATCGCAAAGCATACAGAGGTGACGGAGCGCGGGCGCGACTCGTCATCATTTACGGCATAGAAGTCCTATCAAGATAGAATTGTGAAGTAGGCGCGACACGCGTCCCTGCAATGCTATCCTACTAATATTATAAATGCGAAAGTTTGGATATTTAGATGTTTGGATGTTTGTTACTCAATCACGATTCAACCACTGGACGGATCGTGATGAAACTTGGCATACATATAGGTTAGGTCATGGAATAGGATATAGAATAGATTTTCTCCCGAAAAGCATCCAATTCCTACGGGAAATACATAATAATTTGTGATGTTAAGTTGACCACGCGGACGAGGTCGGGGGCAACAGCTAGTCTACAATATATTGCATAGACTATCAAAGGCTTTCACTCCTTTCGCGCCGAATCAAGGCCATCAGATCTGCAAAAGTGCCATATTGAGCGGTTTCTAACTGCATAGGTACATGTATCTCCTCACTGGAAATGCGAGGCATGAAGGGTGCGCGGGAGGGGCACGTGCGAGACTGAAGTAAACAAATGACTATAGATATATCTTATTTCTAGATTTACGACAGATTGCAAAACACATACTGCGGACGAGGCGCGCCGCGCCACGCGGTGCTCTTAGCCGCTCGGCCACGACTTTTGGCTTAGCAGGACGCGGCGCGGCGAGCGGCGCGGTTTCGGCAGGCGGAGGGTTGGCCGCTGATTGCGGCCCCTCGTGGCGTGCTGCTAACATTTTTGTACATTTGTTCTCGCCGCTCGCCGCACCGCTCTTAGCTGCCGCTGGCAGCGGCAAGGTCGTAGCCGAGCGGTAAAAGCCACTAGGCCAACGAGGTGGTCACGTGGCCAACAAATGTGTTTGGTCACATAATTCCAAAGTTTCTTTCATCGTTAGCCGAAATACGTCCAATGCTAAGCCTCTATTCCCAATAGAATGCTAGTTTCGGTGGGTTGTCCATTGGCGAATTTGCCATAATCACCAAGCTTGGCAGGCGGATTGGTGATCGTAGTAATGATCTTAATACACAGGAGAACGCTGCTGCCTATCCCTGGTGCAATCCCTTAGTGGCCTTGACGGCACCCACGGTAAGATAGATGTTTCTTTACATTATTATTTTATTCTAATAAATAAAATCGTAAACATCGCGTGTCTGTACATTTAAGATATTTGCAAAAAAAAATTGGGGGTCTAAGGATAAGTAATAGAACACGTTTCAATCATTTTTGTCTCTTTGTCTGTTTGTCTTTGAGTTTGTGCACGCATCACTTAAAAACTACTGAACGGATTTTGATAGACTTTTCACAAAAACATGGGGCTTAACATTTAGTCATTATTTCATCGCAATCGGCTAACTCAATCAAAAGTTATAGACATTTTTAGTTTTCAAATACATTAGTATGTAAGGTTAGTATGCAATATATTGCACATAATAGTATTTCCGTACTATTCAGATTGCGATGAGTTTGGATTACATTTGGAGCTGCGAGTAGGAATTGGAGTGGGAGTGGGCGTGGGCATGGGCGTGGGCGTGGGAAAAGGGGAGTGGGTGTGGGTGTGGTGTTGAATTTTAAAAGATGTGTTGCGTGAAGTTTGTTGCGCCGTTTGTTCTTCACAGCGCTAACACCTAGGAAGCGGTAGTCGATAAAAAAAATGACGTGTATAAATGTACCAAGTGTACTCATATGCAATAAATGATTTTGACTTTGGAGCGGAAGCGGAAGCGGGAGTGGGCGCGGGAGCGTGAGCGGAAGTGGGAGTGGGACCGGAGCATGACCGGAGTGGGAGCGGAGGCGCCAGCGGGAGCGGAAGAGGAAGCAGGAGCGGGAGTGGGAAACGGAGCGAATTCTGTAGTTCACGGGAGCGGAGCCTCGGGCACAGCAAGTCACATATTAAAAGAACCATTCAAATCCATTCCGAATTTGCGGAGTAATCGCGTAACAAACATACAAAAAAAACATTCTGTCGAATTGAGAACCTCCTCCTTTTTTGAAGTCGGTTAACAAATAGGTACAGGTATTTTGTTTGTTTTGTATTTTGTGATAATGTAATTTAAACTCTATGGCTATGTGACATGACATGTTCTTATCCTTCAAATGACATAAACGCAATACGCTCAGATATTTTGTTGTTGACTCACAAAAACCACTGACCTTACTGCAGTGGCGTGATTCAGGTGTAGATTTACATTAGAAAATATTGCTGGTCATACAGTATTTTGGACTATTTTGTCGTTAATTTAACATAATAGATATACCTAATCAGTTTCTATAGGTCATACCTATAACGTTGTTACATTTTTAGAAAGTAGCTTGTATGGTTGAAAATTGGCAATAAAAACTTAAAAAAGTTATTTGTGGGAACCATCCGTCAGGGTTTCCCCGGATTTGTCCTAGTTTACGGGGCGGGGCGTCCGGGCGGGGTTTCATTTGTATACCGGGTTTTAAAATTTTCAATAAAAAGTTCATCATCATGAGGTTATTTGTGTCTCCATTGCAGGAGCGCAACCCTCTCTCATCTGCCGGAGACAGACGGAGGATTTGGCCTACACTCCCCGCGCTGCCAGACGGGTTGGGGAGGCCTGATTGATGTTTTATAATGTAAAATAAACAATAAAAAGTTGATTTATAACAATGAAATTTTTTTTTTACTTTACTGAGTAACTAAAAAAAATTTTTTTGACATGTCCGGGTTGAGATCTCCAAATTCCAGGGTTTTCATGCTTGTTGTCCTTGTTGGCAGATTTTAGAGATAGCAACCCTATACGTATAAAATGATGTAATAAATAGTAATTATTTTGGACTTTTAGCACATGCGCATTGCTAGCGATAACTTACATACATAATGCTCACGCCTTGGCCCAGAGGGGTAGGCAGATACGATGTATCGCCACTTTGCGCAATCCAATGTCTCATTTCCTTCGCCCGTTTTTTGCTCTGTGATACCCCCTGACGTGATGTGTGGCGAACAACATCGCCGCCTTCGTGTTGAGGAGTCTAGCGATAACTTAAAAATGACTATTCGCCTCAAGCTTTGTTACGTAACAAATACAAATTTACTTTCAATTTTTCTTAGTTAAATGTAGGTACCAAATTACAGAGCCTCAAATATCGTCGCAGTATGGCCTGTCTTTCGGTTTTCTACAGGTTACATTTTGGGGAGTGTGCCCAGGAATTGCACAATTTGATTCCCGCATCACCCCTTCCATCACCGAACTACCAGTCGTGAGGTACGGACTTCATCCTTATATAGTAGATATACCACGTTCTTGCACGAAGCGTTTTGCTTCCTCTTTCATAATGCGAACTGCTGAGGAATGGAACTCTCTGCCAGCTTCGGTTTTTCCGGACAAGTACAACTCGGATCTTTTTTAAGGAAGAGTGAACAGGCATCTTCTGGGTAAGCGCGCTCCACCTTAGGCCTCATCGTCATTTACCATCAGGTGTGATTGAGGTCAAGCGTAAACCCATCTAATAAATAAAATCGTAAACTTCGAGTGTCTGTACATTGAAGATATTTGCAAAAAAAAATTTGGCGTCTAAGGATAAGTAAATGAACACATTTCGATCATTTTTGAAAAGGGAAGTGGGAGCGGGAGCGAGATTGAGAGTCTGAGTGGAAGTGGAAGTGGGATAGGGAGCGAAAGTGGGAATGGGAGCGGAACCTGTAGTCCACGCGAGCGGAGCCGCGGGCACAGCTAGTCAGGAATAAAAAAAAGGTATTATTTCAAGAGAAGTTACAAAAACCTCACTAAAACATATTAATCACTCTCCAAAGCTTTTAAACACGTACCACGATCTAATGTAGAGCTTCTATTGTTTACACAAAACATTATCAGAAAGTGGCTAATGCCGGTGCCCTACAAACCCAAAAGTTGCACTAACCAAGCCATTACCGAAATGCATTCCGAAATAGCTCTCGTTAAGTACAGCCAACCACCAAAGTTGTGACTATTTGTACGCAACGATCTCTGTGTACTACTAGATGGAGCGTTTCAAACAATCGCTCTGTTCCACGCAAGTAGCCACAACTCTTTCACATTCACTTTGAAACGTGTGTAGTTACTACTCAGAACATTTAATTATTTACTAAATATTGACATTATTTAACCGGAGCGTCAACTTGTATCATACACATACACATTTCATTGGGCGCAAATTATTAATCTTACATACTTAATTATTTATTTCTTTAATTTTTCAATTATCATAACTTTCTTAGTTTATTCGTTTCCCTCTCTTTTATTTTTTCTATCTTGTGATTTGTTTTACTTAGTTATTGGTCTTCTTGTATTGTGATGTTTCTTTTCTAAGTGTTTTGTGCTGTTAAGTATTGTGTGAATAAACAAAATAAAAATAAATACCTATATAACATCCAGACTTAAGATATAGGTACGTAGTACACTGATTATTATAAAGCTAGGTTATATATCATTTTGATGGATGGAAAGGTGTTTAGATTGCCTGTGGGTAGTATAGTTTATAGCGTTAAATTATCTTTGGTATAGTAATTTCAATCTGGGCCCATAACCTAATACCGTTAACTTTGAACACATCCAGAGACGTCGTAATAGTTTACGACAAATTTCCCCATTGAAATTCGATAGTAAATCTGACATAGATGGTAAATTAATGAATTAATGATTGTCATCTTAAACTGTCAAGTTTAAGCTCCTCTTAGGCGCCAGCCACACTAGAGACGTCGGGCGAGGACGCGGCGCGGACGCGACTTTCCAAACTATGTAGATCAGACGCGGGGCGCGGGCGCGGTTATGCCATTGTGGGTTTAAAATCTGCATTCAACTGTCAAAACGAGAGAGGAAGTGGCCTTTGATAGTCTATGCAATATATTGTAGACTAGCTGTTGCCCGCGACTTCGTCCGCGTGGACAACTTAACATCACAGGAATGGGATGTTTTTCGGGAGAAAAACTATTCTATATCCTATTCCATGACCTAACCTATATGTATGCCAAGTTTCATCACGATCCGTCCAGTGGTTGAATCGTGATTGATTAACAAACATCCAAACATCTAAATATCCAAACTTTCGCATTTATAATATTAGTAGGATAGCATTGCAGGGACGCGTGTCGCGCCTACTTCACAATTCTATCTTGATAGGACTTCTATGCCGTAAATGATGACGAGTCGCGCCCGCGCTCCGTCACCTCTGTATGCTTTGCGATCTTTCTATACATTTTGTATGAAAGTACATTAAAGTATCGCCGCGTCTTCGCCTCGTCCTCTCCCGACGTCTCTTCTGCGTTGCAGCTAGGGCATTCACCTCCAGAAACACGTTTCCTTAAAAAGGTACAATTTTATTACTGCTACTCCAGGTACGCTGTTTACTAATTTAATAAGTAGGTATATGCAAACTAAATAAAGGTTCTCTTAGGGTTATCTCCCAATGTAACTCTTTTGGGTCAAGAATACACAATCAACGTTAGTCACGGTTGGCTATGGCTGGGAGGGAAAAATTTAACCACTTGATTTATGAACCATATCCATTTTAATATCCAAAAAATTGATCTGGAATTCTAGATATGAAAGCTATGTTAAAAATATAAATATCGATACCTCCAATACGCCAACTAAAATTTTAGTCAACGATCTCTATGTTTTACTAGATGGAGCTTTCCAAACAATCGCTCTGTTCCACGCAAGTAGCCACAACTCTGTCACATTCACAATGAAACTTGTGCAGTTACTACGCAGAACATTTAATTATTACTAAATATTGACGCTACGGTTAAATAATGTCAATATTTAGTAAATAATTAAATGTTCTGAGTAGTAACTGCACAAGTTTCAAAGTGAATGTGAAAGAGTTGTGTCTACTTGCGTGGAACAGAGCGATTGTTTGGAACGCTCCATCTAGTAGTACACAGAGATCGTTTATTTTAGTCAATTTTGTTTTTATCAAAATCGAGTCATCAAACCTCAAAACTCCAAAAAATAAGTACTTTTTTTTTTCTTAAAATTTACGGAGATTAATAATTATTACTCCCTATGTGATGACTCGATTTTGATAAAAACAAAATTTACCATTAGTTGGTACGGCGTAGTATATACCTTGGAGGTATCGATATTTTTAAATCTAAAAATATCTCAACCCCTAATTTTTTTTATTTGCTGGAATATGGTATTAATGTGATGATAATATCGATAGTTGGCCAACATATTCTGCCATAATTAGGCGTGCAAAAATTTTGAACATTATAATTAATAATATGACATAAAACAAGAAATAGATGAGAAAAAAAATATAAAGGAAAATAGTGAATGGCAATGGTAATGAATGTGAATGAATGACAGTTACCTACTTATAAACAAATTATTATTACACACCACCACCATATTAAATGAAAGACACAATAACTAGATTTGGTAGTGATATACGAGTATGTGTATTACAATTCTCGGTCGATCAAAAATTCATTGACCGAATAATAGGATTTAGTTTGGAAATATGTACTCAAAACTTTATAAAATTTTAACCAATTTCATTTCCAGTCAAGGAAAACCCATCAGAACTGCAACATTGTATGATTTCTTCAAATTACCCTTAATTCGACCATATCGCCGGACGAGAGAAGGTTTTGTGCACTATTTTTTTTTGGCAATGGCATAAGGTTGATGACTCGAGTCTGTAAAGATCTGTGTAAGATGTAAAGGAGACCGACTTCTGTGTATTCAATGTTCTGAATTAAAAAAAGTCGGCAAAGTGTGCGACATATAACTTGTAGGTTCAGTAAAGCTGAAATTTGCCATCATCTCCCAGCAGTTTTTGAATTATCCGGCGAACAGGTGACAGACGGGCAAAAGCTTTACAAAACACAAACAAACTGTACGATTTATCTATTAGTTGTATTTCTTGTTAGTTAAAAACAGTGGTCGCATTCAGTATGATATGTGCAGCAGTGGAGTTAAATAGGGGGCACTACAACCTCATATCAGCCCTTAGACTTCTAATGCTCGACACATGCCTTCCCCTAATTTTTTTTTTTATTTTAGCTCCGGTTTTTTTACGATCTGTCACCCTTTGAGGACATTCAGTAAAATGTTTGGTATTAAGTTGAGTCTTGCTCGGCATACGTCCATTGACGCATCCTACTGGCTAACTAGAGTTCTACCATCTTCAGCTAGAAATAGTAGGGCTGCCGGGAACTGGCGAGCTGGTAGTCGGTGTGGGCGTGGGCTTGGGCGTGGGCGTGAAAAAAGGGGAGTGGGAGCGGGAGCGGGATTGAGTGTGATATTGAGAGTCTGAGTGGAAGTGGGATAGGGAGCGAAAGTGGGAATGGTAGCGGAAAATTAAAATAAAAATTTCAAGTTACAATTGGTATGAATTATCACAAATTAAATTAAACGTCAGAGGGCGGCCCACTTTTTTTATTTTTTAGAAGATATTATATACTTACTTAGGTATTATATATTTTTGTTTGCACAATTAATAATTAAATACAATGCACCACTTATCACTTTCGATCATAAATCCGACCCTGTACTCCGCCATCCGTTGACCAAAATTGCCAAATTGATTGGCAGCGGTCGACGACCCCGGTGCCAGTGGCTGGGCATTATTAGAAGAAATTGCCAATCCTTGCACTGGGCATAAGCACAATGACCAGTGAGTGACCGCTACATGAAGCGTCTTGTCCAGAGCTATGCTATAGCGATAGGTGGCGATAATTTTATTTTCCTTTGTTTTGGATACTCGTATTATATTTGTGAGTTGTCCTATCCTTGTATTATGTAGGTATATATGAAAAAAATACACGAAAAACGCAGCTTCCGCCAACGTATTTAAAAAAAAATTGCTTATTACTAAGTCCTACTACTTGTCGAGCTCCTGAGCGATATTATTTGACATGGTTTTGTTCGTAAAATTTATGAAATTATTTATTATCTATCAATTACGCGACGTGTACAATTTAATTGATTTACTTTTTTACTTATAAATATTTTTTACAATAAATATGATTATGTAATCCGAAACTACTTAACTATTTTTTCAATTTATTTCATCACTTTTCCTACGATTTCTACGTATTTTTATATGAAGTCGATAATTAAACGATACACTTAAGAAATTACTTAAGAAACTTTACAATAATAGTGGAAATAATTATTTAACAGTCAATGACACCGATTACAACTGATTATATCTAAGTATAGCAATAGCATTAAATATTTATGGTGAACAAACTTTATTGCTTTCGGCGCCGGCGGCAGTTGTATCTACAAATGACGACAACAAACTCATTACAGTTTTTTGTGCGTCTGTCTGTCCGTACATAGGTATGATACCTACTTATTATCTGGTTACCAGACGCTTTCGTGCAGCCGAAGAATATTGGAGGATCTGGTAAAGAAAGGACAGGATGTGCACATTTCGGTGAAGACAGATAGGGAGACTATTAGAGACGTGGTCGAATTCCGTAGACCGAATAGTAAAGCGAATTGTTTAATTTTGTTTAAGGATAGCCTGAGTTCAACATGAAGCTTGTTACATTAGAACTGAATACATATTTTACAAATAGGTATTTCTCAAGTTATTTATATTCAATATAATACTCGTAGGTAGGTAAATGCGTACGATTTCATCAATTCATGATAAAACTTTATCAAAACTACATGATTCATTGTTAAACTTAAACTAAACATGTGTAATTGATGTTGCAGGTACCTTTGTCCAATTGGATAATTTATAAAGTGCCTTGGTATTAAATTATCGGTTGGCAGTTACGAGTAGGTTTTGTACGTGTGCGATTTCGTAGCTACAGATGGGTAACCACGTATTTCCTTCCACCCATTGGGTGGTTTGTGCGGGTGAAAATCAATTCCTGTAGATTATATTGTATAACTTATATCATCATCAGCCTATATACGTTTACTGCTGAACATAAGCATCCCCAATAGAATGCCTCTTTTGGTGGGCTTTTCATTACGAGATTTGCCGTTATCATCACGCTTGGCAGACATGATATGAATATACACAGGAGAATGTTGCTGCCCATACCTGGTGCAATTCCTTAGTCGCCTTGACTTAACTTGAATAACTTATATAATAAGATCTAAAGGAACTGGTTTTTACTCTCACAAACCTTGGAATGTCATTTGTGATAACTGATGGGTTTTAGTCCATCCGTGGGTTTTGAAAGCCATGGTACAAAATCGAGACCGTATACCAATGTGTACTTTGTTTTTTTCACACCATAGGCTTTTCGCTGAGGAACTTTTTTACTCACAGAAAAATCGATACCCCCATTTTTTTAATAAGTGATTCATTCTATAGTCAATGTTATAAAAATATAAATTCGTTCATGAGATATGTAAATTTTAAACAGCACCATCTCTTGACCATTTTGGTCAATTTATTTACGCGTGACCCAATTAGATTACCGTGATAAGAAGTATCTAATTGTTATTATTATCATTGTGCCAAAATTTTAGCTAAATCTGTTCAACCGTTATGACGTAATTGAACAAGAAACAAACAAAAATATCCACACACACACACATAATTAAATTACTTTGGTTTGGTTACTTTGATGATTATGAACATCGAGGCATATAAGCTTTGACAACATGAATCTTCAAACCAAAGACGAAGTTATATGGAATAGTGGGCATTTTATAAATTGACTTATTAGGCGATCTGCCTGCAGCATGGTCATGAAATTCGATATTTATTTACAACGCATGTGCAATAATGTATAATGATTATTGAGAGTGAATTTCGTTGGAAATCTGTTTTAATTATGGATCAAGCATTAAGTTTTAATTATTATTAGGTGCGTTTTCCTTATCGACTCACTGATTCGTACACATGATAGTATTAGGGCAACGATCTCCGTGTACTACCAGATGGAGCGTTCCAAACAATCGCTCTGTTCCACGCAAGTAGCCACAACTCTTTCACATTCACAATGAAACTTGTGCAGTTATTACTCAGAACATTTAATTATTTACTAAATATTGACGTTATAACCGTAGCGTCAATATTTAGTAATAATTAAATGTTCTGCGTAGTAACTGCACAAGTTTCATTGTGAATGTGAAAGAGTTGTGGCTACTTGCGTGGAACAGAGCGATTGTTTGGAACGCTCCATCTAGTAGTACATAGAGATCGTTGTATTAGGGCATTTAATTATACATTTGAACTAGAGTTGTTCCGCCTAGGGTTTTGGCGGACTAGGACTAGAAAAAACACGGGATCCAGACCATTCGACGTAGTTTTTTTTTTATTCCGAATAAGTAATAACAAAAACATTATGTCGAAAAATTTACAACATTTATGTTTATTTGTGTCAACACGTTCGTCATCATGGGACACGATACGAGTCGAGTGTTTTTGACTTTTCTGTCTTTGACCTAATATAGATTTTTGGTCATCTTCGACTCCCTGCTATACCCACAGACTCTGGGTCATTTCTGGCATGTTTCTGGCCCTTTGTCCTACCTATATCTGACCATACCCGCTGTATCTGATCGAGTTTCGACATTTTGTGCTAAGTATAGACGAATCAGCAACTCCTATTGCGAAATGCCTAAGCAGAGGTTCCTAAGATAAGGAATTACATAAAATATAATGGACACACGAGCTACAGTCACGAAATGGATAATTATCGCCCGTCTATGTCTTTCGCCATCAAACTGCAAACGGCGATGTACAAATTGCACGCAAAGTGTACCAAATCTATGCGACATTCCATCTTTTCACTCAGAACGAGTGTGTTGTAAGAAAAATAACCCTTATAGCCAACGATCTCTATGTACTACCAGATGAAGCGTTCCCAAAAATCGCTCTCTTCCACGCAAGAAGCCACAACTCTTTCACATTCACAATGAAACTTGTGCAGTTACTACGCAGAACATTTAAGTATTACTAAATATTGACGATACGGGTAAATGGCGTAAATATTTAGTAAATAATTAAATGTTCTGAGTAGTAACTGCACAAGTTTCAAAGTGAATGTGAACGAGTTGCGGCTCTTTTCGTGGAACAGAGCGATTGTTTGGAACGCTCCATCTAGTAGTACATAGAGATCGTTGATTATAGCCGAGTAAGTATAAGTTACTGTGTCACGGAAACGGTTCATCTTCTTTTCCTGACTAGCTGTGCCCGCGGCTCCGCTCGCTTGGACTACAGAATTAAAGTTGAAACTTATTAAGCACTAGCTGTGCCCGCGACTTCGTCTGCTTAAAATCACAAATTATTAAGTATTTCTCGTATGTTTTTCGGGATGAAAACTATCTTATGTCCTATTCCAGGACATAACCTATATGTGTGGTAAGTTTCATCACGATCCGTCCAGTGGTTGAAGCGCGATTGAGTAACAAACATACAAATATCCAAATGTCCAAACATTTAAATATCCTAACTTTCGCATTTATAATATTAAGTAGGAAGGATTAATTCCCTTCCTCATTCCCCCTCCCTTTTCAGCTCCAGCTCCGACTCCTGCAAATATTTGCAAATATCATCAATAGTTTACGCAGCGCATGCGATGAAAGACATTTTATGGCTGATTTTTTTATACCTTGGTTTACATTATCGAAGTTTTAGTAGGGATCCCTAATTTTTTATAGTAATAAATATAGCCTATGTTACTCAGGGATAATGTAACATTCTAATGGTAAAAGAATTTTTGTAATGTGGAAAATCCTAGACCAATAGCTTTATAACTAGAAAAATAGCGCTCTTATAGAGGGGGGGGGGGGGGGGGGGGCAACTGCCCCACCTGCCCATACCTCGCTACGCCCTTGCGCAGTACTAGGCCTCTGCCCGCTGCTGCCCGCCCCCTGACTGCGGTATTATTCGTTATGGCACGCGGAACACGGTCCGTAATAAAAATGAGGAAATTATAATAACAAGTCATTTCTTATAAGTGACTTAGACAATCAAGAGCCGGTACTAAAATAGGCCAGGCTTTTGCCTAAGATTGGCGTTTCCTCGCGTGTCTGTCGAGACGTTTTGTATGTCCGTCGGTACGTCCGTCACATCATAACTCTGGGATGGCAAGTGGGTGCTTCCTCTGCACGCAGCTCATCTGATTGATGAGAATTGGAGGAGACATCTTAAATAGCAGCGTTTTGACCCAATTTAGTGGTCGTGTCTAATTCATATAAGAAAAAAAATATGAAAAAGTGTGTTACTTTATTTAAGTTTTCCTGGAACAGCTCAGAAAAGTTATTTTTTCCTGAAATACCATATATTATTCATATCAATCCAGGTATTTTTCATATTTGTTCAAAAGTTCAGTTCAAAAAGCACGATTCAATAAAGGATTTTGACTTAGACTTTTGTTTAAATCGTTGTGTTTGAAGCCTTTTTTTAACACCACATAATCATCATAATATCAGCCCTTAGACGTCCACTGCTGGACATAGGTCTTCCCCAATGAACGCCACCACACCCGGTCCTCTGCCTTCCGCATACACAGCCGCTTCCGGACACATTCTACAGGCCGTCTCAACTCGTCTGCTCCAACGGCTGTCGGGTCTGCGACAGATATAAATAATAAATAAATAAATATGAGATATATACTTACATATACAATACACTTGTCTAAAACCAAACTAGGATTTTCTTCTGTGCTATGGGAATTAATTAAATTGCCGTGTGGTTTCTGGTAGAGTAGAATAGGACCACTCCAACTCTTCCCGTGGATGTCGTACAGGGCGACTAAGGGAATACATTATAATAATAATAATCATTTATTTCAATTCGAGCGCCAGAGGTCGTGGGTTCGATTCCCACTGGAGACAGACTACTTTGTACAATTTGTATAAGTTCGTCCCGGTCTGGATGTTGTTATATTTGTGAATTGTCCTATCCTTGTTTAATTCCCATCATCATAATCAGGTTATTTTTGTCTCCACTGCAGGAGCACAACCCTCTCTCATCTGCCGGAGACAGACGGAGGATTTGGCCTACACTCCCCGCGCTGGCCAGACGGGTTGGGGAGGCCTGATTGATGTTTTATAATGTATTCCCTTAGTCGCCTTGTACGACATCCACGGGAAGAGTTGGAGTGGTCCTACTCTACTCTACCGGAAACCACACGGCGATTTTATTATTATTTATTATTATTATTAGGCGACGTGAAGGCTTGATGCAGTTTTCCAAATGCTGCCCATTAACATCACTCTCATCAAATTATTCGCATTTACTATCAGCGTTGATCACATCACATGACTGATAGTAGGTGCTGCAATAAATAAGCTGCAGTCTAGATAAGACTCTTTGCTATCGCACAATAGGGTACTTAACAACAATAAATTATGACAAGTAATTGAAACACGTGGTTTTTGAGTTAGGAATGATAATGAACATACATAACATAGATCTGATCACGCCCTGGTCCCAGAGGGGTAGGCAGTGACGACTTCAACGTCACAAAGCAACTTTCCTTCGTCCACTTTTCGCCAATTTTTAATGTCAATATTAAAGTTTTAGATTTTGCAACCTGTGTTTCACGCTAGACCGGACTTCCCAGAGCAATTATTAGCAAGATAATGGGCTCGATTCTGAAGGCACAATGATAAAATTTGACAGCACTAAAACTGTTGCTATCCTTGTCACACAGTATTATTATAAAGATAAAGACGAAACCAATTTTAGCGATGTCAAATTTTAAATGTGTGCCTTCAGAATCGGGCCCAATGTCTTGTTTATGCCGTGTGGTACCCAGCTTAGAATAGGGCCACCCCAAATCGTCCCGTGGGTGTCGTCAAACGACATACCACAGGAGAACTGTGTATGCTGCGGTCACCAATCCGTCTGCCAAGCGTGGCGATTATGGCCAATCCCCCAATAGACAGTCCACCAAAAGTAGTATTCTATTTTGTTAGTCCAAATTAAACAGTTTCGGTTATTATTGATATTTCGAAGCGACTGGTACTCGCCTCCGAAGACCCCAGGGCTGGCGCGTACCTCGCACAAAGGCTTAGCCTGGCGATCCAGCGAGGTAACGCCGCCAGTGTCCTGGGAACCATGCCGCACACAGGCGAGCTGGACGACGTGTTTATACTGTGACGCGTTTTTATATTAGTTTATAATACTAGTTTGTAATACTGTTAGAATATAATTATTTGTATAGACTGTAAGTTTCTTAGGCAGATTATAATATTTTAATGCAAGCTCCAGACCCGTCAATCATTCATTGCAACCGTATGGTTTCCGGTAGAGTAGAATAGGACCACTCCAATTCTTCCCGTGGATGTCGTACAAGGCGACTAAGGGAATACATTATAAAACATCAATCAGGCCTCCCCAACCCGTCTGGTCAGCGCGGGGAGTGTAGGCCAAATCCTCCGTCTGTCTCCGGCGGATGAGAGAGGGTTGTGCTCCTGCAGTGGAGACAAAAATAACCTGATTATGATGATGATGATGAACCGGATGGGGAGTATAGTCTCGTGCGGGAAGTTCGTAGATGCTCAATTAGGGTTACGTTCAGCAATGGACGTGGGCATTTCGGCTACTGATGAATGTAATTTAAACTCCAAAGATTTATTTTATTTTATATTTATTTATTTAATTTCACAGCACAAGACAATTTACAAACATAAAATACAAGAAAAAATTTGGTGCCAATTACGAAATTAAAACATTAAAATTTTATAAATACAAAACCAATATACGTGAACTACCTACTTACATTACTTAAATAAAAGCTTCAATACAAAAAATACAAAAAATGTGAGTGACATGCGTGTGTGTGTGTGTGTATGTGTGTGTGGTTTGATTTGTGGATTTGTAAAAAGAGTGAATGCAAAATGAAAAATGGTTACAATGACTTCTTTACTTCCTTTATATATTGGGTGCGTTTGAGGAAAAATATGTCCGCCGTTGGGAGATGCTGTTCATGTAGTCAAGCTATGATTTGTGACTTGTAGTCAAGCTATGACGTAATATTGGATTGATTTCGATAATTTTTTAACAGATTAACAATTGTTAAGTACTCAAATTTACGAGTAAGTTATCTTATCAATGGATGATATCTTGTCCTTGATGATTTACGTCACTGACACAGATAAAGAGCCCGCTTAAGCTGCAGTGTGTTTTGGCCCTAAATAAAAAAGGTGCCCCCACACCTGTGTTGAAAAAGGTTTCTCAACATTTAGCAACATCCGGTGTGGGACATTCTCCAACATATAGAAACTAATATATTTCTCTGGCATAATATTTTCTACCCAAAGTTTGTCTGGAAGAAATCGCTTAAAGCGATAACACCGCCTAAATTGTACTATTTGTAACTTTTATAACGTGTAACTGTATTTGTTTGTGCAATAAAGTGTATTGTATTGTATTCTAATAGGCCTCGTTTAGTCTTGCCAGACGTCCGGATAAAGCCGGACAGGGTCAGGCTTTTTGCATATTTGTCCGGCCAAATTCGCCAGTGTCCGGTCCGTCCGGTTTTTGTTAGGTTTTTACATCTTGGGCCATCTCGCGGCTCGTGCACGAACGAGCACGAGTTAATCGAGTCGTCATCTCACGGCTCATGCACGAGTCAATCGAGTCGGATAGAGTTCTAAAGTGTCCGACCTTGATATCGAAAAGTCCGGGTAAACTGCCTGCCCAGTCCGGCTTCGCCGTATTAAGACCTGGCAACCCTAGCCTCGTTGGTTATTGTACTCGACCGCCAGAGGTCGCGAGTTGATTCCCACTGGGGACAGACATTTTTGTGCAAGCTGGTCCCGGTCTGGATGTTATATTTGTGAATTGTTCTATCCTTGTTTAATTCCTATAGCACAGGAGAAATTCCTAGTTAGGGACGAGACAAGTGTATTGTATATGTATATATGTAAGATTTATTCTTTCATTTAATAACCAATAAACCGTGTGGTTTCCGGTAGAGTAGAATAGGACCACTCCAACTCTTCCCGTGGATGTCGTACAAGGCGACTAAGGGAATACATTATAAAACATCACTCAGGCCTCCCCAACCCGTCTGGCCAGCGCGGGGAGTGTAGGCCAAATCCTCCGTCTGTCTCCGGCAGATGAGAGAGGGTTGTGCTCCTGCAGTGGAGACAAAAATAACCTGATGATGATGATGATGATTTAATAACCATAGCAGTCCAGCGCATAGAACTCCAATCCAACATGAGTTGTCAGGAAAAATTTGAGTCGTTCACGCGGGTAAACTACTTCGGTGGCAAATTGCTTGCGGGAACTGTGACTTGTCCTGAGCGCAAGCCACATAGATACATATAGAAGACTAGCTTTGAATTATATGATAATCCCCTAACCTACTAATATTATAAAGTCGAAAGTTTGGATATTTGGATGTTTGTTACTTAAATCACGCTTCAACCACAGGACGGATCGTGATGAAACTTGGTACACATATAGGTTAGGTCCTAGATCAGGACACAAAATAGTTTTTATCTCGAAAAACATACGGGAAATACATAATAATTTGTGATTTTAAGTTGTCCACGCGGACGAAGTCGCGGGCAACAGCTAGTGTGGTTGTGTGAGACTGCTCCCCTCAGTCAAATTGAGAAATCAGTTTAGTTGGGTTTTATGGTTACTTGTATGAAAATTTTAAATCTAGTTTTTTTTCTCATCAGCAAAAACATTCTGCAACATTTTGCTACAAAACAAAACAATAACAGTTTCTAACAGTCTAAACCACTGGTGTGGGAGCACCCGTACGTAATTCTTGATCTAGGATTAGGATGATATGACGTATGCGGAACCTAAATAAAATTTCCAGAAGCACAATCGTAGATAAACGGATTATAGATTTGTGTTAGGATTAAGTCTGACGTGAATTTAATCATCAAAACTACTAATCCTAACTCCAATGCCACTAATTACAATTAGATGGTTTTATTTGCCTATTGATATAGAGTTATTAAATTGGTACCTAACATAGGACGGAGAATACTAAATATTACTACATAAAGAAGCGACCCCCCCCCCCCCCCCCTTCCCATCTTTATATATATTTTTTTTTTATTTATTTCATTAGAAAAAGTTACATAAAAATTCGGAGGCAGGTGTCTCCTTTTAGGCTCGCAGAGCCTGTGTTAGGAGGCACCGCTCTTCTTTACAAATATTGTTTTGTATTGTAAATATAAATATAGCATCGTTTCTTCTTATATTAACAGGTAATACTTATTAAAATTTATTATTATTAACTAGATTACATTAAATTACATATAATTAAGGGGTGGACGATGTTGTGCAAGTGAGAGGACATTCGCTTTGTACAAAAATTAACAACAACAAAAACAAACAAAAGAATAAACTTGTGTACAAAGGCGGAGTTATCCCACCAGGGATCTCTTCCAGTCAGCCAGAAAGGACTGGTATACTTAGATAAATATAAATATAATATAAGATAAATAAAAGAAATAAATAGTTCCCGGCACCTGCACTGACCGTCGTTGGCCGTCTCGCAGGATGTCAGTGATAACAGTTATTGGGTAGGGATACAATATAAGTTTGGTAGGACCTTGCTATATTTTGATAGGATTTCTGTAATAAATGTCAAATATAATACATAGAATTGAATAACCTACCGCTACTTATTCCTTGAAGCCGTTTAACTAAATCTTTAACCCACTGTACCTAGTTTCTAAGTAGGTTACAGTCTAGATTTGATCTAAATTGTACCATTAAATTAAACTACCGTTTATTAAATGAGACTCATGAACTTTTTATTGGGCAAATTGATACGAAACTTATATTTTATTGATTACATTGCTGCTTCTCAATTTGTTACTGACCACCTACTCGCAGCCAGCTTATACAGGATTACAGGAAAAGTCGTGCTAGATCCCTTAAGGGTGTGGAGCACCCATCATTTCTGACTTATTTCACTATGAAACACCCTACCCTAAACTTAACCCTTTTCGAGATATTCGACTTTTAATTTTTTTATTGAAAATTGCTGATTTTTAGGCTACTACATTTATTTTTGTTTATTTTGTGTATCTTATTATGATTATTATTGCATTTTTACATGTGTAGTAAGATGCTTTAGGACGTCAATCATTAAAATAGTGCACAAGTTATTTGAATAGACCGTAGTAGACAAGTGAAAGAAAAGAAATAAAAAACATATTAGAAAGTTTATTTTTCTCTAAGGGATATCTAAAAAAAATATTATGGTAATTGTTCGGCAGATGTTTTTTTAAAATATCTACGGTTCATCAGCTATCTAACGAGGTGTAACAATCTAGGGTTTGTATTACATTTCGTGGAAAAAAAGTAGTTGGGACGCTCCAGGTAGCAGTTCTAACGGTCCCACGCCTATTGTCCTTCAAGTTAAGACGCACCGTGCGAGCGAGACAAGTGACGATTTATGTAGGTACGAATGAAAGAAAAAATGTGTAGACACCGGCTAGGACTGGGAATACAACCGGAAACATTGTTTTGGTTGTCAGTCTGCTTTTGAGCGGATCCGACTACTTCCACTAATATTGTTGCCCGTGATCTGGGGCTTTCGCAATGGAGAGTGTGGTTTACAGTGCATACTGCTGGCCTATACCCGTACCATTACACGCCAGTACACGTTATTGAAGAAGGGGACCCCGCGAGAAGATTGGACTTTTGCAGATTTATGCTAAATGCTGATGTAGAAGACCCAGATTTTTTAAGAAATATCTTGTGGACGGATGAGTCCAAATTTGATAAAGATGGCATAACTAACTATCACAACGCCCATTACTGGGCCCTAAAAGAACTAAGGAATCCCAATAAGAAAAGAGTGAAGGGGTCCCAACGAAGATTCAGCGTGAATGTGTGGATGGGCATTATCTCCAATCATTTGATTGGACCTTACTTTCTCCCGGATAATCTAAACGGGGAAAGCTACGAAAATTTCCTGAGAGCAGACTTGAGTGATTTGCTGGATGATCTGCCACTCAACCTGATCAGGGACATGTGGTTCCAACACGATGGCTGCCCTGCCCATTTCAGGAGAAGTGTCAGAGACTGGCTGGACACAAATTATCCAAACAAATGGATTGGACGAGGTGGGCCATTGCCATGGCCAGCAAGAAGTCCGGACCTAACCCCCATGGATTTTCATGTGTGGGGCTGCATGAAAAGTCTCGTGTACAGCGAGCCGAATCCAGTTTCGTCTGTGGAAGACTTAAGAGAAAGGATTGTGGATGCAGCAAATAAAATGAGGACCACATTGACCACTGGCGTAGTGAAGACCGGTCTCCGTAGAAGGATGCGACAATGTATTAGAAATAGAGGCGGCCATGTTGAACATGAACTGTAGAAAAAGAAAAAGTTGTGAGAAAACCTTTAATAAATGGCATTTCATGCTTACCTATTGTTTTATTTTACTTTTTAGGGCTAAGTATACATTTTCTTCTCCACTGTCGCCTATGAAACTAAATTTTTCTGAATGCATTTGAATAAAACCCTACATTATTATACCTCGTTAGATAGCTGATGAACCGTAGATATTTTAAAAAACATCTGCCGAACAATTACCATAATATTTTTTTTAGATATCCCTTAGAGAAAAATAAACTTTCTAATATGTTTTTTATTTCTTTTCTTTCACTTGTCTACTACGGTCTATTCAAATAACTTGTGCACTATTTTAATGATTGACGTCCTAAAGCATCTTACTACACATGTAAAAATGCAATAATAATAATAATAAGATACACAAAATAAACAAAAATAAATGTAGTAGCCTAAAAATCAGCAATTTTCAATAAAAAAATTAAAAGTCGAATATCTCGAAAAGGGTTAAGTTTAGGGTAGGGTGTTTCATAGTGAAATAAGTCAGAAATGATGGGTGCTCCACACCCTTAAGGGATCTAGCACGACTTTTCCTGTAACCCTGTATACTTGGTGACAGACTACTTTGTACAATTTGTACAAGTTGGTTCGGTTCTGGATGTTATTATCCCCTTCCCCCTTCGGTGATCACCCGTAGTAAATATGCCAAGCCCCCGCTCCCTCTAGTTTTCACGTAGTAATTCATAAGTATGGTTGAAAAGCATTTTTTGCAAACAGTAAGTTAAAAAAAAAATTGGCTCATATTTGTCTTTATTAATACGGCGATTGCCACGTGATGCCAAGATTACAAGTAAAAAAATATTATCAGGAAGAAAAAACTGTCAGTTTTCAATCAGCTGACGATTGTGCGTCAGTGTTGCCATCTGTGAGTTTAAAAAGCGCTAAACGCTGCGCACCATCTATGAATATAGCTCGAAAAAGCGCGAGATTTTCCTAGAGGATATTGACTACGTCACGAAAACCTACCATAAATGCAGTTGAGATGCGGTCTTAAGAGAAATATGTGGAAAAAAGTTATGTGACAGAGTGAGGAATACAGTGATACGTGAGAAGTGTGGTTTGAAAGAAGATGTAGTAACGGAGGTAGAGAAGGGTATGTTGCGTTGGTTTGGACATTTAGAGCGTATGAGTGAAAGAAGAGTGACAAAAGTAATATACAGTGCGAATGTGGAAGGAACTACAGCTGAAGGTCGCCTAGGAGGACGTTCAAGGATCAAATTGGTAACGTCCTCAAAAAGGCTGGGGTCCGCAGTGAGAAGAATAAAAGGAGGTACATGAAAAGGTTGATGAATGTGAGTGAGGTGTGTCAGGATCGCTTAAAGTGGCATGAGTATTATGTTTGTATGTACCTATACAGCATTTCAAGAGAAAGCTAACTCCTAAATGTCAAGAGGAGTCCGACAGCTCGCGAGGGCTGTGATTTGCACACAATGGCCTCGCATATAAAAACTGACTGTGCCATTTCTAGAGTTCGTCGCGCTATAATCGGATCTGACTCGCTTTACGATTTCACTCTCACTGTGAAATGATTCTTGTTACTGTATTGTCTAGTGGTTAAGCCTTAGAATTAAAGTCTAGAATCTAGACTAGCAAGTGGAACAGGCTAAGATAGAAAATAATCTTTGGAACCAGCCACCTTTTTACCGGTACTACATACAAGCGAAGATACTTTATTACCTACTACTGCAGGCGCACCAGCCTATAAGTACACGTTTGTGGGTGTGCGTAAATTGCTGTAGGGCTTCTTCACCCGAATTGGTTATTAAATTAGATAACAGATGATTTTAAAATGTGTACAATTGAAAATGTGTAAGAAGGACAGTTTAATTAACAATTTAAGCAACAATATGATATGCCTGAGTGAAGTGCTCCATTAAGCTTATTTTTGCTTTGGCTGGCACCGACTCCAAAAATAACTTATTATAAATTGTAAATAGGTATATGTATAAGTATCAATAATTTCGTTGATTGTCCTTTAATGCTCTTTGCTTTGAAGTAATTAAAATATTATTTTCTACTTTTTAGTTTAAGTTTGTACGTGTAGGTATAGCCTTGAAGTCGGTTTTGTTTTTTTCTAAAAAATAATTTTATTTTTTACTTTTTAGTGGGAAGTAAGTGTATTTTGTTTATTTAAAACGCGCTGCTCAAATGAGACAGCGCCGTTAGGAAGACAGTAGTGACGAGAAGAAAGATTGTTTAAAGAAAAGTAGGGAAAGAAATGCTATATATATTTCAAATGAGAGTTTTGAGCAGCGGGCCTATAGACTTTCTCAGACACATGAACTTATCAAGGCTTAATGAAAGTCCAGAAAGTCATGCTCAACGACTCAGTTTGATTCACAACGTTTATCAATCGAAACCGAAGAGCAATGTTTTCTTCGTCTTGGCTTGCATCACGAGCATTTATATGAATCCAGATCGACTCGGTTAGTTGCTATGCGGTAAGTTTTTAAATCGACCCCACAATGAGAAACCTTTAACAAAAATGACACGCTTGTGTAATCTTTTCAACAAATAGGTAGTTTTCTTTAAGAACAGATATTAATGTATAACTATTATGAAGGCTCCTTACAAATACATACAATCTTCTTTGTTCTTAGCTAATGACAGTTAAAAAAATATTGAAATTCCTCATCACAACTTTTGTTTAATGCAAGGATCAAGCATTAAAACCATGGATGACTCATTATAAGTTGAAACCTGAAATAAATACTTCATACTTGTCATATATATGGCAGCATTTACTGAGAAAAAAAGAGATAACAATTGGCACGCGCGTCATCTTGAAAGCCGGCGGGCCACCAGTTTTGACATCTGAAAGCTTTTGGTATACAGCTGAATACCATTTTGGTTGCGTTAGTTTTTCGTAAATTTCGTGATTAATTCGTTAGTTATTATGTTCTGTGTAACCTGATTTTATAATAACTATGGCATGTGCTGCTGTGTGCTGTCGAAGCCGAATTGGTGTCTTAACGGAAAACAATTACAAATTATCTTTTCATCGGTAAGTTGATTTAAACAAATATATCCATAAATACTAATATGTTCCAGTAAATACTAAAAAGTTATTTAATGCACTGAAAATGAAGCCTGATGGCGTCTGTTAACGTGGAATCGTGGAAAAGTGGAGACATTCTACTATTTAAACAATACAGATTCAATATACCTATCTCTTTTGTACAATGCCCATTATTAAATGTGTGAAGGAGTCGATTACACTTTTTACTTTCAACTTAATATGATGGATCCATAGTTTTAATGCTTCATCCTTTTCTGAAGGGAACACCAAACTAGCATGCGTCTATGTAGGTATATACTAAGACTATATTTGTGTCTTTGTTGATTTTTCAAAAAGCGCTGAATGAATTTCGATAAAATTTATATGGGACCACCTCTGAAGTATGACCTACCATACAAAATATGAATCATCAAAATCCATTCAGAATTGGCGGAGTAATCGCGTAACAAACATACAAAAAAAAAAAAACATACCGTCGAATTGAGAACCTCCTCCTTTTTTGAAGTCGGTTGAAAACAATGATTAATGTGCGTGAATAAGTATTTACACATGCAGAAGATTTTGTTCAGAATTCATAATCTAGTTTAAATTAGAGGACAATGAGCTGCCCTATTTATTTCTACCTGTATAAAAGACTGAGTCATCATCAATCCATCGCAGTCCACTACTGGATATAGATCACCTGTCCACGCAGAAACGTTCCTGCTGCTTTTTATCTGCCAGTAGGCGCGAAAACCGGTGCAGTTGCATCCAGATTTTGGTATATTTTTAATAGCAACCTACATTTATTACTTCACTATAATATAATTCAACGCGTTGTTGAAAAATGTAGTGCAGTCTGGAATATGTCTAGTATTCGAAGCTGACCTAGTTTAAGTGTTTATAATCTTAACACGCTAATGGATTTTATAACCAGACCCAAGTATTGGGTTTTGTGACGTCTCCGACCAGCCACTGATGGTATGGACACCGAGGGGTCCATAAAATTATCATATCTTAGTTTACGATTCTTGATTCTTATTCTTGCTTAGGCGACTTATCCCTATAATATACAATGAAATGCCTAACAGTATACGTTGGCAAGATAGTAAACGTAAGTTCGAGAAAGATTATGCAAGCCACATAGATACATATATCTAGAAGACTAGCTTTGTATTAATAGATAATCCCACTAATATTATAAATACGAAAGTTTGGATGTTGGATGTTTCGATGTTTGTTAGTCAATCACGCTTACAACCACTGGACGGATCGGGATGAAACTTGACGCACATATAGGTTATGTCCTGGAATAGAACATAGGATAGTTTTTATATTGTTTTTAACTTGCGAACTGCAGCATGGCGCGAAGTTTTGCATTGTCTTGAGAGCCCTTTTGAAAATATTATTAACAAAAATTAATTGACTAGCTACGGTTAATATGTAAATTTAAACTTTTCACTTAATGACTAACTAACTACAACGCAGATTATATTTGCCCTAATAGCTGTCTTTTGAAAAATGAAAATGGTCTCTGTAATTCCTAGAACTTCATTATCTGGCTATTGACCGACCAATCACAACATGGCGCTATCTTGACTGGGCCAATCAGCGTGCAGATCCGTCCGCCCGCACTCCTCAGCACTTTGACAGAATTATTTGTAGAGTTAGAAGCATCAGGTGATTCGTACTGTTAGTCGAGGACAGAAGCATCAGAAGAGAATTTGTTATATCCTAAACTATAAAACATATTTGAATTCCAGTTAAATATCATTGTAACGGAATAATAGTGATTAACGTAACCCCGTATTGATAAAGTGTGACATATTTATTGGAATATTTAATTAAACCAGCTAGGTATATGGGTTAGATAACGAATGGTTATTTCAGAACTCTCATTATGATAGTAACATTAGTTAAAACATTGATAATAACTCTGTTGCCGAATAACTAACAACGTAACATTTTATAACGAACTGGTAATAAGTTATTTTATTTATTAGGTTACCAACAGAATATACATCAATTGTTGCTTAACGGAAACTTACAATTATACATTGGCTAGATGCCACCCCAATTATAGGCAACGACAGCACGCCTAGTTTATGTTAGGTTAATTATAATTATACATACTAGTATAATATTATACTTACCTATATATAAGTTAAATTAAAATTAGATATTTTAAAATATTTATAAATTACATAGTCAAAGGAATACACTGTAAATTAAAAATAATTAAACACAAAACAAAATAAAACATAAGTAGAAACATAAAGTTATTAAGTTAATCGACTTTCCCACTTCGTATGGCCGTTATAGACAGAGAATACTAAATATTCATTACGTATAGAAGCGACATTTGCCTCCGCTGCCAGTTTAAGTAAAACGTTTAAGACACGTCTCCTGCGTTTGTTTTTTTTTCGAAATATTGCCCAAAAATATCACAACATTGCGACGTGGCCACACTTTTGTGTAAACTGACACAGTGTGTTTGTTTTACGTGGCAGATGGAAAACATTCCCGTGTGTGAAGACGGCAAGGGGTATTTTTTTTGAGAACCGCTGTCCTAACCGCCTCGTAGGTCCCGATATACCACTAGGCCAAGCCACTATGCGAACGAGCGGCGATATCTATGAATAGACATTTTAATTAAATTAAAATGTCTATTCATAGATTTCGCCCCTTTAAATTTTTTTGAATATACATTTATTAAGTTAGTAATAAATCAAATTGTCCCACAAATATTCAATAGAAATAAATGACATTGGTCTCTTACATATATTTATTACCCTCTCATACCACCTCTTGTGCGTCATAAAATGACAAAAACTACATAATACATTATTTAATTATTATTATCAGTAAAGGTGTTGAGTTGGACTCTTCCACATCGTAGCTTTTACTTTACGCAAATGATGTACTTAAAACACGGTAAAATGTTCTATTTCAAATCAGTTCTCATATACGAAAACAATTCGTATAGTTCTGAATGAAATATAAAAAAAACTATCGCTATGTACTATTTATATTAATGTAATGTATTTTATCTTATATTTTATGAAAAAAAAAACAACTCTGGGTGTGTTTAGTCTAGGTACACTAAGTCTTAAGTAATATTCATATTTAGACATTCATGTATTTAAAAAAATAAACATTACACATTTTAAATATTCCGTTGCGGTACAATCAGTTTTTATACTATAGACCAGGGATTCCCAAAAAAATTCTTGGGGTCGAAATCGGTGTCCCAGATTTCCTGGGTCTACTCACTTAAGTGAAACCCGTAAAGTTTTTAAATTGGTAAGTATTTTGTATCAATACGAAAAAAAAGTAGAGATACGGTTTTTAAAGTAATTTGGCTATGGGGTAACTGAGGTATCAGTTCATTTTGGAAAAGGGGTCTCTTGCCCAAAGTAGTTTGGGAATCCCTGCTTTTCCAGGCATTCGTCTCTAGCACTCCCTTTCATTCAGTCATCCATCAGCCGTCACATGTCGTCCACGAACAAGTCGCAGTGTGGTGCCTCATGTATTAAAAGGCTGTCTGTTTGTCAAATTAAATAAATAAGAAGCCTTGACGACCTCCGTGGCGGAACGGGTAGCTCTCGGACTGCCACGCCGGAGGTTGCGGGTTCGAATCCCGCTAGGGGCAAATGTTCGTATAATGGATATGAATGTTTGTACCCAAGTCTTGGATGTTTATATATTTATTTAAGTATGTGTATCCGTTATCTTGTAACCATAGCACAGGCTCTGCCTAGTTTGGGACTGGGTAATTGGTGTGAATGCCTGAGATATTTATTTATTATATTTGCTTTTATAGTAGACTTAATAGTTTCACCGATTGCAGAATAAATTAAATGTATAAATTACAACAAATTTACAGTTTATACAACAAACAGCCTTGGACAGTTGGCACTGTGTACACATCATAGTTTTGTGTACGTCCATACGTCCATGTAAAGTGTCATTTTCGACACGATGTTGCTATCGTTAATTTCGATTATTCTCATGGCTTCCGGAATTTTCATAGCGAAAAGTGAAATATATAGGGATTGATAAGATAAGAAGTGTGTTAATTGTTAAAAACAGCTAAATAGAATTCGTTGAAACTTGACTGCTTATATCTTAGATTGACATATATGAGACTTAGAGCGCGGGTATGAACTACATAGTCTACACTAATATCACATAGAGGAAAGATTTGTATGATTGTGACGAATAAACTCAAAAACTACTGGAACGATTTCAAAAATTCTTTCACCATTAGAATGCTGCATTATCCCTGAGTAGCACATGCTATATTTATTACTATAAAAATTAGGGATCCCTACTAAAACTTCAATAATGTAACCCAAGATGTAAAAAAATTTGCCATAAATGTATTTCATCGCGGAAACTATTGATGACTAGCTGGTGCCCGCGACTTCGTCTGCGCACGATTAGTATTTCGAGTAGCTTTTTTGTAGGACTAATTAAGATAAACATTTCCATCATACATTACATATGTGTAACTCTAGCGGTTTTGGCAGCGCACGCCAGAATAGCTCGCAGATGGTAGATTTTTTCCTATTACTTGATATTTTGGACAATTCACACAATATCTTTATAAATTGTAGCCTATGTGTTATTCTGATGTATAAGCTATATTATTGTAAAGTTTCATTAAAATCCATTCAGTAGTTTTTACGTGAAAGAGTAACAAACATCCATCCATACTTACAAACTTTCGCGTTTATAATATTAGCAGGAAGTAGGATAGAACCTTCGCGTGCTGTACATTGAAAATATTTGCTGGAGTTGAAGCCGGAAGGGTTTCAACTCTATTTAATTCTGTAGTCCACACGAGCGGAGCCGCGGGCACAGCTAGTTTGCTATAAAGACGCCAGTGTCCTCGCGTGCTAAATCCTTTGCTTAGCAGAACGTAAACAACTTACGTGCAGTATGTGCGCCAGCGATTAGCTCACAGTCAGACGTCAAGGCTGTTTATTTCGGGATGGGAGTTGTATTTGATTTTATTCGTACTATAATACTTATTGAGGTACGTTACGTCATGGAGTTTCATGAGTTTCATGAGTCTCACACCGCACTTTAGGCAGGCCTCTGTCACTGGCCGTGCTGAAACTAGGGCGGTACTGTGCCCAGGCACAGGGCGCAGACCTTGGAGGGGCGCAAAAATGATCTGGGTGGGCATTTTTGAAGGGCGCAGTTATATAATCTTAAAAGACTAGGGATCTATACGCTTCTACACTTCTGTATTAATGTATACGCTTCTACAACAAACTACCAGAGGAAATCCTAAATATGACGGACAGAAAGTTTAAGATTCACATTAAAAAACAACTTTGAAAGAAAGCCTATTATAAAATAAACGATTATTTTGAATGACAAAGATGCCTGGTACTAATGTTAATTCAGCTTCGCAAAATCTTTATTAATTGTATGCAAACTTGATTTTTAAAAGATGTGTTGCGTGAAGTTTGTTGCGCCGTTTCTTCTTCACAGCGCTAACACCTAGGACGCGGTAGTCGATAAAAAAAATTACGTGTATAAATGTACCAAGTGTACTCATATACAGTAAATGATTTTGACTTTGACTTTGACTTGACTAGTTATGGCGGTACCGCGATAAGTACAATATCGTGGTTCTCGCCCCACCCGTACGGAGTAATAATAACGCTAAGACGAATGCATTGTGTATTATCTGACAGATATAAAGTTTGCAGTCTGCGGGGACTCTAAAAGCGAGGATATTTTAGTTTTACTAAGGTGTGATGTATCTTTATATGTTAAGCAGTAACTTAAGATAATCTAATATACCCACGCGGCGCGGCCCCGATTTCGGGGCCAGTTGGTAGGGTGTCGTGAGAGCGATGTGATGCATTTGAGAAAAGTCCCGTGCCGCTCCATAGTCCGAAAGCGTAGGTACCAGCCCTAAGCGAATCGCGTACGACGGAGCGTGATTTAGCGGTTCAGCATAACATTGACTTTTTACCATCTTCTGCATATGTATGGGTGGGTTGGAAATTCAGGACTACTTAATAATGAATTTATTACAATACAATACAATACACTTTATTGCACAAACAAATACAGTTACACGTTATAAAAGTTACAAATAGTACAATTTAGGCGGTCTTATCGCTTTAAGCGATTTCTTCCAGACAACCTTTGGGTAGAAAATATTATGCCACAGAAATTGTATGTTGCGCTGATTGGGAAATTTAAATGATAAATAGGTACTTGACATGACTATAATAAATAAAATTAAATAGCAAATAAGTTATAAGTATTAAGTTTTTATGGTTCTACACATATTACATATAGATATACAAAAAATAAAAACAATACATACATACAATACTAATACAATGAAAACAATTGTGCTAAATTTGTCTCCTGTACATTCCAGATGCAGACAATCCTGCACCACAACAGCAGCGGCGCGGCTGCGTACACCGGCCGGCTCAAGAAGCGGGAGGTCCACCGCGCCTTCACACTCCATCCCGTCAAGGATCATCGCCAGATGTACAGGATACACTCGTATTTTAAGGTAAATAATTATCTTGAATTTTACCTTTCTTACATACGTCGACGTAGCCGAACAAATTGTTAGGGATTCCGGCCTCCGCACCATTTCCCTCCGCCACTCCTCAAAGCGAGGATCAACCCCCCCACACACACATTACACTCATATTCTCCACGCTACCACCCACAATCACACTCCCATCTAACTCTCACCCTCCTAATACCTCCTGCACTCCATTGCATTAGCACAACCCTCTCTCATCTGCCGGAGACAGACGGAGGATTTGGCCTACACTCCCCGCGCTGGCCAGACGGGTCGAGGAGGCCTGATTGACGTTTTATAATGTATTCCCTTAGTCGCCTTGTACGACATCCACGGGAAGAGTTGGAGTGGTCCTATTCTACTCTACCGGAAACCACACGACAACCACAACCAATATTATCATTTATATTTCTATCAATATCATAACACTTCCCAGTGAAGGTAACAAAGTCCCTGCGACTGATTCTGCGCTACCTAGGGCCCCAAGTACACTGAGAAAAAAATAAGTAGCCCTCCTACTTACATAAGGATAAAAATATACCACTATTACATAAGTAGCCGCCCCCATTATAAATAGTGTCGCCTACAACTGATTCAGTAGCCGGCCACATTATTATGTTTAGTAATGTGGCCGGCTACTGAATCAGTTGTAGGCGACACCATTTATAATGAGAGCGGCTACTTACGTAATAGTGGTATATTTTTATCCTTATGTAAGTAGGAGGGCTACTTATTTTTTTCTCAGTGTACATTAAATTAGGTACACTAATTGCATTAAGTTATCTCTCACACAGAGGTCTGACTAACATGACTTAGTGTTTCCTTACGATTTTGGCATTGACTTTCGCTAGTCACAAGCCAAAAAAAAAAATAAAAAAAAGTATGGTATAAGTAAGAAGGTAGGTATATTTCGTAACTGAGATTCGTAATTAGCTTCGAAATGAGAAATAATCAGGACCAATGCTATTTTATATAACAGTATAATAGTTCCCACGGGAAAATCTACTACACTTCGAGTAAAAAATATTAATATTATAAATGCGAAAGTTTTGATGTTTGTTACTCAATCACGCTTCAGCTACTGGACGGATTATGGTGTAACTTGGCACACATATAGGTTCTGGAATAGGACATAGGATAGTCTTTATCCTACATAATAATTTTAATTTGTGATGTTAAGATGTCCACGCGGACGCAGTCGCGGGCAACAGCTAGTTGCTTATAATTGAATGTATGAGACTCACACGTGTACGCGGTAGTTTGCATGTGTTTCACGTGCGCAAGCGCAGCATCAGGAAATCGTTTGATGACGCAGGCGCGCTCTAAACTCGCAGTTTACTAGCTTTGATCTCCCCACGGCTGTTACAACTGCAAAGGATCTCGTTTACGTTATACTTAATTACTTGAACTATTTCTGAACTTTGCGTAGGATTTGCTAGTTCATTGTTGTATTTTGTATAAGAGTCAGACCTAAAAGAAACAACATTATACCTATAGGAGAAAAGTCTAGTTTTATTCATTATCATATTAACCCTTAGACGTTAACTGCTGGATATAGGCCTTCCCTAAGAACGCCACCACACCCGGTCCTCCGCTCTCCGCATCCAGCCGCTTCCGGCCACCTTCCTCAGGTCGTCGGGATCATCTGGTGGCGGCGGGGCATCTATTCTGCTCGTATATCTCTACCAGAATGATTTGTATTATAATATGTGATTGATAACACTACAAAATGTGCTAGTGATGTGAAACAAAACTATAGTTTGCATAGTCCACGTCGCAAAATCTTTATGTTATTACAACCAGATATTTCTCTCCCGATGACTTCAGTCGCGTAATCAGTAATAACTAACTGATTGGGAGAGAATGATCTTGATGATGAGAAATTATGGTGTTGTAGAAGACTACTTGGTATAACATGGACAGCCATGAAAACGACTCAATTTTTAAAGAGCTCATCATTATCATCAGGTTATTTTTTTCTCCACTGCAGGAGCACAACCCTCTCTCATAGACCGGCGACAGACGGAGAATTTGGCCTACACTCCCCGCGCTGGCCGTCTGGGTTGGGGAGGCCTGATTGACGTTTTATAATGTATTCCCTTAGTCGCCTTGTACGACATCCACGGGAAGAGTTGGAGTGGTCCTATTCTACTCTACCGGAAACCACACTGCAACTTTTAAAGAGCTTAATATAGCGAAACGGTTATCCACTATCTGCAATGAAGACACCCTAAGCTTCTTCGGTCTCATTGTGCGGTCTTCCAAGCACGACCTGGAGAAGCTCACCATCCTGGGACAAGTGGAGGGCAGGCATGCCAGAGGACAAGGTCCGACGAGGTGGTCAGACCCGATGAGGAGAGTGGCTGGCGGATCCTTATATCAAGCGGTGCGGCTGGCCAATGACCGCTATGCGTGGAGGCGCATTTTATACGGTCGCGATTCTCAGATGAATCAGATAATGTCTCCCAATGTCTAAAGTATCGTTATTAGTCGTCTATCACTGATAACGAGATTAGATATTGGGAGATAATTATCTGGTTATTATAACATGTAGATTTTGTGACGAGGAACATATAATGAACTAGCTGTTGCCCGCGACTTCGTCCGCGTGGACAACTTAACATCACAAATTATTATGTATTTCCTACTAACTTGATATTTTGGACAATTCATACAATATCTTTATAAATTGTAGCCTATGTGTTATTCTGATGTATAAGCTATATTATTGTAAAGTTTCATTGAAATCCATTCAGTAGTTTTTACGTGAAAGAATAATAAACATCCATCCATACTTACAAACTTATATATAAGTAGGATAATGGTTGTAATTATTACTTGGGCGATATTCGATATGACAATGTGAATACATCTGACGTCAGTGGATGCTGTGGTCACATGATATTTGAACAGTTATATTAGAAGTAACAAGACGTCGATATACGATGACGTGTCTAATGTTTCTAATATTTGATAGAGACTTAGATGTAGAGTTTTATAGACTGTTTGTTGGAGGTAGTGAAATGGATTGAAACCAGTGTAAGCTGACGTTGACCCGAGCGCAGGCGGGGTCGCAGCAAATGTATATGTCGGCGAAATAATAAAAGAGCTCGGCTTGGTTCGGCGATCGTCGCGAGCACGCGCTGACGGAACGTCTGGTAGGACTGGCGCAGGCGCAGACTCGAGACAGTGTTCGCTCGATACGCGTGCGGAGCGCAGGCACTACACGGACGTACGTCTGCCTTCTAAAATCGTTATTTGATGATGTAGTGTAATTTCATGTAGTGTCATGTTAACTATATGTATTTTCATGTAGTGGCGTTAAACTCAATTTGGGAGCCCACACATTCGGCGGATCCAGGACCCTACGACATCAGAAGTGGGATCCAAACCCACGCCCTCAGAAGAGGCGACTACGACATATATATTTTTTAAATAAAAACTTTCTTCAACGATCGCATATTTATTTGTTGACCTATGGTCTCATATCCCAAGGCACTTGATAAGGTTCATCGTATGCGTGAATTCGGATGTATATTTCATTCCAGATTAATAGTCCTATGAAAACAAACGCATTTGCGTCTCGAAAATAAAATACACAATAGATGGTGTTCCTAAGTGGACTGCAAAGTTTACATGGTAATACAAACCTGTTTTTGCTGCTGGTGACCCTTTCATGTATATGTTACCGAGACGTAAATAGCGTTGGTTTTCATAGGACTATGAATCTGGAATGAAATATAAACAGATAATATTGGTGCAATGGACGTATTAAAATTAAATGACGAGTTACTATCAAAACAGTTTAATGTGCAATTTATCGCATTAAAATAAGGCAGTGACCGGCCATCGGCTACCTACGTACTTGTTATGAGCAATATGTACAGAAATTCATTTATTTTAGCTCGGAATATAAAATCATTGAAAAATAAAGATAAAACATTGGAATACACCATAGGAATTTCCGGTAGCCGTGTGATTCCCGGCTTAGAATAGGGCCACCCCCAATTTACCTATATAAGGGATTTCACCGGGGACGGGCAGCAGTCATTCTTGTGTATATTAAGATCATCCGCTAACTAAGCATGGTAATTATAGCAAATTCCGCAGTGGACGTATTTCAGATGATAATGATGATGAGGGCAATTGCTGCATCACAGTTTGAACAGTGTTTCGAAGCGAGATGCATCGATATCATGGCTACTGTGTCGAAACCAAAATCAAACTAAACTCACATATATATATATATAAATACTCATCATCAGGTTATTTTTGTCTCCACTACAGGAGCACAACCCTCTCTCATCTGCCGGAGACAGACGGAGGATTTGGCCTACACTCCCCGCGCTGGCCAGACGGGTTGGGGAGACCTGATTGATGTTTTATAATGTATTGCCTTAGTCGCCTTAAACGACATCCACGGGAAGAGTTGGAGTGGTCCTATTCTACTCTAGTGAAAACCACACGGCACTCATAAACACGAATAAGTACTCAATCTGTTTTAATTAAATTTTCCAGAACCTCCGCATTCAAGATCTGAGAGAGAATTCTCTAGATTTGCATCGGGACATCGCCTTAGCACTCGACAAACTCGGCGTGCCGAAGGATCAGGTGGCGGACTATGTACTCCCTGGCGAGGTTCCCCTGTTCCCAGCCAGGATCGGGGAGCCGGAGTACTTAGGAGATAACAGGATTTTAGGTGAGACACATCACCAATCTTCAGCCGTTTAGCGTCCACTCAAAACATGTCTGCCAAAGATGTGTGGACCAAGATGATTTCGTTATTAGCTAAACGGTGCAGAGCTGAACAGACCCTCCACATCCCATGGCCATTTGACATCTAGGTCATATAGGCAGAATCACGAAGGAGATGCGTGATACTACCTCAGGTGCTCTTTCCTGGTCGTGCAGCATCGTGCTTGATCCGTCTACATGTAAAAAAAATCTGTACCTGGTACTTTGAATAAGCAACTCTCCCCATTAGGTGCGGTGCAGAACTAAAAACAACGAAATCCTATTAATCTATCGATACACACATTTCTCCACTCTTTATCCTTCATTTGGACGTCCCTTCAGATAAAAGTAGCGTAGGCCAGACGTACCGACTATCTGAAAAAGGGAGCTAGAAGCTTAATTTCATCATCAGGTTATTTTTGTCTCCACTGCAGGAGCACAACCCTCTCTCATCTGCCGGAGACAGACGAAGGATTTGGCCTACACTCCCCGCGCTGGCCAGGTTGGGGAGGCCTGATTGATGTTTTATAATGTATTCTCTTAGTCGCCTTGTACGACATCCACGGGAAGAATTGGAGTGGTCCTATTCTACTCTACCGGAAACCACACAGAAGCTTAATTTAATAGTAAAATATTTTGTGCTCGAACTCTAGTTAAACATTAAAAAACTTACGTAAAATAACAACAGGATTGTATCCAGATGGAACAAATTGCCAGAATTTGTCGTAACTGCCACATCAGTAAACATGTTTAAAAACAGACTAGACAATATCTTAAAAGAGAATAATCAAGTCGACTAATGATATGAAAGCACCAGCTATAAGTTGCCTTTCCATTTAAAATAAAATAAATAAATAAAATTATCTTAGGGGATATACCCGATGCGATGGTCGCAGGTATTTCTGGGAGAATCAATAGGTACAACTACCTACTTATAACTGAGAGTTGCTTGTCGTATTTTTACTCTTCTCCTGTCCTGGGAGCGAAGCCGCGGTCAATAGCTACTAGGATTGTAAGTGCGAGAGTTCTGATTCAAGGTAGACCCTCTACCTTTGTGGATAGGTCAAATACGAAGCACTTACTTAAACATTTCGAATACTTCTACTTAGTCATGAGGATACAGTACATTTCTCTGAGACAGAAGGAGCAGGAGAACCGGAGCACTTACCAAAAATCATTGCCAAAATTAAGAAATATCATTGCTTGCTTTCAGGAGCTCCAATTGACATGAACCGGTACAAGCCAGACAAACTAGAGGACATAATACCGTTTGACTTCATCAGCAAGTCAATCTACTCGTTCAGCCACTCCAACCCCAAGCGACGGATAGAGCTTCCAATGAGGGAAGCGCTTGATGACGTCATTAGAGAAGTAATTAATTTCTGGTATTTCCATTATATCATGTCAGCTCATGCAAGGCGCAGAAGTAAAGTAAAAAGTCGTTCAGCGAACAATGGAGATGGCTTTTCTCCGGGTTTCTTTGAAGGATATGATTCGTTATGAAGAAATCCGACGAGGAACTAAGGTCAACGACATTAGTCGTTGGGGCAGCAGTCGTAACCAATAGGGTAGACGAGTTCTGAAGTGGAAATCACGTAAGCACCACTGACAAATAGACCGACGACCTTAAAAAGATATCTTTAACAGCTGTATGTGGAAGGAGAAAGACCGGGTGTGGGAAGGGCAAAACTCCAGCAGTGGACGGTGATAGGCTGATGATCTCCATCAGTAAGTTTATATACATACAATCGCCAAGTTCTGGCGGATACAGAGCAAATTACCATTTTATGGGCCTTAGGTCAAATTGCGACCACAAAGAAGTTAGAATAATATCTCTACCGAGTTCACTACGATTATTCTGTTACTATCTAACACTTACTTAATTGGCTTTGACCGTTGATATCAAGATGATAGGGCGAGCGCATTCAAAAAAGGGCTAACACGACTTCCATGCCTTAAATCCATGTCCAAACCCTTGCAGACAATGGAGATCATCAACGCGCCATCTCGGCAGCGCGGTCGCGTCATCGACTTCAACGAGCTCCTGTACGGGTACACACGACTGGACCCCATCCACGGCGCTGACCACGTGCTGGATCTACTGCTAAAGTACAGGAGGTACCGCGGCAGGAAGATGACGGCCGCTGTCAGGAGGCACGCCTATCTCCAGCAGTCTTTTACAGGTACATGGGGATTACTGTCATTCATTTGTAGTTAGTTGCACGTTGCTGAATATTGATGTTACTCATGATGTACATTTTACTCTTTACCACAAGTTCAACACACAACACAATGTGATGTAGCAATGTTGGATTTAGCCGTAGGACATTTCATATTTAAAGATATCTCGATCTCACTTATAAATAGTGATATCATCGAATTTAGTTATTTGTTTTCCTTAATTTACTGCATCTGCGTTCCTCTGAGTGCAGCGCGAGTGTCCTTCTTCGCCTCCTTCGCCAGATGGACTGTGGGATGTATTTCGATGGCCTTCGTTGAGCAGTGGACGGCGATAACGATGATGACTGCAATTTTATTAGTACGATTCACAAAGAAAACTATACATATTTACGTGGTTTTTTTTTATAGGCATGGAGATAAGAGAGCTACCCATGGGCGAGATTCCACAGTTCGAAGATCCGACCATGATGGACAAGTTTGATAGTGATGGCAAAACCTATGCAAATGATTACGAGGACTTCGATGAATCCAGTCAACAGCAGAACAGTTTCCTTGACTTCAGGAAACTGAACGTCAGAGAAGCTTTCGAGAGTGGCCTGATGAAGCTGCAAAATTTGCCAAAAACCCTAAAGTGGAGCGAAGATGAGGAGGAATATCCGGTTTCCGACAGGAGGATATACTTCATTCTCCCTCTAGCCGGAAGACACGAGACATTCGCTCGATTCCTGAAAAATTACGAAGAAATAATCCTGAAAAGCGACGAGGCTGTGACATTGATAGTCGTATTATATTTAGACAGTAAAAGTCCTTTGGACTACAAGAATTCAGAGTCACTTGTAAATTATTATAATGAAGTATACGGAAAAGATATACGAGTTGTAAGAATGGGATCGACAACGTTTTCGAGAGGTGGAGCGTTGACGGAAGGACTCAAAGAATGTTTAAGTGATGATTTAATTTTCTTTATAGACGTTGATATAATGTTCAATTACGATACTCTTAGAAGGATAAGGATTAACACAATCAAGTATACTCAAGTTTATTTCCCAATAGTGTTCAGTGAGTATAATCCAGATGTAGTGGATGGTGAGGACTATAACAAATTCAAATTTGAAACTCTAGTGACGAACACAACAAATCTAGGTAAATACGCAGTGAATAGTGAAAGCAGTGTTAAAACAGATAGAGAACTTGCAAATTTGAAATACAGTAGAGAAATAAACGACGATTTCGGTTATTTTAGACAATATGGTTTTGGTATTCTTAGCATTTTTAAATGTGACTTTGAAAGAGTTGGGGGATTTGATTTAAGCATTAAAGGTTGGGGTCTCGAAGATGTGGAACTGTTCGAAACATTGATCAAGTCAAATTTAACAGTGTACAGGATAGCAGATAACAGTTTGGTGCATGTCTACCATTCGATCGAATGTGATAAAAACTTGGAGAAGGGTCAGTTTCTGATGTGTCTTGGCACTAAATCCACCACTTATGGTAGTGAGAAACACATGTATTACTATATGTTAAATCATCCTGAGGTTTTGTGGCCGGAGCAAGAAAAAGGAGCAAGCTAGTACAGGGTTACAGTAGAATAGTTTTGTGAAGAAATGTTGAAGTAGTAAATGCCAATTGATGACAAAACAAATAATCAAGTTGTTAAACAATGTTGGATTTTAGGAGAGAGAGGTTCCTTCTCTAGCCTTTTTTTTAATCTTGATGTTTTTGGCTGTTTTGTTCTATTTAAAAATATATATTTGAGTGATTTTGCAAAAATACTTCCAACATTCTTTGTTTACGATTTTTGAAGTTACAGAAATTCTATTCCAGTGCAAAGCATTTATTGTATTGAAAGATTGTGCATAATTTATATTGGTGTTTTAGGTGCTTTTAGTCTAGTTTTTCCACAGTTATTTATCAATATTTGAAAATAACTATTAATAAGTGTATTTGAAAGCATTTTTGGATTATTTGTTAAAATCGTGTATATACAGTAACTGTTCCTAGTATTTTAGGTTATTTTAAGATATCTTATTTCCAGACAAAACTTTAGTATTTTTCTAAATATTTGTTAAATAAAATACTCGTATTATTGTTACGTTGGTTGTGAGTTGAAGCATATTCTCGAAGTGATTGATGGAACAGGCAAGGGTCACTTAAAGGCGATTTTACTTATTTGTCATTAAACATATTAATGAATTCATATGCGAACAGAATTCCAACCAGTAACCTGTCTATGCCTCATCATTATCATCATGTCGGCCCTTAGACGTCCACTGCAGGACATAGGAACCCCTTCTCCAATAAACACCACCACACCCGGTCCTCCGCCCTCCGCATCCAGCCGCTTCCGGCCATCTTCTTTAGGTCATCGGTCCACCTGGCGGCGGGGCGTCCCCCCCTGCGCGTGCCAATCCGTGGTCTCCACTGCAGAACTGTCTATGCCTAATCCTGTTTATATGCTGGCTTTTCACATATCCATGTCTGCATCATTATTATCAGCCGAAATACGTCCACTGCTGAACATACTCGTCATTAGAATAAAACCCCAATGATTTTGGGTGGCCCTATACCACACGGATAGATTTCCAGTGGAATACATATTTTCAAGCAAATTATACCCTCAACTTCTGCTGGCTTCTCATCTAGACCATTTAAAGTAAGTTATACATCTTTCTATTTCATCATCTTTCTACTACGTTCTTCCTCGTACAGTACGCATTCCCAGAGCACGTGGTCTCTACACTCTTCGGCTTGTCTGCAGTAACTTGTTCCCGTCTCGCTGTGTCATGTCCCGAGGCCTTCTAAAACATCGTGTAGGCTTTATGTGACAAAACATTTACGTCAAAAGATACAGGGATTGGCCTGGCAAGAAAACCTTGTATTATAACCACATGATCCCCCAATGGGCGGGCAGCTGGTCTATTTAGACCAGTGGACGTATTTCGACTGACGATGATGCATTTTCTAGAGGGGAAGTGGGAACTCTTTTCCTACTTTGACTCTTTACTTCGTTAATTTATTTTGCCTTAGGACTCGCCCCACCTTCATTGGTAGGTGTTATGTGTTGCGTACCTCCGTTGCTCCTCGCTTAGAGGAGTTGCGGGGGGAGATTGGTGAGGAGGCGGGAATGACGATAATGTAGGCTTGGAGGAGCCTAGGAGATGAGCAGGGGGCCTACTCCAAGAAAGCATTTCGGATAAAGAGTGATGTGCCGTAGTTAAACGCCATCGCTTATCAGAATAAATGTAACGAAGGACCTGCTAGAGAGTATGAAACAGCTTTTTAGCTCGAGGGATATTGTTCAAAATGCTTGTGGAGTTGGCCTCCAGCTTGCAGATTCGATTTCTGTTCGCTTATGAATTTTGCGCTTTGTATCAAAGGTGGGCAAGGTTTTTGACGCGAATTTTGTTTTAGCGTTTCGTATGTATGTATGTGACGCTTTATTTTACCAAAAATCATAACAACAATAAAATAGGAATTAAACTATGCACAAAGGCGGACTTATCCTACTTAGGGATCTCTTCCAGTCAACCTTAGAGTACCCGAAAGCACACATATAATCTTTCAGTACCAAATTTTGATAAAGAAATGTACTACAATATGTACTTATAATAAAGTTTTCAAATACATATTACATAAACATAAACGAACAACTGGGCCCGATTCTGAAGGCACACATTTAAAATTTGACAACGCTAAAATTGGTCTCGTCTTTATCTTCACAATACTGTGTGACAAGGATAGCAACAGCTTTAGTGCTGTCAAATTTTAACATTGTGCCTTCAGAATCGAGCCCAATATATACATATACCTTACACGAATAAGTAAATGATACAGATATCTATATATTTATTTATTACGTAATAAGGTAGTAAAATAAACTTTTGTATACTTCGAAGCATATCCCATCCGGTTGACACCGTTATTGTGATTGGGTCGCAATAGTCGTTATCACTATTCAACTGGTAAGTTTATGGCTGTGTCAATGAATTTGAAATGTTCTAAGTTCTTTTATTAGAAAGTCGAGGGAAGTAACAAGATTCGCGTCTTAGAACCGTGTATGGTATTATTTATTATCTGTTTTTTTAATTATTTTCACACAATCAATTTATTTTCGTCATAATACGTATTTTATTTTGTTTCCTTGTAAATAATGTGCTCAGTAAGTGCCAACTAGTCGTAAGTAGCTGAAATATGAGGATTTATAATATTTTTGTGTTGATATTCTTTTTTTTTATAATGAATTGAATGAAATTAAGGAATTGTGATTCGAAAGTGAGGATAATAGTACGAAATAAAAAGTATATTTTTTGAAAAATATACCTACTTGTATTTTTTTATTATAATAAGTATTTCATACACAGGATACAGTCTCTATTCTCAAACTGGAATTTTCTCCGGTACGATAGGAATTAGACAAGGATAGAACAATTCGCAAATATTAACATCCAGACTGGTACCAATTTGTACAAAATTGTCTGTCCCTGTTGGGAATCGAACTCACGTCCTCAGGCCTAGACCTAAGTAAGTAAGTAAGTAAGTAAGATTTTATTTGCTCAAAACATGGTATGTACATACAGATGTCAATAAATTATTTCAGTTTCACATGTTTTACCATAATAATTATATGGCACGCAAAAATTTGAATTACAAATAGAAATTAAAATTAAAAGAAAATAATAAAATGTCATTACCAATAATGTCAACTAAAATTTATAATTTAAAAAGTCATTCACAGAGTAAAATACATGGTCTATTAAAAAGTTAAACAAAGAGATCTTGAATTTAGTTATAGGTAGATCTTGTAAAGATGAGGGTAGTTTATTATAAATCGACTTGCACATCGCATAACAGTTCTTATTAAAACGTGTACTCCTAGGAACAGTGTGAAAAATTAACCTATTGCGAACATGTGCCCTGGTGTTCCTAGAGCACACATCTTTTGCCTGACGAAACAGACTCAGGTTTAGTTTCACAAATTTCGCTAATTCAAAGATGTAAAGGCTGGGGAGCGGTAGGATTCTGAGTGATTTGAACAGTGGTCTGCAGGAATCGTCATCCGATGCACACCCACATATAGCACGAATGCATCGCTTCTGCGCGACAAATAAGTTATTGATGTCAGTGCTATTGCCCCACACAATAATCCCGTACCTTAAGACCGATTCTACATAAGCACGATAAGCGGTGATTGCCGCATTCCTACCTGCTACTGAAGTTAACTTGCGAAGAGCAAAGTTAAAGCTATTAACTTTATTGCACACTTTTTCCACATGCGGTTTCCAGTTTATTTTTTGATCAATCAAAATCCCTAAAAATTTCACCTCATGTGCATGTTGTAGTAACTGTCCGTCGTGTTGAATATTTAATTTTTTATTATAATTGTTAAAATTAATAAAGTGTGTCTTATTCATATTGATTTTTAGATTGTTATTAGCAAGCCATTCAATTATTATCCTCAATGTATTATTTATTTCCGATTCATGTTCATGTATTGTATTTTTTTTCTTTGATGTTACGACAACCGATATGTCGTCAGCAAATATAATACTTTTGTGTGTAGTCACTTCTGGTAAATCGTTAATATAAAGCAGAAAAAGTAGGGGTCCCAAGACACTACCTTGTGGAACACCAAAATTGTTCTGTCTAAATTCTGATTTGAATGTTTCAGCCACGTGTTTCGAAGAGAGCTGCGTCACTTCAGTACACTGCCTTCTATTTGTCAAATATGTCATGAACCATTGAAGCGCCGGTCCTCTAACACCGTTATGCTCTAGTTTGGAGAGTAATTGCGCGTGTGATACAAAATCAAAAGCCCTAGACATATCAAAGAATAATACTGTAGTATAATTTTGTGCATTGATATTTTGCAGTATTTCATTAATGAGCGTAAACGCAGCTAGTGTTGTAGACTTACTTTTTTGAAAGCCGAATTGACTATCTTTTATTATATCGAATCTATCAAAAAAGGATATTACTTTATGATACATGATTTTTTCAAATATCTTGGCAAGGATCGATATTAGTGTTATGGGACGGTAGTTGTTCATCAATGTTTTTTCACCTCTCTTATGTAGTGGTTTAACTACTGATATTTTCAATTTTTCGGGGAACATTCCCAATTCGATAGACATGTTTATTAGATAAGCAAGGATTGGACTTAATTGATTCTTGCAGGCTTTAATTACCTTCGTACAAACGTTATCATAACCTTCAGAGTTTGTATTATTTAATGTTGTGATAGTTCTTTTGACATCATGTTCATCGATAGGAGTCATGAAGATGCTATTATGAATTTTACAGTTAGTGTTGGTATTTATTATGTTTTTATTAATTTTATTACTTATATTAATAAAGTAGTCATTGAAACTGGTTGCAATATGTGATGGCTCAGTTATAATCCTATCGTTATGTACTACTGTGTCTATATATTTATCTATGTATGTATTGCTTGTTTCGGTTTGAATTACTTCCCATGTAGCTTTGCAAACGTTCTTACTGTTTTGTACATATTTGTTGTTAGTGTAGCGCTTACAATGATTGATACATTTTTTTAATAGTCTATTATATTTTACATATTTATTCCTGTCATAGGTAGTTTTGTTTGTATAATAGTTATACCGCAGAATTCTCTTCGTATGACAGCTTTTTTTTAAGCCGTTGGATATCCAATTTATATTTCTTTTTGTGCTAATTTTTATTTTGACCAGTGGAAAGCAGAGTAAATACAATAGGCAAAAGAGTTCATAAAATGAATTAAACGCCGCATTAAGGTCTTTTTTTGAGTATACATCGGCAAAGCTTAAACTATCTAAGTGATTTTGAAACAATTTTATATTCTCTTGGGAGTAGCACCTTTTTATAATAAAAATATGTTTAGGAATAATTTTCTTTGATTTAACTGTAAAATTTAAGATTTGGGCCGTATTATGGTCAGACAGCCATAGATTGATTACCTGACCAACGGCGTTTTTTTGATTGCTAAAAATGTGGTCAATGCAAGACTGGCCTCTAGTCGGTACTTTAATATGAGAGATGAAGTTATAGTTCATTAAAATGTCATGTAATGTCGAACTGTAAGTCGTACGCTCTAAGGTATTTATATTAATGTCACCAACAATAAATATTTTTTTTTTGCTAAACTTGCGAGAACATATCTGCAACAGTTCCTCAAGTTTATTTAGAAAAAACAATAAATGTGCCTTTTTTTTTGCCGTTGATGTTCTATACAGGCAAATGATTATGGCGTTGTTATGTGGAATACTAATTGCACAACACTCAAAATGAAAATTTACTGCCATCTGCTCAAACACATTGATTATTTTGAAAGACATGCCTTTTTTAACCATAATACATGTGCCACCCCTTTTTTTTTGTCTAGAGTAGTCTGCTGCCAGTTCATAGTTAGCAATAAGTATGTCTCTCTCCTGGCCTGATTTCACAAATGTTTCACTAAAACACAGTACATCCGGATTTAAGCCCGGCTTCAAATCGGATAAAGTAATTTCCAAAATTTCCTTTTTTGATTTAAGGCCCTGGATATTCTGGTGAAAAATGGAAAAAACTGTCTTATTCGCAGAATTAGGGGCGAAAACATTTTGAAGTGTTTGTCTCCGTTTGTGTATCCTGTATTTTATTTTTAACTCTAAAATAGAAGGGTATCGTGCCTATCTTAGGTGGGGGCTTAGAACTATGATTGCCTGCAGAAACACTATCTTCACTTTGTAAGCAGTTAAAAGCATTTCCCCTGTTATTCTGTGATTTTAACCGCTTAAATATATTTTTGAATGTCAGAAATTCCGTCTTATACTGAATGAAGTCAATGTGCAAGTTAATTTTGTTACAAATATAATTTAGATAGTCAGACTTATTAGGGTAATATTTTGGTTCAAGTACAGTGCAGTTGGAAAAATTATATGTCCATAAATTTAAATGATAATTTACAGTTCTCTCATTTAAGTATGAGTTATGATTAACAGGCATTAAATATACTTGTGAATTTTTAAATATGTTCAGCATGATACTTAGTGCAGTATGTAAAATTTCGGGATTTCTATCATTACTCCCCATACTCAAAATAATGATGTCATTAGCAGATAATTTATAACTACTTATACCATATGTTTCTATACAATAATCCAATATTTGTGAACTCGACGCATTAGACATAATGAAGGCTGAGGGCTCATAGAGGTCATTCCATTTGCCAGATCTTGAACCCAGCAATGCCGCTGATAGACCTTTAATCTGTTCATCTCCAATTATAACGATCTTCCGTTTCGCTTGGGCGCTGGTGGAGTCATTTGTAGAGGGATTCTCATTAGGATCGGTGCTCATATTCTGTTCACAGTCAGGAATCTTCGAGTTACTGTCATCATTTGTAGATGGCGCTGTAATGACCGTCTCGTGACGACAATTTGTGGGGTAATTTGACTCATTTAGAGTTAGACTTCCATTCCCTCCTGCCTGTGAGATCTCTGAATGAGTTTTTCTTAGGGGTCTTAGTTTCTTTGTAGCGGATGATACACTTCTGAAAGTCTTTGGGGTAGTAGACTTACAAATCAGGGTGAGGTGGTCAATTTTTTTTTCATACTCAGTGATTTTCTTCTTCAGGGTGTGGTTTTCATAACTGGCCGTCTCTACTTCGTTCTCAGCAATTTCTAATTTCTCCTCCAATGATGAGATCTTTCTCAACAATTCCTCAATACTGTGATTATTTATTGAGGACAGATCAGGACAGCTTCTACTTAAGTCGCAGTTTGCCATAGATGAAGTATTTACAGTTTCTTCGTCATCAGACGACAGAGAAGCAAACGAGTTTTCAGTAGGTATGTTCACTTTGTACTTATTTCGAACTGTCACCTTCTCACATGTTGAGTTAGCTGTAGAAATTGTTTCGTTCAATGGTGACGGCAGAACGGTAACATTTCCACAAGAAGATTCAACTGGAGAGATCGTTTGGTTTGGCGGGGTTGACGGCGACTTGGTATTGTTTAATGATGTACGAACATGTTCCCAACATGTTCCACATTTCAAGTTTGATTTATTTCCGGGAGTCATCAGGAGAAATCTCCTTAGGGTGACATTTTTTGTACAGTATAGGTGATATTTTTCGTGACACGAGGAACACTTCAAAAACTCTTTATTTTCTATGAGTTTAGAACATTTTATACATTTATTCGCCATCGCTCAACAATTTATTATTTGTAGTGAAAAAATAATAAATAATAAACCATGAATGTATTATTTGTAGTGAAAAAATAATAATTAATAAAACTATGAATGTATTTATTGGGATTAGAACCCACGCCCCATGCAGTAGTTCGTAATTCTCAAGCCAGAACCGTTTGGCCAAATCGGCATATAGTCAATGTGGCGAAATCAACCGTCTGTATCCGCAGCGAGCGAGTGGCTATCGGCGGGTGACAAACTGGTTTGAGTCCAAAGGTCACCTTATGTTTAACTCGTACGTAACGGTGAAATTCTAACCGAAATTTAAAAATTTACACTGTTTCACTGTCGGAACATGGATGTTATTTACACTATTGCACTTGTTTTTGAAGATAGCATTATTGTCTTGTATTATATCTGCAAGTTATTATTGAATTAGTGAAATTGTCATTAGGTATTTTGTTGTAATAATATTTATTAGTTGTCGATTAGCGAGATTGTCACAAACATTGTCACTTAATTATCAGGTCACAAATAACACTTATTACACGTTTTTTTTGTTACAAGCTCATTATAAATAATTAAAATAAAATCTTGTGTACATCGATAATGTTTACTTGCAAGCGCCCTCTGGCGGACCTGATGTGCCAAGACGTACGGTACCCGTACCTGGAGTTATTTGCCAAAGAGTACAGGTAGAGGATAAAAAAGATGAACAATTGACTTCACCAAAGGTAGGCGCGGATCCAGCCCTCAAAAAAACTGTGGTCAGCCGGAAATCGGCCAAGTGCGAGTCGGACTCGCTCACGATACATTGCAATCCTACAAAGGAGACTTTTAAAAAATGTATGACGCTCCGGCCAAGACCTTTTATAGATTTTTTATTTTATTATTATTTTTATTATTTAACGTATCGGTACGTTAAGTGATGTATGATGATGAGCAGGGTGTACTCAGTGACATACAGTCGAGTTGCAGATAACAAAAGACTTATTAATTAATTTGTAAATGATATTTATAAATACAATAGCGTCACTCGCGCGGCGTTGACCTAGATATATTTGCCAACCTAATCATTATCACTACAACGATTAAATTCATTTATTTATATGTCAAAAATCCATAATTGTTAGTAATACTGTTAGTAAAATGTTAGTAACATTCAAATAATTTAAAATGAGAGAGATCAGGACTTCAATATAAAATAAATTAAATTAGATAACAACATTATTTCAAAATATATAATAAATACTAAATCTCTTTAATTAATAATACATTCTAGCTCTGTTGTGGGGCTAGTGCCTGCAATGCCCGTCAGTGTCCCACAAACAGGCCGACCGTGCGGTCCGCGACCACGGACAGGAGCCCGTTGCCATCCCGTTGCCGCCGCTGCTCATCCGCCGCAACATCGAGGCCGGGTATATATACGAGCGTTTCAACCGCCGTCATTATCCTCACCCCCAAAAGTTGATGAAAAAGAATATATTTAATTAAATATTTCACCTGTGCAGAATCTGTGCACGGACCAGAAACTTATTTTATAATAAAAACGATGAACTGGTTTGTCTCTTCTACTTTTGAAGGAGACGGCTGTTGAAACGCTCGAATATTCACCCGGCCGCCCTCTGGCGCATCGTGGCGCGGAAGCAATTGACTTGCGCCTCTGCAAACATTAAGGCATTGGATTGGTATAACCTAGGATCAAGTACAACTTGATCCTGGGGTATAACATCAGCCTATCGACCTCAATTCGGGATTGTGGACATGCCCACCCTGCCCACAACGATGGGTCCGTGCTTGGAAGAGGAGAGGATATGAAGGTACTTTCATTATCGCTCTCGCTTTCATACTTGGCAATGACCTAGAATTTCAAAAATCCCGATGACAAAACTGTCTGGCAATCCTGGATGATGGATGAGCGAGATAAGAGACGTCGGCGCAGGTGCGCCGTAAGAAGTGACCGCAGTGATTGATCGGGCTGCATGCTGCATAAAATTGTCAACCAATTGGGGACAGTACTTAAGTAGTTATTATAACTTATAAGGTATGACGAAGTAAGTTGAAACGTGTATATTAGATGGTGACAGCGAAGCTTTTTGTTAGTCTGTCTGTCGGTACCTAACTAGAAAACAACTATACCAATTAGGCTGTAATGGAAACTTGGAATATATAATTTATGTAAAATTGGTCGTCAATGCGGAGAAAGTTCTATAAATGTGTGAAAAAAATTCTTTTCACACATTTATAGATTAGATTAGATTAGATTTATTTATTTCACTTTTACATCTTAAAAATTCAATTTTACATGTCATTCTAATATGGTAAAAGGGATCGTCATAAAATAAAATAGTGTATAAGTTACAATGTCAACAATTCAAATAATGTCATAGTATATAACATACTATCTATGTCAGTATATAATATTAAAATAAAAATTTAAAAATACACTTGGTATTAAGTTATCACAAATTAAATTAAACGTCAGAGGGCCCACCAATTTCATTTTTTAGAAAATTCATTTATGGAATAAAATTCATTTTCCAACAAAAGGTTTTTCAGTCGTCGACTAAACGTTTCGTCATTGGTCTCGTTACGTAGATCTGCGGGCAGGTGCTCGTAGTACGTGGGGCCGATGACGCGGGGGTTTTTGGTGGCAAGTGCAGTGCGGCGCGTTACTGTCTTTAATCGACCTTCGTTACGAAGTTCGTGCCCTCCGCCTATACGTCGACCGAAACTGGTCATATTTCGCCTAACATACATTATAACTTCGAATAAATATAACGAGTACATAGACATTATGTTTTGATTTTTGAAAAGTCCCCTGCACGTTTGTTTTGGATTTACTGCACACATTATACGTAGTGCTCTTTTTTGAAGAATAAAAACTCGGTTCGACTCTGTAGAGTTTCCCCAAAGAATAATGCCGTACGACATAAGTGAATGAAAATGTGCAAAGTATGTCTGTCTTAGTACACTGTAAGAAACTAGTGGACGAATCTTTCTTAGCGCATAGGCTGCACTACTCAATTTATCACACAAAGATTCTAGGTGTAGTTTCCAATGCAAGTTGGGGTCTATCACGAATCCTAGAAATTTGCATTGTTCAGTCAACGTAACGGGACTATTGATACAACTGGGTCTCGGCACAGTTTTTCCTGCAAATAACATGACATTTGATTTAGACATGTTTAATAAGAGACCATTTGTTGAGAACCATTCTTTTAATTTGTCACACAATTGATTTTGGTGTTAAGTTGTTCATACGAACGTGCACACACTATAGAACTTTGTTTTGTCTTTAATATTATAAGTTATTCCAAAAATGCGTCGAAATGGTTCTAGTAGGGCACATCTGTCACCAAAGTAATACTATTTGATCTTGGTTGCATACTAGTATGTCTCCATAGTACTGGTCTTCACAGTACTAAGTTTTCATAGAACTAGGTCTTCACAGTACTAAGATTTCATAGAATTAGGTCTTCACAATACTAAGTTTTCATAGTACTAGGTCTTCATAGTGCTACACCTCATACCATGAAGCAAAATAATTTATCGTAGCTCATAATTTCATCTCAAAGTTTTTTCCTTCAGGATTGACACTAATTGGTTATTAAATTAGATAACAGAATTTTAATGTGCATCTGTTATCTAATTTAATAATCAATTAGTGTCAATCATGAAGGTAAAAACTTTTACTCATGGAATGAGGGATAGGCCTTCATAGTACTAGGTTTGCATAGTCTTCATAGGACTAGGTATTCATAGTACTTGGTCTCTATAGAACTAGGTCTCCATAGTAGGTAGTAGTGGGGCCAATCTGTCTCTATACTGGTTCGGAGCGAGATAATGTCCAAATAAAACACGAATTACACACACAACACGTACGCAGCCAGAAAGAACTATTGGCCTAAGTCGCAACAAATACACAGCTCGTTGTCGGAGATTCACACGAGAGTTACGACAAATGTACAATTATGTCGTCATAACAGTTGTATTGTACGTACGTAGGTGCTCCACATCGCCGGGAGCGATTGACCATTGTGCGCGTCAGACATGGTTCACCAGAGTCGCATCTAGGTGCCGGCAATAGGGGCGCAAAACTGAAACGTTCCATATTTCTGTTAACAAGATTGCTGGGTCGCTACTTATCGATATCGAGCCAAAATTATATGACCACTAACCGCAAAATGATTATGTTATTTACGTAAAATATACTGTAACCACCGTAATTACCGTCGCATTCAAAAGTGGAAAGGTACAACTTATCGTTTTTGTTGTGAAATATGTTTCTGCTCCTACCACAGATTTTGATATGGTGAAATTTTTAATTAAATTTACTTTTTAGTAAATTTTTTGGGGTTACGGTAAGAGTCACCTATTTGGCCCTTTCATTATAAATAGAACGGCTCTGGTTGTATCCATATACGGGTAATTTTCGCAGTACGCATACACATACGGTAAATTTTCGCAATGCATTTGTACCAATTTACGAGTACGAGTACGAGTTTTGTACGAGCACAATCAGTATTATCTTTTTCAGTAGAACGGTTTTACGCTTTTATCGTATAATTTATGACAAGTGACATAGTATAATGGATGAGTAGGTAGGTATTTGGAGACCCAGAAATCACTCGTCACTGCTCGAGAAGATGTCGCTGACGAAGCAGACTGGCCTACCCCATTTTTCATAAATGTTCAGGAGATACCAAAAATCATTTTGTAATGTAACGTTAATTTAATTAGAAACAGGGCCTAGACTATGTTTAGGGATATATTTCTGTACTTAACTCGTTCTCGTATTTTAAGATAGACCAGTGTGCATCGTTAGCGACGAATTTATAATATAGGGCGCAAATAACCCTAGCTACACCCATGTGGATCGCGCAAGGTGATGTAACTAGTATTATGCCCGACCCACGAGATGCGAGCGATTAGTCGTCGGATTGCGATGTTTCATAATGATCGTTCATCGCAGTGGTCCAAGTGGGTCGAGTGTCGGGCCACAGGTTGAGCGATTTAAGAGCCGACACGGTTGATGTCGTGAGAACAGCCCAAAATTAGGGTTAAATTATAAATTATATCTTATATCATTCCCCAGAGCTTCAAGCTATCTCCATAGCTATAAAATTTCATCAAAATCGGTACTGCGGTCCTGTGACAAGGACATACAGAGTTAATTTGGCAATTGTAATACCCAGGTGGTGGCAATTGGTAAGTATCTCTGCCGTCCTTATCATAACAACCGTAACTGTTTATCCATCATCATCATCAGCCTGAAAGAGTCCACTCTTGGACATAGGCCTCTCCCAAGGTGCGCCACTGAACCCGATCTTCGGTTCTTCTCATCCAAACACTGCCAGCCGACTTACGCAGATCCTCGTGACCGCCGTTGGTCAGGAATGGTAGGGCGGCCGGGAACGTTGCCGTCACCGGCCTGCTGTATTTAGGCCTGACTATACTTTTGTACATACTGCTATCTGTCGGTCGTCAGAGCCTCGTTCGTTCCTCAAGGGTGTACCACGTGCAGCTGAGGTAGACAGTTGGACTGGTTAACTGGTTTTCCACTCCCTTCCACCCCATTATCCATCGTTACACCTTTTTTTATTCCTATCGCTATCCCTTTTTCTTCACCGGCTGGTTCGCCGTGTACCTACCTATCTAATTATTTATCCTCAGCATCATGCATATCAGCTTAGTTAGAATCTGTTCCCGTTCCTACTCCCGCTCCCAGGTTAATATCTCACGTTCTAAGTGGCGTATCAAGATGAAACATGCACCAGGTTTTAAGTTAGACCTCCAGCAAGACAACTGTGAAAACTGAATCAAATTTCATTATGTAGTTTTTGCGTGATGAGTCTGATGAGGTAACAAATATACATACAAACAGACAGCCAGACAATAATTCTAAAAACAGATATTTTGGCTTCTATTGGTCCTATAAAGACGGAGGTCTATGCTTGTACATAGGAGATATTTGTTTGATACATTGTTTGTTGAATAAAAATTGGTATTTCCGTAAGTTCTAAGTCCAGTTCATTGCATTTTATTTATACACATATACAATTCTCATGGAAGAGGTTCCCAGAGGGATAAGCTGAGACGATATATCGCCACTTTGACCCCATCTTTTTTGAAAACGTCACCTATTCGATCTTTGGAAGTCCTCCTAGGATTCTAGCACTATCTCTTCTAGACCTTATATTTTCGATCACATTATGAGTTAGGGCGGTAGAGATGCCCAAACGTATCACTTAGTGGCCGCACAGTAATGGTGTTAACAGAATACTTTGGACGAAAAAAAGTGAACATTTAGAATTGTTCACATGAGCTTTATGGCCGAGAGCGGTGTAGAAACAAATAACATCTTCAATAGACTAATAAATTTACGTCAGAAAATGCTATCTTGAGAAATGTTTTACTAGCAGCTACTGAAAGGATATTCACGTCTAAAGTGGTGTCAAATTCATCAAGATCCCCCACCCCCAATATTCCTGTCGGTGTCGTCAAGGCGACTAAGGGATTGCTCCAGGGACGAGCAGCAGCGTTCTCCTGTGTATATTGAGATCTATGCGATCAATCCGCCTGCCAAGCGTGGTGATAATGGCAAATTACCAATGGACGTCCACCAACAGTGGCATTGTATTGGGGAGGCTTATGTTCAGCAGTTCGCCGTGTGGTTTCCGGTAGAGTAGAATAGGATCACTCCAACTCTTCTCGTGGATGTCGTACAAGGCGACTAAGGGAATACATTATAAAACATCAATCAGGCCTCCCCAACCCGTCTGGCCAGCGCGGGGAGTGTAAGCCAAATCCTCCATCTGTCTCCGGCAGATGAGAGAGGGTTGTGCTCCTGCAGTGGAGACAAAAATAACCTGATGATGATGATGATAATGTTCAGCAGTGGACGTATTTCTGCTGAAGATGAAAACTAAAATTGATATCCTCGCGTCGCAGCTCGCAAATAACAACTTTCGCAGCTTTTAGGAAACCAAAAAGAGGTAAACATTCGGCCTGGAGTGTTGAGGGTGTGACTGAGCGTTGATGTTATGATAACTTTAGGGTAGTTTTGTAACCTGTAACTAGCCTTTTATGCGCTCGGTGTGAGCATCTATAACTGCGACCTTGAAAAATGCCTACTCAGATAACTTTTGCAGCCCTCCAAGGTCTGCGCCCTGTGCCTGGGAACCGCTGGCACCACCCTAGTTACGGAACTACTTCACGGACCACTTCCTTGTAAGATCTCTTTGGGATTGGCGCGGGAGGTGTTGAAATGCCGAACGAAGAGGTAGGGGCTAGATCAAGGGGCGTCCATTAATTACGTAGGGTTTAAAAAAAATTTAAGTTGATCTGTTTGAATATATATACATACGTAGGCAGAGAGTATTTGAATATAGCCTATATTCATAGGGTTTTATAAAAGGAATAGGGTAGAGAGGGATCATAAAGTAGTTAAAATCTGGATACATATCATCATATATCAGCCTTAAGACGTCCACTGCTGGACTACCACACCCGGTGCTCCACCCTTCGCATCCAGCCTTCTCTGGTCACCCTCCTCAGGTCTCCGGTACATTTGGCGGCGGGGCGTCCCACCCTGCGCGTGCCGATCCGCGGTCTCCACTCCAGAACTCGTCTGCCCCAACGGCCGTCGGTTCTGCGATAGATTTGGTCCGCTCACAGCCACTTTTGCTTGCAAATCCTTTCGACTCCTCATTACAAATCTTATCCTTGAAAGAAAGCATAGCATAGCCATCTCCATAGCTCGCTGAGCTACTTAAAACTTGTGGATCAGGCCCACCGTCCGTCAATATCCAAGTTTCTGTTATATGTGCTACATTTCATTCCACAGTAATTAATAGTTAAAAATAACTAGCTAGGTAGACATAACTCTAAACACGCTGACTTATAATAGAAATCTCTTTGAAAATCATGCTTCTACAATGCAATACTCTATGTAATACCAATGGACTTTGTTGCTAATGGTTTCAAAAGCATACTTAATGGTACTCGGTAGCAATTAGCTGTTTTGTCAAAAGCAACTTACATAAGTTTAGGCAAAAGATGAAGGCCAGTTTCATTATAGGTACAGATATCTCTGCTATATTGAATAAGTCTAAATATAAAATGATTGATGAAGCTTGAGAAGGCAACTGTATTCAATTTGACAATACCAACATGATACAAGCTTCTTACGAAAGAGTTATTGCTGTAGGTCATGAAGACTAGGTATTAATGTCGAATGCAACGCATGTTATTTTTAGTTTGTTGTCGAAATCTGGCCAATAATTTATTATTTTCACTGTCTATTCTGAACAAGTAATAAGTGTTAGATTTCACAAGTGCACAAAGGTCAACAAAGATGAACTTTGTGCCAGAAATTTCCAATTAACAGAAACATCGTGTGCCACATTATGAAACTGCCGAATGTTTGAAATACTGTTTGAGGTTGTTAACTTTAAATATTCGATGTTCTTATAATAAAGGTTGCTCAAGATACACGTGTGAGAAGGTTGAATATTAAACATAGAAAACTCAAGAATACGGTGTCAAAATGTATTTATTTTTTGTAAATAACAACAAAATAAAAACTTATATAATAAAAATTAAGCTAATCTTAACGATAAACTTTATACAAAACAAGCATCGAACGCAGCGGCGAGCCACTTCGCGCGTGTTGGCGACCGGCCGACTCCAATCGGCTGTCAGTTTGACAGGAACAATACTTCTGTCAAAGTGGCAGCTGTCAGATTGGAGTCGGGCGGTGCCATGGCGACTGGCGGCCGCTGCGCGTGTCAACCCGTGTGCGTGCACAGTCGCAGCGTTGGCCGAAGGAGGCGGCGAATCAACGGCCCGGTTGCCGGAAGCACCTACATTGTACGTGACTGCCGGCCGATTGGTTTAAACACTCGAGCCCGCCCGGGGATGGTACGGACGCACCCGAATTAAATCGACCATCCGAACGTACCAGTAACGTTTCATTCGGAATTCAATATTTGGTGGTGTAATAGCTTAGTAGGAGGAGGAGGGGGCGCCGTAGCTGCTTGACGGGGCGGGGGCGCCGTAGCTGCTCTGGGGCGCGGGGGCGCCGTAGGAGGATGACGGGCCGGACGGGTACCCGCCGCCGCTGTGACCACCGGACTGCTCGAACTGGGCGACCTGGATGGCCTGACGCACAGCCTCAAGGTTGATGCCTACGACGCGGCTGCTGTGGGACGGGGGACCGTAGCTGGATGAGGGAGGTCCATAGGAAGACGAGGGAGCGCCGTACGAGGAGGAAGGAGCGCTACCACCGAAACCGCCGCCGAAACCACCGGACGAGCTTTGGGATTCTTCTTTGAGCAGGATCTGGCGGACCTGCTCGAGGAGCTGCTGGTCAACGTGCTGGCCTTCGGAGGTCTGATGTCCGGAGGGGACGGCGCGGTATCCGCCGCCGCCACCGCCGCCGTGGCCGCCGCCATGACCGCCGCCGAAGCCGCCGCCGAAGCCGCCACCGCCACCGCCGCCGGAGGGGCGGCTGTAGCTGTAACCGGATGGAGGCTCGGCCGCGACGCAGGCCACCAACGCTAAGGCTATGCACTGTTGAAGAAATAACTCCATTAGTACCTTATTGACCAAGTATTACGCAAAACATGTTAATCAATAGAGATGGGATGTCACAAGTGCTTGTTTACGTGAGAATGACTGGCAAAGCTAATATTTGTCGAACAAACAAATTTCGAGAGACCGCGCTGCTTGAGATTTGAACGGTTGTCAAGGAAAGAGTCGTTAAAAGTTTTAAAAATAGAACGTTATATCAACAGCTTCTAGTATTACCAAATATGGAAATTTAGCCTTTGACTGCTATTAGTATTAATTTGTAACATGTTTTATTAGAAAGCGGCTACCGAATGCGTAGTTTCAAATAGTGTTTAACATTAACATCCTACATGCGTAAGAGATCATTGTTTTGGCTTTCTATATTGTTTGCAAGCTCATTGGCATCGCGTTATATGTAAATAGACGAGCCACTGTTGCGTCACCGCTTATTTCTATATTGCGAGTTCCTTTTCTAAGAGTCGCGTGCCTTTTTAGGCAGTAGAGTTAATTGAAAGTGAAATTCTTTTTTCTTGTTCCCTCAACTTTTTGGGGTCGAGTTGTCGTGCTGATAATAATATATTGTTCTGTAGTCGATGACAGTTTGTTCCCGCTTTCATTTTGTTTGGTTACTTACTTAACTTCGAGTGTCAGCTTATGGCCAATGTTTTTCTTTTCTTATTGAGTGTCAATATATGCTTACTTATAGCACTTCATTATCATTTTTGTTTAGTCATTAAAGTGTTGTTTCTGATTAAGATTCTGAATAACTACAATCAAGCTTTGATACTATATGTGAGTATAGAAAAGTTTGCTCGTTACTATTTGAACTCAAGTCGTAAATCACTTCTGACATTTGAGAGCTATAATATACGGTACGAGTAAAATTATGACAAGTTACTGAGTTTTTAATGCAGATTTTTAATACACTTCCTGATTAGCTGGTGCATAGTACATCGTTTATCTGGATGACTTAATCTAAACCGGTGTTTAGGTACTAAGTAGTAAATCAGTATTAAGTTAAATAGGTATTAGAGTTTTAACAAAAGTTTGAATAAATGAATTTATTAGCGCTGATTTCTATTGTCAACTCCTATTATTAGTTACTAGTAAGAAATTATATATAAAAATCCCCTAAGAGCAGGTGGAATTTATAGGAAGTGAATTTAGGATTGCTCCTAGTGGGAACAGCGATGGGTAACCTTAGCAAGTCTTATTTTATGTTGTCTTTAAACAAAGACGTGATTCTAATGTGAATATCAATATTCTCAACATTAAGTGTGCAAACAATTGTGATCTGTAGAGAAAGTGTGGGGTCAGTGGGGTCAGAGGTAAACAGGAAGATATTAATGCCAGTGTTGCGTCAGAGGCCGTGCGATTTGTGGCATCGGGTGGACGCGTAACCACGGTGGGAACTCGACCTGGCGCCATAGCTGCTTCTATTATGGCATATTGGGATATGTGTTGCTTTTAATAATAGACAACGATTTGTTAGATACATTCATTTCGTCTCGGAGTATTACACAAGTCAAGGGGTCAGAGGTGGACAGGGAGATACTGCCAGAGTTATGTCAGAGGTCGTGTGATCTGTGGCTTCGCGTAGACATGTAACCATGGTAACACGATCTGGCGCCATCGTGGCTTTTAGTAATGATGACATAGTGGGGTTATATGATATGAGATCTTATATGGCTTTGAGTGATAGTATTACGATAGCCAATAAAGTTAGGTAATCTAAATTTAAACAATGGACTTACACCTTCAATTTTTATAGAGCAGAAATTCTTTAGATGGATTAGATCTTTAATACTATTTAAGTACCGAGATCTGTTTGACAAATAAGTATAGAATCTTTCACATACATGAGATATTAAAAAGCTGCCTCCAGAAAAGAAAAGCGTGTTACATGATGAGGGTTCATGAAAATGCTAACGTCTTTTTGTATTACAAAAGTGTCTGGTAACCTAGGAAGTGTGCTTTATGTAAGAAATACTAATTAAAGCGAGACATGCAAGTAATACTAGAGATTTTTGTACGACTGTGATTGTATAAGATGAATCGTTTTCATCGAATGAATTTTTCGATGTACATAAATAGCACAGTAGATAGAGAACAGTAACTAAATATTCAACATGATGTATGCTGTTTTAAAGATTAAGGACCAGTTAATCTACTGCCGTTGATGCCTTTACTAGGACTATTAGGTCAGGAAAAGGTAAACATTTCTTTGTAAAAAATATTTTAAAGTATTAAGGCGAATGATTATCAGGCGAATTTCAACAACTTGATCGATTAAACTGAGAACATACACGTTAAATTGCCTGGAAATTTAAGGAGTATTATGAAAATGAAAAAAATAATACCTACAGTGGAATGTGGTTAAAGGGTTTCGGGATATGAGGTGCGGAGAGGTGGGAGGAAACATCAAACGAGCGTATTGCCCAGGACTCGGTTCACTGCCGTGTCTACCTAGGAAAAAAGCTACTATTATGGAAGAAAGCGCAAAGGTAAACCTAACATAAGCGAGTAAAGTTTTTATTCACGTAAACTATGAAACCATCTAGGGCTTACGTCACGATGTCGTCGCTTCCCCCGTGTACCGGAAGTCACGAATCTGCCATCAGATGCAACTTTCAACTTTACTCTGAGATAGTCATGGGGCATCGTTTTAATAACTATTACGCGTATCGTTACAGCCGTTACTGTTACATCGTGATATATGTTTAAGTGGTCCTAATTTAAGTTTTATTCATGTTATTCGTGTTTACGAGGCTACAGTGAAATTTATACACCATAACAGATATCATGAATATTTATGGAACACTAATAAATAACAATAACGAATAGGTGTAGAACTTGCAAAATCCAATACTGAATTAGAATTTTGAATCATATTTTTTATATCATCAAAACGGTTACCATTAAGCGAAGCTTTTTGGCGAAGACATTGAATGGGAGAAACTAGTTGATATATTGAGATGAAATTTGGAACACACATGTAGACCTTGTAAATGATGGAAAAAATATGGAGGTTCCAGGAAATCCAACTTTGCTGACTTCTAATACTTTAAACATGCGTGACTTTCCAGAAAACATATTTTAGATGCAGTTCACTGCTTCGGCTTAACATATTTACAACGGCACACATTGAAAATTTTATGCCCACATTTAACTTCTTCTAACAACCATTACTGGAAGCCACGGCGAGCAGACTAGCAACCATAATACTGTTTACAGATAATTATATACCAAGTAAAGACTGTGGTTACTTGAAGCATACAAAGTCAACATAATAAGCACGTTTATGCAGTTTACGATTTACGAGGTGTATTAAACATCATAGATGCCGTCGTGAAAGTAAAGGCAGTTTCATCCTAATCTTATCTCGAATAAGTACCGTAAACATATTTAATTAAAGCTAAAGTCATCATTACCAACAATATGCACGAATTAGGAAAAGAAACAGCAGACAATACAACAAAGAAAACCTAAATTAATATTCATAGTTATGTTCTTGATTTTAAAGAGCAGATTATCGAAATTATTAATGAAAACAGTAGCTTGAAATGTAATGTAAGCTCGTCTATTGATATAATTTGAAGATAGTGTGAATAAAACCTGTATTATATTAGAAAATTAGATAAAAATCAAATCGTATTGAAGGCTATAATGAGTTCTTACGAAAACACAAGGTTTCTTATTTTAATTCAACAATTTAATAATCCGTAAACGCACTTAGACGCTTTCTGAAATTAAATTTGCAACCCATCGTGTTTAGATTTAGAATACATTTTTCTTACACCATAAATCAAGTTTGCGTTGTGAATAACGATGCAAGGGTCAAGCTGTTTGAAGATGGCCGTATTCGGGCTGCCATTCACTTGGATGGGCATGTGGGTGATGTTTGTAATCCTATATGGTTTACTGGAGGTCACAGAACTGACCCTACGCTCGCAGCTTTATAGGTGATAGTTGTTTTCGTGATTAACTTAAGATGGACATAGTAAAGCTGAGGATCCGAGAATATTTATGGCATTGCTAGATTTAAAACGACTAGAAAGATGAATAGTGATGATAATACTGAAATTAACAGAGAATAAAACATAATGACTGAAATGAACTACTAACAATATCAACTCTTACTGCTTATGCTTTCTTAAACAGTATATAACGACTCTATAACTGAGTTAGGATTTCAGGCATCCATATATACTTAGAAACTAGAACCGGATATAACAATGCGACTACACTTTTTCATAAACGGCGGGCTTAAGACGAGAAACTCACGACCTTTGGAACACTAGGATGTAAGTGAATATGCAAGTAATGTGAGACAAAACTTTTGTAGAAAGAAAATACAGACAATATAGCTGAATTACTTGACGTCAACTAAGTTAAACTAAGACTTCAACGTAGATTTAAAACTGTCGTTATCTAGGCTACAGTATCAAATTACTCGACCATCAAGGAAAACATAAAGCTTGTAGCTACTGTTTGAACTGACAAATAGTCTAACAAATTATCAAAACGATAAATCTGTATAATCCCGCGTCGATTAATGTGTTTAAGTCGTGTAGATCATTTATCTGAGATGATTTATTATAGTTCCTCGATATCATTTTGATATTTGGGATCTTTATGGTCAAAGGCCGTAGATAGATTAGAAAGTAAGGTTACTTGTTTTAGCATTTCTGTTATATATGAATAGGTGTTATTAAATTATTGCATTAATGTTACTTTCATGCTAATAACTAAAATTAATGCTTTCTAATGAGTTTCATTAGTTGCGTAGTAAGTCAAAGCATTTTATAATATGTTTTAGATGATGTTTTTGCATAGAAGTTTCATTAATTGCTATTACGGGATCCTAATATACTACAAGAATTGTTTCTTTTATCTTAATTTCATTCTCTTAACATTTTTGATGATTTACATATTTTTCTTTTACATTATCTATGTGTGGATATGTTTTTCGCATTAGGTCAAAATCATGTTTGAGTGAATTTTTCAAAATGTCTGCCCTGTTCGGTTTTATTTTTGGAGATATCCAATGTACCTTACATTAGATATCTCATTGCAACCCTCTACAGTTTTAATGCGTAGTATGTCTGTAAATACGCAGGCTTCCTTACGATCAAAGCAATGCCAGCTTGTAACCCCTGGTTTGACAGTTAAGTAGCCACGTACCGACCTCTGATCTGCGGCTTCGTGAACCTTAGCATTAACAGTTGCTTCACCAGGAGAAGGGAAGACATGCGTAACTCCTTATTTGTAATTGGTGCCGTGTAATTTATTAACATAGTAAGCGCATCTCTGATCGCTTCCTTGGCTTAATTATTCTTGATTTTATCTCAAACGTAGACGTTATGGGTTTGATTACAAATGTTTGCCTGGAAAATCTGGACTGTTAGTTTAAACTGTACAAGGTTTGCTTTAAGCGTTATATATTTTTATGATGTCCTTATTTAATTTTCAGAGTAGAGTGAATTCTGGTTGGATTAAGGCAAATGAAGTGGATCTACAGATTCGTAAGATGCGCAAAAATTCCACTAATGACGTATGAATCTCGGGTTGAAATTTCGTCCTTAAGGGGTTGAAATTCTACGCAGACGAATTCGTGGGCAACATGCAGTAAAATATGAGGTCGATTGCCTTACGTTGTAAATAAATGGCTTTATTAGCGAAAGTTTTGAGAGTCAAAGTTGGAAGTGAGTTTTAAATTAAGTTTTCGAGACTTTACTGACAATAATATACGTACTGCGACTCTTGCCGAAGATAATGTAAAACTGACAGATAAACAAATTAATTTATTTTTACATGTATCTTCTTTCTTTCTTTCTTTTTTTGTTAATATTTTATAACTTACTTTGCAATATTGGTTGGAATAACTTGTAAGTTACCTAATAAGTTATTTTGGTTTACTGGTGGTAATTTTCAAACTAAGAGATCTTAACAAATCATTTTGTAAGGACTTTTCGGTTTGAAAAATCGTAGAAAAAGTTATTACCGATCCTTCTACCCAGGGTTTAAACCTCATGCCTCATGTTATTTTGGAAGAGGTCCACCACTTAAAAGGCATCTGATGTAAGTACTTTTTATAAGAATCTCTGGATCAAACGTGAACCAAACGCGACATCATGAAATATAGATGTCACGGTAATTGATAAGGCTTGTTTAAAATCTCTTCGAGCAAACCGTCTATTTCAATACGATTTTGGTATCCAAGAACCAGTTTTGAGATGCAAAAATACTTATTTAACAACCAGTGACCTAACACATAATGTAATATCAAAAGAAAGTCTAGTGTATTCTGATAAGAAACCGATTGACGTGAGAATAGGATCCCTCGCGTTATAGATATTATCTCGTGTGAAACGAACGAGCGATTTTGACAATCTCGACGTAATCTTTATTGTGGGAATTTGGTGGATAATATGTTTTTTGTATTGTTCGACGCGTGTTTTTAGTTTATGTGACAGACCAATTTTATTGTTTAAAATAAAGATAAGTTTTTTAGCACGTTGAAAAGCAATAAAAAAGGTTACTTGTAAAATAAAGGAGTAATTCTTAAAAGCTATCGATATTAAAGGAAACTTTGATGGTTTTAAATGCGAAAGCGCGCTGTCAACACGTTTCATAGAGACCATATCGATAGCGTTCAAGATTGACCCCCAGTTCGGAAATCAACTGAGTGCAGTGGCTTTGACATTCCAATATAAGAGAATAGAAAAAGAAAACACGCGAAAAACACTTCGGAAACACAAATCAAAAATCGATTTCCAAATTGCACTTTGATTTCTGAACACAAGCACTTGTCACTTTTTTTTTACTTCACTGGCACAGGCACTGGCGGACTTACCGCTACGAAGGCTTTCATGTTGCTTAGTGGTGGGTCACTTCGGTAAGTGGCGAAGTAATGTGATGCTGTGGGCAGGCGTCACGATATATAGCTAGCTAGCCCGCCGTGCGGTGGGGCAGCGAAAGGATGACTTCAGTTGTGCAAGCAAGGGAGATGCTCATCCGAATAGGAAGCTTCGTCTAATTGGTGGGAGTCATGCGAATTCTTATTTTCTGAAAATTGATCGTTAAGGTCATTGGTCGGAGGTTTGACAGACTAGCAGCCAAAGTTCTTAGACATTGCTAGTTTAGTTTTTAAGCGCTTGCCTCGAACTCTAGAGGTCATGGGTTTCAATTCCCACGTAGACATCCAATACAGATCTCATTTACATGAAATCTAATACAATAAGCTTCTTTTACATCTCTCATATTCGGTAAGTAGGTCCTTATTACCCCCAAATGGGGCTTGTAGGTGACCAATTAGCGCTCTAGGGTAATAATGTAGCTAGAAAAGCCCTAGGGCGGTAAGTAATAAAAAAAAAACTCTTCAATCTTTCAAAAAGTTCGCGTACATCTAACCATCATACTGGCAATAGACATCATGCATTCAGCCCAATGACAAAAGAGGTCGCTTCGCTATTCAGCCTTGTCTTCGTATCAGTATAATAGTCATCAATTTTAAATATCGAACGGCGAAGCTCAAGAAAATTGTTCTCATTTCACTATAAATTTTAAATAATAAAATGCTTTATTCTTGTAATGCCGGTTTTTTTTCTACTTACTTACCTCACAATCGAGATGTAAAGCAGAGTAGTTAGCTCGGGTGTAAGCACCAATTGCACCCTCGAACTATAAATATCTCGGGCTGCAATTGATGCCTTACAGCCATTGGCTACTAATCTACTATTACTATTATGGTAACTAAGGGCGTCGCCAGTTAATGTACCCATTTCTGCCACCAACAATGCTAACATTGTTATTTGGTTTGATTTAAGTATTAGTCCTCAATACAATTGTGGCCTTCAGGCTGCAGTTTCATTGGCAACAAAGGTCGCTTCAGATAAACTGAGTAATCAGTTATGTGGGGCTTTGCTGTAATTTGTAAAGTTTTTAAAGCTTTAAGAGGCGTATATTTTTTCGCCGTGTGGTTTCCGGTAGAGTAGAATAGGACCACTCCAACTCTTCCCGTGGATGTCGTACAAGGCGACTAAGGGAATACATTATAAAACATCAATCAGGCCTCCCTAACCCGTCTGGCCAGCGTGGGGAGTGTAGGCCAAATCCTCCGTCTGTCTCCGGCAGATGAGAGAGGGTTGTGCTCCTGCAGTGGAGATAAAAATAACCTGATGATGATATTTTTTACACTTAGGACGACTTTACACTAAGTTGTAATGTTTTTTTAGTTATTTAGTACAAATAAAGATATTTCAAAACAAACAAAACTGTATTTTTTATGAATATTTTGTATAAATGTTTTTTTATTATTATAAAAAAAAAACAATGACCGCTTACCATAAGACGGTCTGTTATCAGAACCAAAAATATTTTTTTTTTAATAATCTATTAGAATGGAATTAGCTGGTTCTTCAGTTTTATAAAAATGAAAAGTATTTAGTTGGTCTTCAGTGATAATTCCAGTGAACACTACGCCAACTGGAATTTGGTTCAATTTTGTTTTTATCAAAATCGAGTCGTCAAATACTAAATTATTACGCTCTCTGAATTTCAAGTAGAAAAAAAACGTTTATTTATTTTTAGATTTTTGAAGATTTGACGATTCAGTTCGGTATCCAGGCATCGAAATAGGTTGTACTTGCGACTAAATGTTCAACACGGAGGCGGCGATGTTGTTCACAACACATCAATATTGCTATTCTCTAAAATACAAACTCACGTGCGAGTCTCACTCATGTGACTTTATTCACTTCGAAACCTAATCCATTGGCATTCTGTAAACATTCTACAGCACTGTCGACGTGAAGTGAGTTCTAAAAAAAAACGTTTTTATATTTATTTTTAAGATTTTTGAAGATTAGACGATTCGATTTTGATAAAAACAAAATTGACCCAAATTTTAGTTAGCATAGTGTTCATTCGAGATATCGTTATGTGTTATGCCTATTTATTATGAATAGTGATGTCGTTGTCTATTTCCATAGTACTCACGTTACTGACACAGTAGCTTACAACTGACATAAATATATTTTTTATTTTATATTATTGTTGTTAGAGCAGCTTCATTTATGATATAAAAACTGGTCGCTCTCTGCTATGTATTCAAAAAATTCTTTTTAATGCCAGTAATATGTGTTAAATAAATATGAATAAATTAAATTTTTATCCAATATTTATGTTAAAAATTGACGAGTTAGTATGTACCTATACAAAAACACCTACAATTTACAATTACAATTTTACAATTTATTTAAAATATTGAAACATTACAGATTATTAATCCATTGCGTTACAATAACTTTTATGGTATAGACGAAACAGGCATTCCTCTCTCTGGCGTTCCCTTACATTCCTACATAAACCTAAACTGTTCTTAGTCAAGTCAGTAAAAGTCTGTCTTTTCAGCAATTTTATTTCCCGTCTGTCAAATGTCAGAAGGCAGTGTCGGAACTAAGTGTTATTTGTCTGAGGTTGTGAACTTGTAATCCAGAAGCAGAGACTCGATTTGATACTGCCACCCTGGTTTTGACAATGCAGATATGCGGTGGTCTCCGCGAGTGCTGAACTTTTGAGCACGCAGTATGGTATATCTGGTGTTACTCTTGCTCTTCTCTGAATATTCGTAACAGAATAGTACCACTACAAGCATCATCCTATCCTATTATAAACGCGAAAGTTTTTAAGCATGGATGGATGTTTGTTACTCTTTCACGTAAAAACTACTGAATGGATTTTAATGAAACTTTACAATAATATAGCTTATACATCAGAATAACACATAGGCTACAATTTATAAAGATATTGTTCGAATTGTCCAAAATATCAAGTAAGTAGGAAAAAATCTACCAGTGTCATATGCTATATAATTTATAAAGTTCCATGGTCCACGCGGACGAAGTCGCGGGCAGATAGCTAGTAAGCTATAAAATAGTCGATAAAAAATGACGTGTTCAAATCGTTAGTGGAAAGGTAAAAATGCTAAAGCGAAACACATTGGTCGAAAATGAGTTATATATCCCATTCAACTCGACTGTATTTTTTTCTGCGTCGATCTGTATATGTATATGTTTCGCGTTTTTTACCTGACTATCATTTTTTATATGTTCAGGTGATTTTCGCTAATGCGACATCTATCTCGTAAAATAAAAGACCTATAATGATTCTTTGTTTTACATAATTTACCAGTTAATTTTTTTTGGAAAAAATTACATTAAAATAATTTGTCTTGTTGACTGATAGAGATCCCTAAGTGGAATAAGTCCGCATTTCTTTTATTCCTATTTGTTATTGTCGTTGTTAATTTTGACGAAAACAATAAACCGTATACATTGATTAGATTAGATTAGATTTCTTTGTTTCACATTACAAATTTTAATACATTGATTAACTTACGTAAAAGGTCAGAGTTAATGTGATAGTCAAAAAATAATAAAAAATAGTATACAAAATGTCAAAAATAATAAAAATATAGTATACAAAATGTCAATTCTACACAACTCGTGTATGAGATTTATAACAATGTCATAATTTAATGTACATGTACATACATATAAAATTCAATAAACTATAGGTAAATATATGTGTACTTGAAGGAACCTTCAAATAGTTTACGACACGTCCTCTTTAAAGTGTTAATAACAGATATCTCTGAACTAAAAGCTGTAGTTAAAAGGCGGGTCATGTCAGAGGTAAATGACAGCTGTAGGGCAGAAAGTTTGTGCCTAATGTTGTCAATCATCATCGGCCCGTCAGCGTCCACTGATCGACGACGCCTTCGTTAGCCTTTCTAGTAACTGACAGATTGGTGGGCTATCGCAGTACTGGGGCTTGCAATTATGGCGCTGCCGCTCGTTGCCGGTCATTTGATTCACCATCATCATCATTTGACCGTCTCGTTGGCCTAGTAGCATACTCATTGGACCCCAGCGCCAGAGGTCGTGGGTTCGATTCCCACTGGGGACAGACAACTGTGTACAATTTGTACAAATTAGGCACGATTTGAATGTTATAATGGTGAATTGTCCAACCCTTGTTTAATTTCCATAGCACAGTTCCTAGTTTGGGATTAGACAAGTATATGTATGTATTATGTAATATTTATTTATTATTCATTTTCATTTGATTCATAATTCGTAACATCCAGAAGGTGATACCTGTACCCTATTTCGTATATCCATAGTCATTATGATAAAGGGAAGTATACTCTTCTAAAACAAACTACCAGAGGAAATCCATTGACCAAACCTTTAGGCCAACGAGGCGGTCAGAAGTCAAAATATAAGGAAAATTATAAAAATAACCCAAACTTCAAAACAGTTTGACATAACATAACTTAATGATAAAAATACACTCCGACCGTGACATTCTTAGTCTCGATAATTCCTCTTTGATCGCTACAGCTCGATAAATAATAAGGATACCGATTATATCAGGAACAGAACAATACACATTACGCATTTCGGATAATATGCGTCGAATACCATGGCATGCTGTACTCTCTAACGGGTCATGTGACCTAGTCGGATAAGAGTTAGGCGTCTAACTATCCTTGTTGGACGCAAATCGCTTGTCAGATTTTTTTTGTTATTCCTGATGGGTGTACGCTTAACCTCATGTTCAGTCAAAGAGTATCAAATTACTTTGTATACAAGGCAGAGGCGATGTATCGCCACTTTACGCGATCCAATGTCGCAAAGATACTTTCCTTCGCCCGCTTTTCGCTTCGTGTTACCCCTTGACGTGGTGTGTTGCGAGAACATCGCTGCCTCCGTGTTGAGGTACCACTATTGTACCAAGAGTTTGTATATCGACGGATATTTTTATTTTTTAATTTATTATATCTATTTACACAATACTTAACAGTACAAAACAGAAAGAAAACAAACATCATAACATAATTAAGCCTGGGCTCGATTCTGAAGGCACAATGTTAAAATGTGACAGCACTAAAACTGTTGCTATCCTTATCACACAGTATTATGAAGGTAAAGACGAAGCACTAAAATTGGTTTCGTCTTTACCTTCATAATACTGTGTGACAAGGATAGCAACAGTTTTAGTGCTGTCAAATTTTAACATTGTGCCTTCAGAATCGAGCCCAATAACTAAGTAAAACAAATCACAAGGTAGAAAAAACAAATGAAAACGAATAAACCAAGAAAGAAAGTAACTAAAAACTCTGCAGAGCTGGAGGAGATATTTTATCTGTAGGACCGTTCATATAAATTTTTGTAATTAGTATTAGCAAGTTGTATATTTTACTTCTACAACTAAGAAAGTTGTGATAATTTAAAAATTAAAGAAAAAATAATTAAGTATGTAAGAATTAAATATATAATACATGCCCTCAACTCCCATTGCGACGACGACGATTGTACTCGTTGATTGTAGATAATTTATTTCTATTTTGTTTTAAATTTCTATTTTAAAAAAAATTCTCTGCACCTTCCTACTTTTATTTACTTTTATTACCCTATACAATAATTTTTATGTTTATATATTAGAAATCTGTTAATGGCTAATGTTTAATTTAAATTATACTGTACGTTTTTTGTTTTTACAGAAATATATTTAATTAAATATTAATACAGTAACTATAAGAAAAACAATTATTTACAACAGGTGTACGCCGTCCAACCCCTCGTGGTGAGGCATAGTCCCTAGGACGCTGGCGCTATTACCTCGCTGGATTGCCAGGCTCACACGTTGTGCGAGGTAGGCGCCAGCCCTGAGGTCTCCGGAGGCGTGGACCAGCCTGGTAGACAGAGCCTTCACGAACGCCTTCGTGTAGGCTGACCACGGGCCCATTATACTGTACTATATATTTTTGTAAATTAGCTGTAGGTTTCAGAATGAATAAATAAAATAATGTGGGCAAATGAAGTGTGTATGTGTGTCTAGAATGTATTTCTTTTATTATTAACCGAAATGCATACAGACTAGGCCCCCAGGTCTACAGTACGAGACAATGTCCCGCTTTGTAGCCGGTGGGCAGGACACATAACTTGCGAGACAGAGATAATTGCAGCACTGGTTTCTATAGCTTTTTGTAAGGTCAAAGTATAAAAATATTTCAAGCAACATCTTATATTATTTCTGACATTTCATAATTTGTCTGACACCTCGTTACAAGTTATAGGCGGAAGCGGGTAGGTTAACAGGAATGGAGCAGCGATACTTACTTGACTTTCTGTAATGGATAGGTACCTACCCCAAAATAAACTCGACACAAAATGTATAGTCCAATATCCAGTATGCATTATGTCCAATAGGCATAGTAGCCTAGTTAGTTGTAGATTCGCCTCACGTTCATGAGGTTTTAGGATCAAACTCCACCCATACCAATGAGTTTCCTGAAACTTAATTACGGTTTGTTTATACCTGAATCGGTGAAGGAAAACATTATGAGGAAACCTGCATACACCAAAAAAGGAATTCTAAAGCATATGTGATGATTTTCACCAAATCGGCTTTGGACACCGTCAGTGGACAGGGGGTTTGGTACAAAAGATCCTGAAGGGTCGAAGTGTAGAAGGTCTTCCTGGTTTCCTAAGCAGATAAGATGTTAAATACACAATAAGACCTTTACACGTGTCCAATACGCATAAAGACCCAGTTATATGGCTTAGGGGGTACGAAGTGCGGTGAGGTATGTGAGAAAGTAAAATACACATCAGTAGTGCTATTCTCTAAAATATAAACTCACGTGCGAGTCTCACTGCGACTGTGGCTTTTGTCATGCTTCTTATTTCGGTGTGTCGTAATTTCTGAATTTTCTTTATATTGAGCATGCTTCTCTCTATTCCCATGAGTAACATAGGCTATATTTATTACTTTAAAAAATTAGAGATCCCTACTAAAAATATAAAACTTATAAGAAAAATACTACTCTACCGGAAACCACACGGCAATTTTTGTAGTATTCTTCATCATCTCTTTATAATATTATAGTGTAGATATGGATGCTTCATTATGTATGTAGACATTATGCTGAGTCAGAGCCCTTTCCGCAGCACAGCACGGGCTATACTGTTACTGTTACTCTGTTATGTTTGTTTGCTGTACTTCTGTATATGTGACCTATTTGTAGCATTGTATTTTTTTTTCTAATTCAAATTCAAATAGTTTATTAAAAAATACCAGATACATAGATTTTTACAGTCATCCTTAAAATTGTATGATTACATCAATTGAGTACGATTAAAATATAAAAATTGACAGGACAATGCATATTAGAGCTCCCACACTAGACCAGGCAGTCTGTATCGGGGAGCCTGAGTTTACAGGTTACGTTGAAAACTGTGGGACAGAATAAATATAAATAGTTATAATAATTTGTGCTGTGTCTAAGAATAAATGGATTATCTATCTATCTATCTTCTCACTTAGACCATACGGATAAAAATGAAGCCTACTAGACACTGTTATTTTGCACTTTTATGCTTGTGAAACTGTCGACCGCGATGAATGGATTCCGATGATTATCTACTCCGTTCCCGAGAGCATGCTCCGGGCGAAATCGCCATTGCCATGTGAACTATTACCGCAACATGGCGGTCTTGCAATTGTTATGTTAGTGGCTTGGCCATTGGCTCGATCGCCAGAGGTCGTCAGTTCCATTCCCACCGGAGACAGACAACTTTGTATATGAAATTTGTACAAGTTGGTGTGAATTGTCCTATACTTCTATAATTCCCATAGCACAGTAGAAAATCCTAATTTGGGATTAGACGAGTAGTACATATATAATACTAGCTTTTGTCCACGACTTCGTTCGCGTGGACAACTTGATATCACAAATTATTATGTATTTCCCGTAAAAATGGGATCCTATCCTATGTAAAAACTATCCTATGTCCTATTCCAGGACCTAACCTTTATGCGTGCCAAGTTTGATCCCGTTCCGCCAAGTGGTTGAAGCGTGATTGAGTAACAAATATACAAATATCCAAACTTTCGCATTTATAATATTAGTAGGATTAGTAGTACAACTTAGACAGTGTCTTCATCATCAGGTTATTTTTGTCTCCACTGCAGGAGCACAACCCTCTCTCATCTGCCGGAGACAGACGGAGGATTTGGCCTACACTCCCCGCGCTGGCCAGACGGGTTGGGGAGGCCTGATTGATGTTTTATAATGTATTCCCTTAGTCGCCTTGTATGACATCCACGGGAAGAGTTGGAGTGGTCCTATTCTACTCCACCGGAAATCACACGGCAACAGTATCTTCAAAGTTTCAAATAAGAACTTGTGTTAATTAATAGGGGTCGATTTTTAGACTTCGTCGACCCACACAATCAAATCCCCTTAGCGTTTCCTTTGAGCATCGGCAGGGGATTTCTGAACAAAATTCCAGAAATCCCCTTAAGGGGATTTTTCGCAGGGGATTATTGGAATAAGCCCACCCGACCCCTGGGAATCCAATTTCGATCCCAAGGGGTTGGTATTGACTACTTTGGGAATCCAGGTTTTAAATGATACCTAGGGCTTTCTAATGTTAGTTGATTCCAGAGTTTTATAACAGCTGCATGCTTTATACAAGATGGTATACGTCTGAGTGGCGTGAGAAAGGAAATTGAATGTGGGAATCGAACCCATGGTCGCGTTGTAAAACTTCCAAGGAAAAGGAGCTCAAGGACCCAAATTGCTATTTGGATACATCCCGGATCAAATAAGGTGACAGCAATGGTGTTGCGAAAACTGTATTAATACTGACGTTATCTGAATTCAAATTTGACTGTACGGTTATATTTGAACCTCCCGCACGGTGAATACGAATCGGCCCAAAACGGCCCGTTAGCCAACCCGACCTTGGGTCGAGCGGGCAGTTTTAGAAATAACCTATTCTAAACACGCGCTGCTACTGTGCCGCAACTTTTTTAGCTAATTAATTTATGAATAGATATAAGTGTTTCGCTTGCGGCATCGTTGATAGTTTTTCTGGTAATTATCTTCACAGACATACTAGACGCTGAATTCTGAACAAAATCTTCCTTAAAAAATATTCTGGAAGAAATTTATTTAGAAATATTCTTGTGTATAATTTTCTTTTCTTTGTATTGTTCTTTATTTATTTATGTGTACAATGGGCTCGATTCTGAAGGCACAACGTTAAAATTTGACAGCGCTAAAATTGGTTTCGTCGTTATCTTCATAATACTTTTTGACAAGGATAGCAACAGTTTAAGTGCTGTCAAATTTTAACGTTGTGCCTTCAGAATCGAGCCCAATGTTTCAGTATTTTAATAACCAATAATAAACTATTAAATACAAAATATTCAAAGTTCTGCATATGTAAATATAAAAGTAGTCATATTCAACCACTTACGTTAGGGGTGTAAGGGCGCAAGGACATCCTCTGCTTCAAATGCCAACCTCACCTGCACGTGGTGTACCCTGCTGGTTGACCAACGAGACCTTATCAACCGACAATGGTCAACCCAACTACTCATCATCAGGTTATTTTTGTCTCCACTGCAGGAGCACAACCCTCTCTTATCTGCCGGAGACAGACGGAGGATTTGGCCTACACTCCCGCGCTGGCCAGACGGGTTGGGGAGGCTACTACTCACTAGGCCAGAATACCACGGATCGGTGGCGCTCAGCAGCTACAACGTGGCCCATGAGCAGTGTGGCATGCATTGGGCCTATGTCCACCAATGGACGTCTAAGGGCATGTTGATGATGACGTCGGGCGACCACTGCGTGCCTTCAAATATTTATCCAAATAAACTTAAAAATTAGAAATTAAACAGATATTTAAACACACTATTAATGTGCGCTACTATGATTACTTTCTGAAAGGAGGATTTACGTATTACTGAAAGAGTCCACTGTTGGACATAGGCCTCTCCCAAGGTGCGTCACTGAGCCCGATCCTCGGTTATTCTCATCCAGTCACTGCCTTACGCTCCATTTAGCCAGCAGGGGACGTCCTACACTACGCTTGCCCAGTCGCGGTCTCCACTCGAGAACTCGTTTAGCCCAGCGGTAATCGGTTTTCTGACAGATGTGACCAGCCCACTGCCACTTTAACAATAACTTTTTGCGTTATGTCAAACACTTTAGTTCGGATCCCATAGATAAACTATTAAAGTATTCAATGAAATCAAATATTTCTCATATTTCAAAATTGCCTGTAAAACTGATGAAATACATGTATTATTTGTCACATATCCTATTAGAATAATGTTATATAACAGTTTACTGGCAAACACAAAATTTTCTAATGTTAAATATTCATTATTAACGAAGCAATGGTACCTAGCATATTTCATATGAATAATTGCATTTGCATTTTGTTATTAATGCGTTTTGAGCAAAATCGACGCCGTTTTGCATAAAAAAAAATGTCGTTTCAGAGGTGACTGAACTTTGCTTCAACTTTGACATCGAATATTTACAATATTTAATTTACGTGATCTTTTTTTATATAATTTATCTAAAATTACAAATTCTTAACATAATTCGCTGTAGAGACCTTGGGCACGTGGTCGGCGGAGACCGCAGGGCTGGCACCTACCTCGCACAGTGTTTTAGCTTGGCTATTCAGAGAGGTCAGCGCCTGCGTCCTGGGGACGACGCCACGAGATATTTTTTCCTAAAATGTTATCCGTACAAAAAAAAATCACTAGTAAAACCACAGGACAAAATATGGTAAAACGTGTCATAACAATGAATGGTATCCACATATAAAAATTACCTTTATTACATCAAACAGAAGACTCATAGTGGCACTTGTGCTTGTATTCGAGCTCCATTTCTGACAGGTGGCCGAATACTAACCTACTGGGTGGCTGCACATTAAGTTAATGGGGCTGCTTACTAACAAAATCGAAAAAAAAAACATAAAATCTTTTTTTTTTATTAAAAAATTAATATACGAAGTCCATTCAACGGTATTTAAATTTGATCTCAACTATATTTGTGTATTCTTAATTTTTTTTATATAACCATTGCTTCTGCTATGGAACTAATGTTGATTTAGCCTCGCAAAATCTTTATTATTGTATGCAAACTTGATTTTTAAAAGATGTGTTGCGTGAAGTTTGTTGCGCCGTTTCATCTTCACAGCGCTAACACCTAGGAAGCGGTAGTCGATAAAAAAAATGACGTGTATAAATGTACCAAGTGTACTCATATGCAATAAATGATTTTGACTTTTTGACTTCTGCAGTCTTTTATAATAGCTTGAAGTTTACAATTCCATTCACAGACTGGGGATTAAGCACTTTAAGGTGAATATTTAAGAATGGCGTTTCAACGTTTCATTATCCTAGCCTACAAATTTGATGAAAAAGATTTAATTAAATATTTCACCAAAGCTTATCTAATAAATAAAAAGTAAACTTCGTGCCTGTACACTGAAAATATTTATTGCAAAAAAATAATTGAGGGGTCTAAGGATAAGTAATAAGTAGAACACATTTCGATCATTTTTGGATTTTTTGTCTGTTTGTCTGTTAGTTTGTGCACGCATCACGTAAAAACTACTGAATGGATTTTGATGGACTTTTTACAAAAACATGAGGTTTAACTCGTAGTAACATTTAGTCTTTATTTCATCGCAATCGGCATATTCAATCAAAAGTTATGTGAATTTTTAGTTTTCTAATACATTAGTAGGTATGCAATTACGAAGAAGGTGTATAATGTTCGATGCAATTCAGACTGCGATGAGTTAGGACTACATTTGGAGCTATAGCAGGCGATGGAAGAGCAGTAGGCGCGGCAGGAGGGCCTGGCCCTGGATCTGGACCTGGAGCCGGAGCTGGAGTTTGAGCGGGAGCGAGAGCGGAAGGGGGAAGGGGAAGGGGTGGCGGAATTGGCGGGGGCCGGGGGAAGGGGGAAGAAGGAAGGGGAAATAGGGAAGGTGGAAGGGGGACGGGAATTAACTTTGAATAAGTTTCAACTTTATTTAATTCTGTAGTCCACGCGAGCGGAGCCGCGGGCACAGCTAGTTGCATAATAAAAACGATGAACTGGTATTGTCTCTTTAACGTTCGAAGGTCAGGATAATGACGGCGGATAAATCACTCTAATATTCACCCTTTACTCTTTACTAAAATTTGTATATGTATGACTAGCTGGTGCCCACGACTTCGTCTGCGCACGATTAGAATTTCGAGTAGCTTTTTTGTAGGACTATTTAAGATAAACATTTCCATTATACATTACATATGTGTAACTCTAGCGGTTTTGGCAGCGCACGCCAGAATAGCTCGCAGAATAGATTTTTCCTACTTACTTGATATTTTGGACGATTCACACAATATCGTTATAAATTGTAGTCTATGTGTTATTCTGATGTATAAGCTATATTATTGTAAAGTTTCATTAAAATCCATTCAGTAGTTCTTACGTGAAATGGTAACAAACATCCATCCATACTTACAGACTTTCGCGTTTATAATATTGCAGTAGGATTTTTTTGGTTATCAAAATTGGGTTATCAGGTTTAACTGAAACCATACATTTAACAACTAGTGGTCAGCGTAGTAACATTTAACGCACATAATTCTTGTCAAAAAATTTGCCAGAGCTACGACGTTTCGTGACACTGGAGTTAAGTAAAAGAAAAAATATACTTTAAAAATATATCGAGAAGCTGCAACATCTTCAATGTCGATGTTCTCAGTTGGGCAACAGTTCATTTGCGGCTGCAAATCATCTCGCGTGGGCTGGCGTATTGTTTCTAATAGCTTACAACACGTTAAAGTGAGCGCTAATTGAACGGCAAATACTATGAAATATTTTATGTGATACTTGATTTTAGAACGCAATTTATTGAAATGCCTATCTATACAGTTTCTAGTCGCTCAGCGAGCTATGGAGTTGGCTATGCTCGAGGTTTCTTTGAAGGTTAAGTTAAACGGACATATCCGAAAGGATTACTAAGGGCAGTGAGCGGGCCACATCTGTCGCAGAACGGCCGTTGGCCTGAAGAAGGTGGCTAGAAGCGGCTGGATGCAAAGGGCGGGGGACCGGTGTGGTAGCGTTTATTGGGCAAAGCCTATAAATATTAAAAAAAAATGTTTATTAGATTAGAGTAGAAAAGAATAGAATAGAACAGAACAGAATAGAACAGAATAGAACATAATAGAACAGAACAGAAAGACTTTATTTGGCGAACACAAATACAACACAGCAATTAAAATTGACGACATAAATATGAAAAAAAAGAAGCAAACAAATAAACATTACATAACCGTTAAAACAAAACAGAAAAAAAATGACACAGTATTGTAGTGTGACGCCAAAAGGGTCCCCAGCTCAGCTTATGCTGTAGCAAGAGCTGCAGCATTGGTATCCTTATTAAGTACATGACACTAGACAATAATATACAGAAATTTTAAATTACGTACTAAGTAAGAATATATAAGGAAGAACCACTGACTCCAAAATTAGGCGAGAACCTGTATATTTTTGGGGCCAGCCATCCCTCCGTGCATTACGGAACTATTCGCTATATCCAGAATGGCTGATATGATGACGAGACAGTAGGGCTTAAAGGGCTTGACCTAGTAAAAACCTAGTTTATTCTAAAATTGTGTTTAGCCAGTAACATATAAATATGTCACCGTTTCGAGTCCTCGTGTAAAGTGTCTCAAAGCAAATAAACCTTTGACAGCGCAAGGCTGCAGTGATTAGATGCGCGTGCGCACGTTCACTTCTCAACAGCGCTGAGTAAACATCGGGCACCTTAGGTGACGTCCCCCTTCAAAACAGTGATATTGAAAAAAAAAATTGACCTAATTAGAATAGGTCAAGTCAACGCAGTTATATAGAAATTACTGCATGCATAAACAGTTAGAAACCCCGCAATATGGCACTTTGTCGATGTATACCCGATCTAGACACGGCGCAAACGAGTAAGCGTTGATAGTTTTTGCAATACATTGCATATTGTTGGCACTCGTGTCGCGCCTACTTCACCATTCTAATATATCTTGGTAGAATAAATAAATATGTGGGGACATTTCACACACGGCCACCTGATCCCAAACTAGGCAGAGCCTGTAATATGGGTATCAGACAGCTGATATACATACATAAATACATAATATAATATATGTATAACATCCAGTCACAAGGCAAACACAAGTGATCATCACACGAATGTTTGCCCTGGGCCGGTGCTTCGCAGGCAGGTGTACTACCGACTAGGCTGACATTATAGGATTATTCAGTCCCATAGGTAGGATTTCTGTGTTTCTGCCTAAGGGTTTCCGATACAGGTCTGGGACAAGAACTCTGGACTGTCCTTAGAACTCTCTTCCATCAGCTATCTCCCTACAGATTCACGTAGTTTTCACTAAAAATATATATATTTTTCTATGCATACTAAATAATAATAACTCTGGGGATGGCTAACTGCTGAATATTACCTAGAGGAGGCTGTGGGAGGCCTTTACCCAAAAATGGGATCATCTGTAGTGACGAAAGACTTACCTGGGAATAAAAACATTAACTAACAAATCATACTAATATTATAAATGCGAAAGTTTGGATATTTGGATGTTTGTTACTCAATCACGCTCAACCGCTGGACGGATCGTAATGAAACTTGGCACACATTTAGGTTAGTTCCTGGAATAGGATATAGGATAGTTTTTATCCCGAAAAAACATCCCACTCCTGCGGGAAATACATAATAATTTGTGATGTTACTTCCACGCGGACGAATTCATGGGCAACAGCTGGTATTAAATAATGAAACGAACATAGAATAAACTATAATTAACTATGTACAGTCTTATATAACGACGACCTCCGTGGCGGAACGGGTAGCTCTCGGACTGCCACACCGGAGGTTGCGGGTTCGAATCCCGCCAGGGGCAAATGTTCGTATGATGAATATGGATGTTTGTACCCAAGTCTTGGATGTTTATATATTTATTTAAGTATGTGTATCCGCTATCTAGTAACCATAGCACAGGCTCTGCCTAGTTTGGGACTGGATAATTGGTGTGAATGTCTGACATATTTATTTATATATAAGTGAAGTGACGAATTCTATGAATGATAATTTACATCTACAGAAGGGCTAAAGTAAATAAATAAATTAAATTATAATAAGTATATGGAGACATCTCACTCACGGCCATCTGATCCCAAACTAGGCAGAGCTTGTCTATGAGTATCGGACAGCTCATACACTCATACATATATACATATCACATCCAGATACAACGGAACCCGCGACCCCAAGCTTCACAAGTAGGTGCACTACCGACTATTCTAGATCGTACAATTCACGACGGCACGCTGGGTTTTTTTTCGCGAGGATGAGCATGGGGAGCAAATTCGAACCTATCCGAACGTCAGTATCTTATTGTACTTACGCACACATTGATGATTAGTACGTAACGATATAACTAACACAGTAAGAATACGCATACAATGAAATGTAAGCGATTAAGAGGAGTGGGGCGGGCCGTCGTGAACTGAACAATATGTAACACAGCATTCCAGAGATATTTGTAACAAATACCATGCATTATAAACAGCTGTTTATTAATTAATACAGGTTCAAAGGTCGAGGTGAATCTCCGCTTGGCAAGGTCATCTGATTGCATAAGTACCCCGCTACCTTTGCTTTAGAGATACCCGACTAAGGTACTTGACCTTATTAAGATCCTGAAATACGTCCACTGCTGAACATAAGCCTCCCAAGAATGCATCTTTTGATGGGCTGTCCATTGGCGGATTTGCCATAATCACCGCGCTTGGCAGACGGATTGGTGATCGCAGTAATGATCTCAATATACACAGGAGAACGCTGCTGCCCATCCCTGGTGCAATCCCTTAGTCGCCTTGACGACACTCACGGGAAGACTTGGGGCGGCCCTACTCTAAGCCGGGAAACTCGCAGGTAAAAGTTACACTGTATTTTTTCTTCATAAAAACAGTTTACATTTACCACACAAGGAAATGGAAGAATAAGAGTCGGCGGGAGGGTGAAGAGAGGGAGGTAGGGGAAGGGAAGGTCGCGGGCACAGCAGATCTAAATATTTTGAATTTTAAACCTTAAATTTATGATTTCTTCTATTAATAGATATTAGTTTATCTTAATGGTGTTTATAAGGTTGTATAATTAAACGTGATGTAATAAATAAATTCTTTTAGTTGCGATATACATATAGAAGTTAATAAATGCATGCATTAAGATCAGCCTATGATGTAGGCGAATTTATTCGAGGAGATTTCATTTAAATTAGTACATTTGAATTGTTAAAATACTTTAACAGAATAGAATAGAATAAATTTTATTTCGGACATAATCCATAAGTGTTAGTAACAAATTTCTTATTTACTAATGTTAGTATTTTATATAATTTAACATAATATATTTTTAATACAACACATCTTTTAAAAATCAAGTTTGCATACAATTAATAAAGATTTTGCGAAGCTGAATTAACATTAGTACCAGGCATCTTTGTCATTCAAATGATCGTTTATTTTATAACAGGCTTTCTTACAAAGTTGTTTTTTAATGTGAATCTTAAACTTTCTGTCCGTCATATTTAAGATTTCCTCTGGTAGTTTGTTGTAGAAGCGTATACATTGCCTTGTGAATTGGTCCTACTGTATACAACCGGCATCCAACTGAGTTCACTATTACTCCTAGTCTGCCTAGATTTAAAAGGAGTCTGTGCGCCTGGCTTGTGAATAACTCATTTTATACCTATGAAGAGTTTTTTCAGAACTCATTGACATAATTAGATTCAAAACGCATAAAGACGACCTCCGTGGCGGAACGGGTAGCTCTCGGACTGCCACGCCGGAGGTTGCGGGTTCGAATCCCGCTAGGGGCAAATGTTCGTGTGATGAATATGAATGTTTGTACCCAAGTCTTGGATGTTTATATATATTTATTTAAGTATGTCTATCCGTTATCTAGTAACCATACCACAGGCTCTGCCTAGTTTGGGACTGGATAATTGGTGTGAATGTCTGAGATATTTATTTATTTATTTAATGTTCCTATTTTTAACTAGCTGTGCCCGCGGCTCCGCTCGCGTGGGCTACAGAATCCGCTCCCCTTTCTACTACCGCTGACGTTTCCGCTCCCGCTCCCGCTCCCGTGCCCGCTCTACACGCCGACTACAGCTCCAAATGTAGTCTAAACGCATCGCAATCTGAATAGTACCGAACATATTACTTCTTTGTTATATTGCATACCTACTGATGTATTTAAAAACTAAAAATGTCTATAACTTTTGATTGTGTAAACCACTTGCGATAAAATAAAGTATATATGGTACTCCGAGTTAAGCCCTATGTTTCTGTGAAAAGTCCGTCAAAATCAGTTCAGTAGTTTTTAATTGATTCATGCACAAACACACAGATAAACAGACAAAAAATCGAAAAATGATCGAAATGTGTTCCTATACTTATCCTTAGACCCCCATTTTTTTTCTTCAAATATCTTCAATGTACAGACACGCGAAATTTACGTTTTTATTTACTAGATTGCTTTTTTAGAATTTTGGTGGGCTGTCCATTGGGGGATTTGTCATAATCACCACGCTTGGCAGGCGGGTTGGTGATCGCAGTACTAGCATCGCAGTGCTTCCATTTTGAGAGATAGGTAGGTAGGTGTCGATTCTCGACCATATGTCATTTCATTATTGATATGAACAAAAATAGCTATATTTACCATCTAATTTGTTATGCAGATTTCAGCTAGTTGTTATATAATTTAACATTTAATTACCCACTAACGTTTGCTGCGAGCAAATATTTCGGTAATTCACGGTGACGCAACCGATTTCTAACGCGAGATTAATATTGATTATTCCAAGTAGCTCAAACGATACGCAAGAAATTCCTTCATCAACAGTCGAAATACGTCCACTGCTGAACATAAGCCTCCCCAATAGAATGACACTCTTTGTGGGTGGGGACGTCCATTGGGGGATTTGCCATAATAACCACGCTTGGCAGACGGATTGGTGATCGCAATGATCTTAATTTACACAGGAGAACGCTGGTGCAATCCAAGAAGACACTAACGGGAAGATTAGGGGACCCATTCTAAGCCAGGAACGGAAGCGGGCTGGCTAATCTAATAAATAAAATCGTAAATATCGCGTGTCTGTACATTGAAGATATTTGCAAAAAAAATTGGGGGGTCTAAGGATAAGCAACAGAACACATTTCGATCATTTTTAAAATTTTTGTTTGTTTATCTGTTTGTCTGTGAGTTTGTGCACGCATCACTTAAAAACTACTGATCGGAATTTGATGGAATTTTCACAGAAACGTGGGGCTTAATTTGGTGTAACATATAGGCTTTATTTCATTGCAATCGGTGCAGTCAATCAAAAGTTATAGACATTTTTAGTTTTCAAATACATTAGTATAGAGTGGGAGTGGGAGTGGAGCGGGACCGGAGCTGAAGCGCCAGCGGAAGCGGAAGCAGAAGCAGAAGCGGGAGCGAGAGTGGAAATGGGAGCGGATTCTGTATTTCACGCGAGCGGAGCCGCGGGCACAGCTAGTAATAAGTAAATTTCTCTTCCCATATCCTAATTCTGTAGTCTACGCGAGCGGAGCCTCGGGCACAGTTAGTAAGGAATAAAATAAGTAGGTAACCATTTTTTATCATCTTTCTCATGTTTTTAAATGACAGCATTGAATAAAAAGATATTGTTCTTATTCGACGCATTGTTTTGAGCTGTACAAAATAATTTTGTTCTTGTTTTAAGACATTGGCAACGCTATAATCACAATATCTTCTTTTTTCTATTTACTATCAGTATCAGAGTGCCTCAGACCAACGTTGGTCTTGATATAGTCACAGACTTCCCTTACTAACGTTGATAGTAAGCTTTAGTAATGTTTGAGGTTAGGAAGGTCACTTCTTTAAGAAGATCAGCTTAGTCACGTTTATTTATGTTTCATTGTACACACGTACAGACATTTGTGCTATAATATACTATCACTACTAAACACTGAGCCGGAAGTAAGTATACATTATTTTGGAAAAAAACAATATTCAACAAACTGTTTTCCAAAAAAAAACGAGAACAACCTACTCAGTATCTAATAAATAAAATCGTAAACTTCGCGTGTCTGTACATTGAAAATATTTGCAAAAAAAAAAAATTGGGCGTCTAAGGATAAGCAAAAGAACACATTTCGATCATTTTTGAAATTTTCCTTTGTTTATCTGTTTGTCTGTGAGTTTGTGCACGCATTACTTAATAACTACTGAACGAATTTTAATGAACTTTTCAGAAAAATGCAGGGCTTAACTTAACTTAACATTTAGTCTTTATTTCATCGCAATCGGCTGACTCAATCAAAAGTTATAGACATTTTTAGTTTTCCAAATACATTAGTAGGTAAGGTTAGTATGCAATATATTGCAAATAAAAAAAAGTATTTCCGTACTATTCAGATTGCGATGAGTCCAATGATGTAGTCCAAACATTTGGAGCTGCGAGTGGGAATTGGAGTGGGAGTGGGAGTATGAGTGGGCGTGGGCGTGGGCGTGGGAAAAGGGGAGTGGGTGTGGAGCGAAACGGGAGCGGAAGCGGTAGCGGTAGCGGGAGCGGGAGGGGAGCGGGAGCGGTAACGGGAGCGGGAGCGGGAGCGGAAACGGAAGCGGGAACGAAAGCGGGAGTGGGAATGGGAGCGGATTCTATAGTTCACGCGAGCGGAGCCGCGGGCACAGCTAGTTAAATAAATAAATATCTCAGACAGACAAACACACCTGCGGCCCACATATAACCTTTGAACTGTATTTAAAACGTGATAGAGATACATACACATACATACTATATAATAATATGTATATGTGCTAACTCTAAATAGCACCATTAAGTTATTCATAAACGAAAGCTCACGTAACTTCGGTCACGAATACGTTAATAGTGAATAAAGATTAAAAAACCATAATTAAAAACAAACTGCAACGCTGTTTGTTATTAATTAAACTGGTGATATGAGATGCCTTGCGAAATTAAAGGAAATTTAGTGGATACGACACGAGTACGACCCGACCGATTCGACTAAATGTTTTTATTTGAAGCGAAATTCAGGCTAAAGATCGCAACAGTAAGCTGTAATAAGGGTTGAGCTACATACACACGAAGCGATGTTATCGCTTACGCCCGCGTGCAGCCGGTAGGTGAGACAACAGACAGACCTTATTAATATATTTATGTGAATACTGGCTGTGCCCGCGGCTCCACTCATGTGGACTACAGAATCCGCTCCCCTTTCCACTTTCGCTCGCTCAAATGTAGCCAAAACTCATCGCAATCTGAATAGCACCGAACATTAAAATTACACTTCTTTGTTATATTGCATACTAACCTTACCTTACTGTATTACGGCCCTATGTTACTTACTGCCCTATGTTTCTGTGAAAACTACATCAAATTTCATTCAGTAGTTTTTGCGTGATGAAGTAACAAACAAACATACAGACAGACAAAATTTCTAAAAAAAACATTATTTTGGCTTCTATTGGCCCTATCAAGACCCGTCATATACAATAAACTACATTTATATATATATATATATATTGGGCTCGATTCTGAAGGCACAATGTTAAAATTTGACAGCACTGAAACTGTTGCTATCCTTGTCACTCAGTATTATGAAGATAAAGACGAAACCAATTTTAGCGCTGTCAAATTTTAAATGTGTGCTTCAGAATCGAGCCCATTATCTATTAAATAGATATTTATAAATAATACACACATATAAATATACTGGTACATAAATATAATATATATATATATGATTTATGTATATATATATATATATGATTTTTCAACAATATCTCCCATGGACAGGCATAGACCAGTTACAGTTTTATTATAGGTAAAAACGATTACTAGGAGTCAAAAATTCATAAGGTAATATAGCCACACTGGTCATGTTAATTTTTCTCAGCCTTTAACAAATCAGACAAGGGCCCGCGGCTTCATATGTTAGAATTTCCTCAGTTTTGCTTGCTGTTTCGTTTCCTAGATTTTGGCGTGTGGCCAAAGTCGGTTGGACAGATTTGGTCAGGTACCTTATAACATATTGTTTTAGGGAGTGCCTCCGCTGCCGGCACCGGTCGCTGATTCGGTTGCCGGCGCTGGATACCCACACAAGTGCCGGCGCCGGTTACCGAGTTGGCTGCCGGCGCTGGTGGGTTAGCAGTTGAGTGTGTAGAAGATAGAGTGGTTTTTTTTATCTATAACGTGTTCATCTCAGGTAGTCGCGAACAACTAGTGGAAACAATCAAGTAAAAAAAAAGAATGAATCAGTACTTATTCATTTTCATTTATGTTTATTCATTCCTTTTGTAGTTCGATTATTAGTTTTTTTTACGCCTAAAACCTATTACGGTATTGTCTAACCTTTTGGTCGACACCTTTCTTTAATTTTAGAAGGCATTTTTAATATAAAAAAAAAATAATCAGATTCATTTCTTTTTATTATTTTCTGTATTTTTATTATAAAATCTTTCTGTTCTATAATATTATGCTCGACTTTATTACGTATCTACTCGACATTTTCTTTAACTTCACTAATTGGTTAATACATATTATGGCATTAATCAGTACTATACTACTATACATCAGTAGTAACTTGTGCATCAGTAATCTTCTCTGTCTATCGCCGCGCCGGTTGGTTATTTGGGTGTCGGCGCCAGCCGGCAGCCTTGTTTTAGGTCTCAGCTGCCGGCAGAACACCTACCGCCGGTTCCCAATGGCGTATTTTTTGGGTGCCACCGCCGGCAGCGGAGGCACACCCTATTGTTTCAATAATAAACAACATTAAAATCATCATCAGCCTAAATACATTCACTGCTGTACATAAGCCTCCCCAATAGAATGCCACTTTTGATGGGCTGTTCGTTTGAGTATTGGCCATAATCACCACGCTTGACAAGCGGATTGTTGATAGCAATAAATGATCTTAATATACACGGGAGAATGCTGCTGCCCGTCCCTTGTGCAATCCCTTAGTCGCCTTGACGACACTCACAGAAAGATAGAGGGGTGGCCCTATTCTAAGCCGGTAACCACACGGCGAATGTTACAATAGTTACAATTCTTTTTTTAAAATATTATGCCTGATTGAAAAGTCGTAAGGTATAAAGAGTTGTATAATGCTAATCAAGTTTGCGCATCGTGATCGCTGTTTGAAGTCGTAAGTTACTTTACAACTCGGCTATGACTCGACTTAGGATGATGAGACATCGCTGGTATGGACGATAATGAATGATGAATAAAACTATCCTATGCATACACGGAACTATAGCATGGTGGCGATCACAATAGACCAGAAATGGTCGCAGTGATACTAGGTCTAGGACTGAGATCTTGAAATAGCCAAATTCGAATATCCTATGTCCTAGTCCAAGATCTAACCTATATGTGTGCCAAGTTTAATAGCGATCCGTCCAGTGGTTGAAGCGTGATTGAGTAACAAACATCCAAACATCGAAACTTTCGGATTTGTAATATTAGTCGTATAACGAAAACAGTTGTTTTCATGGAAGCAACTGATTCCATAGAAGCGGGAATGCCCGCTCCACTCTCAAAACTTATACCAAAATGGTTACCTAAAATTTGGGCCTACATCTACGAGTAACCGGGCAACATGTTAATTCGGAGATTGTGATATACGACGCGACCTCACGTTACACGCATTTTACACTTACGTACCTTACACGTATATATAAATTACACCTAACCTTTCGCATTCTAACTATTCTAAACTAGCATACAGCATGTTATAGCAAAATAAAAATTCGGTACCGAATCGGGTACCGAAATTTCAGCAATAATTATTGTATTTGAATAGATCATAACACAACATAACTTTTGATTGAGTTAGCCGATTACGATGAAATAGAGACTAAATGTTAAGTTAAGTTAAGCCCCATGTTTCTGTCAAAAGTCCATCAAAGTCCGATCAGCAGTTTTTAAGTGATGCGTGCACAAACTCACAGACAAACAGATAAACAGACAAACGAACAAAAATTTCAAAAATGATCGAAATGTGTTCTGTTGCTTATTAAGGATAATACCCCCAATTTTTTTTTGCAAATATCTTTAATGTACAGACACGCGAAGTTTACGATTTTATTTGTTAGGTTATGTATCTATGTACGTATATCAGCTGTCTGATACCCATATTACAGGCTCTGCCTAGCTTTCGATTCCCACAGGGATAGACAAAGTACAAGTTGGTCAAGTTGATACATACTGTAGATTCTGTCATGTCTTAAGTAAGATAGGCTTTAAATACATTTCCATTTTATTTTGTAACATGTTTATTATAGCACCAATTAAGCACCACGCAAGCATCTCCTATTGCCATTTGACACCAATCAGTTCTCAAGATATTTACCGCCTAAATTATACGCTAGCTTCATCCGCCTATGTTCGATTATCAGCCCTTAGACGGCCACTGCTGGACATAGGCCAATGAACGCCACCACACCCGGTCGCCCGCATCCAACCGCTTCTGGCAACTTTCTACAGGTCGTCGGTTCGTTCGGTACGGTTTCTTTGAAGGATATGATTCGTAATGAGGAAATCCGATGAAGAGTCGGGTCTCCTAATCTTATAAATAAAATCGTAAACATCGCGTGTCTGTACATTGAAGATATTTGCAAAAAAAAAATTGGGGGGTCTAAGAATAAGCAACAGAACACATTTCGATCATTTTTGAAATTTTTGTCTGTTTGTCTGTTTATCTGTTTGTCTGTTTGTCTGTTTGTCTGTTTGTCTGTGAGTTTGTGCACGCATCACTTAAAAACTACTGAACGGATTTTGATGGACTTTTCACAAAAACTTGGGGCTTAACTTAACTTAACATTTAGTCTTTATTTCATCGCAATCGGCTAACTCAATCAAAAGTTATAGACATTTTTAGTTTTCAAATACATTAGTAGGTAAGGTTATTATGCAATATATTGCCTAAAGTAGTATTTCCGTACTATTCAGATTGCGATGAGTTTGGATTACATTTGGAGCTGCGAGTAGGAATTGGAGTGGGCGTGGGCATAGTCGTGGGCGTGGGCGTGGGCGTGGGCGTAGGCGTGGGCGTGGGCGTGGGCGTGGGCGTGGGCGTGGGCGTGGGCGTGAGCGTGGGCGTGGGGGGGTGGGATTGAGAGCAGGAGCGGAAGCGGTACAGGTAGCGGTAGCGGAAGCAGAAGCGGTAGCGGTAGCGCTAGCGGAAGCGGGAGGGGAGCGGGAGCGAGAGCGGGAGCGGAACCGAAGCTGGACCGGAGCGGGAGCGGGTATGGTACCAGTGTAATCGGAGTGTATGAAAATTCGCATAACTTTTGACTGAGTTACCTACCCGATTACGATGAATTTGTGGTATAGGTATGCAACGAAGTAATTTTGGTCGGAATTTGGACTGCAATGGATTAGTTACGAGAACTAAATTTGGAGAGACGAGGGAAAGAGGTTTGAGGGCAGGATTGAGAGGAGAGCTGAGAGGAGGGTTGAGAGGAGGGTTGAGGGGAGTGTTGAGGGAAGGGTTGAGAGGAGTGTTGAGAGGAGGGTTGAGGGGAGGGTTGAGGGGAGAGTTGAGGATCTGGATCTGGACCTGGGACTGGAACTAGGCCTGGGCCTGGGCCTGGGCCTGTACCTGGCCTGGACCTGGACCTGGACCAGACTTGAACCTGGACCTGGACCTCGACCTGGGTCTGGACTTGGCCTGTACCTGGACCTGGACCTGGCCTTGGTTCTGGACCTGGTCATGGACATGGACATGGACATGGACCTGGACCTGGACCTGGACCTGGACCTGGACCTGGACCTGGACCTGGACCTGGACCTGGACCTGGACCTGGACCTGGACCTGGACCTGGACCTGGACCTGGACCTGGACGTTTACGTGGGCCTGGACCTGGACCTGGACCTGGACCTGGACCTGGACCTGGACCTGGACCTGGACGTTTACGTGGACCTGAACCTGGACCTGGACCTGGACCTGGACCTGGACCTGGACCTGGACCTGGACCTGGACCTGGACCTGGACCTGGACCTGGACCTGGACCTGGACCTGGACCTGGACCTGGACCTGGACCTGGACCTGGACCTGGACCTGGACCTGGACCTGGACCTGGACCTGGACCTGGACCTGGACCTGGACCTGGACCTGGACCTGGACCTGGACCTGGACCTGGACCTGGACCTGGACCTGGACCTGGACCTGGACCTGGACCTGGACCTGGACCTGGACCTGGACCTGGACCTGGACCTGGACCTGGACCTGGACCTGGACCTGGACCTGGACCTGGACTTGAAGTCTGAGTGGAAGTGGGATAGGGAGCGAAAGTGGGAATGGGAGCGGATCCTGTAGTCCACGCGAGCGGAGCCGCGGGCACAGCTAGTTACAAATACATATATCCTTCAAAGAAACCCTGAGCATAGCTCCATAACTCGCTGAGCGACTTGAAACTTGTGGATCAGGCCCACCGTCAGTGTCCACGTTTCTGCACCGTAGGTCATGACAGGCAGGACTAGGGTTGCCAGACGTCCGGATAAAGCCGGACAGGGTCAGGCTTTTGCATGTTTGTCCGGCCAAATTCGCCAGTGTCCGGTCCGGATTTTGTTAGGTTTTTACATCTTGGGCCATCTCGCGGCTCGTGCACGAGCACGAGTTAATCGAGTCGCCATCTCACGGCTCATGCACGAGTCAATCGAGTCGGATGGAGTTCTAAAATCGTTGGCTTTTAGAGTGTCCGGCCTTGATATCGAAAAGTCCGGGTAAACTGCCTGCCCAGTCCGGCTTCGCCGAATTAAGACCTGGCAACCCTAGGCAGGACGCACTGATTAAAGACTTTTGTCTTTAGAAATCGTGGAATGGGTGACTTGAAGACCTAACGCAGTTTTCAGAATGCTGCCCAGCCCAACTGGATTCTTCCGTCAGCTTCCCTATCGAAGTTGTTCCTCAACTGTATACATAACTGAATTTGGTGCAGAAAAAAAAAGAAGATTTGATTTGTTAAAACCCCGCATGCTGTTCAAAAAGCTACCACAGAGCTACGATCAATTTTTCTTGGCGATGATACCTACCTATATTTATGTTAGAAAATTCAGTGACGTAATAACATAGGTGCATACGTAAGTCACAACTTTTTACTGTAAAGAAAAAAACTGCGATAATTAACTCTAAAAACTGTTTGTTTGTCCGTTGAAACTTGTTCTAATGCATGACTGACTTGAGTGGTGGTCGTGGTGGCGATTCGCGCTTATTTTTAGGGTTCCGTGGCCAAATGACACTAATAATGTCGCGTTACTATATACTTACTAAATAGTTCATTTAAATGAGTGAAGTTATGCTACAGAGTGAGGAATACAGTGATACGCGAGATATAATAAAAAAGAAAAAAAAATGTCAGACATTCACACCAATTATCCAGTCCCAAACTAGTCAGGGCCTGTGGTATGGTTACTAGATAACGGATAGACATACTTAAATAAATATATATAAACATCCAAGACTTGGGTACAAACATTCACATTCATCATACCCACATTTGCCTCTAGCGGGATTCGAACCCGCAACCTACGGCGTGACAGTCCGAGAGCTACCCATTCTGCCACGGAGGTCTTATGTGTCTTTTATGTGTTTTGAAAGAAGATTTAGTAATGAAGGTAGAGAAGGGTATGTTGCAATGGTTTGGATATTTTGATCGTATGAGTGAAAGAAGAGTGACAAAAGAGATTTACAGTGCGAATATGGAAGGAACTATAGCTAGAGGTGGTCCTAGGAGGACGTTCAAGGATCAAATTGGTGACGTCCTCTAAAAGGTTGGGGTTCGCAGTGAAAGGAGATGCATGAAAAGGTTGATGAATGTGAGTGGGGCTAGTGAAGTGTGTCAGGATCGCTCTAAGTGGCGATACATGCACAGTGATACATACAGTGGTATTTGGGCTCGATTCTGAAGGCACACATTTAAAATTTGACAGCGCTAAAATTGGTTTCGTCTTTATCTTCATAATACTGAGTGACAAGGATAGCAACAGTTTCAGTGCTGTCAAATTTTAACGTTGTGCCTTCAGAATCGGGCCCATTATATAGTTTATTTACTTATAAATAAAAGAAATAATAAACGAAGTAATTTAAATTAATCAAAGATGTATGTATGTAAACCCTTTATTGTACCATAATTAACAACAACCCAAACCAACAAAAGAATAAAGTTGGGTACAAAGGCGGACTTATCCCACTTAGGGATCTTTTCCAGTCATCCTTAGAGTATCTATGCCGTAATGCTAGAATTTTGTAAAATGTAAAACCTCTTTTTGGCCTGCAGATTTATTAATGCAACTTTATGTAATTTAAAATTGTCTGCCGTAAGGTTTTCAAATATATATGCCTATAATTGGGGTGGCATCTGGCCAATGTACAATTCCCCTAAGCCACAATTGATGTACAATCTGTTGGTAACTCAGAAGAACGAATATATCCAAATTCGTTCTTCTGAGGTTGGTAAACTAATAAATAAAAAAAATTAAAAAAAAATATACTGAAAAGACTGGTATAAGGGTATAATGCTATAATGTCTTACAATGGAAAATAAAAGGTAAGTGCAATTTTAGCGAGAAGAACATATAATTCATGCTAACGTTTACCAAAATAATGTTAAATGAAAGCTGAATGCCATTAGAAATTTGCGATGGTTTGCGGTTTGGTCAGCGGTGAATATCCGAGCGTTTCAACCGCCGCCATTAGATACCGTCACCTTCAAACGTTTACGGTTCAATTTACATCGCCGCGCCGCGGAATGGAATGGAAGCGAATGAAATTGTACATAGCATAATGAACTTTATGTCAATTGTATAACATACAAACTAAATACGAGCCAAAAAAGGTCGCGCGTCTTCCGAGGAATCCTCGCGCATAGGTCGCGCGCATTCTCGCATCATTGACATGTCGTTATAGAATTGACATAAAGTTCATTATGCTATGTACAATTTCGTTGCAAAAAGTCGCTTCCATTCCATTCGACGGCGGTGTAAATTGAGCTTAAGAGGCCTGCTCCGGAAGTATGTTTCGATCAAACTTGACTCATTCAAACGACAAGTCAAGGAACATTTTATCTTGCTGACTGATCGTCTCAATCCCCTATTTCCTTTAGGTATTTTAGTAATTAGTCGTTATCAATCACATTGTGTAATATGTTATTGTATATATGTATTAATGTATGTATATATTTATGTATGTATTTATTTCTTTTTTATTTATTTATTTGCCGTGTGGTTTCTAGTAGAGTAGAATAGGACCACTCCAACTCTTCCCGTGGATGTCGTACAAGGCTACTAAGGGAATACATTATAAAACATCAATCAGGCCTCCCCAACCCGTCTGGCCAGCGCGGGGAGTGTAGGCCATGTCCTCCGTCTGTCTCCGGCAGATGAGAGAGGGGTGTGCTCCTGCACTGGAGACAAAAATAACCTGATGATGATGGATACTATCCGTCAGACTAAAATGTAATTTTGAACTCTCTAACGGGACACGTGACATGTTTGGATTTATCAGAAGCTTTTGACAATATGTCATTAGACCCGGTGGTTTGACGTTTGATATCAATTTGAGATATAAATACATTTCTACTGGCCGTCATCCTATATTTCGGTCCGGTGCTGTCCAGACGAGTCACGGATCCCGACTTTCCGAGTTATCGCTAGTACAATCCCACTATCCTTCCGTAATAGCGGTATCCCATACCTATCATATACTCCTTACCCATACCCCCATCTCCTGTCTCTCTCGCCCCGATCCTGTCCCATCCGCCAATCCAAGGTCTGCCGTGCCGATGGATGCGTGTCAAAGGGCTAGCCTGGTCGTAAGCATGCCGATATCCCAGAGCTGGGCGACCTCCGGACACTATTAGCCTTACCGAATCATGCGGGGCTCTGATGAGGTGGACAATTATTTCGCTAGCTAATGGGAACTCAACAAGGCGGCGATGTTGTTCGCAACACATCACGTCACGGGGCGAAAAGTGGACGAAGGAAAGTCGCTTCGCGACGTTGGATCACGCAAAGTGGCGATGCGTGGTCTCTGCTTACTCCTCTGGCACCTGGGCGTAAGCATTATGTATGTATGTCTACTGGCCCCCATTGAGTTTCTCGCAAAAGACGAAACCCGCGGAAGTAACCCTGGAGGTTCCTAAAATTAAATTCTGTTTTACAATTAGCTGCACAGCTTCTGTTTTTATGAGTATTTTTACTTACCTTCAAATATTCATTACCTCAGTTTCATTCAGTTAGGGGGCGTCCATTAATTACACGAGCTCAAAATGGGGGCAGGGGTCCGGCCTTTCCCACGTCAATTTTTTGATTCAGATAATGTCCTGCTTAAGCTAGAATAAGCTTTCATGTCATTTATACCTCATACCATGAAGCAAAATAATTTTTCGGAGTTTATAGTTACACCTCAAAGTTTTTTCCTTCAGGATTGACACTAATTGGTTATTAAATTAGATAACAGATGATTTTAATGCGCATCTGTTACTACATTATATTAATGCAATTAAAATAAGTAATAATGTCATCTCATTAAAAAATAATAATAATTGCTACATAAATATAATGTCCTCTTCATTAAATAATTCAACTAAAAAAAGATATAAAATTCCAAGCAATAGTAATATTAAATAGGTACAATGTCAATTCATAGATGTAATTAAAATATTTAGATAGTCTCATTGTCTAGAAAGTAATTATATTTAATTGAGAGAATTAAAGTCAAATTAAAGTAATAAAAAGGACACCATATAAACAAAATGCGGTGACATTTCATCAAATTAAAAACATATTTAAAATTCAAAATGTACAACAGTTAATTAAGGAACCATGAGCTACGAAAAATTATTTTGCTTCATGGTATAAGGTGTAAGTACTTCGTGATTATTTTTGTTGTACTAGTGAAGCAAAATGCATTAAATATTGAAAATTGTATAATAAAAAAAAACTTACGTAATTAATGGACGCCCCCTTACGATAGTTAATTATAATCGTTAGTCATCAACTGTAAAGGCAAATAGCTATTAAGTTTAGCACAAAAGATCGTTGTAAAGACTAAAGACGGAAAAGATTTAACAAGTGTCCATTTTATACTTCACGACACGACGAAGACACGACGGTTTGACCACGATGTAAAAGGAATAAAGTTAAAATACCTAAATAAAAAGTGAGTTAAAGTTATAATTAAAATTTAATTATATTTCGACTAAAATCTGCAACTCATTGATAATGAATATGAATTAAATGAAATTAAATATTTACACGCCATTATTTGTCTTTCTATTACAATATTAACCATATTCCAGTGAATAAATATTTATTACCTTCCCCCTTTATTTATGATTTTAAATTGATGCAGTGAACAAGATTAAACATTTTACCAAAAAGTAAACTGCCTAGGGATAGAGCGTTGTAGTCTATCGATTTTCGTATCTAAGGTGTCGATGTTGTCCCACTACTGAGAAAGTATACGACAATATAAAGTATATGACCTATTAATATAAAAGTACTCCCCCAACAAAAATAGCAGAAGTTGTTTGTCCTTTTGCATACACACATTACATGACTCATATGTCAAAAATGATGATATAAAATTTAGGTACAAAAATTGCTAAGTAAAATATGCGCATTTGGAAATATCCTATGCCATTTTCCATAATATATTTAGTATTTTAGAAACCTGATATTTCTTTATGTTCTAATAAAACTTATTTTTGCTCGTAATAAGTCCATTAATGGCCGTACCGTTTATTATTTCCGATAATACAAAAAAATAAGCGGTTAAATTTACGTTTTAAAAATCGTACCCTGTAAATGGCTTAATCAGTCGATTTGTCAGCCTTTAGTACGTAATGACAGTCTATTGTTTAACAATAATGATTTATTGTAAAGATTGTTTGTATTTTAAATCACATAGTAAATAATAAAACGGCTTATGTAACAACATATTAGCAAATAGTTGTGTGTGAGGGGTTTGGTCTGTAGCGTTTAAGTTTCCAGCGGGATCTCGTTTCCTATAGTAAAAAGTAGTAACCGCATGCAATATTTTACTGCATTTTATGAATTCACAAATAATAATTTTAAATGTTCTGGAGTGGTAGAAAGATGATCAAATAGAAAGATGTATAAGTTACTTTAAATGGTCTAGATGAGAAGCCAGCAAGAGTTGAGGGTATAATTTGCTTGAAGATATGTATTCCATGGGAAGTCTAGCCGTGTGGCATAGGGCCACCCAAAATCATTGGGGTTCTAATGACGAGTATGTTCAGAGTGGACGTATTTTCGGCTGATAATAATGATGCAGACATGGATATGTGAAGAGCCAGCATATAAACAGGATTAGACATAGGCAGTTCTGGAGTGGAGACCACGGAATGGCACGCGCAGGGTGGGCAGCAATAAGTGATTCAAACAGCATCGGGACAGAGCACCTACTTCCATACACACTTCAGTAGTCAATGCTTCACCTGCCATTGATCAATACGTCGGCACTCGAAGACCATGCAATTGATTTGAATGATGACATTTGCATGTATGGGCGATGGATAGTGACGATGACGCCACGCCATCGCCCTGGTGCGCCACGCGTGACCTTTGACTTTTACTTTCAAATGACCTGCCAGTGGTTAGTGATGTACGGCGAAGCGTATCGATATCGATTTTTTTTAGTTTACAGGCATCCATATAAGCGAACACATTTCATTATCCACTATACTACATGTACACCAGCCTGTCCGTCCTTGTGTGTGTTTGTGTGTGCGTCGGTGTACAAAACAGTACCTACTAGCTGTTGCCCGCGACTTTGTCCGCGTGGACAAAGACTTAACATCACTTAACATCACAAATTATTATGTATTTCCCGTAGGATGAGATGTTTTTTCGGGATAAAAAATATCATATGTCCTATTCCAGGACTAACCTATATGTGTGCCAAGTTTCATCCCGATCCGTCCAGTGGTTGAAGCGGGATTGAGTAACAAAGTAGCAAACATCTAAAACATCCAAATATCCAACCTTCCAAAATATATATTAGTGGAATGGGTTTGAATACTAAATCCTGCTTGGTTCAGATTACTAAATTCGACTTTGTGTGTGACGCACAACCGTAAATTATGGAAGGCTAGCTACTGCACTTGCGATCGAGAGAGGGACAATGTTAACGTCAACAACATAAGTGCTTCTCTTTCTAACTTGTAGCGTCGATCTCTCGTCGCCGCCGGTCAATAGAGCGCTGGCGTAGTAACTTAAACACGTAGTATCTGCACAGGCCAAACCTAGTAGCCAGGATATTCCATCAGGCACTTGCGAAGTACGGCCTAGTTGCCACAAAGGCTGCCGTACATAAGTAAGGTACACACCACACGCCGTGATCGAAAATCACCGCGTCAAGCTCTACTGGTACCGGCCCATCATCACAGACTGAACGATTCTGGCAAACAGACCTGATATTGTGGTGATGGACCGGGCGCAGAATACGTCTGTCTCGTTTTTTGGTGACATTACTCTCGTGAAGGCCGAAACAGATTTTAAAAGTCTAAGTATCTGGACCAGGAAGAGAGCCGTGGTAGTCGGTTGGTTGTGCACTCGCCTCACGTTCTTGAGGTCGTGGGTTCAAACCCCGCCCGTACAGGTTTTAAAAAAACTTAAGTACGGTTTATTTATAATACCACAGGCTTTTCGGTGAAGGAAAAACATCGTGAGGAAACCTGCATATGCTAAAGAAGAATTTCTAAGGCGTGTGTGAAGTCCACTAAATCGGCTTGGGGCACAGTTGGTGGACAGGGGTTTGGCACAAAAGATCCTGAAGGGTCGAAGTGTCGCCAGGTCTTCCTGGCCCCCTGAGAAGATAAGATAAGAAGATCTGGACCTGGCGCGCCATTTTACCGACACGGGTGTGACGTCCAAGTATAGTCCTGTCTGCGAATGGGTTAATTCCAACCAGCCTCGCTGACTACCTGAGGCGGTTGGAACTCCGTGTGGGGTCGCTTCCGGCGGTGATGCAGAAGGCAGTACTGCTGGACACCGCCAGTAATGTCCGCCGATTTATCTCTCTGTCGCCCTGACGCTTCTGTTCGATTTCTTTGCCGGATGGAGTGTCCAGACGAGACGATAATTAGTATCCCTACTATTAATAATGTTTTTTTGGTAAGTAAATATTTTCATCGACATTTCAGCAAAACCTTTTGACAGCACTATTGGTTATTATTATTATATCACTCCGTAATATTCACGCGTCTCCAATAATAAATACCTGAATTGTCCGATTCTTATCTAATAATGTATGTAGGTATGTATGTCTGTTAGACAATTATTCTCGTAAAGTGAGTTTGTGATGGTTTTAGTTTTCTATTTCCTTTGCTCTTGAGAGACAGTGATGTAAAACCTTAATGAAATGTCAACAACTTGAATGTACAGTCGCGGTCAATCATTTTCAGCCTATATACGTCCACTGCTGAACGTAGGCCTCCCCAATAGAATGTCACTTTTGGTGGGCTGTCCATTGGAGGCTTTGCCGGTTGGCAGGCGGATAACGACCTTAATATACACGCTGCTACCCGTCCCTGGTGCAACCCCTTACCCACGGGAAAATTGGAGGTGGCTCTCTTCTAAGCCGTGAAAAGTTGATCAAGTCTTTTTGCAAACCGGGTCTTATCAAGGTCAAGTACCTTATACCGCCATAAACCAATCATTTAATTAATCACATTTTAATATTAAATATATATTAATAGCAATATTAGGTTTGTCGCAACGATTTTTTGCATTAATAAGGACGAAAGAGAAAGGGTTAGCTAAGAATGTGGATTCTACGCCATGGTAATCATTGGATTCTCGTAAATGTTAGGTTAGCTTGCATTACGCGTGGCCCGAGGTTTAACCTCTCACTTTCAACTAATAATTAAGTATTTACCAACATCGGCCGTGTCAATATCATCATCAGCCTGCAGCAGTCCACTGCCACTGACGATCCTCGGCTCTCCTCATCCAGTCACTGCCAGCCGCTTACGAAGATTTCGTCGCTCCATCTAGCCATCGTCCGACACTATGCTTAACTTAATATTTATAATTTATTTTATTTAATTTATTACTAGCTGTTGCCCGCGACTTCGTCCGCGTGGACAGCTTAACAGCAAATTATTATGTATTTCCCGTAAGAATGGAATGTTTTTTCGGGATAAAAACTATCTTATGTCCTATTCCAGGACCTAACCTATATGTGTGCCAAGTTTCACCACGATCCGTCCAGTGGTTGAAGCGTGATTGAGTAACAAACATCAAAATATCCAAACTTTCACATTTATAATATTAGTAGGATAGGATTGGGATATAAGTACCTACGAGTATTTAATGTTTTAATCATTATCATATCAGCCTTTAGACGTCCACTGTTGGATGTCCACATTGAGGACTTCCACAATGTAGCCACCACACCCGGTCCTCCGCCCTCCGCGCAACTCCTAATCAGCGCAACCACCTTTTTCTCTGGCATAATATTTTCTACCCAAAGGTTCATCATCAGGTTATTTTGTCTCCACTGCAGGAGCACAACCCTCTCTCATCTGCCGGAGACAAACGGAGGATTTGGCCTACACTTCCCGCGCTGGCCAGATGCGATGGGGAGGCCTGATTGATGTTTTATAATGTCGCCTTGTACGACATCCACGGGAAGAGTTGGAGTGGTCCTATTTTACTCTACCGGAAACCACACGGCAATACCCAAAGGTTGTCTGGAATAAATCGCTTAAAGCGATAAGACCGCCTAAATTGTGATATTATTAACTTTGTACGTCTCCCCAGTCTCCACTTGAGAACTCGTTTACCCAACGGTAATCGGTAATGTGTCCTGTCTACCGCCACCTCAACGTTCCAACTGTCTGAACGAACTAGAAGACTAGTTCTCTGACGGATCACCTCATTTCTGATCCTGTACCTTTTTTTTAAATTTTTTATTTTATTTATTTTCTCCAAGCAACCTTTACAAAAATATTAAAGGCATTTTATTAACTTAATTAGGCGTCAAATAGCAAAGTAGATTGTTATGGAGACTGACGCTTGGACTTAGGGAAACCCTGTATTCCAGGACGCCAGGTCTCCACCCCACGGGAAGGATAAAGTTATATCGCCAGTTAAAATTGAAGGACGTGTTCGTTCATGTGTGTGGGTGTGAGTGTGTGTGTGTGTGGGGGTGCGTGTGAGTGTGTGTCTGTGCAGCAAGTTAGTATTAAATTCATATATACTTTTAAATGTAATATATGTACATACATACATACATATATATATGTACACATACATACATATACCTTAGAGAAACTCCGAGCATAGCTCTTTCCATAGCCCGCTGAGCGACTTCCAGTTTTCGGACTAGTCCCACTGTCAGTGTCCACGTTTCGGCGCCGTAGGTTACGGGTAGGACGCACAGTTCGTGTATAAGTAAACAACACGATGTACACTGTGCATCAAGTATCACCAGCCTGTTGATAGAAGGCTGTGTAGTGCAGAGGTTTTAATGTCCCAACTTTGCACCTAATAAACTAATAATGCAGTAAACTATTAATTTATTAGATGATACCTGAGTAATAAATATGAAATAAATAACTATGTTACTTAGTAGTTAAGAAGAAATTATTACTTGACTAGACTACAGAATCCGCTCTCACTCCCACTCCCGCTCCCACTCACAGCCCACTCGTACTACCACCTCCACCCCCAGCCCAGGTCCAGGTCCCCAATTAAAAGTTATGAGAATTTCATCATCATCATCATCAGGTTATTTTTGTCTCCACTGCAGGAGCACAACCATCTCTCATCTACCGGAGACAGATGGAGGATTTGGCCTACACTCCCCGCGCTGGCCAGAAAAAGTTTAGTAGTAGTTTTCAAAAACTCATATACATTACATTGGTACATACCCGCTCCCGCTACCGCTCACGAATTCCGTCGTGTATGTTGTATGCGAGTTTTCGAAAACTATAAATTAGCATAACTTTAGATTGACTGGGCCGATTGCAATGAAATAAAGCCTATATATTACACCGAATTAAGCACTATGTTTCTGTGAAAACTACATCGAAATCTGTTCAGTAGTTTTTAAGTGATGCGTGCACAAACAAACAGATAAAGAGACAAAAATTCCAAAAATGACTGAAATGTGTTCTGTTACTTATCCTTAGACCTCCAAATTTTTTTCTGCAAATATCTTAAATGTACAGACACGCGAAGTTTACGATTTTATTTATTAGATTTGATTTGATATCCACTGCTGGCCATCCTGAATACACAAAAAATTTCGCAAAAACGTATTGGGTGATAAAATTACTATTAAATAAATAAATAAATAAATAAATATCTCAGACATTCACACCAATTATCCAGTCCCAAACTAGGCAGAGCCTGTGGTATGGTTACTAGATAACGGATAGACATACTTAAATAAATATATAAACACCCAAGACTTGGGTACAAACATTCATATTCATCATACGAACATTTGCCCCTAGCGGGATTCGAACCCGCAACCTCCGGCGTGGCAGTCCACTATATAGTTATTACACGATAATATTCCATTACTGTTAAATAAGTTTCAGGCCTTTAAAAGTATACTTGCTACTTAGTAATACATAAGTAATTAAGTAAAGGATTGCACCAAGGACAAGCAGCAGCGTTCTCCTGTGTATGTATGTTAAGATCATTACTGCGATCACCAATCCGCCTTCCAAGCGTGGTGATTATGGCAAATCCCCCAATGGAAAACTTACTAAAAGTGGTATATTATTGGGGAGGCCTATGTCCAGCAGTGGACGTATTTAGGATGATGATGATGAATTAAGTAAATATTATGTCAGCGTGATAGATTTTTGAAATTAATTATTAATGGTAATTTTATTTTAACGTCTTTCCTGTTTAATTACTGTACTTCAAAATACTATCAATAAGTAAGCCAATTAATTCATTCAACAAACCGACTCGACCTCTCCCGAAAGCTCCCTCATATAAATAGTGTTGAATAAACTCAAACCTTCCCGAAAGCTATTCTTCATATAAAATACCGCTGAATATTTGTAGGTATAAATATTTGATTTTAAACGAGTGAAATTACACATACAAATTCTTTATTTACAGAAATTATTAGAAATGCAAAGCATTAGTTGCATCGAAGAAAATAAACTTTCGCAAGCTGACCGCAGAATCCTTTTACATGATTGCTCTAAGGTGTAAGAGAAAGCGTTTCCCGACCCATTGTGTTGCACGTCTGCCAATTTAAAGAGCTGTTCTATGTATCTGGTGCCTGTAACTACTCGTGCTATGTAAGATAATATTTATAATATGTATTTTTAGGGTTCCGTAGCCAAATGGCAAAAACGGAACCCTTATGGATTCGTCATGTCTGTCTGTCTGTCTATTTGTCCGTCCGTATGTCACAGCCACTTTATTCCGAAACTATAAGAACTATACTATTGAAACTTGGTAAGTAGATGTATTCTGTGAACCGCATTAAGATTTTCGTACAAAAATAGAAAAAAAACCAAAAATTTTGGGGGTTCCCCATACTTAGAACTGAAACTCAAAATTTTTTTTTTCGTCAAACCCATACGTGTGGGGTCTCTATGGATAGGTCTTCAAAAATGATATTGAGGTTTCTAATATCATTTTTTTCTAAACTGAATAGTTTGCGCGAGAGATACTTCCAAAGTTGTAAAATTCGTGTCCCCCCCCCTGTAACTTCTAAAATAAGAGAATGATAAAACTAAAAAAAATATATGATGTACATACAGTCTTGGATTGTTTCTACTTGCATGTCATGTTTATTCCTATGAATTGTTTGAGGCAAAAAACTAGTATTCTCATATACATATGGAAAAAACTAGGCAATACCTATTTGGTACCCAAAATGTACAATTCTAAACCTCTGGACATTAGAAATTTGTCAGCCCCGTAGCCTAGTCGGTAGTACACCTGCCTGCGAAGCTCGGGATCGCGGGTTCGAATCCCGCCGAGGGCAAACATTTGTGTGATGAGCACTTGTGTTTGCCTTGTGACTGGATGTTATTTATATATTATTTTATGTATTTATGTATGTATATCAGCTGTCTGATACCCATATTACAGGCTCAGCCTAGTTTGGGATCAGGTAGCCGTGTGTGAAATGTCCCCACATGTTTATTTAAAAAGAAATGCTAATATCAAGTGCTAATAAAAAAAAGCGCCCAAGTGCGAGTCGGACTCGCCCATGAAGGGTTCCGTAGCAGCAAGTAACATAATATAAAAGTTATAGTAGTTCGTTGTAACTTTGATCGATGTTTTAATAATAGTATTGCGGTTTACGATTTATGACGTATTAAAAAAAAACTACTTACCATATCTCGTTCAAACCACATAATACATCTACTTACAAAGTTTCAACAATATAGTTCTTATGGTTTCGGAATAAAGTGGCTGTGACATACGGACGGACAGACAGACAGACAGACATGACGAATCTATAAGGGTTCCGTTTTTGCCATTTGGCAATATTAATTACAACCACTAATGCTGCATAAATATTACTTTATTATTGTATTTTGTATTTATTTATTTATTAACTAATAAAAACAGAATTTACATATTTCCAGTGCAACAAAAACCAGACTTGGTTTGTCTGTGCACCGCGACGACTTACAAACTAACATTTAACAGTCATATTATGTGCCAAGCCATCTATCTATTGGACTTATTGTGCAATAAAACTTTCTTTTCTGTTTGATATCGAAACCATAAATATGAATAAGCAGAGCACGACGTTCTGCCAACTCGTTTCAACAGCAACTGCAAACTGCATTTTGTTACAGTTTGGCGGATTAATGCAAATAATCCATGTGTTTCCATGAATAAATGATTTATTCATTTTATTGATCTGTAGTTGACAAGTTAGTAAACGTCTGTGTATCAACAATTTCTGCCTCATGGATGACATGCGGAAAAGCCGACGGGTTGATTTGTCCCCGAATAATTTTGAAAGTGGACAACTGATCCCGCGGGCTCATGCGAGCTGAGTGGTCCTCGAATTGGAATTATACCGATAATAAAAATCGCCAGTGTCTCATGGCTTGTACCTGAACTCGTAAAGCATTTGCGTAACACGGAAGTGAGATGGGTGTGTGACTAACATAATGTTATACGCACACAAAGGCGGTTGCAGTGATCTACTCGTCTTTTGCATTGTGAGCAAACCATTACACGCTATAATGCGGAAAAAGATAGCTCATTTGATGGTAAGTTCGCAACAACCCTAGGTACGTTATAAGGTAAGGTTATACAGAGGCGTACCCAGCTTTCAAAACGAGGTGGGGTCATCGGCAATGATTTATGAGATGGATCGTCATCAGGTTATTTTTGTCTCCACTGCAGGAGCACAACCCTCTCTCATCTGCCGGAGACAGACGGACGAAACTCTATTTCACCCAAAACTCCGGGTTTTTTTAGTTCTTGTCCGGCGTTGGCAATTTTGGTGATGCCAACCTAACTACAATATAACTTAGTATTGATTTTCATGTCAATACTAAGTTACGTAAAATATATTATTAAATAAATAAATAAATATAAATATGTCAGACATTCACACCAATTATCCAGTCCCAAACTAGGCAGAGCCTGTGGTATGGTTACTAGATAACGGATACACATACTTAAATAAATATATAAACATCCAAGACATAGGTACAAACATTCATATTCATCATACGAACATTTGCCCCTAGCGGGATTCGAACCCGCAACCTCCGGCGTGGCATTCCGAGAGCTACCCGTTCCGCCACGGAGGTCGTTATTATTTATTATCTCATTATATTTAACTAAAACTAAATATTAAATTTAAAAAAACAGTATTTTACGCAACATATCACGTCAAGGGGTATCACGGAGCGAAAACTGATCGAACGAAAAGTCTCTTTGCGACATTGAACTTGCAACATTGCAAAGTGGCGATACCGATGTCTCTGCCTACCCGTCTGGGACCAAGGCGTGATCATTATATTTCGTATGTATTATTGTTCGGCCAGCGTTCGAACTCAGGACGCTGACGTAGAAGTCAGGCTTTCTACGAAACTGGACTGACAGGGTTGCAAAAAGTCAACACGTGACTTCATATATTGAACAGTAATAAATCTGCTTAAATATGCAACGACGAGCAAAGATAATGGCAAAACTAACATGAATTTATAAAATAAGATACTATGAAATTCCAACACTGCTCGAAAAACCGGGTCAAGGTAATAAAATTGATCAATGCCACTTAAAATACATTAACAACTTTACCATCATTTCTTAGCGCAGTCAAGTAAAAACAAAACAATTATTTAACACAAATGTCCACATCATAAAGCACTGTATCTCTCCCAGTCTTCTTCAGGAGTTATTCTTGTCAGTTGTTTAGATTTATCCCAGAGTCTGCTAGACAGGACCGTGTCATTAGCGAACCAGCTACTGTAAAACTCAGCACAATCTCTGAAATGTCTTCCACTGTCATCCTGAACCTTGGGATCCACCGCTAAATAAACTGCCATTAAAGCTACCCTCTCCAATGGTCTTCCGAACTTCGCGAGGGCACCATTTAAAAGCGTCTTCCAAAACCCATCACCATAATTCCTAAAGAACTCAGACTTGCCCAATCCAGGATCCATACTGTACACATTAACGCCACTCCCTCTGATTCTTCTATTCATTTCCACGTTAAATAACACATCAGCTAGCTTCGCGTTGCAATAGTATCCGAAATCAGAATATCTGCCAACGTCATTCATGTGCTCTAAGTCGAGGTATCCAAGAATCAAGGCGAGAGAGGACACGTTGACGATTCTACTAGGAGCTGATAATTTCATGAAAGGAAACAGCAGGTATGTAAGCAGGAATGATCCGAAGTAATTCACCTGCATCATTAAGTGAAGGTTATCTTGAGTCAGTCGGTCTTCCAAGCCGATGGCACCAATATTGTTGACTAGAATATCCAATCTCGGCTCAAAAGTAACAGTTTCATGAACAAAGTTTCTCACTGAAGCTAGAGATTCGAAGTCCATTGTTCTTGCGACCACGTTGTCATGTCCAGCAGACTGTATTATCGTTCTTCTTGCAGCGTCTAACTTGGCAGGATTTCTACTGGCAATGATGACTTTTGCTCCGCGTTTGGCTAAGTTCTTTGCAATTTCCAGGCCAGTTCCTGAGGTAGCTCCAGTCACGAGGGCTACCTTCCCGTCCAACCTGACGTTAGTTTCGCACTTGGTGAAGTCGTCTTGGATCATGATTACCACTACAGTGCGTACGCGTCGGTGTTGACATAATAACTGAGTTAGCCAAGACTGCAGGAAGCCAAGGTGAGGTAGTTAATCTAAGGTCGTGGACAAGGTCTTATTTATTTAATTTTAATTTTAAACGGAGTGGCCAACAATTTGTGTTTTTTTGGGAAGTGCTTTTCAAATTGGAGTACCTATGTACGAGTATGAATTTTGTGCGATCCTGACACACCTGACTAGCCTCACATTCGTCAACATTTTCATTAACCTCCTTTAATCCTTCTCACTGCGGACCCCAGTCATTTTGAGGACGTTACAAATTTGATCCTTAAACGTCCTCCTAGGACGACCTCTAGCTGTAGTTCCTTCCACGTTCGCACTGTAAATTTCTTTTGTCACTCATACGCTCTAAATGTCCAAACCAACGCAACATACCCTTCTCTACCTTCGTTACTACATCTTCTTTTAAACCACACTTCTTGCGTATCACTGCATTCCTCACTCTGTCACATAACTTCACTCCTCATATTTTTCCTAAAGACCGCATCTCAACCGCATTTATCCTGCTTTCATGATTCTTCTGCCATACCCCACATTCACTACCATACGTCAGCGTAGGAACCAGAAGAGCATTATGCACAGCCATCCTTATCTTTTGAGACATGCACACAAGGCTATTGATAGCTCCATTCACTGCATTTTCTTTCTTTACTCTCCTTTCAATATCTTCTTCACACTTCACATTTCTTCACTTCACTTAATTGATGTAATAGGTTTTATTTATATCTGATCCTATCACATCACCGATTACAAACGAATTGCTATAACATTTCCTGATATTATCAGCCCAGCGGTTAATTGCTCAACCACCAGAAGACAGTGTAGTGAGTGAATATTGCCCAATGTCCTGCTAAAACAATGCGGCGTGGACACAATAGCTGCGAAACAGGGCGTGAGAGGATAGTAGAGTGGTGTGCGGAGACCGTTCCGACACTCAAAATGGATATGGTAAACTGGTTAAGTATGACTTTGCTTTTAACATTTTATCAGGTTACTGGATTAACGCAGTGTATAATATGTATTTTCAAACTTGATTAAAAGTAGGTACATTTCTTTATCAAATTTGCTACTAAACGCATTATACTTGTCCTTTCGGTTACTCTAAGGTTGACTGGAAGAGATCCCTAAGTGGGATAAGTCCGCCTTTGTACACAGTTTAATTCCTATTTTATTATAGTTGTTGTTGTTATTTTTGGTACAATAAAGCGTTTACATGCATACATAATTTGGTTATCTTATAAATAAAAGTAGTGGCTATGTCAAATTATTTCAAGTCAATAAATTAGATAGTTCTAGATTTTTTCTGGCACAAATGCTCCCGTAACGAGAGACGTAAAATGACTTATCGAAATTAAGTTTCGCATTATTTAAAAAATAAATAAAGTACTTAAATATTTATAGATGAAAGTTTATATTATCATAAAGCGATATCATAAAGGCTTCTGTAAATAATAAAACTTATATGTTAGGAGAACAAAAGATAAATTCAATGATGGTAATTTTTTGTTGTCAAAATTATTGTTGAAAAATTGAAAAAACCTAAAAGCCAATGTTAATAGAGTTTTTGCAACGGTTTAAAAGAATTCGGAGGGCGGAGGACCGGGTATGATGGCGTTCATGAAAGGCCTATGTCCAGCAATGGATATTTTAGATCTGATATGATCATTATGATGACCTCTAGCCTGCCAGGCAAATGCCCATCTGAACCACTAAGTCAAAGACGATATCGATAGCATCACAGTCATAAATAAACAGCATAATAATACTTTTTGTAGAGATTCTTTAAGTATTTTAAAACATCTAAGTAAGTATTTAATTGATGGGATTTTCCTTAACGATGATGACGTTATGAATACGATATCTGACCATAAATAAATTAATATAATCAAAATTACATACTTCGTTAATTTACTAGCCATTTTCAAGATATGAAAACTCATAACAAGGAAGTGAACATGTCAGGAATCCCTTTAAAAAAACAGTAAGATTTAAAACAAATTTAAGCAATTAGGATTCTCATATGTTGTCTTATCTGGCAAACTCCCTCTAGCTGAGGAGTCCTATCGGCCGGAGGTCAGGGAGAACTTTCCGGGGAGGGTCCATCAGCACCACCTTCTGCATCACCGCCGGAAGCGAGCCCATACGGAGTTCCAACCGCCTCAGGTTGAAATTAACTCGTCCCCGTAATATAGGGGCGATTTCAATTCTAAAGGCTATTCACATTACAACGGGCGGTGCACAGGCTGGCGAAGGTAGCTCAACTTAAAATAATTCTCATTTGTATGACAGTAGAGACACAAATTACTTAACAGTTACCACGTCCACCGACCAGTGTGCGCGCCGCTTATCCAGTTTCCGTGTCCGCCCGTCGCGTCGTCCGTTCTTATCTAATAAATAAAATCGTAAACATGGCGTGTCTGTACATTGAAGATATTTGCAAAAAAAATAATTGGGGGGTCTAAGGATAAGCAACAGAACACATTTCGATCATTTTTGAAATTTTTGTCTGTTTGTCTGTTTATCTGTTTGTCTGTGAGTTTGTGCACGCATCACTTGAAAACTACTGATCGTACTTTGATGAACTTTTCACAGAAACATGGGGCTTAATTTGGTGTAACATATAGGCTTTATTTCATTGCAATCGGTGCAGTCATTCAAAAGTTATGCCAATTTATAGTTTCCGAAAACTCGCATACACTGCGAGGAGTGTAGGGTGTAAATGCTCGATTGAATTCGTGAGCGGTAGCGGGAGCTGGTATCGTACCAATGTAATGTGAGATTTTGAAAACTATAAATTCACATAACTTTTGATTGAGTTAGTCGATTACGATGAAAAATCTGGAGCTGGATCTGGATCTGGAGTTGGATCTGGAGCCGGACCTTTAGCTAGATCTGGACCTGGACCTGAACCTGGAGCTGGACCTGGGCCTGGGCCTGGGCCTGGGCCTGGACCTGGACCTGGACCTGGACCTGGACCTGGACCTGGACCTGGACCTGGACCTGGACCTGGACCTGGACCTGGACCTGGACCTGGACCTGGACCTGGAGCGGGAGCGGGAGCAGGAGCGGGATTGAGAGTCTGAGTGGAAGTGGGATAGGTAGCGGAAGTGGGAATGGGAGCGAATCCTGTAGTCCACGCGAGCGGAGCCGCGGGCACAGCTAGTATGAAATATACTTTGAAGATGCTTTACTTAAACTAAGATTGTGTAATCCCACTAAATATTATAAATGCGAAAGTTTGGATGTTTGTTACTCAATCATGCTTCAACTTCTGGACGGATCGGGATGAAACTTGGCACACATATAGATTAGGTCCTGGAAAAGGATATAGGATAGGATTTATCCCCAGAAAATTCTCATTCCTACGGGAAACCGAATTAATCGTTAAAAGCATTGTGTAAATATGCCACGCGGACGAAGTCGCGGGCAAAAGCTAGTATTAATATAATTTTGTCCTATTTTACGTCTAAGAATGTAAAGATTGCAATAAAGACCTTATGAAATCCGGAGTTACGTCACTGATTTCGTCATTTTAACAGCTTGCTCTTGAAATATCAGTTCGTACCCTTGATAAAAAAGAACGCATCTTAATATACCTATTCCTTTTATTGGCTATATAAAAAAATACAGAAAGGCATACAACAAAGGAACTCATCTATATGAGGTCTTTTCCAGCCAATATTCACTGTGGGAGAAAATAAAAATAGCGGGAGATTAAAAACTTTCATACATTTAGCATTAAAGATACGACGTTCATTTGCAAGGCTTCTGGATATTTTTAAATCTAAAATAATGCCAGAATGATCCGCTGTAACCTCAATCAGGTTTATAGGAATAAATATGTTCTTCTTTTTTTTCCTTTTATCAAGGGTACATTAATTAGTTACTTTCATATAGATACATCCCACTAACTATTCGGCAATTCATAGATATTGAAGATATGTCTTGTCGCCCCAAAGCATCCTTACACAATACATTAATACCAAATCTAGATGTCTTCAATTTCTACGTCTTTATACGCTGTTAGCCTCCCAATCTTCATCACCTGTTATCTTGACAACCTCCTTCGAGACATCCCAGAGTCTTCTCGTTAATTTTAAATCGTTCACCAGCCAATGGTTAATCCATTTAGTGCAAAACTTGTAGTGCATGCCACTGATCCTTTCTAACTCAGGCGCGGCTGTTAGGTACTCTATCTGCTTTCCCACTTCCTCCTTCCGCTGCCCGATCACGTTAACAAAAAATCTAGATATCTCTTTAAGCCCAACAGGTATATTACTAAAGATATCTGTATCACGGACTATGAAAGGATCAAAACTGTTTGCTGTGACTCCAGTACCATGTAGTCTTCTGTCCAATTCTGCTGTGAATAAAGTATCAGCTAATTTGGAGTTGGCTAGCGCTGTTATAAAGTTGTATCGACCTATGTCGTTCCAATGAACGAAGTCGATTTCACCGATATACATTGACGATGCAGAGCTGTTTATAATGCGACTAGGAGCTGATGACTTCAACAATGGCAGCAATAGATATGTGAGTAAGAATGCACCGAAATAATTCACTTGCATCGTTAGATTCAATCCGTCTTCTGTTAATCTATCAGGTAAGCCTATAGCTCCAGCATTATTAACCAAGATGTCTAGTCTGTTTTCAAAGTTCACAGTTTCACTGACAAAATTTCTCACGGACTTAAGAGAGCCTAAATCCAGCAATCTGTAATCAATGTTGCTGTTGCCTGTCGCTGCTTCAATTTCTGCTTTAGCTCTTTGAAGTTTCGTTTCATTTCTGCTCGCTATTATGACTCTAGCGCCACGATTGGCCAAATTTCTTGCCGTTTCGAAACCGATTCCTGAACTGCCTCCAGTGATTATGGCTACTTTGCCTTCCAGTCTAGCTTCCGTATCACACATATCAACGAAGAATTTTCTGAGACAACAGAATAGTTCGAATTCGATCGATATACTGTAGGCTGTAAGGAAAATGATATCGTATAAAGGTGCTCAACAACGGGTTTTTGCTACTCATTACATGACAATAAAAAGTACAGCAATACAACTAAGGGAAGTCACGTCATTCTCACTTTCTCACGCAATTTCGAGCAAAGTCGCCTAGGTTGATACGGACACTGAAAAAAATGCCGGTCAATTAAGCATTTTGTCTTGTATGTTATATATAAGCTAAAGTATTTTTTATGATTATTTAAAACCAAACCATGTACCTAATTATGATACGAGTAACAAGTTGAGTTAGTGCAGGAAACAAGAGCATAAATTACTTACTAGTTACATCCAGTAAAACGAAAATACCTGCTTTCAATCGCCTATCCTCACTGTCAGAAAAAAACACGTAAAAAGTTGTTATTACTCCGTGCTGACGGGGCGAGAACAACGCCGGGGCGGCCCGGTGTAGATCGCAGTAAGGTAGTTTGAGTGACAGAGGTCTGACAAGAGTTAGTTCAAACGAATATGATCATTGTGTATAAGGAATTAAGATGACTGTTCATGGTTAATAAGATCGGAAAGATTCCGGAGTGTGGTTTCCGGTAGAGTAGAATAGGACCACCCAATTCTTCCCGTGGATGTCGTACAAGACGACTAAGGAAATACATTATAAAACATCAATCAGGCCTCCCCAATCCGTCTGGCTAGCAAGGGGAGTGTAGGCCAAATCCTCCGTCTGTCTCCGGCAGACGAGAGAGGGTTGTGCTCCTGCAGTGGAGACAAAAATAACCTGATGATGAAGATCTTGTTCAAATCAACAATTGTTTTATTTTATTTGCGTCTACGAAACATAATGATTCGCGAATTTAAACCGTGAAAAGACTATAGTAGAAAAACAAAGGTGAAGATGCATAGTAAGCACAGGAAGAAATAAATCTGGTTCACATTATGGTCACGTACTGCGGATACTTTATAATGAAATATTTATTACACGTAGTGTTTGGTGCGGACACGCGTTTAATTTAATGCAAACTTCGTAAATTATATTTTAAAGCGAGATTTGAGTGAGAATACGAAGTAACTACATGGACCTGTTAAAAAAAAATCCAGATTAACTTAAATGACGTATTTTTGTTTTAATGTCAAGGCCAAGTCCAGTTAATCTATTTTGATAGCAAACCACTCGATTTACAATAAAAACAACTATATTTAACGCTTTGTTGATACAGGTATACAGGATATACAATCATCATGTCAGCCCTTAGAGTCCACTGCTGGACATAGACCTTCTCTAACGAACGCCACCACACCCGGTCCTCCGCCGTCTGCATACAGCCGCTACCGACAATGTACAATGAAAGATGCAGTAGTAGTTTAATGTAGGGTGGTCATCCGTCCAGGTTTACCCGGATTTGTCCTATTTTACGTTTAATTTAATTTGTGATAATTTAATACCAAGTGCATTTTGAGATTTTTTTTAATATTATGCACTGACATAGATTTTTTTTAATTTAAAATATATTATATTACATGTTTTTCTTAGCCCATCCTACTGAAACCACTGGGTTTATTTGTAGGATGGTGATTTTATTTGTATTTATAGTATGTTATATACTATGACATTATTTGAATTGTTGCCATTGTAATTTATATTTTGTACATTAATTTACTTTATGACGATCCCTTTTACCATATTAGAATGACATGTAAAATTGAATTTTTAAGATGTAAAAGTGAAATAAATAAATCTAATCTAATCTAATCTACTGGGGTGCGTCCGGGTGGTGTTTCATTTGTAGTCCGGGTTTTGAAAGTTATCAATAAGAAGTTAATTTATAACAAATAAAACAATTTTTTATTTTAGTGTGTATTCAACAAAAACTTTTGACATGTCCGGGTTGTAAGTTGTTTTCATGCTTTTTGTCCTGGTTGGCAGATTTAAGAGATGGCAACCCTGAAGGAAACAATCATATATTTTTAAAGGTAAGTAACATTGCATTAAAAAAGCTTGTAATTCTGGCTTGGTCACTGGACTGGAGCACCCGAGATCGTAGGTAATTTTTTTTTCATGGGTGTCCGGGTAAAAACCTCGACTACATCCAAATGTCCGGAATTTTTTAAAATTCTTGTCTGGCATCGGCAATTTTAGTGATGGTAACTTTAGTTTAATGCTGCTGTTTAGTTTAATGTGAGGTTAGGAGTCTGACTGGGGAAACAATAATGGTCGAATGTGCGTTCCTAGTAATAATTCCTGGCCAGACTTCTGGCCAAGAATTAGTCTTTCGACGCTATACGGAAGCTAAGACAATAAAATCCCTAAAGCAGTAGGTATGTGTACTTGTTAGTTAAGATCATGTAATGTATGTATTTTTATGATAAGGTTATCTATGGGCCAAGTTTCCTGAAAGGTAAGGCTAATAGTGCCCGGAGTTCGCCCAGCTCCGGGATGTCGGCACGCTTACGACCAGGCTAGCCCCTGGACACGCATCCATCGGCACGGCAGACCTAGGATTGGCGGATGAGGCTGGGATCAGGGCGAGAGACAGTAGATCTAGAGTAGACAGTAGATTAGATAGTAGGGGTATGGGTAAGGAGTATATGATAGGTATGGGATACCGCTATTACGGAAGGATAGTGTGATTGTAGTAGCGATAACTCTGTAAGCCGGGACCGTATACCCGTGAGTCGTCTGGATAGCACAGGACAATCAACTAAACTAACAAACAGAATAAACGAATACATTTATTTTAAGTAATACTTAACTTTAACTACTGTTCCTTATGATATCGGCAGCCTTTTCCGCCATAGAGACCAGCACCGAGTTCGGGTATAGAGAGAGAGGCGACGGAAGCACACTGGCATCCATTATTCGTACACCGGACACGGATTTGACCCTTAAAAAAATCGCAAAGGTATTCTAAAATAGGGATTTTGCTCTAAGAAGATCTTCCTCACAATTAACACCACCACACCTCTGCTGCCCTTAGCATAACCAACGCACTTGCGTCGCAAGCAGTTTCGAGAAAACGGCGCCTAAAGTTTTTTTCATTTTTATGATGTCTTAACGAAACTAACAGAGATATTTTAATTATTTTAATATTTTACATCTCTCATATTCGGTAAGTAGGTCCTTATTACCCCCAAATGGGCTTGTAGGTGACCAATTAGCGCTCTAGGGTAATAATGTAGCTAGAAAAGCCCTAGGGCGGTAAGTAATAAAAAAAAAACACTTCACTCTTTCAAAAAGTTCGCGTACATCTAACCATCATACTGGCAATAGACATCATGCATTCAGCCCAATGACAAAAGAGGTCGCTTCGCTATTCAGCCTTGTCTTCGTATGAGTATAATAGTCATCAATTTTAAATATCGAACGGCGAAGCTCAATTTCGTTCTTGAAAAAAATAATTTAAAAAAAAATATCAAAAAAGGCGGGAATAGAAATCTTTTACTTTAAATATCTAATAAAATGTTTTATTCTTGTAATGTCGGTTTTTTTTCTACTTACCTCACAATCGAGATGTAAAGCAGAGTAGTTAGCTCGGGTGTAAGCATCAATTGCACCCTCGAACTATAGGCGCCCTCGGGCTGTAATTGATGCCTTACAGCCCTTGGCTACTATCTACTTTACTGTACATATTGACCGTGGCTTTTGTATGAATTATCTTTATTCTACATTTAATTATTCTTTGATGGATTTGATTAGTAAAGAGGTTGGGCATTTTGCACTTACGATGGTCAAAAACCGGGAAAATAAACAATATCTCAGAAATTGGACCACTGATTCTGAAAGATCTCATTATTCTCAATATTAACTCAATTTTCACAAAAATGTCGATTACGTTGGTTATGCTAAGGACGGCAGCTGGTCCTCCGCCCTCCGCATCCACCTGACGTGATCGCGTGGTTCTCGACTTAGAATAGGGCCACCCCTATCTTTCCCGTGGGTGTCGTCAAGGCGACTGAGGGATTCATCAGGGACGGGCAGCCCGTTCTCATGTGTATATTAAGATCGTTATTGCGATCACCAATCCACCTGCCAAGCGTGGTGATTATGGCAAATTTCCCAATGGACAGCCCACCAAAAGTGGCAGTCTATTAGGGAGTCTTATGTTCGGCAGTGGACGTATTTCAGCTGATGATGATGAAAGGCATACTACATGCGATTTCATCATCATCATCATCAGCCTAAATACGCCCACTGCCCGAAATAGGCCTCCTCAATAGAATACCACTTTTGGTTTTTTGCCATAGTCACCACGCTTGGCAGGCAGATTGGTGATCGCAGCAATGATCTTGATATACACACACAGGAGAACGCTGCCCGCTCCTAGTGCAATCCCTTAGTCGCCTTGACGACACCCACGGGAAAGATAGGGGTGGCTCTATTCTAAGCCGGGGACATCGATTCATCATCATTAAACTGGCTGATGTGGCCGTGGGCAGGGCTATATCTGTCGCAGAGCTGACGGTTGTTGAAGAAAACAGAGACGGCATCACGGCAGGTGGATACGGAGAGCAGAAGACCAGGTGTGGTGGTGTTAGACATAGACATACACTTAGAAAAAAATAAGTAGCCCTCCTACATACGTAAGGATAAAAATATACCTCTATTACATAAGTAGCCGCCCCCATTATAAATGGTGTCACCTACAACTGATTCAGTAGCCAGCCACATTACTAAGTAACCAAACCACTTAATAATGTGGCCGGCACACCATTTATAATGGGGGCGGCTACTTATGTAATAGTGGTATATTTTTATCCTTACGTAAGTAGGAGGGCTACTTATTTTTTTCTCAGAGTAGACATACTTTATTGATAACTTCCGTTACAGGTCAAATAAAAATTATAAACAAGTTAAATGAATACAAATTATAAAGCAAATGAAACACAATTAAATAAAATGTCAAATAAAATTCTTAAAACTATTTAGTTTTAACTTTAAGTTAATGCGTTCTGCAAGAACTCTTCATAGCAATAAAATGCCTGCTCGACAAGCCAGGCGCACAGTCTCTTTTTAAAAACAGGTAGGCTCGGAGAGCTGGTGACCTCAGTGGGAAGTCGGTTGTACACCGCGGGACCCATTACTCGTATCGTTTTAGCGCACCTCACTAGGGTGTGGGTGTGTGGAAGATCTTCTTAGAGCTTGCGAGGCATGTACTGCATCCCATGGACTGCTCATAATGACTACATCATCATATCAGCCCTGCTGAACATAGGTCTTTCCTAATGAACTGTAGTCAAACGTCTATTGTAGTCCCAAAGACCAAGGTCGTGATACGAACCTCAGGTCATCATCAACGACTGTCCCGCCGGCGCAGGTCCCGGCGGCGTGGTGTCCCGTAACGGCAACTTCCCGAAGCAAGCATTCTAGATATGTGTCGGGTGGACTTTTCAGTCTTGAAGGTCTGACTTCTGTTGTGGGATGCGATGATGATTGTGGTTTGAGCCTATAAAGAATATATCAATGTTAGAATAAAATAATAGATCTGTCGGTGAAGTGATGAAAGAGGAGCTGATTTGGAGGCACAGTGTGTAGCGAAGCGCTACTAAACTTGATAAATAAAACATAATATCATCAAAACACTATTTAATTAACAAATAAGTTCAGTAAATTAAAATATAAATTGAAGGTATGTGAATAAATAAATCACATACAAAAAACTACAAGATCGTAATTTGTGGCATTTCAGTTCAACAACTCATGATATTACCATCCAACATTGTCGGTAATGCTTACCTACAGCTTACCTCGCATTATTAGATTTCAATGAAATCATTTAATAGTAGAATTGAGCAAATTATAGCATTAAACTATTCTCGCTCGTATCTCCTAAACTACCGTTCCGTTTGGAACGAAATTTGGTAGGCATGCTTTTCATATAGCTACCTTTCACCTGATAAACATATATTTTGATTTTGGAAACATTTTGTAGTTTCATTATTTTTAATTATAAAAGCGAGTACATTCCTATTTTCATATGACAGCTGAGAGACGTCACGAAGCCAATCGATAAAGATCGGCATTCGCTGTCTCTGTCTTTTACTCCCATCAGACAAGGAGGTCGGCAGTCGACATCGACCTAGGGAATAAATCTTTTTACGATGAAAACGACAGCGCGACAGTCTGGATTGGAGTTTCGCGCGATACGCCCGTATCATTTTAGTTCCCGGCTTACTTTCGGGACATGGCTTGAGTATTTCGGCTAGCAAACTCCACCGACTCATTCCGTCAGAACGATGCCCTTCAGGCGTCTGACGATTTATACATTTGCCATGTAATTTCATAACTTAAAGTATAAGTAGTTTATTTTTAATGGAGCGTCCATCTTGAATCGCAACCACGTGAAGGAAGAAGATGTCCGACCACATGTTCCCGACGAGAGACGTTTGAAGTTCCAAAAGAGAGGTCTGCCATCAACAGCGCGATCGGACAGCAGACGAAAGGTTCCCGGCACAGATTGTGTACCCGATCGCCATGCGGTGATCTCCGTCACGTTTTTGTCTCCACGAGATGCTGAGGACGTCCATCATTCTGCGGTTGTGAACCAACAGGTTCCATAGCGGAATCGTATCATCGAGCGTGTGATAAAAATCAACGAATATCAAAACAGCGAACTTTACAGTGCGATTAATAACTACCCCCGCGCTAAATTTAATCACGGTATTTGTGTATGGACGATGTTAATTTTACGTTAGGTAGAATCATCATGAAATCCGGTACCGGTGAGTTTTCTTATTTATAATTAACTTATTCTCTGGCCATAATCATAAAGTGCACTCTTCATTGTAAAATTAGATTAATAGATGTTTTCTTATATTTCTTAATTATAGCCTCTCGAGGCAGTTAAAACCCCACAACAATATTTGTTTCATTCATCCCTTCATAGGATCCGACTGGACACCACGTGTTATGTTAACGAACGGTCCTTGAACCAGAAGCCTGATGCTGGACCGGCTGATAACTATCCAATATAATTTATTACCTTACTTTTCATCTTACTTATATCAAATTAACTTAAAATCTCAAATCTATCACAACAATGGCGCCCGAATACATAATATAACACGCGTGTCATCATATTTATTAATATTTCACAATTTAAACTTATTTAAAATCAGTAATTTTTATTCCACGGAATCTCTGAGGAGGAGAATGAAACTTATATAAAACCATGTTAAATATGCTTTTCTATTGAATGTAAACTATTATGTGCAACTGAAATTTATTTGTAAGGGGTTATGCTGTTATTGTTATTATTGTTTTCGTTGAGAGTCCACAGCTCCAAAATTTTCAAAATTTTCCCATGGCATAAAAACATTATTCGGTCAATATGACCATTGCATATCGATTGCATTTCGCACGGTTGCATTTAATATCTTCATTAATACCTGTTAGGTCAGGACATTGAAAATATTATCAATATTATGAGTTGGAACAAATGACGATCGATTAAACATCAAATTTGACGGAAATTCAAATTTTGATAGTTTTATTTCAAGTTATAATTTTTTAAAAAAAAAACATCATTTTTTAAGTTCTATTAACAGTTCTAGTAACTAGACAACCTAGTAAACTTTGAACACAAATTGGGAAGTTTCTAACCCACATACTTTTTTCATTAAAATAAAAACTGAATATTTTTAGTATAGCCGGAGCGGCTTACAAATTTTTTAACATTGTATCAGAACTACAATACTATTTTGAAATATTCAATATATAGTAGTGAAGACTTTTTTGAATGTTATATATTATATGTATATGCATTTTTTTATATATTTTATCTTTTATCCAAACTCCAGTAGCAAGTGGGACAGTAATATGATAACGAGTCTTCTAATATTAATGTAGGACACTCTAACATCTGCACTGTCACCGTAGGTCTCAATGAGTATTTAAATGGATTTTTTTTTATTGGTTCTATTTAGACCAAATTTTAGCCTACAGATGTCAGACATAAATAGGTCGACGGATAGTAGTGCAGTAGGTGTATTCTATTTAGATACACTGTTTTTTTTTTTCCTTTCTTCTTTTCTTATACTGAATTGCTGTGCTCATGTTAGTTCAAGGCATAGCCTGACAATGGCGAATATTAAGTACGATTTATATGGATATATAAAGGCTTAAGATAAAAATTATTAGACCCATATTGTGGCTAATAATAATAATTCAGGAAAGGTAAGCATGACATTATCAACTCCATTGAACGGATATAACGGACAGATGAAAGAGAAGAATGAGAGGAAATGAATGATAGATGTATGTATGTCTGTCAGGCTATCTACCGATTTCAGTGAAGGGTATGTTCATGATTATATAGAAGTAGGTTTATTTTTTGAGGCTTATGCTGTATTTTTATGTTGGATCCATGCAGTACAAAAGATATCATAACAAGCTTTGTCAGTTATTTTTATTATTAATAATTATTTATATTATATATATATATAAAAGCATTCATTGACCAATTATAAATTTTTTTGTTTGAATAATTTTTTTTACCCTTGATTGGAGGGGCTGCTAAACGCTGACTGTGTCACGCGTTTTCCTCTGACAAAGGGGGTATTGTAGCGAAGCGCTACTAAACTTGATAAATAAAACATAATATCATCAAAACACTATTTAATTAACAAATAAGTTCAGTAAATTAAAATATAAATTGAAGGTATGTGAATAAATAAATCACATACAAAAAACTACAAGATCGTAATTTGTGGCATTTCAGTTCAACAACTCATGATATTACCATCCAACATTGTCGGTAATGCTTACCTACAGCTTACCTCGCATTATTAGATTTCAATGAAATCATTTAATAGTAGAATTGAGCAAATTATAGCATTAAACTATTCTCGCTCGTATCTCCTAAACTACCGTTCCGTTTGGAACGAAATTTGGTAGGCATGCTTTTCATATAGCTACCTTTCACCTGATAAACATATATTTTGATTTTGGAAACATTTTGTAGTTTCATTATTTTTAATTATAAAAGCGAGTACATTCCTATTTTCATATGACAGCTGAGAGACGTCACGAAGCCAATCGATAAAGATCGGCATTCGCTGTCTCTGTCTTTTACTCCCATCAGACAAGGAGGTCGGCAGTCGACATCGACCTAGGGAATAAATCTTTTTACGATGAAAACGACAGCGCGACAGTCTGGATTGGAGTTTCGCGCGATACGCCCGTATCATTTTAGTTCCCGGCTTACTTTCGGGACATGGCTTGAGTATTTCGGCTAGCAAACTCCACCGACTCATTCCGTCAGAACGATGCCCTTCAGGCGTCTGACGATTTATACATTTGCCATGTAATTTCATAACTTAAAGTATAAGTAGTTTATTTTTAATGGAGCGTCCATCTTGAATCGCAACCACGTGAAGGAAGAAGATGTCCGACCACATGTTCCCGACGAGAGACGTTTGAAGTTCCAAAAGAGAGGTCTGCCATCAACAGCGCGATCGGACAGCAGACGAAAGGTTCCCGGCACAGATTGTGTACCCGATCGCCATGCGGTGATCTCCGTCACGTTTTTGTCTCCACGAGATGCTGAGGACGTCCATCATTCTGCGGTTGTGAACCAACAGGTTCCATAGCGGAATCGTATCATCGAGCGTGTGATAAAAATCAACGAATATCAAAACAGCGAACTTTACAGTGCGATTAATAACTACCCCCGCGCTAAATTTAATCACGGTATTTGTGTATGGACGATGTTAATTTTACGTTAGGTAGAATCATCATGAAATCCGGTACCGGTGAGTTTTCTTATTTATAATTAACTTATTCTCTGGCCATAATCATAAAGTGCACTCTTCATTGTAAAATTAGATTAATAGATGTTTTCTTATATTTCTTAATTATAGCCTCTCGAGGCAGTTAAAACCCCACAACAATATTTGTTTCATTCATCCCTTCATAGGATCCGACTGGACACCACGTGTTATGTTAACGAACGGTCCTTGAACCAGAAGCCTGATGCTGGACCGGCTGATAACTATCCAATATAATTTATTACCTTACTTTTCATCTTACTTATATCAAATTAACTTAAAATCTCAAATCTATCACAACAAGTGCGTGTTCGCCGCGCTCGGCGAGCGTAGCAACGACGGGCGAGGCCGGCACAGGCGCACGGTCGGGGGGCAGTCTTCGTTCGACTAAATTGGTCATCGGCTATGAATCACGTTTTGATTTATGATTGCAGAATATTTATGTATATATTTGTTATTTATATAACATATGTATTTATTTATGTTTTACAAAGTAATGTGTAGGTATATGTATAATTTATAGATTACATTTAGTATATTTTAGTTTGTATTTATTATGTAAGTATAGTATAGTATATAACCAATTTTCTTATAATACTTTTTTTGCGCCTACCACTCATTCTGCATGACCTAAAGGTCAACTGGAAGAGAATGCCATATTGGCATTATGTTCGCTTTTGTACGTACTGTGCAATAAAGTTTTTAAATAAATAAATACGCGGGCGGTGCTACGACGGCTCTGTCTTTTAAAATTGTTGCTTGATTATGCAGTGCAATTTCTTATAGTTTCATTGTTTCATTTAAGCCAGTTTGAAACGGCGTTAAACTCAATTTGGTAGCCCGCCCCGACTAGGTAGGAACTAGGTTCCAATATACCGATAAGTCGGAGTCGCAAGAGTAACCTAATCAAATGTAAACCTCTGACGTTTAATTTAATTTGTGATAATTTAAAACCAAGTGTATTTTTAAATTTTTATTTTAATATTATATACAGACATAGATAGTATGTTATATACTATGACATTATTTGAATTGTTGACATTGTAATTTATACATTATTTTGTTTTACGACGATCCCTTTTACCATACTAGAATGACATGTAAAATTGAATTTTTAAGATGTAAAAGTGAAATAAATAAATCTAATCTAATCTAATACTGTTTTCCGACATCAGAAGAGGAATGCGACATAGCTATTGTTGATAGACTTCGTACGCGCAGACCTGTGATGTTACCACAGAAATAAGAAAGAGGTAGAAAGGTGATGTGGGCTGTCACGCGTGCCACAGCAAATGCTCATAGTTTTTCCGAAACACGCGCGGTCGCTCGGGGAGTCTGTTTGTGCAAGCATCACTGCTACTGTCGGAGGGAGGGAAGGGGAAGGGTAGGAGGAAACAGAGGGGGGAAGGGCATGTCTAAATTTAGAGCTTCTATACTAAATATTACTACGTAAAGAAGCGAGACGTTCCGACAGTTTAATGTCCGTCGCCCGCAACATATAGCACGGCATGTAGTATGCAGTTGGTTAGAAAGAGAAGCACTTATATATTGACGTATACCGTTGTCCCTATAGTTTACACGCACACACGGACGTGTACGGACAGACCGTATTATATCTGTTCGCTTGTATGGATTGTCGGAGGTATGTTTGCGTTAAAGTAAAATAATAAATATCTCAGACATTCACACCAATTATCCAGTCCCAAACTAGGCAGAGCCTGTGCTATGGTTAATAGATTACGTATAGACATACTTAAATATAATATATAAACATCCAAGACTTGGGTACAAACATTCATATTCATCATACGAACATTTTCCCCTAGCGGGGAAAATGTTCGCAACCTTTGGCGTGGCAGGCCGAGAGCTACCCGTTCCGCCACGGAGGTCGTTAAAAAGTTACGTCTATCGACTGGTCTAGAAGTTAATAAGGATCATACTTCTTTCTTCTAGTCTGCGCCACTCCCATCTGATCTTCTGCAGTATATTTCCAGAACGGTAGACACCGTTCAGGTCGCGGCCAGTGGATCCTCGCCCCTACATCCTGGAATGGCTTAGTTCCTACCATCTGTTCTGCTCGACGTATTGCTGGCAAAAAAAAAATATCAAAGATTTTGGAAATATTACATAATATACATATACGCTAGTTTGGCAGGGCGGACATGGACGATACTGGCTGCTGACAGGAAGCATTGGCGTATCATGGAGGACACCTTTACCCGTAAATGGGTGCCCCAATAATAGAAAGAAAACAAGTAAAATAAAACTTAATTAACTATGGAGAGGGCTATGCTCGGCGTATCTTTGAAGGATATGATTCGTAATGAAGAAATCCGACGAAGAACGAAGGTGACATAGCCAAAAGGATTAGCAGGGCGGGCCACATCTGTCGTAGAACCGACGGCCGTTGGGGCAGACGAGTTCTGGAGTGGAGACCACGGATTGGCACGCGCAGGGTGGGACGCCCCGCCGCCAGATGGACCGACGACCTAAAGAAGGTGGCCGGAAGCGGCTGGATGCGGAGGGCGGAGGACCGGGTGTGGTGGCGTTCATTGGGGAAGGCCTATGTCCAGCAGTGGACGTCTAAAGGCTGACATGATGAACTATTTAAGCTTACTTAAATTAGAATTAATATTAATGTTATTTATAAATTTACATTATTCAATTGCCTTAATTTAATTAATTATTATTGTACATAGTTTATAAGATCAATTATCACTAATTTCATTTTATAATTAGAATTTTATGTAAAATTATTAGGGAAAATAAAGGTTTTATTATTATTATTAAACATATACGCAGGATTGTCTAATCCCAAGCTAGGATGGCTGGAAGGTTGGCTGGAAGAGATCTCTATTACAGATAAGCTCAATACACAAAATTTGTAACTGTAGGTATTTAGTTTTAAAATTGTGCAATAAAAAATAAAATATTTAATAAAATTCGCTATCTTTAATATTTAAAGTACTTTCCCCCAGGACATTTTCCACAATGTGTAAGAAAATATTCCTTTATCAAAAACAGGCACCACTAACCTTTGATCATACACTTGACATCCCAATACTGATGCAAGTAATTTGGGTCTACGACAGGAGGCACCGAAGTGCTAGAATCCCTTAACGTGACCGTTCCTCTGCTCCGGGGCTGGAGGCAGGTGGCGAGGAACATGAAGCCTTCCTTGTTCGTCTCGTTGTGGAACGGAAAAGTGTCACGGAATACCTTCAAGACATAGACGTAGACATATTATTATTCATAACTTTTGTTGCAGGTCAATTACATTACAAAAAAAAAAATCAAGTTAATTAAAAAAAAATTAAAAACAAAAAATAATTAAGAATGAAAATTCAGATACAAGTATAATTTAGCATACATATGAAACTAAAAGCTAGCCAGATCTTGAAGATTGCCAGAAATAAAAATAAAATAAATACATACAAACATATATACGAGGGGGGGGGGGGGGGTAGGGAGACGTTACAATGAGATCAAGCACACATTTAAAAACTTGTTCAGGCCGCTACTGCCCAGAGGGGTAGGCAGAGGCGATGTATTGCCACTTTGCGCGATCCTGACACACCTCACTAGCCTCTCTCACATCCATCAACATTTTCATGCACCTCCTTTTATTCTTCTCACTGCGGACCCCAGTCCTCTAGCCTCTAGCTGACGACCTAGCTTCTTTCACTCATAAATTCTAAATGTTCAAACTTGATGTGGTCCGCCCACTGCCGTTTGCTAATATTTGCAGCTATATCGGTAACACTCGTTCTTTGTCGGATCTCTTCATTACGAATCATATCCTTCAAAGAACCCCGAGCATAGCCCTCTCCATAGCTCGCTGAGCAACTTGAAACTTGTGGATCAGGCCCACCGTCAGTGTCCACGTCTCCGCGCCGTAGGCCATGACAGGCAGGACGCACTGATTAAAGACGTTTGTCCAGCTCTGCTGTACATACCTGAGGAATATAATTGGATATTTCCCGCAGTAACCGCTCACTGGTAGTACCCATAGAGAATAACATAATGGCCGATGTGTTACGGTACTCCACGCCGGCCACCGGTGGGAATGACAATAATCCTGTATAGACACAAATATACCTACTGTTATTTGGTGCGGTAGACGTAAACCACCTGACCATGTGGTTCCTGGCTCAGAATAAGGCCAAACCAAATATTCCCGTGGGTGTCGTCAAGGCGACTAAGGGATTGCACAAGGGATGGGCAGCAGCGTTCTCCTGTGTATATTAAGATCATTGCTGCGATCACCAATCCGTCTGCCAAGCATGGTGATTATGGCATATCCCCCAATAGAAAGCCCACCAAAAGTGGCATTCTATTGGAGAGGCTTATTTTCAGCAGTGGACGTATGTAGGCTGATGATGATGATGATTTAATTAAATATTACATTAATGAAGAATCTGTACAAGGACCTGAAACTTATATTAGAACATAGGAGATATTTTAGAATAATGTGAATGGGGGGGGTCTTCATAGGACCAATAGAAGCCAAAATATCTGTTTTTGGAATTTTTGTCTGTCTCTCTGTTTGCATCAGGAAGGATTTTTTGAGGCACTGTGACAATAATAGTTATAATACAAGAAATAAAAATAAACTTGTTTTACCAGGGTTAAGACTAAGTAAGGTCAGCAAATCCTTCCCGGGGCAACGTATGCGCTTCTACAACAAACTACCAGAGGAAATCTTAAATATGACGGACAGAAAGTTTAAGATTCACATTAAAAAACAACTTTGTAAGAGAGCCTATTATAAAATAAACGATTATTTGAATGACAAAGATGCCTGGTACTAATTTTAATTCAGCTTCGCAAAATTTTTATTAATTGTATGCAAACTTGATTTTTAAAAGATGTGTTGCGTGGAGTTTTTTGCGCTGTTTCTTCTTCACAGCGCTAACACCTAGGAAGCGGTAGTCGATAAAAAAAATGACGTGTATAAATGGACCAAGTGTACTCATATGCAATAAATGATTTTGACTTGGACTTTGAAGGGTTCTCGTTCTCCTGTGTATATAAAAATCATTACAGCGATCACCAATAAAGGGGTGTTATGGGTATTTCTGGTATACAAGGAGGTGTTCACTGCTGCACTATAACCTGCCCTGGCGTACAACCTATTCTTATTCTTAGACGGGGATGGGTGGCATAGACATAAACTTGTCTAATCCCAAACTACGATTTTCTGTGAATTAAACAAGTACGGGACAATTCACAAATATAATATCCAGACCGAGATCAACTTGTACATCATCATCAGGTTATTTTTGTCTCCACTGCAGGAGCACAACCCTCTCTCATCTGCCGGGGACAGACGGAGAATTTGGCCTACACTCCCCGCGCTTGCCAGACGAGTTGGGGAGGCCTGATTGATGTTTTATAATGTATTCCCTTAGTCGCCTTGTACGACATCCACGGGAAGAGTTGGAATGGTCCTATTCTACTCTACCGGAAACCACACGGCAGTCAACTTGTACAAATTATACAAAGTTGTCTGTCCCCACTGGGAATCGAAGCCAGAATCTCTGGCGCTCGAGTAAATACATACACACCCTCACCACATACTTACCTCCATGATTCCAATAATACTCCCAGACCGTGTTGAAAGTGAATATTTTCCCCAGAGTGACACTTACTGGTTTACGTAAGCTCACGTAGATGGGAATATTCAGGTGGTCGTGAAGATTTTTACCAACGTGCTCATTTTCAGCAACTAATTTTACCCTTAACCTGAAATCAAAACATTACATTTTGTTCAGGAGGGCCATTATTAACTTATCCCCTATGCAAACTTTCAATTGAAATAAATAAATAAATATGTCAAACATTCACACCAATTATCCAGTCCCAAACTAGGCAGAGCCTGTGCTATGGTTACTAGATAAAGGATAGACATACTTAAATAAATATATAAACATCCAAGACTTGGGTACAAACATTCATATTCATCACACGAACATTTACCGCGGGATTCGAACCCGCAACCTCCAGCGTGGCAGGCCAAGTGCTACCCCGTTCCATTAGATATTGAAAGTAGATTCCGATTTTAATGAAACCTTAGACACATAAAATAAATTAAGAGACGAGATAGTCTAGTTGGAGGTACACTCGCCTCACGTTCATGAGGTCCTGGTACAAACCCCGCCCGTACCAATGAGTTTTTCTAAACGTAAGTACGGTTTATTTATAACTAGCTGTTGTCCGCGGCTTCGTCCGTGTGGACAACTTAACATCACAAATTATTATGTATTACCCGAAGGATTGGGATGTTTTTTCGGGATAAAAACTATCCTATGTCCTATTCCAAGACCTATCCTATGTGTGCTAAGTTTCATCACGATCCGTCTAGTGGTTGAAGCGTGGTTAAGTAACAAACATCTAAACATCCAAATATCGAAACATCAAAATATCCAAATTCTCACATTTATAATATTAGTAGGAAGTAGGATAGGATACAACAGGCTTTTCGATGAAGGAAAACATCGTAAGGAAACCTGCATATGACAAAAAAGAAATTCTAAGGCGTAATGTGAAATCTACAAAATCGACTTAGGGCACTGTTGATGGATAGTGGTTTGGCAAGTGCTGTAATTAGCCTATTATGCGCCCGGTGCGGGCTTCGATAACAGCGCCCTTGAAAAACGCCCACCCAATTCTTATTTGCGCCCCTTCGAGGTCTGCGCCCTGTGCCTGGGCTCCGCTGGCACCGTCCTAGTTTGGCATAAAGGATTTTGAAGGGTCGAAGTGTCGCTACTCGTAGGTCTTCCTGGCGCCCTAAGAAGATTGAAAGTGGATTGGCCATACTCATCATCAGCCTAAATACGTCCACTGCTGGACATAGGCCTCCCCAATAGAGTACCACTTTTGGTTAGATGCCCATTGGGGGATTTGCCATAATCACCACGCTTGGCAGGCGGATTGGTGATCGCAGTGATGATCTTAACATACGCACACAGGAGAACGCTGCTGCCCGTCCCTGGTGCAATCCCTTAGTCGCCTTGACGACGTAAACGGGAAAGTTAGGGGTGGCCCTATTCTAAGCCGGGAACGACACGGCAATACACGACAACTCAGGCGTGGTGTATCCTTCTAAAAATACTTAAGCATACTTGTGTATCGACTCCTTTGGCCCAACTCCAGACAGAATCAGCAACTGAGGAGTTTTTATAGCCCCAGCAGCCAGTATGATTTCTTTGTTCACGAATATGTTGTCAAGTTCTCGTTGGTTTTGCAAAATATACAGAGAAGAAGCTGTTTTGTTTTCGAAGCGAATCTGAAAGAAAATTTTATTAGAATCATGCTGATGATGTTAGATGGATTTGGTACTTGGTTGGATTTAGCTAAAGGTATACAAAGTGTGCCAATATAAGTGTACATATCATCATCATCATCAGGTTATTTTTGTCTCCACTGCAGGAGCACAACCCTCTCTCATCTGCCGGAGACAGACGGAGGATTTGGCCTACACTCCCCGCGCTGGCCAGGCGGGTTGGGGAGGCCTGATTGATGTTTTATAATGTATTCCCTCAGTCGCCTTGTACGACATCCACGGGAAGAGTTGGAGTGGTCCTATTCTACTCTACCGGAAACCACACGGCATTTTGTGGCAAGTGTACACACTGACAAATAATCTATACAAACTTATGAACAAAGTCTATCATCACCATCATCAGCCGAAAGACTGCTGAACACAAGCCTCCCCAATAGAATGCCACTTTTGGTGGGTCTGATGGGGGATTTTCCATAATGGGCTGCCAGATCCAGATCGACAATATAAGTTAGATGGAGCGACGATCTGCGTAAGACGAGTCCTATGTGCAACAGTGGGCTCTTACAGGCTGATTATGATGATTAGTAAGAAAGAGAAGCACTCATTTAGTTGACGTATAACGTTGTCAATGTCTCGGTAGGCTATGCTCGCGCCCTAGGTGTGGCAGCCCTACAACAATTCGCACTACTGCTAGGGGTGTGCCTAAAGGGTTGTCACTCACAGACACAGCTTGAGTTCTAAGCAGGATTTGCAAGTTCTTTCTCTTCATTGCTGGTTTCAGATAGGCGTCTAATGTCAAGTACCTAGCGCCATTCTTTATCGTTGCCGTGGCTTTCCTGAATACCTTACTCTTATCTTTCAGTAACTTTGACGCTTGCTGGAAAATCCTCATGAGTTCGTTTCGTTCGTCGATTCGTTTGAGTTTCATTGGCGCCTGAAAATTTATATTAGCAATTTTATAAGCAGGCTTTTAACATAAACATAACTTTATTCATTTCAGAATGATACTCGTACATTATTTATGTAGCCCTGATTCCCAAACTAGGTAAACTGTATTTCAGAAGTCAGTCTTCCCCATAACGACTAAGTTGAAGTAATACTAACCTATATTTTAGAGCAAAGAGTTAGAATTTTGAAAAATTAACAATTAAAAATATAATTTTTTTACTTAATACTAACACATAAACAGAAGAAAAAGGGTGTGATGTGTGTGCGTGTGTATGTGAGTGTGTGGATGTGTGTGTGTGTTTTTTAAGTGAGAGTGAGTTTTGAAGTAAAAACAAAAAGAACCAAGAATCGACCACGACAACATGGTCTATAACAATGCTATGACCATAGTCCATCACTCGTACAGATTCTTTGATTCCTTGATCTAAACGTTATGTTATAATGAAACTGACCAATCATAATGCTGGCAAATGGTTTAACAATTACCTAATCATTATAGCATCGTTTGGCTGTGTAATCATATCGCCCTTAGACGTCCACTGCTAGACATAGGCCTTCCCTAATGAACGCCACCACACCTGGTCTTCCGTATCCAGCCGCTTCCGGCAACCTTCTTCAGGTCGTCGGTCCATCTGGCGGCGAGCCGTCTTACTTTGTGCGTGCCGATCAGCGGTTTACACCCCAGAACTCGTCTGCCCCAACGACCGTCGGTTCTACGTGAGATGTGGCTCGCTTATAGGCAGTTTAGTTTGCTGATCCTTTCGGGCTATGTCGGTTACCTTCGTTCCTCGTCGGATCTCTTCATTACGAATCATATCCTTCAAAGAAACTCCGAGCATAGCATTCTCCATAGCTCGCTGAGCGACTTGAAACTTGTGGATCAGGCCCGATGGCGGTGTACGAACATGCAAAGTCATTTCATAGCCGTTTTTGATATGTACGAGTAATTAGTGTATTGTAAGACCAGTCTCACTCCACACTTTAAGTATAACAATGTACCTACGCGGCACGGCCCCGATTGCCGGGGCACCAACGCTAATTGCCACAAATCGAGTACGACTGTCAATGTTGCGTGATTTAGAGGTTCAGCGTAACATTGACTTTGATCCATGCGCGTAGGAATCAATTTGGCTTGCATTTAATTTTATAGTTTACTAGCTGACCCGTGCCCACTTCGTCGGGCGGTAAATATTTTCCGACTACCACGCAAAAGTCTTTTCATTTTTCGGGTTAATATATAGCCTATGACACTCACAATAAACGTGGCTTTCTATTGGTAAAAGAATTTTCAAAATTGGTTCAGTAGAGATTATCTGCTACAACCTCACAAATTTTACTTCTTTATAATATTAGTGTAGATGAGAAATTGAAGAAGTTTTCCTATGAAGTGTTTCTGTACTTATTCTGTGGTATTGTAGTAAAGGAGTCATCATCATCAGGTTATTTTTGTCTCCACTGCAGGAGCACAACCCTCTCTCATCTGCCGGCTTTCTAATGGTAAAAGAATTTTCAAAATTGGTTCAGTAGAGATTATCTGCTACAACCTCACAAATTTTACTTCTTTATAATATTAGTATAGATGAGAAATTGAAGAAGTTTTCCTATGAAGTGTTTCTGTACTTATTCTGTGGTATTGTAGTAAAGGAGTCATCATCATCAGGTTATTTTTGTCTCCACTGCAGGAGCACAACCCTCTCTCATCTGCCGGAGATAGACGGAGGATTCGGCCTAGACTCCCCGCGCTGGTCAGACGGGTTGGGGAGGCCTGATTGACGTTTATTAATGTATTCCCTTAGTCGCCTTGTACGACATCCACGGGAAGAGTTGGAGTGATCCTATTCTACTATACCGGAAACCACACAGCAGTAAAGGAGTATATCCTACTAATATTACAAATGCGAAAGTTTGGATGTTCGGATATTTAGATGTTTGTTACTCAATCACGCTTCAACCACTGGACGGATCGTGAAACGAAACTTGGCACATATATAGATCAGGTCCTGAAATAGGACATAGGATAGTTTTTATCCCGAAATAACATCTTATTCCTACGATGTGTGAAGTGATGTTAAGTTGTCCACAGGACGAAGCCGCGGGCAGCTAGTAAAAAATATTTGAGTCAAAAGATTTTATTGCATACCTTCGTAGCAGGACAATAACCATCCACAGCACAATACTCGGAATCGAATTCGCTTCTGGTAGTACCAAAGGCTTTTAAGAAGTATGGCTTCAAGTCCTCCATTGACCATCCCTTGAAGCCGAGTCGGGCCCAGCGCTCGTAGTCTTCTGGGAGGCCGAAGCCGTGGAGCAGGAAGTTGATCTGACCAGATCCACCAAGGCCTTTACCTCGAGGTAGGAATTGTGTCTAGAAAAAGTGTTTTTTTAACAATACGAGTATAACGGAAAGATTCATCATCAGGTAATTTTTGTCTCCACTGCAGGAGCACAACCCTCTCTCATCTGCCGGAGACAGACGGAGGATTTGGCCTACACTCCCCGCGCTGGCCAGACAGGTTGGGGAGACCTGATTGATGTTTTATAATGTATTCCCTTAGTGGCCTTGTACGACATCCACGGGAAGAGTTGGAGTGGTCCTATTCTACTCTACCGGAAACCACACGGCAACGGGAAGATTGGGTATGATTATTAACTGGCAGCGGAATCCGCTCCGCCAGGTCTGTACTAACTTGAACTCGGCGGCTCCAACCGCCTGGACCTAGTTCATGACCTGGGGGTCTATTGTCAGTCTATCTACAAAGACATTTGTACTTTCTATAGCTGCAAACAAACACATTATCGGACGCGTGCGTCATCCGCTGCTTACGGAAGCGTCCGAATAGTGAGCACGGTAGTTCGGTATCCGGTCGGCCAGATTATCTTGACTTACGGCCGATAGTGTGAACCATCCAGATACAGTTAAGCCGCGTTTTCATTTCCTGTAAATATGAACTCTTTGTTATCTTATATATATTTATTAATGGATTTTACATTTTATACTTTTAGTTATCTCTATCAAAATTATACCGACTCTATTTAAACTTTACTGAAAATAAATGCAGAGAGAGATCGTACACAGCTGAAGAAGAAACGTACCTACAGTGGGGTACCTAGTTAAATGGCTTCGGAGACTGAGGGAGGGAGGGAGTAGCACACTCTTTTTTTTGTTGTTGTTTTTTACAAGAATGTTAAGAATGTTAACTAATTTTTTTTATCATCATTATCATCATCAGGTTATTTTTGTCTCCACTGCAGGAGTACAACCCTCTCTCATCTGCCGGAGACAGACGGAGGACATGGCCTACACTCCCCGCGCTGGCCAGACGGGTTGGGGAGGCCTGATTGTTCGACTGTTACCGACATTTGTTCTATCTATTCAGAATTGCAATCCGCGTTGGTGACATGCCAGAATAAGGCCTACGCGGCTAATGGACGCGGCTTGCTTGCGTCATTCTGGCAGATCCACAGTCTCTGATTTGAAATCTGACTATGCAGAAAATATGTCTGCTTCAACTGCATTAGGACTGCTTTAAAACCGTACAGCTAGCTGGCAGTCGGTTTGCAGTTATGCCAACCGCCAGCTTACAGAGTTGGTCCCCAGGCCAATAAATTTTCACCTGACAAATTTTTCAGCTATGTTGTTCGAATATCCTCAATTACCTGATCCCAAAGACCGAAAGACGAGAATCGTTGCGGCGTAGTCTTTACCGCCCAGTCGTTAGGCCCGTGCTGCGCCGCTGTGGGCGTCAGGGGGATCTTGGTAAAGTACCCCATCTGGTCTCCAGCTTCTATAAGCAGAACCCGGTTCTTTGGGTCCTCGGTTAGACGAGCTGCAAGGACACAGCCTGTGGTTCCTGCGCCGACTGTGAAATATGCATCGTTCAGTTCACGACGGCAAGCCTCTCTCCTCTAAATCCCTTATATTTCATTGTATGCGTTATATTAACTGTGTTAGTTCTATCGTTACGTACAATTCTGATTGAATCTTCAGAAGAAAAAAGTAGGACTTAGTGAGAAAACAGATGAGATAATAGTTACGTTGTAATAAGGAGGATTCTAGGATCAAATTAGTAGCGTCCTCAAAAAGGCTGGGGTCCGCAGTGAGAAGAATAAAAGGAGGTGCATGAAAAGGTTGCTGAATGTGAGTGAGGCTAGTGAGCTGTCAGGATCGCGCAAAGTGGCGATCCATCGTATCTGCCTACCCCTCTGGGACCAAAGCGTGAGTATTATGTATTGTAATAACATTTAATCTTTATTACATCGTAATCGGTTCATTATATCAGAAGTTATGCGAAGTTAAAGTTTTCAAAAAATTATATATTACAGTATACATACACTTGTCTAATCCCAAACTAGGATTTTCTCCTGTGCTATGGGAATTAAACAAGGATAGGACAATTCACAAATATAACATCCAGACCGAGACCAACTTGTACAAAATTGTCTGTCCCCAGTGGGAATCGAACCACATGAATAAATTGCATTAGTACATAATAAAGAAGTAAACTACTTGACGGGTTTTAGATAGTGATGAGTTTCAACTTTTTTGGAGGTGAGAGGCAAAGGGTTAGCCGCAGGCAACGCTAATATAAACATATAAATTACATACATACATAATGCTCACGCCTTGGTCCCAGATGGGTAGGCAGAGACGATGGATCGCCACTTTGCGAGATCCTAACACACCTCATTAGCCTCACTCACATTCATCAACCTTTTCATGCAGCTCCTTTTATTCTTCTCACTGCGGACCCCAGCCTTTTTGAGGACGCTACTAATTTGATCCTTTAACATCCTTATTATAACGTAACTATTATCTCATCTGTGTTACCACGAAGGTCTACTTTGTTCTTCTGAAGATTCAATCAGAATTGTGCGTAACGATAGAACTAACATAGTAACAATATAACGCATACAATGAAATATAAGGGAAAGACATTCAGCAACCTTTTCATGCACCTCCTTTTATTCTTCTTACTGCGGTCCCCAGCCTTTTTGAGGACGCTACTAATTTCATCCTTGAATGTCCTCCTAGGACGACCTCTAGCTGTAGTTCCTTCCACATTCGCACTGAATATTACTTTTGTCACTCTTCTTACCAATATATAAATTACTTACCAATAATATAGTCATATCTCTTCTCAGGTTTCAGTACAATGCTAGGATAAATATTGGCATACTTCTGATACAACAAGTAAGAAACAAACGCAATTATAACACCAAAAATATATGAATACAATGCCATATTTTATTATAAGAACTTTTTCTATTAAAGACTTCGATGTAGGGATTTTTTTTGACTAATAATAATCCTTGATTAAATTAATTAAATATTATCTTATTCACTGTGGGTAGTTTCAAATCGATCAAATTACATCGATAGTCGAAAGGTAAAACCGTCGAAAATCTACTCCTATTCATATCGGATAATATCCATCGATCTTCTAAGCAATGTTATACTCTCTAATGTACGTTGTCACATGCTCTGTCAGAGAGTAGAAATTACTATGACTAATAATAGGCGATTTGATATCGTATTATAACGAATTTTTCGACATAAATACTTATCATACAAAAGGATTTTCGTTGATGTCAAAAACCTACAACTTTTCTGTAAAGTTCCTAAAATGTCGCTTTTACCTTTCCAATATCAATACTACTATAAGATTGGAATTAGTTTGACAACGATATGGTTTTAGACAAATAAAAACACGACATTTTGCGATTGGTTTGAAGCACAGACTGGCGTCATGTTACTAAGTCCAAATATGTATATATTACTTGTAGCAGCGTCTATACTCTGAATTTAGTTCATACTGTAATTAAATTAGACAGCGATGGAGAACCTTTTGTATAAGGTACACCGAGTCAGTCGCAACTACGGGGTAAAACATTTAGTCGACGACTGAAAAACCTTTTGTTGGAAAATGAATATTATTCCATAAATGAATTTTCTTAAAAATGAAATTGGTAGACGTTTAGTTTAATTTGTGATAATTTAATACCAAGTTTATTTTTTAATTTTATTTTAATATTATATACTGACATAGATAGTATATTATATACTATGACATTATTTGAATTGTTGACATTGTAATTTATACATTATTTTATTTTATGACGATCCCTTTTACGATATTAGAATGACATGTAAAATTGAATTTTTAAGATGTAAAAGTGAAATAAATAAATCTAATCTAATCTAAATGCAACTACAGAGAAGGAAATCACTGTTTAACTCCTTATTTATTATAAAATTTACGTACTGTTTATGATATTTAAACAAGAATTGGTTTATGTAGTTGCAATTGACACAATATAATGTAGTGCTACCTTTTTGCATTATAGTGTTACGTAAGGTTAATAGACTTTCCCGAAGAAACCCAGTATTTAACCAAAGTAGAAATTAACCTTATAAATCACTAGAACAAAAAATGCAACAAACTGCCAAGCAACTTAAATTGCTTAATAAGATTGTGGGATACCCATATCCACCGATATTACATAGGTAAAAATAGTTAATGATACCCTCAATAGCTGAAATTGTGAACTGGTCAAATTATATAAATAGGAGTGGTATTCCAATTAAATGATCAGAGTTCACTGATACTTCATACAGCACACATCGTTTTATTCATAACCATATATCCCCAAAGTGGTGACCCCGACGTGAAAATATATATATTTCATTCCAGATTAATAGTCCTATGAAAACAAACGCATTTGCGTCTCGAAAACAAAATACACAATAGATGGTGTTCCTAAGTGGACTGCAAAGTTTACATGGTAATACAAACCTGTTTTTGCTGCTGGTGACCCTTTCATGTATATGTTACCGAGACGTAAATAGCGTTGGTTTTCATAGGACTATGAATCTGGAATGAAATATAGACATCTTTAAAGATTTCTGATACTAAAGGGACACATTCTAATAGTTTCTGGATTTAATTTGGACATGGCTATTTGACCTGAACAAATCGTCACCTTCCTTGTTACGCCTTTTGGGTAAATTTACATTGAAACAACTAAATAATAATGTTGCATCTATGTAATATGTAACTTATCTAATAAATAAAATCGTAAACTTCGCGTGTCTGTACATTGAAGATATTTGCAAAATAAAATTGGGGGTCTAAAGATAAGTAATAGAACACATTTCGATCATTTTTGTCTGTGAGTTTGTGCACGCATCACTTAAAAGCTACTGAACGGATTTTGATGGACTTTTCAAAGAAACATGGAGCTTAACTTAACATTTAGTCTTTATTTCATCGCAATCGGTGTACTCAATCAAAAGTTATGAACATTTTTAGTTTTCAAATACATTAGTAGGTAAGGTTAGTATGCAATTAATAGTATTTCCGTACTATTCAGAATGCGAAGAGTTTGGACTACATTTGGAGCTGGGAGTGGGAATGGGAGCGGATTCGGTAGTAACTATTTGTACAAGTTGGTCCTGGCCTGGACGTTACATTTGTGAATGTAGAAAGAATGTCCTATCCTTGTCTAATTCCCAGAAAAATATGTATTATTTAAATGGAAATTATATTACAAGATAGCTTGAAAATGTTTGTGATTCCTGCTCGAAGACTTAAGAGGATTACTGCCGTAGGGAAATCAATACTTTATTACGACATACTAGCAGAAGTGAAATTTTAGTCTGTCATTACATCATTTTTATAGTATTGTACAAATCCTTAACACCTACCTATATATACGAAATTTTAAATATTTATATATAATGAAGTCCGTTGAAAACCACATACAACAATAATTTATAGAAAAAAAAAAACAAATTATCCGTGATCTTTTTTAATAGAAAATAATTTAATACACTTTGTATTTGATTTTTTGTAGTAGATCCTAATGATCGCATGACGATCATTTAATAGCAGTGTTGAATAAAAAGACTGGGTTTTGAATTAGTCTCCATTTAGTAACCATATGTCAAATTTGCAGTCTAAAATAGACCTGAATCAAGGCCAATTTTAGATTGTGCAACTAAGACAGATGGTAATAATTTAACAAGATAATGACAGTACTAGAACAATATAACGAGGCACTATGAAAAGGAAAAATTTGTCCAAACAAAATAATGCTTGTGGCTTCCTCCCTTACAACTATTCTATTCATTATATTTCCACAAGATAATTTAAAAAAAAGTTGTAGAAATAACAGGCAACTTGTAGTTGTTCTAGATCCGATAACCATAATAAGAGAGAAAATCTATTGAATTTATTTAAAAGTTTTTCTCCATAGTGCCTTGCTGCCCACGCTTCCAATTAACGGAGTACTGAGGGAGAGCTTCATCCAGAATCTTTGAAATCTTCAGTCAAATGACAAAACTTTCCTTTCTGCGCTTACTACTGTCTAAACGCTTACAATTCCACATCTCCACCTTCCTCAATCATCTCTCCGGTGGCTGGCACCATAACTGGGGCTTCGATGACCTGCTTACGGCCCTTGGCATCAATTACCTCAATAGTCTCGGGTTCAACCTCCATTTCTGTCGCCTCTAAAGCCTGTCGCTGCTTAAGGCCAGCTGCTGGTGATCTGAAATTAAATTTACAGCATTTCAGTCAAAGTCAAGATCATTTATTGCATATGAGTACACTTGGTACATTCATACACGTAATTTTTTTTATCGACTACCGCTTCCTAGGTGTTAGTGCTGTGAAGAAAAAACGGCGCTACAAACTTCACGCAACACATCTTTTAAAAATCTAGTTTGCATACAATTAATAAAGATTTTGCGAAGCTGAATTAACATTAGTACCAGGCATCTTTGTCATTCAAATAATCGTTTATTTTATAATAGGCTTTCTTACAAAGTGGTTTTTTTATTGTGAATCTTAAACTTTCAGTCAGTCATATTTAAGATTTCCTCTGGTAGTTTGTTGTAGAAGCGTACACATTGCCCTGTGAACGATTTACTGACCTTACTTAGTCTTAATCCTGGTAAAACAAGATTATTTTTATTTCTTGTATTATAACTATTATTGTCAGTGTTTAACCTAGTGCTAATTCTCCATGACAACAGCCAAATTATATGCTACCTATGTTTATTGCATAAAGCTGCCGTATCTGGGTAGTGAACTACCTATTCTGCCATTTAAACCATAAACATTAAGGTAAGTTCAAATCATCTTAACCGAATGACAAAAGATTTTACCTACATCTACTCCTCATGGTGCTCCATAACTCCTCCACTCTACTCTCGCTAACATTCTGTTGTATTCTTGTCGCTATGAGTCTAAATGGTGGTTCATCTTTTCACCCCCTATCGATAGTTGATTACAGAAAAAAATTACATTGACAAAAGTGAGACCCTTTGAAACTCTCCAGCCAATAAAACCATAATTTTACCTGAAATATCTCAAAGGCATTTCTGTATTTTTCACATAATTGCCAGCATGGCTATAGCCTGAACTGTATGTGGAAAAATTCAGCTTTCAGCCTGCCCTGAACTTATTTGATCCTGGTCTAATTACAATCTAGCTACGGCCCCGATTATCAGGCAATTTTACATGTAACTTCAATAGAAACAATACACTTTATTACACAAATACAGTTACAAGTTTTAAAAGTAAAAAATATTACTATTTAGGCGGTCTTATCGGTTTAAGCGATTTCTTCCAGACAACCTTCACCCAAAACTTCAGCTAAATCTGTTGAGTAGTTTTCAGAGTTAACCGGAGGTCAGAAATGGCTTCACTACAAGGAACGCATTGGTCCCAGAGGGGTAGGCAGAGACGATGTATCGCCACTTTACGCGTTCTGACCCACCTAGCCTCACTCACATCCATCAACCTTTTCATGCACATCCTTTTATTCATTCCTAAACGGATAAAATAACTTACCTGATAAGCGCAATATCCCTCTGAACTTCTCTAACGTCTCTCTGCCACTCCACCTCCCGCCCTTTCCTCAGCCTCTGCATGATGTAGTTGTTCGACCTCCTCTGCCGAATCTCTTCAACTTTCTTCATGGCTTCAATGGTCTTCGTCCATAACTCCCTGTTATATTTTATTGGTACATGACGACGCTTTTCGAACTCAAATGACGGGTCGATGGCCAATTCCTTACCAGCAGTCTTACGGTAAGCTTTGGTCCATTTGGTTTTGCGAGGATTCTTCTTCTTTTTAAACGCTGCGTGGCATTTTGAACGGCAAAATCTGAAAATCTGCAAGCAATTACAGACAAGGTTAGTTTCCTTCTGTGTCGCAACACGATGTAAAATAAGTGGAAGAAATACTGGAATAAAGGTCACCTTGCAATCGTTTCTGACGAATTGGATCCCGTGTCCAGGATATATCCTGGACGAGCAGAAATAGCACGTTTCTATACGCATTTTTCACACGTGCTTGTTTTGAACATTTGACAAGAAAGAAATACGAGCGAAACGAACGAGCTTCAATTCAATCAATGTCAAACATTTTTTTTTTAATAATGTGTTTTACGGCTCTGGGAATATTTTTTTTTAACACGATGTTGCCAGCCCTAAATATTTATAAACAGCGCCATCTAGTGAGGAGTAGTAGATACAAGCGGGAAATAGTTTATAGATGTCGCTAGTGCGGCAGAATTTAGTATTTACTACTCGACGCTAGATGCCATACGGTACCTATGTTGAGTTCAACCAATCAACCGCAATACAAGTTTAGTATCGACGATCACCTTGTTAAGCTCAAATAAGTATAACTTTAACTTTTCAGTTGACTGCCCGATTTATCGGTTTCCAAAAATACCGCTGTGGTGTTTACTTCACGGGATGGATGTTAAATGTCTGATTTACTTTCAGCTAATGTACCTACCTATCTACAAGTTCTGTGGAATAGGTAAGGTAGGGATTCTTGTCACTGTCTGGGAGTGACGCTTGCTCGGGGAAGAATTGATGCATCAATGTATTATTATTGCGTTATCATCACGTACTTATATATTTTTTAATCCATGTAAACATACTCATAATCAAAGACAATATATTTATAGTACCTATACTACCTGCATGTTCTAATATAAAGATATTAGAACCTCACTTGCTTATTATTACTATCTATTTTATACATATCATCATCATATTCACACTTTTAATTCGTCTGTAATATTATTAAAAAAAACTACTCAATCTGAAACTTCGAAATAAAAAAATCTGGAAACTGTTTTAGTCAATGTACTGTTATTTCTCAATTTTATACTATATTCTATAAAGACTAAGTTTCCTGAAAAAAAGTTAAATATGCCGTGTGGTTTCCGGTAGAGTAGAATAATATAGGACCACTCCAACTCTTCCCGTGGATGTCGTACAAGACGATTAAGGGAATACATTATAAAACATCAATCAGGAGTCCCCAACCCGTCTGGCCAGCGCGGGGAGTGTAGGCCAAATCCTCCGTCTGTCTCCGGCAGATGAGAGAAGGTTGTGCTCCTGCAGTGAAGACAAAAATAACCTGGTGATAATAATGAAGTTAAATAAAAACAAAGTCCCCTTGAGAGCTCCCATAATAATTTGCTTTCGTTACGCACCTACTATAATATTGTTTTGCCCGTTAATTTTATCGCATGGATAAGTACCAGGTCTTACACGAATATCACCAATGGCAATATCCTTAATTGATGTTGTCGTTCTCCCTTACTCTGGCGTTCAAAGTTTGTGCGCCACATAATATAAGCAGAATTGATATTTCCTCTATTCGCGAGAGGTGTCGATGTCGCTGGCGATGTTATCGCCGGGACGAATGCGTCTGCGCATGCTAAACGTCAACGTGGGCAATAACGACGTAAAACGACGACATCTTAATACACGCGATACAATGTCAGCTGGCAAAGAATATACACGGTGGAAATGACAAGTGATCTCACTCGATTTGTTGTAAAACTTTATACTGATATTCAGAGCCATGTCGGGGCCCCTAGAGAATGCACGTGTCGAGGCCCCTTTACCGTGTTCTAACTTCCTTTGCTTTTCTACCACAATACTGTTATGTATGTATGTGGCAACACTATAATTAAAAAAATAAAAACTACTGTCATGGCTTCCCCACCGAACCGAGTCGTTTCATTTAACATTGTGTAACAAACTGAATGAAAAAAGAGAAGAAAGAATTATGCATGCATGATTAGGGAAAAATAAGAATTGGCTTCGGCCTTATAACTGCAAAAAACTAAGAAATCGTACTAAAAATGACCTGGATGTATAGACTAGCGACTTTTGCCTGTCCGAAGGACAAATCAACCAAAAAAAAATTAACATGGTGTCAGAAGTGGGATTCGAACCCACAAATGCTCCGCACGCGTGGACTACTCACTTTCTTTTCACCCCGACTCGAAGCCCACGTCAACGTCCACGCCCAGGCCCACGCCTACTCCTCTCTTACTCTAAGAAACATTTTCAAAAAATACTGCATAATGGATAATCCAGCCCTGCTGATATTGACACTGCATTTTGAGACATCTGTTTCACACTCGAGCGCTTGAGTTGTGGGTTCGATTCCCACTGGGTATAGACAACTTTGTGACGTCTGGTTTCCGGTAGAGTAGAATAGGACCACTCCAACTCTTCCCGTGGATGTCGTACAAGGCGACTGAGGGAATACATTATAAAACATCAACCAGACCTCCCCAACCCGTCTGGCCAGCGCGGGGAGTGTAGATCAAATCCTCCGTCTGTCTCCGGCAGATGAGAGAGGGTTGTGCTCCTGCAGCGGAGACAAAAATAACCTGATGATGATGATAGACAACGTTGTACAAGCTGGTCCCGGTCTGGATGTTATATTTCTAAATTGTCCTAGCCTTGTTTAATTCATATAGCACAGGAGATAATCCTTGTTTGGGATTAGACAGGTGTATATATATATTTATATGTATGTTTATTTATTATATATTTTGATGATAACAATAATAAAAATAAACTTGTTTTACCACGATTAAGGGACCGATTGTGAAGGCACACATTTAAAATTTGACAGCGCTAAAATTGGTTTCGTCTTTATCTTCATAATACTGTGTAACAAGGATAGCAACAGTTTTAGTGCTGTCAAATTTTAACATTGTGCTTCAGAATCGAGCCCTAAGACTTAGTAAGGTCAGTAAATCGTTTTCGGGACAAAGACGCTTCTACCACAAACTACCAGAGGAAATCTTAAATTTGTATCTACAGAACCCCATTTACAGTTCCGTAAAATTTCCGCACCATCATGCAAGTCACGGCGTCTACCGGTCTCACCTCGTATGTCACCATTGACGGCGACGTGATTTTTATATCATCTGCGCAGGAGTGGGCTGGGAGTGAAAAAATCGCACGAAGCAATCATTTGCATACAACGCTGTGGGAATGAGAAATAAGCTTATGGCATTTAACTGCAGTTGTGAGAAATCGTTATGTGAATTCCTTTAACCAGGTATTTAGTATTTTTAGAGAGCAGTAGGTACTGATAATGGGCCCGATTCTGAAGGCACACATTTAAAATTTGCCAGCGCTAAAATTGGTTTCGTCTTTATCTTCATAATACTGTGTGACAAGGATAGCAACAGTTTTAGTGTTGTCAAATTTTAACATTGTGATTTCAGAATCGAGCCCAATATCCTTGTATAGATTTAATTTGAAGAAAAATGGTTATTGATGGCCTCTTTTTGGTCATAGCTTGGTGATAACCATGGATCGGACTCAGGTAGATTCATTTGTGTATTGAGACGAAGTGTCTATGTTAGTCTTACTGAGTCATGCGGGTCTCTGATGAGGTGGACAGTTATTTCCCTAGCTAACCGTGGTACCTCAACACGGAGGCGGCGATGTTGTTCGCAACACATCACGTCAAGGAGTATCACGGAGCAAAAAGCGGGCGAACTAGAGTCGCTTTACGACTTTGGATTGCGCAAAGTGGCGATACATCGTCTCTGCCTACCCCTCTGGGACCAAGCCGTGGGCATTATATATGTTCCCAGTTCCGGGATTATTATATTAAACATTAGGATTTTATTATATTCTCTATTTTAATATAAATATGAACATACCACATAGCTCGTTAAATCCTACTAATATTATAAATGCGAAAGTTTGGATGTTTGGGTATTTGGATGTTTGTTACTGAATTACTCTTCAACCACTGGACGGATCGTGATGAAATTTGGCACACATATAGGTTAGGTCCTGGAACAGGACATAGGATAGTTGTTATCCCGAAAAAACTATTCATTCTTTGATGTTAAGTTGTCCACGCATACGAAGTCGCGGGCAACAGCTAGAAATCCATAATTTTTCTTTCGCCTTATAAATTTTAAATAATATTAAATAATGAATTATCTTTTCATGATTGGATATTAGGATATTACTACTAGAAATCCCGGGATTTCCATTAAAAAAACTTTGCCATTATCACCACGCTTGGCAGGCGGATTGGTGATCGCAGTAAATAATCTTATAATAGACAGGAGAACGTTTCTGCCCGTCCCTGGTGCAATCCCTTAGTCGCCTTGACTACACCCACGGGAAGATTGTGGGTGGCCCTATTCTACGCCGGGAAACTCGCAGGTCAACAATTACACTGTATTTTTTTTCATAAAAACAGTTTACATTAAAAAAAACAAACAGCGGTCGTGTCGATCAGCGGTCTTCACTCCAGTACTCGTCTTCCCCAATGACGGTCGGTTCGATTATCTACTTACGAATCATATCCTTTAAAGAAACCCCGAACGACAGAACGAACCTCCTGAAGAATGTGGACGACCAGGTGCGGTGGCGTTCGTTGAAGAAGGCCTATATCCAGCAATGGATGTCTAAGGCCTGATATGATGATTCTACTCTTCAAACAGCAACACAACAATTCTATAGCTGTAGTTTGGCATCGAAAATAATTGTCTAAAAATAACTCCACACCTTTTAAGGTTGCATCATCATCAGGTTATTTTTGTCTCCACTGCAGGAGCACAACCCTCTCTTATCTGCCGGAGACAGACGGAGTATTTGGCCTACACTCCCCGCGCTGGCCAGACGGGTTGGGGAGGCCTGATTGATGTTTTATAATGTATTCCCTTAGTCGCCTTGTTGGCCTATGTCTATCAGTGGACGTTGAAGAACTGATATGATAATGAATATTTTGCTTCATTATGATTTTGGTCTTTGAATTTCAGACAGTCTACATGACCCATGGGTATGTTTGATCGCAGGGCGACAGCATTTCTGACTGAGCTAGTCTATCCTTAGAAGCAATCAAGTGACTCAGCTTAAGAAAATGTGCCTACTAAGTAAGACAAAGTCACTGACCACAGTCAATGAGATGGTCATCACGTAGTGACGTCTAGACGTATACTTCATCCCGAGGTTATAAAACTGTTGTTATCGCTTGGGGAAAATACGACGAGCGCGTGGAATGGTTTTCTAGGTGGGTATTAAGCAGGTTTAAAAGTTGAATTAACGGAAAAAACTGTCAAGTCTTACCCTTTTTACGAACTAGCTGTGCCCGCAGCTCCGCTCGCGTCGATTAAAGAATGTTGATATTTTATGAAGTTGAAATTTGCTTCGTACAATATAAAAATGAAACTAAAAAAAATGGGAGGAAAAATATGATAGAATCGTTTTGCAACAGGTGTTTTCTTAATCCTATAAGAAAATCGAATTGATTTTGGCAGATCGATCTTTTGCCTGCCAATTTGTTCTTGGATTAATCTCAACTCTCACGTTCCAATCGATTAGTAGAATCGATGTTTTCACTAAAGATCGGAAACCCTATTTACAGTCCATTGTAGAATTCCAAAAAACGTTATAGACAACAGTGGCTGGTGCTCTAGTTGTAACTTATAAAGGAAAAGTACCAGGGCATCAGAATGCAGCAGGAAGTCAGCGTGTATTTAGTGATTCAAGTGTAACGGCCGGAGCGGCGCGGGATTACATAGCGCACGCGCTTTCTACGCGTTTCATAGTTAGGGAACGTACACAAACTACGTGACCCATGTTTTACCATTTTTTACCCCCTCCCCCCTTGGTGACCACTCGTAGTACATATGCCAAGACGCCCCCCCCCCCTCTAGTTTTCACGTAGTAATTCATAAATATGGTTGTAAACCATTTTTTTGCTACGTGAAAGTTGACAAAAATTATAATTTGGCTCAAATTCGTTTTTATTAATATGGCGCTTGCCGCATGACGCCAAGAGTGCGTGCATATCTATAATTACAAGTAAAAAAATATTATCAAGAAGAAAAAACTCTCAGTTTTCAATCAGCTGACGATATGTGCGTCAGTGTTGCCACCTGTGAGTTTAAAAAGCGCTAAACGCTGCGCGCCATATTTGAATATAGCTCGTAATCGAGACTACGTGACGAAAACCTAAGCCCCCCCCTCTGTGACCAAGCGTGGTATTTTGAAGGAGGGGCCCCCTTCTGAACGGGTCACGTAGTATGGATACGTTCCCTTAAGTTGGGCTGGCAGTACTGCGCATGTAAAGATGGTTGAGTTGGATTAGATGAACCACTTATTTCCTTTTAGTTCAAGTCAGGTGCAGATCCAGCCCTCAGAAAAGGCTATGGTCACGGTCAAGTGCGAGTTGGACAACGGACTTGCTCACGATCCATACATTGCATTCCTACAAAGGAGACGTTTACAAAATGTATGACGCCCCGGCCAAGACGTTGCACTGTTTTTTAATTTTATTAAGGCATTGAATTCGCGCTTTGTTCATGTATACATTGCTATTCGCTTAAATAGCAATTGTGAAATATCAGAAAAAAAAACTTAGATTGGAACAATGATCTCTATATACTACTAGATGGAGCGTTCAAAACAATCGCTCTGTTCCACGCAAGTAGCCACAACTCTTTCATATTCACTTTGAAACTTGTGCAGTTACTGCGCAGAACATTTAATTATTACTAAATATTGACGCTGCGGTTAAATAATGTCAATATTTAGTAACTAATTAAATGTTCTGAGTAGTAACTGCACAAGTTTCATAGTGAATGTGAAAGAGTTGTGGCTACTTGCGTGGAACAGAGCGATTGTTTGGAACGCTCCATCTGGTAGTGGTCTTTGTATCTGGTATAGAACGATGCAACCACAAGCTTGGCAGATAATGCATCGGCCCGCTCTGGTTTAAAGTTACTAGGTGATAGATATATAATTTATCGGCTAATGATGATCTATCCTCAAAGCCTTAATGGCCCCTGACGAAAGCCTAAGCTTTTGGTAGATATTCCACCTGAAGGCAGTGGAAAAACAAATCAAAATGATGTATATGGGAATCTTACACATTCATGAATTTACGCTCGCACTGTTAGTAAGTAAAGCACGCTATTCATACAAGGAGCGTATAATTTATAATTGTTTATGCCCCATTAACTCGATCACTGCTTCTTAATGGTTATTCGATAACTTTCTAAACGAAACCTACTTGCGTACAAGCTTACAAAGTTAGGTCTTTTTATTGTTATGGTTCTATAGGAAGATCGATTGACATTGTCTTACAGCAACACTAGCTGTTGCCAGCGACTTTGTCCGGACAACTTAACATCACAAATTATTATGTATTTCCCGTAGGAACTAGATATTTTTTGGGATATAAACTATCCTATGTCCTATTTCAGGACCTAACCTATATGTATGCCAAGTTTCATCCTGATCCGTCCAGTATTTGAAGCGTAATTGAGTAACAAACATCCAAACTTTCGCATTTATAATGTTAGTGGGATTATCATCATCATCAGCCGTGTGGTTCCCGGCTTCGAATAGGTGAATAGGCCCAATCTTCTCGTGGGTGTCGTCAAGGCGACTAAGAGATTGCACCAGGGATGGGCAGCAGCTCTCCTGTGTATATTAGGATCATAACTGCGATCACCAGTCCGTCTGCCAAGCGTGGTGATTATGGCAAATCCCCCAATAGACAACCCACCAAAAGTGGCATTTGGACAGACTTATGTTCAGCTGTGAGCTTATGATCATCAGCCGAAATACGTCCACTGCTGAACATAAGCCTGTCCAATAGAATGAAACTTTTGGTGGGCTGTCCATTGGGGGATTTGTCATTATCACCACCCTTAGGCGGATTGGTGATCGCAGTAATGATCTTAATATACACAGGAGAACGCTGCTGCCCACCTCTGGTGCAAGCCACCCATGGAAAGATTAGGGGTGGCCTTATTCTAAGCCAGGAACCATACGGCTATCATCATCAGGTTATTTTTGTCTCCACTGCAGGAGCACAACCCTCTCTCGTCTGCCGGAGACAGACGGAGGATTTGGCCTACATTCCCCGCGCTGGCCAGACGGGTTGGGGAGGCCTGATTGATGTTTTATAATGTATTCCCTCAGTCGCCTTGTACGACATCCACGGGAAGAGTTGGAGTGGTCCTATTCTACTCTACAGAAAACCACACGGCATACGGCTGTATCGCATATTAAAACTCAGGCCTTAAAACTCTTTCGTAGACAAACTGCCATTGCCTATTCTAAACTATTTGAAAACCATCTCGATTACGTCTAAAGTAAGCGTTTACGAGTTAATCGATTTCGAATACAAATCGAGCTAGTTGTAGTCGAGGTCAAAATAAATGATCCTATTCAAGATTCAATTACCATAGAAATGAATAGGATGGGAGTTTTAGGGAAAGTTTACGATCTAGATCCGTTTTTAATAGAAACACCGGTTGGTAAAACGCAATTTTGTCTAAGCTGTTTGCGAAAAAAAAATGAACATTGGCGGAATTATTGTGTCTTAAAAGCATAATAACAAAGGCCATAAAAAAAAGTGAATCAAGTGCGCTTTGGAAATTATCCCTTAACGGGATTAACCCACGTGCCTATAATTTTGACGACCACTGCCACTGCCTTGCAATATAGTTCTGCAAGCTTTATTCTATTTTATTTATTAATTCTGAAACCTACAGCTAATTAACAAAAATATATAATACAGTATAATATAAATTAAACATTAGCCATTAACAGATTTCTAATATATAAACATAAACATTGCATAGGGTAATAAAAGTAGACAAAAAGTAGGAGGTAGTAGTTTATTTATAACTACCCTCAAGTCGACTGCATTAGTAGTTCCTGACATTAGCAGCTGTATGGACAGACGGTAGTCGTATCTTAAGGATTCCGTTTTTACCATTTTGGTACAGAACCCTAAAAACGAAGAACAGTTAATTCATCAAAATGTTCTCTTTTTTTGGAGTCACCATTTTTGTCGAATAAAATAAAGATTTTTCCGACATTTTGACAACGATCTCTATGTACTAGGTACTAGATGGAGCGTTCCAAACAATCGCGCTTTTCCACGCAACTGCGGCTCCGGGAGCCGCAACTCGGTTATATTCACAATGAAACTTGTGCAGTTACTACGCAGAACATTTAATTATTACTACATATTGACGCTACGGGTAAATAGCGTCAATATAAATAATTAAATGTTCTGCGTAGTAACTGCACAAGTTTCAAAGTGAATGTGATTATTAAATATTAATTAAGTGAAAGTAATTATTAAATATTGACGCTACGGGTAAATAGCGTCAATATTTAGTAAATAATTAATTGTTCTGCGTAGTAACAGCACAAGTTTAAAAGTGAATGTGAACGAGTTGCGGCTCCTTGCGTGGGACAGAGCGATTGTTTGAAACGCTCCATCAAGTAGTACATAGAGATGTTGTGTTTTTAAAATCTCTTTTTAGCTTAGTCGGTGCGCTAGTTTTTGAGTTTTCTGAAGGGTAACTTACAAACATAATGATCACGCCTTGGTCCCAGAGGGGTAAAATAAACTTCGCTACACCTAACCATTATGATGGAGTCGTAAAAAATAAAATAATATTGCAAGAAATTATTGATTTGAAACATAATATAGGTAATTCCTTAAACATCTGTAAATATTTCACAAAAATTGTTATCATAATAATTCGACTTACTCAAAACGAACGCTCAGAGCAACGATTTTGTTTGTAATTTTTGCAAATAAATCTTTTGTCCGCAATCTTCTTTAGACCGTTTACGTTTTACGCAGCTCTTACTGCTTCAAGATAGGGTTGATAATATCACGCTGAGAGTGATTTTTATCTTGTCAAGTTATAATAGGTTGTCAGACTCGTATGTTTGTGCCTTCGGGTGACGCTTACTTAAATTCTTTTGTCTTGAGTCGGGAGTTTTGAAAAGCATATCATGCAGAGAGAGATCGTACACAGCTGAAGAAGAAACGTACCTACAGTGGGGTACCTAGTTAAATGGCTTCGGAGACTGAGGGAGGGAGGGAGTAGCAGGGAACGTCGTACTATTTTGATTTAATAAATAATACATATAGATACACTCTTTTTTTGTTGTTGTTTTTTACAAGAATGTTAAGAATGTTAACTAATTTTTTTTATCATCATTATCATCATCAGGTTATTTTTGTCTCCACTGCAGGAGCACAACCCTCTCTCATCCGCCGGAGACAGAGGAGGATTTGGCCTACACTCCCAGCGCTGGCCAGACGGGTTGGAGAGGCCTGATTGATGTTTTATAATGTATTCCCTTAGTCGCCTTGTACGACATCCACGGGAAGAGTTGGAGTGATCCTATTCTACTCTACCGGAAACCACACCACACAACGGCAATTTTTTTTGTCGCGGGGAAATGCTTACCTAAAACCCCGCGGTGAGCGTCTCCGACGCACAGATGAAGGTGGGACACCGGGATCAATGAATTTCGCAATTCCACTGTCCCTCCCCCATGTGCCTGATGCCTGCACTAGCAACGGACGGGACGCGTAAGATGGAATAGGTGCCCAGAGCCCCCGCTCCGGTCACCCGCGTCCCCGATGACCTCTTTTAGTCGATTCTTACGACAGGCAGGGGATACCGTAGCTGCATTTCTCGCCCCAGCCCATCACAGAGCCGAAGAATATTAACTCCATACGAGCCGAACAAGATCTTGTCCCTTCACTAACTTGTTAACTGGATCACGATTTTGTTCCAAACGATCATGTTTTTTTTATATTTTAATTTCATACAAAAATCACTATTGTTCATAAAATTAAACCTTTATAAAAGTCTTCACGAGCTGTCCTCCTCGTTCGAAGAATACAGCGCCTCTCGAGGGTTGATGGAGCACACCAGCATCTTCATCACGCTACTGCATGAACTGTAAGTGCTATTCTCTATAATACAAACTCACGCGCGAGTCTCACTCAAGTGCCTTCACTCAGTTCGATACCTAATCCATTTGTAATTCTGTAAACATTCCAGAGCCCTATCGAAGTGAAGTGAACAAAAAACTCACTTCACGTCGACAGTGCTGTAGAATGTTCATAGAATGCCAATGGATTAGGTTTCGAAGTGAGTGAAGTCACTTGAGTGAGACTCGCACGTGAGTTTGTGTTTTAGAGAACAGCACTACGCTCTTCTCGTATAAAATATTCTTATTTAGCCTGATTGGCAAATTAAAATTAACAATATCACTCTATTTATTTATGTGCAACGATCTCTATGTACTACCAGATGGAGCGTTCCAAACAATCGCTCTGTTCCACGCAAGTAGCCACAACTCTTTCACATTCACAATGAAACTTGTGCAGTTAATACTCAGAACATTTAATTATTTACTAAATATTGACATTATTTAACCGTAGCGTCAATATTTAGTAATAATTAAATGTTCTGCGTAGTGACTGTACAAGTTTCATTGTGAATGTGAAAGAGTTGTGGCTACTTGCGTGGAACAGAGCGATTGCTTGGAACGCTCCATCTGGTAGTACATAGAGATCGTTGCAATGTGACAATATAACGTGTACAATGACATGTAAGCGGTTCAGAGAACGAGTGGGGCGCGCCGTCGTGAACTGTGCTATATATACCAAGTAACTTTAACAAAAGTTTAGGCGTAAGACAAAAATAAAAACTCCAATTAATTGATTCGTTCGAATTTAAAAAATACCTCGCCGCATTAGGAGCTATATTTAAATTCGCCGATCCGGATTTTCGAACGCACCGGATTATCGTGTCAAAAGTGACACGCCGAGCCGGCCATCGCGGGCATCCGAAATTAAAAGCACGGTGGTCCCAAAAAAAAAAGAAATAAACGTGGCCGCACATTGAAAATGTTAAAAAAATAGTTATACTTCCGACTTTTTACAAGAGCTTTATGAAAACTCGGAAGTGTGGCCATTTTTAGCATAACCGTGCGACTACGCTTTCTTTTATCTTTTCTATTTTTGGATGTGTCGACTTTTGACAAATTTTAGCATTTTCCTGCTTTTATACTAGGCAATAAATAATAATTCTTAATTTTATTAGTTCTTACTAGCATTCGGTTGCCTGGAAGAAATCACTAGAAGCGATAAGGCCGCCACTTGTACATTTACTGTATATTTCTTCTACATATTGTCTATAATTTGTGTGCAATAAAGTATATTCAATTCAATTCAATATACAATAATTTTTATTTGCGAATATGAGTATATATTTTTATAAGTTCTTGTATATTTAAAGACCTTCATACTCTGCCTTAAAAAGCGTGCAAATATTAGCCACTAAATAAATAAAGAAAATACAATATTACTTCATCATCATCATCAAGTTATTTTGTCTCCACTGCAGGAGCACCACCCTCTCTCATCTGCCGGAGACAGACGGAGGATTTATTACTATATACTTAATATTACTATGTCAATCTTTTAGTTATTCATAAATAATTTACGAATATCAATGTCATTCGGCGAATATATTACAGTGTCATTTTTATATAGTTATTTTTAAAATTAGTAGAGCGTATACTCTCTACTAATTTTAAAAATAACTATTTAGCTATTAGAAATCATAGGTAACAAAAGTTTAATATCGTAAGTTTTGAGCAGTTCATATCTAAATTTGGATATGGTATAGGCGAGACTTTATTTTTTCCGACTTATCATAAGGGATATAAAGTCGGAAAGGTCACAAATTTTAGTACTTTCCAATAATTTGACTTATAAAAATAATCCTTGTGCTTAAATACAATGTAGGACTCTATGTGTGTGTTTTAAGTAACCCGTAAGCATTATTCGTGTTAGAGTCTTAAATTTAAGAGATGGTTTGGTTACCCTATTCTTATGAGAATTCGCCGGTAGGTGTGCGGCGACGCTAAAAAGTATCAAAGAAAACAGCCAATTTTCGTTCAGTTTCAAAATAAATGAAAAGATAAAAGAAAGATACGAGCTTCGTGGCGGTAGCTCAGTGTGAGGTTTGAACGCACCGCGTGCGCCCGCTCCGCTCAACATATTTTGCGCCAATTTCGTTTTCGGACCTTTTTCTATTTAATTCTCGTGTGTGACAGTGACAATTCGTGTTAAGTGTTGTGTTCTGAATGTGACTAGATCGTTTTTGATTGAATTGTTTGAAAATAACAGTGCATTTGTGTTGATAAAGAAGTGAACGAGTGAACTCAAGATATGCGTGTCGTTTCAGGTAAGTTAGAAAGGGTATTATTAATTTTATATAAAAGTATTTTGATGCAATTTTAAAATGGAAAATTCCACAGTAAATAATTATACATTTTGTTTATCGTGGCGAAAGCAATTAATAACCTTATTTTATATTCTGTTGGGTATTATTTTCCATGCGCCTGCGTGACGTGTAAAACTTGCGGACATTCAATTTTCTCTGACCTGTTTCTCGGAAATCGATACTTCTCTGCTCATTTTGGTCTCAGATTGATTGTTTATGCATTGAAACGTTCCTTAAGATTTTGTCTAAACAAAAATAAAAACTTTATTAAAATCTGTTCAGTGGTTCTGGAGTTATAAGCGTACTGAGATACATCAATGGAAATCGTGTCACTGTATAAAAAAAATAACGAATTTGTTTGTATGTGTATATTTGTATACTGTCTGCTCCTCTCATTTCCGGTGATATTCTGGTGTCAAAATTTGCCTGATTAGTAACCAGATATAGGCTAGATTGCAAGTCAGCAAAAACCATTGAAAATAAAAGTTGTTACAGCCTATAAAATTTTTTTTTTATTCCCGGTTGGTTCATACTTGACCACAATCATATCTAATTGTAAGTGACGTTGAGTCCTAAGGTGGAGCGCGCTTAACCAGAAGATGCCTATTCACTCTTCCTTTAAAAAGATCCAAGTTGTACTTGTCCGGAAATACCGAAGCTGGCAGAGAGTTCCATTTCTTAGCAGTTCGCATTATTAAAGAGGAAGTTAAACGCTTAGTACGCGAGTTTGGTATATGTACTACATAAGGATGAAGTCCCTCCCCACGCCTGGTAGTTCGGTAACGGAAGGGGGATGGGGGAATCAAATCGTGCAATTCCTGGGCACACTACCCAAAATGTAATCTGTAGAAAACCACGATATCTGAGGCTCTGTATGACGTCTCGTAACCATAGACTCAAGCCAGTTTTTTTAAAGTGTTGAAATCGATTCCACTTTTATTAAGTGACACCATAAAATATTCATTCATTTCATTCGTTCATCAACTGGTAACACTATCTTGATACAAATTTCTCTTGATCCCGAGATAACGCTTACGAGTGCAATCCCAACCGCCATTCTGTTATCTAAGTAATCAGACGGAATATTTCACTTTAACCTTTTTAGAGGAATGTTTTATTAATTAAACTAAATGTATACAGGTGTTGATAGAAATTTCGTAATATAAGAGTGATGATTATGGCGAACAGTGTTGGAACTTTAACGTGTACTTAATTAGCCATCTTAATCTTGAGAATGATTGATGTAGAATATGTGATATGCTTGTATCTTGAGTATGGTTCCGGCTAGCCTTGTGGTTCCGGTTTGGAATAGGGCCAATATCCCCGTCGTCAAGGCGAGTAAGGGATTGCACCAGAGACGGGAAGCAGCGTTCTCCTGTGTACGTTAAGATCATAACTGCGATCACCAATCCAAGCGTGGTGATTATGGCAAATCTCTCAATGGACAGCCCACCAAAAGTGTCATTCTATTGGGGAGGCTTATGTTCAACTGTGGACGTATGTCGGCTGATAATCGATTGTGTCTAAATCTAGACCTAAGGCAGACCTGGTCCAGACAAAACTATATCGATAGTGCAGAGGTAAAATATGGTAAAAATTAATTTTTTTGTCTTTGTGTTTTTTTTATATGCGCAATAAAGAATATAATAAAAAGGTAATTGATCTTAGCTTAGTAATGTTGTGTCTTAATATAGTAACAGTGATATATTTATTTGAGTTAGCTCACTGTCACTATGGAGCAATGGTGACAGGTCAAATTTGAAGGGTAGGGAATAAGTCTTTTTTTACATTTCAAACATGCCGCACGCATCCGCCAGCACGGTTAAGTAACAGTAAAATAAGTAAGAAGACTTAATAAAGTTAAGTTTGAGTTATGTCACTGTCATTTTAAGGTGTCGATAGCTATGAATATATAATATGTACTAGCAAACGCCCGTGGTTTCGCCCACGTGAAGCAAGTTCTTATTTCCCGAGGGAACCATTGTTCCAGAGGTAAACATGAGCCTATGTTTATATACATGATGATGATTATATACATTAGTTTGTTCGTTCATTCATTCGTTCGTTCGTTCGTTCATTTGTTCGCTCGTTCGTTCGTTTGTTACTTTACGAGAGTCCTAAGAGACCCAGCATTGGACTACTATGGTCTATTGTTATGCCTGAGAAAGTTGAGTTTTGTTTGTAAATGTAAAGTTACATGACAATGATTAAGGGCCTTGACTTAGCAAATATAGTTAGCGTATGGCGTATAGGCTTAGGACTTTCCTTGCAGTGAAATCCTCAGAAAAAAAACATTTGCGCAAAGGGAAATTGTAAACAGTTTAGAATAGATGCTAACCTAACTAACCTCTTCTAACTAAAATCTTTTGTACCTAATATTCTTTACCAGTTCTCAAAGGTATAGAATTCAAACTCGGGCAGAATATTATAGTAGGTACCACAGGATCCTCGTCGAAATAATCTTCACTTTTTTTAAATATGTCAGACATTCACACCAATTATCCAGTCCCAAACAAGGCAGAGCCTGTGGTATGGTTACTAGATTAGACATACTTAAATAAATATATAAACATCCTAGCGTAGCATTGACGCTACGGATAAATAGCGGCAATATTGAGTAAATAATTAAATGTTCAGCGTAGTGACGGCACAAGTTTCATTGTGAATGAGAAAGAGTTGTGGCTACTTGCGTGGAACAGAGCGATTGTTTGAAATGCTCCATCTAATAGTACATAGAGATCATTGGCAATAATAGAGAAAACCTATCAACATTTTTTTTTTTAAATATGTGGGGACATTTCACACACGGCCACCTGATCCCAAACTAGGCAGAGCCTGTAATATGGGTATCAGACAGCTGATATACATACATAAATACATAATATAATATATGTATAACATCCAGTCACAAGGCAAACACAAGTGATCATCACACGAATGTTTGCCCTGGGCGGGATTCGAACCCGCGACCCGCAGCTTCGCAGGCAGGTGTACTACCGACTAGGCTACGGGGCCGACATACAAATAAATAAATAAACAAATAAATAATATATAAGGAAAATCCTCCAATAACATAACTTAGGACAGTCGTAGTATGTGCTTTGAACGGCGCGGGCGCATCCTTTGATCTCGCCGACCGATATAGAGCGAATACCTGCGTGCGGTGCGGTATGCGGGCTACACACGATCCGACTGTAAGGTGAATATGGCCCGACAGACCGGACCTGTCCGACACGTTTCGCATCAATGATTGGCGATCTCAGGGGATTATAGTTGGTCCCGTTCTTGCTCTGCCAATGTATTTTCTTACGATGCAAAACATTCTACCATTTTTCGTGAGAAGATCTACACACATTTCGCCGTACCCACCGAATAAAGTCGTAAATGAGTTTACTATGGTTTTCGTGTCATTCCAGTTTCCTCATAATCATCAGCCTAAATACGTCCACTGCTGGACATAGGCCTCCCCAATAGAATACCACTTTTAGTTTGATGTCCATTGGGAGATTTGCCATAATCACCATGCTTTGCAGGCGGTTTGGTGATCGCAGTAATGATCTTAACATACACACACAGGACAACGCTGCTGCCCGTCCCTGGTGCAATCCCTTAGCCGCCTTGACGACACCCACGGGAAAGATAGGGGTGGCCCTATTTTAGACCGGGAACCACAGGCCGTAATACACCATTGTAATTTTTTATAGATTCGTTTTTGTGAAGATATTAACAAAAATATTTTATTCGGTTCCTACTTCCTTAGTGTCAACAAAATCATTTTTTTTATTTTTCCTGTAAAATCGATATTTTGCCTTTATGATTTTATTCGGTGGGAACATCGATTTGCACACTTACATGCTGTCTACTAAAATAAACGTAACCACACATTCATAATATATCATACACATCGATATCTCGCATGACCACGTTGTCTTATCCTTTGGCAGAGAGGAACGCCTGATCACGGTGACTACCTTCCCTGTTACTTCAATGTTGCCAACATGAATCTAAAGTCATGAGAATTACCCATTAAATAAGATATGGTTTATGGTTTAAGATTATTTATTCTCATAAGAAATAACATTTCACTTATATGAGATAGTAAACTAAAATTATATTATGTTCTATTCTAATCTAATCCGAACTGAGCTTATACAAAGCAAAATACTTTTAAAACGAAGCGGGTAGTTAGATATCATTTGATCGAGTGGATCTTGGTGCAGAGTTACGATTTCAATAGCTAATACTAGCTGCGCATAAGCAACTAAGCTAAAAGAAGCGAGATAGCATTACACTATTACATTACGTCGGCTAAACGATCGTTCAATTCATGACGGCACGCCCCTCTCTTTCTCTAAATCGTTTACTTTTTATTGCATGCTTTTTATTTTTACTGTGTTATTTCTATCGTTACTTACTAATCATCGAGCATACTTATTTTATAATATTTGATATGTAAATTTAATAGGGTTGTATTTTAAAAAATACACATTTCTTTTATTTTATCTGCAATAAATACTATGTCTTTCTCATTTTCCTTCTGAAAGGTTCCCTGGAACAGATTGCTTTAAGCTTTCCAAAAATCTGTACCTTGTGTTATTCTTAATTTGTGTGCAAAAAAGAGTTTATGTATCTATTTATCAATGTGTGCATATGTTAATATGTACCGTGTCCCGCGCTCACCCCTCGCAATAAGTAGCGGGGTGCCATCATGCATTGAACGATATCTAAATCTCCCAACATTAGGGTACATAATTGCATACCAGCTAAAATGGAGTTGCAAGGTTAACACGTTTATCCGACAGTTAAGACACGTAGAACGGATCTGTAAGACCGTGTGTAGACCCCTGGGTGTTGATCATCGTAAAGTCTCGGGAATTTGATTAAGGGTTTGCGAGTTTCATAATCTGTTATGGATTTGCAGAAACTGCGTGTTAAAATAGGCATTGCTTAAAATATGAGGTGGAATTAAGGAAAATAGAAAACCAATGGCGATGTCGCTCAGCGAGCTATGGAAAGAGCTATGCTCGGAGTTTCTCTAAGGGACAGGATCCGAAACGAGGTAATCCGCCAGAGAACTAAAGTTTTCGACAAAGCTCAAAAAGTTAGTACGTTGAAGTGTCAGTGGGCTGGTCAAATTTGTCGGAGAACCGATAACCGTTGAGGTAAACGAGTTCTCGAGTGGAGATCACGACTCGGCAAGCGTAGTGACGATCTGCGTAGGGCGGCTGGCAGAGACTGGATGAGAAGAACCGAGGATCGGGTTCAGTGGCGCGCCTTGGGAGAGGCCTATGTCCAGCAGTGGGCTCTTACAGGCTGATGATGATGATGATGATGGCGATGTACATATCGTCGCTGAAGTTCTGCCAGCACGTAATAAGTCTAAATGTATAATAACCAGTGACCGGAATTAGGCAATTGAATTGAAAATATTTAATTCGGATATATTCCATAAAATGTTACTTACAGTACTTTATCCCTTATCGTCGTCGTCATCGTCATCAGCCTAAATACGTCCACTGCTGAACATAAGCCTCCCCAATAGAATACCACTTTTGGTTAGATGTCCATTGGGGGATGTGCCATAATTACCACGCTCGGCAGGCAGATTGGTTTTCATAATTATTTGTTGAAAAACCAAGAACTTCTTGCAAAAATTTGCAGCTCAGCTAAATATGATTAAAATAAACAAATAAAAGATTTTACAGAAAATCCTCCTTTTTAGACCTATCGCTCTCCTTTATCAAGTTATTATCTGGCAATCCTACTTGAATACAAGTTCCTTCACCGTAATCCCGGAATATCCATATTGACATAAGCATGGTCGCATACCATACCATATTAACACAAGTAGGTACATTACATTAGATTACCTAATTTCGATCATCATCATCAGGTTATTTTTGTCTCCACTGCAGGCAGGAGCACAACCCTCTCTCATCTGCCGGAGACAGACGGAGGATTTGGCCTACACTCCCCGCGCTGGCGAGACGGGTTGGGGAGGCCTGATTGATGTTTTATAATGTATTCCCTTAGTCGCCTTGTACGACATCCACGGGAAGAGTTGAAGTTGTCCTATTCTACTCTACCAGAAACCACACGAATAATTTCGATCAATAGGTAATAATAACTTTACAGGAGAGCAAAAATCTCATTTTTGTGGATTTAATTCCCAATGGGGTAGAAAAATTTGTACAAGTTTGTCCTGGCCTGGGCGTTATAGGCCTAATAATAATGCTGTCCAAAGTAGATAATGAGACTTATGTGAGGCCTATGTCCAACAGTAGACTCTTTCAGGCTGATATATAAATTTAAAAAAAACATATTTCACATGATATTTAGAGTCCTCCTTAAGAGTAATATTGCTTAAAAAATAGTAACAGCATCTTTTTTGGGAAAAATTACCAAAGAGTATTAAATTTGTGCACCGTTGTTGAATATTTTTCCCAGTCTTCTACTTAGCGTACCAAATCACCACCGCACCAATTTCTTTTCTAGGCTTCTAATAGAGTCATGTTCAAAACATTTAGAAATTCGGCTCACCACAGGAATAAGTGCCACGTCTATATGCCATGGTATTGTAGCGACATCCTTGCAAACAGTTGCTGATATCCACAAGACCTTATTATAGGCTGTTATCAGGACTAATAAGGACTATAGCTTCTTTGAGGCTTGGACTGAGGATTTTGTTATATGTATTGTTTGTTCATTCGTCCGTTCTATTGTTCATCCTAAGATAAAGTCTATTTAAGAAAAATTGTTGTATCAAAAGCCAAATACTTCTCGATCGAACTCCAACTACGCCTTTTGCAGATGATCTCATCCATTTTATATTTGCCGATACCTTCACTTACATTTCACATAGATGTTTACTAACATCTCTGTCCATAGCAAAACATTTCTCATCAACTAGAATGTCATTGACTTTTACTTCACCACTTTATCCGTCGTTAAACAAAGTAATTCCACTTTTATTACACTCTTACTTAAAAGTCATGGCATATGCAGACGATATTGTAGCCCAAGTCCCCTACTCAGCGTAGATCCCTAGGGATTAACGTATAGTTTTTATGGCATAAAACAGCTTCCTTATGTGAACTGGCTTCAAAAATAAACTCAGTTCTATTGGTTCTGATTGGAAAATATGTTATACGGTTCATAACATTGAGATTAATTACTGAGACTGAAGTCTGAATTACGTCCACTGCTGAACATAAGCCTCCCCAATAGAATGCCACTTTTGGTGGGCTGTCCATTGGGGGATTTGCCATAATCACCACGCTTGGATGGCGGATTGGTGATCGCAGCAATGATCTTAATATACACAGGACGACCTCCGTGGCGGAACGGGTAGCTCTCGGCCTGCCACGCCGGAGGTTGCGGGTTCGTATCCCGCTAGGGGCAAATGTTCGTATGATGAATATGAATGTTTGTACCCAAGTCTTGGATGTTTGTATATTTATTTAAGTATGTCTATCCGTTATCTAGTAACCATAGCACAGGCTCTGCCTAGTTTGGGGCTGGATAATTGGTGTGAATGTCTGAGATATTCATATTTATATTTATTTCTTTATATAGGAACACGCTGCTGTCCGTTCCTGCTGCAATCCCTTAGTCGCCTTGACGATACCCACGGGAAGATTGGGGGTGGCCCTATTCTGAGCCGAGAACCTCACGGCATAAATTACACGGCTTAAAATACTTGTGCTAATCGATTTGATCGATTGTAGTATTTAAGTGCAATCCAGTCTAGATATTAAACCAATAGTTGTTTCTAGGTCGAACGGTAGTCACTGATAAAGGATTTAAAGCCTTGGTGTCCTTGTCAATTCTACTACTAAGTTAATACCTATAGGGCTATAGTATAGTCGATAGGGTGAGGTAACATAAGTATGCAATTGGCATATTAATACAATACACTTTATTGCACAAATAAATACAGTTACAAGTTATAAAAAGTTACAAATAGTACAATTTAGGCGTTCTTATCGCTTTAAGCGATTCTTACCAGACAACCTTTGGGTAGAAGATATTATGCCAGAGAAATTGTAGGTTTTGCTGATTAGGAAATTCAAATGATAAATAGGTACTTATATGACTATAATAAATAAAATAAAACAGCAAATAAATTGTAAATATTAAGTTTTTAGGGTTCTACACATACATTATATTTATTTATTTATTTATTACATATACATATATAACAAATATATACAATACATACACACAATACTAATACAAAAAAATATCAGTGCATAATAGTATAAGTAAATGAATAACTTTCTAGGGACATCTTAACGGACACCGAAGTTTTTTGTCAGTCTATCTGACGGCGGATAACAGAATACTTTCTTGTCGAGGTTAGGTATTCACAAAACAAAAAGATGACGACGTACACTTAGCTTACATTATCTTATTTTTAATTTTATTTAATTTTTTTTCTTTATTTAACAACAATTACAACATATAATGTACAGTACAGTCTACAGAAATGAAATCCCATTTATATGTGAACAGAGCGCTCACGTGATCAGTACATTAGTCTACACCCATCGACAAGAAGTGCTTGTGCAGTTCTTGCTTTAGTAATCCACCTGATACAATGTATTTTAAATCGGATGGCAAAGAATACCAAATTTTAGCCATAACATAACCGCTGGTACGCTCACCGTAACAGTTGACACATCTTGGAACATTTATTCTCTTGTTTGGCTTAGAATACTGTCGTTTAGTTACGTTAATATTGCTTCTTATATCTTATCTTCTCAGGGGGCCAGGAAGACCTGGCGACACTTCGACCCTTCAGGATCTTTTGTGCCAAATCCCTGACCACCAACGGTGCCCCAAGCCGATTTGGTGGACTTCACATACGCCTCAGAATTTCTTCTTGGGCATATGCAGGTTTCCTTACGATGTTTTCCTTCACCGAAAAGCCTGTGGTATTACAAATAATTGCTTCTTATATAGTCTTTATCATAGTTTTCTGAAAGTAGCAAGTATTTAGTTTTGTGCTGGATCGGGAGAACATTGCAGAACTTAAAGACTTCTTCCTAATTGAGTTTTAATTTTTCTTTAGTTTTGACAGGCATTATTGTTTAAGCATTCTTAACTGAAGTTAGTGTATTATTGGTTGGTTGGTTTATTTTGCCCTAAATTGTATATATCTATGTACACATCACTTCTTAAAATACGTTTCTGTACAAATACCATTTTGTAACTTAAAATAACAATTCTTATTCATTTACTATAAACACATTACACAGTGTTAAATAATGATTATCATCATCATCAGGTTATTGTTGTCTCCACTGCAGGAGCACAACCCTCTCTCATCTGCCGAAGACAGACGGAGGATTTGGCCTACACTCCCCGCGCTGGCCAGACGGGTTGGGGAGGCCTGATTGATGTTTTATAATGTATTCCCTTAGTCGCCTTGTACGACATCCACGTTAAGAGTTGGAGTGGTCCTATTCTACTCTACCGGAAACCACACGGCATGATTATACTTTATAGTTACTTATTAAGTTTCAACTTAATGTTAAAAAAACATAACAAACATTAAATTAACACAATATATAATATAACAATTATTTCTCATTTAAAAATTGTTAGTTGTACGGTAATTTCATTACAAGCAAGAATTACGGTTCTCTTAGACAGTTTTTTATTATAAGTTACTTTTTTATTTATACTAATGCAGTGTATGCGAAAACTATAAATTGTCATAACTTTTGATTGACTAGGCCGATTGCAATGAAATAATATGTTACTCCGAGTTAAGCCCTATGTTTCTGTGAAAAGGCCATTAAAATCGGTTCAGTAGTTTATACGTGCAACAGACAAACAGACACAAATTTCAAAAATGATCTTTATGTGTTCATTTCCCAATTATATATTTTTTGCTAATATTTTCAACTAGTTGTTGCCCGCGACCTCGTCCGCGTGGACAACTTAAACTCACAAATTATTATATTTTCCCGTAGGAATGGGATATTTTTTCGGGATAAAAACTATCCTGTGTCCTATTCCAGGATCTAACCTATATGTGTGCCAAGTTTCATCACGATTCGTCCAGTGGTTGAAGTGTGACTGAGTAACAAACATCCAAATATCCAAACTTTCGCATTTATAATATTAGTAGGATAGGATAGGATGAAAAGACACGTGTAGTTTACGTTTTTATTTAATAGATCTGTGATTGATTGGTGCGTAACGGTAGAACTAACACTGAATAGAAAATGTAAAAGATTTAGAGAACGAGTGTTACATGCCGTCGTGAACTATACCATTTAAACTGTATTGTAACCGAGATATTGGGCTCGATTCTGAAGGCACAATGTTAAAATTCGACAGCACTAAAACTGTTGCTATCCTTGTCACACAGTATTACGAAGATAAAGACAAAACCAATTTTAGTGCTGTCAAATTTTAAATGTGTGCTACAGAATCGGGCCCAATGTACATATTATATTGTACGTTGTATAAAACAAAAGCTAAGATTAGCCAGTCACAGGCACTGAGGAATCACAAGGACATATCGGTAGACAAACTCAATTAGGACTAGTTATTTTTAAAGCAGCACCTATGGATATGTGTGCTAAATAAAATACTGCAGAAAATCACTGGCTGATTTTGTAGGCAGATTTTATATGCTGATTTGAATGACTAGTTGCGAGGAAATAGTCAAAATAGGAATGTAAAATACCTAGGTAATGCAAATCTCACTATTTTTTAGAAAAGTACCTATGTTTTTCACTCCGTTCATTCATAATTCTTTAGCAACAGAAGTTTCAATCGTATTCCAAGTTTTAGCTTTAGCGAAATCCTCAGGAGTGGTTGTACAACCTAAAAACTTTCATTGGCGACTTTACTTTTAACTATTCATAATTTATAATGCATAAAAATGTCTATAACAATTTCGTCCTCTGCCAACTGTAGGTCCATCTTCACGCTTATCTCAGTATTTTCTTCCTCTGCTACTGCTTGATACATCGATACTATATAGATAGAGTATCGTTTCGCTCTCCACTCCAAAATGATACATGATCACAATGGGCAACGATTCGCGTTCTATTACTAAACGTATAACTGCAGTAAGAACAAAATCTTCATCATCATTAGCCTCTAATAGTCCACTGTTGGACATAGACATCTCCCAAGGTGCGCCACTGAACCCGATCCTCGGTTCTTCTTATCACTATCAGCCGCCTTACGCAGGTCGTCGCTCCATTTAGCCAGGGGGCGTCCCACACTACGCTTACCCAGTCGCGGTCTTCAGTCGAGAACTCTTTTACCCCAGCGGTAATAGCAATATTTAAACGGAATTTGTTCGTCGTATTAGTTTTGTAGAAAACTCTTATTTCTTATACAAATTTCTTTAATATCACTAAATATGTTCTCCACGACGTCACACGAAGCACGTTGTCACCAAGTGCCACCTTATTGATTGGCACTATTCCATCCCAGCCCGCCTGAGCCCAAATAGCACCACGATTTATACTGACAACCGGCAGACGGTTTTTTTATGTCTATATATCGAGATGAATGAGTCAATGGGCGTGTGTTCGCTGTTGGATCTGATGGGGCTTTGAAGTTCTGACCATCACTTTCATTATAGTTTACTCTAACATTGTCCAAATTTGATAAAATTATAATTATTATTGTTTCAGTCTCAAGCATGTTTGAATTATTAGTTTCCTTAATTGTTATTTAATTTCAAAGTAAATATTATCAAATATCGCTTCTAGGTGTTAGCGCTGTGAAGAAGAAACGGCGCAACAAACTTCAACACATCTTTTAAAATCAAGTTAGTGTTGTGCGAAACTGAAACAACATTAGTACCAGGTATCTTTGTCATTCAAATAATCGTCTGTTTATAATAGGCTTTTTAGAATGCTGTTTTCTAAAGTGAATTCTGAGCTTGTGTCCGTCATATTTAAGATTTTCTTCGATAGTTTCTTGTAGGGTTAGTTGTAGGCATATATTGCCCTGGGAACGGTTTACTGAAGCAAGTATGTGTATACATTTATTATTTGTCATAATCATAATATATAAATTATAACCAAATTATTTATTCAAAGAGTTAATAAGTAACAAGAGGAATTCGACATTAGGAATACGGTGTACAATCTACGTTACGTTAAGGAAGAACTAATTAATGTGTGGTAGTGCTGCTCCATCATCGAAATCAAAGAGTTTGGCAGCGGGCATCCATTTGTGGCGAGTGCTGCGAATGCACATACTCGTGGCTCGTATAATGGAGATGATAATTCGTGCTCTCAACCAGCCCATCACTTTGCTTAGTGGACGGTCCCAACGATTAGCAATTGTTTCTGCCAGATTCTTGATGAATGAAGACATTTGCAGGGTGGGACGCCCCGCCGCCAGGTGGACCGACGACCTGAAAAAGGTGGCCGGTAGCGGCTGGATGCGGAGGGCGGAGGACCGGGTGTGGTGGCGTTCATTGGGGAAGGCCTATGTCCAGCAGTGGACTTCTAGGGGCTGATATGATGAAGACATTTGCTGTCCGAAGACAGAATCATAATATATAAAAGTTTTAATTTCTGATGATTGTAGTTGTGTAAGGTAATATGTACTGGCATACGTATATGTGTTTTGTTCTGTTTATTATTTTTATCATAAAACTATTTAAAAGTTCTCATTCAAAATCAAAATCAAAATATTTATTTTCAAAATTGGAATACATTATTCTCTTTTTGACGTCAAATTCTGCCTAAAACTACTCCATTTATTACAGAGTTATCAGGACCGTTAGTCCAGTTAATAACTTGATTAAGTTATTTAAGTCCTACGATCACCATCTTTTCGATCTTAATAACTCCTTTACCACCCTTATCTAACTAACTATGACTACTAATACCACTAATGTAAGATTTTGTTGCAAAACATTTCCACTAAGTACTATTTAACACGTTAGCTGCGGCACCAATTTTTGCATACTTTCCGTTCCTGCGGCACGAGGTATAATCGGCCCGTACCGTGACCAGACGTTAGGGCGACACGCTGTCTATTAGACCCCACCTCCTTTTACAGACTAAAATCCATTTTCTGGCGCGAAATCAAAGATAAATGAGAATTTTGGTCCTTATTGATATAGACAGTGAATTGATGAACCCTAATCCACCGTCGCCCCGGGATCTGATGGCTAGTTTAGGAATTATTAGCAAAACAAAATATGGGATCTTATACACCTCGTAACGCACTGAAATAGAGCAAATTTTCGCTGCGATTAGTGATGGGAAAAATAATATCGACGTTTTTAAACTGTCTTAACTACGCAACGACTTGACCGATTTTGATCAATTATATCTCATTAGATCGTTTTAAGGGCAAAACCTGGCAAAACAACACAAAGATATCAAAGGATACATTTTTTTTTAAATAATCTAAATTGTGCTTGAAGGCGCCATAAAGAAAAAAAACCGGCCAAGTGCGAGTCGGACTCGCGCACGAAGCGTTCCATTCTATACCATTAAGAGGCACCTATTACAGACTTATTATTGGAAAATAATGGATTACGGTTTATGCATAAGGTTTATCTTTCTATTTGTATATGAAAATCTTAATGCGGTTCACAGAATAGAAAAAAAAGGCAACCAGAAGTAGAAAAGAAACTGTCCTATTTATTCTGCCTCGGGCTTTAAAAATACAATTATTAGAACTTGAATTAACATTAAAAAATCAGTATCAATATACTTTTTTTATAAAAATCTCAATCCAATCTCTCTCCAATCGACGTGATGCACAACACTGGTCGCGGGAAGCTCGCGTTGAGTGCGGTACGAGGTCAGGGGGGATATGGGACGTTTTAGCCTCGTTCCGCACTGCATTAAAATTATATTAATTCAGTGCGGCACGAGGCCTAAGACATCCGGTACCAAGGTAGGTACACCACCGAGTCCGGAACCATTTAGTGATCTCAAATATATATTTATCTCTTTCCTACACTGGACCAAACCAAAGCTATGCCATTCGCACGACAGAGAAATTCACTTTTTTGCTTGCCGCACCACAGGGAAGTTGCATCAGGGGTGATTTAGGCCTCGCTTCGCACTTAACGTGTTAATTCACACCAGTCATTGCTGTTACGGTTTCTGGCGTTTCCTTCATTATTGCAATTGTATCGACAACTGGTTCAGTCAACACCACTGGCGTCATTATCTCGTTGCATATCTAATAACACTCGAATGTAATATTAATAATGCACATTTATATGTTAGTTTAATTAAAACACGTTTATATTATGAAGTAGTTATCGATAATTGTGGGTATTTCAATTGAGCTTGTGTGGACTCTTATTGTAACATAGAGTTGAATTTATAAGTTTATATCCTGTCCTGACTGTTGCTTTTATTTAATTTTGATCGAATCTCCTGCATTTCTAATGAAGATCACTTCTTTTCCATGTGTGTTATTGTGTCTTATATCATTTTCTCGATTTACATTTATATCTTCTTAACTTTTATAGAAATCGTTATTTTTGTTCTTCTCTGATGATATCTTGAATAGCATATACGAGTATACTACAATATTAACCGAAAAACTATCTAATTACAATGGAATCTGTTTAAAAGTTCTTGATTACTAATCAGAAATAAAGAAACCAAGTGACGAGTATTCCAATTATTGTAGTTATTTATTTTATAGTGTTTATCTTGTATTTAAGTATTTATCTTGATGTAAATATATTTAATTAAAATTAAAAGGACATTAGATGTGATGCATTGCTAAAATAATAAAACTGTTGAACCTATAGGCTACGAATTTGAATTTAACATTACAAGTTACTGATAAATGATAATTAAATCCTATAATGTACATTCAAGATCAAGTGGAACCAGTTTCAACGTGGCAAGTGAAAATAAACCCATTGGACATCGCAAATTACGTCCAATTCATTATTAATAGGGTGAAAACCGAGATCGAGGGCTCACAAGCGTTTGCTGCGTTTGCGCAAGTTATTTGGGTAAACCTTTGCTATTAGCTTTTGATAAATTATGGTTTGTTTAACTGCTTAAAATTTACTCTGTTTTACCATTATGATTAGTTTTCCAACATCTGTAATAATCTTTCAAGCTTTCAGATTTTCTTCTCTTGTGGTTCTTTTCGCTTTTTTCTATTTATTTTATTTATTTGCTACTATACGTACTTACTTATTTTATTTTCTTTTTCTCTATTGACAGCCTTTATTCTAGCTTTTTATTCACCCTTCTTCTGAGAACATCTAATATTTGGCATGCTTCAAATTATGCCTCTAAATTATTTTTGGGCTCAAATCAGAATTATCAAGATTTGCCAAATTTCTTATTAACTTAGTTTTTCAAGTTCGAGTACGAAAGATTGAATCCATTAACACTGTCATTATCGAGTCGATAAAACCAACAATATCGAGGAGATTGACGCGTTTTTAACAAGACAGACCTTTATGAAATATTCATGGGACGACTCCCCGAGGATGTCCGTAATCACGCGTCTGAGGCATAACCATCACTTGAGTAGGGTTGTCAACATCAGGCTTTAAACTTATCTTGATTATTTTAATTCAATTCAATTCATCATCAGGTTATTTTTGTTTCCACTGCAGGAGCACAACCCCTTTCTCATCTACCGGAGACAGACGGAGGATTCAAATCAATTACAATTACAATGGATACAATTCAATTCAATTTAATTCAATTAAAATATACTTTATTGTGCACCAGTACATTTGTTTATAATAAACCAAAAAACTTAACATAGAAGGATGAATTTAGTGTACAACGGCGGCCTTATCGCTTTCAGAGATTTCTTCCAGGCACTCTTTTAACAGGACTATTGATGACTTTATCGTGTTGTGTCATTCTAGTTTTTCACCTCACTCTTCATCATTCTGTCAAAAAGAGGTCTTTAGTCATGCTAGTAATTGACATACTTATATATTCAATATCTAGATTTCAGATGTCATACCAGAGAAACTGATGAAATATATACTTATAACACGTATGTGGAGATAATGCGGCAGTAACGACGGCTATTTACGTACCGTTTACAAACTTGTTAAAATTCATAAAGATTTCCTTACATTTTTACCAAAAAAAACAGCAACGTTGATTGTCTCACCGCATGATGAAGTCAAAAACGTAGAAAGCAGGTGTTTTAAAGGAAAATTTTCTAAATATATAACTCATACACGAACTACGTATCTGTATTACAAATAGATGTAAATATACTAGAAATATACAAACACTGCCCAACATATAAACTCTATTACATAATAAAGACGCGCCCGTTATATATTTCTACGTGGACAATGCTATTATTTGTAAACAAGTCACCATCATTTACTGTAATGTACTTGACATACACAACACAATGTTTCATTCATATTTATGATGGGCTAATGCTAAAATCTAAATTAATCCTTATATATAAGTTCTACTTCTAAATGCGAACGTCTGCTTTGCAAAAGTATATGAAATTTTGCTCCTGAACATTATCTTGAAAATTGTGATATGGACGACGAAGGTAAGAGTAATGATTTTAGTAATCTATTAAATATCAAAGAAATTATTGTGAGATACTTTAACATAGAGATAGATAACAAAGATACAATACAGTGGTGCTATCTGCTGAAGTGAATTCTTTGTTCACTTCACTTCGCTAGTGCTCTGGATTGTTTACAGAATTACCAATGGATTAGGTTTCGAAGTGAGCGAAGTCACTTGAGTGAGACTCGCACGTAAGTTTATATTTTAGAGAATAGCACTACGGAGCAGAGAGACTAAGGTATGTAACGACGATCTGAAAAGCCCGAAGGCCGGGTATGATACTGCATTGGCGAACTCTGCGACAGACAGACAATCAAGAGATTAAAGAAGGTGTTTATTTAACAACGTTCGTTTATTAAAAGTAAGTTTTGCCAACCCTGATTGTAATATTAAACGCATCGTGGGACATTATCGCGGGAATAATTGCGGGCCGCGACGCCCGTGCGCGTACCTGTGGCTATCAACGATTGGAGACTGCGGGCCGACAGTTTGTTTTAGCATACGTGTAGGTATGCTGTTATTATTATCATACATTATCACGGGGGTATTAAACAGTGTCCCGTCTTCTGTATTAAAGGCATCAATCTTACAGACTACAAGTCATATGTTTAAGAAAGCATGTTTAATGCTCTCAAGTCTATTATACAGTTTTTTGTTATAGTAAATTCGAAATCCATGTGGTTTCCGGTAGAATAGAAAAGGACCACTCTGCCCGTGGATGTCGTACAAGGCTACTAAGGGAATACATTATAAAACATCAATCAGGCCTCCCCAACCCATCTGGCCAGCGCGGGGAGTGTAGGCCAAATCCTCCGTCTGTCTCCGGCAGATGAGAAAGGGTTGTGCTCCGGTAGTGGAGACAAAACAACCTGATGATAAAATTCGGAATCAGGAAAAAAAATCGAATGATTTGGGTCCCGAGTCTCGACCGCTAATAGAAAAGGCTTGGGAGCCAGACCATTCAGCGCTTCAGCTTCGCACATCTTTTTAATGTTGCCTACAAGCTTCATTTTAAAAGAGGTGTTGTTGGAAGTTTGGTGCGCTGTTTCTTCTTCACAGCGCTAACACCTAGAAAGTGGTGGTCTTAAAAAAATTACGTTAATGAATGTACCAATTATACCCATACGCCATAAATGATTTTATATTTGCCTTATATTTCCTAGCAGTAACACAAACAAACGTATGTTTTTTTATACGTACAACGCAGCGGTGAAAATGACCGTAATATCTCGAATAGATCCCATTTCGTAATTAAACATAACAAGCCTATTATTAAATTATACAAGACAAGAAAATATCTAGTTGACATCATATGTATATCCCAATGAAAAAGGTGTTAGTAATTTTATTCAAAGACCCGACCAGCTAACGCAGATCCTCTTATTACTCTTCTCTGTAATAAAATAAAGATCAGATTTAATTGGATATGATTTCAGCAATAAAACGTCTGGCAGAGTTTCAAATGTACCCAACAAACCGCTACGTTACAGTAAATACTGAACTAGAGTGCGAATGTACTCGTAAACCACCAAATCTCGCGATGTCTATGCTAATTTATACAGAATGCTTATTTTTATTCATTTATTTATTGTATTTAAAAAAAAATTACAGCTATTATAACTAAGTACATTACGCATATAGCAAAATAGAGCAAATTAAAAGTTTCCACTTCTAGAAATAAATTAAATAATAATTAACATTCATAATCAACTAATGGTTCAAATATAATAAGAAAATAATACATACATACACAATACAAGCAGCAAACTACAACTGAAATCAACACTAATAAAGACAAATTGATTAAAATAAATACATAATATAAATACAACAAAGGAATATTTCTTAATACTAGCTCTAACGAAACACTAACACTAGCACGTCTTAACACAATCACTGATTATATTATATTATGTAACATATATAACTTGTATATGTTTGACTGTTTATAAGCTGTGTAACAGCTGAGTGCTATTCTCTAAAATAAAAAAAAAGCGGCCAAGTGCGAGTCGGACTCGCCCATGAAGGGTTCCGTAGCAGCAAGTAACATAATATAAAAGTTATAGTAGTTCGTTGTAACTTTGATCGATGTTTTAATAATAGTATTGTGGTTTACGATTTATGACGTATTAAAAAAAACTACTTACTAGATCTCGTTCAAACCAATTTTAAGTGGAAGTTTGCATGGCAATGTACATCATATATTATTTTTAGTTTTGTCATTCTCTTATTTTAGAAGTTACAGGGGGGGGGGGGGGGGGGGACACATTTTACAACTTTGGAAGTATCTCTCGCGCAAACTATTCAGTTTAGAAAAAAATGATATTAGAAACCTTAATATCATTTTTAAAGACCTATCCATAGATACCCCACACGTATGGGTTTGATGAATAAAAAAATGTTGAGTTTCAGTTCTAAGTATGGGGAACCCCAATATTTTATATATTTTTTTCTATTTTTGTATGAAAATCTTAATGCGGTTCACAGAATACATCTACTTACCAAGTTTCAACAGTATAGTTCTTATAGTTTCGGGATAAAGTGGCTGTGACCTACGGACGGACAGACAGACAGACAGACAGACATGACGAATCCATAAGGGTTCCGTTTTTGCCATTTGGCGACGGAACCCTAAAAACATGTGCGAGTCTCACTCAAGTGACTCCACTCACCTCGAAACCTAATCCACTTGACTTTAGTTTGGCAGTCCGTAAATATTCCATAGCGCACTATCGAAGTGAAGTGAGTTCTTTGTTCACTTCGATAGTGCTTTGGAATGTTTACAGAATGGTTTCGAAGTGAGTGAAGTCACTTGAGTGAGACTTACACAAAAGTTTGTATTTTAGAGATCGACATTTTATTTGATATCATTAGTCGGCATGAACTAAGTCATTGAAGAATGCTTGCTTAAAGACAAGTAAAAAATACGAACTACCTGAGTCTATAAAATGAATTTATCTAAACTTACTGAACTTTACAAACATTATTTTTTTCATTACACATTATTTTTTGTTTAAAACTGTAAACAATAAGACGGTTTAAGGCGCATGGAAAGTCACACACACATTCACAAATACGACCACAAAGTTTATAGTTGTGACTTGTAAGAGCACAGGAACTAAAGTAGCCGTAGAATGATGTAAGACTTTCAAATATCATGCTGTATATGAATCACGGGACATAGAAGACAGCGTAGGTATTAACAATGTCATCGATATAAACGAGGCAGAAACGAAATCAGCGCGGAATCCGATTGTGATAGTATAAATAGTGACAGTCGATCGCGCTATTTGTAACACGTTGGTTACAGAAATAACACGTGCTATTTGAAGATATGTGTACCTATAATGTCTACATTGTGCCATTCCAAGAGAACATAGTGTGAGACGTGATTTTTTTGTTTTAATCTATGCATGGAGACAATGAAAGTTTGATTAACTTTGCAGTTGGCTTTATCAATTTTAAAAATTGGATAGCCTATCTTCCTAATGTTGCAGAATATTGTTCAAAACTGTGTGTTTACTTGGTAGAATGTATAAAAGAAGCTTATTGTATGGTTTATAAGTCGTTTAAAGCAAAAAAAAACTAAGAACGTCAAGGGGTATCACGGAGCTAAAAGCGGGCGAAGGAAAGTCGCTTTGCGACATTGAATTGCGCGAAGTGGTGATACATCGCCTCTGCCTACCCCTCTGGGACCAAGGCGTGAGCATTATGTATGTAAGAAACGATGAAATTTTTCGTCTTAGGTAAAAGTCCATAAAAATTTCAACAACAATGAAACTTAACATGTGAGTTAAGGTGGATAGTCATCTAGTGCATGAGAATTGGACTATCACCTTCTCTCGTAAGTTAGTGGTGCATCAGGAAGGCAACTCTGTTGCGCAGGATGGCGTGGAAACCAAGCACGATCGCCTCGGCAAACATACCTGATGTTATGATTTTGTAGTAAACCCTAAGTAAAATATCTAATTCTTTCACCGAGCTGTGCTACCCAGAACTACTGTAATCATGAATGTGGCAAATTAAATTTACCTACCATCATCAGGTTATTTTTGTCTCCACTGCAGGAGCACAACCCTCTCTCATCTGCCGGAGACAGACGGAGGATTTGGCCTACACTCCCCGCCCTGGCCAGACGGGTTGGGGAGGCCTGATTGATGTTTTATAATGTATTCCCTTAGTCGCCTTGTACGACATCCACGGGAAGAGTTGGAGTTTACCTATATACCACAAGTACTTTGAATTAATATTAGTATCTAGTAGTAGATACACAAATACAGAAAATTAACACAAAGTTCCTTTCTTTCAACAGTTAATCGCAATATGGTTTGTATATGTATTATACTTCTTAGATGAGATGACGTAATTTATTCCAAAATTAATAGTAAAGAATTTGTTATCCTCTATAGTTCAAGATGCCGCATAGATCTTTGATAACATTTTGGTATTTAAAGTTATGTAGCTACCACATATTTCAAAAGTTCGCCATGTGCGGTAAGCATTTGTCTTGTGGTTTTCCTGTATTTTATTAATATAACTAGCTGTGCCCGCGGCTCCGCTCGCGTGGACTACAGGATCTGCTCCCATTCCCACTTCCGATTCCTATCCCACCTCCACTCAGACTCTCAATCTCACTCTCAATCCCGCTTCCGCTCCCGCTCCCGCTCCAGGTCCAGGTCCAGGTCCAGGTCCAGGTCCAGGTCCAGGTCCAGGTCCAGGTCCAGGTCCAGGTCCAGGTCCAGGTCCAGGTCCAGGTCCAGGTCCAGGTCCAGGTCCAGGTCCAGGTCCAGGTCCAGGTCCAGGTCCAGGTCCAGGTCCAGGTCCAGGTCCAGGTCCAGGTCCAGGTCCAGGTCCAGGTCCAGGTCCAGGTCCAGGTCCAGGTCAAGGTCAAGGTCAAGGTCAAGGTCCAGGTCCTGCTCCAGATCTAGCTCCAGATCCAGATCCAGCTCCAGCTCCAGATTTTTCATCGTAATCGACTAACTCAATCAAAAGTTATGCGAATTTATAGTTTTCAAAATCTCACATTACGTTGGTACGATACCCGCTCCCGCTACCGCTCACGAATTCAATCGAGCATTTACACCCTACACTCCTCGCAGCGTATGCGAGTCTTCGGAAACTATAAATTCGCATAACTTTTGATTGACTGCACCGATTTCAATGAAATAAAGCCTATATGTTACACCAAATTAAGCCCCATGTTTCTGTGAAAAGTCCATCAAAGTCCGATCAGTAGTTTTTAAGTGATGCGTGCACAAACTCACAGACAAACAGACAAACAGACAAACAGACAAAAATTCCAAAAATGATTGAAATGTGTTCTATTACTTATCCTTAGACCCCTCAATTTTTCTTTTGCAAATATCTTCAATGTACAGACACGCGATGTTTACGATTTTATTTATAAGATGTTTTTAAATAATTGCTTTGTATAGATTTATTAAGAGAAACAAGAGGTGATATAAAAATATACAATTTGACTAATGCTAAGGAAAAGGGGGAGGGAGAGGCCGCTCTACAGGTAGAATATAGTTACTATCATTGATATATAGTGTTCAAACATATTCTCAGGTTTTCATTGTAATTTAGGTAAGGCAAGCAAAGAATTTCAAAGCAAATAAACTGACCCGGGAGGATGATTCTAGTGCACTTTCCTATTTATTTCTGTCATCAAACAGCAATAGTAGCTGTGTTCCGGTTTGAAGGGTTAGAGGGCCAACAAAGATATATTTTATTCATTCATTTCAGTGTAATTACTGCAACACAAGGCATTCTAAAAAAGTCATCTGGGTGGTCACATACTTGTGGTCTTTGGGCTGCTGGTTTAGCCACTTTATAAAGTTCACATCCAATATCACTGGTTCCTTTTATTGTCATCCATCTAGTTCCCTTCCTTATCTTGGGCTCTTTTAAATTATGAGAGTCGATTATGAATTATGTATTGAAGTTAAATAAGTAAAACAACAAAGATTTTGTTACTTTGTCTATCTTCTGCTTTGGTAGCAGCATGCTCATCAATAGATCCTCATATGCTGATTCTAGTTTCATCGTTGGGTATTGTGCTGGTTTCGTTAGTACCATTTTCCTTGTCTGTTGTGTAATAATATAATCAGATCGTAATCGTGGTTGATATACCATTATTACGTCAAAATATTAGTTACTAATCATTATTGACAGTTGCCGTGATCGTTCGCAGAATTTAGGTTGATAAGTATTTCGCCCAGCTAAATCTAAACATGCGCATAATTATCAAATTAGTCCAGTTTAATATTTCAAACTAAGTATTTCTTAGGATCGGTTTTAATGTAAACTAATTGGTCGTTATTTCAATTTATTAGAAGACACTAAGGTCGAGTAGGCTTGTTTTTGTCTCTTAAATGAATGTATATTAAATATATATATTTTGTCTCTTAAATGAGTATGATATTTCGTAATTCTATTACCAGATTAGTATTAATAACATTATGTATGACATATTCTGATGATGTTTAGTTGACGAAAAGCACTTCTGACCATACGCATACATCACATTTCATTACAATAATGATCTAACTTATGATGTCATATTCCTGAAAGCTCTTTTTTTGCGTTGCACGTTTAAATTTTTTTTTCTTAAGTCATCCTACGGAAACTACTGGGTTTATTTGTAGGATAGTTGGTCGCTACTTGTAGAAAACTTATGCTGTTGCTAAAATAGGTATTTGAATGGAGACTATCTAGGTCGCATTGCTGTTCGCCAGATAGTACCCCTTCATAGCAACTTTTACGTTTCGCGCATTGCCCAAAGCATGTCGTCTACCAAACTTTTTGGTAATTCGTTTGGAATTTGCGGCAAGATTTGTTCGCTTCAGGATCGGTTTATTATTTACTTATCTTATCTTCGTAAGAAGCCAGGAAGACCTGGCGATACTTGGAAGTGTCGCTAAGTCCTTGGGGTCTGGCCAGGGGTTTGGCCAGAAAGATCGACCCTTCTGGATCTCTTGTGCCAAACCCCTATCCACCAAAGATGCCCCAAGCCGATTTCGTGGACTTCACATACGCCTTAGAGTTACTTCTATGGCATATGCAATGCAGGTTTCCTTACGTTCACCAAAATGCTTAGGGTATTAGAGATAAAGCGTACTTAAGTTTCGAAAAACTCATTGGTACGGGCGGAGTTTGAACCATGAATGTGAGTCGAGACAACCAACTAGACTAACATGGCTTGCTTGAATCTAATACAAGCAATATCATAAACAAAAACAATACTTGTTAAATTAAATAATATAATAATATCCTAATCAGTGAACATTAAGTAGGTAATCTTCGAGCAAAATTGCTACAATAAAAGGTTAATAAAATAGTATTGAAAAGAAATCGAACGCCACAATCAACGAGTTAATATTTTTACACTTTGCATTTCATTCGTTGACTGCAGCAACATTGCTATTTCACCTACTTCCGATACGAAAGAGCGAGATGATAGATTCGCAAAGTAGTTTAAACGAAATTAAAGGAAATGAAAGACCAAGGCGGCAAATTGGCACGAAATGTCGGTTATGTCAGATTTTCTTCGAGTGTTTCTTGCTCCGAGCTCAGTGGTCATTGTTTCGAAATTAAATAATAAATAACCCATTGTTTCAAGCAAGTCAAGCCGAACCATCGATGTGCTCAGCGTCTCACTTGAAAATGAAAATATTTAGTGCGATTTGTTATGAAACTTAAGGTAAGGTCTGTATATTATAAAGGTATGAGACCTATGCAAGATCGCGGCTCAGTCGAAGCGCACGAAGAGATAACTTCCAAAGCTATATTGGAATCTCGTAGCAAAAAAAATATAAAAGCCATGAAGGTAATTTTTTTTTGGTGGGCGTCTCGTTTATCCTTATAGGGAGTGACATAGATGGAGTTTGCAAGAATCTCATGTCATTGGCAATTGATACTCGAAACCTTAAACATTCAAGAACCACTAGGATCATGTTTAATACTTACTTGATCCTAGAAGGACCACATTAAATTCCATCGGTAGAATTTTTTAATTTTATGTTCTTGCTTCACGGGTTTTTGAAAGCATACTCGCGTACTTTGACATTTAATGAACAACTTTTTTTAAAGATGTACTGGACACTTTCTTATTGTCACAACTCTTGATGGAATCTTAAGGAAATCATAAGACTTTAAAGTGTGGCATGATATCGTTACGAAGGTCGTGATATGATTGAAGGCAACACTAGCTGTGCTTGCGACTTCGTATGCACAAACCACTGAAATTAGTGGCTCCCCCAACTGACTCTCACCGCTCTCCCGACTACTCTTCTCCTTTCATTTTCCTCCTTCTACATTCCTTTCCCTGAACCCCCCGGCCTTTGCTTTACCATTCTCCTCGCACCTTCCCACAGACCTCATTATTTATTGGATTATAATTAATTAACTCTGATTATCAGTTATAGATAATCAGAGTTAAAATATAAATATAAAATTTCAGTATAAAATGAAAGGAGAAGAGTGGGCCGGAGAGCGGTGAGAAGGAGTTGGGAGAGCCACAAATTTCAGTGGTCTGTGCATACGAAGTCGCAAGGACAGCTAGTATTGCTTTTAATCATATTAGGACCGTCTTCATTCGTAACGATATCATGCCACACTTTAAAGTCTTATGATTTCCTTAAGATTTCATTAGGATTTGTACCAATATTTAACTTTAGAACAGAGTAGTAATAGTAGTAGTAGAGTTAATATTGAGCATTTGAAGAACTTTAAAAGTGAACTTACTAAGTATGTTTAAAACTTTTTACGTCGTCTGCAAAACTGTAATTGAGTCTTCACAATTTATTCATTGGCATAATACAAACACGTGGACTTGTCAAGAAGAGAAGCAAAAAACATCTTTATTTCCATCGACAGCAACGTTACAACTGTAAACACGTTATTGTAATCGGACACCACTATCAATAAGCAGCGGCGGTGAATCGATTTTTTTCCCACTGTTTGATGAATCGATTACATCGACTGTGTCGATTGTCTATAAACACGGTTCACGTTCGATGTCTTGTATTCGATTGTTATCTGTGCTCTTGGTAAGTTCAACGGAAGTGTTAGTTTGTAAAGTTGAACTGTAGTACTATTTATACCATTTTTATCGTCTGGCCTTGGTCTAGGGATTTGAATGTTATTAATTTTTTCATGCAGATAATAAGTAATCATTATCATCGGCCGAAATACGTCTACTGCTGAATAGAATGTTACCTTTGGTGAACTGTCCAGTGGGGGATTTGCCATTATCATCACGTTTAGCAGGAAGATTGGTGATCGCAGACACCCACGGGGTGGCCCTGTTTTAATCCGGGAACCACAAGGCAAAGATAATGAGTGGTAGGCGCAAAATGCTTATAAATTCGTTAGATATCATACTAATAAAATTTGTCAGCTTAAGGCTTATACATTTATCGGCACCTTATATATCTGCGTTTTTAGCAATGGCTGTGTCAGTCAACATTCGAAAGCAGAATAGTTCTATCTAGATTACTTTATATATATTAATTGCATGAGAAGACAATACAACAGTACACTGAATTTTTTTTTTGTTGATCTGCACAAGAATCGTAACTCCATACGAGCCGAACAAGATCTTGTTCTCTTGCATTAACTCAACTTGTTTGTTCACGTGATCACGACCTTGCTTCAAACGATCATAAAATGATTACTTTAGCGAACATACAGCAAAATGCTTTATTAGCTTAGTCCTTCTGGATTTTCGTGCTGGATTAGGAGAGCATGTTTTCAGGTTCAAGTGACTTCCGACTGGTGATGGAAGCTATCGTGATCACTTTAAGCACTCCTTGCTAGCTTCCATCATCAGCAGAAGTGCTTAAAGGGATCAAGATAGCTTCCATCATCAGCCGGAAATCGCCTGAACCTGAACCTGTTTGCGTTGATCGGTGCTTAATCCAGCGTTTTTATGTTCAGACGTACACTAGAAACAGAGTTAATGTTATAATCGATTTCCAAGTGACATTCTCACGTGTTGATCAGAGCTACTGTTGCTTCCATGACTAACTCCAATGATACCTACGAACCTTTGACTTTCTCTCGCTCAAGATAAACCGATCTCAGTCAATCGAATGCAAATGTATTCTGCGCGAGAGCCTATAGAAGCAAATCTGATGCTGCGATACAAGCAGTCGGGGAATGAATGAGTGATCCGCGACGTAGGTCGTCGACCAATGGCTTAGCGCAATCTGCGATGGCGTCAACAATGTTTTCAATGACAATGTTCGATTGGTTACATCGGTCAGGCGACCACTCGCCCCTTCCCCCAACCTAACTTGACTTGTCGTCCGACCGGTCCCACAAGCTCAAACTCATTAGGCAGGCTTATAATTTAATAGCGTGCCAAGAACATACTTTACGACACCGGTAGCTATGTTTACTGTTGCAACAGTTTTTATAAATATTTCCTTTGATTAAAGATTAATGGGCTCTTAATCTGAGTTTACAATAAATAATAAAACTAAATCTAATGGTTGGAAACTAGAACACCTGTACTACATTTTAATTCTAATCATTTTAGATAAGGAAAAACAAGAAGTTCCTACCTAAGAGATGACATTTAAGAATGGGCACTAGTTTGTCATGGTATCTAAAACGGATCCTAATGCGTGATCCTAAAGTCCATTTTAGATGTAAGTATTTGTGCAAAAATCACTGCAATGGAATAAATAATAAGAAAAAAATAGAGCTTATTGCTGTTGGAATAAGGTCTATGGAAGTACTACTTACTTAAACAGTAATGCGTACTGCTCAGGTTTTAGGTTTAATAGGTTACAAAGGGAAACAACACTCGTGTTTGGATCTTCGTCAGCCTGACTTGTGCATACACCAAAGGCTTTGCTCTGTTCCCATAAAGTCTATTTTTGCTTGTGTATTGAGTCACCGCTGGATGCTTTTTCTATTAGGATATAGTTTTAGTTACATTATTTTGACTGTGACGGAAGAATTTATACGACTAATTATTGATTACGCCATCTAGTGAGATGTAAAAGAACCTTTTTTTTTAATTAAACGACATTTTAGGAAATTTTCCGGTCCCGCATCCGCACCCGCTCTTGCTCCCGCATCCGCACCTGCTCCCGCTCCCCCACCCGCTCTCGCCCCCACTCCCGCTGAATTTCTTTTTTGGAATATCTTTAAAGTACAGACACGCAAAGTTCACTTAAAACGCTAGAGCGGGTGGGGGCAGGAGTGGGGACGGCAGCGGGAGCGGAATTGGGACGGAGAGCGGATTCTGTAGTCCACGCGAGCAGAGCCGCGGGCACAGCTAGTATGTAATGATTCCGCTAGTGGCGCTGGTGAGAGTCTTTGCGTCACGAAAATACCTACTAATCTCTGTTAAATTGATGTTATAAACTCATCTAGTCTTTATGTAACCATAGATTACTGTAAATATATGATCATCATCATCAGGTTATTTTTGTTTCCACTGCAGGAGCATAACCCTCTCTCATCTGCCGGAGGATTTGGCCTACACTCCCCACGCTGGCCAGATGGGTTGGGGAGGCCTGATTGATGTTTTATAATGTATTCCCTTAGTCGCCTTGTACGACATCCACGGGAAGAGTTGGAGTGGTCCTATTCTACTCTACCGGAAACCACACGGCACGGTAAATATATGATGTCTAGTTATAATTATATGCTACTTTATGTAAAGTTAGTAATTAGGTAGTATATCTCGCACTATGCGTCTTAGTCCAATAAAGATTATATCTTTACATGCAAATTACCTTCAACTATTTAGTACCTAATTCGTTAAGAGTGTTCGATACCCCTTAGAAACTTATTACGAAGCTAGTTTAAGATAAACTTAAATTTGTTGCTAGTTTTAATATGTATGTATTTTTATATTTGTTTACTAGCTGTGCCCGCGGCTCCGCTCGCGTGAACTACAGAATCCGCCCCCGTTCCCACTTCCGCTTCCGTTCTCTTCCCACTTCTACTTCCACTCCCACTCAGACTCGAGACTCTCAATATCCTAATCCCAACCCCAACCCCATCCCTATCCCCAAAAACTTAATTTCACTCAATCCCATACGCGCCGTGCCGTTCGGCCGTTGACCTCGCCCATATGACGATCATACTCGTACGTTCGAGAAATATTGCATTTTTTTATCAAAATTTTCGTAAAAAAGATATGTTTTTTTCATGAATGATTTCAAATGTGATACTGAGTTACTGGAAGGAATATTAACAGTCGTTTTATTATCATCCGATATAATGGCTTCTAGAAAAATTTACTTTATTAATATATCTCAGGTTCTAAGTGGCGTATCAAGATGGAACATGCACCAGATTTTAAGTTAGACCATCAGCAAGACAACTTCGAAAACTGCATCAATTTCATTCAGTAGTTTTTACGTGATGCGGTAACAAACATACATACAAACAGACAGACAGGCAAAAATTCTAAAAAAAATGTTTTAGCTTCAATTGGCCCCATAAAGATCCCTCATAAATTTTTTTTAAATATCTCTCATGTACAGACATAGACCAGTTACAGTTTTGTTATAAGTATAGATAATGCCAACCTCATTTGCTCCTGTTGACTGATAATCGAGGCCCTAGGTGCTTTGTGAGGCAGTCGCCAATTGTTGTCATTGATGGTCATAAGAACATCATTGGCACTGCTCCGTAGTCGCTCCCAGCAGGAGGCTGTCCGCGCCCTCAGGATAGCGAAGAAGTCAGAAACCCCTGCGTCAGCGAACATGTTCTTCGCGCTGCAGAAAGGAGATTCCCTCATAATAATACGTAATAAATAAATAAATAATATGTCAGACATTCACACCAATTATCCAGTCCCAAATTACGCGGAGCCTGTGTTATGGTTACTAAATAACGGATATACATCTAATAAATAAAATCGTAAACATCGCGTGTCTGTACATTGAAGATATTTGCAAAATAAAAAATTGGGGGGTCTAAGGATAAGCAACAGAACACATTTCGATCATATTTGAAATTTTTGTCTGTTTGTCTGTGAGTTTGTGCACGCATCACTTAAAAACGACTGATCGGACTTTGATGGACTTTTCACAGAAACATGGGGCTTAGTTTGGTGTAACATATAGGCTTTATTTCATCGCAATCGGTGTACTCAATCAAAAGTTATAGACATTTTTAGTTTTCAAATACATTAGTAGGTAAGGTTAGTATGCAATATATTGCACATAATAGTATTTCCGTACTATTCAGATTGCGATGAGTTTGGATTATATTTGGAGCTGCGAGTAGGAATTGGAGTGCGAGTGGGCGTGGGCGTGGGAAAAGGGGAGTGGGTGTGGGAGCGGGAGCTGGAGCGGGAGCGGGAGCGGGAGGGGATCGGGAGCGGGACCGGAGCAGGAGCGGAAGCTGAAGCGGGAGCGGGAGTGGGAATGGGAGCGATTCTGTAGTTCACGCGAGCCGAGGTCACCTGGACCTGGACCTGGACGATACACTGCGAAGAATGTAGGGTGTAAATGTTCGACTGAATTCGTGAGCGGGAGCGGGTATGGTACCAGTGTAATTTGAGTGTTTGAAAATTCGCATAACTTTTGACTGAGTTAACCGATTACGATGAATTTGTGGTATACGTATGCAACAAAGTAATGTTGGTCGGAATTTGGATTGCGATGGATTAGTTACCAGGACTACATTTGGAGAGACGATGGAAAGAGGTTTGAGGGGAAAGTTGAGGGGAGAGCTGAGGGGAGGGTTGAGGGGAGGGTTGAGGGGAGGGTTGAGGGGAGGGTTGAGGGGAGGGTTGAGGGGAGGGTTGAGGGGAGTGTTGAGGGGAGTGTTGAGGGGAGGGTTGAGGGGAGGGTTGAGGGGAAGGTTGAATGGAGGGTTGAGCGGAGGGTTGAGGGGAGAGTTGAGGATCTGGACCTGACCTGGACCTGACTTGGACCTGGCCTGGACCTGGACCTAGACAAGGACCATGACCTGGACCTGGACCTGGACCTGGACCTGGACCTGGACCTGGACCTGGACCTGGACCTGGACCTGGACCTGGACCTGGACCTGGACCTGGACCTGGACCTGGACCTGGACCTGGACCTGGACCTGGACCTGGACCTGGACCTGGACCTGGATCTGGACCTGGACCTGGACCTGGACCTGGACCTGGACCTGGACCTGGACCTGGACCTGGACCTGGACCTGGACCTGGACCTGGACCTGGACCTGGACCTGGACCTGGACCTGGACCTGGACCTGGACCTGGACCTGGACCTGGACCTGGACCTGGACCTGGACCTGGACCTGGACCTGGACCTGGACCTGGACCTGGACCTGGACCTGGACCTGGACCTGGCCTGGACGTGGACCTGGACCTGGACTTGGACCTGGATTTAAAGTCTGAGTGGAAGTGGGATAGGGAGCGGAAGTGGGAATTGGAGCGGATCCTGTAGTCCACGCGAGCGGAGCCGCGGGCACAGCTAGTACTTAAATAAATATATAAACATCCAAGACTTGGGGTACAAACATTCATATTCATCATACGAACATTTGCCCCTAGCGGGATTCGAATGCATTAATTGAACCCTCAGCCTGTTCTACGATCCTTTGGTATGTTTTATCCACAATTGGCAAGTTAGAAGCTTGGCAAAATGCTTGGAATAAAGTTACCTTTACTTCTCGAGTACAACAGGCCAATCCCCTCAATATAATCATACTCATTTATTTCAACCTTTTGTGACATTGTGAACTCTAGGCTAAGTCGACATTGGGCTCGATTCTGAAGCACAATGTTAAAATTTGACAGCACTAAAACTGTTGCTATCCTTGTCACACAATGTTATGAAGATAAAGACGAAACTAATTTTAGCGCTGTCAAATTTTAAATGTTAGTCTTCAGAATCGGGCCCAGTGTATTGTTTACATTTTACATTTTGTTTCACATTTATGCCTGGCTGGCGTTAACGCGACCATTATGAATACATGGCAATGAGCGACCAGTTTCCACGTTATAAACATTAAGCTGCGGTAGATGGCATTGTCAAATAAACAAGATAAAATAATTACAAATATCAATAGATATGCATTATTAGCTGCTGTAAAGTGGCATTGGGCCCGATTCTGAAGGCACACATTTAAAATTTGACAGCACTAAAATTGGTTTCGTCTTTATCTTCATAATACTGTGTGACAAGGATAGCAACAGTTTTAGTGCTGTCAAATTTTAACGTTGTGCCTTCAGAATCGACCACAGTGTCAATATTTAGTAAATAATTAAATGTACTGAGTAGTAACTGCACAAGTTTCAAAGTGAATGTGAAAGATTTGTGGCTACTTGCGTGGAACAGAGTGATTGTTTGGAACGCTCCATCTAGTAGTACATAGATATCGTTGTGCTAGTTAACTTATTATTAGAATGCTAAATAAAATAATTATAACTATGTCAGTTTGTCAGCTGCTGTAAAGGGCTTTGTTCGCAAGTGGTAGTGTAAAAATATTATTTATACAAAATTAATATCAGTTTCAAATGTCAATATCAATATCAATAATAGACTCTATCTTTATACCCCCACTATGGAGCTATTTAACAGCTTATGGCTGCATATTTTGCCAGTATGCTAGTCGGGAATACCGCGCAGTCCGTGGAAATCGTATCGATTGTGAAACAATGCAATATCTAGTTTACATTTCGCGCTCGCAGTAATATTTCATAATGTCAACGTACGCTACTTAATGCTAAATGTATGGTTTAAGAGGAAGTCAGACAAAACAGAAATGAAAAGCGAAATTAGAATTAATTACGAAATACGTCTATTGCTGAAAAAGCTTCCCATTAGAAGGCCGGTTTTGGTGGTAGGCTGTTCATTGGGGGATTTGACATAATCACCACGCTTGGCAGGCGGATTAGTGATTGCAGTAAAGATCTTAATATACACAGGATAACGCTGCTGCCGTTCCCTGGTGCAATCCATTATATATTTTTTATTATACTTACACGTACATACCTATTCTACAAATATTGTTATGGTGTGCGTAATTGAGACAATATAAAATTGTACCAGAACAATATAATTAAATGCTGTTTTGTTATTTATAGAAGTTGTGGATATCATCAGACTAAATTAATAAATAAAATGAATAAATATGTCAGTTTCCAATTACACCAGTTATCCAGTCCCAAACAAGGCAGAGCCTGTGCTATGGTTACTAGATAACGGATACACATACTTAAATGTATATATAAACATCCAAGACTTGGGTACAAACATTCATATTCATCATACGAACATTTGCCCCTGGCGGGATTCGAACCCGCAACCTCCGGCGTGGCAGTCCGAGAGCTGCCCGTTCCGCCACGAGGGTCGTCAAAATAATAAGTCCACTGCTTGCCCACCAACTAATAGCAATCAAAAACAATAAGTGATACGCAAATTGATATATCTTATTATGTAGAACAATAGTTACTGTGGGAGGATCTACATAGAGGTCGTCCTAGGAGGACGTTCAAGGATCAAATTAGTAACGTCCTCAAAAAGGCCGGGGTCCGCAGTGAGAAGAATAAAAGGAGGTGCATGAAAAGGTTGACGGATGTGAGTGGGGCTAGTGAGGTGTGTCAGGATCGCGCAAAGTGGCGATCCATCGTCTCTGCCTACCCCTCTGGGACCATTATGTATGTAATAGTAACTATGGCTAGTCTCAGTTGTCTGTATTTTCGGGGTTATGGGCTTTTCTCAGTGTATTTGTGACTCCAGCCAAATCCTCTATCTGCGCGTATCGTCGTTGCGCGTCGGTGAGCGTGCGCGAGGCGTACTCGACCTGTTGTAGGTAATCATTATTATAATTACATATTGTGCTAGAGGGTAGGAGAATAAAGTTAGTTGTTGTCCGAGACTCGACGTGTTTCATTTACATATATAACATGGTGACAGCGGTGGGATTATTTTAACGCTAATATCGTGAAATTGTTTGGTTTTTACGAGATTAAAGTGTGATTGTGAAATTTAGCAACATAAACAAGTGTGGTGTGTCGGTTGTCGAGTGTAACGTGTTTACAATGGAACACGCTCGACCGCCGAGCGAGTTGAACATGGACGGGGGTCCCGTCAGCCGGGCTGACGCGTGGAAGCGGTGGAGACAACAATTCACGCTGTTCCTAAAGGCTTCTGGTGTACAATCCGAGTCGCCTAGTGTTCGAGCCAGCCTACTTATCAACCTTATCGGTGCTGAAGGATTCGACGTGTACGAAACGTTTACCTTTGACAAGGAAGAGGACAAGGAGGACGTTGACAAGGTTTTGAGTAAATTCGACACCTACTTCGGCATTAAACCTAACGTCTCATTGCTTCGTTACAAGTTCTTTACCAGAAACCAAGAGGAAGGTGAAATGATCCAACAGTACGTGACGTCATTGCGATTGTTAAGTAAAGGTTGTGAATTTACGACCCTTAACGACGAATTAATAAAGGATCGCATTGTATGCGGAGTGAGAAGCGCTATGGTCAGAGATAGGCTACTAAGATGTGAGGATCTGAATCTCGACAAGGCGATAAAGATATGTCAAGCCGAAGAGGTCTCACAGGAGAGCGGTCGGCAGCTGGACGGAGGTACGAGTGTGGGAACTGGACGGGTCGATGCTGTAGGAGAGCGCGGGACCGGCGGCGGCTGGCGGCGCGGGCGGCGAGCGACCGGCGGTGGTGCGGCGCCGGCGTTGCGGCGCACGGCGATGTCGTCGGAGCGCGGGTGGCGCGGGGCAGCCTCCGCGTCCGCATTCGCTCCGGCCGTCAACAAGCGCGCAGGTGACGCATGCGCTGGGTGCGGGGGCGAGCACTGCCCGCCAGGCGTGTGTCCTGTCGCGCAGCACATCACCTGTTTTGCGTGTGGTAAGCGAGGCCACTTCGCGAGGATGTGTAAGTCAAAGTTTCATTTAAATAGAGGGCCAGCTAATAAAGTGTACGAGATTGAGCGAGAGGACAATAGCAGTGAGTCGGACGAATGTGAATCGTTTTATGTATCGGTGATAGCGGGGCGTAACAACAAAGACAATTCGGAAGAATGGTATGAGACTTTATCGTGTAGTAATGGTACGGAAAAATTTAAATTAGATACGGGAGCGGACATAAATGTAATGTCATTAAAAAAATATTTAGAGTTGGGATTTGATTGTAATCAAATAAAACTAAAACAAATAAAGCTTGAAAATTACAGTGGTGACACTATACCAGTTCGAGGAGTGTGTTATTTAGATTGGTGTTATAAAAACAAGATGTATAACTTAAAATTCGCAGTAGCAGAGATAAGTTGTCAAAGCGTGTTGGGACGGCGATCGTGTGAGGACATAGGGCTGGTTAAGCGTATTCACTCCCTCAATCTGTCGGACTACAAGGATTTATTTAAGGGGCTGGGATGTCTACCGGGTAGATATCATATAGTTATAGATAAGACAGTCAGGCCAGTAGTATGCGCGTCTAGAAAAATTCCCCTCGGAGTACGTGATCGCTTAGCGGAAGAATTAAATAAAATGGAGCAACTCGGGGTTATTAGGAAAGTGAGTTATCCCACTTCGTGGGTACATCCATTAGTGATAGCAGCTAAAAAGAATAACGGGATTCGTATATGTCTGGACCCGCGGGAACTGAACCGCGCGGTGCAGCGCGCGCACTTCCAGCTGCCCACCGTCACGGAGCTGGCGGCGCGGCTGCAAGGCGCCAAATATTTTTCGGTGCTAGACGCGAATTCCGGTTTCTGGATCGTACAGCTGGACGAGGAGAGTGCAGACCTGTGCACATTCGCCACGCCGTTTGGCAGATACCAATTTTTACGCCTTCCGTTCGGTATAAATTGTGCTTCAGAAGTTTTTCATGCAAAAATGCGACAGTTGCTAGAAGACCTTCCAGGTGTAGATAACTTCATAGATGACATAATAGTATGGGGAAGTACTCGCGAAGAACATGATAATAGATTGATGGCATTGTTAAAACGAGCAAAGGAAATAAATTTAAAATTTAATAAAGAAAAGTGTAGAATCGGCGTGACGGAAGTGACTTACTTAGGGCACGTGTTTGATTATAACGGTATGCGACCGGACTATGAGAAAATAAAAGCGATCAAAGAGATGCCCGAACCGAAGGATAGGAAAAGTCTAGAAAGATTTTTAGGGGCGGTTAATTATTTGTCCAAATTTATACCAAATTATTCTGAAAACGCATTACCTTTGACTAGTTTATTAAAAAAAAATATTTTATGGCGTTGGGAGGAGTACGAGCAGGGAGCTTTTAATAAATTGAAGGACAGCGTGTGCGGGGCCGGGGTGCTGGCGCTGTACGACGTGTCGCGGCCCGTGGTGGTGTCGGTGGACGCGTCGCGCGACGCGCTAGGCGCCGTGCTGCTGCAGGCCGGCCGCCCGGTCGAGTACGCCTCGCGCACGCTCACCGACGCGCAACGACGATACGCGCAGATTGAAAAAGAACTTTTAGCGATCGTGTTCGCTTGTGAACGATTCCATCAATATATATGTGGAAAAGAAAAAATCATCGTGGAATCGGATCACAAGCCCTTGGAGAGTATTTTTAAAAAACCACTTATGTCTGTCCCGGCACGCTTGCAGCGGATGATGTTAAGAATTCAAGGCTACGATCTGATTGTTAACTACAAACCTGGCAAATATATGTATATTCCGGACACTTTGTCTCGGGCGCCTTTACCCGATCTATACAGTGAAGAGGTACATGAAAATGTATTGTATCAAATACAACTTTTGGTAAACAATTTACCGATTTCAAATAACAAACTTACCATGATAAAAAAAGAAACAAAACGCGATCAAGATATGATAAAATTAAAGAAGTACATACTCGAAGGATGGCCGAGTCACAAATCGGATGTTGTAAGTAATTTAAAATTATATTTTTCTATGAAAGAAGATCTATTTGTTGTTGATGATGTAATTTTCAGGAATAATCTAGTGCTTATTCCTACGGGATTGCGGGAGCAGATGCTCAATATCATACATGAAGGTCACATGGGTATAGATCGGTGCAAGCGGCGCGCGAGACAGGTCATGTTCTGGCCGGGCATAACGCAGGACATCGAGCGATATGTAAAGCGTTGCCCCACATGCCAGGAGTGCTCAAACGCGCCCGCGAAGGAACCCATGATGCCGATGGAAATTCCCGAATTGCCTTGGAAAAAAGTAGGTACAGACATTTTTGAACATAGAAAAAAATACTATCTTATTGTAGTCGATTACTATTCAAATTATGTTGAGGTTAATCAGCTCCCAAATATAACATCTAAAGTCATCATTCAAAATATGAAGCAAATATTTTCGTGTCACGGAATTCCGGAAATTCTAATTAGCGACAATGGGACACAATACAGTAGTAGAGAGTTCAGGGGGTTCGCGAAAGAATGGGGTTTTGAACATATCACTTCTTCGCCGCATTACCCACAGGCTAACGGAAAGAGTGAACGTGCTGTTCAAACAGTCAAGGGCTTATTAAAGAAAGCGATCAAAAGTAACGGGGATTTCTATTTGGCATTATTGAATTACCGAAACACTCCAAGAGACGGTTTGAGCTCTCCTGCACAACTGCTTATGGGCCGCAGGCTCAATTGTAAACTTCCAGTTCACAAAGATTTATTAAAGCCAATGTCTATTGATCCAGCAGAACATCTAAAAATGTTAAAAAATCAAATTTCGGCTAAAAATCACTATGACCAACATAGCAAAGCTTTGCCCACTCTAGTAGCGGGAGATCACATAATTTATTTAGATGGAAAAAACAGAACCAGAGGTACTATAGTGAGCAAAGCTCACACACCTAGGTCTTATATAGTCCAAAATGCTAGGGGATTGCGCTATAGGCGCAATCGCCGTCATTTAATAAAATGCGAACCACAGGATTCACCTGTGATTATGAGTAAGGAGGTGATTGTTAAAGAAAATGGCGACGATGCATGCCCAAAGGAGATGGAAGACGTAGACAATGAATCGGACGTGTACACAACCGGTGAATCGGAAAGCTCTGATGGCCATGTATCGCCGCCACTTACTCGTAGACGTGCAAAAATTTTACAGTCAGCAAAAGAAAACATGTAAATGCTGGGGTACTTCTTTCTATTAATAAATAGAAATGCAACGTACGTTAAATTTACTGTTTTAAGGTTTCTTTATTTTGTATTGCTATAGGTATAAAATATAAGAGTTTATGTTTTATTTGTCAAAGTAGATTATCATAGTTACTTTTAATTTAGGTGGTGGGTAGGATATATATATATATATATGTAATAAATAAAGGGGGAAATGTTGTAGGTAATCATTATTATAATTACATATTGTGCTAGAGGGTAGGAGAATAAAGTTAGTTGTTGTCCGAGACTCGACGTGTTTCATTTACATATATAACAGTCTCCGGCAGATGAGAGAGGGTTGTGCTCCTGCAGTGGAGACAAAAATAACCGGATGATGATCATTTGTGACTGCCCCATAACGCCCGTCATCCTTATAGTAAAAAAATCGTAAGCTTTCATTGTGAAATTCAGTGGCTGAACAAGCTTACCCTTAATGCTAGTAAGTTCGCTAACAAATATTTACTTTGCATTTACTCTAGCACGTAGATTCAACGTCACAGTACTATTTGTGTAACATTATGGTAAATTCCGACATTTGTGTCCTAACTTTTATGACTTATGTTAGGGAATTTCTAAGTAGCTTTGGTTCTATGACGACATTTGAATTCTAAGCTATCTAAATGATAAATGGCTCCGGACTGGCCCGGGTCTTAGGTTACATACATAATGCTCACCCCTTGGTCCCAGAGAGGTAGGCAGAGACGATGCAATGCCACCTTGCGCAATCCAATCTCACAAAGCGCCTTTCCTTCGCTCGCTTTTCGCTCCGTGATACCACTTGACGTGATGTGTTGCGAACTAGATGGAGCGATTTAATTATTTACTAAATATTGACATTATAGCGTGCATGACGCTATAATGTCAATATTTAGTAAATAATTAAATGTTCTGAGTAGTAACTGCACAAGTTTCAAAGTGAATGTGAAAGAGTTGTGGCTACTTGCGTGGAACAGAGCGATTGTTTGGAACGCTCCATCTAGTAGTACATAGAGATCGTTGGTTGCGAACAACATCGCCGCCTCCGTGTTGAGGTACCACGATTATCTAGGGGAATAATGAACTATTGATGAAGTATTGAATTGCCGTGTGGTTTCCGGTAGAGTAGAGTAGGGCCACTCCAACTCTTCCCGTGGATGTCGTACAAGGCGACTAAGGGAATACATTATAAAACATCAATGAGGCCTCCCCAACCCGTCTGGCCAGCGCGGGGAGTGTGGGCCAAATCCTCCGTCTGTCTCCTGCAGGTGAGAGAGGGTTGTGCTCCTGCAGTGGAGACAAAAATAACCTGATGATGATTATGAAGTATTTTATTTGTAGGGCGATCAAGCAGGGCGTCCGACAAAGAGCAGCTGAGCAAGTACCGGGCACCTCGCCCGTGATTCGAACTGTGTGACCTAGGAGTTCGAAAGGCCATGGGGGGTGGAGGGACTGATGTGATGGAGTAATGCTAGACTGCAATCTCTCCTGGGGTGTACATGTCGGAGAAGTAAGTCGGAAGGTTCACTTCTCCTTCCACACACTTAAATGTCTCCAAAATTTTTTGCCCTTGGAAACTAAAATATCTTTGGCACAATCTCTCATTCTCCCCATTCTGGATTATGCTGACACTTGCTACCTGGATGCCACAGAGGAGCTTTTAAACAAACTTGAGCGTCTTCAAAACATCTGTATTCGCTTTATTTTTGGTCTACGTAAGTACGACCATATCTCTCAGTTTCGTTCTAAGCTCAAGTGGCTCCCAATTCGCCTTCGCAGGGATACTCGCATCTTATGTCTCCTTTTTAACGTTTTAAATAACCCTACTTCTCCCTCTTACTTACGGGAACGCTTTACTTTCACCCGCCCCTCTGATGTCCCTTGTCGTTCTCACGTTAGATCTCTTCTTAAAATTCCTTCTCATAAAAGTGACTTCTACTCCTATTCTTTTACTGTTCATGCGGTCAGGCTGTGGAACTCACTGCCCCCCTCCATACGCGTCTCTCAGACGATTTCTCTGTTCAGATCACGAGTTAAAGAGCACTACCTTACTCTCTGTCAATACTATATGGTATATTTTTATTATATATACAAATATATATTTATATATACATATATATTTATGTATCTGTATTGATATTTATAGTTTATTAGTTTATGCTTATTGTATTATATGTTCTATGATTATTTAATATATAGTAGGTACACGCGACTACTGCCTCTCCATAATCCCTTGTCTTCACCGCAGGTTAGCTGGAAGAAATTTCTTTAGAAATAAGCTTATCCTTTTGTATAATTTTCTTTTCTTTGTGTTGTTCTTTGTAAATTTGTGTGTACAATAAACTATTAAATAAATGTACTACTATATGCGCACCAGCCTGTCCATACACGTTTGTGTGTGCGAAAATTATTGTAGGGCTGCTAAACCCAGCGCGCGAACATAGTCTTGTTTCAATGTTTCAAATGTTTTATTGCAATCATGTGGTTACAAGGATGGAATATAAAATAGATCGAATCCATAACATGAACCCTGTTAAGGGCACAACAATATCAACTATTTTAAATTACTAACATGCCTAAGTAGTTATTATTAATAATCAATACATGCTTAATCTAAGTTTATATAAAATCAATAATATAATGTCATTTAATATATTATAAAATGATATAAAATTATCGAAAATTTAATTAATGAATTTAAAAAGTGATTTTAGCTATCTACATTTCGTTATATTAATAGATTACATTATATGTGCCATTTCTTATTTATCTTCTAGGAACTCTTTTAGACTATAATAACTTTTCTGTATTAAATACGTATGCAATTTATTTTTAAACGTTTTTAAATTTTCCTCATCCTTTATAGTCTTTGGTATTTTGTTATATACTTTCTATAGTCGACAGGGACAACGTTATATGTCAACAAAATTTCTAACCTATAGCTATAGATCTATCTTTGTCAAACGGCAGCAGCTCAGTAGCACGTACTGCCAGCCGTGCTCTGTTTTGCGAGGGAGGTGAGTGTCGGTTCTTTACGTAGTAATATTCAGTATTTTCTGGCCTAAGGCTGCTTATACAAAGTCTAAAATACAGTTACAATTGCCCTAGAAACCGATAATCAGATCAAACATCTCTAATTAAAACTACTGGGATAGACAAACACGACGTAAAGTGCATTCACCTCTAGACCAGACCTCATTCGACCAGAAATATTATTCTTTCGAGCAAAGTTTATCTCGGAAACCCGACAGGCACATTAACGGCGTATATATCTCAGTGAATTCGGTGTATCTCATCGAACTTTCACCGAAAAAGCTAATTATGGCGACGCCTACCGAAATTCATAAACTATAGATTTTATTGCCCGAAATTTTATTCGGCTTGTTTGGAATGGGTGAGAAAAACTGGTAAGCATTATTTATTTACCACTAGCTGTAGCCCGCGACTTCGTCCGCGTTAACTAAACATCACAAATTAGTATGTAAGTATCTCCCTTAGGAATGGGACATTTTTTCAGGATAAAAACTATCCTATGTCCTATTCCAGGACCTAACCTATATGTGTGCCAAGTTTCATTACGATCCGTCCTGTGGTTGAGGTGTGATTGAGTAACAAACATCCAAATACCTATCTTTCACATTTATAATATTAGTAGGATAGGATTTGGGATATATAGAATACTTTGCCCTATGAATATTAAAATAATGTGTCTAGCAGTACCGCCTTCTGCATCATGGAAGCGAGCCCACATGGTGTTCCAACACTCAACCGACCTCAACTTCAGGTTGCCAGCGAGGCTGGTTGGAATAAACTCGATTTTTGTTTATATACTACTACAAAGTTAAAATAAAACTGATTGCAAAGCCTGTTCACACGCTTAAATGAAAGATTGTCTACCCACAGAACAGGGGATCCTAGTTTGGGAGCCAGGCTACTGGTTGTTATAATACATCTGCGGAGATATATCTAGTACCTATAAGGACTCGAATCTTCATGAACCAATATTGTAATTGACATATTATACGAGTATGTCCAACAGTCTGCTTTCAGCATTCAGCATTTTCTTGTTCTACTGCGAAATATTTGACATCTTTAATCAAACACCTTAATGATTATGATTAACCATAAATATTATAGCTATTAACTTAAATATCGGATAACCATCATCTAATCTGGCATATTAGTGTCAGATAAATATTTATACGGAAATGATTTCGATTCAACATAAAGTTATTGCTTATAATTTTTATGACAGATTAAATTATAGATTCTAATAGATCTTTTGTATCAGTTAACACTGTCTGATATAACATTATCAAATATATTATTAGTAATGATTACCAATGTGTACGTATTCATATATTTTCTCTTAGAACAAATCGGAAGGAATTCAGAAAAAAAAACATTCGAAGCATTTCTTTGAAAAGCAAACGGGTTTGACAAGCAAAATCAAAAGTTATACGAAATTAAAATTTTCAACAACTCACTAACAATGTATTAGTACAACAAAGACGTGACTCTCCGCTTGAATCGAAATGGGGATTTGGGAAGATTAGATTAGATTAGATTTCTTTATTTCACATTACAAATTTTAATACATAGATAACTTACGTAAAAGGTTAGAGTTAATGTGATCGACAAAAAATAGTAAAAATATAGTATACAAAATGTCAGTTCTACACAACTCGTGTATGAGATTTATAACAATGTCATAAATTAATGTACATAATAATAACAATGTATATAAAAATAAAAAAACTACAATTTTCATAAACTATGTTCGCGGCAAGGGAAGAGGCCGGGGGAAACGAAGGAGGGAGGGATGAAGGGAGAGGAGGAGTCAATAAAGACATTCACATAAAATGTTGCGGCTGGTCTGTACCGAAGTCTACTCTATATTTTTTTCACATAATTTTCATGTCGTTGCCAACTCTAGATTTATGATCCAAATTTTCAGCTCAGTTGGTCCAGTAGTTCTTGAGTTATTCGGAGGACCGACAGCAAACATATAGATGGACTAAAATCTTCTTTATAAGGGTATTCGCTTTTAACCGAACTTAATTAAGAACAGCAACTAACTAAAAGTTTGGAATCTGAATCGCGGTATGGCTTAAAATACTATCACATTCAAGCTATAAGTCATCATCATCAGGTTATTTTTGTCTCCACTGCAGGAGCACAACCCTCTCTCATCTGCCGGAGACAGACGGAGGATTTGGCCTACACTCCCCGCGCTGGCCAGACGGGTTGGGGAGGCCTGATTGATGTTTTATAATGTATTCCCTTAGTCGCCTTGTACGACATCCACGGGAAGAGTTGGAGTGGTCCTATTCTACTCTACCGGAAACCACACGGCAAAGCTAAAAGTACTCTTCTTTAAAGCTACAATGTTAAAATACAATGTTTGTACTGTTGAAAAATTATTACTGATTTACTATGGGACTTAACGATATAGCAATACTCGTGTAATAAAAGGATTCTCCAACAAATTGGAAAGGTAATATGGAAGTTAATGAAAATAGAACAGAATGAAATAGCGTGAGAGTATAAAATACGTGTATAATAATGAAAGGGCCCACTTGACGATGATAATAGAACTAAAATTAACATAAATTCAGACACAGACACGGTATAACATGACGTAAGAAGAAATCTATTATTGCCATGAAATATTCAAGACAAAATATTAAACAAACATGAATTTCATAGCATTTATCGGACATAAAGCGTTTGTGTTTGTCACGAAAATCGTCTGGTGCGACACATACGATCAGACAAATGACGCAGACACAATAACGACATCGTAAAGTCTCGCGTTACGACAAGAGACCACCGGGAAATCATGTCAGTCTGACGTTTCATATCTCGGTAGATACCGTAGATTAGGCGTTAACCCATACTTCTGTGCTAATGTATAAAACTAACTTCACCAGATAAGAGCCGTGGTAGCCGGTTGGTTGTGCACTCGCCTCACGTTCATGAGGTCCTGGTACAAACCCCGCCCGTACCAATGAGTTTTACGAAACTTAAGTACGGTTTATTTATAATACCACAGGCTTTTCGGTGAAGGAAAACATCGTAAGGAAACCTGCATATGCCGAAGAAGAAATTCTGAGGCGTATGTGAAGTCCACCAAATCGTCTTGGGGCACCGTTGGTGGACAGGGGTTTGGCACAAAAGATCCTGAAGGGTCGAAGTGTCGCCAGGTCTTCCTGGCCCCCTAAGAAGATAAGATAAGATAAGAACTTCACCAGATTCGAAATTTCTTTGAAAATAAAACTTTAAACGCACTATTTATTGGAAGAATCCTTCCAAGTCGTTGCAGTCTTTTTGCTGACGCCAGTGCCCTCTGCTTACGGCTTAGCTTCGGACAAAGTTGATTCTGAACCTACTGGATCCGATTTCTATCAATGTTTTGGCTAGGGCTTTCTATTGTCTTACCAGCCTCAGTGTTCCATCACATTCCACACAAGTGAACAGATTCCTATACTACTATTACAGGGACACCAACCTGTCCATACACGTTCTCGTTAACTATCGAGAGCGGGACAACGTTATACGTCAACACATAAGTGCTTCTCTTTCTAACCGGTTGCGTACTACACGCCGTGCTATATTTCGCTGGCGACGTTTCTTGACGTAGTAATATTCTGTATTATCTGTTAATACCCTCTGCTTAGGACCATCTTGACAAAGTTGATTCTGACTAGTAGATCTGATTTCTATCAATGTTCTCAACTTCAGCTTTTTAATTACGGTCCATGATCCTACCAGCCTTGGGGTCTAGGGTTAGAATTACATTAGGCCCTTTCTCGTGTGCATTTTTTTGACTCCCTTTCCTATGCTCCGTCTCTTTGAGCGACAGGAAAAAATATATGCGATTTTCTTTTTACCAGATCAAGTATGATCTGAGATCAGCCGAGTCATAAATGTAAAAGATGCAGCTTACTTCGAAATTATCACCTTATTTTCTGAAATCATTTTCACCAGGTTGCGGTTTGAGACATCAGATTCTGTAAAGATTGAGAACTCAAAGTTGGCTGACCGCTCAACCATAAAATAATCAACAAATTACTCCTTGCACTTCCACTTTTTCACTTTCGTCGTCTGTAGTCAACTGATTTTTTATAACGAACGTCTGGAGGTCTTTTTGATGATAAATTAGTTTACTTTATGGGTTTTATTGGGTAACAAAGTGCCCCATCTGTTATGATGATTGTCTGTGTGGAAAATTGGCAAGAATTCCTGGAAAATCACGGAATCGATGTTCATATTTTAAACAGTTATTTCTGGGTACGAATATAGAGATAGTCGCGTCTGTGATGGTGATAATAATTTTAATGTTATAGTCATACCTTTCGGAACACGATGTTTTTCTCGAACAGAGGTCCTCTATGCTCGTTTAAAAACAGATAAAGGTACCTTTAAAATTAGTCATGTACAAATTATTTCCCTAGCTAATCGTGGTACCTCAACACGAAGGCGGTGATGTTGTTAGCAATACATCACGTAAAGGGGTATAACGGAGCAAAAATCGGTCGAAGTAAGTCGCGTTGCAGCATTGGATTGCGCAAAGTAGCGATACATCGTCTTTACCTACCCCTCTAGGGTCAAGGCGTGAACATTAAGTAAGTAAAATTGTATGGGTAATGATATATCATCAGACAACATTCATCAGAAGACTTCTTGGGTGTTATTTAGAAGTCATCCTAATTTGGTTGTCAGTGTTAAATTCGTATGAAATTTTTTGCCACCTGACCGATCATACATAAATACATTGTATTATTATATCTAGTAACATGAAACATTATTCAATTCAATTTTTTTTAATTAGGTAATGAAATACATACATACATAATGCTCACACCTCGGTCCCAGAGGGGTACGCAGAGACGATGGATCGCCACTTTGCGCGATCCTGACACACCTCACTAGCCTCACTCACATTCATCAACCTTTTCATGCACCTCCTTTTATTCTTCTCACTGCGGACAACAGCCTTTTTGAGAACGTTACTAATCTGATAATGAACTAACATAACAGATAGTACTAAATGATCTCACATTTAAAGGCACCACCATACTGGGGTGGTGGGGTTGGCTGTAGCAGTGGCGAGCAGTTGTCTTTTATGGAGGACCCACACTGAAACGGGCAAGAAGCGGTCTATGGCCTGTATGGGGGCTTAATCCTACTATTTAATATTATAAATGCGAAAGTTTGGATATTTGAATGTTTGTTACTCAATCATGCTTCAACCACTGGACGTATCGTGATGAAACTTGACACACATATAGGTTAGGTCCTAATTAGGTTAGGACATAGGATAGTTTTTATCCCGAAAAACATCCCATTCCTACGGGAAATACATAATGATTTGTGATGTTAATTTGTCCACGCGGACGAAGTCGCGGGCAATAGTTAATAAGTTATAAAGCCTACATCACATATTGTAGAAATGGACAAACAGACAAATGACAAATTGTATAATCATTAATCTTTTAGATTTCTCACAGCTAGACTTACAAAGATTAAGATTACGAAAATCTAATTTAAATGTTGCGAATAAATATAGGGATTTAAAAAATATTTACAAGCGACATTACTGTCGTCCGTAATCCGCGTTGTCACATCAAACCACGCCGCAGCGGCAAGCCGACATCGCCGCATCGCGTCATCTAAAAATATCTTGTCGCCACCGATCTGCTACTTTTTGCACGTTATCCGATTTAGCGGAGACAATCTGTTAATATCTTGTTGATTGACCTTTGTCTGCGATACATGTGTTTTAATATTTATATATACCGATCAATATATAAGTAGCTACAGTGGGGTACCTAGTTAAAGGGTTTCGGGGATTGAGGTGGGTAACAAACAACAGAATACATAATGTCAAATTTCCGATTGCTCCACTGTTATATTCACTTGTTACATTACTCCGACGCGACGTCCTGTTATTCTTATAATTTGGTTGTTGACAAATTATTACAATTATGCTCTACTTCTCGAATGTAAATTTTGTATCTTATCTACTACTTTCTACATCTGTTCCATTTTCTTTAGCATTAGGCACTATATTATTAAAATCTTTATATGTTATATTAACACAGTCTTTAACTAAGTAATGTTAGATAGTCATCATCATCATCATCAGGTTATTCTTGTCTCCACTGCAGGAGCACAACCCTCTCTCATCTGCCGGAGACAGACGGAGGATTTGGCTTACACTCCCCGCGCAGGCGGAAGGGTTGGGGAGGCCTGATGGATGTTTTATAATGTATTCCCTTAGTCGCCTTCGGGAAGAGTTGGAGATGTTAGATAGTGATTTGAATCATTTTATACAAAACTACATAGCAGATATTTAAAAGTAACAATTCTTCTTATTACGTCTTTTTAAACCAGGCTCTAGGTAGACTGTACTTGTGCTTTAGTTTAGGGAATCAAACTACATCTGTCAAAAGATTATTTATTTCGAAAATTGCGTCATATAGTGTTTTCATTGATGTTGTTTATAAGCAATTGGTTGTGAATTTGGCTTTAATATTGACGGTGACGATGATCGTCTAATAGTGTTGGCATCAGCCGTTGCAATAATCTCTTACACAGCTGCATTCGTTATATTATCTTCTTTTCATAAGTATATTATTATAATAAAATCCGCCAGACAACTGGGACGATTTCCTCAGACGTTATAAATCGTCTACTTCCATCAGAAGCGTCTTTAAAGTCTAATTGAAATAAACTGCACTTGGAAATCAGTTGACGCCTTAAAATATAGTACGGTTTCTGCGTAAAGTTAAAAAGTGAGTTAATATTCTTTAACTTAAAAAAGCTGCAGCGTGTTTTGACGCATTGTCTGCGATGTTAGAATAATTTAAAGGTGCTATGCCGCTTTTTTAGACGTCAGCTTTCTCTGCCACTGTTCTAACTTAGTATTGTTTTTACTCTACTTTTGAAATAAATATGCTTTATATTTTATCTTTCTCCACGTGCGGTGCCTCTTCAATACATGGGCCTTCCTTAATGGACGCTACTATACCAGGTGCTCTACCTCCGCATTCAGCCACTTTCGACCTACTTGCAGAGCATCCTACAATGCTCATACCGGTCCGCGGTCTTCACTTCAAAACTCTTATTCCCCAACGGCTTATTCCTCAGCGACAGATGTGGTCCTACTACGACCATTTCAGCTTGCTAATCCTTTCGACTATGTTGGTGTCCTTACTTCTTCATTGAATCTCATCATTGCGAAGCATATATTTCAAAGAAACCCTGAGCATAGCCCTCTTTACAGTTCAGGATCAAGTTGATCACGTTGCTCTCTCTCTCTCGTCTTTCTGTGATGTTATGCAGCCACAACTTCTTTCAGCTTTCTACGGGTCTTCGACTCTCTATCTTTTTCTTGGAGGTTTAAAACCTTGATTCGTTTAGTTTCGCTTTAATTGCAACCACCAGTAGCTGCAAGAAAGACCCACGAAACCTGTGCGCGTGTAGATTCGCAATTGCGATAGTGGAAGAGATTGCAGATTGAAGCTAGTATATAGAATCGTGTAATCAACAGGTTCATATTTGTAATAAAAAACCCGATATACTTGATGTGTATTTATTAAATTTTATATAGGTAGGTAAGTTGGTTTCTATCAGTACAAAGTATAAGATAATATCTATATAGGATTGAATATGTCACCTGTCTGTTTACCACCGGTTGCAAAATCCACGTGGAAGCTTACGCAAATCCAACTTAACATTAGATTACAGTTCTCGAAATGATCCGCGTAATTAATAGAACATGAATATATTTGCAAGAATCCATACTAATATCCTCTTAGATTAGTTGGGTCTAGGATTCCATTAAAATTCGCATGCACTACTGTTACCTATAAAGGAAAATACAGTATAGTATAGAAATTTTTACACAGAAATAGGAACAATAAAAGGAAGTAAATATAAGTAAGTACTAAAACAAAGGTTTGGTCATTACAGTAAAGAGTCGTAATCCGGTACTAATTCTGCAAGACGCGTATAATCGGAACCGGTTCTCGATTTGCTATGCTATATAAGTGTCAAACTACAGGCAATGTTTGACAGCGTGTCCTTTGAAGTATATTTATATCAAATGCCACTTCTTACTTGTACTAAACACGATGTATAGTAATTGTGAAAACTAATATTTCTTACTTGCAGAAAATATACAAAGAATAGAATTGGTCCTAAAATTGACCCCTAGCAATATACATTTTATAATGGATGTGTTAGAAACAAAACTACTGTAACAAGGTAAATTGAGTTACTTAAAGACTGAACTGGTATCGAAGTTAATCAGTCTTTTGAAATAATAGACTGAAACAAAAATATTGATAGCTTGTTCATGGACTACGAGTATAGAAATCATTTCGGCACTTGCTTTTGCATATTACATACTTACATAATTACTTATATTTGCTTATGGCAATGATACAGCAAGAAATTCCATAGTTTATGAGCTACCGTAGACAGTTTAAGGAATAGTTTGCAAAATGTATATCATAACTAATCTCTCTTAAAAGAAACTCAGCATATATTCAAATACAGAATTGCATCCTGATATTGAAAATAACTAGCTTTCCAATCATCAATAACTTCGAACGCGAATGACGTCTCTATCCTAATAGACTATAGTCTACGGTAAGGCACCCGGTAGCCGTTCCGGATCCATCCATATTTCAATCAGAGCCGATCTGCCGACATTTATTTACAACATGCACTGTATTTTCGTTTCTATTTTGGAGTTGAGTAAATCTGTGTTCTTATTTGGGCTTGTTTGTGTTGTTATTGGGAAACGGTGGCTACTAGCTACCAGTAAGGTGTTCTTGTTTTTGTACGGGTTAGTGTGTTGTGAAAGCTCGCCTTGATATAACCCGAAACCTAATCTTCGTTTTCATGGAATCAAAATGGTTTCCTGGAGTTTGCTGCCGTTGATCTGTACTGATGTTTTATAGACTAGGTTTATTATAAAGTAAATATAGGGTGTCGATCGACGCCGTGCAAAAATGAAATAAAAATATTTTAAGCTGATTTTCTATCACATCAGGTTTAAACTTAGCCGATGTTTTTTCCTCTAATATCCTAATTTATACATCAGATACTAGGAACAAAGATAGAACCATCTTCAGTCAATGTTATTTCTTCAATTGTATTGTCTTTTATTGCATTTCAATTAAATTAAATTTTTTTTGTTGAATTACTATTATTCCATTGATATAAACACTTTCTTTAGTAATCACAACAAATACCATCTTTATCAAGTACAATTATTAGAGACATATTTCTGTTATAGTTACAATATGGCTAAATGTTGAACAATATGTAAAATCAAAACAGACATTTTCTATAATGACAGATATGGGTTTAAATATAATATGCATAAATATCTACAAGGCAACAGAGAAGTACCTATTTTATTTGTTAGTTATATCGGTGATCAATTTATTACTTGCTAGACTAGTACAATTGGTTTCAGATCTCGAAGTTATTACCCGTCAAGTTAAAGTCAGCCATTCGAATTTCATTCGTAAACAAACCAAAGGTTCACGGCCATATCTAGGTATCGAGGTATCAGAATAACAAATGATACTTCAGGGAAATTGCGGTTTATAGGAACATTAAATTCTAGTCGTAAATCCAGGATAACTGTAAAATTACAGACAGTAAAGCTTTGTGTATTTAAAGTGTTTTGGAAAGTGATTTTACGGACTTACGTCTAGGTTTGGCTAACTGCAGCATGTATGATGATCCAAATATGAGCTGTAATGCATGAGCTGTAATTTGAGTATTCAAAATATATTGTTGAGATACTTCTTTTTTGGATTACATATAATTAAAGTTGACATTAAACTTGATTTTAACATTTTTTGCAACAAGCCTTAGGGCGTCAAAAGTTCCCAATCATTACCAGGAAGTGCTTTTAACCATAATATCAGATACAGTGTATGATCAATACTTAATAGCGATAAAGCTCATTTGGAAATTAACTTGCCTTTTAAGAAAAAAAATGTCTTTGAAAATTTATTTCTACTAAACCTGCTAATTACGCCAATCATTCACCTTTGAAATCAGTCAACTAGCAGTTCGTTCTGATAACGATGTATATCTTTTGATCTGTTTTGCTCTTTATCTGTGCACATAATTTTTTTAAATTAAATTGATTGAAATATATTTTTTTTGATTTTATATCAACACATTTTTCATTTCTATAGCTATATTATGGTTTATCATTTTTTACTGAATAACATGTGTGTTTTTTTTTAGCTTTTGTAACTAAATATCTTTAAACCAGTGCCACCTCAGTCTAGAATGTATAATTCTCTTCTGAATTCTCCCTTACAATTCTCACTGGCTATAAAGTTGCCTGGAAGAATATAGCTTTGGCCATAAGGCCACTCTATATTTCTCCAATGTTTTTTTTTTAATAATTGGTGTGCAATAAAATATATTCATTCATTTATTTTCTTTTAGTTCCTAGTAGAGTTTCATAGATTTACCTTCACTCGATTGCGTCACAATTTCAAAACACAAGATGTTTTATAGTGTCAGCACTCTCTCGACACACTTCTTTTACGATATTTACTAAGCACGGCGAATGTAAATCTACTAAAACTTTACTCTGTATATTATAAGTGTCAGAAATATTCGGTGGATCAAAAGAAATTCTCTTTATACCTCTTCGTAGAGTTGCCAGGTTTGTTAATGTTTAAAGGGTTTCCGTGTTATAGTTTGGTTTCGCAATGGTCCATTCATGGAATACTTCTTTGCATTATTGCAAGATGAAGAATGTCCATATTTCTACAAGACTTTTATTTAGCATTTCGCGATATCCTTACTAAGCCGACTGCCCAGCAGAACAACAGCTATCATCATCAGCCGAAATAAGCCCACTGCTGACCTTGGTCCATTGGAGGATTTGTCATAATTCCCACTCTTTCCAGGCGGAGTGGTAATAGCTCTTTTTATTCACTTTAAAATGGTTTAAATGAAACCGTGTCGCCAGATGGACCGACGACGATGAAGGTGGCTGAAAGCGGCTGGATGCGGACAACCGGGTGTGGTGGCGTTCATTGGGGAAGACCTATGTTCAGGACGTGTAAGAGCTGATATAATGATGATGAAAATGATTTTTCTCTCATTGATTAAAACTCGATGGATTGTACATTAAAACTTTAATAGCAACTTTAAGTAGCAATGACAAGTTCTTCCTTTGTCATGCAGTTCTCCTGATGTCGAAATAAATTTCTACAGATTGACACTTGTAGGTTTTTGTATAAATTGTTGCGTATCGCACCGAAATATTAAAGGCCACCATCGTTGTAGTTTGTTTAGAACGCAGCCAGAAAAAAAATCAGCAAGTCAGACTGTCGTATAGCGTAAATGGAAATTTCGTGGATGGTGGCCTCCAAGAATGTCAAACAAAACCATCTAATACGATTATTTGTAAACAAAACTAAACAAAATTATACAAAAAAACCATTTACAAGTGCTAATCTGTACAATAGCCTTTCGGCCGGTTGTGTTACGAAACATACACCCACTGAAGGCCTATACAGTGCAAACAAAGATTATCAACTGCACAAACAGCAATAACGCGCAGACATGACAAAGCTGAGTTCAAATTGATTAAGACTCCCGAGTCAATATGTGCGTGACTGTTAAATTTTTAGAGTTCCTTTGTAAATTTACTCTACTACTTTATTTCCTTACTTTACTCTAAGGTTGATTGGAAGAGTTCCCTAAGTGGGATAAGTCCGCCTTTGTACATAGTTTAATTCCTATTTTATTATTTTGTTGTTGTTATTTTTGGTAGAATAAAGCGTTTACATACATACGTACAAATGTTGTTAACTCCATTTCAGTGTATTACTCGTAATTCGGTTTCTTGTTCAGTTTTAAACTTCATTATGTCAGCCTTTAGACGTCCACTGCTGAACAGAAGCCTTCCCTAATGAACGCCACCACACCCGGTTCTCCGCCCTCCTCATCTAGCCGCTTCCGACCTTCTTCAGGTCGTCGGTCCTACCCAGTTCGCGGTCTCCACTCCAGAACTCCTCTATCCCAATGGCCGTCTGTTCTGCGACAGATGTGGCCCGCCCACTGCCTGTTCAGCTTGCTAATCCTTTCGGCTATGTCGGTCACCTTCGTTCTTCATCGGATTTCGTAAGAGCATCTTTCTCTTCATAGCTCGCTGAGCGACTTGAAACTGGTAGTTTATGCTCACCGTCATTGTCCACGGTTTAACTTCTTCTTCAGTTATTGATTTGGAATCATGCAACACTGCAGTTTATAAATGTTCCTTTTATATATATTTTTTAGAACTTTTTATTCTAGGACCCTCGATATTTATTTTTCGAGGTTCTTGTATCTACTTTACTATTATAATTGAACTCTATTAAAAAAGACTATACAATATTCTTATTTCCTATAATTATTATACTTTCTTTATTTTTTTTCTTCCTAAGCTTTTCGTTTCGTCCCATTTCGTAACCAGATTTCGTATCTAATTTTTTTCCTTTATCACCAATGCCTTTAAATATTATTTGGCAGAATTAGCTTTTTTTCTTCCAAACGTTCGAAATACAAAAGTAGTTTGCCGTTTATTTCATCCCAATTTTTTCTTCTATATATTCCGAATTCAAAAAATAAATTGCCTCTATAAATATTTGTATCTATTTATTTTGCCACAAATTAAATATCTATTTATACCGCCGTGTATAAAAACAACACTATCCAGTGGTTTCACCAATTTAGATTTTATATTATCATCATTTTTCTCGTAATATTTTGGTTCAGCTTCCAGCACATCAAAAGTCATGCAGTTCCTCTGAGCTGTACATAGATCGTTGATTAACATTAATCTAAACTTTAATGTAATAAAATCTCCTTCATTACTTAAAGCTTGGATGAATTAATAATATTTAAGCATAATATAAGTACATATTTACTCTTACTACATCTGTCTTGCATATCGTATCAAGATACGTACGATATATACATACATATATATATATATATATATCATACAGACGCACACACACCCACACCACTCACAAACGTTGTTTAAATATATATAAGTGTGGAAGAGCGAGGTCCTCTGGAACATACATTTTTATGTCTAAAAGAGGGCCCTAAGTTTCTGTAATAAACATTTTTGTATTTTTGTTTTTATATTAAATCACTCTTCAAAACAAACATTTAATTTTTCAGCAAACTTTTAATACAATTATTGACGGAACCCCTTGCTTGTGTGCCGTCTACACTTTACGAAGTATTTCAAATACTACTAATAAATGATTTTGAACTTAAAACTGAGGTAGCAAAGGTTTCGACTGATATTGCAAAGAATAGAGCCATAACAGACGCACAAATAGGTACCTAATATTTACATTACCAAAAAGCGAGTAACGGTGTCTTGGATAGCATCAATTAGTTAATGCTTTTAACAAATAGTAATTAAACAGTTTTTTTGTCTCTTTTCAAGCCATATGGCGGAAAGGAAAAGGTGTTTTAAGCCAGATGTTGAGCTATTTGATTTATAAATTGATCACTATACCGAAAGGAGTATTATGTAATAAAGAGTGACAATGTGTAGATCAATGTTTCGAGTACAATGAATATACAGAGTGAACCAAGAATCACCATCAGCCGAAACACGTCCACTGCTGATAGTAAGCCTGCCACTTATGTTGTTCATTGGGTATTTACCATACCACGCTTGGCAGGCGGAATGATGATCGTAGTCAAGATATTAATATACACATGAGATTGCGGTTCCCTTACCTGGTGCAATCCCTTAGTCGCCTTGACCCACGGGAAGATTGGGGTAAGCAGAGAACCGAAAATATTTTATCGTATTTATAGATAAGTTGCCTAGTAGGTATTCATTGGCGAATAGTGAATATCTCGCAAAACTCATACCCTTCAGCACTTTTCAATTGTGTGTAAACTAATATATTACTTATATTTAAATGTTTTATAAAGGCGTTGTAGTCTGAAAAAAACCACTAACACTACGTAATGTTATTTAAGTTAAATGACGTGTATACTATTCATTGTTTAAATAAAGAACTTTTAAAATCAATCAAATCACCCTTCAGCACTCCTTTTTCTAAAAAATATTATAGTTATAATAATAATTTGTCAGACATTCACATCAATTATCCAGTCCCAAATTAGGCGGAGCCTGTCTTATGGTTACTAGATAACGAATAAACATACTTAAATAAATAGATAAACATCCAAGACTTGGGTACAAACATTCATATTCATCATACGAACATTTGCCCCTAGCGGGATTCGAACCCGCAACCTCCGGCGTGGCAGGCCAAGAGCTACCCGTTCCGCCACGGAGGTCGTCAGTAGCCTCTGATCCCAGTTGTCCCGTTGGGTAGTCCCGTTACGGTACAAGTGGAATTTCTTTACCTAGTTACAAAAAAAAAATACAAAAATGTTTATTACCAAAACTTAGGGGGTTACAGAGGATAGTTGGGGACCTCTTTTAGACATAAAAATGTCTGTGCCAGAGGACCTCGCTCTTCCATACTTATATCTTATAATATAAATTTAATCAACTTGTGTGAGTGGTGTGTGTGTGTGTGTGTGTGTGTGTGTGTGTGTGTGTGTGTGTGTTATATATATGTATGTATGTATATATATAAATATGTGATACCATACGATACGATATGTAAGACAGATGTAGTAAGAGTAAATATGTACTTATATTATACTTAAATATTATAATTATTATTATTATTATTAGGACTATGAGTAGAGCTGTTGAATCCCATTAGTCCCATGACACCGAAGGAGGTAGTTATACCTGCAAACATTTGATTTATTTTGTAGGGTTATGGGGTTTAGGGGATTTAGAACTGGAGTGTTGTGTAACGGAATTTTCACAGCTGTCATATTCCTCCGACGGTCCTTTCACTCGGTTTCATGCACTGAGAGGACTGTTTTAGTGCACTGGCTGGCGCAATCTGTGACATGCTATAACTATTAACCTCGTGACCTGTCCGCATAATTTTGTTGAAGATGACTCCATTATATGATTATTATTTGGTACTAAACGCATTATACTTGTCCTTTCCGTTACTCTAAGGTTGACTGGAAGAGATCCCTAAGTGGGATAAGTCCGTCTTTGTACACAGTTTAATTCCTATTTTATCATTGTTGTTGTTGTTATTTTTGGTACAATAAAGCGTTTACATACATACATACATACATACATACATACATACATACATACATACATACATACATACATACATACATACATACATACATACATACATACATACATACATGGTTAGCATTGTATAAATAACAATAACAAAATTAATATAAGGCCTTAATGGTAAATACGGGAGTTCTTAAAAAATAAGTGTTGACATTTTTTAAATAATTAGTTTTGAATTCGTTTTCACAAATGTTATATTTGACATGTTCATTGACTATTGTATATCCTAATTTATACCTATTATAATTCTACACAACTATTGTTGTAACGAATAATAAAATATAAAAAAAAACATTTCTGTATTTCTGTTTTGAACTGCAATTTTACTGCATTGCCATATGGGCAGTCTTTCATGTTTAAAAGATTATAGACATCGGAGAATGTTTGGTCTCGAAGATTTACTTATTATTATACATTGACCTAATTATAATACTTCGTATTTAAATATTTAAAAGTCTATTATAACGCGACTTCTTTCCACGTGGAGATTACGCTAATGTAACACACTATTTTGAGCATTAATGTCTCGTAGACACATAATTTGTATTGCAGTTGCCATGAATCTGAACTAAACCAATAACGGGACGATCTGAGTCGAGGTTTATGAAACAAATTGGTAGAAGTCTACGATCTCTATGTACGACTAGATGGAGCGTTCCAAACAATCGCTCTGGTCCACGCAAGTAGCCACAACTCTTTCACATTCACAATGAAACTTGTGCAGTTACTACTCAGAACATTTAATTATTTACTAAATATTAACATTATTTAACCGTAGCGTCATATTTAGTAATAATTAAATGTTTTGCGTAGTAACTGCACAAGTTTCATTGTGAATGTCAAAGAGTTGTGGCTGCTTGCGTGGAACAGAGCGATTGTTTGGAACGCTCCATCTAGTAGTATATAGAGATCGTTGGTTGAAGTAAGAAGTTTTTATTGATCAGTTTGTTACATTTTGGATATTCATTAGATATATTAATAATGGACAAGTTCTGGAGTAGAGACCACGAATCGGCACGCGCAGGGTAGGTCGCCCCGCCGCCAGGAAGCGAAGACCTGAATAAGGTGTACGGAAGCGGCTGGATACGGAAGGCAGAGGACCGGGTGTAGTGAAGTTCATTGGGAAAGGCCTATGTCCAGCAGTGGACGTCTAAGTGCTAATAAGATGAATGCATAACCAAATTTCTTTTACGATTTAGTTAATACATAATAATTCGTAATGTTACGTGGCCCACGCGGACGAAGTCGCGGGCAAACAGCTAGTAAATAAATAAATATCTCAGACATTCACACCAATTATCCAGTCCCAAATTAGTCAGAACATCCAAGACTTGGGTACAAACATTCATATTCATCATACGAACATTTGCTCCTAGCGGGATTCGAACCCGCAACGTGCATACGCTAACCAATAACTAGAACTAGCGGTTCGAACCCCAGTAGAGATAACAAGGATAAGTTAATTTAGCCAGCGAATGGTATGCGTTAACTCTCAGTAATCTCTCTCAGAGTATCAGTTACAACAACGTCGTATTCCGTATGCGATAAGACGCTTCCGATGTCGTATAGACAGACATACGAGTAACAATGCATATGGCTCGGTTATTGTTATGCATGGAAATGTGTAATAGCTGCCTATGCACTGCCTGGAAACGTGCAAATTTTGTAGAACTACATTAAAAATTATTTGAAGAACATTTTATAGAATAGAATAAGAAGAATGTGTGTACTGGCTTCAAAAATAAATGCAGTTCTATTGGTTCTGATTGGAAAATATGAATATGTTATACGGTTCATAACATTGAGATTAATTACTGAGACTGAAGTCTGAATTACGTCCACTGCTGAACATAAGCCTCCCCAATAGAATGCCACTTTTGGTGGGATTTGCCTTAATCACCACGCTTGGATGGCGGATTGGTGATCGCAGCAATGATCTTAATATACACAGGACGACCTCCGTGGCGGAACGGGTAGCTCTCGGCCTGCCACGCCGGAGGTTGCGGGTTCGTATCCCTCTAGGGGCAAATGTTCGTATGATGAATATGAATGTTTGTACCCAAGTCTTGGATGTTTGTATATTTATTTAAGTATGTCTATCCGTTATCTAGTAACCATAGCACAGGCTCTGCCTAGTTTGGGACTGGATAATTGGTGTGAATGTCTGACATATTTATTTATTTATTTTACAGAATCCCATAACTTACGGCCAAAAGGCAAGCTGATAGCACCATTTATCAAGCTAGGTACATATTGTAAGATCAAACACACGCCAAATGGCTATAAAAATATAAAATCATTTACCGAAAACATAAAGTAATAGAAAAATACTACACATTTATTTAAAAGTTAACAGATTTTTTAGTAACACAATTGTTTTTATAATTTACAAGAATTTTTTGACTATTAAAATTGTAAATAGGTAAATAAAATTAAATTAAATATATATAAATCTATTACATATGTATAAGGAAAATGTGTCCAACCTTTTCTCCATAACCACCCACTACCACCCTAATATGTTTATAACATTTTTCTTAGTATGCATTTTACGCATATCACTCCGAAAACGTTGGACTTAGGTTAGTTGGATCATCTAGTCTCTAAATAAAATAAGGTTGTCTTTTCGTAAAGAAACCGCTTTTTTGCTAATAGCAATTAGACATCATACACTAAGTAGCAAGTTTGGAAAAGGATATGGAAATTTAAGAAGATCCTTTATTAAGCTCCCCCTCCCCCCTCCTACCCCTCCTCCCCCTCCGACCCTCCGACGCCCCTACTGGTCTTAAGTAATGTCCGGGGATTGACTTTTTTTTTAACTTAAATCTACAGAATCGTCGTAAGCTCATCATCAAACGGATAAATGTTCGCAGTAATGATCTTAATATACACAAGAGAACGCTGCTCCCGCCCTGGTTCAATCCCTTAGTAGCCTTGACGACACCCACGGGAAGACTGTGGCCCTATTCTTAGTCGGGAACCACAAGGCTGAATTAGTTCATTGTATAAACTGCGACGTTTCAGGTCATTTCATTTTACATTGTACTGCAAGCTTTTGTGTTGTAACTGTTCCGTATAATAAGCTTGCAGTAAAAAGACTGCATTATTTTTATCGTTTTTCTTTTGCAGTTAAAGGAAGGTTTGATCCAAAATTACTGAACTTAGAAAATAGTCTGTACTTACATACCTAATATCCTTTCCTTCATCTCAGCTCAGGTAACCTGAAAAAGATTAAAAGTAACTAAATTATATGCAATATAACATTCATCATCAGGTTATTTTTGTCTCCACTGCAGGAGCACAACCCTCTCACATCTGCCGGAGACAGACGGAGGATTTGGCCTACACTCCCCGCGCTGGCCAGACGGGTTGGGGAGGCCTGATTGATGTTTTATAATGTATTCCCTTAGTCGCCTTGTACGACATCCACGGGAAGAGTTGGAGTGGTCCTATTCTACTCTACTGGAAACCACACGGCAGAAATTCCAAATGAACACTATAAATACATTGCTCGTACGAAATCAATTTGCAATACCAACTGAATTCGTAAATGAGACGGAAAGACGAATGGAAAAAGGAAAGGCTCGTTTAAATGGCTATTAACGTACTATTTGTATGACTGGCCCTGCCTCGGACTGAGCCAGTGACCACTCCAATCAGAGTCAACTCGCGTATGAACTTGCCAATTTAACTTTACCACCAGTGAAGACAATCATTTAACTAAACTTAAAGAAAACTGCAGTTGTCCAGCAGCAAGAACATGTTTGTAAAATAACAGAGGTGGCGCCAGGTCTAAATAAAGTTTTGCGTGGCCGAGTAGCATTCCTTGAAACCTGAAATGGTTCTTAAGACGAATGCATTAAGAATGCACGTCGCGTGGTGATTGTTTGTAGTTCCTTGTTATTTTATTTATTAGATGCTCTATGCATTATGTCCTGTATTAACATTTTCATTGAACACAGGAAAGGAGTGTCTAGGTATTTAGTAATATAGACAATAATGAGTTATGAATTGACAATGTGTGCATGGTGGTTGCAAATATTCCTGTTATTCATATCATTTGTTTGTATTAATCTTACATTGTAAATAACATTACAATTAATGAGTATATAAATGGAGTAAGGGCTCGATTCTGAAGGCACAATGTTAAAATTTGACAGCATTAAAACTGTTGCTATCCTTGTCACACAGTATTATGAAGATAAAGACGAAACCAATTTTAGCGCTGTCAAATTTTAAATGTGCGCTACAGAATCGGGCCCAAAATATACCTAAATACTTCATTGAATTACCTACATAAAAAAAAAATTCATAATGTCAAATAGATATTCAATTTCATGTGAGTCATTTGACGATCTAATTAAAGAGTTAAATCCTATCCTACCAACGATCTCTATGTACCTACCACTAGATGGAGCGTTCCAAACAATCGCTCTGTTCCACGTAAGTAGCCACAACTCTTTCACATTCACAATGAAACTTGTGCAGTTACTACGCAGAACATTTAATTATTACTAAATATTGACGCTACGGTTAATTAATATCATTATTTAGTAAATAATTAAATGTTCTGAGTAGTAACTGCACAAGTTTCAAAATGAATGTGAAAAAGTTGTGGCTACTTGGGTGGAACAGAGCGATTTTGGAACGCTCCATCTAGTAGTACATAGATATCGTTGTATCCTACTAATATTATAAATGCGAAAGTTTGGATATTTGGATGTTTGGATATTTGTTACTCAATCACGCTTCAACCACTGGACGGATCGTGATGAATCTTGGCACACATATAGGTTAGATCCTGGAATAGGACATAGTATAGTTTTTATCCCGAAAACAGATCCCATTCCTACGGGAAATACATAATAATTTGTGATGTCAAGTTCTCCATGCGGACGAAGTCGCGGGCAACAGCTAGTGTCATAATAAAACCAATTTAAAAGTCAGTGGTAATATAGATAAAGACCGTGTGGTTCTCGGCTTAGAATAGGGCCACCCCCATTCTTCCTGGATGTCGTCAAGGCGACTAAGAGACTGCACCAGGCAGGAGAAGCAGCGTTCTCTTGTATATATTAAGATCATTACTGCGATCTCCAATCCGTATGCCAAGCGTGGTGATTATGACAAATCCCCCAATGGACAGCCCACCAAAAGTAGCATTCTATTGGGGAGGCTTATGTCCAGCAGTGGACTAATTTCGGCTGAAGATGACATATTTCGAATTTGCAGACTGTGCCAAACCCCTGACCACCAGCGGTGCCCCAAGCCGATTTGGAAGACCTCACATACGCCTTAGAATTTCTTCTTTGGCATATGCAGGTTTCCTCACGATGTTTTCCTTCACCGAAAAGCCTGTGATATCCTACTAATATTATAAACGCGAAAGCTTGTAAGAATGGATGGATGGTTGTTACTCTTTCACGTAAAAAGTACTGAATGGTTTTTAATGAAACTTTACAATAATATAGCTTATACATCAGAATAACACATAGGCTACAATTTATAAAGATATTTGTGTGAATTGTCCAAAATATCAAGTAAGTAGGAAAAAATCTACCATCTGCGAGCTATTCTGGCGTGCGCCATAAAATTATATTTTTAATGTCATAATGTTAGTTCTTTTTTACGCCACGCTAATATAAGCTACTCGAAATACTAATCCTGCGCAGACGAAGTCGCGGGCACCAGCTAGTTATAAATAAACCGTACTTAAGCTTCGAAAAATATTGGTACGGGCGGGGTTTGTACCAGGAGCTCATGAACGTGAGGCGAGTGCACAACCATTCCAGCTACCACGGCTCTTCGCAGTCATAGGCAAGTTCCCATTCAGCGCATAACGGAACTTAGCGCATCCTCAAACGCACTCAGCGGTGGTCTAATATCGTCATTATTAGTGACTGCCCGCATACATATTGCGACGACACACGCCGCCATCTAGTCGCGCGCCGGTTTATTAGTCGCGCGTGTGTCGAATGCCTTATCTAACACGATCATTTGTATGGCGTTTGGAGGTTCGATTAGAAATGTACTACTTATCTATTTAAATCCGCGAGTTAGGCGCCTACTGTGTAAGCATTTCGGGATTTATCCGTTGAACTATAATATAAAAAAAAATATTAGTACGTTGAAGTAGCAGTGGGGTAAACGAGTTCTCGAGTGTAGACCGCGACTCAGCAAGCATAGTGTGGGACGCCCCCTGGCTAGATGGAGCGACGATCTGCGGAAGGCGGCTGGCAGAGACTGGATGAGAAGAACCGAGGATCGGGTTCAGTGGCGCGCCTTGGGAAAGGCCTATGTCCAACAGTGGGCTCTTACAGGCTGATGATGATGCCACAACCGGTTTTTTAGCTTCCCAAACTCAGTTTTCAATTCTCTATGGACTGGTATATTTAAAAATGCTTGAAATTCAACAACCATGTCCTTTGACATAAATTATATAGGTGACATAAATTATATGCTCGGGGTTTCTTTGAAAGATATGATTCGTAATGAGGAGATCCGACGAAGAACGAAACTCACCGACATAGCCGAAAGGATTAGTAAGCTGAAGTGGCAGTGGGCGGGTCACATATGCCGCAGAACCGACGGTCGTTTGGGCAGACGAGTTCTGGAGTGCAGACCGCGGATCGGCACTCGCAGGGTGGGACGCCCCACCGCCAGGTGTACCGACGACCTAAAGAAGGTGGCCGCTAGCGGCTGGATGCGGAGGACCGGGTGTGATGGCGTTCATTGGTGAAGGCCTATGTCCAGCAGTGGACTTCTAGGGGCTGACATGATATAGGTGCACAAACAAATTAGCTGTAGTTAGTTTCAAAGAAAGAAAGAAAACAACGTTTTTTGCTTCTCCTGTACAAAAGTGATTTCTCCCGTACGCCCAATTAAATTTCCAGCGACGATATTCCGAGTAATACGAGGCTCTGATGAGGTGGACAATTGTTTCCCTAACTAACCGTGGTACCACAATGTCTCAACACGGAGAAGGCGATCATAGAAATGAATGACGTAGAATGGTGAAGTAAGATTTTATGGGCGGCTAATTTGGCGCCAAAATTTTATTATGTCTTAAGCCCCTACCAACCTCTACGATTCAGTACCCTAGTTCACAATATATTATTTAACAAAAATTTGACAGTGGAATTGTAACTTTATGATTTGTGCACTGTCGTCCTAATTACACCAGCTTTTTCCCATATGATTGTGAACCGATGTGTCAGTTTCTTTTTAAAGTTTATGAATAATTGTGAATTTATTGAACCTAATAAGACCAATATTTATATATAAAAAATGTATACGCAAATTATTATTTTTTTCTTTTCAAAATACCTTGACCAAAATTTATAAAAGATATATTTGTCGAATAGCGTAAGGAATTTCGTTCCTATCGGGTGTCCCACGACACCACACGGCTTGTTTTAATTTCTGTAAGACATAAAAAAATGTGGCCCCAAATTTGCCGCCCCTAAAATCTGCCGCTCCAGACTCCAGCCTACTCAGCCTGCTGGTAAATCCGCCACTGGGTACGTAATAAATAACTACATAACTGAATATTTTATCGTGATTGGCTATGAAGCGATAAAATAGTTGTTATAATTTAACTGCTGATTAACCAATGAGACGAACCGTTAATGTAAAACGAAGCAGGAATTAAGATTCAATAGTAAATACCAGAATGATTGAGAAACACATTGTTTTAATTAATATTATTTTCGGGAATCGAACAACGATATGATCAAATGGAAATTGATTCTATACGGAAATCTTCACTAATCACATCTTGTTGATTATTATAATAATTTTGTATTATTTCATCATACTTTAGTTTTGTATGCATCCTGAATCAAAAGTAACATTAACGTTAATATATCGCATGAGTGAAATCGCCCATCATTGTTGTTGCTTAATGATCCACATAAAGGTTATAATAAGATAATTAAAGCGATTGTAAAGAGAGTTTATTTATTGTTGCTTTCGAAATTAGGGCCGCCTTACGTTAATAAAGACGTGGGTTCACATCTGAGATTTTTTCAGATCATCATAAGCATATTTACGTCAACTGCTGAACATATTCTTCCCCGATCAATGCCTCTTTTGGTTGGCTGTACATTGGGGGATTTGCCATAATCACCACGCTTGGCGGACAGATTTGTGATCGCAGTTAATATACATAGGAGAACGCTGCTGTTTATCCCTAGTGCAGTCGCTTAGTCGCCTTGAAGATACCCAGGGGAAGATTTGGGCCGTATTCTAACCGCACGGTACATTTTTCATATAAAACACGATTATTTTCATACTACATGCAGATAATACTAAATACATATTACTACGTAAAGAAGTGACACTCACCTCACCAGCTTATGGCGTGTAGTACGCAGCCGGCAACACATATGTAGAAGCATATGTGTTGACGTATAACGTTGTCCCTCTCTCGACAGGACATTATTATGTTGTTGCCGTGTGGTTTCCGGTAGAGTAGAATAGGACCACTCCAACTCTTCCCGTGGATGTCGTACAAGGCGACTAAGGGAATACATTATAAAACATCAATCAGGCCTCCCCGACCCGTCTGGCCAGCGCGGGGAGTGTAGGCCAAATCCTCCGTCTGTCTCCGGCAGATGAGAGAGGGTTGTGCTCCTGCAGTGGAGACAAAAATAACCTGATGATGAATGTTATATTGCATATAATTTAGTTACTTTTAATCTTTTTCAGGTTACCTGAGCTGAGATGAAGGAAAGGATATTAGGTATGTAAGTACAGACTATTTTGTAAGTTCAGTAATTTTGGATCAAACCTTCCTTTAACTGCAAAAGAAAAACGATAAAAATAATGCAAACTTTTTACTGCAAGCTTATTATACGGAACAGTTACAACACAAAAGCTTGCAGTACAATGTAAAATGAAATGACCTGAAACGTCGCAGTTTATACAATGAACTAATTACCGTAGACCAACGATCTCAGTTTCATTGTGAATGTGAAAGAGTTGTGGCTACTTGCGTGGAACAGAGCGATTTTTGGGAACGCTCCATCTAGTAGTACATAGAGATCGTTGCCGTAGACAATGTAAAATGAAATGATGTAAACTGTAGCAATTTACACACTAGTTTTACTACTTGTTTATCTATTTACATAAAAGATACCTATGCTATATTTTGAACTCAACATATAGGTAATAATAATTTAGTTTTACAGTAGGATGATTTTTGAAGAAATGTAGAACGTAAGACGGAAGAACTTCTGTCCCCCCATGGTCATATACTTAACCCAGAAGGAGGCGTTACTCATCAATATGCCTTAAAATTAAAATTAATTGATCAAGACGTGTTCATTTTAAGTCTAACCTCACAAACACCTGCTACTAATTCGATGACAAACGGACAAAATGCCTTCTTTGATCGAACCACTAATATGTCACTGTGATTTACTAGCGCTGTTGAACGGTGCTAAAAGCCAGTATTTTAAAGGTTATTTATTATTCGTTCTAGTTGCCGCTAACAAGTCGTTTTGCGATTGCTTTTGTAAATATGTTTAACTAAAATTAGACTAGAGCCTCTGAGAATTTGTACTATAGTTTTTTACGAAACATGTTTACAATCTTAGAGTTCAGAAGTAGGTACTATGAAGGAGGTCTTAGTTTTTTACAGACCACTCCCTTTTTTATGTTAATTGCTTTGAGTGTATTGAGTTTGCAATACAAGTTTCTGATTTTGGTTGAACTTTTTTATTTCTTCAAATTCGACCACTGTCTTTTGCTTGGTATCGTAATTAGGGCTTGTTACTGGATCAACGTCGGAGGAAGTAAAGACTCTTACATGTTGATGATGTACAATAAGAATGAATATAATTAGTAACCTAGTCGGTAGTACACCTGCCTGCGAAGCTCGGGGTCGCGGGTTCGAATCCCGCCCACGGCAAATATTCGTGTCATGAGCACTTGTGTTTGCCTTGTTGTAGACTGGATGTTATTTATATAAGTATATTATGTATGTATATCAGCTGTCTGATACCCATATTACAGGCTCTGCCTAGTTTGGGATCAGGTGGCCGTGTGTGAAATGTCCTCACATATATTTTTTTATTATTTTTAATTAATTATCTAAGTGAAATTACAATGTATATATACTAAATAATAATGTTTACTCATGAGAGTTAAAACTGACCGATATCACGTGTACATGGAAACCGTCCTAGTTATTCTTGCTGATTATTTGTTTTCCGTGTTATCTACAGTTTGATGTAGAAATGTCGGTACAGGGCTCAAACCTCCTATTTGATACCTAGGCTGTGGTTGTTCAATATACTACTGTTTTACATCCGCATTTCAATCGTCATATTCCACTACAAGCAATGGTCTCTATGTACTACTAGATGGAGCGTTCCAAACAATCGCTCTGTTCCACGCAAGTAGCCACAACTCTTTCACATTCACAATGAAACTTATGCAGTTACTACGCAGAACATTTAATTATTACTAAATATTGACGCTACGGTTAAACAATGTCAATATTTAGTAAATAGTTAAATGTTCTGAGTAGTAACTGCACAAGTTTTGAAGTGAATGTGAAAGAGTTGTGGCTAGGTACGTGCGTTGAACAGAGCGATTGTTTGGAACGCTCCATCTAGTAGTACATAGAGATCGTTGACTACAAGAGTCAATTTCACGTTGATGTATTACGTAAGGATGGTTTTGGCCATTTTTTATCTCCCCACCCCCACGTAAGATAAGACACATAAGATTTCTCGTACCCCTTTTTATTACGATTTCACCTAGTTTCCCTTTAAAGAGTTAAATGTTAGAAAATATTCCGTTACACTAAAATACGTTATTCAAATTGACATTATTCATAGATTTTTTTTTATCTTTTATTACCTTTTTATTTTCATTTACCATATATTAATTTTTATCCCTCCCCCTCGCTTGCCTCCCCCTCTTCCCGAAGCAAGGTCATGTAGAGATTTGTAAATCTGCCCTCCCTTTCGAGACTCCTGAACGGCCTCAACAGCAGACTGACTATTCCACTGCTTCCTTACAACTACTTCCTCAAACAGTCGCGCGTCTAATGTCAAAGTGTCGTTATCTAAAACCGCTAATCCCACGTAACTCCGAGTTAATAACCTCACCGCTAAGTGGACCGGATAGACAAGACGCGAGACTTTTCGCGGCACATTGCCGCTGATTTATGGTTATAGGGCATTAGTGCGGGTAGGGTGACAATGCTACTTGTTTTCAACATAATCTCTTTTATCATCAGGGATCGGAATATATAAATAGGTAGTGTTATTAATGTACTTGCGATGAAATAATTATTTTAATACGGATATTTCGGTATTTAAACATTTGTTTCCAAATCCCGGTATATCGTATTGTTCATATAATAAATAGTGCACTAAATTGATACAATAATATAAATATGGACATTACATATCGCACATTTAATAATCTACAATTCGCGGATTAACATTCGTTACAAAGGCAAAGTAGATGAAAAACTTGTAGGTAGTTGTACATATTTACAATAATGCTATTATATGGCTATTGCCCGCAATTTCGTCCGCGTGGAATACTTACCATTTCAAATTATTAAAAATATCCCGTAGGAATAAGATGTTTTTCCGGGATAAAAACTATCCTATGTCCTATTCCAGGACCTACCCTATATGTGTGCTAAATTTCATCTCGATCTGTCCAGTAGTTGATGCGTGATTGAGTAACAAACATCCAAACATTCAAATATCCAAATATCCAAGCTTTCACATTTATAATATTAGTGTAGGATAGTAGAATAGCTTACATTTTTTTTATAAAATCTTGTAAAAAGGAATATCCATATTAATCTACTGTGACATATTCATAGGAGCCGCACTTCGAGCAATAGGTGCTAGGGAGGTAAATAAAATGTAAGTAAATAATGCCGTGTGGTTTCAGGTAGAGTAGAATAGGACCACTCCAACTCTTCCCGTGGATGTCGTACAAGGCGACTAAGGGAATACATTATAAAACATCAACCAGGCCTCCCCAACCCGTCTGGCCAGCGCGGGGAGTGTAGGCCAAATCCTCCGTCTGACTCCGGCAGATGAGAGAGGGTTGTGCTACTGCAGTGGAGACAATTTGTTGTTTGTTGTAAAGGTAATTTGTTGTTTGCAGTGCCGAATTGGTTTAAGTGTTATGGTGCTGTAAAATTATTATAAATAAATATTTTCGTCTCAAGTACATAAATGAGTAAATGACACTATCCTATTCCGATCCAATGTTGCCACGCTGTACTGTTATCCTCTCCTCCACAGGTCGATCGCATGCGACGGTTTCCTCCCGGTTTTACGGATACGCTTACTGCGAGTGTAATATTCACGAGTATTTGTCGTCCAGCAAGTCATGTGACGTGATTTAACTTATGCATGTATGTAATGCTTGCATTATTACATTGTACTCGTAGTGTTTTATTGCAGCCGATAAACTAGTATTCTATTTCATTCTTTTAAATAATATAAAATGCAAAACCTTACACTTTTATAGAGATTCTTTAATGTTAATTTAATATAGCATCTTTTGACAAAATTTTGAGAAATTTAATAAGTATTCAACAAAACGATTATTTTAACTTACCACATAAAATTATATGCAATGTTAATAAACCACCTAAATAAATTCTAGCAGATAAGTATTATTAGCCGTGTGGTTTCCGGTAGAGTAGAATAGGACCACTCCAACTCTTCCCGTGGATGTCGTACAAGGCGACTAAGGGAATACATTATAAAACATCAGTCACGCCTCCCCAACCCGTCTGTCTGGCCAGCGCGGGGAGTGTAGGCCAAATCCTCCGTCTGTCTCCGGCAGATGAGAGAGGGTTGTGCTCCTGCAGTGGAGACAAAAATAACCTGATGATGAAGTATTAACACTTATTAGAAAATAGAAACAACGGAGTGAATTCTACAACATATCACATTTGGAGGAAATAACAATATTTTATTTGAACTAAACCACGTGGATTAAGAAAAAGACATTTGACCTAAAAATCTTTGCCATCAGAATCGATCTTTACAGCTACCCAGTCTAAAAAAAATTTCCTTAATTCCTGGCGTTTTATTGTCACCCTAAAAAAGTTGAAAAGAATACTTAGTAACATTCCCAATTTTATGACAATTCGTCGGCTTGTCTCAGACTACGTTACTGAGATTCTCCATCTGGAGATTGACAGACAGACTTACACAATTCCATCATTAGGGGACAATTTAAAACCCCCCATATCTAAGTGGAAGTAGAGTTGTGGATACACTGGAATAAGATGAAGCAGATTGTGATGCTGGCGTTTGGAAACTGAGATTTTATAAAAAGAAATACTTAAAGACAGACAGTCTGCAAAATAATTTTTCGCACCTCATAAGTCACCTCAAAGTTTTTACCACTCCAACTCTTCCCGTGGATGTCGCACAAGGCGACTAAGGGAATACATTATAAAACATCAATCAGGCCTCCCCAACCCTTCTGGCCAACGCGGGGAGTGTAGGCCAAATCCTCCGTCTGTCTCCGGCAAATGAGAGAGGGTTGTGCTCCTGCAGTGGAGACAAAAATAACCTGATGATGATGATGATGATTCAACTTGACGAAACTTACGTAATAATGTTACTGTATGACAAGTACTTGGAATTCTGGAAGTAGTTAACTCAGGTGTTGCTAATTATTCAGTGTCTTACAATTTTTATCTTTTAGAGTTGCTGCTTTTGGACTAACTGATTCGCGTCTATCTATACGAGTTTCTTAAAATCTGCTTCCTTTGTATCCGGTTCCGGCAGATGAGAGAGGGTTGTGGAGACAGTGGAGACAAAAATAACCTGATGATGATGATACACAGGAGAACGCTGCTGCCTGTTCCTTGTGTGATCCCATAGTCGCCTTGACGACACTCACGGGAAGATTGGAGGTGGCTCTATTCTAAGTCAATTTGATACAACAAAATACAAACTTGTTTTTGTTGCTAGTTGTCTTCACTTGTACATTGTATTTTTGGTTCCCGAGACGCAAATTGCGTTTGTTTTCTTATGCCATTCATTCAGAATATCCGAAACATTATATATGTTTTCTGTATGTTATGTAAGTTAGCATTTGACATCATTTTGCTTGGAGCTCCTGCTTCGGTGTATCTACACCTTAATACTGTTTTGCTGTTAGGAATGGTGTCAAAGGATCTACATTGTTTGTCTTCGTCTAATTCCGTCTTTGATGGGCCTTGACGACTCTCAAAATGGTTATGTTTTCTGGTTTTCGTCACATTATTACTTCATTTAAATGTTTCAGATTTAATATGGCAGATTTCTTCAGGATGTTTTTTTAAAGAATTTGGGATATTTAACTTTGGACTCACAAAAAGTTGTCTGTCTATTTTAAGCTTTAGATTAGATGCACTATTCATGGGGGGGGGGGGACGACGATGAAATGCCCTAATCGCCACGCTGGGCAGGCGGGTTGGCGATCGCAGTGTCAGGCGTGTCCGGTCTGCTGCATTCAAGCCTGACCATACTTTTGTAGATGGTTATACCACCGTCTATCGGTCGTCAGACCTCGTTCGTTCCTCAGCAGGGTGTACCACGTGCAGGTGAGGTTGACAGTTGGAGTGGTTAACTGGTTTTCCACCCCCTTACCGAGAACCGAGGATCGGGTTCAGTGGCGCACCTTGGGAGAGGCCTATGTCCAACAGTGGACTCTTTCGGGCTGATGATGATGATGACTAGATGAAATTTAATCATGCCGATTCTATTCTGCCTATCATGACCCACGGCGCAGAAACGTGGACAAAGACGGTGGGCCTGATCCACAAGTTTCAAGTCGTTTAGCGACCTATGGAGAGGTATATGCTCGGGGTATTGGTAATGAGGAGATCCAACATAGAACGAAAACCCTTTGATCGGGTGGGGAGTGCCGTTAAAGTTTATATAGTCAGCCTAAATACGACATAAGCCTCCCCAATAGAATACCACTTTTGGTTAGATGTCCATTGGGGGATTTGCCATAATCACCACGCTTGGCAGGCGGACTGGTGATCGCAGTAATGATCTTAACATACACACAGGAGAACGCTGCTGCCCATTCCTGGTGCAATCCCTTAGTCACCTCGACGACACCCACGGGAAAGATAGGAGTCACCCTATTCTAAGACGGGAATCACACGATATTTATCACCTAATAAAAATATACCTCTAACTTACCAAAATTGTTATCAATTTAAAAATGTCATCACGTATCAGTAGACTATTTTTAATACTAATAACCATTACAATACGTTATTTATTAAGAACACGCGAGCCACGGATCCTGTTTAAGATATTAAACTTAAATTTATGTGTCGCATGATCCTTCCATTCAAGTTGTCAACAGCTGGCACCAGCGTGATTTTGTTCTGTGGGGGCTCAGATCTGGCGAGATTTAGACCATTGGTGACCGCCTAGATATCTTTTTATTTGTTTTACGTGCAATAAAGTATCATCATCAGGTTATTTTTGTCTCCACTGCAGGAGCACAACCCTCTCTCATCTGCCGGAGACAGACGGAGGATTTGGCCTGCACTCCCCGCGCTGGCCAGACGGGTTGGGGAGGCCTGATTGATGTTTTATAATGTATTCCCTTAGTCGCCTTGTACGACATCCACGGGAAGAGGTGGAGTGGTCCTATTCTACTCTACCGGACAAATACCGGCAATAAAGAGTAATTGAATTGAATTGAGGTTTACAGTGTAATCAATCCGTAGATGCTTTTCTTCACTTTACTTTCATGATTATGTAAATGGTCTGTTTCTTCTTTAAATTGGACTTTATTAGGCGGAAATAAAACTGCACTTTTTAATCTAAAAGTTATCTTACCTACACAAGGCAAATACGTTACAGGTTAAGATTGCTACTTCCTACTAATATTATAAACGCGAACGTTTGTGAGTATGGATGGATGTTTGTTACTCTTTCACGTAAAAACTACCGAATGGATTTTAATGAAACTATACAATAATATAGCTTATACATCAGAAAACACATAGGCTACAATTTATAAAGATATTGTGTGAATTGTCCAAAATATCAAGTAAGTAGAAAAAAAACTACCATCTGCGAGCTATTCTGGCATGCGCTGCCAAAACCGCTAGAGTTACACATATGTAATGTATGATGGAAATGTTCCAAAAAAGATACTGGTAATACTAATCGTGCGCAGACGAAGTCGCGGGCACCAGCTAGTTTATAATAATATAGTGATCAATCCTTGGGTATAATATTATATTGAAGAATACTATTAAACTTTACTGCTTGATATCTCAAAAAGGTTTTTGCATCATCATCATGTCAGCCCCAAGAAGAGGTTTACTGCTGGATATAGGTCTTCCTAAATGAATATCATTACAGCCGGTCCTCCACCACATCCAAGCCGCTTCCTCATGTCGTCAGTCCCCCCGCCGGCGGTGCGACTGGCCCGCGGTCTAGACTCCAGAACTCGTCTGCCTCAAAGGCATTTCTGCTACTCAGGATAACGGGTACAATTTGGCGGAGGCACTGCCGTATCCCATCTTGTGGAGCCAAGCTTCCTCATTTGAAATCTCCGACACTGTGACCACACATCGATCTAAGTAAATAATATACGATTATGCGAAGTGAATTAGCCCGTATCTGAACTAGATCAAAACAGGTTCGTTGATTCGCCTCAAGAATCATCAGGTCATCGCGGGGACATTAAAAATGATTTTTATGTTTGCTTCGAGCTATGCTATTACATACCAACGTGCTTGGTTACTTTTCCAACAAGATCCTTGGAAACTCGACACAGTAGCATTTATCCTACTAATATTATAAATGCCAAAGTTTGGATATTTGGATGTTTGTTACTCAATCACGCTTCAACCACTGGACGGATCGAAATGAAACTTGGCACACATATAGGTTAGGTCCTGGAATAGAACATAGGATAGTTTTTATCCCGAAAAAAACATCGCATTCCTACGGGTAATACATAATAATTTGTGATATTAAGTTGTCCACGCGGACGAAGTCGCGGGCAACAGCTAGTCTTATATAATAAGCTGTTGGATGATCGAATACAGATAAAACGGTTTATATAACTTTTAAAACTTCGTGGCTGTTATAATTCATCATCAGCAGTGGACGTATTTCAGCAAGCCTCACCAACAGAATGCCACTTTTGGTGGGCTGTCCATTGGGAGATTGTCCATAAGGAGCACAACCAGTAGTATTTGTTCTATGACTGTAAGGACATACATACATCGACATAATTTTCACACCCTAATTTCAAGAGTGGTAGGCAGAGACGATGTATCGCCAATTTGCGCGTTCCAAGCGCCTTTCCTTCGCTTTTCGCCACGAGATACCCCTTGACGTGATGTGTGGCAAATAACATCGCCGCCTTCGTGTTGAGATATATCGTGGTACCACGATTAGCTAGGGGCATACTTGACCACCTCATCAGAGCCCCGCATGATTCGGTAAAGCTAATACTGCCCGGATTTCGCCCAGCTCCGTGGTGACTGTGACGATATATAGTTATTCTAATTTTATAGTTTTTTAACACGGCTCATCAGCATCACTATCTTTTCCAAGGTCTAAAATAGAGATATTTTAAGTTAATGTAGTACCTAAAAGCAGCTCTAGAGATTTCGGACTATCAAATCAGCAATCAGCGTGTTTCAACATTGTGTAACACAGAATTATCGTTTTTTTTTAAATTGGATCATAAACACATCAGGTGGTCCGAATTTAATTACGTTGATGGTCACCTTCGTTCATATTAAAGCAGATCGCTTAGTGATGGCGTCAAATATTATATTATTTAGGCAGGCTATTACAAATTCGTCAGTCAAACAATTTTTTTTATAAATACCAAATTAGCTATAACAAATCCTACGTCTGTCTCCGGCAGATGAGAGAGGGTTGTGCTCCTGCACTGGAGACAAAAATTAAGATGAAACATGCACCAGGTTTTAAGTTAGACCTCCAGCAAGACAACTGTGAAAACTACATCAAATTTCATACAGTCGTTTTTGCGTTATGAGTAACAAACATACATACATACAGATAGACAGACAAAAATTCTAAAAACAGTTATTTTGGCTTCTATTGGCCCTATAATGACCCCTCATACACATTTTTCTACAATATCTCCCATGTACAGACATAGACCAGTTATAGTTTTATTACAAGTATAGATAAAGATGTCTTTATCTAATTCTCTACAACAAAGATTTAGTAGTATCAGAATTGTTGAGAATCAGATATATAGAAAAGAATCGAATACTGTCTCAAAAGGACTAACCTGAACCTCATATTTTATTTCTATCCCAAGAAATTCAATCGTAAAAGTTGTTACAACATTCACGACTGTAATAAAACTTTGATCTTTATCAATGTTGCCAACTTTTTATTGTTATTTTATAGAAGAAACAAAGACTGAATAAAAGCCACAGTTAAGATCTTCAACAAACATCGATCTCTGTACTTACACAGTCGTAAATTTCCAAAAATAATCGATAGCAATTGAGATATCAAAATCGGAGATAAAGCCTTCTGTTCCTGCTAATGTAACTTAAACTCTAACATCAGCACCATTGCATTCTTAACCCAACATTTTATGAAACGCAAAAGGATTATTTTCAAATTCTTTATTTCTGCCGAAACTCCGATTTCATTTCTGCAATAAAACTTTAACTTTATTCCGACGCGTTAAGCCTTCTATTTAGGTTTTGTTAAATATAAGTGTTGCTCTTTTCATAAGGCGGTCTCACACATCGTGATTTTTAAAGACTTAAGTAATCATAAATTGGGGATCCTTAATAGTCAGGTTGCATACCCTCGGGGTAGTTACGAGTGAATGAACCCTTAAAGATGCATTCACAGTTTGCTTTTTGCATTCTGAGAATACTGTATTCACTTTCTTTTGAAGTAGTCGGCTAACCGACGAGATATTATTGTTGATTTATTCTACTTGACGAATTGCCGTGTGGTTTCCGGTAGAGTAGAATAGGACCACTCCAACTCTTCCCGTGAATGTCGTACAAGGCGACTAAGTGACCAGTGAGTGTAGGCCAAATCCTCCGTCTGTCTCCGGCAGATGAGAGAGGGTTGTGCTCCTGCAGTGGAGACAAAAATAACCTGATGATGATGATTCTACTTGACGAAACTTACGTAATAATGTAATGTATGACAAGCACTTGGAATTCTGGAAGTAGTTAACTCAGGTGTTGCTAATTATTCAGTATCTTATAATTTTTATCTTTTAAAGTTGCTGCTTTTGGACTAACTGATTCGCGTCTATTTATATGAGTTACTTAAAATCTGCTTCCTTTGTATGTAATACGTAGTTAAATATTCATAACTTTAACGAGAAGGCACACCTTGAAAAAACTGACCTTTAACAGACTTTTCAGAAACAGCTAGGAATAGAGAGTTAAAGATAATGACATATTAAATCTGATAATCGCCGTTTAATTTAAACATACAGCCTGTAAATAATACCAAATGAATTTAAATTACAACAACAGCTGTTACGACAAACGCACGTTCATCAAAGTATAGTGAAACCCCTAACACCCAACAATCAGACAGAGAGACGTACGAGTATCTAAAACTATTTCATTGTGATAGGGCTTGGGGCATGTGGGCGAACATTGCTTTGGTTCCCTTGCGTTTCTCCTTCATCTAGTTTGCTAATGGTATAGTTTATCAGCGTCGAGTTTTGATGCTGATTCAACTGAGTTATTGGGGTTCAAGAACTAAATATGGGCACGATTTTGCATACAGATTATTGTGATGATTCATCAGTTTCGTTATAAGTACCCTTACACTCAGTATTTCAGTATCTTATCTTCTAAGGGGGCCAGAAAGTCTTGGCAACACTTCGTCCCATCAATATCTTTTGTGCCAAACCCCTGTCCATCAACGGTGCCCCAAGTAGATTTGGTGGACTTCACATACGTCTTAGAATTTTTGTAATTCTGTGATGGAAGGAATGAAAAATATACAGAAGGGCGGCGAAATGTTTATATTCAGAAAATGTCGCCCCAAGAGACAATACTCTCACTGTTTTAATTGATAATTACCACTTTTATAGGCCTAAGATTATTAAACAAAATGCTAGACCTAAAATTATGTCCTCAACAAATACTATCAGCGGTGGGTAAAGAAAGTGTTTGCATCTATTATACTTTGCAGTCAACTGACGGTCGACAGCTAGAAAGCTCTGCAAGACTAGTACCTATTTTAGAACTATATGCAAATTATTCGAAATCCTGGAATCTTTTAAAGTTCAGATCACTGATTCTCTATATGTAGCTATTCAATTAATGCACATAAGTACAATTGGTACATGTAGAGATCAATTTTCTTTTTTGTCCGTTACGTTATATTACTATGTCCTACCGCAACAAACTTCTTGCAACACCATCTTTATAATCAACTTTGTATACAATATTAAAAGACTATGTGCGAAGCTGAAGTAATATTAATATACCAGGCTTCGTTATCGTTCAAATAATCGTCTATTTTACAACAGACTTCCTTAAAAGCTGTATCATGTAATTATTAAACTGTCATATATAAGATTTTCTCTGGTAGGTTGTTTCTTAAGCGTAAAATACATTGCCACGTGAAAGATTTACTGCCTTGCTAAATAAGTCTAAATCGTGGTAAAACAACTTTCTTTTGATATTGTTTCTGTATTCAGCAGTTTTCATAACTAATTTTGCGTTTTCACCTGCGTTTCGTACAATATTCTCGACAACATAACTAGATTTTCTTAGTATTAATAGCTGCTATTCGATGTTAGTAGTTATAGCCGTATAAACTACTTTATTGTCCTATAATATCATACAGAAACACTTTAAAACCTTATAATTTACTATCGTTAGTTAAACGGTGGTACAAGAAAGGGTAGGTATTTAATTTAAATTATGAAGTAAGCTTTAGTTTCTAAGCGATATATCATCCAAACGTTAATACAATGTAAATGCTATTATATATTATGTTTTGTATCGCAAAATATTAAATTAAAATTCCAAAGAGAGGAAAGGTAGAGACTTTAATTCATAATAAACCGGATAACTTTACATATTTAAACTTTTATTAACGACTTCCGAAAAATAAAACCAGAAATTATTTTCTGATGCAATGAAAACTCAACTGTTTTAGATAAAGGATATTGAGATATGACTGATATTTAAAAACGCAGTTCAAACCACCGCTGAATCTAGACAGTTAAAATTTTGTATTAAAGTTGGAAGGTGATGGATGACGTACATAGGTAACATTTTAAAGGAATTCTTGATATTGCATGCGTATGACATTGAATTTCCAAGCAGATAAAGTGGCCGGCAGCAGAAATAATTGTATACCTCAAAAATATCGCCGCACACAACTTTCAACTAAAGCCTATTCAGTATACTGATACCTACCAACTAGTCTAGCCTTAGCATGTGATAAAACCCCAAATTTACTACCCTTTGTGTCTACTACCGAATACACGCCTTGTTAAACTATAAATTTCGCAGACACTTCAAAAATGGTGACAGAATATCAGCGTAAAGACAACGAACGAGCGACCCACGCTATCTTGTCTGGTTTAAGGACATTTAAGGCTTGTCTGCCTATAAAACATATAAGGGCATTACGCATTACAGACTTTAGGTAGCCGGCGCTAGGTGGCATATAGTTTTTACTCGGTTCAGTATGCTTATTAAAATCCCAAGTTTTAGCTTTTTTTATTATTATTCAACAAAATTTTACAATAGTTATATAAATTACAGTAATCTTAATAGAAATGGAAGCCTATTGTATGTGAACAGAGCGCTCACGTGATCAGTACATTAGTCTACACCCATCGAAAAGAAATGCTTGTGCAGTTCTTACTATATTAATCCACCTGATGCAATGTATTTTAAATCGGATAAGAACTGTATTATATGTATAAAACGATGAAAACATTAATAAGTAAACACGTCGATTATATAATTTATGATAATGATAACGTCATCAACTTCTTCTCCAAAACCACTAAATGGATTCGAATGTGGTTTTCACTTCTGGATAGTTTGGTTTACCGTGGGTTTTTTCAGGCTGGAAACAAACACTTTTTGTAAGCAGGCGAATCTGCGGGCAACAGTTTTAATATAGTTAAGTCGAAAGAGTGTTTGTGTGTTTATTTGTCTGTTTCTTCGGCTATTCAACCAACTACCATAATTTTTTGATTGGTACACATAACATGTATATGAAACATAGGCTCATGTTTACCTCTAGAATAATGGTTCCCTCGGGAAATATAAACTTGCTCCACACGGGTGAAGCCGCGGACGTTTGCTAGTTGTTCATAAAAGAGAATACTAACATTTGTTGGTGATTTCAACAGGAGAAATTAATATACAAATTCATAACGCTGGTATCGATTAATTGAATATTGAGGCTTGAATATTTTGAATTAAGTTCGTTTTACACACTATTTCAAAGTTTAAAAATCCTTATTTTATAAGCAGAGTAACTTACTGTGTTATTTAAATTGTAATATCACTATTATTCCTTACCACTGTAGTACAAAACCACAATTTAAAAAAAACTATTTTATAATTTAATTTTATATTTTTAATTGATAATTTTACTTAATAATATATATTGTATCGCCCTTCCAGGGTTCATGTTAGTACCTGTGTATTGTTATGTAACATCTTATTTAAACTACATGAAACAACAAATGAATATGAATACATGGTTCGGAGGTGGAGCCTGGCGACTTGTATGTACAGATTACTTTGTAATCTAGTTCAGGCTTTACATAATTACTATTTTGGCAATTTTGTGCAGTGAATAAAGAAATTCTGAAATTGTTCAATCATTATCCAATTTTATGCCACTCTTATGTTGCAATAAAAATTTTGTGCTTTCTGCTTGAATTTTCGTAAAGCCTCAAAGCACTTAATGATCTCACGTTTATATCTAGCTCCTTAAACCAAGTTTAGGTCTATGTTTAGTACTTAACTGTTGGGCAACGTCACATGCTGTGTCTCACTTAATGGTAATTACACGGTTGGATCGACAATAACATTAACTACGTGCAGGTTTTATTGTCGACTGCTTACAGTTATGCAAGTTTAATAAACTGGAATCGGAATACTTAATCGAACTTTGTTGTTATTTTATACTGTTGTTTACACGGTTGTCTTGCATAGATACTAAATCGGTGTTGTTTTTGATATAATTATGCATATATTATAACTATGGTCGTTCCTCTCGTTCAAAAAGCAAATATGTTTTCCCTAAAATAACTGGAAGTAAGCAGGTAAGACTTTTTATTTAAATACATGACTTTTAATAATTTTTCAAATACTTTGTCATTTAATTCTACATGTTACATTTTATTAACTTTTTTATTTTCTGCAGATTTACTACTACTTGGACTTTGGTCTTTGTTCCTCAAGTTATCTTTGGCTCAGTCGCTCATCTCCATGTAGATGCAAGATCTTATATATCATTTTCATTACAATATCTCCTTATACCATCAATTTACTTTCCATTATATTCCATTCGATGTAGAGTCGTCAAAAAAATATTACTTATTAGTTTAAGACACACATTCAAAAAATTGTGGAATGTCTTAATTTTATGTCTTTCTTACACTACACTGTTCGACACAAATTACAATATTTGCGGTTTTTTACTTTTAACCTATTTATAAAACACTTATTGTCCTTCTCAGCTTTTCATTAGCCATGTGACTCATAAAGGTTTCACCGACCGGAGTGCCCCAAGGCTCGATGCTTGGCCCACGCGTTTATATTCTATACGGAGCTAAGGTTACAATTCAATGTGCAACCTAATAGATCATAGTGCGCGGGAGGACGGCTGTTTAAGCCTGTGTGTGGTCTGCTACCTCACAGAGATAATTATTAAATTAACTTGTTAGACTGTCCGAGATTTTACTACTAAACGTGATAAGATTAATAATATTTGATGTATTAAATTACTTTGCATTCAAGTCATGTGTCAAACGTGTTTGAAGATTCGTATCTTTAAAAATGTTATTAATGAGGTGTCATCGTCGTTTTTTTGATAACCATTCGAAGTGTTAAAAGTTATTAACAACTTGCTAGTCATATTTCGTTATTTTAAAGATTTATCAACTGAAAGTTGATAATTATCTTTGATATTCTATTCTGTTGGAAGATTTGATTCAGGCAGAATAGTTCGAATAACTATAAGGTATTGTCATGACTGTTTTTCTGTGGAAAGTTATTTTGCCTTTTTCACGTTGAAAGATACGGCGTCCTCTAGCATATCCATCATATGGGCCCGAATGGACTGCCCATGAACGTATTAAACTTTTATACGAAATCATCGTCTTCTTTTCTGAAGTCGGAAAAAAATTTGGTACCTAGGTATGTTGTTTCTGATTCTTAGCGACGAACCAATTCTCTAATAAATTGTACCCAATGTACTACCCGAGGCATTATGATAGCCTTAAAAGAGAAACAGAACTCCTTGGACCCTAGGAAGTGCTTTCCATAACTTCAACAGTCTCTCCATAAGGTACAAAGCTTTTTCTCTATCTTCTAGTTTAAAGCCCGCTTGAGTGCGACCTGTGTCATAAACTTTGATAATATGCCATTTGGTTTAAACATTATTCCGTGGTTGTATCTTGGCTTCAGTTGTGGCTGTATCAGTGTCATTCTAAGTGCTGCAAGGTGTGGAAAAGCGGTTGTCTCTTAAAAATCTATTATACTTGGCGATGGTACAACGGAATCTTTAAAACTTATATTGTTATGCTTTTTTTGTATGTTCAATAAAGAACACTGAATTGAAAATAACAAGATTGCAGGTAGAAAAGGAAAGTGCACGACTTCTGGTGCAAACGAAACTTTGGCGATATTTAAGGAAAATGTTATAAAACAAAAGGATATTTGTAAGTCCTGTGTTACATGTACTTATTAAAATGTCGTGTGGTTTCCGGTAGAGTAGAATAGGACCACTCCAACTCTTCTCATGGATGTCGTACAAGGCGACTGTGGGAATACATTATAAAACATCAATCAGGCCTCCCCAACCCGCCTGGTCAGCACGGGGAGTGTAGGCCAAATCCTCCGTCTGTCTTCGGCAGATGAGAGAGGGTTGTGCTCCTGCAGTGGAAACCAAAATAACTTGATGATGATGATTAAAATGTACTTCTGGATTATGTGAACTTAATTTCACTGGTTTTAAACCCCTTAAAGTAACTTGGGCTTATGTCAACTACTTTATTTGGTAAATCGGCTGTTAGTATAATTAATCCTCGTTTACGACTGTTAATTTACGGTAACTTTTAATTTGTTAGTAGACATAGACATTTATTATTGGTAATCGGCAATTACAGGTCATACAATTTTAAATTCTATAACATAAAATTGTAATAAATATTATATAAAATGATTATGTCTCATAAAATAATATAAAAGAATAAACAAAAATTAAACGCTACTAATTACATTTACAATTTTCAATGAATTCATCAAAGCTGCAGAAAGTTTGCGTCTGTTATGTTCTCTGGTATTGGGTTGTAGACGGACGGGCCCATGGCACGTATCAACCTCGACGACTTCATACCAAGCATACCTCCTGTGAAAATTGAGGTTGATCCTAGGTGTACCCATTACCCATATTTCTGTGTGAGTATGTATGTAACGTGTGTGTAATCGTCTACATATAATTGTCATGTGGGTAGAAATACGAATCGAAGTATGAAAGTTTACATTTGGATAAAAATGGTAATTGGGTACAACTGGAAGTAACCCGACAATTTTACTCGTACCCTTTATCATTTGGAAATCGAAACACGGATATTAAGAGCGATATTAAATAGTTTAACACGTGAGCGGTTAGAATTACACATAGGGTAACCAGTTATCTAGGTTCTTCTGGAATTTATATTAAACGATCTAATAAAATCAAATCGACTTCACGAAAAACGACTAGCTTAGTAAGTAATATAAGGGATTATTTCGATTGCAAAAGGTCGTCAATTGGATTCTCACTTTCCAGTGGACGTGGACAGACAGCTGTGTATCAGAAAACATCTAAGTCTGGGTTTTAACAAGTATCTATAAGTATAGTTATGGTGCTATTAAATCATTCAGATAGCATTTCAGCAGGTTTTAATAAACTTGTTTATACTTTTCCGGTGATTACCATAATTGTAGAACCGTAACCGTTAATAAATAAAGAAGTCATGATTAACGGTATTTTCGAGACACTATTACACAGCGCGTCATATAGAATAGAATAGAATAGGTCATTTATTCATAGCTACGACACACACATACATGAGAAATAAACAGAACAGAATTAATAAATTTCAATTTAAAAATAATCAAGGTACCTATGTGTCGCAGCAACAAAATGGCGCTGACTCAGCATAATGCTGCAGCACGCTACGCGAACTCCAGCGCTGGTATTCTGTCAGCACCAGGTCAAGTGACTTCACAGATTTAGTTTATAAATTGTGCTTAGAGGGCTGTCAATGTATTGGTGTTCATAATAATATTAAATATGTCGTAGGTTCCTGGTTCCGCCGAAAGTGTGGGTTCCCAAATGAGTTTAACGCCGTTACAAAGTTAACACATTTACTGATTTGAATGACACTACATGAAATTACACTACATCAATAAGTAACATTTTTAGAAGGTAGACGATCCGTCAGCGTATCGCCTGCGCACCGCTCGTCTTTCCATCGAAGCCTGTCTCGGTTCTGCGTCTGCGCAAGTTATACACGACGTTCCGTCAGCGCGTGCTTGCGACGATTGCCGAACCAAGCCGAACGGCGCGCCGAGCACACACTGTGCCTTCAGTTTAGCTCCTCTTTTATTATTTCGCCGACACGGCCTTCCTGACATGGACGCACGTCCTCGTGCGTCACTCATCTAAAAACAGTCAAGCGTTATCAACACTGTAAAGTTTACTACCAAGTACGCCATATGAGTGTCATCACACATCTACAGAACTCAGCATTATACAATGCCAACTCAATGGTAAAGTCATTAAACGGTAAGCCGAGCACACACTGTGCCTTCAGTTTAGCTCCTCTTTTATTATTTCGCCGACAAATATATATAATTTAAGTTTGTAAATTAGTAGAAATAAGGGCATTGTGTATAGCTGAATTAATAAAAATAAAATGTACTGACATATACATATAATGTTGAAAAGGTGCATTGAGTTAAACTGTGTAATGTGTTTTCATGTTAACTTAAGATACTAAATTTTACGAAGTAGTTTAGTGAGTGAAATATCGCGTGGTTACCCTTAGGCATTAAATAGCAGACAATGCCTAGGTCAATGACTACGCGTCGGCGTTTACGACCAATGTGATAGCACTTACGGAATTAGATAGTCTTGTTCATAACCGGTTCGTAATGTAATACTGCAACCGTAAGTTTGTGTTAAATGTCTGATAGAACAGTGAACTTTTGGAAGTTGGACCAATTTCGATTGTAGAATTGTTTTCGTCAACATAATCAATATATTCACTTCCCTTGCATGATTTAACTTCAACTTTGACATCGACTATATCTACGTGTACATTTTTCTTATTTTATATGTAACTAGCTTTTGCCCGCGACTTAGAACCTAACCTATATGTGTGCCAAGTTTCATCACGATCCGCCCGGTGGCTGAAGCGTGATTGAGTAACAAACATCCAAATATCCAAACTTTCGCAATATTAGTAGGATAGGATTCTCTAGCTAACGGTTCCAGAGAATTAGACTCCGCCTTCGGCCAGTCCTGGACTGAAGAGGTACGAACTTATTATGACTTAATTTTAGAAAAGCATATTTCTACATATTACTATTTGCCGTGTGGTTTCCGGTAGAGTAGAATAGGACCACTCCAACTCTTCCCGTGGATGTCGTACAAGGCGATTAAGGGAATACATTATAAAACATCAATCAGGCCTCCCCAACCCGTCTGGCCAGCGCGGGTAGTGTAGGCCAAATCCTCCGTCTGTCTCCGGCAGATGAGAGAGCGTTGTGCTCCTGCAGTGGAGACCAAAATAACCTGATGATGAATGGCGACTCCCTGTCTCCCGTTGATTTTGCTTCCCCGGCAAATCAGTTACCGATTGGTTACCAGTGGCAAGGGATTTGCTCTTACTAATTTAGTGAGTAAAAATTTTATTTGTTGCACTGTGTGCGGAAGTTTTAAACTCATCATCATTATCAACCTGAATGAGTCCACTACTGGACATAGGCCTCTTCCAAGGTGCGCCACTAAACTTGATTCTCGGTTCTTCTAATCCAGCCACTGCCAGCCGCCTTACGCAGATCGTCGCTCCATCTAGCCAGGGGGCGTCCTACTACTTAAAATCTGAATCTCATGAATGTCAAACGAGCACATTTAAAAACGTTAGGTAAAGCAAATACAATAAAACAAATCCAAAATAGTTCTTTGGCAATAAAATGTTGGAAAATTAAAGTGCCTGTCAACACTACTGCCTCCCAGCTCCAGCCTCACAAGTTAAACAATAAAGCGAATGTTTTATTGGCCAATCTGTCCGTATGTTTACACCGGTTGTGTCGTAAAATCCTTTTTATTTCATGTTATAGACTTATTTATCAAAAAGTTATCATTCGAAACACTTTTATTGCGAGGGGGCGTGTGGTCGGCGATTTGGTTTTGATACTAAACGGTGCGTTACTTGTGGTTTGTTAAATTGTTTGGGAAATTTTATAGTAAGCGGCGAGTGAGATGTAAGAGGAAAATAAACGTGATAATTAAATAATTCATCCTTATGTACGGTGATGTTGTTAATTTAAATGTTAAAAGTTATTAGATCAAACAACAAGCCTAGTCAGTTATCTGTTCCAGACATTGTCTTAGCAAAACCAATTATATTTTGAAGACATTGCGATGACGTCTAAATTACCCGAAAATTCTAGACGAAGAGTTGAAGATAAGTTCAGCCTTACTTAGTTACTTCTATAAACTGAATTACGAGTTTGCTAGGTAGTGAGAATGATTGCCCAGATGAAGGGTGATCTCATCTGCGACGTTTTTAGATTATTATTTAGCTTAAACCGAAACATGCAGGGCTCTAATGAGGTGGACAATTATTTCCCTAGCTAATCGTGGTACCTCAACAAGGCGGCGTTGTTGTTGGAAACACATCACGTCAAGGGGTATCACGGGGCGAAAAGCGGACGAAGGAAAGCCACTTTGCAATATTACATTGCGCAAATTGGCGATACATCGTCTCTGCCTACCCCTCTGAGACAAAGGCGTGAGCATTATGTATGTATGTATCCTTATATAGTAAACATACCACGCTCTCGCATGAAGCGTTTTGCTTCCTCGTTCATGATGCGAACTGCTAAGGAATGGAACTCCCTGCCAGCTTGGGTATTTCCGGACAAGTACAATTTGGATATTTTTAAAGAAAGAGTGAATATGCATCTTCTGGGTAAGCGCGCTCCACCTTAGGCCTCATCATCACTTACCATCAGGTGAGATTGAGGTCAAGCGGAAACCCATCAATAATAAAAAAAAACGTGAAGCAAAACATTCAGGTATTTTTGAGAGGATCTTTTATACAAAGCTGTTCTTAATATGATTCTTAACTTCTCTCTGTCATATTTCAGATTTACTCTGGCATTACATACTTATAAAGCCATATTAAGTATGAAGTTATTTAAAATAAGATTTTGACAGCTCTAAAATTAGTTTCATCGTTAAACAGAGAGGCTCATTAGCGACGATCGAATACGTCCTCAAACATCGTCGCAGTGCGGTCTGTCTTTCGGTTTTCTACAGGGTAACCTGCTTCTCTTCGAAAGAGAAGCATTTTTGTTGTAAACGTATAATATTGTACCTCTCTCTCTCGACTGCGCGCGGTGCAACAGCCAGCCCTACTATTCTTTACGCTCACATATAAACGTGTCTGTCCGGACACCTGTGTAGTAGTAAGTTATTTTACTTAGTACTTATTTTTGAAGGTTTCGACTCTGTTAATAATTATGCAATGTATACAGATAGATAGCCTAGCACGTAGTATGATTGTTAAATTTTAGTGTACAAGACGTCGCGGTGCACAGACAAACCAAGCCTGGTTTTTGTTGCACTGGAATGATGTAAATTCTGTCTTTATTGCTTAATAAATGAATACAAAAAATTTTGCCAGTGGAGACCACGGATCGGCACGTGCAGCGTGGCACGCCCCGCCGCCAGATGGACCTACGACCTGAAGAAGGTAGCCGGCAGCTGTTGGATGCAGAGGGCGGAGGACCGGATGTGGTGGCGTTCATTGGGGAAGGCCTATGTCCAACAGTGACGTCTAAGAGCTGATATGATGAAATTGGGTGTAGATAGTCTTAAAATGAGATAAATAAATGAATAATAAATAAATATCACAGACGTTCACACCAATTATCCAGTTCCAAACTAGGCAGAGCCTGTGGTATGGTTACTAGATAACGGTTAGACATACTTAAATTAATTTTATAAACATCCAAGACTTGGATTCAAACATTCATATTCATCACACGAACATTTGCCCCTAGCGGGATTCGAACCTGCAACCTCCGGCGTGGCAGTTCGAGAGCTACCCGTTCCGCCACGGAGGTCGTCAGATATTGATGTGAACCACAATAATAAATCAGGTGACTAAATTCCTCCAACCATATAATACCAACAGTTAACATTCTACTTACATAAATTTTTAAAATGCGGATTGTAAATCATCAAATATTTAAATCGTAATCGTAAACCAGGCTTGTCTTTGCCAGTGTCGAGTTTTACGACAATTTTACGATTCAGATAAACCAACTAACCACGCGCTGGTACAAATTGAATCTCTGATATAGGGAGTCAATGAACTGACACATTTTGGTCATTAATTAGGTACCAATATTTTACGAGGATATAATTTTGTTACCGTTCCTTAAATGGCAAACGAGTAATAATCGTATCAAACACGAATGTTCGCTTCCTCTCCAGTCTCCAAATACAACTCTATAAAGCAGAATCAACAGTGATGGTACCTTTGTCAAATACAAGCAACAACGAGGAAGGCAGAGGACTGCGTGCAGAGGCGCTTTGTCGAAGGCCTAACATAAGCCGATAAAAAGAAAGCTCTTGCCGACAGCGACCCTAGCAGGTCTCATTGTCACCCCAAATACGATCATTGTTTAACATAAGCCTCCCCAATAGAACGCCACTTATGGTGCGCTGTCCATGGTATTTGCCATAATCACCAATCCCTTTGACGACACCCACTGGAAGATTGGGGGTGACGCTATTCTAAGCTGGGAACCACACAGCAAGCAGGTGTATGGTATTAGACATTCTGATGACCATGACGGCCAGTATATTGAAGAGCACAAGGACCTCAGGATCTCCAGTTTAAGTTTGGACTGTCTATTGTATCGAGTATTATTATAACTAATCAAGAATCTTACTAACAGATCTGCCCAGTGCAGCGCAGCCGTTATTCTCATATAAGGGAAGGCAATGTTCACAGTGGACGAACACAATCGAATCGACAGCCACCAAAGCATGTGTACGATATTAGAAGTCCTGTAGACATCTTCTCTCTATCGACCAGTATGTTCAAGAAGATCTTGCAGAAGATTGCAGGAAATTTACTGATATCATGACTTAAGCCCCAGACAAAAATATTAAAAGAGTAAAGAAGTGGCTTGATAATGAATATATATATCCTTGCAATTGAGCAGTTGGCTTGAATGAGGATCATGTCCAATAATTGACGCTTAATAAAGACGATGAAGCGCCAGTAAAAATTTTAAATATTAAAATCATCTTTAACTAAGATGTTTGTTTTCATGAACAAGAATTCAAAAGAATTGAACAAAATCTTTAATCAAGAGTTGATTTTGTACGTAAAGTACCCGTTACGCATTATTCGACCCACACTGCTACTCCTACTATAAATGTTAACGAGACTCCTTTTACAAAGAGATATTTATTTAGCGTTTAGAATCCCTGTTTAACGTAACCCTGTCGGTTGGATAATGGTCTTGTATTTATCGTTTTGTGTCTAGTTTATTTTAAGGCACTTTGCATTGAGCTGTGTCTGCTCCAACACAATTCGCTAATCCTTTCATAAAATCTAGCATCTGTATCTGCTCTTTTAATTAAGAAAGGGAGATCCTTAGATCACTGTTATTTTATAATGTAATTAAGTAGGTATGATTTACTAACTAGTCGTGATTTTATGTCATCATCGTTTGTGTCGTAATAGAATATTAAGCGTAGTAGTTGAAACTTAATAACGAATGAAATATTAATTTCCATTATTTCTCTTCTTTGAATTATTACTTTTTATTATCTCAAACTTACTTATTGTAAGACCAGAAGGACATTATGATTTATTTGACGTATTAATATAGTGAGATATATTTGAAAGATTGGATAGAGAAGTCAAGACTTGTGTTTAAAAGAGTAGAATATGTGTGATATAGTATATGTATGATATATATTGCTTTCTTTATTTTAATTTAGTTTAGTGCTTATACGGTCTTTAACTTAATCGTCATTAATAGTTGCTTTAGTGACTGTAAGCCACCAAAGTATAAGTTAACGTCATTATTAAATTGAACTAAGATTAATGTGTTTAAACAACACACTCATAAACTTTTGTTATTTTACATTTCAAGAGGAAATTTGCTTTAAAATTCTTCGGCTGCGTCTGCATGTTCGGCCGTTGGGTTTATCACGTCTTTGGTTTTGGTTACGTTTGCCTGTATGTAGGGTTATCTCAAAAACCGACGGTTCTAACAACGAGCGCTTTTCCAGAAGGATTAAATTTTAGTTGCTAAAATTGGCAATAGATGGCGTTGCATTGATATCAACTGTCATTGTCAAATGTCTAGTCGGTCGGTGGATTTTTATAGCCTTTCTTTACGTGTTTTTGCAAACATTCTCGCTTTGGACATTTGATGATACAATCAGTGCTATCTATCGAGGTTTTTAGAACTATTTCTTTTTTAAAGTAACTGGATTATCGTTGACTGGAGTATTCAAGATATGGTCTACTACAAGTGTTATTTGTTGTAGGTGAGTTGATCGGTAATGCAATTTTTGAATTATAAAACATCAGAGTACGACTCCATACGAATCACGATTCACTACTATTATCATATTACAATGATTCTTGGAAGCTCTTACATGGAATCCTGGTATCTTAAGCTGCCGTTGAAAGCTGGCTTCGTTGAATTGCCTGCGATGATATGTGGTTTATTTGGAGATGGCAGGTACTGCGAATTGTATGCTTAAGCTATAGCAAACTTAGATGCCACAAATGGTCTTTCCGATAAAGTTTTCACTTGCTTTTAACTAATTTTGACAAATTACTGTAGAAGTTCAAATATATTAGCATTTTGGTAAAGAAAAAATCACGAAAATTTGTTTAACTTGAAGAAGAAATTCTAAGGCATGATGATCATGAAATTTCACCTAATACGCATTCTAATGGCTTCCCACAGAACGAAGCAATATATGTCATAGCAGTGAAACGTGTACAAGTCGACGCAAAAAACGCTGTATCCATATCGATGTATGGTTTTTGTTATTGCAAATTCGGAATCAGTTTTTTAACGTCGAATGGTCTAGGTCCTCTCTACGGCTAATAGAAAAGACTAACCCAAGTAACCCAAATCGATATAAAATGTTTGTTATTGAATATTCACGCAAAAAAAAATAACGCAAACAAACATAAACGCTACAGCGTTTATGTTTGTTTGCGTCGATGTTGATTATGATTAAATGTAAAACGATATCTGATTTAAGTTATTGCCGTGTGATTCCCGGCTTAGAATAGCCCCAATCTTCACATGGGTGTCGTCAAGGCGACTAAGGGATGGCAGTAGCGTTCTTTTTTTGTATATTAAGATCATTACTGCGATCACCAATCCGCCTGCCAAACGTGGTGATTATGACTAATCCCCCAATGTACAGCCCACCAAAAGTGGCAATCTATTGGCGAGGCTTATGTTCAGAAGTGCCGTGTGGTTTCCGGTAGAGTAGAATAGGACCACTCCAACTCTTCCCGTGGATGTCGTACAAGGCGACTGAGGGAATACATTATAGAACATAAATCAGGTGTAAGCCAAATCCTCCGTCTGTCTCCGGCAGATGAGAAAGGGTTGTGCTCCTGCAGTGGAGACAAAAAATAACCTGATGATGATGATAATGATTATGTTCGGAATTGGATGTATGTAAACAATAGAACGGTGAATAGGTTAGCAAATATAAATACACTGTGAAACTATGAACAGCAATTAAACTAAAACCAAATATACTAGATCTACTATCGAGCAAATCTCAAACAACATGACTTTATCGCCTTCCTAGCTTAGTTTGGAAGCAATAAATCTGCACTGTACCAAAAGAGATATGATTTGCAAATGCGATTCCCAACGCATCCCTGCGGGCGGTCAGCAATACACAACCTTAGTAAATGTGACCCTAAATTGATAAATGCAAATCTCTCTCGGTACATACATACAGTAGCGCTGTTTGAAGAACACGACGTATCTACTGAAATGAACATATCGATACAGGTAATACCGCTAAATCGCTTTGTTCAAAAATCCTATCTCGCAAAGTAGAAGTACTGGGTTATTTAATCATTCAGGTCATTTTTGTCTCCACTGCAGGAGCACCACCCTCTCTCATCTGCCGGAGACAGACGGAGGATTTGGCCTACACTCCCCGCGCTTCCCAGACGGGTTGGGGAGGCTTGATTGATGATTTATATTATAATGTATTCCCTCAGTCGCCTTGTACGACATCTACGGGAAGAGTTGGAGTGGTCCTATTCTACTCCACCGGAAACCACACGGCGATTCATGATTGTATTTACTGTTCTGTATTTTCCCCACCAGAACTCGTCTGCCCCAACGGCTGTCGATTCAGCTTGAAAATCCTCAGAAATTTGAATATTTATGAATGATGATGGTGAAAAGAATCCTAAGCTAAAACCAAAATAGACATCATCACTATGATCAGCCTGAAAGAGTCCATGTTGGACATAGGTATCTCCTAAGGCGTGCCACTGAACCCGATCCTCCGATGAGGGAATCTTGAAATTCCTGGCCACCCTCCCCAGAACGTAACCTGTAGAAACCGAAAGAACACGGTGATTATGTTTGAGGCTTAAACTGGTATTTTATAGTACAACGTCGCCAATGAGCTCGTCACGACGTTCAACCGCGTCCAGAGCAATTAGCTGATTGTTGACTAACAGAGAGACTTTGCATATTATAAATAGGGCGGTCTGCAACAAGTCTCTCGACAGTGTGTCGTCTACTGCTATCCATAATAGGTTGTCATTTATCTAGACATTATAGCGGGCCGATAGAGCCACCGGCTAATTTAAGAGCGGACATTTTCACGCCTATAGGTTACCTAACGGTGCATTAAGCTGCTTATCGGAGGTCTGAGACATATATTTACACTATTTCAAAGTCTTCATCGGATTTATGAGAATCGTAGTAAGTAGATAGCCGTGTGGTTCCCGGTATAGCATAGGGCCAACCCCAATCTTCTCGTGGGTGTCGTCAAGATGATTAAGGGCACCAGAGATGGGCAGCCGCGTTCTTCCGTGTATATTAACATAATTACTGCGATGAACAAATCTACCAAGCGCGGTGATTATGGAAAATTCCCCTAAATGACAGCAGTTGACAAAAGTGATATTCTATTGGGGAGGCTTATGTTCAGCAGTGGATGCATTTCGGATGTTGATAGGTAGATAAGTTTTCTTTTAAGTAGCTAAAGGATTCTTTTGAAACTATGTAGTTGAGAAGTTCTGTAAGTTACCTTTTCATTCTTTTATATCTGTTTTATTTTAAGGATAAAGAAGTTTAACTTCTACAATACTTAGTTCGTCTACTGGTGATGGCAGTTTTATTATCTGATCGGCAGTTACCACAATTAGGCCTAGTTGTCTTCATTTAAACATTTCTGGTTACTTTTCTGTAAGATCTCTGTCCCGAGATCCCAGCAAAGCCAGAAAATCTCGAGTCGGAAATACTACTTTCAGATCATCGATTCATCTGAGATTAATTTTGGCTTAAACTTTTTCTCTCATTATGGTTTAATTATCGTCATATTTTTCATCATCATCATCAGGTTATTTTTGTCTCCACTGCAGGAGCACAACCCTCTCTCATCTGCCGGAGACAGACGGAGGATTTGGCCTACACTCCCCACGCTGGCCAGACGGGTTGGGGAGGCCTCATTGATGTTTTATAATGTATTCCCTTAGTCGCCTTGTACGACACGGGAAGAGTTGGCCCTACTCTACTCTACCGGAAACCACACGGGAAATTTTTCAATCATATTTTTCAGTGTGCTTATAACTGGAAAACTTAGATTAAAACACAAATTTTTTCCTTTACTTTATAGATATGTTCTCTGACCAGTTTTAGTATATATTTTGTTACGTTAGGTTACATACTAGAAATAAGGAGTGATATCTAGTAGGTATACATTGACAATTCTAAACATGAAATCATTCACAACTACGATTAGAAAACGAAAGCTACAAAGTTGTTTGATATCCCAACTTGGTAACGTTTTCTTTAAGCTACGAGTATCACACTATTGATAACACAGTTCCGTATTAGGTACGCCTCGATACTCGATAGTGACAGTAGTTGTAACAGTTATTTCTCACCGCCGTATAAGGCTATCTTTTCTAAGTCTGGTGTAATACCTAGTATTTTACTTATCAAAGCTTTGTCAACTTCCGTGCCAGGCTGTTGGATTGTTAAACATTAAACTTAGAATTTCTCATGTATTTCATTTCCTAATTTTGTTTTTCTGTCTTTCAATGTTTAATTTTTTTTATTTAATTTTATTTTTTTAATAAGAGTGTATTTCTTTGACTTTGATTATGTAATTTATTAATATTTTAAAAATACTAATTTTAATTTAACTTATATTTAGGTAAGTATTAGACTAGTATGTATAATCATTAGGCAACTCCAGGTCGCTCAGCGAGCTATGGAGAGGACTATGCTCGGGGTTTCTTTGAAGGATATGATTCGTAATAAAGAGATCAGACGAAGAACAAGGTGGCCGACACAGCCGAAGCTGAAGTGGCAGTGGGCGGGCAACATCTGTCGCAGAACCGACGGTCGTTGGGGTAGACGAGTTCTGGAGAGGAGACCGCGGATCGGCACGCGTAGGGTGGGACGCCCCGCCGCCAGATGGACCGACCACCTGAAGAAGGTGGCCGGAAGCGGCTGGATGCGGAGGGCGGAGGACCGGATGTGGTGGCGTTCATTGGGGAAGGCCTATGTCCAGCAGTGGACGTCTAAGGGCTGATATGATGATTTATAATCATAATTATAATTAACATAACACAAACAAGGCATGCTGTTAGGGTGGCATCTAGCCGATGTACATTTGTAAAATTCCGTTATGCAACAATTGATGTACACTTTGTTGGTAACCTAATAAATCAAAATATATTCCTTTTTAGGGTTCCGTAGCCAAAGGTCAAAAAACGGAACCCTTATGGATTCGTAATGTCTGTCTGTCTGTCTGTCTGTCCGTATGTCACAGCCACTTTATTCCGAAACTATAAGAACTATACTGTTGAAACTTGGTAAGTAGATGTATTCTGTGAACCGCATTAAGATTTTCATACAAAAATAGAAAAAAAAAACATTAAATTTTGGGGGTTCCCCATACTTAGAACTGAAACTCAAAAAATTTTTTTTTCATCAAAACCATGCGTGTGGATAGGTCTTCAAAAATGATATTGAGGTTTCTAATATCATTTTTTTTTAAACTGAATAGATTGCGCGAGAGACACTTCCAAAGTGGTAAAATGTGTCCCTCCCCCCCCCTGTAACTTCTAAAATAAGAAAATGATAAAAATAAAAATAAAAAAAATATTTGATGTACATTGCCATGCATGATCTAGTAAGTCGTTTTTTTTTTAATACGTCATAAATCGTAAACCAATTATACTATTATTAAAACATCGATCAAAGTTACAACGAACTACAATAACTTTTATATTATGTTACTTGTTGCTACGGAACCCTTCATGGGCGAGTCCGACTCGCACTTGGCCGCTTTTTTTAGAAGAAGTTTAGTTCTATGTTCAAGAAAATTATATTTCTCAATAAATCTTTGGTACACTGTGTTTGACCTAGTCAATTCAGGCGATCATCTCGTAGTTAGTCAATAGCTTTAATGATTTAATGAAGTATGCTGTTGCAGCAGTCATCGTCATTATCAACAGCCGAACTACGTCCATTGCTGAACATGGGCCTCCCCTATAGAATTCCCCTGTTGGTGAGATTCCCTGATCACCACACTTAGCAGGCGGATTGGTGATGGCAGTAATGATCAGGAAAACGCCGCTACCCACCCTTGGAGCAATTCCTTAGTCGCCTTGACGAAATCCACTGGAAGATTATGGGTGGTCCTATTCTAAACCGGGATCTACACGGCACACACAGAAGTCATATCGAAAAGAAAAAGAAAGAAAAACATTTACTTACTGCCATATTTGGCACACAAAAAAGAAAGAAGCAACTAAACAAGAAAACAAGAAAAAGGTAAAATAATAATAACTACAGAATACAATTTACAAATTTTAACAAAAAAAAATTGTAAGCGTGTGCCGTGGCAGCAAAAAGGCAAACGACTCAGCATATGCCTAGACCAAGTAAGGTGCTGGGCGCTGATTTTTAGTCGCACCCGATGCAGACGAGTTTGTCTACGAGTGCGTTGGCAAGGAGTGACAGTAAAAATATGATATGTGAATTTGCAATACGTATGTACCTAGATAATATAATACAACACTAAAACTCATACCAAATACATAAATATGATGAATAAATATTACTAGGAAAAATAAAAATAATGAATAAAGATGTACATTATATATTTAATGTATATACCTTCTAATGACAGTAAATATCGGAAGTCAAAGTCAAAAGGTACCCTATATAGGAAGGCCATACTGTAAATGCAAATTAAAATCATTGAAATATATCTTCTCCATAGAAACAAGGATAACTAAATACTTCAGAGTAGGTATTTCATATTAATAAAATCTATAATATTTAGACCACTTCAACAGTTATTGAATTTTACATGGAATTGGGCCAAATAAGATCTACAAGGATTACTGATACATAATTTATTGCAAGTAATTTCAAGAATGGACATTTTATAGTCGAAAATTTGCAATAATTTATGTTTTATCAATATTGTCTGGGATTATATTGTAGATTTTATGGTGGATTTTTAAATTGGGGCCGCAGACAAATAGATAAGCCTATCATAAGTTAAACACGTTAATTTAATTCTAGATTCCATGTTAAAAAATATTGCAAAAATATTATGCTATTTTCGACTGTTGTTCATTCTTTTAACTCTTATACGTTTTTGATACGGTTCTGGTCTAACAGGAAACGAATAAATGATAGATAATCTAAAATTATATAAATCTTGATTATTATAATACAGTATGTAATTAAGATGCAAAGAAAAGTAGTATTGAGACTGCCTCTAGCACAATACAATGAAAATGCAGTATTTCTTGTTTTTAAAAATGAAACGGTACAGCCAGTCTAATCCTTGCACCTTTTCAAAGGAGGTGAATTTGGTCACTATCACAGGGAATTGATAGTGACCAGCTGGTGTTTTATTGATTGCGTTAGAAGACTGAATTTAAAGAAATAGAAACATCAAGAATATCGTTTTAGATAGCAAAAGACGCCGTTAACTCAGGCTTTGGGAGCCCATCGCTAAGGATTAGCTAAATCTCCTCGTTCCTATATGTCGTCATACTTACCTCCTCTTCCCCCCGGACCTCAACAGTGAGCAGACGTGCCAATAATCTGTGCTGAATTATATTTAAAATCATTTTTAAAACAAATTTAGAAATTTAAATTGAGACAAGAAAATAGAAGTGCATAAAACGAAGAAGTCAACAATTCAACACCAAATGTGTTGTGAGTACAAATAAATCTCCTCATACTTTATGCATCCCTGGTACCTCAAACAGTAAATATCACTGGAACTACATCCAATAACGACATCTATTTGGCATAAATACTAAAAACGCCATCTATTAGAGCCCGACGTTGACTAAATTACGAAACGATCTCCTGGAAACTTATGCGCTCCTGGCACTAGTAAAATATTTACTTGAAATATCCTACTGCGCGGATTCACTAGCCATAGTGGTTGGTCTAAGAAAGAGCAAGAACAGATTATATATAAACTGCTGGTGATCTATGCGTTCCTGGTACTTGCACTACCCAAAAGGTATTTAAAATTTGATCTAAATTAAGAAAAATAAGTGAATAAAACGAAGAAGTTCAGTCAAGTTGCAGATAAAGTGAGTACAAATAAATCTCTCCATACTTCATGTATCCCTGGTACTTCAAACAGAATATATAAATATTTTCCACCTGATGACGCCATCTATTAGAGCTCGACGTTAACAAATCTCTTGAAAATCTATGTGTTCCTGGTACTTGAAAATATTTACTTGAAATATCCTACTGAATCGGATACTGGTACGAGAACATTCGGATACTGACTGGTACGAGAACATATTGTAAATAAACTGCTAGCGACCTATGCGCTCCTTGTAATTTCACTGCCCTAAAACTGTGTACTTTATTAATACGAGAACCAACTCGTGCGATTTCAACATTTCTAGTAGAAAACACACTGAAGCTGACGCTTTCTTGGCCAGATAACGCACACTTGCAAATTTAACACTAAGATCTCCATAGACGAGCACCTTACCACCTCACTGCTTTACAGCCTAGTACCGCTAACAATATCTGCTTCTTGTACTTATTGGGACCCTTCAACTTTTTAAACGAACGAGCATCATTTTCTTTTGTAGTTATACAACCTGATAACATGAGCAACCCACACAGCTCACAGTCTGAACTGGAAGAAGAAATGGAACACGATAAAAATAAAACACCACCAAATTTTGCGAATACCCGTAATAAAAGGAAAAGAAGCGAAGATCTGGCACAGGAACTTTCTGATTTTAAGGAAGAAATGAGAAATATGATAAAATCCATGACTGAGGTACACGCAAATGAACTTAGAAAAATTGTCCCTACCTTAACGACAATACAACAATCAAACTTAAATATTGAGAATTCAATCGCATTTCTTACCTCACAAAACGAAGATTTCAAAAAGAAAATCGAACAACTAGAGACTCACTCAAAGAAAGATAAAGAATACATTATTACTTTAGAGGAAAAAATTGAGGATTTACAAAGAGGAAATCGTAAAACAAATTTTGAGATTAGAAATGTGCCAAAGAAAGAAAAGGAAACCAAAGAAGACCTTATAAATATTGTCATGAGACTCTCGGAAAGCATTGAATGTAAATTGGATATAACAGACATCAGAGACATCTTTAGTATACAGATGAAGAACAAAGATAAGTATAATTGTACTATTGTGGTTGAGACGTCATCCACCATGCTTAGAGCTGAAATTCTAAAGAAGACCAAAACATTTAATATAAAGAATAAAGAAAAGCTAAGGGCTAAACACCTGGGATTCACAACAAATGAAGAAACTCCTATCTTCATATCCGAGCAACTGACAGCAAAGGGATCCAGACTTTACTTCCTAGCTCGCGAGCTACACGCTTCGAAAATGTACAAATTTTGCTGGACGTCTTATGGAAGAGTCTATGTTCGAAAAAATGAAACTTCTCCTATAATTATGATTCGTAATGAATCACAAGTGCAGAAACTACTAATTGAAACTTGACTATTAGTTACATATTATGGATTTGCTACAGTTGCTCAATTAACCTTAACATATATTTGTTGCATGTTTCACTGTTTATTTAAATTATTAATAACACATTTTCTAAATTTTAAGTATACACTTCACCATATAAATCTCTTCACACTAAACAAAATCATACACACCGAGACTCAAACATTAAACTTTTCACGACTATTAATAATCTTATCAACATACAAACAATACCCCTCCTTCCTCGACATTATTTGCTTATACTTCTTACATGCATTTGTCCAAATTTTTGATGGGTCATCCAGTACTCTTAAGTTTGACTATGGATAGCTCCCTCAACGTCTTGAATGAATTAGACGGTACTGAATGTGCCACATCGGTAAATTGTAATATTAATGACATATCAGGAACTATTCGAGGTATAAGTAATAATGCCCTAAGCATCATTTCTCAGAATATCAGGAGTATATATAAAAATATATATGACTTGGAAGCTAATCTTGCGACATTGAGTCCTGAAGTGGATGTTATGATTCTTACTGAGTGCAGATTGGATCCAAATAAAGCCATCCCCCAAATTGCAAATTATAATTCTTTTTATACCACAAATAATTTAAATCAAAACGATGGTGTTGTAATTTACACTAAACATACTCGAAACTTTGCTGTTAAAGAGGTAATTTTGATGGAAGCCTCCTGCATACAAATAAACTTTAATAATATTGTCATATTTGGCATATATCGTTCCCCATCTAATAACAAGGCAGATAACTTCATACAGTCCTTGAACCAACTATTGGAAAATATTAATTCCAGCGAGAGTATTATTTTGGCTGGCGACATTAATATAAATATTATCCCTAACAAACAGAATGAAAATTCTTATGAGCGAAATAATAGACTTAATTACTTGAATATGCTAGCTTTGCATGGCCTACTACCTGCCCATTCATTACCGACTAGAGACGATAGTTGTATTGACCATTTCATCATAAAGTTAAATAGAAATAAAATTTCTGCTTTCTCTGCAGTTTTAAATACTACCATAACCGATCACAAAATGATATTTTTGAGTTTAAACAACATCAGGACAAAAAACTGCTACTTAAAAACTAAAACTATTATCGATTTCAACAATGCACTAAAGAGTTTAACCCAAAAAAATCTCAATGAGTTGATGCTATGTAATGATCCAAACATATTGACAAGACTACTGATAAGTAAAATAACAGATTCGCTAGTTGAAAATTCTAAGATAGTAAATATACCTAAAAACCAAAGGACTATTAAACCCTGGATTACTACTGGTATCTTGCGCTGTATTTTAAACAGAAATCAAATGCAATCAAAGCTACGACAAGACCCAAATAATGAAATATTAAAAATTACCTATAGACGTTACCGCAACTACTGCAATAATCTTATAAAAAAATTAAAATACAGGTACAATAAGGAACAATTATCTAAATCTACTAAAGACTCTAAGGCTCTCTGGAAAAATATAAAAGAAATAACCTATATAAACCAAACTAAAACTAAAAACACGCAACTAGCTAATCTTAGGTCAACTGCATTCCAATCAGTTAATTTTGTTAATGACTATTTTACTAGCATTGGCAAACACCTTGCAGAAGAAATACAGTTAAATACCACATCCTCAACCTCCTATAATAACAACCCAATACTGTTAAACAACAACCTATCTTCATTTGTCATACTAAATACTGATCACGTTGAAATTTATAATATAATTATGAAACTTAAATCAAGCAGTGCACCAGGTTGGGACAATATCCCAACAAAGTTTCTAAAGCTATCCGTTGCAGAGTTAACTCCTATTATTTGTCACTTAGCCAACCTTTGTTTTACCAAGGGTATATTTCCTGTGTGTCTAAAAAGATCCGTAATAACACCTGTTTACAAGAGCGGAGACAGAGACGATGTCAGTAATTATAGACCTATTTCTGTCCTTCCTGCAATTTCAAAAATCATAGAAAAACTCATAAACACTAGACTAATTAATTACTTAAAAAATTTTGATATTCTTTCAAAGTCACAATTTGGATTCAGACAGGGTATGTCAACAGAAGATGCAATTGCAGGACTGACAACTCTTTTGGTTGGTCAAGTGGATCAGGGTAAGAAGTGTCTTACCGTATTCTTAGATTTAAAAAAAGCATTCGACACCGTTTCTGTCCCCATTCTTGTCCACAAGCTGGAATATATCGGAATTAGAGGGACACAATTACAATTACTAAAAGATTATCTGCACCAACGAACACAACAGGTTAAGATTGATTCTCACCTAAGTAATGAAAATAATGTAACTTACGGCGTTCCTCAAGGGAGTGTTCTAGGACCAACCTTGTTCCTAATTTATATCAACGACCTCTGCAATCTAAAACTTAAAAACGGACATATTTTTTCATATGCCGATGACACAGCTGTGGTCTTTACGGGTAAAACATGGAATGAGGTACAAAAACTGGCTGAGGTTGGACTTGCAAACATAGCGAGCTGGTTGGACCAGAACCTCTTGACACTTAATACATCAAAAACAAACTACATATGTTTCTCAATAGATATTCGGACACAACCAGATCGAAACTTTAATTTGAAAATTCATAAATGTCTAAACTTTGACCCTAATTGCACTTGCCCTAAGTTAGATAAAGTCGCTTTTATAAAATACTTAGGTATAATAATAGACCAGCGTCTATCGTGGCACCGACAAATTGAATTAATTATGACGAGAATTAGAAAACTCATTTGGATATTTAAAACTTTAAGGCATATGTTAACAAAACCGTTATTAAATCAAATTTATGTTGCGTTGGTAGAGTCAGTGTTGGGCTATTGCATTTCGATATGGGGTGGTGCTATTAAAACCAAGTTTCTTGAGTTAGAGAGAGCACAGCGCTCTGTTCTAAAAGTAATGTATTTCAAAAATTATAAATTTTCAACTGAAGAACTGTATAATACTTGTGACCTGCTATCAGTTAGAAAGTTATATATTCTAAATGTAATCTTAAAGAGACATAAAACTTTAATATATGACCCTGAAATATTGAATAAGAGAGTCTGTCATGTTGTGGCTCATACAAGCTTTAATAGGACTGAATTTGCTAGGAGACAGTATCTTAGACGATCTACACACCTATATAATACGGTTAACAAAATTCTTACTATATACCCGATGACCCTGTTTGAGTGTAAGAAAAATGTCACCATCTGGCTCAAAACCCTAACTTATGATGATACTGAAAAGTTGTTATCCACTATTTCCTGAATAGTATGCGTAAATAATATTCTTGTCACCTTAGTTTATTTTTACTTTGTTTCGCTCTGCGTATAAGCAAATACACTCGCATTCATTTATACATTATGTACGTGCCCATATACACACACTCTCTCATTCCCTCTCTCTCACACACACACATCCACACACCCCCACACACATACACAAACACCCCTACACATACATACACTCACCCCCACTCACACACAAATTCACACGAGCATACACCCTAATTCTTACTTGTAATATTTAGGTTAGTTAAGATTCTAAAACAAACATATTTTTTACATTAATTAAGTTTAATTTAGCACTATTTCATGTACAACTTTCCGCCTTGGAAGAGCGGGAACCCCTGACACAGGTATTAATTTACTTAAAAGGGGTTCCTTACATTTAAAAAACTGTATTAACTGTAAGTTGTTGCAATAAAAATCATTTCAAAATCATTTCATTTCATTTCAACTTACAAGCGGTACCTTGTCATCGGAGATTGTAAACGGCGTTAGTTACGTAACCAGAGATGTTATAGAACTAACCAAGATATTTCAGCTACTGGATGGAACCGTGAGACCAGTTGGCAACGATAAAGTAAGGATTCGAGTCGACAAGATTATTAACTTGATGACTTTGGTTACTCAGTAATGTAAAAGGTATGATCAACCATCATAGTATCTATCTCGACGCAAAAAAAGCATAAACGCTGTATTTTTTTATTGCAAATTCGGCATCTATTAAAGGCAGCCGTGGAAACACTTGGCCGTGTGGTTTCCGGTAGACTAGAATAGGACCACTCCAACTCTTCCCATGGATGTCGTACAAGGCGACTAAGGAAATACATTATAAAACATCAATCAGGCCTCCCCAACCCGTCTGGCCAGCGCGGGGAGTGTAGGCCAAATCCTCCGTCTGTCTCCGGCATATCTCTCTCATAAGTTGTGCTCCTGTAGTGGAGACAAAAATAACCTGATGATGTGGAAACACTGGATCAACCATTCGACGTAGATGTTTTTCTACATCGATGGTCTTGGTCCAGAGTTCATGAGACACGGGAACCAGACCATTCGACGTAGATGTTTCTTTTGATTCTGAATTTAAAATAACAAAATAATTACATCGGTGTAAGTTGCAATGTTTATAAATGCTTTTTGCGTCGATATAGATACTAAATATTATGGTTGGTCATCAAAGAGAATAAAGATACGGAAAACTTTATTTGTTGGTTTCTCTTTGTACGTAGCAAAGAATTTAAGTTTTACAAGGTTCTCCCGGTCCAGCACAAAACTAAAAACTTGATTCTTTTATAAAACTATGATAAAGACTATATAAGAAGTAATATTAACGTAACTAAAACACAATATTCTAAGGCAAACAAGAATAAATGTTCCAAGATGTGTCAACTATTACGGTGACCGTACCAGTTGTTTCATTATTACCAAAATTTGGAATTCTCTGCCATTCGATTTCAAAGACATTGTATTAGGTAAATTACTAAAGCAAGAACTGCACTAGCATTTCTTGTCGATGGATGTAGACTAATGTACTGATCACGTGAGCGCTCTGTTCACATACAATAGGCTTCCATTTCTATGGAAAGTACAACTATCCTATCCTACTAATAATGTAAACGGGAAAGTTTGTAAGTATGGATGGATGTTTGTTACTCTTTCACGTAAAAACTACTGAATGGATTTTAATGAAACTTTACAATAATTTAGCTTATACATCAGAATAACACATAGGCTACAATTTATAAAGATATTGTGTGAATTGTCCAAAATATCGAGTAAGTAGGAAAAAATCTACCATCTGCGAGCTATTCCCAAGTGGCATTCGGGGTTCTATATAAGATGTATAGTGGTTCACATGTACTCCACAAGCTGTGTAAGTCAGCTGTATAAGACTATATACAGGTTCTATAACACAGGTTCTATACTAACTGGTTCTATAAGAGCTGTATAGCAAGCTATACAGCTCTTATAGAACCAGTTTGGGCACAAATTAGACAGCCTTAAGTTCACTATGGCTGTACATTAGCATTATATTAGCAGTTTAAGTAGTAACATCGGGCTTAAAGGCTGACTTACGGCGCTATATGGGACACATGTGAACCATACAACGTCCATGAGCGTAATAAAGAGTAACAAGTGGCTAAATACACAGCCTTCACAGTTATAAAATCCCACAAAAGTACTCCAGTGCTACCTAAAGTTCACGTGTGTCCTAAATTATTTCTTTTATTTATTAATTTTCCTCATTTAGTTTGGTTTTGTGTGTACGCCCGGCCATCAGAAACATTAACTCTATATCAATTGGATAAAAATTTATAATAACACGCGGTAAGTATACCTGTTTTAAATACTTAATAATGTTAAATGCCATGGGAATGCAACTTTATCGTGAAATGTATACATATTTACAGCTAAAATATTCACGCGCCTCTGTAAAAACGCGATATTCATTTTAAAATATTTAAAACTGGCTGAGAGGAAATCTACAATTTTCAGTTTTTGATATTATATTGGCATTATAATTATACTACGGTAATTAATTAAAACATGAAACCAAAACTCAATCGCTCTATCTGCGTATTTTGTGATAAATCTGCATGATAATTTTGGAGATTTATATGGTAAATATTTTAGGTTACGTGAACAAAATGGTGGAAATGAAATACGGCTAGAGCGTATATAGGTTCACATGTGTTCTGTTAGAATGCTGTTGGCTATATGAAGTGCCACATTTGTACCACTACAGAACCAATGTCTATAAATGTATTCTAATGTGAACTTATGTACAGCTTTAAGATGTAATTCAGGTCAATTGTGATCATCGTTTTATTCTTTCATATACTGAAATTTTAGAGATCCGCAATAATAATTATTGTCCGTTAAATCGCCTAGCCCAGGTACTAAGTCAAGTATGAATACCTAAAGTACAAATTTTGTAACAAACTAACAAAAAACACTTTTTGTTTTCGTGTGAGCCACACAGTTTGGTGTCAGAGTATTTACACTTACAAAGACACTACGTTGTTCAAGGAGGTATTTAAAAGAATGTAAACAAACTAGATAAAGAGGGACGAATTTGCGAATATTCTTTTGCAATTTTTCTTCTTATTCCACCGGTTCTCGCTCTTATTTTCACAGATTTTTTATTCATTTTCACAAATTTTTGCACGCGACGTAATAAACACAATACACGTCAGCTTGTGGGATAAGTGTAATAGAATATCACATTCACATTCATGTTCAGCTTACAGCAAATAAGAGTAGTACTTGTGGACAAATAAACTGCTATTGAAGTTAATGGACAACACATGTAGTCCTTTTAACAGCCTACAGTGCACATGTGAACCATTTAAACACATAATAGAATACAGATAGTAAACAAGGTTATTTTAATGACCACAAACAACTCCTACTACAGCTACTAGCTGTATAACAGTCTAAAACAAGTAAACATAACAGCCTTTGGCTGTATAAATGACCACGTGTGTTCTATTAGTATGCTAGCTGTATAACATCGTACAAGTAGACCGTTAAACAGCGATTGCCGTATCTCTACCCTCCTATAATGCTCTTAGTCAGACGGCTGACTAAAGGACAGTTGTTAGAGTATTATAACACCAACAACCGTATAAAAGTATAACTCTACACTCCTATAAGTCCCTTAGACAGGTATAGGTGGTGTTAATCGCAATAATGCAGCTTATACATCACGAGTGAACTGTAATAATGCTTTAAGTTCACATGGGAACTAAATGTGTACTCTTAAATGGAGTAAAATGCTACTTGGGTTCTGGCGTGCGCCATAAAATTATAATTTTAATGTTAGTTCTTTTCTACGCCACGCTAATATAAGCTATTCGAAATACTAATCCTGCGCAGACGAAGTCGCGGGCACCAGCTAGTATGTTATAATTTTGTTCAATAATGAAAAGAAAAAAAGAGAAACTAACAAGACGTAATATAATTAAAATATCGCATAAAGAAAATCAGGGTCAGGAGGTCACTAAGATCTCATTAAGTAGTTAATACTTTTAAAAGGTCATTCTATCTCTTAGACGTAACTACGATACGTCTAATAAACGAGCAGTAAACCTAACCACGCCAACTACAAGAGTTAAAAACTTATATTTCCAACTCCATTTATGTCAATCACTTTGTTAACGGTAATCTCCTGACGTAAGCTGGTGGTGTGATCATGGTCGGCGGATCGCGTGCGTTCAAAATGTTATAATTTGCGTTGCCGACTACTAATGATCCGAATTATGGCCATTTCGAAAATAGACTTTCACTTTTTTGAATGAACGGCGATGTCTGAGGATTGTTTGCGAATCGGAGTTTGGTTAATCGTTCACTATAACAAAGATGTTATTGCCTAGGTTCTATGGATGATTTGTTATTGTATTAGAAATGCAAAAACTGAGAGATATTGCATTTTGCCGTAATGCTATACTATCGCTAAGATGAGAAGTTAGATCGGTATCATAATTAATTGTACGTTCTTCAAATTTAAATTCTTTACTTTTACCACAGAAATATTAGATACATGTTACAAGTATATTTATTTAAACAACAAATTTTAACAATATGTATATTCATCATCAGGTTATTTTTGTCTCCACTACAGGAGCACAACCCTCTCTCATCTGCCGGAGACAGACGGAGGATTTGGCCTACACTCCCCGCGCTGGCCAGACGGGTTGGGGAGGCCTGATTGATGTTTTATAATGTATTCCCTCAGTCGCCTTGTACGACATGCACGGGAAGAGTTGGAGTGGTCCTATTCTACTCTACCGGATCCCACACGGCAAATCATTCTATTGGTACACAAATCACTACTCATAAATAAAAACCTTACCACTAGCAGTCTCTAAACGATCTCCCGGTCTCTCAGTAGTCACGTACCGGCTATTTTTATGTCCATTTGAAGTTACGAGAACCTTTTGATATAGGATTCAGTTCGGAATCGACTACCGACTTTGATCTCCGCCGGTGGCCGGCAGTAAATCCTCATTCAGTGACAAATCACCGCATATTCCGTTGATAGGAATGTTGTCTTTCAATTTGGGTTTTTTTTTTTTTTCAATATTTATGATCTATTGTTTCTTTGAATACGACTGTTCCTTGGTGATATATGGAATTATTTTAGGCGCCTTTCTGATATTCAGACTAATATTGTATTGGCGTGGACTTTTTTATTTCATACTAGTTTTGCCCGCGGCTACGCTCGCGTCTCACTCTCAATCCGACTTCGATCTTCCTCTTAGTCTCCGGTTCAGAAATCGACCCCGACATCCATCCCGCTCCCGCTCCCGCTAACGCCCCCGCCCCCAACCCCGCCCCCAACTCGGCCCCCGCCCCCGCGTCCGCCCACGTCCAGCAGTGGACGTCTAAAGGCTGATATGATGATGATGAAATAAATAAATATTACATACATACATACACTTGTATAATCCCAAACTAGGATTTTCTCTGAGCTATGGGAATTAAACAAGAATTGGACTTTCACAAATATAACATCCCTGTTGTCTGTCCCTAGTGGGAATCAAACCCACGACTTCTGGCGCTGAAGTCCAATTACCAAGTTACTAGGCCAACGAGACGGTCAAATGGGTCCGACATTTAATACGCGAGCAACTCAAATATTTACATGTAAAATTAGATTATAATGTAATTCCACAAAAGGAATTCACAACTAAATACATTTTAACATGAAATGTTTTGTTTAAATAATGTCATGTTTTGACTACAGTTCAAAATAACTTACCCGGTATTACATTTCAACAATAATTGTTAAAATATTCGTTTTGAAAATTGCAGTTCAGTGACTTTACAGTCAGCCTTTGTATTTAAATGGTTAAATAAGTCAAATCAGGGGTTAGCAACATTTTGAAATCTGAATTTTTGTAGCAATAATTTTTATTAATCGTTTGAAATTAGGCCGCTATTAGTTAACATCTTTGCATGATTTTCTAATAATCGTTAGATTAATTTATTCATGAGGCGTTGTTGAATTTGTTGATTATATTTATTCAATAGCTATTATAAATATGAAAATATGTTTGTTTTTTTGTTTCGCGCTCACTCAACAGACTTGCATAAACATATGAATCGTCGGCGTAAGTACGTATTGATAATTTTTAACTACGAGTCAATATTATATCATTCTGTAGACGTCCACTGTTCGAGATACCTAGGCCTTGCTCAATGAGCGCCATCAGATTTCAGGAAGATCTATATGGCAGGCGGCGTCCCATGCTGTGCTTACTTGCCTGCCTGCCCATGAGACTCCTGTATAAATGGATTATTTACACACAACGCTAGTGAACACTTACTGAGCTCTGTGTTTCCCTTTAGATCCAGCTTTTTGGGAATAATTGAAGGATATTGGGATTTTTGTAATATGTGTAATAAAATAATATTATTTATCACTAAAAAGTTTTTTTTTATATGGAATAAAAAAAGGAGACGGTGCCGTCATTACAGTTTTTGTCTCCTTCGCACTTGTAGGCTATGTTCTTGCTCGTTTGTCAGACACCACCTTCTGTGGTCTGTTTGGTCAGTGAATGATCTTTAAAGAAAAATAAAACACGAAATTGAAGATATTAAATAATATAATTTTCTGTTTTACCATATCAAAGAAGGAATAACTTGGCTACAGTCTACAGGAATTAAACACTACATTAAAAAGAAATACAGTAACCACTTGTTTGTGACCACTGGACCGTGCGTCGGCGCCGTGTTATTATCGACTTAGAAATAGTTATTGCAGAAATAAATACAAATACTCAAACTGTTTGTTCTGCTGATCCAATGAGCAACAATATTTGTTTAGCTAGAGGGTTTCCTCTCCAGAATGTTTGGACTAGGAACTTGACTGCTACGCACCTATTGGAATCGATAACTAGTATTTACCTAGTATTTACTAGTAATGTTTCTAGTAAATAATTGAGTGCTATTACAGATTTGCTTATTGCACTGTTTTTGTTAGGCTTTGATGACGTAAGTTTAACCTACAGTGAGGGACACAAGATGACTCTAACTCTTCCCGTGGATGTCGTACAAGGCGGCTAAGGGAATACATTATAAAACATCAATCAGGCCTCCCCAACCCGCCTGGCCAGCGCGGGGAGTGTAGGCCAAATTTCCGTTTGTCTCCAGCAGATGAGAGAGGGTTGTGCTCCTGCAGTGGAGTCAAAAATAACATGATAATGATTGATAACGACTAAGTTCTAAAATAAAGGAAATGATCAGTCAGCAAGAAAATGTTCTTTACTTGTCATTTGAATGCGTCTAAGGATTGCTCAAGCCTGACAAGTGTATGCATTATCAACTTAGAAATAGTTATATATGTAAAATATATTATTTTATCGTTGCTGAAGTTCTAATATCATGTAAGTTAACATTGACAACTACTGCTGAGCGTATGAAATAAAAAAAAATGCACAAAAATTAAATGAGAAACACAGAATCAAAAACATTATAAGTCTCGTTACTCCGTAAAGCATTCCGTTGAACCAAAGTCAAGTAGACGCCAAACTCCTATCGGAATATGTCGCATGACTGGTTAAAAAGTATAAAATGGCATTTTGGTTTAGTCCTGTTCGCTGACAAAGCGAAACCGTTACCGCTCGGCCACGACTTTAGGCTTAGCGGGACGCGGCGCGGTGAGCAGCGCGGTTTCGGCAGGCGGAGGGTTGGCCGCTGATTGCGGCGCCTCGTGGCGTGCTGCTAACATTTTTGTACATTTGTTCTCGCCGCTCGCCGCCCCGCTCCGCCAAGGTCGTGGCCGAGCGCTTATTAGGGAGAAATGAGCGGGCAGGCTATATCTGTCGCTCATCGTTATTAGGGAGAAGAGGCAGTGGGCAGGCTATATCTCGCTCAACTGATAGTCGTTGAAAATATATTTAAAAACGTCACATGTAAAATTATATACTTTCTCTATTCTGATGGTGCGACGACTTGAAGATGGTGGCTGGAGGTGGCTGGATGCGGAGGGCGGAGGACCGGGTGTAGTGGCTTTCAATTCAAATTTTTATTTATTTATTTAATAGTTTATTGTACATACAAATATACAAAGAACAACACAAAGAAAAGAAAATTATACAAAAGGATAAGCTTGTTTCTAAAGAAATTTCTTCCAGCTAACCTGCGGTGGTTTTGTTTTTATCTACAATGAGAGTGGGAGTCTGGTGATCTGTCAACCAGATCTCGAGCCTTGTACGGTCACCAGCTCTCACAATGGTGTAAATATGTGCAATTTCCCCCGATGTTTTAAGTCCCACTATTTTAAGTTTACCTTACCTTTGTGATGAGATAATAAACTTTTATTTTATTATTGGGGAAGGCCTATGTCCTTCAGTGGACGTCTAAGGGCTGTTACAATGAAATTCTGTAAATAACTCCGGTCGACGTATTTTAAGAAAAATGAAACATAGTCTATGTTTACAAAGTTATTACTAATAACTTATTAGCATATAGGTCCAGTTTCCACAGATATGTTAACTTAACGGTTTCAGATTCATGATGGCTTAAGGCATAAGCGGTAGCGGGAGTGACAATGCGCGATGGCAATATCGGGTGGAAATGTATAACCGCTGTGATTTTTCTTTAAAGCTTCGTCAAAATCATTTATTGCATATGAGTACACTTGGTACATTTATACACGTTTTTTTTTTATCGACTACCGCTTGCTAGGTGTTAGCGCTGTGAAGAAGAAACGGCGCAACAAACTTCACGCTATCTTTTAAAGTTCGTATACAATAATATGAGGATGGTGCGAAGCGAAAGCAACATTAGTATCAGGCATCTTTACCATATCAGGCACCAAGAGGTGCTTTAGCGGTTTTATCTTTCCACTGTGTGTCAGTGGGCTGGTCACATCTATTGGAGCATAGATTACCGCTGGGGTAAACGAGTTCTCGAGTGGAGACCGCGACTGGGCAAGCGTAGTGTGGGACGCCCCCTGGCTAGATGGAGCGATGACCTGCGTAAGGCGCTGGCAGAGACTGAATGAGAACAACGGAGGATCGGGTACAATGGCGCACCTTGGGAGAGTCCTAGGTCCAACAGCGGACTCTTTTGGTCTGATGATGTTGAGCATGAAATAAACTGTATGTATATTTCCCGCAGTAAATATTGACAGTTTATTTCATGTTAAAAACTTTCATAAAGTGAGGCTATGCATAAGGTTAATTATGCCCTATATAGACGACTATTTACTCTGGCGAAACTCTTATAACTTGTACTCTTCATAGTGCCTGTCAGATTCGATAGCTATCCGATAAACTTGACATAACCAGAGCATTTAGAAATCAAACGGGATATTTGATAAGTTGATATTATTTTTTAGGTTCTTCCCGGCGTTGCTCTCTTTATTCTTTTTTGCACATTTTAAAACTAAATACAGATAAATGTTGTGTTCATACATACCATACATACATTACGCTCACGCCTTGGTCCCAGAGGGGTAGGCAGAGAATACATTTCATTTCATTTCCAATGTCGTAAAGCGACTTTCCTTCGCCCGCTTTTCACTCCTTTTATAATAATAATATGTGATATTAATTTCTCCACACGGACGAAGTCGCCGGAAACAGCTACTTATTTAGAAATAATAAAATAAAAACAGATAAATACGAGACTTTATACCTATTTAAATTTTTGGGGTGAACGTACAGACAAAAGCATTTTGGCACTTTCGTGTAAAGCTGCCACTTTCCTGTCTGTCTGTCTGTCAAACATTCCAAAATATTTACCTACTCCTTTGTTTCTTTCTACTGAATGAATCAGCGTCCAAGTTCAAACTTGAAAATAAAATTACATAATTATATGTGAATTTTCAACTTTATTATTTTAATTGTTCAGTAATCAATACATCTCGTACTATATTAAAAAATGTAAACTAATTAAATAAAAATTCAATAATAACACTAATTGATTGGGAGGATACACAGGATTAGGAATATTTATTAAAATGTTCTCATTCATCACGTTTTGTTAAGTATGCAGATATTTAGCGCTAGCGAACCCAATAAATACTACGAAATAATTATTTAAATCCGATCAAAAATAACGAAGATACAGCAATAGTTACAAAAACGGAAATGACCGGAAGTGACGTCAAACGTCGCGTTACGGGAAGAAGTGTGCGCAGCACACTAGCGCAATCTGCTGTAAACAAAACACGCGCGACACAGAGCGGCGAATGAACTTCGAGTGAGAGCGCGAGCGGGTTGTAACAAGTGACGTTGTCATAGAAAGCGCGCGCGTTTTGAAAAGTTGCGTTAAATAAACTTTTATAATTTCGTCATTTCTTGATGGATTTTAAACACCTAAACAATAAAATCCTGTACAATATATAGCGCATACGGTCATACTAATTAAAAATCTTCTTATGTGGTTGATCCTTATTTTGTCCGTAGTAAAGCTAAAATATTTAATTTCCAAATTAAAAAATTGTAAATCTTTCATAACCAATCATTGCTATTCCAAACTCCAACTAAAAGTTGTATGTACTAATTATATTGTTAATCAATTTAAAATGTCATACTTATATATGTAATATAATATAAAAGATGGAACTGTCTCCAAGTTATAAAGATAAGATCAATTTGTCATCATTAGCATTCTTAAAATGATAGACGAGGAATTAAATAATATTAATTTGTAATAAATTCACAGTTAATATTGGTAATATATAAACTGAAAAATGGTTGGTAATAACATTATTATACTTAACTTATAATGAGTAAATGCTCGGCGCCAGAATATCGTTGGCGCTAGAACATGGATTGCTGGTTGACACAGTATAGTAATAAGTATAGTAAAGGCGAGTGCCGTGTGGTTTCCGGTAGAGTAGAATAGGACCACTCCAACTCTTCCCGTGGATGTCGTACAAGGCGACTAAGGGAATACATTATAAAACTTCAATCAGACCTCCCCAACCAGTCTGGCTAGCGCGGGGAGTGTAGGCCAAATCCTCCGTCTGTCTCCGGCAGATGAGAGAGGGTTGTGCTCCTGCAGTGGAGACAAAAATAACCTGATGATGAATGGCGACTCCCTGTCCCCGCTGATTCTGCTTCCCCGGCACATCAGTTACCGATTGGTTACCAGTGGCAAGGGATGTGCGTAAAATTTGCTCTTACTAATTTTGTGAGTAAAATTGGTATTTGTTGCACTGTGTGCGGAAGTTTAAACTCATCATCATTATCAACCTGAATGAGTCCACTGCTGGACATAGGCATCTTCCAAGGTGCGCCACTGAACTCGATTCTCGGTTCTTCTAATCCAGTCACTGCCAGCCACCTTACGCAGATCTGAAGCGACGATCTCTAGCCAGGGGGCGTCATTAGCCCAGTGTCATTTTAACGTGCTAACTTTTTGAACTATGTCGAAGACTTTAGTTCTCTGGCGGATCACCTCATTTCGGATCCTGTCCCTTAGAGAAACTCCGAGCATAGCTCTTTCCATAGCCCGCTGAGCACCCTTGAGACACTGTCAGCTCCACGGTTCGGCGCTGTAGGTTATTTAGTACGGATACTGGTTGAATACTTTTGTCTTCAGGCACTGTGGTTAGTTATAGTGAAGTGATGTTAGTTATTAAGTTTACCTGTTTATTAAGTACAATTCTGACATTTACTGTACGCGAATGATTGATAAAATGTACGATATAAGATCAATAATTCTTTTGTGGGGCTGTGCGTGCGTTACTACAATAAGGTTCCGAATGAAATTATTAACTTATATGAACAAAAATTTAAATCTTCTATAAAAGTTAATCTGTGCAAGAAAGCCTACTATAAGTTAGATGACTACTTAAATGATAAAAGTCCATGGAATGCTTGATGGCTCAGCATAGGTAGACTTAATGATTGTAATGAATAAGATAAATCAAAGGTAAAGAAAGATAAAGGCCTGTGCCGTTGGGTTTGTTGCCACTTCTTCCCCTCTATTATACAGGTGGAAGTGGAGTAGTTTTAGGCAGAATTTGACGTCAAAAAGAGAATAATGTATTCCAATTTTAAAAATAAATATTTTGATTTTGATTTAACTACGGAAGTTGCCAGTAGGAACGTAACTAGTAAAATATCAGTTTACGTAAATACTTGTTACGATATTTTATTTAGGTATAATACGAGTTTCTGTCTCATGCTCATTTATTGGCACTTAGGTATAATTTATATTTATCGTTTGTTTCCGTAATGGGTGATGAAATATAATATGCTTTAATAAATATAGAAGCAGTTCGGGCACCTTATTAAAACGACGAGACTTCTGTATTTTCGATAAATACTTACATTTACAAAATAATTAGTTAACAGACACGCTCCTGGAAGATGAAATGATGGCCTAAAATGGTAGATAAACCAAATTCTATTGCACAAAAAATTAGAAGTAGGTACAAAATAAAATAAAGTGTACAAAGCGATCTCTTCTCGCGAGTATTTGGGTATGTACATTTATTTATTTAACTATTTATTTCACACGAACTAAAATCATTATAATCAATAAAAAGAGGACAAAAATGAATAAATGGTGATGCTTATCTCTTTAAAATATTTCTACCAGCCTCCCAGCGACAGAGAATTTTGTTTTGAGCTAGAAATTTGTTCGACATAATCTTTTTTAAACTTATTAGTGTCGAACTATTGCACTAAAATATTTATTAGTCGTGCTTTAGCAATAAAAATATTTAATTAATTCAACTTTAGCATAAAAACTCTGTGCCCCCAGTGAAAGGATCTAACTTAAAACTGCTCCTTTTCAGTAGAAAACATAAAATAATGTTTTCAATAAATAAAAAAAATTAAAACTATTCCACGTGCCTTCGATTTCATGTCAAATTCTATGAAAACCTTTAAACCGTTTTTAAGGAAAGAAAAATCAGAGCAATATTAAAAACTATTTATTAGGTCTTTTGAAAAGAAGCATTTTTTGAATTAGAATCTTTTTCACTGGGAGCATTATAGTGCTAAAGTTTGACTAATAAAATATTTTTAGTGCTAAAGTACGACTAATAAAATAATTTTGCGCAAAAGTACGACAGTAATAATTTCATCATCAGGTTATTTTCGTCTCCACTGCAGGAGCACAACCCTCTCTCATCTGCCGGAGACAGACGGAGGATTTGGCCTACACTCCCCGTGCTGGCCAGACGGGTTGGCGAGGCCTGATTGATGTTTTATAATGTACTCGTATTCCCTTAGTCGCCTTGTACGACATCCACGGGGAGAGTAGGAATGGTCCTATTCTACTCTACCGGAAACCACACGGCACATTTAAAAATAGTTTATTATACCGAAAAAACTTGTAGTTCAAAACAAAATTAACATACGCAAATACTTCAGAAATGCGGTGTATTAGTACTTCAACTCTTAAAGGAAGAAGTAAATGAGATATTTGGGAGATAACAATGAAAGCAATTACGGTTCTCAGACGCAGGTACTCGAAGGGACTTTCGTAGACAATGGGGAAGTTAAAACACTTTGAATTGTCTTGTTTAAGGTAAAGTCGAGTGTAGCTCATACTTAAATACTTTAAGAGTTTGAAATGTGTTATTGTGAGAGGTACATAAATAACAAACAATTTGTGAATCTTTGTAGTCATTACCAAGGATCGGAATTAGGTGTTATTTATGTACTTGAGTGGATGAAGAGCCGTGGTAGCCTGGTTGGTTGTGCACTCGCCTCACGTTTATGGGCTCCTGGTACAAACCCCGCCCGTACCATGGAGTTTTTCGAAACTTAAGTACGGTCTATTTATAATACCACAGGCTTTTCGGTGAAGGGAAACATCGTATGACACCTGCATGTGCCAAAGAAGAAATTCTAAGGCGTGTGTGAAGTCCACCAAATCGGCTTGGGTCACTGTTGGTGGACAGGGGTTTGGTACAAAAGATCCTGAAGGGTCGAAGTGCCCACTATCAAGATAAGATATGTACTTGCAACGAAATGTTTATGAATGTATTTGTTAGTTATTGTTTGTCATTAGTTTATGCACTAAATTCACACAGTAATATAAATATGGACACGAGCTCATTTAGTAATCTATACCTATAATATGACTGGTCTGTGTCTGTACATGGGAGATATGGTAGAAAAATGTGTATGGAGGGGTCTTTATAGGGCCAACAAAAGCCACATTTATTGAAATGTTTTTAGATTTTTGTCGGTATGTTTGTCTGTCTGTATGTATGTATGTTTGTTACCTCATCACGCAAAAACTACTGAATGAAATTTGATGCAGTTTTCACAGTTGTCTTGCTGGAGGTCTAACTTAAAATCTGGTGCATGTTTCATTTAGATACGTCGTCTACAACCTGAGATATTAATAAATTTGCGTGGGCGTCGGGGTCAGAGTCGTAGTCGAATTCGGATTGAGAGTGAGTAGTCCACGCGAGCGGAGTCGCGGGCACAGCTAGTCTATAATACTTCTTCCGCCTCCTGATTACCAGTAAAATAAAATACAAATAATATGAATTTGCCGTGTGGTTTCCGGTAGAGTAGAATAGGACCACTCCAACTATTCCCGTGGATGTCGTACAAGGCGACTAAGGGAATACATTATAAAACATCAATCAGGCCTCCCCAACCCGTCTGGCCAGCGCGGGGAGTGTAGGCCAAATCCTCCGTCTGTCTCCGGCAGATGAGAGAGGGTTGTACTCCTGCAGTGGAGACAAAAATAACCTGATGATGATGATGAATTTATCCTTTATTGCAATTAAGAGTCCCAGGATTTTTATTACAAAAACAGTTAACGGAATCCCGTGAAAAGTTATGTTCATATTAATCTCACGTGCCATATTTTACTCGATCCCTGGTCTTTACTGCTCAGTTACCTTATATTTGTGATAGATGATTTTTAAAATAAATCACACCTCAATATATTTTTTTAATTAACAATGTACGCTGTATTAAAAACTGTCCAGAAATTAGCAACAGAAATACTTTAAAATTACATGCGAAAAGCTCTTTCAGCGGGTGCCAAGTTCTGCCAAGTTCAATATCGCTGCGCGCGCGCAAGCCATATTGTACTGCGCCAGTTCGCGCCGCACGAGCCCCCAGCTACCACGCGCGACACTATCGACCATCGACATATCGATACGCAATCATTTCATCGAATTATACATCGATAAATCTGTGACTGAATGTTTTCAGCAGTAATTTTGTGTAACGAATTTGTTTAAAATTAAGTGTTGTGTTTTTCTAATAATTTTTTGTGTATTTGAAATACAAAGTAAGAAAGATTTAGAAATTAAATTGAAACGATTTGTGTATTACAAAGTGTGTGAAACCCAGTTTAAATAAAATAGTGATCAGTGAAAATTGGTGCCAATGTGTTATAGATTTAGCTAAATTTTGACAGGTAAGCCTAGCTTTTAGTAAATTATGTTAGACGTTTCAAGATTTACGTACTTTACGTTACGTAAAAATGGGGTCAAAAGTATAATTAGATGCAAAAAGATATCTAACATTAATTACCTGAGAAGAAATACGTGTTTATCTTTTTATTTGGTCAGTGAAAATATTTTCCTTACTCAGCCCAGCCCCCCCCCCCCTATCCCAACCTAATATTTCCGAAAACTTAACCTACTCTACTCTAGAGTTTGCCTGTGGTTTTTTTGCAGCGAAACAGCAGCAGAACGATTACGGAATGGATTCATAACTAGGTATTTAGTAGAAAATCTCACGGCACGTAATTTGATTTACCAAGTTTGATTACAAATCTGCAGACTGAAAAGAGATCACATTAAATACAAAGTAAAGTAAGGCAGATATACTTAAATAAAAATATTCCGACGAATTGAGAACCTCCTCCTTTTTTTGAAGTTGGTCGGTCGGAAGTGATTGTCTTTCCAGAATATAAATTTATCAGGATTTCTAAGATGCCAGTGATCACGACCAGAATCTCTACTAGTCAAACACAATACAGTATTCAAATTGTTTGGATTTACTAAAAAAAATTACGTTCCAGTGTTATGCACTATCAGAATGGAGTTTACTACTTTTGTAGTTTACATTGCAAACTATAGTAGTAATAACTATGGTAGTTAACTACAATGTAGTTGGGGTTTCACATGAACTCTGAATACCAAAATCAGCGGGCCTATTCCGTAAGAGTTAATTTATCATTTTCCTAGTTCGTCATTTCCGCTAATGGTCACTTTGGTTGTATGACGGATAATATCCGTCGAACATAAAAAATTTTGTACTCTCTAACAAGACACGTGTACTATACTGATAAGCGTAAAGCGTTTCGCGACTATCTATGATAGTTAACTGCCAAACACTTGTGAGAACAAGACTCATTATAAAGTCCAAAATGGCATTTTCTAATTTTTTTTTAATTTGAGACTTTGTTCATTATGTAAAGTAGAATCTTATAAACTATGTTAGATGATTTTAAAATTAAAAGTTAGACAATTTATTTATGTATAACCGAATCGTGTGCTACAATATGGGGCAGTGAATCTAGTTGTTAGCGTCTGTCTTTACTTTAATAAGACTTGACATTTGCAATATTTGGTAATTTATATTTGTATTTCAGTTCTAATCTTCTATTTTATTTATTAGACATACAGAACAGATTACATTATAGTTATGGACAGTAACCCGAATAGTGTTATTGTATATTACCTATGTGTTATTAATATTTGCACGCTGTAGTTCGGCAGAATATGTAGGAAACGTTGCCCTTAATATGTCATCAATTTTATCACCATATTCTAGGCAAATAAATTTCATTTCAACTCATTTTTCATTTCATAGATCTCTTTTAGAGATAAGCTCGCCTTTGTATACAAAATTTGTAACTGTATTTACATTTAAAATGTGTGCAATAAAGAATATCATTCATTTAAGGTAGTCACACTAGCGAAAATGGAAAACATAAAAATAAAAATTACCATGATCATATATTTTGCTTAGCAATTTCATATACACCATGACCTAACCTACCTGACATATTATCGTATATTTAGAGAATCTCATCGATCTCTCAGTTCCCACACGCTACGACTAGACAATTTCAAGAGCAAAATACTTATAAATCAAGCCGAGGTGCGCCGGCGCAGACGGCCCGCGCTGAAATGTTGATGACTACTGAGGGACTGTGATATTGGTGCAAGTGATAAGCTTTATGACGTGTATAGTTTTTCCCCATGTAGTTTTGTCTGTCCTCAGACATTCCCCTTTGCCAAGGGTGTCCATCTATATAGGCGGTAACAATATGTATGATAGGTTATGAATAGACCCTTTATGGTTGATTATCGAGTGACAATTTTGTAGGGATTCCATATTGTAGTTTATCGACTATTAAGTTATCGATATTGTTACATGTAATGAGAATACATGAGAATTTTTTGCTTGAGAAATATGCATAATAATAATAAAATTATTTACTCATCTCTCCAAAAAATATATATACAATAACTCCGACAAACTGTATAATACAGTTTGTCGGCATCTGTGTATCTTTCTTTGTAGTTTAGTTTTGGTTAAAAAGTTATAGCCTTTATCCTTAATATAAATACATACATACATAATGCTCACGCCTTGCTCCCAGAGGGGTAGGCAGAGACAATGTATCCCCACTTTGCGCAGTCCAATATCGCAAAGCTCCTTCGCCCGCTTTTCGCTCCGTGATACCCCTTGACGTGTTGTGTTGAGGTTCCACGATTATTTAGGGAAATGCTTGTCCACCTCGACAGAGTCCCGCATGACTCCTTAATATACAATTATAATAAATTCAATCACATAAGTTATTATTATACATCTGTGCAGAATCGCACCTCTTTTATAATATTATTGTTTTTCTATCATTTTGACATTTATGTTTTGATAGTCAGTTGTTAATAAAGAATTTTCCAAAAGAACCAGCGAACCAATTCTTTTCATTTTTTGGTCCTTTTACCGTTGTAAAATGGAAACCAGGTTGGGTAAAAACAGGAAACAGTGTAGCACGGAAGGTAATGTAGTTGCGGCGGGGGACACGCTGCCCTCCACGTCTCGCGAGGGCGCACCTACCGGTGTCGTTGATACGACGACCGCATCACGGCCTCCTACCACAAATTCCGTTTCATCCCGATCAAGCCGTTCGTCCGCCACCATCGTGGCGAGACGGCTAGCAGCTGAGGCGGAACATGCTCGTCGCGTCGCAGACCTGGAGGCTCAACAGCGTAGGGTCGATGCCGACCGCCGCCTAAAGGCAGCTGAGGTGGCAGCTGAGCGTAAAGTTGCGGAAGCAGAGCTTCAAGCGAAGCTCGCCGCTATTGACGTCGACGTCGAGACGGCGTCTAAACGCTCTAGCCATCACAGCAGCACGCATGCCAGTGTGCGAAACTGGCTTGAAACTAATGACAATTTATGTTTCAGGAAAATGGATGAACATGTACCTATAGCAAATGTTTTAGACAGAGCAGGCAACATTGAGTATGGTTACCATGGGACTCAATCGCCTCACTGTTCGAAGGACGAGGCTTTAGTGAAGACGTTAGAAGTAATAGCTTCAAAAATTACTTCTGGAGGTACAGGTTCCCATATTAAGTTACCTAGCTTTGACGGTAAGTCGCCTGTTGAATGGTTAGGTTTTAAGCGTGTCTATGAAGACACTTTCAGACTTTACAATACGGCCGAAAATATGGCGCGTCTAAATAATGCCCTGCACGGGGCGGCGCGCGAGGCGGTCCGCATACAGTTAGTCGCGGCGCGCGATCCTATAGAGGTCATACGCGCCCTAGAGATGAGATTTGGTCGACGGGAGCTCATAGTTCTTGAGGAGACGGCGGCAGTGAAAGTTCTTCCGAAAATCGGTGGAGAGGGAAAAGATCTCGCCTCATTTGCTTGCCGTGTTCGCAATTGCGTAGAGATAGTTCGGTTAATGAATGAGACTGATTATCTAAGATCCCCGGAATTATTTAATTCACTGTTGTCCAAGCTGCCTCTACTTTTGCGGACACGGTGGCATGATTTTGCAGCTCGTTGTGAGGAAAGCGGCATAGGTAAAGTCGAGCTACTTTCTGATTTTTTGACACAAGAAGTAAGTCTTCAAACGAAGTACGGTTTGTGCGATCGCGCTATGTCGAGTGCTTCTTATGCTCCTGCTCCGCCCAACTACTGGCGTAGGGCTCGTGATAGGGTAAATACAGCAGCTGAAAAAAGTTCATCAAAATGCGATTCGAAATCTAATTGCAAATATTGTGACGCAAATTCTCATCATCTGTCAGATTGTGAAAAATTTCTTATGCTGACAGTTAGTGACAGGTGGCATTTTGTAAAAGAAAAAAGATTGTGTCATAGATGTTTATACAAAGGAGGTCACAGGTACAACGGATGTAAGAAAAGAGTTTGTAAGATAGGAGGTTGCACGTTCCGTCATCATGCAATTTTACACTCCGATCGTAGTACAGCTGCGCACGTAATCGAAGAGGACGGAGAATCGAGTTCCTCTATGCCGGTGACGACGGCGAGTACTGCGACGGCGACGTCGGCTCCTTCTAATGACTCTCAAACATCGGAAGGTAATTTAGCTGATAAAAAACAGGAATTAGTAACACTTACAAATACTCAGGAATATTCCTCTCCGAACCGTAGCTTACCATCTCGCCCACTGCTTAAGGTGATTGCTGTTACCGTGTCAGGTCCCTCGGGCAGTGTCGACACCCATGCTTTGTTAGACGACGGCTCTACAGGCACCTTTATAGATTCCGATATATCAGCTCAGATAGGCGCGAAAGGACCTGAAGGGATACTTCACATTGATTGTGTAGGTGGCCTGTCTAGGCAAACTAGGGTTCAGTATATTGACTTTAACATAAAGGGACGACACGAATCTGAAACTTATCTGATAAGCAACGCTCGATCGATGAGTAATTTAGGCGTCTCGACTCATACGGCCCAGTCTATCCTCCCTGATCATGTCCGCCGCTATCCCCATCTTTTAGAGCTGGCAGACGTCCTATGTTATGATAACGCGAAACCCATGATTATAATAGGTATTGACAATTGGCACCTTCTGCTATCCAGAGCCACACGTAAGGGGACTAAGTCCCAACCTGTAGCTATTAATACTGCCCTCGGTTGGGTGTTGTTTGGTTTTAGCTGTAGCAAAACAAAACCGATTGAACTCGTTAATCACGTTTCGATTGAAGAATCCCAATTAAAGCAAGACAACAACCTCTCAAACCTTGAGAGTCTTATTAAAGAGCAATATAAACTGGACGTCATAGGTATAACTAAGCACGAAAGTCGTAGTGAAGATGACGAGCGAGCTGTAGAGATTCTTGAGCGCACCGCTCGCCGCTTACCCAATAGTCATTTTGAGGTAGGACTTCTGTGGAAGGCAGGTAATTTAGCAGTCCCACATAGTTATAACCTAGCTTTATCTAGGTTTCTTAGTTTAGAAAGGAAGATGGCTAAAGACGTGCAGTATGCTAAACGGTACAAGCAGAACATTCATGACATGTTAAATAAAGGTTATGCGGAAGAGTGTTTGTCTCTAAATTCACAATCGATTTGTTGGTATTTGCCACATTTTGGGGTAGTTAACCCAAATAAACCTGACAAATTACGGGTTGTGCACGATGCTGCGGCCAAGTCAGGTGGCGTCAGTCTCAACTCTCTTTTACTTACGGGACCTGATCTCCTTCGATCTATTTTCGATATTTTACTGCGATTTCGAGAAAGGAAGGTAGCAATGACTGCTGATATTAGAGAAATGTTTCCCCAGATAAAAATTATAGACGAAGACAGGGATTCCCAACGTTTTATTTGGCGCGACAGTCCAACGTCAGATATAAAAATATACCGCATGTCGTCTATGATTTTTGGTGCGGCTTCAAGTCCCTTCACAGCACAGTATATTAGAAATAAAAACGCAGCTGAATTTCAAGTTCGTTTCCCTGAGGCTGTCGATTCTATCCTCAAAGATCATTATATGGATGATTGTATAGTGTCGGTAGGGTCAGTGGACGAAGCAGCTCAGTTAGCTGTTGACATTGTCAACATACATAAACACGCGGGTTTCGAGATGCGAGGCTGGGTTTCAAACAACCAATCTGCCTTACGTCTCGTTCCGAAGGAACTCCTCCTTGAAAACCCTTCGAAGCCTGTTCGTATTTTGGGCCTGCTATGGCAGCCGATGTCTGATGAATTTAGTTTTAACACAGGTATCAGGGACGGACAGACTTTGGTTAAACGTTTCACCAAGCGTGAGGCGCTAGGTCTTATGATGCGGGTTTATGATCCTCTTGGTATCCTGGCCCCTATTGTTGTCAGGTCACGCATCATGTTTCAGAACGCCTGGCGGAGAGGTCTAGAATGGGATGCTGAACTTTCCCAAGCTGACGATACTGCTTGGCGAATTTGGTTGCGCGATTTAGCTGTCGCGTCCCATTTTACAATCCCTCGATGCTACAATTCAAGCGATGTAGAAGTAGTAGAGCGCGAGCTTCACGTCTTTTGCGACGCTAGCGAATCCGCTTTTGCCGCGGTCGCTTACTGGCGTCTAGTTTATTGTGACGGTAACGTGAAACTCGCCCTCATTTGCAGCAAAGCACGCGTAGCACCATTAAAACCTGTTTCCATACCAAGGTTGGAGCTCCAAGGAGTTTTAATAGGGGCTCGTCTGGCTTCAACTATATGTGAAGCGGTAAGGGATAAACCCACAAAACGTGTGTTTTGGTCAGACTCTATGTCTGTGTTAGGTTGGATTCGCAGCGACGCACGTAATTTTAAGCCGTTTGTGGCACACAGGGTAGGCGAGATTCTTGAGACTACCAACCCAACCGAATGGCGGTGGGTGCCAAGTATATTGAATGTTGCTGATGACGCAACGAGGAATAAGGTAGGCGTTGTCTCACCTCAATCGCGGTGGTTCATAGGACCCGAGTTTCTGCTCACTTCTAATTGGCCGTCAGAACCTTCTAACATTACAGTTCAATTAGGCAGCGAAGAGTTGAAACCAGACGCTCGTACTCATCACATTCATTCTCATCTAATCACTACTGAAGAGTCGTCTGAACCAATTTCTGCGGATCCTAAACGATTTAGTTCTTGGTTGCGGATGGTTCGGGCAACTGCCAGAGCGCACACATTTCTATCATTATTGCGTATGCGTAGCCTGCAAAAGCGGGGACTTAGTCCCGAGAATTTGATTATATTAGATGGTTGTATATGTACATTTATACCAACCCCGCGATTTCCTCCAACGCGTACTCTCGCACGTCACACCGGCCTTCTCCAGATAACCGCTGAAAAGATAAGACTGGCAGAGATACACATTCTTCGTCGTAGTCAAGCCCATACCTTCTCCGTGGAACTCAGAAGCCTCAAGAGTGGAATCCCTTTGCCTCGTCAAAGTCGACTTACAAACCTGTCCCCAATTATTGGCAGCGATCATTTACTTCGACTCTCTGGGCGCATAGCTGCTGTCGCCAGCGTTAATGAAGACCAGATATACCCTATAATACTTGACGGAAAACATGAAGCCGTACGCCTGCTAGTTGAGAATTACCATCAGAAAGCCGCTCATGCCAACACTGAATTAGTAGTAAACGAGCTCCGTCAATACTACTGGATCATCCACTTACGATCTACTGTAAGATCTGTGGCCCACAGTTGTCGTCTCTGCCGCTTACGTCGAGCTTCTCCCCTTCAACCCCCAATGGGAAATTTGCCAGAAGCAAGACTGTCACATCATCAACGACCTTTTACGTTCACTGGTATCGATTATTTTGGTCCAGTACAAGTCACGATCGGAAGACGAAGAGAAAAGAGATACGTTGCTTTATATACGTGTCTGGTAACGCGCGCTGTCCATCTCGAGATTGTTTGCAGCCTGTCTACTGATGCCGCCTTGATGAGTCTCAGGAGGTTTATCGCTCGACGCGGCACGCCAAGTGAGATGTATTCTGACAACGGGACAGCTTTTGTCGGTGCTCAGAGTCAGCTAAGAGCCCTTTATGGTGAATCAGTTGATCAATTCGCAAGTAATGAGAAGATTAATTGGCGTTTTATTCCACCAGCCGCCCCATTTATGGGTGGAGCATGGGAGCGACTAGTCAGAAGTATTAAAACTGCACTAAAGGTAACTTTGAGAGAACGCGCTCCCTCCGAAGAGATATTAAGCACACTTCTTGCAGAAGCGGAAGCGTTGGTGAACTCGCGCCCACTGACACACGTGTCATCCGATTCTGTATGTCCAGAGGCTCTCACGCCGTTTCATTTCATACTGGGGTCTTCATCGGGTCGTCCAATTCCAGCTACCCTGAGCGACGTAGACCTTAATTGCAGATTGGGTTGGCGCAAGGCAGTAAGACTCACCGATCATTTTTGGAGACGGTGGATGACAGAGTACTTGCCTACCTTGTTGCCACGCAGAGGACGGGGACAGGTTGAAAACCTAACTGTTGGTGACATCGTAATTATCGCAGATGGGAACCTGCCTCGTGGGACTTGGCCTAAAGGACGAGTCACAGCGACATTCCCAGGTCAAGATGGAGTCGTTCGTGTGGCAGATGTGAGCACGAGCGCGGGAACCTTAAGGAGGCCGGTGCGAAAGCTAATAAAGGTCGATGTGTGACCCCCCCCCCCCTCTTTTACTTTGTTCTAAAGGGGAGAAATGTGCAGAATCGCACCTCTTTTATAATATTATTGTTTTTCTATCATTTTGACATTTATGTTTTGATAGTCAGTTGTTAATAAAGAATTTTCCAAAAGAACCAGCGAACCAATTCTTTTCACATCATATAACATTTTACTAATAATGTTTATATTTGATAAAACTAATTAAAATTATGATAATACCCTTTACATAGAACAATAATTACATATATTACAGAAACTTGAGACAATTTAATATCACCTGTTAATGATAACTAAATATTTCTTACATACACTTGTCTAATCAAAAAATTTGAGTTTACTCCTCTACTATGAGAATTAGATAAAGACAACTACACCCGGAGCAGGATCAACTTGTACAAAGTTATCTGTCCCCCGTGGGGACCAAACAAATGCCTTCTGATGCTCGAGTCGAGCGACCAAGCCAAATAGGCTATCTACCTATTGAATTTAAAAAAAAAATACTTTGCCTAATGTCGTGTTCTTGATTTGGTCAATATTTGTCAGATTCCATTTTCGTTAGAAATCCATTTCATTCCACATTGCTCAGATGGTTGACGATGGTTGACGAAATGGTTGACGAACAAGTACTGAAAAATAATCCACATTCGACAGATTCCACATTCGTCAGATATCTGTTAGTTTTTCATATTTTTTCTGACGAACTGGGAATGGAATTTGTTAGTTTCTCGTGTTTTCTGACGAATCGAGAATGGCGTCGCAATATCATTAATTATATTTTAAATCGCTCCCCGCTCATATTTCGCACCTTATATTTGAGGTAAGAAAGTTACGTTTAGTACGACGTAAAGACAAAATTATGTACGCCTTGACAAATTGTAAGCACTCATTGAGCTCTTAGTGTCGTATTAATAGTTTTATAGTCCACTTTAACTTTGGCACAAATGCTGATTTGTGGGTACCAGATTCACGTAATTTAAATCTTATCGACTAATATATAAGCAGTGTGGTGGTCGCAAATGAGTTCACTTCTAGACTGCAAGCTCATTTGCATTTTTCACTACAGATTATAAATCCCCCCCCCCCCCCCCACACACGCATCCATACACACACACTTTCATACTCTCACACGCTCAACCAGAACTGTGCAATATCTGTTTTGTTAATATTTGCTTGCCGTGTGGTTTCCGGTAGAGTAGAATAGGACCATTCCAACTCTTCCCGTGGATGTCGTACAAGGCGACTAAGGGAATACATTATAAAACACCAAACAGACCTCCCCAACCCGTCTGGCCTTCGCGGGGAGTGTAGGCCAAATCCTCCGTCTGTCTCCGGCAGACGAGAGAGGGTTGTGCTTCTGCAGTGGAGACAAAAATAACCTGATGATGATGATTTTTTTTAACCTTATTTACTATTAATTGAATAATTTTTAAATAAAGTTAACTGAATTTGTGATAAAAATAACATGCATGTAACAATAACAATGATTTAATATGCCTTATCAGAAACAATGAACCAAAGATATTAACGAAAAGATACATAACGAACAGAGAACAGGGTACACCTAATTTAGGAGGATGAAAATATAACATTTAGGAAAACACATAAAGAATAACAGAAAACTTGGATAAGATTATGCTCAACTAGAATAAAAAACCTCACCGGCTAAAAAAAAGATACCACAAGACAACGCTACTAGAGATTCAACATAGAACTTCTACTTAGTTAGCGAGTGGTATGCGCCAATGGATGTATGCCGAGCAAGACTCATTTCAATACCAAACATTTTACGAATATCGATGATAAAAAAAATGGGGCATAATTAAACTGGAATTCGATTTTCGAAATCACAATCATCATATGAGCCCTGAGACGTCTATTGCTGGACATAGCCCTTCTCCATCACATCTGGTTCTCTGCTCTCAGCATCTAGTCGCTTTCGGACATCTTACCTTACTTATCTTACATCTACCTCGTCGGTCCATCTGCACGTTCCGAACCGTAGTTTCCCCTCCAGAACTCGTCTGCCCCAACGGTCGATACAGCTTGAAAATCTTTAGAAATTTGAATATTTATGAATGATAGTGGTGAAAAGAATCCTAGCTAAAACCAAAATAGACATTATCATCATCATCAGCCTGAAAGAGTCCATGTTGGACATAAGCTTCTTCCAAGGCGCGCCACTGAACCCGAGCCTTGGTTCTTCTCATCCAGTCACCAAAATAAACAAGAAAATACAATCGATTTGTGGAAACTAGAACTAGCAACCAGTTCCAGATTAAATACACTTGCATAATATAATCTTAAAAACAACATTATAAATTCAGAAGTCGGTGTAATTAAACTAGTAGAGAAATTCGCCGCATGTGGTCAGCTTGGTCAACCAGACGGTTCTGTTAACGGTCGAAATGTTGGAAATATTAAATGAAATGTCTGTTCACACCGAGTTCTGGATATGATAATCTCAGTAATAGCGGATGATTCGATAATTAAGTTTAAGTTGAATGAGATGCAGATTGATTGAGTTGGACTTTCGACTTAACATCACATTTTTTTTGGGATGAAACTGGTTTCTGATTTTGATAAGGCGTTCGATTGCCTAATTTTGTGTTTAATATTGTTTTCTCACGCCTCAGGGTTACAATTTTATGCTAACTCTAATCATTGAAGTTTTTACCTTTGAAAGTTATAATAATAACCACACCTACTATAACAAATTGATTTTTTATCTACTTCAGCTCATACATAATAATTATGTTTTGCGTATATTGGAAACCATAATTAAATGTTTATTTGGTTATGTCTCATATAATAAATGACAGTTTATATCTTCTCTTTGGTTATTAGTTTACAAAGATCATGTAGCTATATGATTATCAAACTTAACACTTTTCTTACGTGATTGTTTAGGTTAATATATTTCTTACTTGAGCCTTAGGGTATCAATTGAAGGGTGTTTTACTTGTCAATTCCGTTAAATTTCATGTTCGATTGCTATCTATTGGAATTCAAAAATCATCTACAATACCTAACATGGTTTCTTTTTAATTATCATAACTGCACTTTAATTGTGTAAAGCAACTGCAAATAGAATATTACGATAACACAGGTTTTTCTTTTTCTCATAAAAATATATATTTTTTTATTATTACTGTGTTGTTTTTTGTAAAACATCCTTCAATTTTAGAAATTTAAACTGTAGGTAATTTCTAAGTTGCTAAAGGCTTAAATTTATCACCACTTTCAAATCCATCAAGCCCGATTGTTTTGCAGACAATGAACCTATTAATGACCGATGATTCGTTGACCGATTTATGTGTATGGGTCTCTGGAAAGGTGTGTTACGAGTTTTGAATATGTTTTAACAATCGCTCATTAGTTAAGCCGAGACGTGTATGTACATTAAAATCGTGTTTTAACTCAAAATTGAAGGCTTAGTTAAGGCAAGTTAATCCTATAACAATAAATAGAATTAATGGTAAAATACAAATAAATATTTTACTTGGAATTCCAGGAATCATAATATTATATTGAATTACTTCGGCTTCAACTTTAAAGCACAGTAGGCTATAAAAGTCAAGCTACCCAAAGAAATAATAGAATTTAAAGACATTATTATATTACACATTCATTATATTCAAAACCTTAAAATTATAACCAGTAATCATTTTATAAAATGGTATTTCTATTACTTCTGTAAGTAAGACAAATTAACAGCAACCAACAGACTTAACGATCCTTTCAACGAGTATCTGATTGAGCCATTTGTTACTAACAGAGTTGGTGGTCAGAGTATACAAACCTAATATAGACGTAAGTCATGCAACTCATGCATGATCCTGTATGTTGCTTAACATAAGATTCCTGATTCTTGATCTAAGACTCGTGATTACAAATTTTTGTAGAAGTTTCTCCGATATACTGAAGATTACAAAGTATTATGTCAGTAATAAAATGCGAAATCTCGGTAATCTTATATTTCCCTGGCTGCCTTTCCTACAGTTAAACGTACGGAGCCCTCTTCTCCTTCTGCTTTCCTCCAATAAAGCGAATAAAGTCAATAGCATTTAATTAATTAATAATATATATGATATTATATTGTAACTGTTGTCATGAATAATTTATTGTATTTTACAAGGACACTAACAACTATCTATTCATTTGTCTAATAAAGATTTTCTCTTGCCTCTGCTAATGCAAACGCCCAACAAAATATTTCACTCAACACTTTACCGGTTTCAAAAAACGTATTTTTACCTTCAACCTCTGGCCGGAACAATAAATAACTTTTTTGTTTTCACTCCCATTCCTGTATTGTTTACTTAGTAACAAACAGAGCGGGCGTGCCACAAGGGCCGGTGTGGGGTCCCATCCTACTTCTCATATTTGCATGGTTTTGACGTCCCTATTGTATCGATGTATCGACAAATTGTTAAACATTCTCTTTTTATTGGAAGACTTGTTCCAGAGCCAACGCTGTATAAACGGACTTTATAAGTTGATAAATTAAAAATCGATTTAGATGTTTTGGCAATATTGGTTAATCATATTCATTCTTTGATGCTATAATTAATAACTCTGGTCGGAGACCATTTTATGTTATAAACTTATAAATAACTAGCTACTCGTTAGTTGGAAGGAAAAAAACAAATAAACATAACATTAAACGATCTAATGCAACATTTTATGTATCAAGACTTCTAACTGTGTCAGTAGTGCCGATCCAATGCTAATTAGTCATTACATCTAGGCCTTGTCTGCAATCCTAATTATGACGTCGCTCTCTACTTGCTTTAATATACACATGATTGAATTTCTCTACTTTCACTAAGGGAAACATTATTAACTATAATGTCTATACTACATTACTTTCATCTCCCCATTTGTTCGTAATAACCATTACCCAACTATTAGTACAAAACAAGTCACAATTATCATACTGCGAGTGACTAACTCAAAGACAATTTACTGTTTTCATTATCTCAATGAGTTTCGAGGTTTTTTTCTAAGAACACTCGAAGTCATTGAAGTAGAGTTTAACGTTATTGCTACCACGTGTTACACAATTTCTTCGTATGGGAAATATTACTGTAGTTTTATATCAGTTAATCGTTTCACGCTTTCTTTCTTTTATCTTTCTCAATAAGCGCCGCTACTGAATATACACATGAAACTGTAGATTAAAATGAGATATAGCGTCGGGAAAGAGGAATGAATCATTGTTGATTAAACAAACACATTGGACTAACCAATTTCTAATATTACCCAGAATAACAGTAGGTACTTTGAAAATGTCGATTCATACATAGGTACGAGTACCTAGTATTAAGTTAGATTGAAATCCATATCGGGCTGTAGTCTAGGCATGTATTTCTAAATGACTTACCTGTTTGCAAAATCAACATAAACCTCCAGATATATTTCGTAACGCAAACCCAATACTTTTTTTAAGATAACAATGTAAGTCGGTATCGCCCCGCACTTTTTCTGAGAACTCGCTGTTTTGGTCTGTACATATTGTTTCTTTAGAAATGGGCTCAGGAACAAGGGTAACAATGGATGCCTGATGCTTTTGTATAGAAACCGCAAAACAGGCATTCTTGACTGTGTCGTGTGACCGGTGTAAGGCTTGCAAATATGGAACAATCAAACTGATAAACTAATAAAAAAATGTTTTATAATTGTGATGTTTATTAATCACGACATATATGACATTCGTATACAGGTAGTTCATGCACCGGATATTAACTTGTATTACGACGATAAATACGCTAATAATAAATAAAAGTAACAACTTAGATAAACGTATCTAAATTAGTAGTCTTTTTTATTATTATTTTGATTTTAAATCTCTATTTTTATCAATCATGTTAAATTATAGTTATTTTATTTTGTATATAATGTTGCTGAAATAAATTCATTCATTGTTATGATAATAATTAAATTAAATAATGAAAACATATATAGGAGGAGAAAAGAATACAAAAACCTACTAGGTACTGGTACTAGAACAGTAATAGAAATTATGAAGAACAACATAGGTAAATAAATAAAATATACTCATACTGGTTGAAGCACTGGTACTAATTGTAAATAAAGATCGTGCGGCCACCGGCGTGGATTTATAAATCAAATAAAGTTTCAATTAGCCCGCCCTCTGTGAGACGTGCTGCTGGAATGCATGACGCTAATCTAGGACTAGCGATGCTCTTTGAGATTAATGTATTTATGCAACTTCATTTATATGTAGATCACGTGACACGACCTATGGAAACTGGATCAGTTAGTTCTTCTAAACTAACTGATTATATTAAACTTGAGAATGTAATTATAGATATAAACAAATTTACGCGTGAAAGTTGTATAAGTTTTATATTATAAAGTTAATAAACTCACTTCTCTTGTGGATATCAAGAAATCATTGAAGGATTATCCGTAATTCTGGACATACAATTCAATAAAATGAAAAAGGTACGATTTGTTAGATATACGAGTATGTATCTATTTCTCAAGTAAATGATGTTTATATTCTGAAAACTTTACTTAAAATACAAGTTTACGGTCTAAAATGGCAACTAGATAGCCCACCTGTTGGTTAGCCGTCACTGTCACCGATAAACCTGCCACTTAAAGGTCACAAAGAAGACTACTTAAGTTAAAATCACTCATATGTATCACTGGCATTCCTAACCAAATCTGAAGCAATTTAACGGTAGAAGTAGGTAAGAAAGTGGTGCGATCTTCCAGGTGGATCTAGTATTATTTAGATTCCTCCCATGAGTTGTATATTTATTTCTTCAAGTTGAATATGTCTTTAACAATGACTTAGCCTCATTTTACCTTCAGTTATAGGTGATAGATACCTCTGCTTTAGTACTTATCTTTGACCTCATTCGGTGTTTGTTAGAATGTGTCACAATTGTTACAGTGTTATCTATGTCTATATGAATATTGTTGTCAGCTTCGGTAACCTTTCTTTTGTCTACTGTCGTTTTGTATATTGTAACATTTGTAAACTAACCTTTTAATCTTATGTTTGGATTAACATTTAAAGTACCTTGTCACATCAGAGGCCGATCATATTTAAATTAAATCAAGTTCATGTGGCAGTGTATATACTAAGCTTACTACCTTCGGCTTTCGCTTCTGAGTCATCTACTCGTAAGTCTGACCTAAGATTTGAAGGCGTCTACTTACTAACTTTTCGAATCTGAATATGTATTTGATCTAATCTGTCACATTATTGGACATCTATAACAATGTATTCCAATTAATAAAAATAGCCTATCTATACAAAGAACTCTGCAACGCGGTAGGTTTATTATATTTCTTCATAACCTCTTTTGAAAATGCTCTAAATGCCATCACTGGCGCCATCATTTCAAACTATAACGCAAGGAATATTCTTTACAAATTCGATAATGTCAACAAATATACAAAAGGAAGGCATCTGGTATTGAAGTGTCGTCGAGTGGTGTTCGAGGCGTCAAGGGTCTAGCGAAAAAAGTAGACGAAAAAAAAACAAAGTTGCAAATTGGACAAACCCGTCGCCAGTATTACTAGGTATTATATACCGCTGTGAAGGATGTTTTACATATGGCTTTAATCGTAACATGACATACTTGTAAAGTATACCTAAAATGGATCGCTTATGTTTTCTACATATGTTTTATATTACCAGAATATTTTTTCCATTTCTGTATTATAAATTATCTAGAACATTGCCAAAATATAACTTTTAGGAAGTTTTATCTCGGGCGAGAAGGTGTACATATTTGCGTAATGATATTTTCTTTCAGTTTATTTCTTTTATTTAACCCTGAGGTCAGTATTGTGAAAAAATCTCATTTACATTTCAAGTGGAATTTCGTTGTCTGTCCATCAATTCCCTTATTGTCTGTCTTTCAACACATAACTGAATTTTTACATGTCATTACTTTGATCTCCTTTCTTCGCATTGCCTCGTCTTCCACTCGAAATGTTTAAACATTTAAACTTACTTTGTTAATTGTTTATTTATTTTTTATCTTGCAAGACATTTAAAGTGTTATCCTCTTTGTATGAGGTCCCATACAAATCGTCACAGTACTTGCCACTCGAAACAGACTGACGTGCCCTCAATTCATCACACATTTACACGACTCTTGCCAAATTAACTTTGCTGTCAACATTGTCAGCTTTTAAAATTACATCAAAGTGTTGTAGCTCAGTATTTTTTTCGAGACCAGCTAAAAGTAAAGTGGTTGTTGAATTAAATGGTGTTTAAACTTTATCTTTTGCTTTGACAGTCACTGACTGATCACTTTGGGCGTGAAGACATTCATTCTCTATACATGTAAGTGATTCATATAAATTAGAGTACAGCCGTTTTAAATGGTTATCGTTTAAAAAGTTATTAATTGTAAGTCAGTATTTATACTCTTTATAAGTACTATCGGTTGTCTGTCTGCATTTAAGTTGTTTTCTATCTGTATGCCAATGTATTAAACATTTCGATTGGACGGTCTGTACTACAGACCTACAGCTCTAGCTATACATAATCTGTAGAGCTCTCATCCTTATGTTTGTTATTAATATCAAAATGTATTAAATATATTTGCACGTAGGTATATAAAACTATAACGTTAATGAATTGTGATACAGATGAACAAATGAAGTTTACTGTTGACCTAATTATTTACTTTACCAAGTTTAAGTGTTTTAGGACACGTAAATCTAAGTGTATGCAATGAAATGTTTACAGATATCTTTCTGCCATTACTAGTCTTGTCTTCTCATGATCAATATAAACAAAAAACATTTCTGACAAACAGCACTTTTACTTAAACAAACTTGACAATATGTAGTCAAGGACACCTCAGACACCTTTTCTTTGACACTTTAAAATAAACAATGACTACCTGTAATCACAAAACAATGCAAAAATAACCTGAGTCGTTGAATATATATAGGCAGATCAGATTTTAGAAGATTTTACAGTAACTTCTAGTGGTGATAGAAAATCAGAATTAATCGAAGTGATGTTTTTTAAAACCATAGTTCTATAAGCAGCTTTACGACTCTATAATGAATGACTGAGGTTGAGAGTATGTAGAGTAGTAGCAAATAATAAGTAAAAGAATACAGAACAGAAGTACAAGTAAGAAAGTTTGTTCAATTTCCCATAAAGGTAACTACAAAATTCAATGGAAGCCAAATTGTATCCTATGTGCATGGAAGAAAGTCAATGGAACGCTAAACTGCTTAATCACACACATTTACAATCGTAAATAGTTCGCTAGGTGCCCCGGCAAACGAGGCCGCGCCGCGCAGGTATTTTTATGCCTAAAGTGCGGAGTGATAGGCATGGTAGTTAGTACCTATAAAAGTCTTAGTAAGATGTGAAAATTGAGGTCCGATTGGTTTATTGGCGTATTTGTTATATTAATTAATCAATAATTATATTTTTTTACATTTAAATAATTGCATGCTTTGTAAGGCAGGTTGTAGCTTCGACGAAAATACCTTACACCACAAAAATTATATTTATGATCAACAATAAAATAATTTCATAGCAATTTGCAGTTATGAACGTGAACATCCCGTATTCTCAAGGTTTGCTTCAACCTGGCGCCTCCAAGTGTCCTTCAGACGGCAATACTCGAAGGTTCTTGAGTTAGAAATACGCAGGTATACAGACGTCTTGCTAAGAAAATAGGAAAAATGAAATGGATAGCCGTGAGTAAATCAATGCAGCATTTTAGTTAGAAGCAACGACCTTCAAAAATATGTTTTTTTTTGTACTTACCACATACGGTATATATAACATGTTTGCCAATATAAATGACACTCGAAAACAAATGCATATGCAGAACTTTGGACATTTCCAAAGGATGATTTTGTTCATAATTCATTGTCTAGTTTAAATAATGCACAAATTATCATTTTGACTCGTTTGGAATTTCACGTGTTGTTACTTTATCTTCATATTCGTCAGTGGTTTATGGTATGATTGTTTTCTAAAATCACAAGTATGTAGCTAATCACAAGTACACTTGTGATTTTAGAAAACAAAATAATCAGTAGCTAATGTTTCGAAGTTAACCTTTCATGTAGGTAAGTTAGGTATTTAGTTCGCAAATAAAATTAATAGTATAAAAACACAACAATAAAAAATAAACATCCAATCATACCATAAACCACTGACGAATAGGAAGATAAAGTAACAACATGTGAAATTCCAAACGAGTCAAAATGATAATTTATGCATTATTTAAACTAGACAAAATATCACTTTAGAAATGTCCAAAGTTCTGCATTGTCAGTTTCATTCCTAATTTTGATATCTAGTTTATGCAATGTTTGAGTGATATATGTCTTCGGACTGTCTCCCATCAATTTATTTATTTAAGCAACCATTCGTGATGTATCGTATTGTCTATCGAGAGGATTAGTTTATAATGTAAGTTATTTATATTGTACGTCTATCATATGTATGTATGTATGCAAATAAAATAAAATAAAATAAAAACATATTAATTACTATGCATTATTGATATAAACACTAACAGTTATTTAACATAAATTGGACCGGTTTGCACATGTAATAGTAAAAACAACAGTGTACTTTGACCTTCATAACGCATCACGTACCTTCTAAAGTAACGGTCCTGGCAGAATATCAGCGTCGCGCCGCTGGGCTGCGACATTATGCTGAGTCAGGGCCCTTTCTGCAGCACAGCACGGGCTTCACTATTACTGTTACTCTGTTATGATTGTTTGCTGTACTTCTGTATCATTAAGTAATAAATAATAATAAATAAATATCACAGACATTCACACCAATTATCCAGTCCCAAACTAGGCAGAGCCTGTGGTATGGTTACTAGATAACGGATAGACATATTTAAATAAATATATAAACATCCAAGACTTGGGTACAAACATTCATATTCATCATACGAACATTTGCCCCTAGCGGGATTCGAACCCGCAACCTCCGGCGTGGCAGTCCGAGAGCTACCCGATCCGCCACGGAGGTCGTCACCTATCTGTAACATTGTATTTGTGCTGTGTCTAAGAATAAATGAATTATCTATCTATCTATCTATCTATCTAATTTCTTATGTCATTTGAAATCACTCTTCCAACCAGCTTACCTTTAGTACTGCGAGCTCATTTACGTTGTCGTCTTTTCACTGCACATTATTAATTTATTTTGTTACTTAACATCATTCATATATGATATTTTAGCTGTAACTATTAAAAATCGAAGCGCCAATAACTACTTCAGTTTATCAAGATAGTTGTACATAATTATAAATAAACAATAACACGGAACACAGTCAGTTAAGACAAAATGAATGTATTGATAAGTAGGTAGCCCTTTAATTGCCAACTAGTAGTTTACATACTTTATACTATTTAGTCTCGTCACAAGTCAGTCAATACAGTCATACATATTTATTACCATGGGGCACCGGTATATTATTACCGGTATCGTTGGTATATTATTTCAAACCGTGTCCGAGACATCGAAAGGCTGATTTGCGGGATCGTTTAGCAGCACCTAAATACCTCAATATATGTAAAATGATTCTAGTTGAATTACTTTTCTTCAATGTATTTAGAGTATTGAGACCGTTTATGAAATCAATTTCTTCAAAGGCAACACTCAGCAAAACCAGATTATCAAGATCTTTGTCACTTTTACCACTTTGTGTATTTGAAGGTTCAGTTTAAATCGGCGATTGATCATCAATGGAATTTGCGTGGGCGTCGTCCATGGCTTGTTTTCTTTGAGTTTTCGCCTCATTAAGTGTTTGTACACACGCATTGGATGCGTCGTCGAACACATGATAAATGGTTGCCCAATATAAATCTCGGACGACTCTTATGGGAAAATTATTGTTGTGTTTACACATGCTTTCTACTTGTACAGTCATCGAAATACAATATTGCCTTACAAAAGGCTATTTTAATGTCAAGATTTATTTTGAACTAGCCTGTTAGTATGCGCAGGTGTTTTTTACGTTTAGTAATTTTTCTTTAAACCCTGTGATTATAACCTAAATAGCTTACTTACGTCTAGAACAGTCGACATTCCAATAGTTCATTTTATTCTATAGATACGAGGATTACTTTGACTTAACTTTCAAAATATATTAATTTGTAAGGATTATATTATCTAGATTTGGTTTAGTAACAACATCATTCTTTTATATAATTTTCTTTTCTTTGTATTGTTTCTTTGTATTTTAGTGTATACAATGAATTACTAAATAAATAAATAAATTCTTTTTATAGATTGGGTGGATGGTTCTTGGCATAACTTCATTATATAGTCTCGAATTAAACAATTGTAGTAGTTTTATATAACTTTAGTTCATCTACACTTTCAATAGTTTTATTTCATTTATTTACATGATTAAGGATAAACTTTACGTATTTCGAGCAAACCACAAGACTGACGTCATAATTTTTCATTAATGTGTTCAATAGACTTTAGTCTGTAGAGAGTCTTAGAATTTCTTCGTTCATAGTACCTACCTGTTGTTATTCTTTAATGTGTCTTGAGTTGTAAACTTTGACTTTCTTTTGTATTGCGCTGCTAAACAGTTTTATTGTAAAATGATAGCAATAGGAGATGTTAGTTGCAGTGTTGGGAGAGAGTTCCCACTTTCCTGGGTTTACGACAAATAATAACACACATAATAATATGTTGAAACCAATCATTAGGTTTTATTTCATAGCCTCCTGCTCAGGAAAGATATGGATATACTTATTCAGTGATACCTATATCCCTCTGCCACAGCATAAGATATCGATACCTTGGGGCTCAAAGGGTGTAAAGTACATTGTCGTAAATGACATTAAGTCGCAAAGCCACTTCTCACATAATCTTAATCAAATCAAAATTGTATTTATTGTGCATCAAAACATATAAAATTAAAATATAATATAGAAGGATGAATTTAGTGTTTAATGGCAGTCTTATCGCTTTCAGCGATTTCTCACAGGCTACCTTTGGGTAATGGGAAAATGAAAGTGAAAGTGCTGGATGCAAACATTTACGGAAAAGATTTGTTCAATCTTCAAATCTTCTTTAATCTTACTGAGTTTCTGATTCTCTATCGATCTGTTTGTAATTTTTTATCGTTTCATCCCCAATTTGTATGCTATTTTCGCTACGTGGAATACACAAATCGATAGAAAATTTAAAACTAGATAAGACTGTGAGAAGTGCCTTTACACCCTAATGTCCTTTACGCCCCAAGGTATCGACATGTAAGCCTTTTAGGATTAAGTTAAATTAATATAGCCGTATCTCTCCTCATTTATTTGATATTTCTGGTTTTACTAGTCGTGACATAATAAATCTATGTTCTCTATTTTACTCTAAAACTACTGCAAAATTGCATCTGACATTTCGACACCTTGTATTGAGATCACAGCATCGATATCTTAACCGATATCGATATTTCTCAACTTAATGTGTAGCCTGCTATCGGTCGATCGATAACCTTTCCTTACTGCTTCCGTGATGACAGAAACTGTAGAACTTATAAGGAGACAGTTAGTTGTGAATAGGTATTGCAGAATGTAGCCTATCTAACATTTAAAAACTCTGCAGAGCTGGAGGAGATATTTTATCTGTAGGGCCGTTCCATATCTATTTTGTACTTAGTATATAGCAAATTGCCGTGTGGTTTCCGGTAGAGTAGAATAGGACCACTCCAACTCTTCCCGTGGATGTCGTACAAGGCGATGGCATTATAAAACATCAATCAGGCCTCCCCAACCCGTCTGGCCAGCGCGGGGAGTGTAGGCCAAATCCTCCGTCTGTCTCCGGCAGATGAGAGAGGGTTGTGCTCCTGCAGTGGAGACAAAAATAACCTGATGATGAATATAGCAAATTGTATATTTCTATCTACTGATGTTAAGTTTGTCAGTTTGCTAGAAATACCCTTAGCATAGTTTGCCATACCGATAAGGTCAATCAAGTTAGTAATTATTATAAGCAAAATACATTTTCTAACTAGGTATTAGTTATTATGCAAATAAAGAGTTATGTATTACTAGCTTTTGCCCGCGACTTCGTTCGCGTAGGTTCCGATATTTGCGCATATTCACTGCTTTTAACGATTAATTTGGTTTCCCATTCGGGATAATTACCGCAGGTTAGCTGGAAGAAATTTCTTTAGAAATAAGCTTATCCTTTTGTATAATTTTCTTTTCTTTGTGTTGTTCTTTGTAAATTTGTGTGTACAATAAACTATTAAATAAATAAATAAATAAAAAATAATTTTGATTATAAGTGCGAAGTTTGGATGTTTGTTACTCAATTACGTTCCAACCACTGGACGGATCGGGATGAAACTTCGCACACATGTAGGTTAGGAATAGAAGGACATAGGATAGTTTTTTATCCCTAAAACGTCTCATTCCTACGGGTCACACATAAGAATGTGTGATGTTGAGTTGCCCACGCGGACGAAGTGTTAAACAGCTTGGACTGTAAAGCGCTGCAGACCAGGTTCTGATATGTTTATGAATATTTAACAGTGACAGCAAAACAATAGAAAATATAATTGAATACGCCAGTCATCCATTTTGGAGAATTGCCCCGTCTTCAATTTTCTATATGAGGATAACGTCACGATGCACTTCACCCAAGCATATTCATCATAAGGTTATTTTTGGTCTCCACTGCATGAGCACAACCCTCTCTCATCTGCCGGAGACAGACGGAGGATTTGGCCTACACTCCCCGCGCTGGCCAGACGGGTTGGGGAGGCCTGATTGATGTTTTATAATGTAATGTATTCTCTTAGTCGCCTTGTACGACATCCACGGGAAGAGTTGGAGTGGTCCTATCTGCTCTACTGGAAACCACATGGCATATTACTGAAACTAAATTCCGGTCTGGTTTTAGATCAGGTGACCGACTTCGCCAAGTTGAAAGCCAAGGTTACGGAGTTGCAGACTAAACATATTACCTGTACACTGTAGGCAGTAATTGCAGACGTTCGCTGCGCTCGGTCAACGCTTCCGAGAAGTGCGGCGAGGTTCGCATTCCGGGTCATTGTTTGTACATACGCGCCTCGTTCATATTCGGTTGGCAGATATTAAGGTTTTTGGAAATCTATAAAAATGTGTAAACTGTTAGAAAAACATTATTATTTAAAAAATAAAAACTATATTTTCAAACAACTTAGATCTTACCTCGTTGATACGAGTGAGGTTGGCATTTGGATCACCGGATGTCTTTGGGCTCCCTTATACAAGATATAGCCGAAAAGATTAGCAAGCTGAAGAGGCAGTGGGCGAGCCATATCTGTCGCAGAAGCGACGGCCGTTAGGGCATACAGATTTAATAACGTTTTAAACACTCTAGGAAGATGTTACTTATATAACGTATTTATAGACACGTCACTAGGAGACACGCGGGGCAGGTTGCGGGGAGTGCGACGTCAGTCATGCGTCTAAAAGTTTTGGTCGGCCAGTAAGCCACATCATAAGTAGGTATACAGATGAAATAACCAGTCTTACGCCCAGCCGCTAGATGGACTGCCGACCTGAAGAAGGTATCCGGTTCGCTCTCAGTTGATTGATACAAGCTGGCAAGCCAGCAGACCTTATCAACTAAATTTTTTTACAAATTTAGTAAGATCGCATATTAATCCGACTTTGTCACAATTCAAATCGGGTAAATATCAAAAACTATAATGTCAATAGACTAAAATGTCCGAAATTGACAAAAAGTCACCCACCCAGGACGATCTTGCACAAAAGTTTTACCACTGTATATTTTGTATTACAAGAACATAACGCATTTAAATACTTATGAAGTTATGATTTAGATCAGGGACTCCCAAACTATATTGGGCAAGAGACCCCTTTTCCAAAATGAACTGATACTCGTCTGAGTGGGGGTCTCCCCATAGCCAAATTACTTTAAAAATCCTATCTTTAGTTTTTTTCCTATTGATACAAAATACTTACCAATTTAAAAACTTTGCGGTTGGTTAAATGAGTAAGCTTGACATCATTTTCTCATTAAAATTTAAGAAAATAAATAAACATAAAAGTACAACAATGATACTTCCTACTAACATATCAGTCATTCTTATAACAAGTTGGTACACATAATACAACTTATACAGTATCTTGAAAGTTTCAAATAAGAACTTGTGTAAATTAATAATTGCCTTGTGGTTTCCGGTAGAGTAGAATAGGACCACTCCAACTCTTCCCGTGGATGTCGTACAAGGCGACTAAGGGAATACATTATAAAACATCAATCAGGCCTCCCCAACCCGTCTGGCCAGCGCGGGGCGTGTAGGCCAAATCCTCCGTCTGTCTCCGGCAGATGAGAGAGGGTTGTGCTCCTGCAGTGGAGACAAATATAACCTGATGATGATGTAAATTAATAGGGGTCGATATTTAGATCTCGTCGACCCCCAAAATCAGTTAAATCGTTTATGTCGACCCCTGGGAAACCGATTTCGACCCCGAAGGGTCGGTATCGACCACTTTGGGAATCCCTGATTTAGATCTTGGGTCGTTTATTGTAAAAACTATTCTAAGAATAGCCCGAGGGCGGACTGTGGGATCACATGCGTCTATTAGCGGACACGTGATAAGTAGCCCTTGTTTTTATGTGAAACAGTGTAACTGGGACGTTCACAACAGGACTATGGATCTTAAACCTGTGGGAAGCTACACACACGAGCAAAATTAACAGGTCGGGGGGCGTTTTTCATACATTGGAGATCATTTTATGCCCTTGGATCTCCATTGGGATCGACTGAGTGAGATCTAATGCTGGTTGGCCCGAGTGGATGATGGATGAGGACGCAGGTCTAGAGCGCCGAAAGTACAATAAATTTTATTGCACAAATACGGTTACCATTTAAACGTTCAAATAGTACAGTTTAGGCCGTATTTTTTCGAGACAACCTTCGGGTAGATTTTTGCTGTTTTGGGAATTAATCAATAGTTCCTTAAATGACTACAGCAAATAAGTAATCTTAAGTAAATAAGTAACTCTTCCCGTGGATGTCGTACAAGGCGACTGAGGGAATACATTATAAAACATCAATCAAGCCTCCCCAATCCGTCTGGCCAGCGCGGGGAGCGTAGGCCAAATCCTCCGTCTGTCTCCGGCAGATGAGAGAGGATTATGCTCCTGCAGTGGAGACAAAAATAACCTGATGATGAAATAAGTAATACATGTTGTTATACACATACACTTTTTTTAATAAGAATCGAAATCATCAGGGAAAAAAAAATAAAGTTATTGACTGTACAGAATATTTACACAAACAAGAATGGATATGGGCTGGTCATCTGATGAGAACAAATGATGACAGGTGGAGAAAGAGAACGACCCAAGAGAAGAGAAAAGAAAAGTTGGACGACCGAGAAGAAGATGGATAGATAACATAAAAAAAGAATTAGATGTAGCACGGCACAGAGAAACAGCAGACAGGAAGTAATGGCAACTCTTGGAAGAGGCCTACGCTTGTAACAGAGCTGCTGAAAAGAAAACGAAGAATACAGAACAACATGACAAAGTAATTAATATAAATAAATAATAACATGCATAAATAATAACAATTGACATATGATAATGACAAATAGTACTAATTATAAATAATTTTATTAATTTTATTTTACATTGTAATGAATTCAGAATAAAGGCTATTTTTAAATTTATTTACACATACACTATAGGATACGACACATACAATTCATTCCTACATTTTTTTATTATTTATGGGTTTGCGCTTGACCTCAATCTCACCTGCTGGTATATACTGGATCCTTGACTAAACATACATGTTTGATCAAGCAAGACCCCAGAGCCTATTCAGAATCCTTGGTATTTGGATTTGTATACCTTTTGATACCATGTTTGATGGGCCCTGTCATTTTGATCATTGGCACTTTGGACTTTTCCGGACAGCTGAACATGTTTGACAATTCTAATTCATTCTTCGTCATCAACAACAGTTCAGAGTTAAATAGCTGCTGCTGCAGATCTGTCGCAGACATTCATCAGCTGAAATACGTCCACTGCTGAACATAAGTCTCCCCAATAGAATGCCACTTTTGGTGGGCTGTCCATTGGGGGATTTGCCATAGTCACCACGCGCGGCAGGCGGACTGGTGATCGTAGTAATGATCTTATTACAAAAGAACTTTGCTGCCTGTCTCTGGCGCAATGCCTTAGTGGCCTTGACGACACCCACGGGAATACTGGGGTGACCTTATTCTAAGCCGGGAAATATACAGCAGACATTGGTTTGTTTGAATAGGTACACCACAAATCTTCAATTATTAGAGCCTCGTTAGCTATATTAAAACCACCAGCAGCGTTGACACAGCAAATACTGGTAGGTCGTATAATAACACGCACATTTTAAAAAAAAAAAATCAAATTGTATTTATTGCGTAACATATGGGTAATTACATTTCTGGCGTGCAAAAATTATTGGGTTATTTACTATATAAAAGATCAATACATTCATCATCATCATATCAGCCCCTGGAAGTCCACTGCTGGACATAAGTCTTCCCCAACGAACGCCACCACACCCGGTCTTCCGCCCTCCGCATCCAGCCGCTACCGGCCACCTTCTTTAGGTCGTCGGTCCACCTGGCGGCGGGGCGTCCCAACCCGGGGATTCTTAGCACCCCCCGCCTTACCGTTACCTAGACCGCTACCGTAGCCAGGATTAGTAGGGCTGCCGGGAACTGGGCGCCGTGGTTTCTTTGTACTGTTCATTTTTGGGGAGTTTAGCCCATAATGGCCACGCTGGGCAGACATGTTGGCCATCGCAGTACAATACATTAATTACATCATATGTCAAAGTAACAGTTAATTATAAAATCAAATGAAAAATAGTAAAAACAGAAAAAAAGTGTCAACAATGTTTGTGTCGCGTTCCCACGTAAAACGCAGACAATGTGCCTGTTTACACATCACACTTACGCTTTACACTTAATGTTAGACCGCGTGTGTGTGTCACGCATGCCACCGTTGTCGCCATACGCTACTACACGGTATGCACCATAGCATGAGGTAAACTGAATTTTTTTAAACTAGAAATAAGTTATGACAATAAATAAACACCTGTGCAGAGTAAGGTTAAAATAGTTTAATAAAAACAGATTTTAACATCCATTGTTGAGTCTCACTCCACGCCCGACCAACCACTCACTGCGGCCAAGACTCCTATAGCCAACAGCTTCTGATTAGACTTATGAGCCTGCTTAAATCGCAGTGAGATAATCCAACCATTCAATGAGGATCATTCACTTAATATGACTTTTTACGCGCATTTTGTATGCCGACGTAACTTGTTACAACCCGCTTATGATTGCATGATGTTCTCGCCCTCTCGCTCGGATTTCATTCCCCAGAGCGATGCCCCGAGTATTTTCTCTACGGCAGACTGCGCTTGTGTGCTGCGTACACTTGTTCACGCGACGCGCCGTATGACGTCACTTCCGGTCACTTCCGTTTTTGGAACTATTGCGCAAAATTTCTGTATCTTCGTCATTTTAATCTGATTTAAATAATTTTTTCATAGTATTTATTAGGTTTTTTAGCGCTAAATATCTGCATACTTAACAAAAACGTGACAGATCCTCATTACCACCTTCCAAATATTCGCTTGCATCCCTAGGTCTGATAGTAGCAGGTGTCCAGTACATATCTATATTAGTAGCTGTGCCCTCGGCTCCGCTCGCGTGAACTACAGAATCCGCTCCCATTCCCACTCCCGCTTCCGCTCCCGCTCCCGCTTCCGCTTCCGCTCTCGCTCTCGCTCTCACTCCCGCTCCCCTCCCGCTTCCGTCCCGCTTCAGCTCCCGCTTCCAACCCACTCCCCTTTTCCCACGCCCATGCCCACGCTCACTCCCACTCCCACGCCCACTCCAATTCCTACTCGCAGCTCCAAATGTAATCCAAACTCATCGCAATCTAAATAGTACGGAAATACTATTATTTTGCAATATATTGCATACCTACTAACCTTACCTACTAATGTATTTGAAAACTAAAAATATCTATAACTTTTGATTGAGTTAGCCGATTGCGATGAAATAAAGACTAAATGTTAAGTTAAGTTAAGCCCCATGTTTTTGTGAAAAGTCTATCAAAATCTGTTCAGTAATTTTTAAGTGATGCGTGCACAAACTCACAGACAAACAGACAAAAATTTCTAAAATGATCGAAATGTGTTCTGTTGCTTATCCTTAGACCCCCAATTTTTTTTTGCAAATATCTTCAATGTACAGACACGCGAGGGTTACGATTTTATTTATTAGATTAGGTTAAGGCCTATATCAAACTGCTTCTTCTAAATAAAGCCTGGATAACTTGATATAATGTTTCTTTAAAGAACGCCACACCTTGTCACTCGCTACGTTTTGAGTTGTCACTTTGTCACTTCGACCGTGTTTGTCACGTCAACAACTTGGCTTTAGGAGTGACAATGATGAATACCATTTGGTTTTGGATTTGAACAAACTTGGCTGGGAATCTAGTTCACACATTGTAATACTGATTTAGCACCGTTTCAGTAGGTACCTTCTAAGTCAAGCTGTGAGTCATTTAGAGTTGAAGTGGCTAATGCGTTTCATCATACGACTTGTTGCCGTTGTCCATGGGAAACTGGGTTTCCAAAAGGTAATTTAAAGACCTTTTTCTTCTATTGTATCATGATCATCATCCGGTTATTTTTGTCTCCACTGCAGGAACACCCTCTCTCATCTGCCGGAGACAGACTGAGGAATTGGCCTACACTCCCCGCGCTGGCCAGACTATTCTATTCGGTAGTTTCTAAACATTTTCTCATGTTTTTATTTAATTTTAGTCAAAAAAAAATTACTGGTAATATTAACTACTGTAACCGATAGTATGGACGTCCACTGCTGAACATAAGCCTCCCCAACAGAATGCCACCTTTGGTGGGCTGTTCAGGATTTGACATAATCACCACGCTTGGCAGGCGGATTGGTGATCGCAGTAATTATCTTAACATACACAGGTGAAATGCCTTGTACCTGGTGCAATTATTAGTCGCCTTCACATCCAAGGGAAGAATGGGGGTGGCCCTATTTTAAGCCGGGAACCGGGAACCACACGTACTAAGTACTGGAACTATAACAGTACGGTTATTTTGCTACCTCATAAACAGGGTGTTACAAATTACTTAACATCACTATCTAACGCATATCTGCTTCATTGTAGCTTACGATCTCATACCGTAAGATCAGTTTATTGAACCTAGACTGTAAAACCGTTTTAAAACTAGTTCCATTTTACGTAATATACACTAAACGAATGTAAAAGTCAATATCGTAATTTATAACTAAAAATTAATCATCGAGACCACCGAAACCGATTTCAACTAAATCAAGTTTTTAGTGAAATATTAATCATAATTTCAAATAAATAAAACTTAGATTATTTAAAGCATTCATCAGAAGATGTCTGTAAAACACACGAGCTGTTATTTAGTACTAGCTGTTGCCCGCGTCTTCGTCCGCGTGGACTACTTAACATCACAAATAATAATTTGTAAATAAGCCTAAGTCGCAAAAGCATACTTACTCGTACATACGTTTAATTAATTTATTTATTTAAAAACTTTATTACACAGTTAGTACAAAAGGCGAACATAATGCCAATATGGCATTCTCTTCCAGTTGACCTTTTAGGTCATGCAGATAATGAGTGGTAGGGGCAAAAAAATTAATTAAAAAAGTAATTAATTTCGCAGACATACCTCGAATAAACATCTCATTCCTACTGGAAATACAATATTATGTATTTCCCGTAGGAATGAGATGTTTTTTCGGGATAAAAGCTATTCTATGTCCTATTCCAGGACATAACCTATATGTGTGCCAAGTTTCACTACGATCCATCCAGTGGTTGAAGCGTGATTGATTAGCAAACATCCAAACTTTCACATGTATATTCATCATCATCAGGTTATTTTTGTCTCCACTGCAGGAGCACAACCCTCTCTCATCTGCCGGAGACAGACGGAGGACTCGGCCTACACTCCCCGCGCTGGCTAGACGGGTTGGCGCAGGCCTCCCTGATTGATGTTTTATAATGTATTCCCTTAATCGCCTTGTACAACATCCACGGGAAGAGTTGGAGTGGTCCTATTCTACTCTACCGGAAACCCTATTCCAAACCGGGAACCACACGGGTCAAAAACATGATCAACCTATATTTCGCAACAAGTTTACTGACTTGCAGACTATAAAAGCCTTCGTTAACCCCCTCGTTACACCGCGTTATGTAATGTTAATTTTGAACATATGTCAGTCCGTCTGTCACTTTGTTCCTCTTGCATTTGCATTTAAATAGCCCTGGAACTGTGTGGGAGTAGCGTTTGTTGAACAAACAGTCCTGTACCGATTCTGTATGGCTTTTCTTTTGTTTTATTATTCGCGGATCTGCTAGGTGATTTATTATGAGGAACAGTGAAGTATATGCCGTTATTCTGAGTCTATAGACTCTATAGAGCCTTAAATTATACCGGCTACTGTAGAATGATGATTATCTCGTATGCCACTTAAACAGCGAGAACTTCGTTCTCGCAAATGTGTTTTATTTGTAAAATCTCCAATCTTCTCTGTTTAGGAATAGTTGATGAAGCGCCAAGATAGGATTTTATGGAAGAGAATCTATATATCTATAGATATAATGGGCCCGATTCTGAAGGCACAACGTTAAAATTTGACAGCATTAAAACTGTTGCTATCCTTGTCACACAGTATTATGAAGATAAAGACGAAACCAATTTTAGCACTGTCAAATTTTAAATGTGTGCCTTCAGAATCGGGCCCAATAAAAGAGTAGAAAAAACAAAAGCGAATCTGTACATTCAAATCAAATCAAATCATTTATTAAGACAGACGTTAGTCCATAAAATGTTGTTAGTATAAATAAAACTTACGTCTATGTTAGAAAGCGGACAATAAAATAAAATTAAAATTGGTTTTGTTTGTGAAGGTGGATAGTCACCCAGTGCCTGAGTATTGGACTATCCACCTTCTCCCGTATAGAGGGTGGCAGGAAAGGAAAAGGAAGGAGAAGGGAAAGAAGTGGGGGAAGGGGAGAGGGAATGTTGGATGGTGATCGCAATAATGATCTTAATTTACTCAGGAGAATACTGCTGCCCGTCCTTGGTGCCTTAGTGGTCCTAGGTGCCTGGACGACACCCACGGGAGATTGGGGGTGGCCCAATTCTAAGTCGTAAACCTCAAGTCAAGTATATATTTTTTAAACTATCCTCAACGACCTCTATTAATCTATTTCTATGACTATCCTCTTTTTATGGAATCTCTTTTAAATGTATTATTGTTTGTTATTATCAACGAATTTGGTTCTAAGATAAGACTATAAATCTATAGTTCTAACCGCACAAGATAAGACTATAAATCTACAGGAAGATTAATTAAAATTGCAATGTGCAGAGCTATCAAACAAAGTCGAGTGAGTTGCCGCGTAATTTGCATATTATCGGCCGCGTAAATAATGCATGCGTATGAATGAACGAGTGAATGAATCACAAACGAACAACAAACGCATTCCTCTGCTTGCGGCGTCATTTCCAAACAGATAAGAGGTTGCGTCAAAATAACGCTATTATCGTTATTGGTACGACAAGAATTTACCTGCTGCAGTAAAAGTTATAGTAGTTTTAGGTAGAGAGAATAATGTATTCCAATTTTGATAATAAATATTTTGATTTTGATTTTTGTAGATATTTTTTTATTGTTTTTTAAGACTCTGGAAGTATGTATTTTTGCCTAAATGTATATTTCTTTCTTTGTTTTCTTGTGTCGGTGGACTACGACCAGATAAAAAGTACAACCCCAAGTTCACTGTTCATAGAGTTTGAAGGTTTTATTTTATTTTATTACTATATATTTTTTATTTACTATATTATGTATGTATGTATGTATGTAAACGCTTTATTGTACCAAAAATAACAACAACAACAATAATAAAATAGAAATTAAACTGTGTACAAAGGCGGACTTATCCCACTTAGGGATCTCTTCCAGTCAACCTTAGAGTAACTTACTATTAATTACTGTTAATTGTTTATTTTTATTTACTTGACATTGTTATTAATTTATTATTGTTTAATTAACTATTGTGCAATGGAATGTATATTTTATTTTATTTTTGACATGTAATTTAATAATTATCAATAAAATTGAATGATTGATTGATTAGTTGCCTTATCCATCACCAAAATATTGCCTCGAAGAAATCACTGAAAGTGATAAGGCCATTGTACACTAGCTTCATCCTTAGATTGTTTGGTGCATAATTAAGAATATTTGATATTTATATTTTTTATTTAAGAAATATTTAACTATATATCTTACAGTTAGATTGCTGGGAATTAACACATCATACTACAATATTATATATTATAAGTTTTCATTAGTTACTGTAACTTGTAACTTAAGTTAATACCAATACAGACACGACCTACTTTAAGAACCACAACCTAGATGTTTGTACTGTTCATATACGATTGACGACCTCCGTGGCAGAACGGGTAGCTCTCGGACTGCCACGCCGGAGGTCGCGGGTTCGAATCCCGCTAGGGGCAAATGTTCCTATGATGAATATGAATATTTATACCCAAGTCTTAGATGTTTATATATTTATTTAAGTATGTGTATCCGTTATCTAGTAACCATACCACAGGCTCTGCCTAGTTTGGGACTGGATAATTGGTGTGAGTGTCTGACATATTTATTATTATTATATAAAATATTTGAATATAAACACAAGATAAACATAATTATGTATGTAATAATAGTCTAGTATGCCTTTACTATAAACTACCTAATATTAATAAATAACTTTTAAATGTGCTTAACAAAATGCATATAATTGATCAATAAATGATTTTATACATACATACATAATGCTCACGCCTTGGTCCCAGGCAGAGACAATGTGTCGCCACTTTGCGCAATGTAATATTGCAAAGTGGCTTTCCTTCGTCCGCTTTTCGCCCCGTGATACCCCTTGACGTGATGTGTTGCGAACATCGCCGCCTCGTTGTACCACGATTAGCTAGGGAAATAATTGTCCATCTCATCAGAGCCCTGCATGATTCGGTGAGGCTAATAGTGCCCGGAGTTCGCCCAGCTCCGGGATGTTGGCACGCTTACGATCAGGCTAGTCCCTGGAAACGCATCCATTGGCACGGCAGACCTGCCGATTTTATCATCATCATCAGGTTATTTTTGTCTCCACTGCAGGAGCACAACCCTCTCTTATCTGCCGGAGACAGACGGAGGATTTGGCCTACACTCCCCGCGCTGGCCAGACGGGTCGGGGAGGCCTGATTGATGTTTATAATGTACTCCCTTAGTCGCCTTGTACGTCATCCACGGGAAGAGTTGGAGTGGTCCTATTCTACCCTACCGGAAACCACACGGCAAATAAACTACCTAATATTAATAAATAATTTTTAAATGTGCTTAACAAAATCCATACTTATAATTGATCAATAAATGATTTTATAATGTGCATTATTATATTATATTAATGCATTAAGCCGCAATCAAAGCAATACGGTAGCCAATTGTTAACGTTAGATAACATCGGCCAATAATTTACAAATCAACCTGCAGTAAGGCTGTAAAGGCTAACCGGGGTTTAAACTACAAACAGGTAATGGATCTGTATTTAATCAAGACTGGTGTAATTTATATCTCGATATCGTAAGATTTCGCAAAGTGCTGTTGTTTACCAGCTTCTACCTTTTAACAGCATTGTTCTAGTTGTAAGATCTTTTCATTGGCGTTTCACTTGCTATCTTTAGGTGGGTACTAAATGGCCCATAACTCCTAAGATATAGCTTTGGGAACGTACCCAAACTACGTGACCCATTTCTATAAAAAAATCCCCCCTCCCCTCCCTCGGTGTTCTCCCGACTGGTCACATCTCCAGATGTGACCAGCCCACTGCCACTTCAGCGCACTAACTTATGTTCTACTTATTAAGCCTTTTCATTGGCGTATCACTTATTGTGATTGATTGCTGTTAACAGGTACAAAAACCCATTAGACCATTATTGTATGCACGTTCCGAATTTTAGTTCAGTCGGTACAGTAGTTATCGAGTTATCCACCAGACAGACATACTGACAAAAAGCTTTGATAATTCCGTTCCGAACCCTACAAAACATAAAACACTGTAATCTATGTGTTCTGTTATTGTAATTTAAAATTGTCCTATCCTTCCACAGGAGCAAATCCTACTTCGGGATAAGCCAAGTGCATATATGAATTACTAGCTGTTGCCCGCGACTTCGTCCGCGTGGAAAACAATTATTATGTATTTCCTGTAGGAATGGGATGTTTTTTCAGGATAAGTCTTGGCAGCGCACGCCAGAATAGCTCGCAGATAGTAGATTTTTTCTTACTTACTTTGATATTTTTGGCAATTCACACAATATCTTTATAAATTGTAGCTTATGTGTTATTATGATGTATAAGCTATATTATTGTAAAGTTTCATTAAAATCCATTCAGTAGTTTTTACGTGAAAGAGTAACAAACATCCATCCATACTTACAAACTTCCGCGTTTATAATATTAGTAGGATTTACTTTTTTTACAAATAGCGTCTGAGTCTGAAGTAACATGTATAGGCACTAAAGTGTAGACTAAGAAGTTAATAAGTTATAATTTCATGCTGCAAATTATCGGCTTTGCTCAATAACTTAAAGTTTAACTGCTAAGCTAAACTTTGAAGTTAAACGAGAAACAGAATTCGATTAAAGCTTACAAAACATGGGTCTGCCGACCTGTTGTTGTTGACCTACAGTTATTTGTTGTTTCTAAGCTATTAACCTGTATCAGAAGAAAGGAGTACTTCTCCCAGTTGTCATTTATATTATGAGTCGACTCCCAACTCGCCTGAAAAGCCCCAGACTTGTTATTAAAAGCGTTCAGAGCATCAAATATACCTCTGATTAGGCAATCTGTTTACATCACAAAGAACGAAGACTAGTCTCTGGTGTGATATTGCCTGATCTATGTTTGACCTCACCCCCGTCACTTCATACGGCGAAATTTGTAAAGAAGCACTTATACTTATTTAATACAGCAAAAGATGTATTCCCCAAGAATACCAGGAACCCAAACAGGTTAGCTCTTGATCTTGTCCCAAAGACCGCTCGTTATCAGAAAAATTGTCGGTGTATGTGCTTGTCGATTTATAATAAAATACCTGCCCATATAAAGGATTTACCATATAACAGATTCCAAATATCTCTTTTGGTTCACACATTTTACTCTGTAAAAGAATTCTTGGAGCATAGGGTCGGATGACGTTTGGCAATATTTAAATTATTTATTTTGACTGTACTTTTTAAACTTTGACATTTCAGTGTTATTAATGTTTATTGTTATGAATAATTGTATAAATTTGCATGCTATTGATAATGGCTGAATTGGTGTTACTTTAGGCTAATTTTAACATTTGTACCAGTTTAAGAGCAAATAAATGATTTCTTTCTTTCTTTCTTTCTACAGTTGAACTGATTTAATTTTGGGTTCTTGGAGGTGATTTTTTTTGGCCCTATGGCCACCCGCTTCTTGTGTCGTCTAAGGAACTGAACCAGGAACAGGCAAGCGTTCTCTTGTGTATATTAAGATCATTACTGCAACCACCAATCCGCCTGCCAAGCGTGGTGGCAAATCCTCCAAAAGTGGCATGTACTCTGAGAAAAAAATAAGTAGCCCTCCTACTTACGTAAGGATAAAAATATACCACTATTACATAAGTAGCCGCCCCCATTATAAATAGTGTCACGGCCACATTATTAAGTAGTTTGGTTACTTAGTAATGTGGCTGGCTACTGAATCAGTTGTAGGTGACACCATTTATAATGGGGGCGGCTACTTATGTAATAGTGGTATATTTTTATCCTTACGTAAGTAGGAGGGCTACTTATTTTTTTCTCAGTGTAGTGGACGAATTTCGGCTGATGTATGAAAAAGGTCCCCATTCATACTTTTATGTCGCGTGTATATCGCAGACGTATCGCTTATCTCATCCCCATTCCCTTTACCGTTATCTACCGAATAATTAAAACAAAAACATTCTACAGGTTTACTACCGCTTAAGTTCGAGGCGGTCGTAAAGCGGTTTCATCGCCGCTCATCCCCGGTAATGATCGATAATAAGCTAGTGATGTTTTCTGATTGATTGACGACACTCAGTTCTTTATAGTAAAGGTTAACCTGTAAACAGTAGGGTGAGTAAATGCCGAAGAGTTTTATAAGTCATGAAATTAATAAGTAAGAGTAGCTTACTTAATAAGTAAGAGTAGGAACTGTTGTAGTATCTGAGCAGGATGTTATTACTCCTGAAGCTGTTTAACAGCTATGATTTGTTGAACTTTTTATCACGAGTATCTGCACTTGAGTAGTTGTAAGAGTTAAGAGTTATTTTGTTATGGATCTCAAATAGTAATGATAGTTTCTTTATTTATTTTGTTTTAAACTAGCTGTGCCTGCGGCTCCGCACGCGTGGACTACAGGATTATTTTTATGCTCACTCTTAATCCGAATCCATCCCCGACCCCGATGCCACGCCCACGCCCACGCTCACGTCCACGCCCATCAAAACTTCTAAATTACCTATAATATAGTTCCATGAGTATTTTGTCGCTGAAAAGGCAAATTGTTGAAACTCCAAAATAGGATTTGCACAGTATAGTTTTTTTTAAATTACAAATTAAAAATCATATCTTTTTATCTAAACATCCAATGTTGATAAAACAAATTAACATGAGTTATCTACGCTGTTTAAATTGGCGTTTTAGCAATATTGCCTTACCAGCGACGATTTCATCGGTCATTAATCATAATGTACAAAATAAAAAAATTATACTGTTTTTATTTCAATTTGACCTACATTCCTATCTCTATATCGGAGACAAATTAAATTCCGTAATCATTTTGATTTTTACTATCCTGTAGTCATTAGCCGAAAGCGCCGCCGTCGCTATAAAATCGGTGGTAAAACCATAATCACTCACACGTTTGTTTAATCACCTCTTTTTTTATCCTTTCGGGTGATTTTAGATCGTAAAATGATGGTTATAAATAGGTTGATTGGTTGATGGATCAGACTGCACCGCCGTCCGTCATTAGTAACTGTCTAGTAGTATCTTGACATTATCTTATTATCTTCAATTTAAGTAGATATTTTTGATAAATATTTTTTTTTATTTAAAATAAATTATATTACATATGTTTTTTCTTAGGCCATCCTACTGAAACCACTGGGTTTATTTGTAGGATGGTGGTTGCTACTTGTACAATCTTATTCTATTGATAACCTGAATGGAGACCATCTAGGTAGCATTGCTGCTCGCCAGATAGTACCCCTTCATAGCAACTTTTACTTTTCGCGCATTGCCCCCTAACATGTCGTCCACAAAACTTTCTGGTAATTCGTTTAGAATTTGCGGCAAGATGCATTCATTTGTTCGGCTTCCGTACACATTGTTGTATCCCGGTTGTACATATCGGGGAAGGTAAGGTAAGGTACCCGATATTTCTAAATTTTAGATTGAATTATAGAAGATTCTCCCAATTTTCACGTAACTCGAATAAAAAGTAAGAATATGCTATCTAATCGTCTATTAGAACAAATAATCACCCAGTCCTAGTTTGCAAGAGAGTTGTCGAGGGTGTCGTTTAACCTCTATCGATATGGAGTCTAACTTATTCTTAAAATTAATATTAATTTATTTATATATACAACCAGTAGTCATCGAAATAGTAAATACGTAATCATCATCATATCAGCCCTTAGACGTCCACTGCTGGACATAGGCCTTCCCCAATGAACGCCACCACACCCGGTCCTCCGCCCTCCGCATCCAGCCGCTTCCGGCCACCTTCTTCAGTTCGTCGGTCCACCTGGCGGCGGGGCGTCCCACCCCGCGCGTGCCGATCCGCAGTCTTCACTCCAGAACCCATCTGCCCCAACGGCCATCGGTTATACGACATATGTGACCCGCCCACTGCCACTTCAGTTTACTCATTCTTTCTTCGTCAGATTTCTTCATTACGAATCATATCCTTCAAAGAAACCCCGAGCATAGCCCTCTGAGCGAGTCGCTGAGCGACTTGAAATTTGTTGATCAGGCCCACCGTCAGTGTCCACGTCTCTTCGCCGTAGGTCATGACAGGCAGGACGAACTGATTAAAAACTTTGTCTTTGAACATTGTGGAATGGGCGACTTATGTACTGGTTTCGCATTATTCTTTGCAAAGTTGTTAGAAGACGAACTGAATGGTTTTTAAATCAATTTATCGTACTATCGTCGTGGTATCGCCAGTTACTTCAATTTTTTTTGCCTTTGTTTTTTTTTATTTTAAAACTAGTTTAATAATGCGAAGAATTATTTTTGTTTTTGTTTAGGAATAGTTACGCAGATTAAAGTTGTCAATATTGATGTATTGTTCTTATTAAGTTATAATTTTCGACTTTAATGTCTCTTGATCTGTGACTGTTATTTCTATTAGATATGTATTTAAAATAATGTCTGTTGTCTCACTTTTATCCTTATTTGTCGACAACCCTGTCCCTTTCTGTCATTGGTCATTAACACCCCTTTTAAAAATATCAACTACTTGCAGTAATCTATTTCATTTCTTTCGTCATTTCTGTCAACAATAAGCTTATCTCTTTCATACTTTAAATCTTTACTACCATCCCTTCTCTCTCTCACGCCCTTGGAACTGTCTCTATGAGAACTCACGTAATTATTTTCCCAGAGCCTAGTGTGAAACGCGATAATTATCCGGGAAGATACACTTTATTGGCCTCTCCATTATTGGGGACTTAATTTGATTATGACTGGCTCGATATTTTGCTTACAACTGTAACTTATTGGGTTTTCTTTTCAATTGTGTGGACTCGTTTGTATATTTTTAGTGCGATGTTGATTTATTTCTGTGCATCATGTGAACTTCTTTTAATCATGTAAGTATATAAGTATCATTTCATAAGTTAGATTCTATTTCACTGTAGGCACAGATTTCATCTTCGATCTTCACTAAAACTGGTGATATTGACTCTGTCCGCTCAGAAACTCGAACAGGATCTTGGCTTTCGCCACAAGAAGACGTTATTTCCTCTCTTACTTTCAATACCAACAAAATAGTTTTATGTTTGCTGATCTTGCCTAACCACGCAGTATCAGCAACCACTTCGTTAATTCAAACTGTTTAATTGCCAAAGAACTTAACGTCATATAAATGTTATCCTTATACGATTGCCCTGCCAATCATAATTGTTAATCAAATAAGGAGTTGGTCGATACATGACAGGATTTGAAGGCGCCATCATGCAACTGAACATGTTTGTGAAGTTACATAAGAAGTGCGTGAACATGTATGAACTGACTTGTAACTAGGGTTTGATCATTGGCCGAAATCGAAACCGAAGAAGTCGGATTGAGTTGATAATGAATTACGAAGAAATGTAAATTAAAGTACCTCGAACTTCGAGGTATACGAGGTACGTTATCAAATGTGGTTTCAGTTAAATCTGATGACAAATTTGATAAAGTAATACATTTCGATCTCCTGATGAAATCTCTATGGGTGCAACCATATGATCAATTACTTAACCAATTGATCAGGTGACAGAAATATATAACATAATCACACTTTCATCAATTTTAACGGAAACCACATTTCGAAACTACTGGTTTTGGATCCTTTACGACTAAAACGCAAAGATAGATCATGAACTAAAGTAACTAAGATAAATATTTTTTAATGTTTATGAATGGTGAAACAATAGACCATGGATTCTGCCATTGACAGTGTTAGAGAAAGTTTCCCATAGTAAAAATACTAAATTCTTCCTAATATTACGTATATTAAGAATAGGTGTGGTTTATATATTTGGTGGATTCGATTAGCACCACTATCTATATTCCTGTGAATGTTGTTTAAAGAGACTAAGATTTAATCTAGGTGATGTTCAGCAGCATTTTCCACCCGCCCACCAAATCGTGACTGCCATACATTTTCACTATTTTGGAAGAGGCCTGATCTACTTAAATACTGAACTCTTATTGGCTATTTTGTAACTGTTGTGCGGCTTAAGAATGGTTACTAAAATAGAATTTGCTACGCCGAAGTTACAATTTAGACGAACGTTTGTTCAGACTCTATTTACAAACATAAACACAATCCCTTTACTTTAGGCCTTCGCATTCTCATCTCATAAACGACTTGGGTCTAGCTTATTAATCTAATTAATTTGTTGTCAACATCTTCGACTGCAGTTACAACTATATTTATTTGAAACGATTTCATTTCAATGTAAATTAACTCGTTATTTTTAATGATTTCGCTAATCGTTATATTTATTTTAATCTGATAGTTTAATATGGGTATGATATTTTTGATTTGACTATACTGGGAATGTTGGCTTTCCTTGTCTTTCGTAAGCTCAGTAGTAAGACGTCATTAGTATTAAGTGGCTTAAGTCTTGTTTAAGAAAATCTATTTAAAAAGACAATTTCTAGATTATTTAGTTGGATTATTAAGGTTTCTTTTATTCTATTAGCGTGATTATTCACTACGTTGCTTTTTTATTTCATTTCTATGTAGAACTTCTTCTTCTTGACCACGTTTTTGCAAATAATTTTAAATTACCATTCACAATACACAAAAACATTGAGGCAGTAAAACATCCAGCCACCCATGAAGAATCCCAGCTTCCAGCCATAAAAATGAGCCACAACAATGCATTATTTACCATTATATATCGGCAACGCGACAGACGGCCTAATTACAAACATAAACATGAAGACCACGTAGGTGTAAAAGCTACGGAACCACTTGTTTGAAGACCTCCGAACTAGCTGGCTAGCAACAATGAATAAAAGTGGGCCCAATATTGACCCTTGCGTAAGCCCCGCGTTCCCACGGTGTCCTGACGGATTTTTCTCATGTTATGAAGAGAAATAAAAATTTGGTTGTTGAATGTAACACTATAAGGCTGAGCTAAGGTAGAGCGGGGTATCTTCAGGAATATAGTTTTGTAGAAATTCGTTTGTCTTGTGATCGAAGTTTGGTGATTATATGTCTAACATTCATTAGTCAGTTACTGTCTAACATTATTATATAAGTGTATACAAGTAATTTGATTTAGAACAGTATAGAAATACTTACCTCGAAATAATTATTTTTAGCTAGAGCGCTTGATAGAGTTCGAAATTGTTTAAATGGTTAAAGTTACAACACCAAAATGGATATTATGATAGCAACGTTAACATTACTTTAAAATATTTACTGAGACGTCATGGTAACTGTAGTCTGCTCTAATTTTAAAAAAATGCTTTGCAGGAGTTAGGATGATCTTATAACTCAAACTTTTATTTATTTTATTTTATTTATTTTCACAAAATCCACAGCACTTAGTATACAGTATTATTCTAATTTATAGTGCTTACTGCCAATAACGGATTTACAATATATTGGTATTACAGTCTAGTGATTGTGTGTGTGTAAATCTAATTAGAAACCGAACATTCTTCATGACAAAAATACCTATATTATCTAAGACATTTAAAAGAATATAAAAATATATCAACAGATAACATTCTTGATGATAATGATTGTTTATCAAAACGCTAAAACTCAATATTTCGACTTACACACATTCCTCTACCTGGGAGCTATAAGGCGCCTGCCGTTCGTTGTAATACGTTAGACAAACAAATTGAAGCTTAAATATTGGATCTGATTATTTGGTGCCCGGCTACAACCCCGCACTACAAAGGCGGCTTTTAAGCCACAAAAGATGTGGTAATTGAATTGGATTTTTGTGTAATCTCTGTTCACTTTTGATCCCTGTTTAACGTGTATGGAGTTAGTGTATGTGGTGGAAGTTTGACTTTAAAGTGGGATTAGTCTTTAATCAAAATCTGAACTTTTGGGGAATGTTTTGACGCTGTGAAAGCATTTAGCCAATGTAATAAAGAATTGAAAACATTAAAAGTATTGTAGAAATACTTTTCCTGAAAATTTCAAAATATTCCTGATATTTTCATAATTTGCCCATCATTGTCAAGTAATTTTTTGGTTTTGACTCTTTGCAGCGAGCTTAAACCGCAAACGCGCCATATCATCTTCTTTTCAAAAAATTAAATCATGTATATTAGAAGTATTGTCATTTAACTTAAAAAATAGTTGGAATAAACCTTGTAATCATCTATTAACAAAGTATCTCCCCACTTCTTTTATTTTGCGAAATAGATATTGATTTTCGACCAAGGGGCGTTTAGTGGTTTTACCTTTTCATTATCTATATCATCCTTTATGTATTTTTGTAGTAGTTTGTTTCAATCTGCAAAGTAATAGTCCATTATATTCAAGTGGAAAATCAAAACCTAGCAATAAGATTCAATCCATCTCTTACATTTATTTTATCTAGATTTATGAATGCATTACACTAGCTAGCCGCTAGACGTTAAAGTGCAATTATCACAAATCATAATATTTGTATTTGCAGCATAATTTAATATTGTAAAGATGGTTTCACATGCGTACTATACTTTAACTGGTGGTTTGCTGGCTACTCCTCCTTCCACTGCTGGACATAGGCTTTCTCCAAAGTACGCCACAACACCCGGACCTTTACCTTCCGCATTCAGCCGTTTCCAGACCCTCTGCGCTTGGCGGTCTCCACTCCAGGAACTTGTCTTGCTAATCCTTTCCGGCTATGTTGGTGACCTTTCTTCTTTGTCGGATCTGCTCATTACGAATCATATCCTTAAAAGATACCCCGAGCATAGCCCTCTCCATAGCTCGCTGTGCGACTTGAAACTTCATCAAACCCACCAACAGGTCATGCAATTACAACGCATGAATGATTGGGATTATAGATTATGATGTTTTGACTGCCATGATCGATATCCCAATAATAACAAAACAGTTCATTTGATAATGCCACAATAAAGGATTTGCCAATTTTGTCGAACATGATTGATGGTACAAAATACCCAGTCAAGAAGATAAAAGTCTAAATTCATAATATTATATAACTAGTAGCTGCTGTAATATTAGGTAGAGAATACCGATTTGTGTGTAATACGTATGTTTAGCTTGAAAGATACGACTGTCCTCTACCAAGGGTACGAAATGATGAGGCTCGTGCTTTGCCACAAATATTTGTATGGGATGATAATAAAGAAAAAAAACCAGTTTGCAAATTTCTATGCGAATAATATGAACAAAATAAAAGCTCAGAAGACCGTAATCTATAACGTATCAAAATATCATCAGATTTAATTGAAACCACATTTCCCAGGTTGTTATTAAAAGAAATCAAGACTCAATTAGCAACTCTTAAATTTGTCATTTACTCCACTTAGACAACAAATGAGATGCGACTCACTGAAAGTTTAAAGCTAAGTCTATTACATGTGCAAGGGATCTACTTATTCTTGTGATATTCTGTAAAACTAACATCATTTCATACATTACCTTTGCTGTTGTACACAAATGTGAATTTAATGAGCTTCATAATACATTTCAGAATGCTAACACAATAATAGAATAAAATGATTCACGTGCCACTGATAATGTAAACTAAATTGAACTGAATGTAGTTGATGTTAAAGTTAAATTTGTCACAATAGATAATGTACAACCGGTGTTTAATGTGGCAAGCGCTCCCGCTGTGTTGTTTGTTACACCTTGTCAGTGAAGTAATTTGAATTTATCCGTATGTTTGTCACAGTCTAATAATAATTCAGTGTGCCCACTCCATTTAAGTACTTACTAAAACAAAGGTACTAATCGGATAGATAGTCCATCTGATGGTATCACTGGCATAAATCTCTCAAACCTGTTAGGTGACCAGACCGAAATCGAAGACTGAAAACAATTTGTAAAATAAATTATTTTATCCAATAAAAACCTCATTAATGGGGACGATGACAAAAAGGGCAACAACCAAAGTCTTCTAAGTTATTGCTTTGTTGTATCACATGAATTTTTAATGTATTACTTATTTTCGGACTGAAGTTCACTTATTTGAACATCAAAGTGCAAAATGTTGTTGGCTTTTGAAAGATAAGCATCTCACACTCAATGTGGTCAAAACAATTGAAATTTTTATATTGTTGAAGGCACAGGATGGCACAGGCCTAAAACAGGAAGAACTATCTTCATCATAGTGTGTGATAGGGATGGAAATAAACTTAGTGCTGTCAAGTTAAAAATGCGTGACTTTGGAATCGGGTTTATTATAAGTGCAATCCTATTGACAAAAGTGGTATTTCTGCATATGTATCTATTCTACATCGTGGTTATGGTTATGGCACACGGTTTCTCTGAATTTGCAGAATTGCAATAAACATTAATATTGCTCTTTATATGGAAAATCTGGCCAATGTTGATTTTGTCTACGATTTGTGTTACGTTTTTAGAATAAATTACCTACGGTATTATTCGTATCCGTATTGAGACCGAAATGTTAGTAGGTTTCTTCAAGACATTTGCTTGAATGTCTCTATTAGGGTGGTTTGTAATTACAATTGTGTCCTATTTGGATACAAACATACCGTTATCAACCTGTCTGTCTAATTTACCTCAGTAGTCAAATACATTGTATTTTGTTTGGAAATTGTATCATACAATCTGTTTTACTTATATTTACCGACTTCTCTTACATTTTGAAGGAAACATCATGAATCTGAAATAATCATAGTATTAAATCGTAATCTGATTATTCTCTTTTATCATTATATAGAAAAGGAACAGTTTTCATGAACAGGTTCATTTGGTTAGACTAGATCTTTTAACTCAATATTATTTATTTGCGCAACAGGCGAACTTCATGCCGAAGGCATTCTCTATCAGTCAATCTTTGGATCATGCTGAGAATGTAGTAGGTGATGCAGGATACAATTGTCTACTCTAAACAGATAATGGGCCCGACTCTGAAGGCACAATGTTAAAATTTGACAGCACTAAAACTGTTGCTATCCTTGTCACACAGTATTATGAAGATAAAGACGAAACCAATTTTAGCGCTGGCAAAATCATTTATTTTCGTGAAAGTGAAACAAAATATCGCAGTATGTAAGCAGCAGTAACCGAAGTGTCTCCTGATAACCGACTCTCTAACTTCCCGAGCTCTGTTATAAATAGTTATTTATAACTAAATTCCGTACGGCAAGTAATATAACTGGAAAACTTAATTTAACTTCCTCTGTTTCAGATACGTCACAAACGCTACTTGACCTTTTAAGGAGTACAAAATTACTAAGGTATTTACATTCAATAATATTATCAATAGTTTTATTAACACAAATATGTTCTCTCAACCTTCTACGGCTTTTTAAAAGGCTTAGGTGTTGGCCTCGAGGTCCTAGTTGCTATTCCCACTGAGGACTGAAAACTTTGTTATTTTTCACAAAATAGCCTATAGTCTATATTTAAATTGTGCACTAGGTACTACTAATACTACTACTTATCTCACACCTTGTAAGGTTGGCTGGAAGATATATGTACACAAAATTTGTAACTGTTTTTACTTTTAAAATTTATGCAATAAAGAATATATACTAAGAATTAAATACACTATCATTGGTAAATTTTTCTTAGAGCGTATAGAAATTGATAAAATAAATAACTAACGTACGTATGGGCTTAGATGCTTGGACGTGTAATTTCAATTATAATTTGATTGGCATGCTCATACATAATATTTCATAAAACTAACCTGTAAGAACAACCTTTACGATGATTGCGTACGGTTTAAAAACTAGACTAAAAGTATTCTATGTGTTATATTTTGTCTTTTTCTAATTATCTAATTTTCTAGGTGAAAATCCTAGTTTGGGATTCGACAAGGGAACAACATATTATAGATGTTCGATAGAAGAATTGTTTAAAATCATCTCTTCGTTCGCTGATTCCATAACACAATCATGTCACAAAGACTTTGACGACAAGTGAAACGTATAGACATTCTTTGATTGTGAAGCAAAAAATAGTAACCGCCAACGACTTTCATTGCCAATTCTAAATTACAGTTTTATTGAAAGAGGATAAAGATTTATGCTTATTGATGTGTCAAGCGAATCAATTTTACATTAGTGGTCAATAACAAAACAATTGTAATACAGCTACTTAATTGATGACTCTCATCGCCAAAATAAAAAATGCATGACCTAAACCTAATAATAAGTATAACAACACAGATAACGCAAACAGGCTGATGTTAACTGCAGTAGTTAGGCAACTGTGGTAGAGCAAGCTAAAGTTTCTTACACAAGATAGAACAATAGAAACAGGAAAAAGAAGATACATCAACTAGCTAGCCAGTGGACGCCACTGTGACATTTCTGTTTTACTTTAAAACTACTACAAGCAGTTATAAGCCAAAGTCAAAATCATTTATTGCATATGAATACACTTGTTATTTATACACGTCATTTTTTTATCGACTACCGCTTCCTAGGTGTTAGCGCTGTGAAGAAGAAACGGCGCAACAAACTTCATGCAACACGTCTTTTAAATATCAAGTTTGCATACAATTTATAAAGATTGTGCGAAGCTGAATCAACATTAATACCAGGCATCTTTGTCATTCTTATCTAAACCAACGTACTATTGGTTTTGAATCTTCGACCCCATAAAGCAAACGCACATCTAAATAGGTTACAATTACTTCAAATGTAATCAACCTAAACCAATCATTCACTCAAAGACAGTGATCAAAGTTACATTCACAGCTTCAAGCTTTGCTACATGCGTCATCACCATTAAAGAAGACGTTACGGCCACTTTGCGTGACAAATGACATGACATGTCTCACTAGCGTTAATTTGTCACTCGTTTTGTTTTAGTCGCCGCGACTGGCGACTCTGCTTCATTATGAACGACAGCCGGCGCTTTCTTCAACGCCTCTCAATTTAGTACTTTAATGAATCTTTTAAAGTTGTTTGATGTCATAATCATAACGATTGGTTAGTATATTTTCCCAAACGCTTCTTTTTTCTTTGTAGTGTATTTTCCATTCGCATTATTTTCCCAATTATTTTTTCTCTGAAGTGTCACATTCAATTTTTTAGTTCAGACTTTGTCCATATTGTTGTTAGTAGAATTTTATAGACTATGTTAGTTGATTTTAAATTATAATAAACTAGCTGTTGCCCGCGACTTCGTCCCCGTAGACAACTTAACTTTACAAATTATTATGTATTTCCCGTAGGAATGGAATGTTAATAAAGAATAAATAAAAACTATCCTATGTCCTATGGCAGGACCTAACTTATATGTGTGCCAAGTTTCATTACGATCCGTCAAGTGGTTGAAGCGTGATTGAGTAACAAACATCAAAATATCCAAACTTTCACATTTATAATATTAGTAGGATAAATTGACACTTCGATTATTCATTTGTTTAGTAGCTTTTTAATCTAATTTTTTACCACTTGCTGTTTTACATTAATTTTTTTAACTGTGTATGTAATTGAAATAATTTTAAATATTATTCTTGGCTGTAACTTGAAATCTAGTAAAATGTGTGGGGAATATAAAAGTAGAACTTGCTGGATAGTTACTTTTCATACCTGCTAATACACAAACAAGAAGAAATTTAAATAATATGACCTAGGTACCTAAGTATAAGAGCCATTTTTATCACAAAGTGTTTTGAAATCAAAAGTACAAAATGTTAAAGAAATATACACAGTGCGTCGATATGCCCATAACTTCGACAATGTCAACATAGAAAAAAAAAACGAAAGTACTGTTTAGGGAACGTACCCATACTACGTGACCTGTTCAGGGGAGGGAGGGGTTTTTCAAAATACCACGCTTGGTCACTTTTCGTCACATAGTCAATATCCTTTAGGGAAATCTCGCGCTTTTTTTCGCTTTTTTGGCGTACAGTTTTTCACCGTATTAATAAAAACAAATATGAGATTTTTTTTTCTTTTAACTTTCTGTTTGCAAAAATTGGTTTAAAACCATATTTACTCGTATGCATTACTACGTGAAAACTAGAGGGGGGGGGGGGGGGGGGCTGTCTTGGCATATGTACTATGGGTGGCCACCAAGGGCCAAAAAAATGGGTCACGTATTTTGGGTACGTTCCCTTATAATGTTGCAGTTAATGGTTTTCTTGAACTATGACTATGACCATTACAGTTCCAGTTACTTAGTAACGTAGGTTAAAAATAACTTAATGAAATCTAACTTGACCGTAAAAAAAGTTACTTAATAAACCTATTAAGAAAACTTAGTAGTTAATTTTTATTTCTGATAAGTTTTTTTTTGTCAGAGAATCTTTTATTGGATATTTGTTTCTTTTTTACATTGATTCCTCGAGGTCGTATACCTTGGGAATACATAGGAATATGGTAATATAGAGGAATCGGATCGTGATTTCGTTTGTATGAAAATTAAAAAAGCTTTAGAATTTTAAAAAAATCTATTTTTTGTTGTGAATTCCATGTAAATTAATATAGTTAGGTTTTTAAACGAATTAAAAAGCTTTTTTCAGAGACATTATTAAATATGTATATTCAATAGTTTTTAAAATATCACTCGCTATCTTTTTATTTGTTACACGAGTATAATCGAAGACTTTGTGGTTATCGTTGCCGTGTGGTTTCCGGTAGAGTAGAATAGGACTACTCCTACTCCAACTCTTCCCGTGGATGTCGTACAAGACGTTTGTTAGTTGTTTATAGTAGTGTCTAGAAGTGTATGTTGACAGTGTTGTTGAAGTGTATGTTTGTGTGTGTGTGTGTGTGTGTTACAGCGCTAACACCTACGAAGTGCTGGTTAAGTCGGCCAAAAATTTACGTGTATAAATTGTACCAAGTGTACTCGTGCAATAAATTAATTTAAATTCGAAGACGATGATGACAATCCGCAAAAAGTATACTAAATTGTAACCCAATGACTTTGCGACAAACGTTATTTAAAATGTCAGTCTAGATCAAACTGCATTAAAATTTCTGCTTTATCATCTATTAAGTTAAGTATAGATTGAAAGTAAGTGACAAATGCACGTTATATTCAATCTGAACCAATCAGAAGCATTCATGGTCAGTGACCTTAGTGGAGAAATGGACGTGTCATTTTATAGTTTGCCTTAAAATACAATGTTGGGTCTTAAGGGAACATATCCATACTATGTGACCGGAGAGCCGTGGTAGCCGGTTGGTTGTGCACTCGCCTCACGTTCATGAGGTCGTGGGTACAAACCCCGCACGTACCAATGAGTTTTACGAAACTTAAATACGGTTTATATATAATACTACAGGCTTTTCGGTGAAGGAAAACATCGTGAGGAAACCTGCATATGCCGAAGAAGAAATTCTGAGGCGTATGTGAAGTCCACCAAATCGGCTTGGGGCACCGTTGGTGGTCAGGGGTTTGGCACAAAAGATCCTGAAGGGTCGAAGTGTCGCCAGGTCTTCCTGGCCCCCTGAGAAGATAAGATGTGACCGGTTTAGGGGGAAGGGGGGTGCCCAAAAAACTACGGTTTGGGGGTCAGGACATTGTCACGTAGTTTGCACGGGAGCTGTAATTTTTTTATAAAAACAATGACGCGTCGCTCAAATCATTATGACAGTTTTATTGAAAGTCTTAAAAACCTATAAAATACTGACGCGTAATGTTCAGAGATATCTAGCGTTTTTTTAGCTAAGTTAGCGCCCACCGCTCATACCTACGTATTATAAACGAACAAACATACATATCTGAGTAAAATACTTTTTGAAAACAGGAGGGGAGGGTTCATCTACTAAAGGTGGTCCCCGAGGAAGGAGGACTACAAAAGTAACCAAAAATGGATCTTTGGTAATATAAGATCACCTAATATACACATTCTTCCCGTGAGGGTCGTTAAGGCGACTAAAGATTGCACCAGGAACGGGTAACAGCGTTCTCCTGTGTTTATCACATAATGATATAATCATTACTGTACTGTGATCACCGATCCGCCTTCCAAGCGAAGTTATTGTGGCAAATTCCCCAATGGACAGCCCACCAAAAGTGGTATTCTATTGGGGAGGCCTATGTTCAGCAGTGGAACTATTTAACCTGATGATGAATCTAGTACAAGTGTTTTTCATCATAATATTATGTTGTAAAAAATTAACAATTCAATGAACATACTTAACATTAAGTTTTGGTAGCGTTTCAACTTGTGGAGTCATGTCGGTGCCTTATAAGCACGGAGCTATCTTTCGAATCAGCTATAAATTAATTATAACTGACGTAAACTTACGTGGATGAAGACAAATTGCGTACAAAATTACGTATTTGTGGGACTATAGTACGAGAAAATGCGATTCTTGAAAACAATTGTAAGGAACCTCTGTCATCGTAATGCAAGACGTCACAGGACTCGGAGGTCGAGGCTGGTGTAAAGGCCTGAAGACCACTGATATAATTCCCAGAGAGGCAGGCAGACATGATGTATCGCCACTTTACGCTATCCTGACACGCCTCACTCATATCCATCAACCTTTTCGAGCACCTCCATTTATTCATCTCACCGCAGAAGTCACTAATTTGATCCTTGAACGTCCTCCTAGGACGACCTCTAGTTGTAGTTCCTTCTCAGAACAATGAATAAGCAAGTTCCTTCCACATTCGCGCTGTAAATTTCTTTTGTCATTCTTCTGTCACTCATATGCTCTAAATGTCCAAACCAACGCAACCATGAAGGAAGAATTTTTTTTATAGGTGTCGTCATAAAATTTCTTCCTTCATGAACGCAACCATACCCTTTTTTACGTTAGCCACTACATAAGTATATCTTCTTTTAAACCACACTTCTCGGGTATCACTGTAGTCCTACTAAACTAAATTTCTAACTCTGCCACAAATTATAAGTTAGGAACGTCTGGATAAGTGCTGAGATTGACAGATCACATGGGTACAATGCATTCCGATAAACTCACAATTGCATAAGTATAGAGCAACAATACGTGTTTTCCAAATCGCGGTACGTCCATAAGAGGGGGGGGCGGGGATGAGGGGCGGAGGGGGTGGGGGTGGGGGGGGGGGGTAGTTGAGGGGTAACATACCTATTTCTTACCAGCTGCATATCATGATGCGGCGTCGGCCAGGCGTTAGGGTCTGACGTTAAACGTAAATATTCCGTTATAAGGATTCCGTTCATAAATAAGTGTAAGAAAACCACGAAGAAGATACTAAGAAGGACATAGCTACGGATATCACGAGAACCTGGAACTTCCAGCCTTAGCAACACGAGACCAGAACGCAATACAACAATAGTAAAATAAAATTATTTCAGGCGTTGCCCATACATTGTTAGTAACAATGATACCTTATAACTATGTTAGTAACTTAATAAACTTAGAACAATAAAAATTAAGTTTTTGTATCTTTGGCGAGGTGGTCGCGAGTCCAGTACTGCATAATAGCACTGTCCACGTCCAGTCTCGCCGCCACAGTCGGCAGGAGGCTGTTGGAGCTGCCCCTCACTGATCAGGGAAGCGATACGCTTTCTTTAGCAGGGAAGCTATATACTTCAGCTTCTAATAAACCCCGATCTAGCCCAATCTCGACGTCATCGAGAAATGCGGAAATCAACCAACCGCGCCATAAAATCATCAACACCTATCGGCGAAAAGCTTCCTCAGAGCCGAATTTGTTTTTTTATTTTATTTATTACGGGTGCGCGATTGGCACAAACAATTTTATCGGTCGTAAACCGCGTTTCGCATGTCGGCGGAACACCGGCGTGGACGATGAGAGCGGTTAGCGGTCAGCGGTAAGTGAATTTGTGTGATGCGATTATTATTAGGGTCCGACCGAAGATTCGATTTCGGTTTCGGCCTAAAAGTCGAGATTCGGGCATAGTTTCGGTTTCGGCCAAAAATCAGCCGAAACTTCAGCCGAGCCGAAACTCAGTGTTCGTGAATTGTCGCGCTCTGTTAGGGTGAGTTCGTATAGACTTTACTTACAAGAGTAACATTGTTTATTATACTTGTTCATGTTAATGTTAATATTACATCAAGTTAATGTTATATAAGTACCCATTTTTATCATTTAAATTCCTAATCAGAGCAACCTACTTTCTTCTATGGCATAATATTTTAAACCCAAAGATTGTCTAAAAGAAATCGCTTAAAGCGATAAGACCTAACTTGTACTATTTTGACTATTAAAACTTGAACCTGTATTTTTTTAAAATCTTCATTTGAAGAGCTTTGTCATAAACATGACTATGTCCTCTATAAGTGTTCTATTTTATACAGTTCGGATGAAAAGACAACTACTTCTACTACAAAGGTTGTCTGGAAGAAATCGCTTAAAGCGATAAGACCGCCTAAATTGTACTATTTGAAACTTCTGTAACGTGTAACTGTATTTGTTTGTGCAATAAAGTGTATTGTATTGTATTGTATTGTATTGTACTTCAGTTATTATTTGGGAACTGCTTTTGCGGAACACCAATATAAGGTAGGCTGCTGTATAAATACTATGAATTTTATCAGCTCAAAACTTTTTTTATTCGACCAATTGGCTTACGGACTGTATATAATTCGATCGACAGTATTGATAGATAGATAGATAGATAAACTCTTTATTGCACACAAATTAAGGATAACAATAAAATAGGTACAGATTTTTGGAAAGTGTACAAAGGCGGCCTTATCGCTTAAAGCGATCTCTTCCAGGCAACCTTGCTGAAGGAAAATAAGAAAGATATAGCGACAGAGTATTGCAGGTGAAAAAGAGAAATTTATAATTTTAGAACATGGTAAATACTTAGTAACAATATTACACAATTGAATTTACATACAAATATACTTAAATACATACCTATGCATACATATATAGTTTATAATACAATACATATACCGTTTATATAGATCATCAACGGCCGAACGGGTCGAAGCTAGGTTGGGGTTTACGTACCTATTATTAATCTAATAAATAAAAACGTAAACTTCTCGTGTCTGTACGTTGAAAGTATTTGCAACAACAACAAAATTGGGGAGTCTAAGGATAAGTAATAGAACACATTTCGATCTTTTTTGGATTTTTTGTCTGTTAGTTTGTGCACGCATCACGTAAAAACTACTAAACCGATTTTGATCGACTTTTCACAAAAATATAGGGCTTAACTCGGAGTAACATTTAGTTTTTATTTCATCGCAATCGGCTTTCTCAATCAAAAGTTATGGGAATTTTAAGTTTTGTAATGGACTTTAGGACTACATTTGACACTGTAGTGGGAGCGGGAGGGGGAGCAGGAGCGGCAACGGGAACGGGAAAGGGAGTGGGATCGGGATCAGGATTGGGAACGGGAGCGGCAGCGGGAGAGGTAGCGGCAGTGGCAGTGGCAGCGGGGGCGGCACCGGGATCGGCAGCGGGAGCGGGAGCGGGAGTTGGAGTCGGTAAATTGTGTAGTCCACGCGATCGGAGCTGTTCACAGTTGATAATAAACATGTCACGTACTTAAATCTGAATAGTAAAGGTATAAAGTACAATGTAAATTATGTAATTTTCATTGTCATATCAAGAATCTTGTTTTGGAGACTGATTCCTCAATACTTAAAAGCCTGTAATCATGACATAGTCAGATCATAATACTGTATTTAAGACCCCGGAGATTTTATTATTCCCTGTAACAACAATGGCCCCCGTACCTTTCAATCTGTATCATTTAGCCCTTTATCCAGCTAAGTATTAGTATTAGTGATACTTTTTTATATCGAGAACATCGTTCTTTATATCGAGGACACCCTCACGATCTTAAGTCTCGTGGTCTCAATCTATCAAGCCCCCTCCTGAGTCCGTGCCTGCCGCTCCGCCGCCGGTGGTCGGCCCCGATAAACTGTAAAATGTTATGTATTGTCTCTTCGCACCCGCATCTCGTTACTCTCTCCTTAAAGTTTAAATTGCAGTGGCAGAGAGAGAGAACTATATTTCATTCCAGATTAATAGTCCTATGAAAACCAACGCTATTTACGTCTCGGTAACATATACATGAAAGGGTCACCAGCAGCAAAAATAGGTTTGTATTACCAAGTAAACTTTGCGGTCCACTTAGGAACACCATCTATTGTGTATTTTGTTTTCGAGACGCAAATGCGTTTGTTTTCATAGGACTATTAATCTGGAATGAAATATACCTATGTACGATCGGTAAAATTATTCACAATATCTTTATGATGATGTTTTACTATATATATACTAGCTGATACCTTCATAGCTAAGCGTTTTGTATGTATGTATGTATGTATGTATGTATGTATGTGTGTATGTCAGAAGAACTAAAAAATACTGGACCCATATTAATATTCGGGTGTGGTCTATGTATATATACTTTAGTGTTAGTATATATAGTATTTGGTACCTACTAAATTCATTGTTTAAAGACAAAGTCTCGTCCTGCCTGTCATGACCTACGGCGCGGAAACGTGGACACTGACGGTGGGCCGGATCCATAAGTTCCAAGTCGCTCCGCGAGCTGTGGAGAGGGCGATGTTCGGGGCTTCTTTGAAGGATATGATTCGTAATGAGGATATTTAGTATAGTATAGGACGAAGAACGAAAGTCACCGACATTGCCGAAAGGATTAGCAAGCTGAAGTGGCAGCGGGCGGGCCACATATGTCGCAGAACCGACGGCCGTTGGGGTGGAGACCGCGGATCGGCACACGCAGGGTGGGACGCCCCGCCGCCAGGTGGACCGACGACCTAAATAAGGTAGCCGGTAGCGGCTGGATACGGAGGGCGGAGGACCGGGTGTTGTGGCGTTCATTGGGGAAGGCCTATGCCCAGCAGTGGACTTCTACACTGAGAAAAATGTACCCCTCGTTTTAATAGGAATTCTAGACAATTTAACAGTAATACCTCATAAATAACGACTCAGCGTCCAAACGTACGTATTATCAGGAACCTGATATAAAGTCAAGTACGAACCGAAGGCTCTTGGTTGATGTATTAATGGGACTGTACCGATTCCGGCAATGGACCATCATTGCAAGTTGTCATGTATGAACTAAAGAATTATCAGGAAATAGTTTTATAATAATATGGCGGATTGATAAATTAAAAGGTAGTCATGTTCCTCTTACTGTTATGATATCCGGTGTAATGAAAATATGTACTGTAATATTAACAGGAAATCCCTGTAAATGCATCAGCATTGGACTAATGTTACTTATAAACAGTCATGTTATTTCTCCCTTTACGATATCGGTGTAGTGATAGTACGTACCAATATATTATCAGGAAATCCTGATAAATTGATCAAAACTGTCCTGATATATTTAAGGTAGTTTTGTTATGTTATTATTCTTTCCCGATGTATTTACGTATATTACCTATATTATTTAGGGTATGTGTGATACTTTATATAGGTATTATACACATATATAATTAACTTGTAAAATGTTTATTAATATATACAGGTTAAATGTAATACAGGGGGTTTAGTCACACAGCACAGCGCGGACCTGTATGGCTGACGAGCGCCGGATTGTATGTTGGTTAATACCAACTTTGCAAGAGTGAACTGTGCAAGAGTTGATAAAGTTGACTTTTAATAAAGTCAACTTTATCAACTCTTGCACACAGTTGAAAATCTCATGCGAATAAAGTGCGCCATGCGACTTGGAGCTGTGTGCAACCGCCGATAAAGTTGACTTTTATGATACCAGCATACAATCCGGGGCTCGTCAGCCCTGCAGGTCTGCGCTGTACTGTGTGACTAAACTCCCCTGTATTACATTTAACCTGTATATATTAATAAACATTTTACAAGTTAATTATATTGTGTATAATTATATATGTGTATAATACCTATATAAAAACAACAAGATGTTATTCTAATTGCGGAATTCTTGAACGTTCCTTTTCATGACGAGACTTTTTACATCCCTTTTATAAATAAAATATCAAACATCACTATGAATGAGACATAGACGTAGGCCTTTCGTTCTAGAATTCCACCCTTAGATAGGTGGTGAAATAAAAAAGGGTTCACAAGTCAAAATGTAATCAAAGCAATTACAATGCCACATAGTTACAATACACTAATTATTGTCACATAATACAATCAATCACACAACATTTTCATTTCTGTAATGTTTAAACATACGAAGAAGCTATCTTAATTGAAACTTATTTAGCATTAAGTATAATCATTATCAGCTTCCTTCGAGCTAGCAAACATTTGAGACAGCAATCATTTGAGGAAACGTGTTCTTAGAAGTGTGTTACCCGTATTAGTAGAATCTTTATTAGAGACTATGTAGACATATATAATGGACAGCTTTATTAAAGAATTGAATCAAATAAACACAAGATTTATGTATGGAAATCAAAACATCCAGGATTCTAAACAATCTCTGGTGTGAACAGCTTGCCCGAATATAGAGATGAGTTTGGCATTCTGGATATTCTCCATAAGTACTCCGGACAGCCACCATCAGATCTCACCCAAATCTATCACCGGCGGAGATCCAAGGGCTCAAATGGACCTCGATTGTATGAAAAAAGGCCACTGGGTAGATTGCTTTGCTCGTAAGTGTCGTTACGAAGTTACACTTTGCTTCCACCTGTATAGGACAAAATTATCGTGTTAATTTAGTTATTAGGTTAAGTATGGCTTTTCACCTCCGTAAGGAACCTATCACGTTGGTGGGTCCTCCTGGTACCTTTTAATCTGTTAAAATACTATACGAATTCAAACATAAATATTAGTGTTTTGAAATACACTAACTAAAGAGATCAATTAAAATAGAGTCGCAATAGCGCCTCGTTACAAGCATTCACACAAAAATTATGTAGGTAGTTGGTAGAACTTACCATCGAAAATATCAACGTACTGCACCTTGGTGCCTCCTTGCCCCATTTTGTAAGTAAGTCACTTGTATATTAGTCCATTTTCAGAAGTAGGTATCACATCCGTAGGTGTTATTTATGCTCAGTGTATCACATCAGTATCCGTCGCAGTAGTTCACGGCACAAATCAAAGAGAATATAATGTACAAATTATTCAGAGTATGTCCAGTTCACGGTGCAGAAGATATGGCGGCAACGGTGCGCGCGCGCGCGCCGGGCCGGTAGAATTCGCACGATGTTGCCAGATTCGTTTTTTTCCCGTATATTACGGTGTCAAAACCACCATACCATTTACTACCATAATAGATTTTTTGATTCTTAAGGCAAAACAATATTATCAATATATGTACCGAACCGAATGAAGTTGGCAAGTTTTTGTGTTATGTGACGTAACATTAATCAAATCAATCACAAAACACACAAATACAGATTATCATTATGAAAACCTAAAAATTAATTACTTTGAAGTGCTACTCTAGTGCGTGTGGCACGTTTTTGGCACTTTCAATGTATATTGAGAAAAAACTATAGTTGAAAATATAATGGAAAAAATCTTTGTGCTTGGCATAGAGTTATGAGATTTAAATACTTTTGTCAGCCCATCAATTATACAATGAGAACTTGGTCCTTATCTTCATCATCGTAATCATGTCAGCCCTCCAACGTCCACTGCTAGACATAGGGCATTCCCCAGTGAACACCACCCCACCCTCCACCAGCCAGTGCACCAGAAGACATTGATGAATTACTATCGTGATTCGTTGCGTATAGGAGAAAGCTAATTGTCGTATTTGTTACGTTAGTTACTAATGACGAGATTACCGAGCAAGTTGGTGAAAGAGTATTTTGTTACCCTTTGTGTAAGGACATAGGTATTAAAAGGGTTATGGGAATTTTTCTATTCAGCAGGATTTCAGCCGCAAATAAAAACCAATATCAACAAAATTTAGCGTCTCGCGGCAGTAGTTGGTACATAATGTACGAAATATGTACAATGCATGTACCTTGAGTAAAAAATACTTTAAAAAAAAAATTGAAATCCCACCACACCATCACTGTAGAAAATAGGCCAAGTTTTCATTGGATATTTAAGTATTGGGCTGACAAAGGTATTGAAATCTTAGAGCTTTATCGAAAATCCCTAAACCTCATTCGAATCCAGTCAGTAGTTTTAGAGAAGAGTAACAACGCAAAAAAAACAACCTAACATACAGCGTGTTCTATATAAGGGCATGTATACGAGTACATACGTCGAAGAGATTCTCCCTAAATTTAGGGGTAAAATTCTCAGTTTGGCAACACTGTTCAAACAATATTTGACATTAAAGTTCATGAGTACGGGGATGGATTCGTCCTGAATTTCCTGATAATTCTCAGTGACATACTTATTAAATTATAGGTTAGCTGCCGTGGTATCATAGGGAATTACGCGAATGTTTACCGTCCGGCACCATATTATATCACCATTTTTCTATTAATGTAACAAGAACATACTGATTAATAATCGGTTTATTTGGAATATTTTCTTCATAAAATAACATGATAGATAATGTTTTGTGATGCGTTCGTCACGTAATTTCATCAGTACAAGACGAATTGTTTATCGGTCACTGTCTTCATGAGTATTTATCCGGGATAGTGGTGTTAATTCATCAGTATGAAATATTAGATTATCAAATCGTCACGATATAATACTGGTCAGGAATTTACCTGTCATTTATCATGACGAGGCATTATAATTTAAACCCCCTAGCACTATATGTTTTTATGACACTGATATAATTTAGAGACAGACTCAGCGTTCTGATAAACTGTCAGTAATACTGAAAGTTCCTCCGTAGAACTTATAATTTATTAAGATACCGATAATAAATAGCAACTTAGCGATAAATTTGCATTACTCCAAAATGCCATTTTTCTCAGTGTAGAGGCTGACATGATGATGATGAAATTCATTATACTAGTCCTTTTAGTTAATCTAAGGTTGACTGGAAGAGATCCCTAATAGCGTATCCACACATGCCGCCGGTTTTCAAATTGCCTTGCCGCCGGTTTTTCCGCCGGCTTTACCATCGGCCTGCGGCTTCGGTTGCAATTTTCGCAGTAGTGTTGTGACTATCGTCGTTTTAAGTATTATAGGAGTGGAATATGTTTAAATAAAATAATAAATATTAATACGAAATATATTCTTCTTGATACACACTACCTGTCGATGTCGGAGCCGCAAGCGAATTGCCGACAGCATCCAAAACCGCGCGTGCCGCAGGTAATGCCGCCGGGCATGTGTGGGCGCGCCATTAGTGGGATAAGCCGCCTTTGTACAAATATTGTTTACTAGCTGTGCCCGCGGCTACGCTACAGAATCCGCTCCCGTTCCCACTCTCGCTCCCTATCCCACTCAGACTTTCAATTTTAATCCTGATCACACTCCTACTCCCGCTCCAACTGCAGTACGAATCGATCGCAATATGAATTATAACGAACATAGTAATTATACTCCTTTGTTATATTGCATATAATGACTTCTAGAAAAAAAAAACTTTATTAATATCTCAGGTTCTAAGTGGCGTATCAAGATGAAACATACACCGAATTTTAAGTTAGACCTCCAGCAAGACAACTGTGAAAATTGTGTCAAATTTCAGTCAGTAGTTTTTGCGTGATGAGGTAACAAACGTATAAGTATACAGACAAATAGACAAAAATTCTAAAAGCAATTATTTTGGCTTCTATTGACCCTATAAAGACCCCTCATAAACATTTTTCTACAGTATCTCCCATGTACAGACATAGACCAGTTACAGTTTTATTATAGGTGTAGATTCTAAAGCTCTAGCTGTCGTGTGGTTTCCGGTAGAGTAGAATAGGAGCACTCCAAGTCTTCCCGTGGATGTCGTACAAGGCGACTAAGGACATACATTATAAAACATCAATCAGGCCTCCCCAACCCGTCTGGACAGCGCGCGGAGTGTCGGCCAAATCCTCCGTCTGTCTCCGGCAGATGAGAGAGGGTTGTACTCCTGCAGTTGAGACAAAAATAACCTGATGATGATGAGATTCTAAAGTATTCTATTCTACACTATTGACAGACAGTACTTATCAACAAACCTATTTATATAAATATATTAAATCAATTTACGATAAATAGTAATTAAAATTTTATGTTTATTAACTTCGGCTAGAATACTAAATATACAGAGTGTAACAAAATAACTGAAGTGACCTGTTATATGCCACTCGGTATTAGATACTGAATATTATATAGTACTAGCTGTGCCCCCGGCTCCGCCCGCGTGGACTACAGAATTAATAATTTTTTATTTACCGCTCCCACTCTCGCTTCCGCTCCCGCTCCCGACTCCACAAAGTTTAAGTTTTTATTTATTTTTAAACCTCCAAATGTATATACTTACTATCTGTGGTCAGTATTCCTTACCCTTGCACTAGGAGTGTTTTGTAACAGCCTGTATAACGTGCTTTTGATCAGCAAAGCTTTCAACTATTTAATTGTATAGTCTCATTTAAAACTGTCGATATTAAGTACAATCGGACACATAAATAAATCAAGTGCGGAATTAAAACGAGTCGGCTAAATGCCCGTAATCCTGCCGGATAGCCATCGGGGTGCGGCCTACTGATATATGCACTAGGTACTACCGAGTACAAAAGTGATTAGAATTTTTACGACTTAAAATACAAAAACTATAAAAAACGTTACATAACAGTAAAATATAGTTATAAAAAAAAAAACAATAATTCAATTCAATTCAATTACTCATTATTGCACTTAAAAAAAAATACTTACATAATGCTCACGCCTTGGTCCCAGAGGGGAGGCAGAGACGATGGATCGCCACTTTGCACGATCCTGACACACTTCACTAGCCTCACTCACATTTATCAACCTTTTCATGCACCTCCTTATATTCTTCTTACTGCGGACCCCAGTCTTTTTGAGGACGTTACTAATTTGATCCTTGAACGTCCTCCTAGGACGACCTCTAGCTATAGTTCCTTCCACAATCGCACTGTATATTACTTTTGTCACTCTTCTTTCACTCATACGCTCTAAATGTCCAAAACAATGAAAACCCTTCTCTACCTTCGTTACTACATCTTCCTTTAAACCACACTTCTCACGTATCACTGAATTCCTCACTCTGTCACATAACTTCACTCCACAAAAGATACAATAGTATATTGTAACTTACATATATATTCTTTACTAGCTGTTGCCCGCGACTTCGTCTGCGTGGACAACTTAACATCACAAATTTTCACTAATCACGAACTAAACAAACACTAACTAACTAAACACTCTGCACAAAACACGATATACTAATTTGTTTCGTGTATCAGTTGACAAAAGCAAACTCAGTAGATTAGGTAACAGACAACTTTTTTTTTTTTAATTTGATATGACTTGAAGTCAAATCCTTTTAAGCCGTACGAATTGTTTTATTTATTTAAAATTTGTATATTAAAAATAATAAAACACTGTTGGTAACGCGATTTTTGTTTGACTGATGTAATGACGTGGAAACTGATGCATTTTATCTCGCGTGCCGAAACTAATACAAAAGAAACGCGAGTTTCGGAACGCGACATTAAACTCCTCCAACTATGTATTCTGTGCTCCAACGCACACACGCACATTGTTTTGATAGATATGATCTTTGACGTTAGGAACACACCTACATTGCTTAGACAACAGTGAGTGCTTGTGAGTGCTTTATACCATAGCAATAAAGCTCAAATTGACTACGTTTTAGTTAGAAATCATTTGTATGGGAAAAAGAAAAGGGCTATTTTTAGGGTTTTTCCAGCAATAATTCTAATTTTTCTCGCCGTAAAAACCATCCTTGAACTTCAACGAACATTTTAAAAAAAGATTTGGCCAAATTGGTCCAGGCATTGTTGAGTTATGCGCTTACCAACACATTTTGCGATTCATTTTTATATTATAGATTGCACAACTTAAAACTAAATATAGTAATAAATGGTGTGTACAAAGGTGAGCTTATCTCTAAAAGATATCTCTTCCAGCCAACCTTACAGGGTGTGAGACAAGGCAGTAAAAGCGTAGGGGGCAAAATAAGTGCATAATAGACTACATAATAACTAAATACCTGAACTATATATGACCGTCGGAAGTTTATTCCACATCTGCGCGGCACGGACAGTGAAGGAATACACATGTACATCTAAGCGGTCTTATCGCTAAAAGCGATTTCTTCCAGACAACATTTGGGTAGAGAATAAGAAGGTAGGTTGTGCAGTTAAATAAAGGTAGAAGTATAGTTTATACCAGTGAGTTTAAAAATATTACTTCCATACGGCATCGCCTAATTTTTTCAAGTTATTTACTTTTCCTTTACACTACCTACACTGTACGAGTAGTCTGTATAATTATAGAGATGCTTTTTTGTTCGTATGTTTGTATGTCTGCCAATAATTCGAATATTCGAATTTTCGACCGATTATTCTGTAATATACCGTACAATGATGAAAATTTCAGTGAATTTTTTTTTCAGGGATATTAAATTAGAACTGAACACATTTAAATTGAAACAAACACAAATGGAAACGATTACGATATCACAAGTTATTTCGCCTAACGGATTCATTAATAACTTCCTTCTATGCATACTTAACACCTTATTAATCTAAGAAATACTAAATTAAGTGTAATTATGACTTGTGTGCATGCCTGTACCACCGGCGAGACCCGAGACTGAGATTCGGATCTCTCATTCGTCTCGATGTCTCAATTAAGTATTTTATAGTCCAATTTGCTTCACGATGGAAATAAACATAACAACATATTTTTTTGCATATACATCCTACCCTACTAATATTATAAACGCGAAAGTTTGTAAGTATGGATGGATGTTTGTTACTCTTTCACGTAAAAACTACTGAATGGATTTTAATGAAACTTTACAATAATATAGCTTATACATCAGAATAACACATAGGCTACAATTTATAAAGATATTGTGTGAATTGTCCAAAATATATCCCATTCCTACGGGAAATACATAATAATTTGTGATGTTAAGTTGTCCACGCGGACGAAGTCGCGGGCAACAGCTAGTATAGTATATTCCACGCGGTTCCCGCCTTCAAATTGGGCCACCCCCAGTCTTCCCGTGGGTGTCGTCAAGGCGACTAAGGGATTGCACAAGGGATGGGCAGCTGAGTTCTCCTGTGTATATTAAGATCATTACTGCGATCAGCAATCCGCCTGCCAAGCGTGGTGATTATGGCAAATCCCCCAAAGGGACAACCCACCAAAAGTGTCATTCTATTGGGGAGGCTTATGTTCAGCAGTGGACGTATTTCGGTTAATAATGACACAAAAATAGACATGCGTTTTCATTTATAAGATTTTTTTTATCGCGCAAAATGGCGACACATCATCTCTGCCTACCCTTCTGTGTCCAAGGCTTGCGCATTATTTATGTATGTGTATAAACTTCATATCGTACAGCACTATTAGACAACTGTCATATTCCTCAGACTGTCAAAATGAAAACGCGTGCCTGTACATGCCTGTACCATGAAAATATTTGGGGGTGGAAGCGGGAGCGGGAGTGGGAGGAAAAGAGAAGGGATTTAACACTATCATCAGGTTATTTTTGTCTCCACTGCAGGAGCACAACGCTCTCTCATCTGCCGGAGACAGACGGAGGATCTAGCCTACACTCCCCGCGCTGGCCAGATGGGTTGGGGAGGCCTGATTGATGTTTTACAATGTATTCCCTTAGTCGCCTTGTACGACATCCACGGGAAGAGTTGGAGTGGTCCTATTTTACTCTACCGGAAACCACACGGCAAGTAAGATAAATAACTTTGTCATTCTTTTTCGGCATTATTTCCGAGTGGACTTATTTATGAAAGTTACACGCTCCCTCCCACCTCACCGCACCATACCCCGAAGCCCTGTAACACAGCCCCCCACTGTACTGTACCTACCTACTTACGTATCTGCACCTAAGTGATTTTAGCGTAGACTTCCTGAATGGGCGGCAATAATGTATCTTCCACACTTTATTACCATGCATTGGTTTTACTGCCCAGTAAACGCAAACGTATCATTTCAACTTCCAGCTAAAGGTTCAAGCTGCCAGATGGATTTTTTTTAATAGAGACAATGGGCTCGATTCTGCAGGCACAATCTTAAAATTTGACAGCACTAAAACTGCTGCTATCCTTGTCACACAGTATTATGAAGACAAAGACGAAACCAATTTTAGCGCTGTCAACTTTTAAATGTGTGCCTTCAGAATCGGGCCCAATATGTACATAAATAAATAAAATGATAATGTCAGACATTCACACCAATTAACCAGTTCCAAACTATGAACCTATGCTATGGTGACTAGATAACGAATACACATACTTTAATAAATATATAAACATCCAAGACTGGGGTACAAACATTCATATTCATCATACGAACATTTTCCTCTAGCGGGATTCGAACTCGTAACCCCGGCGTAGCAGTCCGAGAGCTACCCCGTTCCGCCACGGAGGTCGTCATCCATACATGGGAGTTTGTTAATTCTGACATTTAATAAGATTAATTTATAAGTACTTTTGACATGCTGTTTTTATGCCGTGTGGTTTCCGGTAGAGTAGAATAGGACCACTCCAACTCTTCCCGTGGATGTCGTACAAGGCGACTAAGGGAATACATTATAAAACATCAATCAGGCCTCCCCAACCCGTTTGGCCAGCGCGGGGAGTGTAGGCCAAATCCTCCGTCTGTCTCCGGCAGATGAGAGAGGGTTGTGCTCCTGCAGTGGAGACAAAAATAACCTGTTGATGATTATGATATACAAAACACTTAGTTAAGCTACCAACATAACAAAAAAATATAGTAATTAAAACTCATACATTCACAATCACAATCATAACATAAGCATATAAGATGTCAAAATGCTATTCAATATTATGTCAGAGTCAAATGTCATAATAAATTTGATTTAAAAGTCAGTTTAATCACCATAAAGTCAAGTTAATAATTATATGTAGTCAATATAAACTAGACAACACAAGAGTGACTTAACCTAAAATAAAGTTTAAAATTTTATATTAAGATAGCATAAGTATTACTAGACAATGTATGGAATTTATTCTCAAATTAAGTTTTATTATTATAAGCAGTGATTGAAAATTTTAGAGTCTATTAATATAAATGTTGTAAAAACTTCTTCCTAAAATGACCCTTCTTAGGATTTTGCCAATTTCAAGTGTATATAGGAGTAGTACAAAAATGGATAGCTCGCTTTAATAGAGTAAAACTGTGGGTTGTGCCTCTAGAGTACTGAGAAGTGTCACTCAGGTCAAAGGTTATCCTAAGATCACTGTCTCCAATAAACCTACACTGCAGAAACCATAAGTGCATTGCCAAACTTATAAGCATATTCAAGCATATTTGTGTATTAATATAGTGTGGTTTCCGGTAGAGTACAATAGGGCCACTCCAACTCTTCCCTTGGATGTCGTACAAGGCGACTAAGGGAATACATTATAAAACATCAATCAGGCCTCCCCAACCCGTCTGGCCAGCGCGGGGAGTGTAGGCCACATCCTCCGTCTGTCTCCGGCAGATGAGAGAGGGTTGTGCTCCTGCAGTGGAGACAAAAATAACCTGATGATAATATTTATTATGTAAATATAACTGTGTAATATTTTTACTAAGTATTTACCATATTCTAAAATTATAAATTTCTCTTCTTTCACCTGCAATACTCTGTCGTTATGTCTTTCTTATTTTCCTTCTGAAAGCTTGCCTGGAAGAGATCGCTTTAAGCGATAAGACCGCCTTTGTACACTTTCCAAAAATCTGTACCTACTTAATGTTATCCTTAATTTGTGTGCAATAAAGAGTTTATCTGTCTTAGGACTATGTTAGAATGGTTCTATCTTGAAATTTTTAGCAAAACACGGTTAAAATGCCCTCTAACTATAGAATCTTCGTAAGGGGTCAAGGTCAAAGCCACGGTAGGCTCGATGGGGAAGGGATAGGTCAAAATCGGCTAAAGTGGTTTATGGACGCCCCAAAGGAATAATAAAGAGAATTTCTACGACTCGGTTTTAGAAAAAAGCAATAACAAATTGCGATTCACTTTCGCATGTGAACCATCGACGCTGATGACGTGAACTTTCCGAGATATACGTAAAAAGAAACCGGATTTTGAAGTGACTGACGTTTTATTTACTTACAAATCACATGCCACTTCATCGTTATTTTCTGTGTATCTCCTGTTATTGGAAAACATATCATGTAGTTATATTGAGAAGTAATTAAATGGTTTGCCATTAGGTATATTCCTTTTGTTTCATTTGTCAGAATCAAAGATTTCTTCTGTCATGGCAAATATTAAAGTCTGGTAAATAACTTGTAACGTCATGAAAGAGATATTTGATTCAAATTGATAAAAAAAAAGTTTTGCTTCCCTCATCTCCGTTCCGTCACCGGACTACCAGGCGTGGAGAGGGACTTCAACCTTATGTCGTAGACATACCACGCTCTCGCACGAAGCGTTTTGCTTCCTCTTTCACAATGCTAACTGCTAAGGATTGGAACTCTCTGCCAGCTCGGTATTTCCGGACAACTTGGATTTTTTCAAAGGAAGAGTGAATATATTTTTTTATATATTATATTTTATTTATTTTATTTTAGAGTAGAATAGGACCACTCCAACTCTTCCCGTGGATGTCGTACAAGGCGACTAAGGGAATACATTATAAAACATCAATCAGGCCTCCCCAACCCGTTTGGCCAGCGCGGGGAGTGTAGGCCAAATCCTCCGTCTGTCTCCGGCAGATGAGAGAGGATTCTGCTCCTGCAGTTGAAACAAAAATAACCTGATGATGATGACTTTTGACATTCATGTGCATTTTTTTACTTCTGTGGCAAAATTAAAAAGCTCTTACACATGTTCATAGCATTTAAGTTTTCTTTCACAATGTCGTTTAAAACCCTAATGCTACGTTCTGTGAGGTAGAACCAGACAATCATTGCAGTTCGCTAATAACAGACTGTTAGCAGGGGAGACGTTTCTAAATGCATGTTATTTACGTCGGCCATTTTTTATTTTTATTTTTGTTGTTGTACAATCCATGATACTAGATCTATGGTCATCGTTTTTGTGTTATGTGGCTTATAACTTTGTACATTGAGCCACAAGTCGTATCCTAAGTTTATAAACTACTTCGGTCGCCTAGGTTTCGATATTTTCACATCCTTAATTTCAAAATAGATATCATTTTCGTAACCAACGTCTCTCAAAACCTCAAAAATGACATTCATATCGATTTTTAAATTTTTAATCAAATATGGACCGGTACACAACATTATAAAAACTATATATTTTCTGTTTTTAACGATTAATTTGGTTTCCAGTAGGAATGATATGTTTTTCTGGATAAAAACTATACTGTGCCCTATTCCAGGACCTATCCTATATGTGTGCCAAGTTTCATCCCGATCCGTCCAGTGGTTGAAGCTTGATTGAGTAACAAACAACCAAACTTTAGCATTCATAATATTACTAGCTGCTGCCTGCGACTTCGTCC